>OX388343.1:49232088-51732088 GCA_947579665.1 Sympetrum striolatum
GCTCCACAATAAATATATTTGGATTCTGTTTATTGGTAGTGACAACTAACGATCATTTAAGACTTTAACAAGAATTTAATTGCGTCGTTGATATAACAAAATGAATAATATCACCGTCCCACTGTATGATTTGAGACCACATTAGCACCCAAACCCAAGACTTTTCTGTTCATCATATATGGCACTAATTCGTTAACCCTGTCCTATATTATCTGGATTGTAGTCATCACGAAATCAGGTCCATTGTAAGGAATATTTACTTAAATCATACGAATTAAATATTAATTGATAAAGATGTATATTGTGAAACCATAGCATTTGTATGTACGATATATATTTTTACTAGATTACATTTTTCATTTACTTGAATAGTTTTTGAAGGAAGCACTATTACCGAAGAGGGACGGACGTGAAAAAAGTCTGATAGAACCGGGACTCGAACCCCGATCTCTCGGTTCTATCAAACTTAATTCGTATCCATTCCTCCTCGGAATTATTCATGGGTGCACGCATGTATGAGCATAGTCGCCTTCTTCCCTTTCCTTGTGAAGAGCTATTTTCTTGGGTTACAAGTTAATGTTGTGTTTTGGATACTCGACATTTGTGCTTTCTAACTGATCGTGGAATTATAGCCTTAATATTAATAGTTATTTCGTGAACTTGAAGACTCGTGCTTGTATTCAGTTACTATATTATAGTGCATCAAATTTTCAAGGATTTCTTTTGCCAATATGAATCTATATGCTTACCTTGGTGTTATTTTTTAACGGTATTGATCAACGTCTTTGCATCGCAAATAGGAGTGCAGTGAACGCGATGCCACAGTAAAAAACATAAAATTTCATTTCACGAACTCGTATAGACTGTTGCGAAATTCTCATCCCCATTCAAAGCCAGTAAGCATTTCTCCCCTGCATAAATTATTAATCAACTTTCACGCCCGTCGCGAACGCATACTTCGGCCCGCAATCTGGAGCCTGCATCAGGGGGTAGCAATTAATATCTCTCGTTTGATTAACGATCTCTCCTCGGAGATGCAATTTTTAAATTATGCAAGCTTTTCAAAGGACTTGAGAATTGAGTCGTTTAGCATCTCCGTCTTTTCATCCTCCTCGATCCATTAGATTCAAGGGGATGACACTAGCCTCCGCAGGGACATGAGAAGGTTGAAATGGACTTATTCTTGCGGGATAAAGGGGAGAAGTGAATAGCTTCAGAGGGCGAAGAATGGGCTTCATCGCCCGAGGCCCGCGTCGGAAAGCAACCGGTCAAGCCACTTGCGTCCGCCCGTGTGGTGTCCGCGGTCGGTCCATGAGAAGGGGTTTTACCGCAGGTGATCTGTCCACCCTTTCATCCACCTTTCTCATGTTCATGGCGCAATCTCGAATGGAAACGCTAGACCAAAGAACGTGGCGTGATTCATTTCGACTCGGTGCGCCTTATCTGATTAACTGGTTAATCAAAATGTGTTATACATTTTAATATCTGTTGACGTAGGAGAATTCAACTGCTTCAGTATATCACATTTGAATGGTAAATTTGTTTGCAAAAGTAGAAATATTTTTCATCTAAGAAGTCTAATACGAGCCCGATTTAATTATTAACCCGCTTGTAGGTTAGGTATGCAGCGGTTAGCTTCTTATCTGATATTTAATTCAACTAAAAGTCATAAATATTAAAGAGATATTTTTTTTTAACTGGGGAATGTTAATGACTCCCGTATTTAACCAGTCAGATTTAAATCACCATTATCAAGCATAGCTTTGTTGATTAAGGGATACCTGCTAATAATTTATTTTATACGGTAAAGAACCAAGTATGGGCAATATTTTTTTAACTGATAATTATAGTTTATACATAATATGATATCATTTTTAATATTTTTGTTGTAATGCTAGCGAAAAGATAACAAATGTAAAGGACACCACTGTTAGAAATATGTTAAACAAATCCGCTATGGAGTAGTCAAAGGCATACCAAAAATTCTTCTCTGAGATAATATTTTCCTGCAAACCAATTTCCCACTTTTTCTTAACATGAGGTTGGTCTCATAGATAATTATTACGCAATCACACCAATTTTAAGGAAATTCATTTGAGGACGCCGGACATTGTTTGTCTATTTTTACATCTAATGTATCATCACTTTGGAATACGAGCAAAATTGTTCTAGCTATTGGTCTAGGAAGTAAATAAATAAAAATGTTGAATTTGATTCACCGAGAAAAAAAATTTCTCCAAGTCGACGATTGACTACTGATATACCAAGTTTTAAAATGTTATTATTAAATCCCAAAATCGCTGAAAATTGCAGTTTCCCTCTCTTCTTTTCATTCTTACAGATTTTTAATCAGGTTACCATGTTTCCGCGCTTGGAATTGGGAGGACTTTTTACCTCTCATCATTTTAAAGTTGTAATCATATGAATGTTTATTCTCCTATTAATTCAGGTTTATTTTTTTAATTTAAATTAAATAAATATTTCATGATGAAGTTAAAGTTGTGTACAATACAATACATTATCCATCATAAGTTGCCTATCTCATTGGTTTATAAATAAACCACTCTCCAAGATCGCCTTTCTCGCTGATTTCTTCCATCCGACGATCGTAAGAACTGAATGGCTCCCTCCCTGCCATCGGCGCCGCTAGATTTTAATCGCACCGCGTGCTTCCATTGTTTCCCCTGCGAAACGCACTCACTCATCTGCGACTACCGTCGAATAGTATTTCGCCACTCTCTAATCCAAGGCCTTTGCCTTCATTCATATCCACCGAATCCGCCTACAAACCGCTCTCAGATGAACCGATATCCAGTGATCGATACGCCCGTCCGCTGATAATCTCTCGCTCGTAAACTATAACGCGTATTATACCGCAGCGCTCTTTTCTTTTTCGAAAACTTGCTCGATAATTTTAGCGGTCAATATTTTAGCTCGTAAGGCAGCGTTGCGTTGTGATTCTGCATTATCCTCGCGCTTTGACACTAATGGAGGCGTAGGATCGATGGACAAACTGAACGGGAGAAATAAATGTTATCCTAATCGCCGGTCGCGTCGGAGCGTTGCCTTGTCCGCATAATTTGTTCTTCGATGTTGTAATCTTACGGTGACGAGAAGTAGGATTAGTTGTAAGGGCTGTTATTGTTGGTTTGATTTGAGTATTATATACCTACCGTTCTCTATGTTCACTGACAAGGGGAATATGCAGTTTGTTGGAGGTGCTGTTTGACATCGAGCGATTATGTTTTTGTTTGGCTCATGTTTGTGGGGAAAGTGACTTTGTTTCGCCCAATGTATCCTATTTTTATGATAAAATGAGTATAAAAATAACGCATAATTTTCAAACTTGTGAATTAGTATAATTTATCACTGAGCGTTCACAGTAACTGATCAGATTGTTAATAATGGCTCGAGAAGTGGTACTTTAGTTTCGCATGTTCAAGAGTTCGAACCTTGGATGGAATAGTATTTTTTCGTCATGTCTCCTTTTTCATCTATTTTTTATCGGCTGCATGAAAACTCTTAGCCCGATGAATACAATTCTTATAGTCAGGGACAATTCTGAGTTCTCAGTCTTCGGAGAGTTTGAAACCAAAAATACCTAGCTTGGTCACTTTGAAGCGGTATATCGAAAATAAGTTACTCCTGAGTACAACTGAAAACAATTATGGATAGGAGAGATATTTGGGACGAAAACCTATCCGATTCTGTTTGAGATCCTACGCTTCTTCTATTCTGCTGGAGATTTCGTCACGGTTGAAAAAATGTAACTTATTTCCTAATATAGGTTTCTAAATAAGATTGACGCGGTTTTCATTCCAATAATCTCTTCTATAAATCGTCTGTGGATCGCGAAAGCCTTAACCAATTCACAAAACAGTTACATTGATTATGACAGAAACAATGCAGAAGAGATGTATTTTTGCGGGTCTTTTTATAATAAATACATTTAAAAGACATTTATATCTGCAACTTCTTACCTGGCGAAGCAATATTTATTAATTATATTGTGATTAGTTCTTATAAATTATTTGTAATTATTTTACCATATGAACGCATTCAGCTTTTCCTCTATAGTATATTTACGCCAAATAATTTGTAAATTTCATTTTTTTGCGAATTTTTTGCCAATTTACTCACTAAAAATTAATAACAGTAGACTTTCTTCAGTTAATCGAAAGACAACTGTTTTTACTTAATTTTTCTGGCTAATAAGCTAAATACGAATGTAATATTTCCCTCGGCCAGGTAATTTTATATGATTACACTTCATGCTCGCTATTGTCAGTGTATCGAAATTGGTTCTGTAAGTACTTTTAATAGGACAAAGAATAAGAAAGCAACATCTTTGAAGATTAAAATTAGAGAAAGTTGCTACATTCGCTACAGAAATAATAATTAGTGCGTCGCGTAAGTGAACGAGATATGATTCGTTTCCCATGCTGCGGCTATCCCAGCTTTCCCACGCAGTGCCAACAGCGGGCTTGCATCGAATCGCCAAGCGATTCCCCCGCTGACCTACTGAATGTTTCTCATGAAATTGAATTATAAATAACTCCAATCTCTGAGCAAGAGGCCCCCACAAGGGACATTCACTCTCTTATCTCCTTCCGCAGCTTCTGCTCATTTCTTGCGTCACTCAACGCGACGATGGGAAAGAGACAGTTCAATAGGAGGGATTCCGCAAACAATTACGCCGCCCCCGGTGCCGTACCCGGGTTCGAGCCGCGCATCTTAAGTCACCAGTATCGAATCGAAAATAGAATGCGGAGCGTGGGCATCGAACAGGCTGTGAAGGAAGCCCACCCTCGCCTATCTCCCACAGTGCCCACGCCGATCCGAGCGCCAATCACTTCCGCCCACGGACCGTCATTTCCCGCGTCCCCGATGCTCATAATGCGCGGGAATGCGCGAGCGTGATTCATGCGCGGGTTCCCTGCATCCGAGACTCTCTCAGAGCTCTGCTCCCACAGGATCCGAAGCTTCGTGGCGAAATAAATTGCTCGTTCTCATACGCTGCGACTGGGGGAACTTTGGCGCCTCGCGTTGAATTCCGGGTGCGAAAAAATGGCTTGGTCCCTGTTTTGACGCTATTTCATTCCATGAGTTAGGTTAGCATAAATAATAATAATTGTCTTTATTTGGGTGAGATTGAGACTATAAGTTCCGTATTCCATCTAAGCCATCGTCATTGATTATAGAATAATTAAATTAAAGAGCATAGAATAAAATGAGAAAAATAGAAGGATTGTGGATGTAGAAAACCTAAGAGAGGCTGCGACTCCAACTACTAAATGGGAACATGAAAATTCTTCGAAAGAAAATTGAAAAATAAATCTTTACCGATCAATTCTTCGAATATAAACTACCCTTATGAATCTGAAGTTATCCAAAATTTATATTAAAGAAACTGATTCGGAGTGGAAATCTATTCAGTAAATGGCTAGAAAGGTTGGTTTAGGTGGGGTTGGGTTAGGTTGTCCATGCTCTTAAATCCAATTTTCGAAGAATTTTTTCATTCGACATTAGAATTCCTATTCAAAGAATTTGCTTTCGAAGAAATGATTTTTCAAAAAAATTGATCGTTAGAAGAATTTGCCTGTTCCGGGAAGTCCTTCTTTTATGAGGAATTTCAATTTTAAAATGTTAATTTAAAAATGAATCAATCGTGAAGTTATAATAATCGAGAGTTAGGATATGTTGCTTAGGAAGGTAAATTGGACTTAAATTTAACGGAGGATTTGCCTGTAACCGACTCTAGTGGCAGTTTAGCGCCTCGCGTTGAATGCCGGGAGAAAAATGGCGCAGTCCGCGTTTTGGCGCGATTTCATTGCATGGGTTGGATTGACATAAATACGTATCCTGAGTAGCCTTGTCTCGAATCAAAGGAAATGGGCCATCCCACACCCTTTCAAGTGTCATTTTACCTTCGCCACTTCACAATGCGATTTTCTATTTGAAATTTAATCAAGGAGTTAAAATAAAAGGTGTGGGTTAATACTTAGCGTAGAACTACCACTTATGCATCATAGGCGTAACGAATTTAATAAAACGATTATATTCCATTACCCGCACCTGCGCGATGTCGCCTACTATCAATCAACATCTGCTGCGCTATGAATGAATGTTTAAAAAATTCTTCGGTGGATAAAAGTCGGTTTTTTCACGAATTAATCACCTCTCGTTTCCGACCTTTCCCGCCAAAGAGCATCAAGATGGCGCCAATCGCGAATGCACACCTTCGATTCAAGGTAATTTCGAAATGCCCCCACACAACCAGCTCATTGCGATACCTACCGTTTTTTTCATCCTCCGCAATCTTCCTTCGCCCCCTGCCTTTCTTTTGTTTCTGCGGATGACTCGGAAGCGCCGAAAAGACCATTACTCGGGAAGGAGCTCAGGACGGGAGTGAATAAGGGATAAGAGATTGGGGATGTTTTTTTCAAAGGGTGAGGGTGAGTAGGTGCATATTTCCGACGAGGTGGGGGAGGGGAAGATGAGACAAAGGAATAAAGGGGACAGGGGACTCGTCAAAAGATAAGGGCCATTTGTATTATATTTTTTCTTCCCTCCCCCGGATCCCTTTCTGCTTTTCCATTGCCGTCTTCATTCGGCCATGCCCTTTGTCTCTCCTCGTGCCATTCTTGGACCGTCACACTTTATTTATTCTCCCCAAAGTCTCTTTCTTTACCTCCATCTCTCCCCCCCACACCGTCATCCCACTCTCTTTATCTCTCTCAGAGCGCCACCTCCATCCCCGTGTCTCCCTCTTTTCTTCTATCAACTTCTTCTTTCTTAAGAAGTTTTTGGGGAATCTAAAAATGAGCGGCGTGTTTGTTGATACGTCGGATTCCGTAGATTTGCCAGTCTTTTTTTTTTTAGGATTACGGGGACGGATTATTTTTTTCATTCGCGCTAATTTTTCTAGATTTCTACGGTTTTCGTTTTTAAGAGGTAGTATTTACCGACTCTCTCTTACCTTAAAACGGCTATATTTTCTGGTGTAGAGAAGTAATATCATGAAATATTCCATACTATGAGATCATTGCTTCTAATTACTTCTAAGAATTTTGTCGTTAGAATAATTTGGAAATAAGCGGAGTTGATAAAATTCTTTTAAGTGACTTCATAATTTTTTAATGTTTGAACTCTAGCAAAGCAAAACCTTGATTATTCTTATATAATGTTTAATATTCAATGATATTGGAGATTTTAAACTTGTAATTCTTTAACAGACGTGTTCCAAATTTTCTTTATTTAGATATCCCTATATTGCTGGTAGATCGCATGTATTTTTCGTTACAGGTTCCGAGTCTCAAAGATTGTAAATGATGTTAATTGCCCCAACTCTATGTTTGACCTCCCGTATTACCTTTGTTTGGTCCGGATTTACTAGATTTCTACTTTAAGTAGAATAAAATACCAGAATAAAATGAACTGGTTGTTGATTTTGACTGGAGTTCTCTTTTATTCATATAAAAGTAAACGAGGTGATCCTGAGAGAAAGATATTAATAAACGGACAACAAAAGACTTGTATGATAAGTTTTCATCTTGATAAATTCTACACCTTAGTTTACAAGATAATGTAATTGAGGTTAATACAGATCAGAGTTGTAGCGGCTCTATGCCTTTCTCTGTCATTTTATACGAATATTAGATGACTTTCTGGATAGTGAGTAAAATCTAACAAGTTCTGAAGTTAGTCCATGCTTTTAGTTACAGTCTGTATTAATCCGACACGGTTTATGAGCAGTACAGATGTAAAGTATTAGATAGCCGAAAAAGATTCAATCATGTATTCTTTTGGCTATCTCAAGTATTATATATAGTTTAACATATTTCTTTTGAATATTTGTGATTGGAATTTTTGTAAGACATAATTGAAAGAAAGTAAATTTAGCCTAAGAACGTGTAAGATCTGGGTTTTTCCAATGCGGTGACAGGAGACACAAGCTAAAAAATTGTTGGTGAAACGCTCATACAAAAATACATCACAGTTTTACAGATACAGGCTTCTCAAGATTCTGTCCATGAGAAAATATTCAAGGAATTCACACCACAGTAACTTTATGTATGTAAAACCTATAAAATATTGCTCTCTCGTTCCTCTCGAAAGCAAGTTGCCGGCCAGTTTATGTGACAACCATAGGCGTGATGAGTTTGGTATTACCGCCGCTAGGTTTGCCATAAATTATCGGAATTTAAAGTGAGATGCCTTACACCCAAAGAACGTTCGCTAAAAGCAGCACATAATTCTTCTCTCTCGTAAATTAAAGAAATCCAAATATATACAATATACTATGGGCGGTGTGACGCGAGAAGGTAGAAATGACTCAGCGCATGACAGGCACCGTCTTAGGTTTGTTCTTTTCCTTCGCTCCGATGTCCAGGGATGACTTCTCAATACAAATGAACGCTGTGTCGCTCGAGGCGACGAAGTATTGGGGTGAAGATCTTAATTCGCTGGAAAATATCATACCTGTACTTTGTCGCATAGGCAGGGGGATTAAAATGAAGAATTATATGAGTTAAAGTTGTGAATGAAAACTAAAGAGTTTTGGGTGTTTCTTTTGAAGATATTGGTGAAAAAATAAGTGAAAAGTAGGAAGAAAAATTCAGTTATAAAACATGAATTTCAAAATTCCCTTGTCTGAGCATCCTTGCTGTACATCTATACATCAGTCACCTTCAAAAATGTATTTGCTTAGCTGTATATGATCGCGATTTTCCTTTCCGGTTAATCCTTGTAACTTAAAGATAATTCCTTTACAATAAAATTGAAATATTAGAAAGTGTTATATTTCCATTATCGTTTTAGACAATGCCATTTTGCTCTTTCTTGGGAGTCCAAAACACCTAGAGCCGTTTTTTTACCGATGTTTCCTTAGAATGTTGTTATTATCTACTCTGTTGCATAATTTCTACTTAAGTTTCCTCTTTTGTTTATCTAAGATTAAGGATTGATTTTTCAAAGGAAATGTGAACCTGAAAATATGGTGCATGAACCTTTTATCTATTACCTTTCATTACATCAGGCAGGGGCATTGAATTATTCAAATTAACAGCATTTTTCTAAAAATTTATTCATGAAAATTCATTGAAATCGTGGCCATATTATATTGAGGTAAGAGACCATAGATCTTTTGGTTGAAACTTAACTATTTAAGTCCCCGGAATTATGTCATAACTTAATATTTACGTTAAATAAATGCCTATATTAACGTTATTCACATTTATAATTCATTTACTAGAGAATAATTTGAGCACAGCATTTCAAAATCCTTCCGAGACTTTGAAATGGAAATCACTAGGTCAATTTTGCTGCACACTTTACATTATATCTGTCGTTTCTTGATTTTAGTGTAGCTTTGTGATCTTAAGAGTTCACAGATTTAGGTATTAAAAATATTCTACATCTTGATTTCTTAATGGGTTCTATACGCTAGGAGAATGTGGTAAAGCGAAGCAAGGGGAGAAGACAGAAACAATAGAGTCATTGAATGAGAGATGGACATTTTCATTTGTATAAAGAGTTTCCTGCGAGAATCTGGAGATTTACATCACAATCACAAACGGCAATTATTTATCGATTTTTTCGCTTCAGCGAAGATCCGGCCTTTCCATGCCCTTTCTTACTTTTAGGGCACCATAAATAAAGCTTGTGCAGTCAAGAAAGATGTAGACCTAGGAATCTAAATACTTTTCTTGATCTTATAATGTCATGTAACTTATTAGAATAGATGTGGATGAACATGAAGAATTTTCACGTAAATGATTTCATCGCTCACCATATCCAGAACTTGAAAGTTGATCCCTTTATTGATGGCGAATATATAGTACAGCTAGTTAGGATTTCTGTCGACAGTAAATGGCCTCCATTGTAAAATAAGTTTTGAAACTATAATCAGAACGTCCAAAAAGATCGCACATTCTTCATTCATTCTTCGCACATCTCGTTTTACTTATTTTTAGTTTATATTTGAATATTCAACTTAAAATAGGTACTCAAAATCTAATAGGACTTGAGGTTTGTTCAGTAGAAAAATGGGCAGAAATGTTAGCCTATTTAATACTTGAAGGATTATTTGTTTCATATTTGTATTTAGCAGGTAATATATATTTTGTTTTCCTATATTGTCATAAAATAATAAATAAACATGAAAACTTACATGTGTGAAAGAAAGAACTGCACAAAGCTGCTTAGGTAGAAGACCTATTTTTATTGCGGAACGTTGCAATAGAGTCACATACAAGTAAGAGAAATACTATAGAAAGATAGTTGCTCAACAAGCAGGAAAGTGCATACTAGGAATTGAGTTTTGAAACGGATAGAAATCACCAAGCACTGAAATTAAAGTGCTCGGAATGATGAATAATGAACGACTTGTCTTCATACACGTAATTGATGATAATTGTGTTAATATTAATACTATAGCAGACATAATCATAGGTGCTATGCTAATGACTTCGCCCCATTTGGAGGGAAGGCGTCACCGTCGCCATAGATTATTCTCACGGTCTAGGAGAAACAGCTCCTAGAGAATTCGCAGCCTTTCGCCCATTGTCGAGTCTCGCATGGAACAATGCTTCCTCCGAGGTGTGACTGTCATACTCTCCGGGAGCAAGTTTAAAACAGACGTCTTCTTTATTAAGCACGTCGGAGGAGGTTTTTTTTATTTCTTACTTGGTGTCTGAGGATTGGGTTGAATACGAGGGAGAGAGAGGTTGAAGAAGGGAAATATCCGTAGGGCGTGTTTACCCTTTCCTTCTGATAGACGATCCCGATAGCGAGGAATACGCCTATGGTAGTTGAAAGAAATAAGCGTGGGAGTCGAAATCCGGGGTCTTCTCCCAGTTTCAGAAGTTTAGCGAGATTAATTTCGAGTGTAAAATAAGAGTGGGCATAGAGTAGGCCTCAGACATCGAGGCAGCAGAGGATAGCACCTCAGGGCAGTCGATGGGTGGTTAATTAATTGGAATCTGAGATTGAAAATTTGGATGAAAGTGACGTCACCGATGATGACAGTTGGAGACAAGACTGTTCACCAAAAAAATGAGGATTTGCTGAATGAATTTAGTTGTAATTACCAGCTTAATTAGTTGATTAGGTGTACTGATTTTTATATACAGGGTGTCCCAAAAGTCATGGACCAAACTAAACACGGAGGGAGAACATCACATGGGCTACAGGTGTACAATTCATCTTTTTGTCCGATCTTCTTTTGTTTTCGAGTTACGAATTTTTTTCGTATTTTTTGAGAAAACCATGACTTTCCAGTCATTTGTGGTCATGGTTACGTAAGTATTTGAGATGCATTGTTGAATTGTTTCTCTAAAAATGCTAAATAGTTGTTGTAACTGACAAGAGAATAGTTTTTACCCTTACTCTTACCGTTTAGCCAAAATAAAATTTCAAATTCTAAAATTATCAAGACTCCGAACTTTGACAAAATCTTTGAGGGCAATTTAAAAAAAAATTCATAATAAAAAATGTTTTTGCCACGTATCTTAAAAACTTTTTCAGTGCATCAGCTATTTACCACGTAAATTTTGTTGGGATATCTTTACGGCATCATACCTAAAATTTGATTCGTAACATAGTAAGTCGATGATTCCCAGTACTAACAAACAAGTCAAAGCCTCTTCAAACCTTAAACAGGAGTCATTAATGTGTTTAATTATCGTAAAAAGAAAACGTTTTACTATTTAACATGGCTGTGGCACTCTCCGGCGGTAAGATTAAATACCCCCTACCCTCATTACTTGCTTTAATCAACAACAATACCCTTCGAAATCAAATTTTAGGTATGATGCCGTAAAGATAACCCAACAAAATGTACGTGGTAAATAGCTGATGCACTGAAAAAGTTTTTAAGATACGTGGCAAAAACATTTTTTATTATGAAATTTTTTTAAATTGCCCTCAAAGATTTTGTCAAAGTTCGGAGTCTTGATAATTTTAGAATTTGAAATTTTATTTTGGCTAAACGGTAAGAGTAAGGGTAAAAACTATTCTCTTGTCAGTTACAACAACTATTTAGCATTTTTAGAGAAAAAATTCAACAATGCATCTCAAATACTTACGTAACCATGACCACAAATGACTGGAAAGTCATGGTTTTCTCAAAAAATACGAAAAAAATTCGTAACTCGAAAATAAAAGAAGATCGGACACCAAGATGAATTGTAAACCTGTAGCTCATGTGATGTTCTACCTCTGTGTTTCGTTTGGTCCATGACTTTTGGGACACCCTGTATATTGAGCAATAGTAAAGTAAAACAATACTAATATAAATATACAAAGTAATGTTTACTGGAGTAGTAATAGTGTTGTTAAAAATGCTTCGACATTTTAGATCATTTTGAACATTGGCTCCCACCGGGAATCGAACCCGGGACCGCTCTCCCCTAAGGCAAACGCGCTGTCCACATGACTATCCGGGAGCCCTGTTTACTCGAATCAGTGCACATTTTTTCATCAAAGCAGCCAGATTCAAGAAAATAAAATTTGATCATTCGAAAAATTACGAAAAGCACATTTCCGTGTACGCTATACAGTATTATTACACAGATGATGTTCACTCAATCAATCAATCGATTGGTAGCTTCTCCTATCAGGAGGTTAGCTCTCATGGATCTCCACTATTCTCTTTTACTTGCTTTCGTTTTCATTTCCTCATATTTGTAAATTTCAGTCCAGTTCTTTAAATTGCCCAACCATTCCATCTTTGGTCTCCCTCTTTTTCTCTTCCTTACTGTCCATCCTTCCAGCGCTGTCACGATTCTCTCCCCTGATGATCCCCTCAGCACATGTCCCGCGTATTTCCACTTTCTTGTTTTCACTTCATTCCGTAGGCTATACCGGCTTCCAATTCTTCTCCAAAAATCTTCATTAGTTATTCTGTCTGACCATTTAATTTTCAAAATTCTTCTGGCAAACCATATGTCCAATGCCTTTATTCTATTTTCCTTACTTTTTAAGATGGTTCATGTCTCGCACCCATACAAGAAAACCGGCCGAACATAACACCTCAACATTTTCAGTTTTAGTTTCAAGTTGATCTCACTGGCCTAAAATAAATTCAAAGGTTGTTAGAAGCTCAGTGAAACTCAGATAAATTTTTTTTATAATTTATATATATTTCGTCTAATCTGAAGGTCGTCTTATCTGCGGAAGCTACGGTACCAAGTTATAGTTAATTCTTGGGGATTACCTACTAAATGTGGAACTGATATTGATAGTGACAAAATCATTTTTTCTAATAATGTCGGAGTGTTATTATTTAATATCGGAGTCATTTTATTTTGGAGACGATCCTTTGTATTATTTTCACCAAATATTATGAGACGATCTCCATGCGTTAAATAAGGACAACTTTCCGCGGTGAGGAACATTTTTGACAGCAGCTGAACAAGCGTCGCCTGCTAATAGTTTATCCAAGGTAATTAAAATTTAAAGCGGAAATTCAACAATAAAGACCGCAAGTTTTGGTTGACTCAGAGTTGACGTGTACCTGAATCCGAGATTGAGTCTTGTCTTGTATATACGACCGTGAGTCTTGCGAACGAAAAAAAGGAGCATCGGAGACAGCGAGAATGATCGGTTCTAGGGAAAGGGCGGCGTGGGTTTTTATTGGTCCCCTTCTGGCCGCGCGAACACAGCGCCTCCTCTTTATTCCACTGCGAAATAATAAAGAAAACAGGATTTTTTTAGTTTTTTCCTCTCTCGGAGAAATGTTTTATGAGGATCCGCCACTCAATAGGATTCGACTATTCTCGGTTTACACGCATCCGTCTGGGCGCCTCCCTGTGATCCTTTTACACTCCATTCATTCATTCTCTCGTTTTCGAAAATATATACGCTCGCGGTGCGGCAAAAGAGCAAGAAAAGGGTGGGGCAGCGCGCACGGAACATGCAGAGGCGGCCGTGGGAATCGATTCATATTTCGCAATATGGGGAATAAGAAGTATGAGCATTTGCAAGGGCTGGAAGAAGTCATGAATAAGATAAAGATAAAAATAAAATAAACGGAATGATTTTGAGTTAACAAGCACAATAAAATTAACGCAATGATCCAAATTATTTTTCGCTAAGAGAAGGTCTTACTATCGTACCCTGATGAAAGGGGTACTTTTCATTTGACTTTTGGTACAGGATATAGAAAAGGTTATCGTACATCTACTACTAAATTTATACCCTACGAGTCGCCTTTCGACATGTGGTAGGGGGTGTAAACACTAGTTGATCTAAACTACTTCTTTGTTCTGTTATCGTCGCATATCGTTCGCGGAAAGTATGAATTTTTAGAACGATTTGTCCTGTATCTTCCGCAAATGTAGTTTTCCTGAATTTTAAGCAATCACAGCGTAGCTTCCGATCTTAAATGAATATGCTAACGTAACGTAAATGAATATGCTAGTGAAAAAACTCAAATTTCTACAACAAAAAGGGCAGCGTTAACAAAAATATGGCTACAGGCAAATTCTTCGAAAACGAATCCACCGAACGATCAATTCTTCGAATGGCAAATTTTTCGGAAAAAAAGTCGTAGAGATAGACAACCTATTACCGACAATTTACTAAAAAGATTTTAATTCGAATCAGGTCCTTTGATATAGATTCATTAGAGTAGTCCTTTTTAGAAGAATTGGTTATTCGAAGAATCTGTATGCTACCAGAAATATCATTCCTTAAAAGAGTTTTGGTTTTGCTATCATAACTATGATGAATGAAATATTGTTTTGTCTATCTTTTATTACGGGATATGATGTACTCGTATCTTTCATTTAATTTTTCTCAGCCTTGTTTTCTGTTTTTTTCTGCATTGTTTATTGTCGTTACTTTAAATTTTTAAGATGATTTTTAAGTCACTCACGTACGAATGATAATGATTAATAGCGTTGATAAAGTCTCTCTTCCTAGAATATTACAAATACTTATAGAATCATTGTGCTTCACTTATTCTGACTTAGAAAGGATCTGGTGCTTATTATGGTGATTATTTTGGTGATTATTCTGACTTGTTCCACTTACAGCATTCTCACTCTATCTCCTCATTTGATTATAATGTTTAATTTCGATTATTTTCTTCTCATCTTCAAACAAAAGTAATTGAAAATGTACATGGCCCCTGAGGACGGTTTAATTGCTATTGAAAAGATCTTTGGGTACAATTATAGTGCGGCATTCCTTAATTGCTTTATCCGACTACCGGAAAGTAAGAGGAGGAACGCCGATAAAGACGGCTTTTGGAAATTTTAAACCTCTAATTCATTAACGGCTGTAATTACAATATTTCTTCCTTTACATCATAGACGCCCCACAAACGGAAAGAAACCAGATGGAGGAACATTTAGGGATAGGTTTATGTGAAAGTTTGTATGATTAAGTTTGAATACGAATAATCGTCTCAAAACTCAGTTCTGTTCATTCAGTAGACTGTAAGATTTTCGGAATGATTTCATTGTGTTATCTTAAATATCTAAGGTAAATCGATGATCAGTTTTCTGTTCGGGCAGCGAACATCTTGTTGGAGCGAATTGGTAAACATGCCTCGTAGACTGAATTTTTTAAGAGCTTGGGAGTGAATCGAAATTACGAAGCCGTAATTAAGTGTAAACGCAAAATCTGTCCAAATCATAACCATTACACCATGATTACGACCCGCATCGTAAGCTGATTAGCATCGAAGAATTCAAGCTAAATTTTCGTTTTATTTCCATGGTGATAAAAAATACGGGATGACTCACCGAACACTAATTTCAGCACTCCCAATCCTCTCCCCTTCCAGGAAAAAAATAAATTACCTCGTCTTCCAGGACTGGGGGAAAGAAAAAGGGTCGAGAAACGAAGAGGCAGTGGAAAATAAAGGAAATCCAATGATTAGTTGAACCGTCGTGACATCATATAGCCGCTTCACGGAGAAGCACGGAGTTTGAAAAGAAGTGGTTGATATCCTCATTGTATTTTTCGTCCTCGCGTGGGCCACGCACACGTCTCCGGCACACCCTCATATTCTCGGGAGCTACACGTCTTACGGGAGCCTCTTTTTCCTCCAGTTTTTCATTGAAAAATCCAACTCCACCTATTCCGGAGAGATAGAGTCACAGGTTGTGTCGAAAGCGTTCATGTTCGTGCAGCAAGGGAAGAAAGACAGGAGGTGGTGTCGCGAAACTTGATGATGAAAAATAAGTCGGAGTTGAAATACTTAGAGAATAGATCTGAAATCGCCTTTGAAAGATTTTTACGGAAAGATAGGCATTTAGGAAGTAAAATTTAGGGCCTTATTGCTGTTTGTAACGATAAAGTAGAAATTTTGTGTTTTCTTCGAGCGTACCTTATATTCTTGTGCATAAGCCGAGGAAGAAAAAAGAGGAACAACTTTTCACAAAGGAAACTAATTCCGTCTTTAATGGTAAGAATGCAAATTACACGCAACTATTGAACAAACCACATGTTTCGATGCTTAGGCATTATTTTCAAGTTTAAGATTATCACAAAGTTACTCGCAGTTCGGTGGATTGTATACACAAGCCGAGTTTCAAGTACATTTCTTATACTGAAAAAGCCCCTCTCGGCTTAGAGGGTCCCACTTACCTGTTTTCCGGTGGAAAGACTGCAGTAACCGGAAATAAGCTTTAAAATTCCTCACTTACTCCATTAAATATTGTTTGTCAAATTACTCTTCAACTGCCGGCGGTCTTTAATATTTTATTGGTATCTATTTTTATTTTGAAATTAACCAGTAGTTACTCCGTTTCCCACCCTAGGCTTACACTCGAGTCAACTAGTTTTCCCAGTTTTTGCAATAAAATTATGCCTCGACTTATGCTAGGGTCAACTTATACTCGAGTTTGTACTATATTTAACTCAGTGACCGTAAATGTATCTTCCAGCATCAGTGGAGGATTTAGTGAAGTGGAAACGAGGAAAGTATTTACTTTGTAAATATCCGTTGGTTAAACTATTTATAATTGAGTAATATGCAAACACATTCCCGGGACCTAGTTGAGGGCATCTCGGAATAGATATCGGTCGCTGAACATAAATAATATCAACAGGTTAACATTAAATGGCTACTCAAAAATTATATGGCTCTTTAGAGATTGACAAGATATCAATTACTTTTGCGACCAACTTTGTTAATTGAATTAAGGTAAAATAAATTTCGATGTTGCCTAATAAGTAATTCATACTATCTCAGACATTTTTATTTTGAGTGTCTTACTCCCAATGGATACGTAATCAATGCCCTTAATATTTTTTAATGTATTCTTCCTTATAAGTAAATTATAAAAAAAATATTCGATGAAATTTAGTCAAATAACTCTGAAGCACAACTCTCACGGTTAAATGACCCCTAGTCCTAAATAATAGTTACGTAATTCGTTTTATAGGTTTAAAATCTCCAATAGCCGTTTCTTCTAGGTATTTCGTCTCGAGAATCTATTGGTGATCCGTTGATTACACCATTAGTTACTGCGTACTCGGAAACTATGTTCAAAGGTCTTCAGTTAAGGCGTATTGTACTTTAAGAGTGGGTTATTGGTTCATCTGGAAAATATATCAACTGATTATTAACTCCTTCATGGTTTAATGCTCAAAGTGTCTCTTATTTTGAACTTTCTCGTGTGCATAAAACATCCGATAGATTGTGAGGCGAACTTTCCGCATTAAGACCTTGGCCAAGATTGAGGGAATCAAAATAAAGCATCGGTAACATCCTTTTGGTTCGGATTTTTTCAATTTCCTAGTAAAGGTAACTAGTTCGCACCAACTAGTACATACATTTCGTTAAAAATCATTATTTGTTATCCGACTCTTAAAATAGCGAAAACAATTCTTCAAGAGGAAGATACATGAGCTGAAGTGTTTGTGAATAAACTCTGGCTAGATATAATCCTGAAGATGTGCTTCTCTAATATATTGGGTATTTATTGTTTGGCCATAACACTCATTTAAAGTAAATTATTCACGCTTTCTCATATATTATTGATGGTATCGTCGGGGGCAAGAGCAGATTTATCCGTCTCATGCATTTGATGCGTAGTGAGAAAAGAGAGAGGGAAGGATGTGTTAGGTTATGTTCGTGAGTTTCTTGAATGGCCTTCGAGGGAGTCAACCCGTCCACAAACAATTCAGGCAGGTGTGGTGCTAACTCTCCCTCGCAACCCGGGTTATTATTTTATCCCGGAGAGCGATTCGGTTAACTTAATGGCCGAGCTATACGGCTTGTTTCTATAGAATCGGAAGAATGAATGTCCCAGCGGTCTTTTCTCCGAGAGGAGGGACTGTGTACGCTCATGAACAAGCGCGATTGCTAAATATATGGCGAAGGCGTGAAAAATGTAAGAGGTACGTGACTCGGGCGCCCACCGAAGGACGTTAAGTCTCGCATTATACTCTCGTAAAAGATAATGTAGGGGAGTCCTTTGTTGTTGAATTGGAAAATAAGGTTTGCAATGAGGAAATGTCATGTTCGTAAGGAGAGCGGTGGAACTCGAAACGAGTGTGTACATTTGCCCCTTAATTTTCACAGAGTACTAGAGTGATCTTTCCCTTGGAAATGAATGAGCGATATTCCTTTGTCCTTCAAGTCTCGAAGACAAAGCGAGATTTAGCTTTGATTTAACCTTCTCAGGATTCTCGATCTTTATCTAGGCATAGTGATCGCTAAAAAATTAACATTACGGATCTCACCAATTTATGTTTTTTTTACAATTACATTTACAGGTAATTTTGTAAATTTTTCTATCGAAATATTTCATTCAATAATCCAGTTTTCGTTGGGGAGCGACTTCTTGAAGAAAGTGTTACCTAAATTGTACCCACTTCCATCCCACACCCTCTTACGGACCCCCTGCACTTCTCCTTCCGTCCCATCATCTAATTCTCTATAGGCTCTGCTTTCATACGATTCGAGTTCTATTCTGCTGATAGATTTACTCGGAAACGAAACTCAGGTTCCAAAGTAATTTATTTTGATTTGAAAATAATTATAGAAATTCAGTTCTTGCGTTGATCATAAAGAATTCCATGAAGTTATGAAATATTACTTTTAATCAGTTTTTACAAATATCTTCATACGTTTAATCTTCTAAAGAAAAATTAGGCTACTGCAAGAGAAAGATAGTATTTCAAGTGTGTAATGTTGTTGATTGTTTTAACACCCAATTTAGAACTGGCCGATTATGTCATATTTGATGAATAAACAAGGAAATCAACCGTATGTTCATCTCACATTTATTCGTTATTATTTATTTAGCAGTGTTTGTTATGCATTTTGAGATTGAAGACCCCATGTATAATCTCTTTGCGACTAACAAAGGTCTTCTGGAACGAATTATTCTCGTAATTACTGTAGTTCCTTTCACCTCTTATATTACTTTCTCCCTATACGTAGTATAGAGAAAGTATTGTATTCGCAAAAAAAATCGACCTCCAGATTTCGACGAAAATTGATGTTTTCGGGCACATAGAGCTCGTTTTCGCTATGTCTGTCTGTGGTAAAAAATATTGTGGGCGCTCTATCTTTAAAAGTAATTATCCGATAATTTCCTAAATTCATAGTTAGTATTTTCCTAGCAATGCCAACAGTTGATTCGTTTTTGGTGAATATCGCTCAACCGGAAGTTCCGGTTTATCCGGAACAAAATTTTGTTTCTTAAATATCTCTGTCAGAATGCAATGTAGGTATATACAAACAACAGTTATAGATAATGCTCTTTACTACAACTTTTGTAAAAAACATTTTTTCGTAACACTGATTGTTTAGGAGTTATTCTTGAATAATGGTTAACCGGAAATTGTTGTTTTTCCAAAAATTGAAGTTTTTGATACATATCTCTGTCAGCGTGCAATGTAGGTATATACAATTATTTACCAAATTAATAGATAATGTACTTTACTACAACTTTTGTATAAACATTTTTTCGTATCACTGATTGTTTATGTGTTTATAAATTTATACATTACCGGCATAGGCTTCTGTTTTCAATAAATATGGAGAAAGTCATGTGTTGGCCACATCAGATTTTTTTTATTTTACTTTTGCTCTCATATCGTACTTAAAGTATCTATATTCGCCTACAGGAGACACAAGACCAACGGCGTTATGCAATCGCAAGGTTGTTTTCGTAAGAACGTGCTCATGATAATGAAGCGAGTTATGAGGGTGGAAAAAAGGCTAGGGAGAGCTTTTCTTTAAGATGGACAAGCACAAGCTGTCATCTCCACTCCAATCGAGAAGATTTCTCCCTCGACCATTTCCGCTCGTTTAACTCTTCTTTATTTCGTCTCAACGTCCACTATTTTCCAGACAAGTCCAGTCATTTCAATTCATATTCCATTTCTTCCCGTCCCTTGCATTTTCCCTTATGTTGAAATCTATTCCGAGAGATGCTGAGAGAGTTCCCCCACCAAGTGTTGGTATCCAACCCGATAATGTTTTAAGGAAACTATTTACCCAGGGTGTTACGTTAATAAACGTACACTGAGTGTATTATATGCGTTATTTTAAGAAAAAAGTAATTTTCCATGCTCGAAGCTGATGGCTTTACGTCATGCCAAATTAACCTTCTTGCATTTAAATAAAAATCTAGCTTTCATAAATATTATATAGCTATAAGATTTCAGTAATTAATTACTGTAAGCATAATACAGCGATTTCGTTCATTTTAAGGCAGATGAAACAATATTCACCTTTGGACCTTTGAATGACTGCGCGCCTGAAATTTCAAAGGCGAAAGAACGAGGAAAAATCTGCATGTCTTTAAGAATAAATACTTTGGAATCATTGTAATTATAACGAAGTTACCTCTGTACACAGCGTCGAGCTAGCACTGGCATGGCAAATCGAGAAGATAGAAGGGTAAACAGTCGTGTTTTCGTAGAATTTTTTTAAATAGAATTCGAAAAAAAGTTTAAGATTTATCCAAACCTTATAATTTGTCACAATGGAGTTTAGTTGGGGAAGAAATTAGAGAAGGCAGAACGATAGAAACACGCACTCATGATGTGTATTAATAGGCATAAATATAAAAGGATAATTATACACACCACTAGTTAAGACAAATTTGCGTTGTATGCTTTGGATCATTCTGAGATAATACGTCTTGGCTAGGCTTACTTCAGCCCGAGTGGAGCACTTAAGCGCGGGTAGATTTGTCCACAAAAAGCACAAGGTCTCCCAAAATGTACAAAAATGTATCCTTGGAGGAAACTCCCTGTAACGTCAATCACACTCCGCATCATCTTATGCATTCATCTCCATCTTCGCCCGTCTCAGTCTTGTGCTTGACTGTAACAATGAAACAAACCATGTACATCTTTGGAGAGCTGCTGGGGTAGGGGAAGAGGGGGCGATTTGCGCCTCACCTACCCCAGCATGTAAATAAAGAATAAGTCAAGTCGTCTCAGTAACCGAAACACACTCTCCATATTTACCCCCCACTCTCTCTAAGGACGATCTGTTTTGACGGCGTGTCTGGACCAACTCCTTCCGACTCAAAGACGCTCGAGGTCCCCTTTTCTTTCCTTCCTGCGTCTTATGTCCGGCACCGCAGAAAAGATACACAAACAAGGGGAGATGATGGACACTCACCAGAGAGAGGGTACGCGTTGTCGGGCGTCATTTTCCCGTACTGAGATGATACAAGGGTGTGACTAGAGGAAGCGAAATATTAAGTGTTCATAAGCCATTGTGTAGGTGTGAAATAATTATTTATGGATCTATACTATATTTAGTAATTTACTACGTATTTTGAACAATATGTATATAGACGAGAAAGCAATCGATTAGGAAAATAGAGGCAAGGTGCCTGCACCCCCTGCCACACGCCGAAAGGCTGCTTGCAGGGTTCTTACATAGACATAGATGCCAGATATAAAGTCATTAGATGTCCATCCTGCATTTTATTTTATTGTTTATTGCAAAATATTTAGGGTTTTGGCCTTCTTGCAAGGTGGCTTCGTTCACAGTGAACTTGTTATAAAATAGCTAATGTAACTATCAGTTTAATTCTTACAGCTTTCTATCGAGGAAGGGGTAAGAAATTAAAATATTTAGTAATTTCCGCAACACAATTTTTAACTCGGGGTTACAGCGCATATACGTAGCTGCAGTATAAAATCTTGATTCACATAACATACGGACAGTAGATCGTTTCCAGCAACTCATTTAGATTACACACTATAACTAAGTATTACGAATTGAACTAAATTAACTTAAGGCAATTTAAAAGTTTAGGAGTTGGGGTTTTTTCCTTCTTCCGCCTTCAATTTTGGATATATTTCTCTACAAACTTAACTCATACCGCGTTTCTTTAGGTTGAAAATGAAGTAAAACTGTGAATATACAAATCAGGTAAAGTGAAAAGAGAGGCCCGGAAACGTCTCGCTTTACTAAATAGCTCAATCATTAACTCGTTCTTCTTTAAAAGTCACCACTCAGTACCTTATTAATACCGTATGAGTCAGTCATAGGTAGTCAGCGTCTTTCGACGTATAACAGTGGAGGTGTACTACTTTTTCATTCGTTTGTATACTTATCAAAGAAAAATAACGATCTCTGAGAGACCTTAATCTAAATTCATTGAGTGATTTTAAGTCCCATAAGTAACACTTCCTTAACCCTTGAAAGGCAAAATAATTATGTTTAAATGAATTAGAGACTCACATTCTTTTAATAGGTACTTCAAGTAATATCAAACATAGTTTAACACCATATTGGATTATAATGATCAAGCATTGCTTTCAGTTGGAATACTTAAAGCCGTTTGATAGGGTATTGCTTTCAGTTGTTAACACATTAATAGTTTCCTACGTGTGTATATGCTTGTCATGATTCATATTCATATATTTCATATCTCTGATATTACTATTTTCATCTTAAAAAGAATTCATGACCATGTGATAATCAATTATAATGACATCTTTAAGAACATCTTTTACACCATTCGAAACATCAGTCTGTTATAAATAAATATATGCTGAGTGTAATTAGTTATGAATCTCATGTGTGTTGTATGTTAGAATATTATTAGTAAAACTATCCATTTTCATTTAAAACTTAGAAAAACTCTAATAATAAACCGCTATGAATGGAGAGCACCAATCGAGATTGCCAAAGGTTGTAAAATTCTAAATTATTTATGGAATAAGCTGGAGGAGTAAACGTTTAGAAATTTGAACGAATTTATTTATATGAGCCGATGCATGGTACTAAAAAATTTATGCCCCAACGATTAGCCGCGAAGAGAGTAATATTATACTTGAGAGACGGGATTCAGAATTGATGCTTCTTCAGTAAGCTATAAAAATGTTTGTTTACTGAATTCTGCTTTGACAAGCGATAAACGGGGAAGACTTCATAATGAAATTGTGAGTCATTTTTACACGTTTTTAACATCTTCGGGATTTGATCCACGCCGTAAAATTGTGTGAATAATTCGCCTGTGAGATTTTTACGTCCATTGAGTCACGGAGAAAATTTTGGGAGATAATATAGCGCCAGAATTAGAAAAAAACTTGCTTCCATAGTAAGCCAGAAATTCGTTTTGTAATTTAATTTTTTCTTGATAGGTATTTCAGTTACGTTTTATGATTATTTGAATTGATCTTCAATGACTGTATGTTCAATAGATTTAGAAATTAGATCGTTTGCCATTCGTTCTTCAACAGTTATTTTACAATCGATGACTTTTTAATATTAAAGTTTTCTTGAAGGAAGCTGTGCTATGTGCGTTCTATTTTCGTATGTAGTTGCTGTATATCAGCGACCTCAGATACCCGATTGCCTGTTAATTGTAAACCGTCTAAACGTTAAAGTCAAAGTTAATAACACGTAAGTTTCTCACTGAAGTAGTCTCGTAAGTAAAATTTCTGATTTCTGTGTGTTTGTATTACTTTTTTCAAAACTAAAGGATAAACGGACATAATATTATTTTAAATTATGTCTCACCTATTAAATGTTAAAGTTAATGTCATATCTTTCCTTAAAATGAAATGAAACAGACATTAGTTTCAACTAACCTTACTCAAGAAGCAGAAATCGAATATTTCAATTTGACTTGATTGACATAAATCTTATTTTAACTACAGAAACAAGGTAGGGATAATATATCTAACAGCTCCTTATCGTATATATTCTATCATTATTACTAATTAATATGAAAATTACTCTTGAAGTACCAATTTTCACCAATTTTATTTATTTTTGTTCATTAATTTTGTATGGAAAGCACTTGAATAGAACGGTGTATTCGTAGTTGATTCGCGAATGGAAAAATAAAATTTCTAAAAGCAGCTGAATTAAACAGATATGGCTTATTACTTTCTCCATATACGTAGTATAGAGAAAGTATTGTTTTCATGAAAAAATCGACTTCGAAATTTCAACGGAAGTGCATGTTTTTGGGTCCCTAGAACACGTTTTGACCATTTTCGGAATTATGTCTGTGTGTATATGTGTCTGTGTTTGTGGGAGCTCTAACTTAAAAACTATTGTTCGTATCTATACCAAACTTCGTATATAGCATTGTGGCTGGTGCTGTCAGAGTTAATTAGTTTTTGGAGTAAATCAGTTAACCTGATCCCGAGCTTTATTCGTCGAAGCAAATTTCCGGTTTTCAAAATATCTCCATTAATATGATATTTAGGTATATACTATTTTTTACTAATGTTTTATAAAATATAATTTACTATAACTGTTGTATTTAACATATTTTTGTGTCACTGACTGTTTAGGAGTTATTCGAGAAATACTGATAAACCGGAAGTAGCTGATTATGTACTATGTGGGCGCTCTAACATGAAAACTATTTGTCGTATCAACACCACATTTCACACATAGCATTTTAGTTGGTGTCGTTAAAGTTGATTAGTTTTAGGAGTAAATCGGCTGACCGGAAGTCGAGCTTTATTCTTCAAAGCAAATTTCCGTTTTTGCCAACTATCTCCATAAATATGATATTAAGGTATATTCAATTTTTATAAAAGTTTTATAAAATAAAATTTACTATAAATGTTGTAGGAAACATATTTTTTATCACTGATTGCTTAGGAGTTATTCATGAAATACTGATAAACCGGAAGTTGCTGATTATGTACTTAGTGGGCGTTCTTGGCGCTATAGGCGAAAGGCCAATTGGATCGCTTTTCATCGAACATGTCCCGAAAAACATTATCTATAATGTTTGTGACGTAAAAGATAATGTGATATAAATTAATCACTCATCATCCAAGTTTAGATTGAATATAGAGTTCGAAAATACTGTCGTAGATAAATATTTACATCTTATATATGGAGAAATTCATGTGCTGGTCACGTCAGATTTTTTTATTTTGTTTCTTAACGCTATTTATCCATTTTACATAAAAGGCATTATTTCATGCATGCATTATCATTTTTTCTTAGTCTTCACCATAAATAGATTCTACTTTTCCATGAGTGGGCATAAAGCCCAAAATATATTAAGGAAATATTTTTAACGTCCCTGAAAAGTTGTGAAACTAAATCTTTCGCCTTATCATTTTTTGCCTGTTTTTCACTGTCAGTTACAACGTGTAATGCAATAATCTTCATCTACGAGAGGGAGTGATTTATAAACGAGAATGAAAAAGTATCCGATGAAATATCCAGGGTGATTGTGTCCTCGTGTATCAGTTGTGCGACATTCGAAGGTAGGAATGCATTTTGGAAGCGTAATGGAGTGCAAAGGAAATGGGCTTGAGGACAGACAGAGAGGGAGAAAAATTGTGAAAGAGTGGAAGTCGTGGGAGGTCCGTCATCGCTGTGCATTGATTTATGGGAGGAGAGGGGATCGCATTGGGATGGAATTGGAAAACATGGAATGGAAAGATGATTTGTAAATTAGGTGACGCTTCTTGTACATCGAACTGAGTTTGACGAGAGTTCTTCTGTTGCAATAATAGAAAAGCTGGAAAGGGACTAATTGTGTAAAAAAACGGGGAAAGACCAACGAAATGGAACGGAAATAGAATTATAGAAGTGTAGGAAATAGTAGCCAGAGGGAATCGATTATGATTGGACATGTATGGCCCTCGCATATAGAAGAAATGATGAAGCTAAGGTTTTTTATAGTGTGGAAGGGGCTAGAATCCAAATGTCAATGCAATTCTTACATTATTGTTTGTAAACATTGCGGACGATAGTTTCACGAATGCAAGTCTTAAATTGGAGTCTATGAATAGGATTTATCCGCAAATTACATAGAAGGTCTAGATTTCGATACAAAGTGGTCAAAGTGTTACATATTTTTTGCATGCATCCTTATGTGCAATTTACCCTTTACCCTTTACTTTGTATTACTCGTTTTCAAGTTTGAAATGCCATAATAAGACTTTAGCTTTTAAAATCAGAGACCCTCTTTATTTCAGGATAGAAGGAGTAGTAGTTCGTAAATTATGATGTTACTTTCTGGAAGTCCATTGAGCAGAAGAAGAACAATTAAAGGAAAATATACAAAATTTTCTCTACTGTGTTAGTACACTATTCTATACCAACAGCCAACCATCAGTATGACACTAGACTTACAGTTACGATGACTAACAGTTTAGGTATTAGTATTTTTAAGCCATTTAGAGAAACAATGTTATTCCCAAATAATAATTATGAATTCCTGACATGTAGTTACGTATCATAATGAGGAAAATGTGAAATCAATACACGCTAAAACTCACAGTGTCCATATTTCGTCAAGTGAGATCTTTCTCAACTCTAATTAATTATAATCAACTCTATTCTGTAGAAAGTAAAGCCAATTGTCGTCAATCAAAGATTTAGATAATCTAGTACGCCTATTCTTGTGACAACTCGATCGAGCTGTATGTCGCCTTTAGTCTCAGCCAGGGGTTCTTCCTGGACGAGGCCATTGGCTAATAGAATGACCCAACGAAGAGAGAAAACGAGATTGCTTGCAATGGGATCCAGAGTGATTGCCCTCTGCCAATGGCTATGAAGTTGATTGGCGAAGAACAAAACGACCGTTTGGTCCTCGCGCTCCCTTGGACAAGAGACGCTACATTGCCACTGATCTCTCAGATGACCATCTTTTCTAATCCTTAGCAGCCATCAATCTTTAAGTTGTTGTTATTCTCTGGACTTGGCAGTAGTTGCGATGATTCTAGAATTGAAGAAATTTGGTTGAATTGCATTTTAAAGATGAGAAAAAGGAAGTTACTTTATACTAAAAGGCGAGCACCTGAAAAATTATTCCGTGAATTAAAAGAAGTTGTAATAGAAGTTACATGACTGGGCTTTGGACCTAGTTCTACCCTTTACAGATTTTTCGCTATTTTTCATCTCTTTATATCCTTGGGTTTTTCGATTGAATATTTCGTTTCCGAGTGTTAACGTTATTTCTTTTGCCTTATTTTTCTAGGAAATATAAAAGGTTTGATCTTAGGCCGATTCTCTCGCATTCAACTTCTTATCTGAATGAGTCATATGGTCTGGTGTTTACATTTCCTGCCACACGTCGAAAGGCGGCTTGAGTGGTATTATATGTAAATGCATGGAGATGAAAATAACACTTGATTAGCTAGAGTGATTAACTATTTTTTTGTAACTAGGTCAGAACTGAAGGTCTCATTTTCAATAACCGCATTTCAATTTTTTTGGGAGAAATTACAGTCCTTTATTACATTAGCTCCCTCCGTTACTTTAACTGTTTGGACAAAAACGAAGTCCTCGTAAAAGAGAATTTAACGCCCCACCAGCCTCGTAATTCGCCTCGTAAATAGGCGATCGTGAAAATCTGATACCTGCCGAAAAACCGCGGCGGGATTCCTCCCGGAGCGCTCAACACGTGCTGGTAGTAAAGTCCATTATGAATCCTCCGTTTTGGAGACGCCGCATCCAACAACTCGAAGCCACAAACTTCCGTCGAAGTGGAGTCGGAATGGAGAAATAACTCCGCCGTCGCCTCTCCGTCGTTCCACCGAAGGGGCCGACTGAACGCGGAGTTGGTGACTTTAGGTACGGAAACTGGAGTAATTGATTTTAATGGAGGATGGAACAGGGACTCCGGAGAGACAAGGGATAGTGGGTCGGTAGGGGTTTTCCACGGGGAATGGTATTATTGCAATTTTCCTTTTTTATTTGTAATTTGGTTTGTATGTTGTTATATTTTTACAATACTTATTATTTGATCAATGTGTATTATTGCAATTTTTCCTGTTTTGATTTTATTTATTTTTTTGTGATTTCGTTGGAATGTTTTATCTTATGTTTTTTGTGAATTTTATTATTTTCTCATGCTGTACTATTTCAATTTTTCCGGTTTTTTATTTAATTATTCTTTTTTATAATTTCGTAATGGTACTACTTTTGTCAAAACAGAGGGGAAGACAAAAGCAAAAGATGTTGGTTGACAAGGGGTGGGGTTAACTACAAGGAAATGAAGGAGATGGCGCTTAACAGGAATTCTTGGGTGTACATGAACCTACCGAAAGGTAGAACACTCATGATGATGATTGATTTTGTAATTTCTATGTATTTCACTGCTTTCCCTAACATCTTTTAGCTTGTACTATCAGTAAAACTTCACAGGTTCTTCAAACCCCCTTTGTGGTGTTTACCTGAAGTGGATCCTTTTTCCTAAGGTTTTATTTTAGGCTAGGTTACCTTAGGTTTCCTTTACATCCACTCCTAAAGTTTTCTTCTCTATATCTATTCACCCACACAACTTAATTTTGTAAGATCATTGACGAATATGTAGAAGGAAGAAGAGATTATTTAGTCTCAATCTCGCCTTACTAGAGACCTCATAACCTTATATTACGGGGAACACGGGGAAGTGTCGCGGGGTAGTCTGGGGCCGGCGCCGCGTCTTCTTCATAAGTCTGCCCTCACAGTTGTGGAAGGAGATACGTGGAAATGCCGAAGACGGGAAGCTGCAAGAAGGGGTTTTGGGGTATTTGTGGGGGGTTGGTGACGGGGTCGAGGGCCCGGGTGGATGGGGAGTTCCGAGTAATATTTTTTCCTCCGACCCCACTTCCTGTGTTTTTCCCCTCATTGGACCCACGCCCCCTTTGACGGAGTGGTCCTCCACCGTCTGCCGTATTCTGATTTCTCTTCTATATCCGAAAACGGCCCCTCTCCCCAATTCCAGCCAGTTCCTCTCGCTCCGTGGACCGCCGCCACTCATCCGCTCTCGTAAATTCCCATAATTCTGCGCGAAGATCAACTCGGGTCTCCGAGATTTTTTCTTTCCAATCCCAACCCCTTCTATTTACGCTCGCTTTTTAATACGAGTCTCCTTATCCCAAAAGTTTAAGGATTCAGCTGTTTTCGCCTCATCTTCCGCGATGTATTTTTCTCCGCGCCGGGCGTTCCTGTTTTGTTTATCCAGAGGCGATCTATGTTGCTTTTTAGATTTTTTCCCTCCAGCCTTCGCGTTGAATTAGTTCCTTGTTATCCTCGTGCCGTGGAGTTCGATTGGTTGCGAGACGGCTGTTCCAGAAACTGTATTTATTTGGTTAGTTTCGGTCTGAAGATTTACTCAGCGTTGAATCCATATCAAGCCATTGATTAAGTGGGTGAGATCCCGCCCGAGATAAATCATCTCTAATCTGGCAGCGGTGCAATAATTCTTCCGTATGAGATCACAACAACTGGAGGAAAAATGTTTCCTTTAGCGCGGCGGCGTGTTGTCGATGAATGTGGACGATCGAAGCAGTTGGAGGAGCGGAAGAATCGAATGCATTCAAGAAAGGAAGTATGTGGATTGCTATGTTATTTTATTGGCGTCAAACTTTCACATTTTTTCAATCAGTATACTGAGTGAAATGATTTATCGTCTGATACAACATGATTATGCAATCATACTCAATTATACATGCTCTACTATATATACATAACATCATGACGCCATACACATTTACATAATTATACAATTGAAAATAAAATCACTACGCATGTTTAATAACACACACATATGTACCATAAATATCTCATTTTACATAAAATAACTGTAACCAGAACATACATATTACAGTACAATATTATTCTAATTATTCACAGAAATGCGCTTTATTGCATTATTCTATTTGCATAACAGGGTTATCGTGAACATACATTTTGAACGATTTAAGAAATGTATGAAATTGTAAAAAATATATTTATGCTGTAAATATTTACATAAGACTAAATCAAATTTTTTAGTTTTTTGTTATTATGTCTTTACGAAAGAAAGACAAGTGGAGAGGGATATATTTACGCAAATTTCTACAGGAATTTATACTAAAACTGGTGATTGGTTCGTCAATTGATTGCATTAAAAACAATCTTTTATCATAAAATTGAATTCGTGAAGAAATCAAAAAAGGGAAAATACTCTATCACAAAAATAGACGTAACAGGATGGAGAGTAGAATTGTAAGCAGAAACGGATAAAACAGATATGTTACTGGTCATTTTAATTCTGTTGTATCAGAATTACAAGTACAATTCAGATTCATATTCATTGTAAGGGATATAATAGGATATAGAAGTCAGATCTTTTCATTTCTTTACGAATAGGATCAAGATCATTGAGGGAAATGTTGAGACTATAAAGTCATCTTTTATGTCTAACCTATTGGTATTTAATTAGTTTATGAGAATAGAAGAAAATAATACCATAAATAGAGGAAAGAATCTAAGTAATATACATAGAAAAAAAATCATCTCTAGGAAAACATTCTCAAGAAATGGTAGCTATATGTTAGAGACATGGGATACTCCCTTATTATTTCAGCTATTTTTATTTGAAGGAAATTAATTTCTGGAATCTAAAATTGAAACATCAGCAAATTTAAGAACTAACGGAAGGTATCGCTTGTTACGTATCTCGTTTTGGTCTTCAAAACTTTCCGAACATGTATGAGCTAAACGTCGGTAATTTTCAGATTATGGAATCGAATGTCGATTGTAACGTAATGAAATCACTAATTTCAGCATGACGAAATATTTTCGTAAAAATTTCAACTCTCGACAATCCAAAATAGATTAAGGGATGCATGTGGTTGAGGGACAGCAATTTGTTTTCACTTATTGTTAGATCTCTATTGAGCACCTCATAACTTTCCCATCCCTCGTTTCTCTCTCGTGACCATTTCCATCAGCGTCCTCTCCATTTTAATTAGCGCGGAAACTTAATTTAGCGGCTTCGATGTTATTGGCGCCTATAGGCCACACTTCATTTGAAGGCGGTTTTTTCTACCCCATCTTCTGTACCCCCACACGTCTCGGTCCCCTAATTTTAGAAGAAGATGTGTCCCAGACCTTGTTCCAGCGTCCATTCGAAACTCCGGAGGGAAAAAAAGAAAGGTGGAAGACAGAGAGAGAGGGATAAACAAACCGTATAGCCCTCTACGTCTATACTTAAAAGTGTGTATTTATAGTGTTGTGATAAATCAGCGGTGGCTGTCCCGCGGTTTGAGTCGGGGCTTTACTCGGGGGGTGTAGGAACTGTAGGTCCGAAGAGCAGGGGAAGAAGTGTGAGAGAGCTCTTGGCTTCCCAGCGTAAATTCTTCCGGCTTTTCACTCTAGTGAGGGTGTTAAGATGCCCGCGGAAAGCTGCCCCTCTTCCCCCCGCGTACTTGGTGAAGTTTTTGATCTATTCCGCTTGATAGGAGAGTTATTTATTGCGGTGGGAAGCGTCTATCTCCCGTTATGTTTTTCCTTTGAGAGAGGGCTTGTGGCAAAAGTTCCAACATTTGTCTATCGACGTCCTCTAGCTTCCAGAGATCATTGGAGAGAGAAAAATTCGGTCGGAAATATTTCTGTCGTGATGAATCAAGACGATGAAGGCACGAAAAGCTTATGCATTTCACCGAGAGAGAAATTATAGCGAGATGCTGGTTAAGGCCATCAATTTGTGACGTTTACAGTCTCTAATTCGTAAATATTTGCCCAGGATGACTACTTCCGAGGTTTCATCTCCAGTAGTATTAGCATTCGGAAGGTGTTTGGGGCCGCATACAGCTTGTTTCAGTTTAATCCTAATTTTCTATGGAATTTTTCAATTTTGTGTTTGTTTAAATAAAGATGCGCTTTTTTCGTATTCAGCACATAGATTGTTATTGGAAGGTGATGCGTTGGAAAGGTGCTAAGCGTAAAGGAAATGCATAAAGTTTGATTTAATTTATAGCCTAAATAAAATATTTTTCTTCTTGGATAGATACTTCAAGTACACCATTTCACTCCGTTCTTCGGAAAACTTTTACGCTTTGGGATTAACCAAATACTGTTGAAATTTTTTAACAGTAAAGCATAATTAACTTAAGGTATTATGTAACGCCATCTAAAAATAAATCAAAAGCGTACTTCGCATTTTCCACAAATTTATTTAGAAACGACCGGTTTCGATCATGATAGTAATCTAGACCAGACATGACCTGAAGATGACTGTCATGGTCGAAACCGGTCGTTTCTAAATAAATTTGTGGAAAATGCGAAGTACGCTTTGATTAATTTTTCATAATCAACTTATTTACATTCGATGTCATTTTTTGTATTGTGGAAGTTGATTTTTTTTCAAACGTTGTAGCAGACGAGAGGTTTAAAAGTGGTAGAAGGACAGAATACACAGAGTTATCTTCTCTCATCATGGATATTTCTACCTTATTTAAAATTATTTAACTTCAACTATTAAAAAAGCTCTTCAAGAGCTTACGACACACAGTTGGAAGCATTCTGTCGGTATTAGTTAAATATGCACACTAATAAGCTATAACTAATCCATTCATTTAGCTCTATGGTGCACTCAAAACTCGAATAAGTATACGAAGGCGTTTCCTCGTGGAAGGCCATAGTAATGGAAATGAAACCTCTCGTACACTTCTAGAGCAAATTTAATCCCTCTTTTCTCCTTGACCCTTTCCCTAACCTTAAATTCTCTTATATATATATTTGTACATATTGCTGAATTCGAAAAATAACTTTGACTGATGATGCTAGTTCGCTAGCGAAACATATCGCCAAATTAAATCTGCTGTGAAATTTTGAGAAGTTTTACTTCCGTTGTATAACGCACGGTATTTTTTATCTGGTCCATATCCACTACTTTACATTGTAGGTTTCGAATAAAAATTTTGGCTTTCAGCCAGAATCTAAATGCATCGACGTCAAGCGATGCCCGAGGCAATCTTACGAATAAATTTACGCTTTTCCCATCGGAGCTAAAAGTGAATCCCTCTTTCATTTACTTATCGCGTTATATATTATTCGATTTAATTAAGCCACTGACGACGGGCGTATGTCATAAATACGAAGACCGAAAAACTCTCGAGAAATAAACTCGTAAAGCTTTCATTTCATCACCACAGCATCATCCGCTGTCGTATCTCTCTCTTCTCATCTCCACTTCCTCCATACGTTCTCTCTTTCCGCTGCATTTTCACGGTCACGCTTACTTTCTCCATTAAGACCCACAGCCTTTCAATCAGATACTTTATTTATCCCATATTGCATCAAAACGCTCTTTTTTGATGTTCTGGTTAAATATTTCCCTCCTTTTTTCCTTACCCCCGTGTGTTTCATTCGGTTATTTCTTCTCCACTATTAACCGTAATTCTAATGGATTATTCGTCTACTTAATTATTTAATTTATCATATTTTTATCTTCCTAACTATTTCCATTTTCATAACTTTTGAATATACTTCCAAAAAGCTATTTCTTCTACATATGATCCTCACTGAGTCATCGAATTTAATCTCAATAAATTTGTAACGTTTTCAATGGCTTGATACTTTATTTAGCACCTGCCGCCTTATCTTGATTATTGGAATATCATTTTATCAGTACAAGATGTAGGGAAATTCATATTTTTTCGCTTTTTATCTGTCTTTTTTGTTGCTGTGGTAATGGGGAAACTACTATGGTATAAATGATGCCAAATGTTGTTATTCTTTTAAATCTTTTTAGAAGAAAAGTAATATTCTTAATGTCTATCTGTTGCTATTACGAAGACATATAATATTCATAGCATCTAAAGCAATGGCAACCTACTTTACTTACCTCTCTTTGTCTAACCAAAGCTTTTAAAAGCTAATGTTGTCTACAATGTGAAGTTGTGCTAGTTCATGGAACCAGTATTTCCTTCTATTTTATATAAAATAAAGTAACCATCTAGATTGGACATTTAGAAAACGAGGAAATTTTTCGGGCGATTCGATTTCGAATGAAATAACTTCCATTTTCGCCTCCATTTAAGAATGTGCGCCCTAGGCACGTGTTGCCCCTTCCCCTCTTCGGCCCTTCGAACCGGTTGCTCTTTTAAAGGCTACTTCAAGCCTTAATGAAGATTAAGCGAAAATTCAAAACTCTTAATTCTCAATGAAATGTACGCTTGGAGATTACTTATAAATAATACTAGAAATGGTAAAAGAAATAAAACAAGATAAAAGTGTAACGCTTAAATAAAATAAATACCTAAAACAAGGCAACGACAGCAGAATTAATAATTTTATCTTAAATTATATAATTATGTTTATTTAATTCGCAAGGAAGTGTGAATGTTATCTTAGTTCCTTTGAAAGTTGCAAAAATTGAATGTGAACCATGTAAAACATTCTCGATATACAAAATAATTTTTCCGAATCACGTGCTTGTCTTATTCGATTGCTCTTAGCTTTCACGCTAACTTCACTTTCATGATGCGTCTGCTAATTTCAGAAGGCTACGTTAACTGCTTTCATAGATCAATTGAAGGGCACATTAAAAAGAAGATTAGTAAATTTTACTTGATAAATGAGTTGTAACTATCGGATATACTATCGAAAGTTATTGAGTGCCTTAATAGTTGAATGTACTCTATATTGCATGATACTTTGAAGGAGGTTTTTGGATAATTCTCGTATTAACTCATAAATTTCGTTTGGAGGCAGTAAGAATACTTATGTTTGCTCTTTTCCTTTAAATATAATAGCTCTCAGGGATTCTGATATTTTCATTTAAAGACTCTATTATATTTAATTACATTCATTAAATAAAAATACATTTTATTATATTATCGGATATCATTTAGAAGTGGTTTTAGGGCAGATATTTTTCCAAGGATATAATTTCTTGTGGTAATTACTTTATCATTGAATACGTAGTTGCTTTTACAGCTGGTGTGTTCCTAAGGCGTTTGATAATGGTTACTTAGGAACGCGTTCTCTAATTCCCCGCTAGTTGCATTTGCACCTAATTTGCCTCTTCTAAGAATCCTCACCGTCTCCAGCTGCTTGGCATTCTTAAGCCAAATTGATTCGAGGGTGTATCCAAGAAGGCAATACGGTCGACGCTGGCACCATTGCCTTAACCCATTCGAGCACTAAAACAACATAAAAGGACACCCACAATAAAGATTTCCGTGAAAACGTGCATCGGGAGGACTTCATTTGTAAGCCGAATATCCTTGGTTCTATTTCCGTTGGGACGTGTAACGTGTACTCCCCTAGCATTCCGTACTCCCATTCCCTGTCCATATCTCCTCCCCCTCCCTATCACTCCACACTTAAGACACACTCCACGAGCTCCTGGAACGCATCCAGTTTAATTCCCCGCCTTAAGGGTGCGCAGAGGGTCCTCAGATGGCCACCCGCGAGGACCCCGGGAGGGGGGGCCCACTCTCTGCGTGGGAGGGTTCGGAAAGCAAAAAGAATAAGGAAAAACATGGAATTCTCCGCTCTGTCTTTCCCCGGGGAAAAGTTGAAGTCGACCATGGCCAGCTGTCGCAGCTAAAGAAAGTGGGAGACGTCGCTGCTGCTTCACATATCTTCGGAAAAACGGATGGTTCGCCCTCTATTTTTTCACCCTTTTTCCCTCCCGCCGAGATTCTTAAAGTGACAAAGTTAAAGGGTTGGAAAGAAAGGGGATTATTCTTTTTGTCTATTTCCTCCGTTGCCCAAATGGGATAATGAGGCGTTCAGGAACGAATCGGATCGCGTGGCCTCGTCAATGTCTCCGTGGTTTACTCGTCTGTCCGTTAGCATTCAACTTCACGCTTTCTTATTATTCTCCGAAATAAATTGGCGTGGAGATCTCTTTAAGAATGGGCGTGACTAGAATAGCCCCGGATGAGGAGGAAAAATGGTGATTCCTTCTATTTCAGCTCCAAACAAATGGGAACGAATTAGGAAAAGTCGTATTAAGAATTAAGTATAATTATATACTTTGGCAGATAGGTCCTTAAGACTTTTATGCCCAAAATTTGAAGCTTAATGAGAATTAATAGAGTGACACGCGTAAATTATAATAATAATAATAAATTTATTCATCTAGATATACACAAATTCAATTATGTACATAGTAGGTACATATAATAAAATTGATCAAAAAATTGCACTGAAGGCATTGATTTCTAGTCCCCCTGAGCCAATAATTGGCTCGTCAGGAGGTGCAAAAATAAACAGACAACCAGAAAATATAAAATACTAAAGAATTACAAAATATAGCTTACTTCTTAAAACTTAGGAATACTCAGTCATTAACAATCATAAGTATTACACAAAACAACACATTATTTCTATGTATACGTATTATCAAAAATAGATTATTAAATAATAATTTAAAAATGACATTGTCTCATTGTGTAATAGGAAGTTTTTCATTTTTTTTGACGTCGCTTAATGATGTTAAATACAACAGATGTGTTGACAATTTATTAAAGATATTCGGTACAACACTGTTTAACCTATGAGCACCATAGTTATTATAATTCTTTGGAGCATCATAATTTATCATCCTCCTTTTCCCCATACTGTGCTCTTTTAATTTTATAATATAATAAATTAATAATTGGAAGGACAGTTTTGATGCAACCTTTGTTAATTTTTACGTAGTAGTGACTGGGTAATATTTATACTAATTTAACTTTAGTCAAGAAGGAAATCAACTATTATTTAGGATTTTTCAATGCCTAAATCTACATTAATACCTAACGAATCGGTTTCCAGTATGTGACAAGGGTGTAAAATACCATAAAAATAAATATCCCAGCAATTCCGTCTGAAAAAGAAAGTTTCAGCAGTTCTTTCGCTTAAGCATGTAAACAGCAGGCATCGTCTTAGGAGATTTCAATAGTAAATAATTATTCTTGTAATATTATTCAATTATAAATGATGCGTTCAGCCGCTGTGAATACTTAGTACTTCACTCTCATTTACTCGGTGCCTTTAAAGTTTCTCACAGTTAGAAGAAGATAATAACTATACATTCACAGTGCGGTGTGTACATATTACAGAGTATGTTACACACACTAACCTTTTGCAATATTTGGGTAAATAGGCGGCTCGCGGCCTGTACTTAGATACTTAGAAATAGCAGTCGCATCAAGCTATTGAAGTAGATAAAAATACCTTTTGTACGCACGGATTGCCAAATGGGTAACTTGTTCGCTTTTGGTGATAACGATCTCGAGTTCGATCCCCGGTGGAATTCACAATTGTGAAATGTCATCAACATTCAAGGAAAGGTTAAAAACGCTACTACTTCTACATAGAAATGCTAAATAATCAATTGAGATTGCGCCGAGATCGAATTTAGAAATAAGTCATGATGGCATATGGTACCTACCTACTATAAAGAATATTCTCACACCTTCCACGTACAATTTGCAGTTAATATCACCAATTTAGTCATAAACTTCCAATTCCCAGGAATGCCTCAGTCGAAACTAGTCCAAGTCGCAAATCGCTGACGTAATAACTCCCCGAAAGGTTCCTCTCGTTCGACAAACACAAAGCTACAATGGTCGTTGCAATCGGACAAGAAGAAGAGTTCCCTCCGCATTTCCATTATTAGTAAGCATTTTTTCCTCCCTCATTTCGAGAGGGACGCTTCCGACCGTACGCCATTAATACGAAAGTGTCATTGATAGAAGCGACGTAAGCCAGAAAAGAGGGGGCGGGGCGAGGGGGATGGTGGGGTGTGATACACCAGGCTTCCACCCCAGTTCGATCGTAATGAAGAAAGGAAAGGGGAGGTCAGTCGCAAGGGCTCCGCTCCGTACCGATGGCTATTTTCAGAAAACACAATGTCCGACTTCATGTTAAATTACGCCTCTTTTCTGCGAAGGCTGCGGCTCTTTGTTTGACGTTTGAGCGCTTTGTGATATTCGGGGGAAAGTGCGGAAGTGCCCGAAGTGCAGGGGAAAACAAAGGTTTTTTTCGGTGCAGTTTCCAGGGAATTGAGGTCATCGGGAAATATCGCTCAAAAGCGGCGGCGCCGGGTTTGTTCACGTTCGAATGGCGAGTGGGTACACAAAGGAAGTGTTTCCTTAACTTAACCGCGTCAATCCTGTGCTGTGATTTGAGACTGAATCGAGCGCGTGCGGGGATTAATGTCGCGGGAGGTGTAGTTTTAGTAAATTATAATCCGTGTTTAAATCGTTCTTGTTATTATCCCTATGATTTTTACTTTCTTCGTAAAGTATAGAGAAAGTATTGTTCTGTTTCTGAAGTTGCTCGTGAAGTGTGCAGCATTACGTTTGGTCGTAGTTTAGTTTCATCAGTCAAAGCATCTCTCACAGATATATATTTATTTAGGTAAATTAAACAAAGTTTCATTCTATTTTTATTTTTTCGTATAAATTACGAATAATACCAATGTTTGTCTTGAGAGGTAAAATTACTCTGGGTCAGGAAATAACTTAGCACATATGCACACGTACCTTTAGCCAATTCACAGAAAATGTTAACATTATATGTAGCTTTTTAACTGCTTCGAATTCACTGTATTTGTATATTATATTGTATTCCATTCATCCAAGAATTTTCTGCATGAATAGCACACTAATAGTACTCGCCTCTTCAAATATCAAGAAAACTGTTTCTTTACAATTAAAGATACATCAGAACTCTGGAAGCTTCCTATTGACTTGCTATAAGGGGAGTAAACCCAAACCATATTTATATTTTCTGATTTTTGAAGCCTATTGGACGGTTTTAAAAGTGGTAATGACCTCTCTGAATTTGCAAGTTATATTCTCATATTTAATTACTTCAATCCTTATCTTGCCTTGTATACTTCATTTTCTCTTCAAACCTTTGGCAGATAATGGTAGAAGAGTTCAGATTCCGTCTGGCTGAATATTTACAGGCAGAAATCCATCTCGACTATGTTTGGGTTACGCGATCAAATATACTATAATAATAAAACCTACGTTTAGGAGGCATTTCGTATACTGTGAACGTTTTATATTCTAATTGTAAATATTACTCATATTACTTCCTTCCTAAAACACAGTATGTTAAAACAAGCAAGATATGGCTATCCTTTATTTATGATTTTATAGCCTTCTCGAGACGTCTTCTAACGGAGGGAAAACATTCACGCCGCTAGCCTTATCGGAACAAAAACAAATCCATCGACATTATTTTGAAGCGCCCATCCTAAACCTCAATTCGAGTAGCCCTTACCTTTCCTCATAACTTTAGTATCCATATTGATTATTGTTTGTCAATCCAGAGGAGGTCCAAGAATGACCTCTGAAAAAATAACCAAGCGTTTCTTCTGTTTCTTTTGGAACCAGCTGCACTACTTCTTAGAATTTGAGATGATCGTTTGCTTTATCAGACGTCTTCTCTTGATTGAATTCTGAGAACTATAAAAAGAATCCTAGGAATGAATAGTTGAGAAACCGAACTATTTTGCTGATCTAGCGTCTACTCAAAATTTAGCGCTACTTTTCGCTTCCATTTATTAAAAGGTTTTACCTTACCTAACCTAACGCATTTTACCTAAGCAAATAGTATTCAAATTAATATGTATTATTTTTATTATTTTATTTGGATACCTCCTTGCTCAATTCAGTTAAATAAGTAACGTTTTGTCATTCACGATTTCGCGTTTAGAACCATAACTATATTTAAAATAATTCTTAAATTGGAGATTGATGTATTTTACCACTATACGATGCAATTGCAGCATCGTATTTGGGTATTCTTTTTATTATTTCCTTTAAATTCTTTTTTTATCTTATAAATTCCTCCATGCGTTTCTTGCCATTCAGAGAACTCGTTCTCCAACTAGATATCTTTCAAAGTCAAACATTATAGGTTGACATCTATGATTAGATATGCTTCCATTAAATAATTATCGGCTTCAATGGCGAATTGTGCTAACGCAATATACTTAGCAAACGTTTAGTCATACTCTGAAACGAAAATAAATATTGTTCATATTTTTATTTCCTTCTATCCACTATCAAACAGTATCATCTATATAACTCTTCATCGATGTATGCTATAGTTATTTACCTCTGACGGTAACATTTTTTGATGGCTCAAAAACATTTGTGTGATCTGTCGTGGTTTTCCTTATCCTTTATCATTTGTTTTGAAACAGATTGAAGTAGGTATAACTTGTGTATTTGAATCCAACGCAGTCGTGATCCTCTTAAGTTCAGGGTGTATTTGGTGCATAAAAACTAAAATCATGAAGTACTCTTCCTTCTTTCGGACACACTTCCCTATTACATATTTAAGAGAATATACACATATTGGAAACTGTGACAACCATTCGCAAACGTAAAGGTAAATAAATCTGTTTAAATCAATTTTCCGATAATAGGACAAGACTTTTCGAATGGAGAATTAACTAATCAGCTACTAACGATTCCACAGACCGTTTCGGAACACCGTTAGGGAAGCACCGATTCAGGCCGTTTTGCAAGCCTGCATATGAATTCTGGAATCATCTACGTCTTCTCAGCAATCGCCTTCGTCTTCTTTCCTCCGACACCAACCCGTGATTCCCGCATTAATCCCTCGCCATTTGCGCAAAGCGTCCCACCCTCGCAAAACCCGACGCCAAACACGCATTTACCACCGAAAGGACTATTTCCGACGCAACCCCGGCTCCCCTCCCTTTTTTATCCAAATGGCCTATTTTCCCCATTTCGGACAACTGGACTCACCCTGTGTGCGCGTCACTCCCGGCCGCAACTCAGGCCGGGATGACAATGGGACGGGAAAAACGCATATTCGGGGAAGGGTCAAAGAAAAAAGGATTCGGTAAAGGAGGGGTTGGGCTAATGCGAAGCTCTTTGGTTAGTAGCGTAGGGGGTGGAGGGAGATCAATCGCAGAGGGGCAGCTGTCCGATGGTCACCGTCTCCTTTCTCCCCTAATAAGGATTTCTCCTTTTTATCCCTCTTTTACCATGAGGACGCAATGGGGGTGAGGCCTTTTTATTGGCGACCCCCATTTCCCTTTTCCCTGTCCGGGCTCACGGTCAACAGAGGATAGGAAAGGGACACGTTTTTCCCTCAAATTCATTTCCATTTTATCCGTTATGGAAACATCCTCATTTTCCTATTTTTGTCTTTCTCTCGTTCGCCGGCGTCAGACGCGGTCCATGGTATTGCGATGTTGCCATCGATGACTTTCGCCGCCGCACAATAAATATTTCATTGAGTATTTACTTCTATTTGTATCTATCTCAGTATTATTTATTTTGTTGTTGTGCCCAATGAGTATTTTTATTTATAATCAATTTTCTGCTGTCGAACAATAGCTGTTATAAATGATGAACAAACTTGGTAATTTCCACAATAAAACTTTAATCGACGACCGGTTTCAGCTACAAGTTATCATCAGGTAAAACATTATCGGAAAGCAGTCACTTATATACCAATAGTTTGGAGGGGATTGGTCCGAATCCTACTCCAAACTATTGGTATATAAGTGACTGCTTTCCGATAATGTTTTACCTGATGATAACTTGTAGCTGAAACCGGTCGTCGATTAAAGTTTTATTGTGGAAATTACCAAGTTTGTTTATCATTTCTAATGACGTTCCACGAAGTGCGGCCAGAGAACTTAGATTTCAATAGCTGTTATATTAAGTGAAGGCAATCCCCATACAAGATTTCTTCGAGGATGCCATATGTGTGTAATTTTTCCTTGTGTGAAAAATATTATTATTATTATTATTATTATTAGATCTGAATGCAAGCCATGAAGTGAAAACACACCCAGAAGGATGATATTGCTTAATTCATTGCAATTGCTTTCTCTACATCATAGAGTGTTTCTTTTATTTCTTTGATAATTTCTACCACAGGCATTATTTTCTGAAATCACATTACCTTTTATTTCTAATGACTATTGTTAAAAATTAATTACGTTATATCGAATGAGAACCATATGGCAACTGTACATGATTGATAACATCGTATCATCCTCATATTACGGTAAAGATAATTATTTCAAATTAGAACTTAGCCATCTGTTACATAAGTAATGAGTTACATAGATTGAGAAACCATTTATGATTCTCATATCAATTCAAATATAATTATTCTCCATTATTATTATTACTAAGGGACCTTATTTGTCAAAATTGGGTCCCATCTTCCATTTAACCCAAAAGATTACATAAAATAAAAAATACAAAAGATATAACAAATATAACATTTGTATATTTATATAGAAAAAATGGAAACATTTCATACTTCAGTTTCTTGAAATTAAAGGTTCAAATACTCTGCGATAGTAATGTAGTACAACTAACGGCTGAGTTTACGCCGAAGTATTCGCCTCAAATGTAAATATCCTCTCGTAACGCTTAGAGAGAAAACTAATCCAGAATATTTAAGGTTCGAGGCCTTATTGCTGATATGCTACATATTTATATAGGTTGAATGCGGTAATTTTGATCATTAACATCAGCCCGCAAGAGTAATAGGGTACTGGGTATGGATTTATTTATACTGAAGAGCTTACGAGCTATCTTTCTTTAAAGCTAGCTGCGATGAATTCAGAAATTTTGTGGGAAGTGATGAGAAGTGGTTTCTAACAAGGTCATTTTCTGGTAATTTTCTTTGATTCCATAATCTCATCATACTAAATACGATATATATATATATATATATATATATATATGTATACGATTCGTTTCTCCACTTCTCATTTGTACCCTAGCTCTCTTCTTCCATCCGTGGAAGTTATTCCTCACCCTATGGGTCTCTTCTCTGCTCCACCAGGGGTTGCCCCTGTCTGTGTCTGTACCAAAAATAGCCATCCGGTCATCCTGAAATATGGAGAGGGAAAGAAGTCATTTGAAAAGTCAAAGGCAGGGTTTCTCCTTAAAATAAGTCCAAAGCCCTCCTGGTGTATTGCTCCAGATTGGGGTGAGGGCACAATATAACTATACGTTATATTAAAAAAAAAAACTCTTACTAATATATCTTTAAATACTTTTTGAATTAACCACCTTCTTCTATATAAAACATAGAACTTAAAAACTGAGTGCTCTTGTTAGTAATTGAACACAGATGTCACATTAAATTTGGTAAATAAACTCTGGTTTCATACATGTCGTAATCAGCCATTTACGGAGAGCTACACAAAAAGAGTATGAAGTTTTAATGATCTATGCTTTTCGTAATAGTTCTATTTTATATGATCTTGTATACAAACAACCAAAGCTGAGGTTCGAATCTCCGTTAAAGCATGGATACTTACGTTCGTCTTTCGTTGTAATAACATTGTTCTTTGAGATAACCGGCGCTAATAAAGCTATCAGTCGAAGCAATGAGGTGAAAGTGGTAGGAAAATTTGTTCGCAGAATTGTTACACTCGTTATTTATCTTAGAAACTAAATTAGATACGTCTACGGTCTCTTTACAATGACGGCAAGGCGTTGAAATAGTTTTGAGGCCAGGACCTTTGATTCTATAAATACACGAAATGAATATTTACGATCCATCAATGTCTATCGGAGATCATATTTGTCTTCTTAATAAGGAAATGAGAAAGCATAAAATTTGCGTCGAATATACTCTATACATCATTTCTTTACATTTTATTCCCCCGGGTCGCCCAATTATCTCATTTACAAGTATGCCAAAATCCTGTTGCTTTGAATTCGTTGTCTGAAGAAAAGAATGAAACTCAAGCCGGGTCTCACTCAAGGAAAAATTATGCTCAACTGGCAGATGATGCAAAGCCGGCCTCGGATATTTTCATCGGCCGAAAAAGAAAATTTTACCATAAATTATCCAAGATGGATATGCCTTTTAAATGAGGCAGGGTTTATTATTTTAAAAACTCCACCTAAGACCTCTTCCCCCGTAGGTCATCCCAACATGCGAATGTTTTGAAATAACTCCTCGTTGATTTATACATCCTCTCGCTAATTTATTTGACCGACCGGGAATTCATCAGATAAATTTAGAACCTCGAAGCGGAGAGGACGTTCTCGAAAAGCCGTTGGCAGGGTAAGTCACTTCCGAATCCGAGGGAAGCTGAGAAAACACAACAGTTCGATTTAAGGAACGCCTCTATTTGCATATGAGTCCCCTTGCACTTCTCAAGCGCGACTTTTTCCCTCGTGAATTATGTTCCCGAAAGCCCGCGGACGCTCCGTAATGGATGCTCGTTTCAGGAGGTTAATAAATCCGCTTTCCCCGTTAAAAAGACGGGTCTTTAACAAATGGCACACTTGGATAGGGCATTGTGGAATACTGCATCTCACTGCTTGTCTCATGATCTTCCTTCATCAGAGAAAATTGCGAAAAGAGGTGAGTTATTCAAAATGGTCTATAATAGGGATGTGGTAACTTCAGTCAGCCGATAACATCTGGTCGTTTACGCTAGTGGAGATTTTATGAATTTTTATGCTAACTCTTGAGAAATGGAAAAAAGCTGATTCTGGTTGAAAGCAACCTTTAAAAAATGACGGTTATAGTCACTTTGCGCATCGTTACAACAGGATATCAAAACTAACGATTGTTATTGATATATCTATTATTATCTCTATCTATTGATGAATCACTGCTACTTGCAAAGGATGTATGTACAGCACTCTCTGCGGGCTACTAATTACTCAAGATAATTAGTTGCCCACTGAAGTCAAGGAAACTAGTATACCTTTTATGTCTATAGGTTCATCGACTGCCATTCAAATTTTTCAGCAATTACGTATATTATCGTTTACTTTAAATTTTTTCTAGCAGATGTAGATTCATTTGAGCTTCCGTATAGCCAAGCGTTCGCCTTTGGCGAAAAAGGTCCCGGGCTCGATTCTCAATGGGAGCCCATAAGAGCGAAATTACATCAGCTGTTGAAGCACTTTTAGTTATACTAATTCTACTGTTGATTCATTGGCTCGTAAGGAATTATTGCTTTAATCTTTGACTATTTATTCAACTTTTCCTTGAACATTCTTAAGATCTATATTTATATTATTCGCTTACCGTTTCATTTTGGCCAAATAAGTTAAAATCTAAAATCTGACTCGTGCTTCAGTCGTTGATTATTTACTCAACTTTTCTTTGAAAATTCTTAAGATCTATAATTACAGAATTCGTTTAGGGTTCCATTTTGGCAATACAAGTGAAAATCTAGAGTAATCAGGATCATTGGAAATAAAGATAAAAATAATATCATATGTGTTTCCATCTTCTACGACAAAATGTTTCACGTTTGCTTCATACGTGGTATTATGTAGTGCTAGAGAATAAGGGAGTTGCTAAAGATACGTGTGGTAGACTATTATATCTCTCCAGCAGAACGATGGAATTCAGAGAGCTAAATTAAAACCGGAAAATTAATTCAAAATATTTATCAGTGCTTAAGATGATAATAGGATCCAAAAATTATTCTATTCTACATAAATTCTGAAAGAAAATTCCTTCGCTCTTCAAATACCTCGTCCATTATCTTTATGATGCAACGACAAAAGTTATTTCGTCGAGAGAATGATAGCAAGAAAATTGATACATTTTTAATGAATAAATCTCAATTTAAACTCACTGAAACGTTGCGCAGAATATGTACAGAGCGCTTTAAAACAGAGAGCTAATAAAAATTATGCCATTTTGCAGATTTAGAGGCGCGTTTGAGTATTATACGAGATCTCTAAAACTCTTTGATCTGAAAAAAATATCTCGGAGCCTTATCCCTCCCATGGAACCCGACTGGAGCCTGCTATTTTTCCATCCTCGACCATCCGCGATGTTTTTCTTCTTTTGCAGAACGGAAAACATCCCATCTTTATTGCCCGCTTTCTTTTAACATCACATAGAAATGTCTCCGTAGGATTCCAGGGCATCTTTTCCACTTCTTCGACCGATTTTTCAAGCGAACCAGATCGTGGATTAGCGGCCATAATAACCCCGAGACTTTAACCGGTTCTTTCTTACGCGCAAACCCACCGTAATCTCAAGCGAGGATGATTTACGCCATCTCCTGATGGCCGCCGTACATTATCTCCCCAATCATTCTCCTTTTAATTTAATTTCTCACTCGCCGAGCGGAGCCGTTGGGCCGGAGCGGGGGTTTTTATTTATAGAAAAATAAATTCGAAACAGGAGCGTGACTGCTTCCCCCAAGAATTTGAAAGTTATGCGAGGTCGGCGGAGGCTAAGAGGATGCCCGTGCTGCATCCAGCAAAAGGGCTCCCATCCGTTGCAGGTCTCGGTGAAGGGAGAAATGTCTCCCCATCCTCTCTCTCATCTCGGCCTTTTCAAGACGGTAGCTGGCGGTGGTGCCGCGGCTCTGTCTCCAAGAGTGTCGCCCCGCGATTTATCGCCTTTGCCCACTCCGGAGCGGAAGATAGCCGCAGCCGGGAGGGCATCGCCTCTAATCCCACACCCAGGCAATATCTCTCGGCCGTTCTACTTTCTGGGAAAAAATAGAGCGATATCCGCTAAGCAGTGGGGTGAACCCTGGAGTGATATTTTTTGTCTCGAGACGGAGGTGGTTTTACGGATGGGTACTCAAGATTACTCTAATGCAAAAATAGAAGATTTCAGTTATAATTAACTCCAACAATCATTCAGAGATAACTCAGTGATAATCTGAGATTCTATCATTTCCAATAAATACCAGTTTTTTCCCTTGGGAATACCAGTTTTGACCACCCGCTACTTATTTTGGCTCAGCGCTCAGTTATGATTAGCAAGATGATCAAAATGCGATCCAAAATAACAAACATTTGAAATTGGCTGACGGGAGTAAAGAAAAATATATTAAGTCTAATATTTTTATAAATAATAATGAAATTTTTTGATAATAACTTCTATAGCAAAAGGAGATTCAATATGGAAGCGACTAAAACTTCCGTCAAATTGTGTACGTGTGCTTCAGAATCACTAAAACCATAAATTCAGTCATGGCTAACGTTTGAACGAAGCAGATGATGGATTAACTCCACAATTATAAAGCCCATGCAATAATAGTAAGGTTAGAAATATCGGCTCATCAAAAGCATTCAACTTAAAAATGTAAGATGTATTCTTGGAATGCGGCTTATATTCATCCTTCCTTAATTTTGGAATATTCTTAGCTATCTCTTCTATGTTTTTATTTGATATTGTAATGGTTATATGTTAAAAGTGACAAGATAGGTATAAAATCGATCCCACCTCCTTAGTATAATAGCTTTTTATATCAATAGGGACTAGGTGAAAGTTAAAAGGATGTCACTCTGCATGTAACAATGATGAATAATTCCTAACACTACTTGCATTCTAGATCATTTTCATATTTCATTTATTAGTATTTTTAAAATATATAGATATTTTAATTATTCTTTCCCCAAGGGATATTTTTATATTTCAGGGAACTTTGATATTTTTCGTTTGGTCCATTACTCCCTTCCCTTCACTAATTTATGTTATGCCGAGGAACCCATAATCTATAGTGTCATACCCACAACTCAAAAGTACACATTCATCTGCTCAGTTGAATCCATTTACTCAGCTACAATTTCCTGTGGAAAACCTTTTAGCAATCCTTTTGTCCATAAAGAATAATGAAATCAATATAATGGGTGAAGAATTTTCATTCTATATGGAGAAAGTTGTAAATTATGTTTGAGCGGGTCTTCAATTGTTCTTATCGAATATTAAACTTAGTGAGAGAAATAAGGTGAAAATTACGAGTCGGAATAGGTTTTCTAAAAATAAGTAAGGGAGGCGTCGTCCATTTCCCCCCTCGAAGTTTTCATTTCCCCTCAAAGTTGAAAAATTAAATGAAGCCATTTTTACGACAAAGTTACTGTCTCTCAATATCTTTTTCAACTCACAAACATAAAACCTTACTTCGCATTTATCACCTAAAACTGAAATGAAATCAATCTTTTTAAATTTTTATATTCAAAGACTATTAGTCAAAATACTAATGACTCCCCAAGAAATTACGTGAGGGAGGAAGATATCTGAAATTCGTGGATTAAAGGTCAAACTGAAAGAAAATGCTTTAACTTAAGTCCAGATGCTGTCTTTTACTCCTCCAATCACGAATATGGCAAATTCCCGTTCTTTCTCCCGATTTCTCAACTTCGATTTTTCGGTCGCCTCAAATATCAAAGAGTCACAGGAGAGAGAGTGTGGGTGGGATGGATACCCTCTCGTGTCCCGCACACTTTCTCCCGCATTCATCCATCCATCTTTCCGCTCCTTAAACAGATCTTACCCATCAGAAAGCCGCTGATTAATGTCCCTCCCAATCCCTCTCCTCCTCCAACTTCCGTCTCCCACAATACCTCTTCCACTCCTTACTGCGGTAGTTTTTCCGAACAGTACACTTTGCGCTCTTCAGAACCTGCACATCTCCTTCCGCATATGTGTCTTCCTCGTTGTTTGCGGCCTCACGTGAGAAGACCTCTGTTCAAGAATTTTGAAATCTCTGCATTTTAACAAAGGCATAATATGTAATACTCCCTCATATTTCAACTTATATTGCGGATTGAAAATAAATTAAAATTTTTGGATAAATTGTATGAGATCTCAATGGAAAAGGATGTCAGATGGCATAAAAGGTGGACTAAGTTACCTAGAAACGAAATAAATTGCATTAAAACAGTTAACATTAACTTAATTAATTAAGGATGAACAATAAAATTAGAACAGTTACAGACATTATATTTTTTTAGAAATCTTCTTCTGGGTACTATTGATTTTGAAGCCCTTCTATCCAAGATAGATTTTAATCTGCTCGCGAGGAGGTCAAGGCATTCTGCTCTTTCCCGTGTTCCTTTTGGGAGAGTGAGTGCCTGACAATATGAACCACTCACCAGGATAATGTGGTTCACAAATGACATGCTAGTGAGGAACAAATTTATAGACCTCTTCAATGACTCTCCCAGAATTTTAAAGCATAAATTATATACAACGTTGTCATTTTTTTTCTAACTTTCTTTTATGTTATGTCCAATTCCATTTTTATGTTATTTTTAAAATTCTGTTTATATATATGTTTTTCACTTATTTTTCCTAATGTTTTTTTTCGGTGATTTTTATGTATTAATGTATTTCCCTTTTTGTATATTATATCACATGCAATAGGGTAGTATTACCTGTTTGTGACGAATACATTTTTATTATTATTAAATAAGGAATATTAGGGCACAGAAATCTACCGAAGGGTTGAACGCTTATCTATGCACATGAAGTCAGTGGAATAATAAAATTTATGTGATTTTTTATTCACTTCTTGCCTTTGAGATACTTTATGAAGTACAAAAGCTTTGAAGAAATTTGCCAGTTTATTGTTGTTCCTTTTCAAGTCCGTAAATATGCAATCAGAGGTCTAAAAGTTTAGTTATTTGACCTCTTATATTCAATCATACATGATGAAGCTCCGTATTGAAAGTCATAGATCTCATAAAAATTGTAACACGAATGATTTATATTATTTAGTTTAACTATATGTACGCCGTAGTTGTAGATAAGAGAACTAAAATGGAGTCATTTGCATACACCCGTTGCTACTCGCCCAAAGACATCTCACAGGGTACATGTTCAAATTTTAAAATATGCATAGTATAGTATACTTTTAGTAAAAGTAATAAGTAAATTATATTGGAATATGTTTCTCTAGCGTATGTCTTATATATTTTATTCGATTATTCGAGTTAACTTTCTAAGGATACTTTCATTTGGCGATGATTATGATTAACATTCGAAACGTGCTTCTCTGCATGGAGACCTACCGATCGCTGCCATCAATGTCTTTCTCGTTTCCAAAGGTTCCAATCTATCTTTTGGAAGGTCCAAGATGGCTGGAGGTTAAATTGATTCCTCCCTTCTTAAAAGGTTAGGTGCTTAACAGGATTTTGGAAATCATTTTCCTTTCAGAAAGTTCCAGATTGTTAAATCCGATGTAAAATGGGAGATAAATTTCAATTGGAAATTATTTATTACTAATTTTATTACAACCACTGTTATTCTTATAAGGAGTAGGAAATCGACGGTTGTTATAAATATTTCTTTCAGTTATGGAGGAAAGAGCATAGATCAACTTGAATGTAATGGTAATTTATCTTTTACTATCCATTATTGTGTTTTCATTATTTTAGTGAAATAAAAAATCCTCTTATATAGGGATGCATCCTTAAAATAACCTCAATGAAAGTTTCAATGCAAAAAGATGAGGATAAATGTGCTGGATTATAAATCCCCTAGCATGGAATGCAGCATAGCATTGGCTGAATTAGGGTGTGCAGTTTCTTTGGGCATCATAAAAAGGAAATATTCTTATAAATAGCTCCATCTTCTTCATGAAAATCCCGTTACTAGAATGCATAACTAATTTGCTTCACCGTAACTTCAGCTGCTGATTAACTGTGGTTCTAATTCTAAACGATAATGGAAAGAAGAAAGTTCAGCGTTGTGAGTGGATGCTCATTCTCCTGGACAAGGACTATGCACATTCTTTCCTAACCAGTGTCCACTTGCACGGTGTCTCATAAACTCACCTCAAGCTGCGCTTGTATTCCATCGTAAATATTCTTAAAATATATTTCATAGCCAGTGTCTTCTGAATTGCGCCACTGCTTGTCGTCTGCCGTTTCCACGCAGGTTCTCGCATCTCTTGTGGAGAGATCGTTGCTAGATCTCCTCCGATAAGAAGAGCCAGCTTATTTTTCAGTCGCGGAGGATTCAACGAGTTGCGAAGTCATAAGACAGTTCTCGTCACTGCAGGGAAGAAGTGGCGTAAAAAGATGGTCGTTCGGATGAGTGAAAATTGGGGCGGCATTAGACTTATATTTCTGTTAAAATTATATCTTTTCTATGTCTTCCTCCAAGAGGCCAATGTTTTGACGTTGAATTAAAGCCTTCCTCCTACTGTGTATTTGATTACTGTTTTTCATTCACGTTAAAATGTACCGATGTACGAGTGTAACCAAGATGATATGCGCTTTTGAGTTGTTGAGTTAAATTCTATTGCATACAAAAATTCTCCGTACAAAAATTTCTGTTACCAGCGTGCAATAATACGAATGAATGTTAATTCTAAGAAACGGACGTGTAGTTCAGTTACTTTTTCAGTTAATGTAAGTTTGGTAAAGGTATTACAAAAAAATAGTAATTATATCGAAAAGAATTGCTTCAGTAAATATTTCACTGTAAAATTCAAGATTTTCAGCTAATACAAAGAAAAATAAATTTTCACTCAAAATTCATTCATACGAAAATGATTATCTCATACCTTGAATACGTCGGCAAGGAGATAATTCGAATGATGTCTACCATACATCTGCAGATTATTTTAGTTAAATTGTCCCCTTATAAGATTGAGTTTTCAGCCGCCTTGAAAAATTCATATCCGATTCCTGTTAACGATCATTCATGTATTTTGGGTAGCATGATACTAAGATTAATAACTCAAAAATACTCGCTAAATTTCAGAGACTTCTGAGCTAAACAGCTGTTTAACGTTTGCAGTATGTAAAATAACGATTTTTCACTACTGCGAGTGCAGCATGACCGGAGAACGAACCCAAAGCTTCCACTTTCAGAGTGGGAACTTTACCGTACAGTATCATAAATGGGGAGATTCACTTTTAGCAAGGAATCTTCCGCCTCAGTTTAGTATTTTTTGGAAGCATCATAAGCAGTTAATGTGCTTTGTTATCTCCTCTAGATGTACGGGAGGAAATTTAAAGAAATTCAGACTTAGTCTTTGATTAGTAATATGTTTAATCTCACTGGAATAAATGTGGATTGAGGAAATAATATCCTTGCTGCTTTCGTGGTCTCTCTTCATAATCCCTAACGGAGACATATAGACAAATGCCTAAATTTCGTACTACAATAAGTCAATAAGTACTTCGATGACCTCGCTTTATGGCAATGTTTTAGTTTATTGTATAAAAAATAAAGAGGTTATTTTAAACGTGAACGGTTGGAGATAAATATGGAGGAGCGAGAAAGTAAGATATACTCGTACGAAGAAAAGACGATGGTGCCATTAAATAGAGAGAGGTTGCGATAGTAGCAGTTGCGCTCTGCTCAACTCCATTTTTTCCGGAGTGTACAGGCGCGGCGGTTGGTCCACTCGTCCGCATTCCGAATGAAAAATGAGATCATGAAGAAAGAAGAGGCGCATGCGCCGATTGCGCTCTAGCACTTTTCATTTTTTTTAGAGCAGACGTTGATGCTACGATGCATACAGGTGGGCATCTTCTCCCCCATATAAGTGATGCTCGAGTTTTTATTCTGCCCTTTAGTCTGAATACCGGTTCAACGTTAATGGTCTCGGTAACTCAGGATTTTTATAGCGGATAAAATAATTTCCAGTATCAATAATTTAATGTTATAATATGTAAATGCGATATGACGGTTTCACTTCGTCTTAGATGATGCCCATTGGAACTCACATTTGCTTTAGAATTTGCCATATCCTGTTATCCTTCGCTTTAAAAAAAGCCTGCCTTCCATTCCTTGCCCCTCTTTTCCTGAAGTAATTTAATATTCCATCTTCTTTTCTAATGGTGAAACGTTCGGAAGACCAATATTGGATACTATAATTTGATGAGAAAATAACGGAGGAACCATTTAAGATATTGAATGGAAATCAACAGCTCCCATTGAATTATTTCGATTGACTTCCTTTATCGTGTTTGATAATTATGGTTATACGTTATTGATTCAGCGAAGACAAACACTTACAAAATAAAGAAAGCGAATTAATGGTAATTCCGCGGTAAAAGAAAGTTATACAGCTTATAATTCCCCGTCCGTTAAGCAGCCAAAGATGCACGACTCGGATTCATTTAGAGTATCATAAATATTAATAGGGCGCTCATTCGGAAAGGTTTACATAAAATGGCCGTAAATTACATTTATACGTAAGTTTAGAAGGATTATTCTTTCGGTAAAACAATCAATCCATAAATTATGGGTATAAATCATAACGAGAGAGGCTGATGTAAATATTAGCGCTGCAGAAAACAATACGCGTTTAAAAGAAATGAAACACCTCATAAAATATGAATTTGCCAATTACCTCGGCTTGGTTCGCAGTCTCATGAAGCCCATTCAAGTCTTATTTTAATATTATATTGTTCACATCAAGAGGGCAAAAAATGGATCGGTCGTTACTGATGATTTATTGCTTCCATCTCCGTCCAAGTCCTCGAGCTCAATATACTATGACTAGAATTAGAGTCGAAATACTTTGTCTTCTGACACTTTCGCAAATTCGATGGCGGAGCAGCTCATTGTAAAGGATGGGAGTGGCTGAGGTTGACATTTTGCTGAGGTTGGAAAAATCAGAAATTTTCTTTCTGTGGTCGTGTCTAGGGAGAGAGATCGTAGGCTCATTTCAAAAGTGCATTCAGAGCAGCTTCAGATGAATGTGCTCCAACTTTTAATGCATCTTTCTCTAAGGGAAATTGGAGCACTTTCGTTTTTCTCCACAGGAAAAAATCAAGGAATAATTAAAGGAGTGAAAAAATAACGTTTCATGGTAAATAGATGTAATATGGCTAAATTGTGTCTCTTGTACAGAATTCAGATTTTGATAGCTAGGGAATGGGTGTGTGAATTCGTTCATGGTTTTTGTTTGCGTATTTCGTGGCAATTATCCTGTAAATGAATTTTTATGAATACTTGGGAAAATAAAGAAAGTAATAAAATTCTTGCGAGTTTTTCCAGTACCTATCCCAATTAAAAATCCTTTAATTTCATCGTATCGCTTATCATTATGTAACAAATAAATTTCAGTTTTGTTTTCTTTATCTCCTCCGAATTTCTCTGATATATTTTAATCTTTGGCAAATATTTTGTAAAGATGTGTAACCTCCAAAATTGATGGATGATTTCTTTTAATCTGGCATTACTCATCTTATCGATTCATAAATTATTTAATTAATTAATCATTATAAATTATCCATCAATTTTCAACTGCAATCCATTCATATATTCATACAAAAATTATATCTTTTAAATTCTCAAACATAAACCTGTTCTATGTTATATTTCATCTCTAATACCTTGTTCAATTTCTTATTCACGCTATAATTTTCTTTTTACTTCTCTTATAGGTTTCTACTTGAGTAAGTCTAGTGAAGATGAGTCATTTATACCTATAGGGATTGCAATTAATATCTGTAAGTGGAATCGTTTTGCTCAATATAATTAAAATAAGCGTTGAAATTCGGTAGAAAAATTATTTCGACATTCAATGAAAGAAATTTAGTTGCTCAATATTAAATTGCCCTTAAAGTTTGCAAAGTTATGTGAGGATTTTTATCTAAGCGGCAACAATTAATCCGTTGGCATTTTATGTACTCTCAAAGCGAAACCGTCGCAACTTGCCACTAGTATGCTCATATTAAGGACTTTCGGTTCTTGTGAATTCTCGCCAAAATATCTCTATGGATTCATAAATTATAATTTATGAAAAGACTAAACATTGTGACTTTTTTATTTCCGCTGATCGCTTTTTAACGCTGAATTCAACTGTTTATTTTTGAAAACTATTTAACATTATTTTATAACAAAATGTTTTATGGAAATAAAATTTTCCGTTTTTAATATTAATGGAGCTCAACGGAATACGATCTTCCCGCGTTTATTCACTTCAAAAATCAATGTGAGAAGAACAATCCAAATATTTCATTGTATCATAATATCTTTATTCAAATTAAAGAGCAATGATCGTAAGAGCTCACAAGGATATTAGGTTAGGCTCGGTTTATTCATGTATGCATTACTTGACACTTGGTTCTTTATACATATCGATGAAAGGCTCATAATTAATCAGCAATTTCCGCGATGTACGCAACGTTTTTTGAAATCGTTGAGTTATTTGCATTTCGCTTCTCAAGTGCTTATGATATAACACGGCATGCATCAGGTTTTACATTTTCTTTATTCCAAAGTGTGCCTAATAAAGTACAGAAGGTAATTCCTTCCACACGCCCTCTTACCGTTTCTGATACTCTCCGCTTTCCGTTATTATTTGCTGCTTCCCTCTTTTCCTCCCAAGGACTTTCTCCGATTTCATTTCTGCACGCTCCTTGAGCCAATCATCTTATGACGAGGGCAACGCCTTTACCAGCTGCTTTTGGTTCCACCACACTTGACAGAAACGCCCCTTCATTCCGTGTCTTATTTCGAAGAATAATATAATTGAAACATTCCTCTTCTACAATGCTGGAAATCTCACGTTGCTATCTCATTCAGGCCTTGGATTCCCAAGATATAATGGATTTAGCGATCATTACCATTTTTCTCTGAGTGACACTTGATTGGAATGAATGTTTAGGATTCAATTTTATTATACGAATCATAATTTTGGCGAGGAAAAGTGTCAATGTTATTGAGGGCAAACTGGGAATCGATTTCATTTGTCAAAACCACAAAAGAGAAGAAGTAGAAAATATTAACCGAGTTTTTAACATCTTCATCAATAAGAACTGTATTTCCTTAGACTATAATTTTCTTGAATGAAATTCCTTTCTTCCATCCGTTTTTTGTAATATTATCAATATTTCTACCACATCTAGGCTACCCTTCTATAGACATTTAGTGTGTGAATGAATAAATGAATGAATAAAAGGAGGCGGGGGATTAACCCAAAGGCACTTAGACCTTTAAGGTCCATTTTACTATGTTTAGTGTGTGAAGTATCTAGACAGCGCTTGTTTGGTCAAATACTTCCCCCATTTGTTACCAATAACCGCGGAAAGGAAGGCTTACAATGCTAGATAAGGAGTTACATAATTTTTCCTTGCTTTCCTCCAAAAACCAGAGTGCTATGAGTTGAAAACATCCACATAAGTACAGCTCAATATCCCTAAAATTCACAGATAGAATCCACTGCTTGGGCATTGACTTATTGTCTCTCCTCCAGGAAAAGAATAAATCATATTGTGATTTGTAAAAGTTTTACTTTTTCTATGTTCCTATGAATAGCACTTATAAAAGATATCATTAATTGCTCACCTGGACGAATTTCGTTATTCATAATCTTCCATACCTCGGTAGCTTTCGTATGTACCATTAAAGCCAAGAACAACCGGTACAAAGTATATGAAGGATGCATTTCTCACTGCCTATCTCTATGGGAACACTAAGAAATATTCCATTCATCGAGACACGGCTGCACGAACATTTAATAAGGGCCGTTGATCAATTTCCTAACCTTTTCGATGCCTTATATTCCTCATAAATAATTATCTTTCACTTTTCTTCACCTTTCTCTGTACTTCGTTTCCCGCTGGGAACTGAATTGGAGGAGAGGGATGCGAAGGGTCTCCCCCTAGAGGGAGCAGACGCTCTCCTGCAAGGGAAACAGCCGCTCGCTAACCTTTGACCCCTCCTTCAGGGTCAGCCTCTCCCGCCGAGAACGGTGAGGGTTAGCAGGCAAGATGGGATGCCTCTAAAAGCACGGAATGTGGACGATTGGTCAGCCAATAAATATTCGCTAACTAACACTCCGGACGGATATCTCCGGTCAATATATCTTTGAGGGTAAAGAGCAGATGCTAAATCTGTAAATTCTCGTTCTTTGCCTTAGGTGTCGTTACTTCGTGGTAATAAATCTATAGTGCACTACCGTTTTTTCCATATGGCTCGAGAGGGATTATTCTAAATTTGAATATAAAATGAAGCTAAAATTTTAGCAAATCAGTAACAATAGTATAAGCCAATATACAGATGGATATAGTTCGATGAAGGTACTTTTATTAAGAATCGTGTCGGATTCCTGTTAACCGACCTCTGGATGTGACGTTTCAACGATTTCAATTTCTTTTTAATTTGCTTTGATACAAACAATCATTGTGCTGCGATTACAGTGTTAATAACGAACGAAAATCAAGAAAACACCCTAAGTTTTCCCTTACTAGAAACATCATGGTAAGACGATACTGGAAGCCATGACCTTAGCGTTGGTAGGGTGTTATTTTAATTATTCTGCCCCAGCGACTACTTCAATTTCATTTTCTGATGGCATAGGTACCATGTTTTTTCGAAAAGGCTACCTTTGTTAATATACATTTCTTCCTACCAAATATCTGTAAAAATAATATTTAAATTTATGCAAACTGGTAGTTGATTATGCGGGCCTTGTCAAGTTGCCCTTAAAAATTGAGTTTACATGCGTACTCCTCACAAAAGGTATGATACTTTAAACTATTGTGTAAAAAATTCATCCTCTAAATCTAATATCGTGAAATTACAAAATACAATGAAGATAGGAATAATTTAAATTTCGTTTTAAAGATTTTTAGCTGAACATCAATTATTTTTAGCGATTACTCAGCGTTCATTAAATATTTGATAATCTGAAAGAAGAGAATCGTTGATAGATTTTTCGATATTGCCATAAGTGAGGAATATTTTAAGAGTCCAGTTAACGATGGCGATTCACTGCATTTATTCCGCCATCGCATTTTGATGCCCTCCTTAAGTTGTTTCAATGGAAATGTTTATACATGGTAGCTAAGGCAAATTAGTTTAATTGGGTTAGTAGTGCTATTGAAACACATACTCTGATTAAAACAATGACGGTTAAATTCTAACTACCACATTCCGCCAATCAGAAGCAATAATATCTCTTTAAATAATAGTTTGTTTTTGTGTGGTGTCTGAAATATAAGACTAATTCTAAAAATATAGGTATCAGAAAAGGAATGTGGTCTAACATATTGATCTCGTTATTTTTTATCACTGTTTCCAAGAATTTAATCTCGAGTTATAGTCTTTATATTCTTATTGGAATTGAATTACTTCAAACGGAAAGTTTTCATTGCTCATTTGTAGATCAACTATCATTCCCTTTGACTACGGTACATAATTTCTGAACATTTGTTGATCAACTATCATTTTCACTACGGTGCATAATTTCTAATATTACTATATATGATATTATCTCTCAGCACTCATTTCTTCACCTGCATTTATCAAAGAGGAATGTGCTTTTTCTTTCTCCTTGACGTTATTTTTATTAATATCACATCGATCTGCAGATAGTTGAATGATATTTGTAACATTACTGCTAGCAATTTTCTCTCACTTAAGACGCGATCGTAGTTTTTCTCCATTGTGCTCTCGCGACCTCCTTGATTCCTTACGTCTGTATCTCCCTTAATTTAATCTTTTTATTCTTCTATATAATTTAGCAATTTCCTCTCTCCACCTTCGCGTGGGAATACGGAACCTAATAGATGGAAAGCTTGGGCAAGGACATTATAAATGGAGCGGGTCACAGAGGGGGCAGTTCTTACCGTTGGGCTCAGATAGAGGTCGATGGAGACAATAATAGGGAACCATTCGGAATGAATATTACGCGCCACAACCTTTTCTTTTCAGGCGTCGCTCTGAGGCATTTTTTGCATAGCCCGGGAGACAGCGCGACGCAGCGGGAGTAACGGGAACTAATTTCCCGATGGGCTCAGGGAAAGGAGTGACCGAAAGTAGTTTTTCTAACTGATACGCTTGCATAAGAGGCGTAACTCATTGTATTACTTTTCTGTCTTACGGTGATACACACAGTTCCTTTCCACGTGAAGTTTTCGCTGGTTATTTATGTATGCGATAATACAGAGTACCCTTTACTTCAGTTACATGTTGATCTCCTGCGGTTTCACACAAAAAATATTCATTATTCGGTCCTTTTCATGTCCGGCCTCCTCTTATTCCTCTATTCTGGCGTTTTTTTCGCCTGTTTATGCGCTAAGGAATTTTCCTAAGTGGCTCTCATTTCTCCCGCTTGGACGCAATTCCGCCGACTTCGCATTAGCGAGTCTGAATTATATGGACGACTTCCAGCGTCAACAACCGCGAGGCGGGGCCCATGGGCTGGGAAAGCGGCATGTAATGCGTCCTGGATGAGGAAGTCGAACAAAAGGAAATCTATTTATAAATATATATATGTGCGTATGGAAAATGTGGAGCGGAATGGATTGAGCGCGATGAGACGAGTTTATAACGGATTCCATTCAATGACGTCCCGGTACGATTTTAGATATGAAGGTAACGGAATGGTTATAGTCGTCTTTCTGTAACGAAAGAAAAGGACGTTTCAAGCAGCAGGAGTGAGAATGTGTCTTAGAGTACATTTTAATGATTTGAAGTCTGGAAGTTGAGGGTCTTCCGTCTTGGACATTCCAATTTTTCGTAGAGTTAGTGATATTTCAAGCGTATTCTATGAGCAGTCCAGAGACTAACCTGGTCGGCAATCTTTTTCGTTACAGCTAAAGACTTTCTTTCGCTGTAATTCTGTCTCTTAAATATATCTTAGAAATCAGGCAGGTCCTTCTTCATCAAATAAAAAAATATCATTACATTGCAATTTTAAAAATGTTGTCACTATTGAAACAAGTTTTCCCTTCAAATAAAAATTCTCAAGCATTGCAATTTTTTAATTATTTCGCCATTATATTTTTAAACGCAGGAAAATTTATTGTAAAACTATTTGTGAAGATAATTGTAAAACATATTCAAAGAAACCATTTGTAATTTAATTTGTCGATAATTTTTGATTCTTCTATCCCCATGACTTCCGCATGTTCAAATGAACGAACCACCAGCCTCTCTTGGAAAATGCTCTCCCTTAAGTAAATTTTTATCGATGTTAGCATTGGAAGAGATCCTTAATCATATGCCGCTGTGACTGGAATGGTTGAAGTTATTCTAAAATGTACTAGTAAGTTTGAAACTTATTTGCGACAAATTTCTAATTTAGCTTCTCAAAAGCTCTAATACCTTGAGTCGCGGGACCGTTAGACTGCTCTTTATAGCGATAATAGTTCGAATATTATTTTCCAGTGATTGACCATGTCTTCAATTTTAAAATATTTTGAATGGAAGGTCGTCACTTGATATCACACTGATCATATCTTCTGGGGTGGAAAATGTATAAATATACTGAAAAATATGCGCGATATATATTCGAAGAAGCATTTATATATCGTAATTATTTGACATTGTTTTAACGAAGCTGTATAGAATATTCCGTTACTATTAGTATTATAAAATATTCATTTACGCGAAATAAAAATACCGGAAGTAGTCATATTGTTTGATGAGATAATATTAGGAAAATCTTTTCGTTTTCACTCTCTCTCCAAAGGTGATGAATTTTACTACGTTGTCAGAAACGCTACACAACTGCGGTATCTCATTCTCATTACTCCAGAACAAATGCGAACATTAAGAAACTACATTTTTTTACTAAATACGTCTCAAATATTCACAATAGCTAATTTATGGAAAGCATTGAGCGAAGCCGTCGAATAATAAACCGCAGTTCCTCCGTTACTCATTCGAACGGATAAAAAGAGCAGGGAAATCTCATCTGCTTGGGATAATCCACTCCCAGCAGCAAATCTCAGACTCCTCGTATGCGTCATCCCACTCCATATTCTTACGCACTCACAATGCGGTCACTGACCATCTAGCCTCAGGATTGCAATAACGGAGGAGGAGATGGGAGATAGACCAGAGGGAAGTTGGCCAGACCAGCGATCTCCTTTAGCGAGCCAAAGGGAGGGGTCAGACTTGTGAAAAAGATGGAGGTCAACTTTTTGGGGTATTTTCATACAGAAGAGGGAGATCCAGGATGAAATAAAGTGGGGAACCGTCCAGCAGGAAAAAAAAAGAACGAGGGGGGACAGGGGTCGAGGGATATTTTTCTACGTTGACCGCTCTTTTTTGGCCCAATATAAAAAAGAAGGATGTTGATTTAAGGTGGTGGTGTCACGGGGTTTTGGCAAATGGGATGTTAAAATGCTTAAAATGAGCGGAAAAAAGGTCATTCAGCGGTGGTTTATTTTACCTTGCGTCCCGTTTAGATCTCCCCTGCGTCTATCACGGATATACTTGAGCCATCAATGGCCGTGGTGAAGGTTTCCACGAGGGGAGCATATTTCGCAGGGGTGGCCATTTAAGCTGACCGCTTGGAAGAGGTCTTCAGGGATGATGACCTCGGTTTAGTCAGTGGAAACAGTAGGGCAGGGTGCGGTAACCCTCTTTTGGAATTGTGAGATTTTTAAAATGAGAACTGTCCCTAACCGTGTAATGGAGAAGTTTTCCCGCTTAAATAAAGCGAGGTATGAAATTTAAGTAGCGGGGAGAATTTCATTATCGTCGATTTTAAGCGTACTATACGACTAAATATATAGGGATCTCTCTACGAATGTGCTCCAACGGGTTAGCTGACTGAGTTACACTTTAAAATAGTCTTTAATGTGTCAATGTTTGTAATTTGAAATTTGTAATCCATGAGCTCTCCACGAGGGAAATATTTCAGGGAGGTTTTTTTTTTAAATCAACTGATACGTAGCTTGTATTGAGCTATGTATCATTACCCAATTTACTTTTATTTATCAGGTATATTTTACGGTTACTTCAATTGTAATTATCGCTTACGCTATTTTATATAATAAGGTTTTGAAAGAGACAAGAAAAATATTAATTTTTCCAAAATAAGTTTCTTTTCCATTTTATCAGAAACTCATGGTTCCGACGAATTATTGTCTTCCTCTGGTCGTTTCGAGTATTGCGTTTTCGTTAAAATAAAAAATATTTATTCATTCTTATTATTAATATGCCTTATTCTATGAAGTTTAGTAACTAGTTTTTAATATGTCATCCAACTAGATCTTTCTTAAAAAAATCCGCATAATCATCCTCCAGTGGCCGATTCAAATTCGCGTGCTTCTTAAAACCTTAGGATTTAAATATCTTGCATAAAACACCTGGATTAAATAAATAATAATTGTAGGGAAGTACTACAGTAAATCAATGGTTGGGATGCCTTAATATACTTCAATATAGTTTTCAATGAGGAGCAATATTTAATTGTTTTAGGAGAGCAACGTCTCGTTATAATAACTAGTCAACAGAATATCTTGTTCTACACAATTATATAATTTATTTTAATACATTTATTAATTTCAATTATTATATTTATGAATGATCAAGAGTTCCGACTTCTTTCTTATCCTTTTAGGATTTGAAAATCTTCTAAAAATTTCCATTAGGCGTCGCCTCACTATTGTTTTTATCTAGATTCACTTTGTAAAAAGATAAACATTTCGAGGTATCGTCTTGGAAATCTTTTCATGTTTGAAAATGTTTATTGCACACTTGCATAATTTAGAAATAGTCTATGGGCCCATTTTTCCCATATCTTCTTTAATATTAAGAGAATATCATGTTACTGAGAGTAAAATTAATGTTTTCAACTCTTTTGAAAAAACAATCCGTTATAAGATGTGATATATTCCAGTAGAAGTAATAATTTTCCATAATCCTTTGTACCTACATCTGTTTCGAACAATTTAAGGGGAAACTATAGTCAGAGAGCTGTAAGGGAACGGCAGTTATTTTGGATGACCGAATAATGAATCAAATAGTTTTTTATTGTCGCCGGTTTACTCAAGTAATCCCTTTGGCTTTAAATTGGAGAGGATTTACGATAAGATTATATTAAATGTGTTTTCAAATGGAGCAGAGGCCATTTTTTTTCATTGTGTTTTGAAGAGCATTTTTAGCTCGTTTTTGAGGAGATTTCTATGGAGTTTAAAGCTTGAGGTCGTCGATTTGATGGTTTCCTTAAAACACCGGCAATCCACACCACTTGTTACTCCCAGTCACTTAACTCATTGTTTTTCATTTGCCATATTTCACCTCCCCATTTTTACCCCACCGCCAGTAAACATCTTCCCATGTCTCGCCCTTTTCTCTTGTCGTTTTAAGCACTCCGAAGAAGTCACTTAATTTACTTTCCGCGTTTTCCCCCCTTCTCCATTCCCAGTCTCTTAATAGTTACCGCTTCAAAGTATCCTGTAAACTCTCTTCGTCTATCTCTGGATATATATCGCAAAACCTCTCGATTTAATGGTCCATTTACTCCCATCGCACAACGCGAAATATTCATCCCTCTCTCCTTACGCTCTCTCCCGCGTACCGAGTTACTTTATAGTTCCCCTGGGTTCCCGTGAGTAAACACGCGCGAGGGTCGAGTGCTTTTTAATAGTTTCCGCCCGTAGTTATTTCAGGGTTGAATCCTTGCCAATCTTGTTTCTCGCACTGCATGTTTATCGAACGAGGTTCCTATTTATCCCATATATTATTCGATCGGATCGGAAAATATCCACCTCGGCTCACTTTCTCCAGTTTCGCGTCCTCTATTTATTTTTATCTCCGAATCTACGGGAACGCAGCACGTACGAGCGTGTGCCGCGTAATTTTCCATGAAACGCGATTACGCACGGTTACCTAATGGATTTTGGTCGCCTTATAATTCGTCTATTTAAGTCCTCCCGGTCCGGTGCTCGGTTTCCTCACCGGAGGCCTCATTTGCATTATCCTGCCTCATCCTCCGTTTAATTCTCCCTTTTCAACGGCATCCATCTTTTTCCACCTTCAGTATTCCCCCCGTCCTCCTCCTTTCTTCTCCCTCCAATACTTCATACACTCGTGGCCTCCCGCTTAAAAGGCCGCAGCGCCACCCTACGTCTTCCCTCGGAAGGAATTATGAAAGAAACTAAAGGGATGAAAAGAGGACCATTCTTACCCATTTGAAAAGCCATCGCGAAAATCTACCTCACCTTCACCCTCCCTTTCCTCCCCCCATTTCTCGGCCTGGCCCATTTATTCCCTCTCCCTCTTTCCTGCGGCTCTAACTTAGGCTGCCCACTTCATGTCCGGCGCATACGCTGTCCTCCTCCCTCTTCCCCGTCCCACTCCTTACCTTGGCGACCACTTCATCTTACCCAGCAGCACCTGATTCACATCCAAGAGCAGAATGGATTGCCTTCTGCATGAGAAAGGATGGCCTCTTCTTGCTCCATAAGCTTCTTATACACCACGGCCGCTGACTCCTCTCTCTTGCTTTGCAGAGTGACCATCGATTTCATTTCCTTTCTCCCTCTCTTAAGGTATTCTATCTCTCCCCCCGAACAAGTGTTATCGTTTCTTGTGCGAAGAGTTTCTTTTCTTGATGCCCTCTTATGTTAGGTCGTGAAAGGGTTTGTAGCTCGTAAAGGAAATCTGTTATTTTTCCCGACCTGCTTCTTGCTCTCAAATGCTCTCCAGCTCTTCAGCATAATCTTAATTTTTCGTTCAAATTTATTTGTTATCATAGAAAAGGGAAAAATTCCATATTTAGTAGATTTATTCATAAATTAGTACCAATTTGCAAAATCAATGCCTATCGTGCTTAAAATATCAATAAAAATTAAGAAGAATCTCTTATATGCTAGTTAAACGAAATCCAGAGTATTTACTGTCACATCTTGCGTTGCAGAGAAAGGTGTGCTCAATTGGTTTCTTATAGTTGAAAGTATCTCCATTGATTTTTTTACGATTTGATCATTTGCTGACATGCTTTATATGGTAATGTGACTTTACCTCATGATTAAAGAAACTATTTCTTAGGGTATAACATTGATATTACTAAACATTTTTGCAACCCTAAAATTATTTGATTATAGCATAAAAGTAATAAATGAGACAGCAAATTTAATTTTATCCAGGTGCGAAATTGAAAAGTATTTACTTGAATAAATTCAATCGAAGACATTTTATATATTTCCTTAAGATTCTTAAAATCTGTAAACGTATTTGCAACATATTAGTTCATCAATCGCATTTTTGTAATTTTTTCTTTCGAAAACTGCCATCTAAGTCACCGGAAAAGAAATCTCCCGGGCTTACCGACTACATCATTTGATTAATCCCTAATATTTCGGTCTGTAATTCTTAGGCTTTGTATTATTCAACTTCCTTAAGTTTCTCCAGGTCCATCATCACCTTTTTCTTTCTTTTCATCCCGTCATCCTTTGCTAACCATTTCCGTCATTCGTCCACTTTTTCATAACAGTGACTTAAAACCACACACCTCCAAATAGGTCCTTTACCTTTTTATAAATCATTTCGAGGAAGCGAACGTTCGTTTTGAGGAGGAAGTCATATCATCCTGCGAAGCGGACCGGCAGGAAAACGGTCACTTCTTTATCAAATATGACGATGCACTTTCCATTGCTGTTGGGTCCCTTCCTTTTGCTCGCAACACTTCTCCTTTGTCATTCATCGGCCGTATTCTCCTCATGCCATCCGAAATTCTACACCGACGAGAGCTGCATTCGCGACTGGACCTGACCGCAGCCCAGCTTCTCCTCTTTCTCTCGCATCTCCCGAGATTTTTTGGCAGAGGGTCATCCTCTCCGTCATTCCCTTCCCATCCACGTCACCCGTCTGACTTTTACCGCATCCCTCGTTTTTCCATGTCCCGCCACTGTCCGCTTGTGTCCCTGCCTCGGGAAAACGTGGCACCTCACCCCGCTCGGCCCCATTCAAAGGAGGATAGGGCATTGTTACGGGGTCTTTAGTCCTGCAACGCCTCCATTTCCCTCCGTAGCCTCAATATCCAGAAACCCGCAAAATTTCCACGCTCCCACACCCTGTCCGTTTCCAAAGGGAGGTGTCTGAAACCGGTAGGGAATGACGCCGGATTTCGTTACGGTCAGGATATTTTGCACGTGGTCACTAAAATGGTCAGGGGATAAAATAAACAAGGGCGCATTTCTATTTTTCCTTTCCTGAGGGGGACCAGTTTGGCGACCTTTCAAAAGTTTTGTTGGCTCGAAAATTCTGCACGGTCATCATTTTTTCCTCGCATTACTCAATCCATGGGAAAACACTGAGTTTCGGGGCGGCTTGTGTGTTGTCCCAAGTATCGATTGGCGTCAATGAATCATAAATTACAGGTTCTTATCGTTGTATGATCTTAATCAGTTTTATATATTAGCTCGTCATTTTCTTCGTTCGTTATTTACTTTAACGTAATCATATGTAATAAATTATGAAAGTAAGAAATATTTAACTATCTGAATTAAATATTTTCAAGTACAGAAAAGTGGGGAAATTATCTAATTCACATTATTCAATTGGAACCTTTTTAAACCATGTTATAATCGAAATTAAACTAACTCTTAAATGGGTGACTAAATGGTTGACTACCTACAGTTACATTAAACATTTATTTCAGTTGATTTATGTACGATATTCTGTTGAACCAACTGAACTGATTGATTAAATTCTCAAAGTGATTTGTTGTAGCATCAGTTTCTTTGATCTTTCTCGCTATATTATCGGAAGATCCTAATTATATAACAGGAAAAACGCGTAATATTGGCTACATCCTTTGAATTATATTTTTCTCTGAATTCTATAGGTAAATTATGCCCTTTAATATCTTTCATTTCCATCCTGCGACCTGAAGCATCTTAGTAACGCTCATTGTTTTGTCGTAGCAATTATTTACAGTACGTATCTCTTTTCGTAGGGCATTTTCCAATTCAGGAATACAGCTCTTATCCCTTTCTGGTGCTGCTAAGCTGTGAAAAAGAGACGTGGATTTCGAACGTAAGGAAAATGCATTTAATCAGACTGATATTGAGTTGTCACACTTTCCATGTTCTTCGAGGGAAACCAGATGTTTCACAAGGACATTCGGGGAATAACGCTCTCAGAATTTCTTTGGAAGGAAACTTATACGCATCTCGATCCAGTTCGCTGTGGATTCACAGAAAAAATTGGTTGCCTAAAAACTTGGTTTATCATATGTTTCCCAGTCTGCAAATGATTTCTGAGAAATTTTCAGCAATATTTAAAGTTTTCCAATCCATTTCGAAGGAAAAAAATGTCGGAATGTCTGTTTCTTGGTACAATTCCCTCATTATCATAGCGAAAGTAAAACTCACTTTGTAGAGTGCACAAAAAATGTTTTCCATTTTTAAATGGATAAGGGTCAGTTTTCTATGTATTTCTCCTAAAGATGTTGCGCTTTGACGAAACCTAGGTAGTTCTTATTAAAATATTTTTTTGAGTAGCCTAGGCTAGCTGCGGCGGAGCAAGCGTGAACTAAGTGAGCCCAAACGGCGGTGGCGAAATTTTCTCGAGGTAAAGAGCACCCTTAAGTGAGTTCTACCTTCGCTATGATTTCGAGAGGATTTTAAAGTACTCGTAATTCCTTCCGTATTAGAGCGATTGAAAGATGCTATTCCTATGCTATGCCATTCTTCAGTATTTGGGCACATTAATTGCTAATAAAAACTCGATTGTGTTTTTCGAAATTTGATAATCTCCTCTCATCTTTCAGCCATTCCAATGCCAGGGCTCGCAGCCTCTCCTCGTCATTGGATCTCGATATGTATTCAACACTTTCGATTTAAGTGCTTCTTATTTTGTCGAGCCTTCTCGGAATGTGGCCTTAGTTTATCGTCGATGCGTACGAAAAAAATGTTTTCCCCGCCTCCATAAACATTCCGATGAGTGTGATGGGACCAGCATGTGTGGAAGTTTACTCTCCGCTATCTCGTTTCATGTCCGGGGAGCAGATTCACCAGCTCATGGGCATCCTAGTCATCCTCCCATCAAGAATTCATAGGAGAAATATCCGATATCATTTGAATGAAAGTAAACGTGGAATGGTTTTGTCTTGCATACGCAAGGGACAAAAATACATTCACAGTATAACCATTTTTCTAACTTATATAAATGACATGTTGGACGATGATGATAGATATGATTAGGTAGTAAGAAGAGATAATTAACTTGGTACGTAAAGCTATGTTTAACCTAAGGAGAAATATAAGCGATTTTTTATTTTAATTGTATATATAATAAATATAATTTCCCTATTCCATTTCCACTTCAACGAGTATGATTCTAATATTGTAGTTAAATATAATACTATTAGTAAACAACACATTAAAAGAAAATAGGAAATGATAATGGTAGAAAGATTAATTATTATGGCAAACAGAGATATGATAAATAGATTAGGACTATCCATTAAGGAATAGTGGTATTAAAAAAAATTCCGCATTAATGTATTTTAAATTAGAAATAGCCGAACTTATTAATTAGAGAACATTCTCCTTTTTACTAGTGGCCATTGTTCCAAGAATACACTCCACAGAATTTTTCCTGAAATTTTAATTTTATTGATATGCTGATGTTCCATGGTTACTGACATATCTGTGAAATGTTTATTAAGTATATATGACTGATCAATTTGGTATCGGACTTGTTTAACTTTTAATATAAAGTTTATTTTTCTTATCTTTTTCTCTTAGGTATAATATTATTCGTAGAAAAATAATAGGTTATGCTAACCGAAGTTCACTTCTAAGCCTTTTTAGATTATTTATTTTTAAAGTTCGTGAACTCTTTATGTTCAGCCATCTATGATAGAGAAATGAGAATTTTTTCCTGGTTTTCCATTTCAGTTTCTCAAACTTATACTTAATTTCGAAGCAGGATCTAGTGTTCCTCCATTCTTAAACAAATTCCTTAAAACCCTTATGCTGATCGGAATACATGCCAAACATGACATAGTGTTTTCTCAAATGTCACTCATCAATATCAGAGCGGAAACAAGTCCATAACTAAAATTCACGAAGGCAGGAGTAGCTTTGAAGTTTCCGAGCGATATTTTCACCTCGAGCATATGCCAATGCAAGCGCTAGGGACGCACGAAACTGACGTATGTACAAATTTATCTCGGCGAAAAAAAAACTCGTTTGCGATAAAGTTCCCGTGCAATATGCCGCGATCGCAATCAATTTCCCACTAAATGCACGCGAGATAGTGAGAAGCGTGAGGCGGAGATGGAAAGAATGCCGGGCTCCCTATGATATAAGATCAACTAATTTTCCTTCAATTTACGCCGTGTCAGAGGCGTGGGTGGCGGCGTGGGACCACCAAGGCCAGCAGAAGTGTGATTCGCGTGAATTCGCGTTACCATAACTTCCTCTCCTCCGTCTCACCCTTCACGAGTTTTTTGCAATGGGAACGGGGTTGCTCACTGGGTAAATGTTGCCTTTTTCATCGTAATCCGCTACTCCTGGAATGTAAAATAACCTCTAATTTAAGAAATTGGAATTGGGAGAAAAGTAGCCATTTAATAAATGAATGCGAAATAATTATTTTTATTTATATAATATTTCAGTCAGGAAAATCATGATACAGAACGATTGAATTACGATGATTCTTCATTATGGATATGTCATTATGTCGTCTGCGATTTTTTTAAAATTTTCTTTCCCACTCAGGTTTATTACATTTTATTTATTTTTCTTGTAAATAATAATATTTTTATTTTTCTGTAAATTAATACATATATGTATATGTAATTTACGAAATTTTACAATCGAAAATACTTCATTGTTATTTCTACTGTGATTTTGCGGTTTTTTCACCAAAGATTTTTCCTCACACTCTACTTTTGTTCTAACGATATACGAGGTTAGTTGGAAGAGAGGTCCACATGGACCTAACCTCGCCAATAAAGGGTCTAACTTAAACTAAACTAAACATTTTTTTCTGACGTAGTTCTTTTAGGCCATTTTTGCCAGAACACTTGACGATCCCCCTATTCCAAATGTTCCCAGTGTAGAAAATATGGCATTTGTTTAAAAAATCAACTTTACTTTCCGTGTTCAACTTATCACAACATCTAAAAGGTGGCCTTTCTAACATGTGGCCACCTTCATCCTTCAACTCTATAAAGTAAATATTACTAGAGCGGTAGAGCTTGACTTTCAATTTTATTTTACTTATTAACCAACTCTTTTATTAATCAATTCAATTGTATCTTATGTTTTAATTAGCAATCAAAGTGCAAGATTATACCTGCTATGTTAAGTTCATTTCATCATCTTTGTCTATCACTTTTTTATCTGCAATTTGGAGGTTAAGACTTAGGTATACTTATGTGTTCATTTATTCTTTATCACGTCCATATTCACGTACAAATTTATTTTGGATGCGCTTGAGACCACAGAGTTCCTTCTTGTGTATTATCCTAGTCAAAATATTTCGCGAGTAGAGTGATGCATAGAATAACATAGAAGCATTGCATTGCTTGCAAGCTGACATTCACAAATATTTTCCCCCGCTTCATCTAGTTATATATGTGAAATTTTATCAACCGTAAGGACTAGCAAGGACGATGCTCTTCCTCCGCATTCTCCGGTAAATTTTCCCCAAAGCATAGTGAAAGCCGTCCCGCAGTGGTTTTCGAAGGACCGCGGAAGAGTTGACTTGAAAGGGACGGGGGATCGCGGGGGAAGTTTTGTCGTGTGCGTGCGTCGGTTTGAGGGTGAGGATGGAGCAAGAAGTCGGAAAGGGCTTGCTGTTGAAATCACGCCGGGAAGAGATCTTTGTGTGACTGGAAAAATGGAGGGTTGGGGGAGTAAAGGGTAGGCGCATACACCACGCGGTGGCCTCTTTGCCGCGGGAGGGGTCAAAAGGTCGCGAGATTGACATTTAAGAAGAGGGCGGAAAGAGGAAGGACTCCGGCGGTCTTTTAAAAACCGTTAGATGCGCATCTTTTAATAGTTGTGCGCTGCTTGTATCGGGAGGCGTATCGTGCGTTATAAAGAGGGTCTAATGCATCGCGATGTTTATCATATGCGCGTCGGATGCGCCGCTGAAATGTCGATGCGTCGAATGGAAGGTTGCGAAACGGGATTATTCGGAGCTGCTTTCACTCTCATAAGCCGAGATCTCTTTCTATCGATATGCGCCCGTGTGTGATGCGCTAAATGAAGAGGTTAGCGTTTGCTGAAAGGATACCGTCGACACTCAATTTCTAATCTATCAATTTTGAAGTCTTACTTTGTGGAATGATTTCTAAAGTTCACCGACCCAACTATCGTTTTGCTGCAGTTAATGAAAAATGTATATAATGTATTATTTTAAGCAATGACGTCGTACGAAATTAGCATTCTAAAGGAGAGTAGTAAAATTGGTCTTTCAAAAATGACGTAATAATTCAGTAAGCAATTAGAAATAAAACATGATTTGGGATTGAGTAAATCTTCATCAGCACAAGATTGGATATAATTAGCAGGTACCGTAGAGGTAGTGTTAAAAAAATGTATCGGGCATAGTTGAGATATCAAACCTGCGTAAACTCCGTTTGTAGATTGATAAACAGTGTTAGCAAAAGATAACAAACTAAGATTTAAAACACCAGAGGAGATACAAGGACATTGCACAGTTTTAACCCCTTACGTCTCATTTAAATTTGAAACACGAGTATGCTACTTTTAGATTATTATTTTCATGTTTGCATGGTTTTATAACCCCCTTTCCGTATATGTGAGCTGCTACCATATTTCTATTAAAAGTATCTATCTATATATCTACCATATTTCTATTAAAAAAGTATCTATCCTTGAAATTTACACCTTTCTTCTTCTGAAACGATATTCATTGCCACTGATTTATTATTATGTTTTTGAAATGTTTGCAAATGCTGAGAATTTTTGTTAGAATCGAAAAGATTTACAGAATCAGGGACATAATTGTTTTATTTGCACGAAAGAGATCGTGCAATGATTTAATTTGGAACGCATTTACTTCCAGTATTGGGGTAAAGAGAGAAAATTAATATAAATCAATATGATTCACACGTGATATCTGTGAATCAGTAGCCAGAGAAACATTTACTTTGCATTTCCACAGATTTATTTTGCATCCCGTCATGGTTTGATTCCTCTCTTTGGTAATGAAATATTTCTTCGGAGGAATGCAATTCCTATATAAAATAAACTTTGTTCTACATGCTTTAATTCTCCAATTAGCGGGTATTTATATGAGTACACCATTAATCCTTTCCGCGTTATCTCGTCTGGTCTTTTGCGTCGTTTACAAGCCCCTGTTTGATCTCCAAATATCTCAATGCCTCCCTCACGCCATTTACACTTCTTCCCGGATCAAACCTCTTCTTCCACACAACCCTTCCTCCACTTAGCCGCCGAGCATCTCTTGTTTGTTGGTTTGTTGCGTCCGCCGGCAGATGTGTGGATCATTGGAAGCGGCGTGGACGAAAGACGAACCCCCGGAGCGGCCAATGAGAGTTTTTAGAGGCGGCAGACGAAGGGCTCGCCATAGACGTTGAGATAAAGACGGAAGCCCAGGGAAAGATGCGGAGATACAGTGGAATAATGAGAAGAAGATGCTGTCTAATAGATTATGCCAGATGAAGAGAGGAAGGGGGAATTAAGACGAGTCCCCACGAGCTGTATGAGATATATCGGTCTCTCTCTTTAAATGCACTCTCTCCCCCTTTATAGAGTCGCTTTCTTTTTATGGGGGAGAGTGGGAGCAAATGATGGCTACACACACTAATGAGTGCGGTTGAATGTCAATTAAGAGAGAAGATGGTTCGATTAAGAGGATGGAGGAGCATTGGTTTCTGTGTCTCAATTGTAAAGGAGGGCGGTATTAAAATTGTGAGCGATACAGATATTTTCTGGGTCATAAATCACTTCTGTCGGTGCATTGTGATTGTAACGGTAACGGTTTTTCCATTCTTGGTACAGTTCGTCACTCTCTCCGTTCATATGTTTCGTAATTCATACTGATACGGACACAATTAGTGTTCTGTTATTCATTTTCCCATGTTTTCTATAATTCCTCTCCACCACCCTTCAATGGTTTTTGGGTTCCTCCAAGTTCAAATTTTTGAATTTCAAAGCATTTTTCATTGTTATATATTTCAACTGTTGTTTATATAAATTGATTCGACTGGTTCTTGTTGCATTTGTAACAGTGAAATGCAAGATGGGACTTTTCAGTTTAAATTTCGCTGAATAAATTCCTTTATATATCTATGATTGTTTGAAGATGCTTTAATTCTGAAGTTTACCGCTTCTGAAGTCCAATCAATTATTGGACTGGAGCTGCTGTTTCATTGCTCTTTGTGTTGTGTAGCTCATTTTTCCATTCTTATAAGTTTTACATTTACCGAATGAAGAATCAAATTCTATTGATCAACAGCGGGGATAACCAAAATGTGCTCTAGTCCCTAATTTGTGAATTTTAAGTACCATTAATAAATCTTAGTATCAGTAATAATTAACCTTCGCCCCGCAAAACCATTGTGTTACGTATATGAAACGTGGTACAACAATAACCAGTAGGGAATATCTTAAAGACCATTGAGAGATCAACCGATAGCCTGGTATTTCTCTGTATTCATCAACGAGGAAGTGAAGATTATTTTACATACTTAGAGATAAGGAAGTTAGAAAATTTTGATCTAATTTTTAATAATATATTTTACTTTTACAATTCTTTTGTCTTTTAAAATTTCTGATTTTCATAAAAAAGAAATTGGAATTAATATTTAACCTCTATCGTCTGTTGATAAAATTGGCATTATCCGAGATTCAGGCCATCCCACAATGTATAGTAACTAAGTCATTCTTAGCAGGTAATTTTCCTCAAAAACAATTACTGAAGAATAAAATTCTTGCGAATAATTAAAGAGTGAAAATTGCTTCATTACGACAGCATACCGTTTTAAATTGACGTTTATAAGAGGACCAAACAACTATTTAAATTGTACGAGCCAAGGTTGAATTAACTTAATTAAATTTTCCCTTTCAAGCGAGAAAATGGCGCGCCTGTTATGATTAAGTCCTACACTTGAATTGCTAGGAATGACTTGACTTGTAATGCAGCATTACTTTTCGACTTAAATTACACGTTTGTCCTCCCACGATAAAGCTGTTGGATTTCGCAATTAGCAGATCCCTAGTACTCGGACATAATTCTGTCCTCTCTCAAATCATCAACCCTCCACTCATACCTGCCTTTTCTTTATTGCCCATAATTTTTAAGGTTTGGCCCCTTCCTGATTCCGAGCTAAACCAGTCATCTCAGGATTCGTAATTTCTTAGCGCGGACCGTAACTTAATTTCCTCCTTGCGGGAGATGGACGGGATTTACAACTCTGCAAAGACTGGACGCACTCCAAGAGAGGGAATAATTATTCCTTTCCCTTTCTCGTAACTCCCTCCGAATTTGACGCGCCTTTTAACCGATCGCGCGAGCCTAACGGCGCTTACGTTGTTCACGACGCCAATCGCCTTGCGAGGCACGCTTATACGATCTTCAGCTCCATTCGCGGCTATGTCGGATGACCACCGAGTGTCGTGCACTTGTCATTGCGTAAGCAGGGCATCGAACTCCAAAAATGTTTGTTCTGTTTTACTCTGCGAAATAGTCGCCTAATACAAGTCGTTTTGAATTTTTATTCTTTTCGCGAACAGTACGCAATAATTACAAAATCAATTAGTTCTAACAACTGATGACTATACTCCCACCATACAGACAGTATAGATAGATAGTAGTAAATTTCATAGTACAATCTAGATATTGATGTAGATCAGGCATTACAAACTGGCGGTCCTCATTGTGATTTGTCGTGGCCCGAAATAATTGTAAATAAAATCAGTAGGTACTATACCAATTATATATTATCGAACTGAATTCACCAAACTACATTATGTGCTTTGAATACCTAACTATATCCCTGCCTTCTCCCTTAAAAAATTGTAAGAAAATTTGTGCGATGTGGCCCGCGAGAATCTTACCAGTCGCAGGAGATGCCCGTTGTTTGAATGACATTGACACCCCTGATGCAGATGAATAAATCGAAGTTAGGTTTGCTTGCCAACGTCTAACCGATTCGAGTAGGTTTTATTTTGCTCCGCGCATTCTACCCTTCGAATGGTCACTTTACAATACTTTGATTTTTATTTCGTGATAAGATAAAATTTTTGAATACAACTTCTGGTATTATAGAAGTTTTGTGACATGACAGAGATAATTGTAAAGTTTTACCGAATATATTTTAACGTAAAGATTTCATTTTGGCTTGTCACAAGATGCTGATAAGTATATTTACAATCTCACTCCGCTTGTACATACTTAAAATGGTATAGCTTGGAATCGAAAATTGGAAAGAAATACGTTACAGTGTTCGATTTACTTCAGTTTCAAAGATTTGAATTTTTCGGCTAAAGCATATTTATCATAGCATCCTCCGATTATAAATAAAAAAGTCTGATTTGGCCAGCCAGTGACTTTCTCCATATATAAGCTGTAAATATTTATCTACGACAGTATTGTCAAACTCTATATTCAATCTAAACTTTGAAGCTAAGTGATTAATTTATATCATATTATCTCTTACGTCACAAATATTATAAATAATGTTTTCCGGGACATGTTCGATGAAAAGCGATGAAAGTGGCATTTCGCCCAGAGCGCCCACAAAGTACATAATCAGCAACTTCCGGTTTATCAGTATTTCATGAATAACTCCTGAAAAATCAGTTATACAAAAGTATATTTCATAAAAAATTTATAGTAAATTTCATTTTATAAAACTTTTATAAATAATATTATATACCTAAATATCATATTTATGGAGATAGTTTGCAAAAACGGAAATTTGCTTCGAAGAATGAAGCTCGACTTCCGGTTGACCGATTTACTCCAAAAACTAATTAACTCAGACAACACACACTATAGTGCTATATATGAAGTTTGGTATTGATACAACTAATAGTTTTTACGTTAGAGCGCCCAAAAATTCACATACACCCATACACACAGACATCATTTCGAAAATGGTCAAAACGTGTTCTAGGAACCCCAAAATATGTATTTCCGTTGAAATTTCCAAGTCGATTTTTTCATGAAAACAATACTTTCTCTATACTACGTATATGGAGAAAGTAAAAATGGCATTGTTTGGAACAGAAAGCAGGAACGGAATATAAAATTGTTTTCGATTTTCGTTCATGTTTAAGGATTTTGATATTTACGTGTATAGATATTTAAGAGTTCTGATTGCACTCCGGTTTTGGTTCTCATCCGATTCGAGGCTCAGTGCATAAGCAGCGAAGGCGCCAACGGTTTTCTCTGAAGCAACGTGGGGGTCTGACGTCACGAGGAAAACGGCCGCAGAGGGATGCAGGGATGAGGTTTTTGTCTGCGACTGATGGACCTTCTGGCGGCTGCGGTGGAAGGATATGAAACGAACGCATCTCTGCATGAACCGTGGGAGAAGAGTTCCTCCATTTTTTCATCGTGGTCTGGCTCGGCGGGGGAGGACAGCGATGGGGAATGTTACCCGCTAAGTCCAAAGATGGTGTTTTGGTCTCGGGCGGTGGTGAAAAAAATCGGACGCCCTCTGGACCGCAGCATCTCGAGGATAGAGTACACAAACGAATCCTGTTAACTGCTGCCCGTGATGATTGAGTTGTTGCCTGCCGTTTCCTCGACTTTGGAGAGTCTTCTGCGCGAAAGGAAGGGGTCAAACTGGGAGAGTCTTGAGGGAATATGAAGGGGTTCAGATGCGAGGAGGGTTGATGTGACTAAAAAATTTGTTCGAGTTCTACGTTGTTGCTGCGTATATTTCATTACTCTGTTGCTATCCGCCTTGAACAAACTGTACCGTTTTTTCTTAGAAAACAGTAACAACCTTTAAAAATAGAGGGTTTTGTTAATTCAATATAAATTTTTTTTATAAGAGCTGAAGGAATGTCTTTAGAATATCGGAGAACGTGTAAACGTCCCGGTGTAGAGTACAAAAATTCAATTTCTATTCTAATGATAAAAGTTTACAAATTGGTAGCATCTTGAAATTATTAATATCATATAATGACAGATAAAATGTTGGCTGATTCGGTCGAGAATGATATACAGTGAGAAATTTACTTGGAAATTAATTTAAGATAAATTACGAAGGATAAATGCCCTACAGATGATTTTATTCAATCGTTCACGCTAATTTTTTTAAGTGATGAATCATATGAATAGTGTCACTTTTCTAAAAGTTGTAAGTATGATCTTAATATTGACCAGTGAAGCACGAAACCTGAAAAGAGTATCCCTATGATAGAATAAGCCGTAATTCCTTACTATTAGTATTTTATTGTGGCAAGTTAAATACGCCTTAAAACAAAGCTGTGGAGAAATTATATTTTACGTTTTGAGTGAGATGAATGTCATACGGCACCTAAATTGTTATGGATAGAAATGTGAGAATATGAGAATTTTTCAACTCTCTGTGCAGTGGTACTTTCCATGCTAGTGATTCTTTCTTAAAAAATTGTTACATCGTTGTAGAAATGAGATTCCATAAAGAAAAACACTTCAATACTAATATCACGTCGAAGCAAATGACTTCCTATCTTCCTTCACTTATTATGAAACTGAGAAGGATGCCTTTTCTGTTCCATTTGAATACTAGGAATAACCGCACCTCTCATCAAAATGAACTCTTCATCCGATACCGTTTAACACTCAAAGTACTGCGAACGAACCATATAATTTGGAGAAACATCAATCAATTTATTCGGAGGTGAAGATTTGAGGCGTTGACTAATTCCCTCAATCACTCAGAGGATAATTAACAGCGAATAACATTCCTCGACCTCAGGAGGAAAAAGCGGCGGCATGCGCTCAACATCTCCGCAATCGCTTAGCGGACACGAGCATGCAAAGGGCGAGCATTAAATGGAATGTATGAGACGAAGGCGTCGTCCGTTAAGATTGATGGCGTACAAATCTTCACGCCGCTTGGCCATTCCCGGTCATTTCCTGTTCGAGATGCTTGAGCGACTCCTGCTTCTCCGGAGACTTCTTTCGCGGTGGTACGTCACTGATTCGAGGGCTCCGATAAACATTTCAGCGAATGTGCCGCGGACATTCGTCACGGAGGGGAATTCGAGCTGGATTCAACATTCCAGGAATTATTCCAACTGTTCTGCATTAAGGTTGTTTCTTCTATGTTACGACGTGACCTTTCCATTTTACTCTCGATTATTCAAAACTAAGTGATAAAATAGCTCAACCCTTTAACAATAATAGTTTTCCACATCTATTTCACTAGATGGTTGGTGACTAAACATTTAGTAGTCTTATTTACTGGAAGGATCCATTAATGTGACTATTTATTATACATAGGGTAAACATGAATCCCCTACGCAAAATAGCTTGTTAAGATGTGCCTTGGAGTTACACTTACACTAGAAAATTGCACAAAAACATATAAAATACAATATCACTGAATAAATTATTATCTTAAGTACACTATGTACATGTTAATAACAATATGAATTAATGTTTATCCTTAAATATTACAGTATTTTATGCATGCCATTGCTTAAGTTTAATGTAAGATCATGAGCGTATTCCATTTTGTAACACTATATTTCGAAAATTAAAATTAAGTTTTATCTGGAAAATCAGACATATTTCCAAGAACTAATTTACTATGATAAAGTTTTCCAGGGCATTATTCTCTGTAATTTATCTTCACCCGTTACTGAAGACATTTTTGAGATTCTTCAAAATCAAGGCAATTGTTTTATTTTTATTTTTAATTCAGAGACTTCAGTAAATAATTAAAAAGCATGAATATTTTATTCATTGTTAATGATTCTATTATTTTAAATATTACAAAATAGGTATATTTGCCAATTTCTTTTTCAAAATTGAACGTATTAAAAAGCAGTGGAATTTGACCGGCTTTTCATTAACCAGCCGAAGAATAAATCGGCTTTAGTTCTAGGTATGCGCTCAACGGTCTGTTGACGTGGAAAGACGTGAAGCAATATAGTTTGGTTTATAAATCCTATTTTCCAAGAATGATGTATCATTTTAAATGAGGAAATGGAGAGAGTAGGTGTAAATTTGTAAACTCGTTAAACTTCCCAAAGCTGTTTCTACTGGCAAAATACAGAAATATAATGTTAGATGCTATTGCGTTAAATGTACATTTATTCTAATAGTTTTCAGCATGCCAATTAAAGCTATTATACATTTAATCTTTTATTTTATGAATGCTCAAATAGCTGCATGTATGATTTTGAATTTTCCTATAAATAATTATTTTATTGAAATGCAAATCATCTTATGAATTATGAATAGATTCGTTAGATTATCTTTGATAATATTCCATGGAATTCCTTTCTCTGAATAGGTAATGGGATGTACAGTCCTGGCCAAAATTAACGCAGCACCAGCCGTAAGGATCGCTAGGGAGGTGCTGCATTAATTTTGGCCAGGAGTGTACATACTAAATGTAATTTTTTTACTTCTTTTCGAGAGAAATAAGTGTTTGAAATAAAATGTATACGCACCTTGCTACATGGCTTCTGAGCAAAATACGATATAAGCCAAAGTTACCGGTGCATTTTTAATTCACGGAAAGTCATGCTACCCATGCGGAGAATGTAAGGAAAGTCTTAAGCTGATCGGATTATCTTTAAATCCCAGAATCTTTCCGCGGAGGCTTCTTCATAGTAGTCAAGGCTGGGATGAAATTTGAAAAATTTCTCATTCAACATCTTAACCTCCGAAGCAGTCCACGGCACGGCTGTTTCGTTACAGATCATCGGTGAGATGGAAGGGAATTGGCCGCATCTTCCATTTTTTCGTCCTCCTTTTGTCTTTTTTCCATCTCCGGCAGCTCTTCCTGATGCCTATGGGCTATGGCTATCCTTCGGAGGTCAATTCGGACCGATCGGCGGACTGTGACGGCTTTTATAACTTGCTTCGGGCGAGAGTTAAGGGATCGCGCATCGATACTCTACTGTTTTTATTTTGCTCTCTTTCCGCGTGGTGAAGCGGTGAGAGAGGAAGGGTGCTTTAACCTTTGGAGAATAACGCGAGCATTATTTATTTTATTCCATTTTATTTCATTGCTGGGAAGGAAATCGCTTCTTATTTTGCAAAATAGTCTACGTTCTTGTATCTTTCTTGATTTCCCTGTTCTCACAATTTTCAAATTGACAATGTAAGAACTGTTTCTCATAGATTTCATTGAACCTCTTCAGGTCGAAGACCTTTTAAATCCACTTTTAGTTTCATCTGTCATTAGATATGCTTTGATAGGATAATTGGGGTATTTGGAGTAATGTTATTAGTGTTAGTTATTGTACGGTATTCCCTTTATGAAGACTGCCTGTACAACAGTGCTTCCTAACCGGTGTGCTGCGGAATCAGCATTAGTAAGTTCTAGGTGAGCCACGTAATATCAGAAGATGACATATTTTCTCAATGTTGCATTACGTACAGGCATTAATTTGCGCGATATCTTTTTGTTCAATGGAATTCCATGATAAGGAGCTTAAAGTGCCCGATCATTACTGTGTCTTTTCTTCAATTTCAATTTATAATTGTTCATAGTTGTAGTTGTACTAATAAAGATGTGATGTAGTATGCTGCGAATCTTGTGTCAACATGTTTGTATGCCATAAAAGTTGAGTAGCTTATTGTACATACATTATTCACCCAGATGCCGTTTAGAACACAAAATCTATCACCGTTTGTTACTGAAAATACTCAAAAAAAAATACCGACGGACATATTATAACTACACGGCTGAGGGAGAATCTTTCCGCGGGCAAATCATATGGTTTACATAATGGTAATACTTTTATTTTAATTTTTCTCACTCTCTACTTTTTTACGCTGTTTAATATCTCTCTGTTCTACATGAATATTCATGACCATCATGGAAAGGGAAAATGTTCTGTGCTAGTTATATTTTACGAGACTATTTCAGTTTCTGGGATTATGACTGCTAATTTTCCTCATTTTCCGTGTATCTTCGATTAGCATCTTCCTTAGCTGGAAATATTTCCCTATTCCCTCTCGTCTAAACCTTAATGCAACCGCCAGGTATTCCTTATCTTCGTAACTTTGTTATGTTTATTTCCTCGAATAGCTTCTCAACGCATTCGATTTTTTTCTTCCCTATTTGAGGCTGGCGCCTCTCCCATATGGAATCAGCTTCGCCTTCGAGGCCTGTGCGTGTTTCACTGGTGGTTCCGTGCGTTCCATTCTTGCAAAATCATAACTTAGAACTCACCTTGGCGATGTATGCGCTTCTCTCTCCAATGAAAGAGTAGGTTAAGGCATCGCTTGGGTGCTCTCTCTTGCTTCTGCAACGGAAATGGTGCCCATCTCTAATGCCTCAAGCATTAAAGTACAGCAAAGCGGAACAATTACCTTTATTCCTCTTGTGAGGTGATTTTACATGTAAGAGAATACTTCCATTCATTATTATGAAATCTTCAACTATGAATGATGTAAAATCGAACTTAATTGGTGAAATAATGCCGGTAGTATATTCTTGCTTTCTCAGATTGCCGGGAAATCTGTAATCATAAATTAATGTTTTTTTGACCAACAGTAATCTATTGGGGAATCCTGTCAGGAAAGATTTAATATTTTCAAATAGGAATTCATAAAATTGGTAATATGTCAGTGTAGCTTTCTAATTAAATTATATGGACTGTTATTTTCAGCAATTGACATGAAGAATAGCTTTCAATTTAAAGTATTTTTTTTTAAAAACAATGCCTTTCTGAAATGAACTTCATGTTTTGTAATATTAATTAAATCCCTGCTGATCTCTTAAGTTGTCAGACATTATCATTAATTAATTGTTGTACTCAAATGGCAATATCATATTTAAATTCTAAGTATGACTCCAATAATAAAGCAGTACATTGATAAATACATGCATATTTTAGCAACATCATTGCACTATAATCATAAAGACATCTATCTTAAAAATAATGAATTTTCACGAAAGGGCTAAAAGTTACACAGCATTTATATACAAACATCAGCAATGATTTTTTACTTGAAATCTCCTAATTAAAACAATGCTAAAATTTTGTAAATAAAAGGGATATTTTAGTCTAAACGCTTTACATGTTTCAACCTATCACATAAAAATTAACCTTAAGATGTTGAATTACATGGCATTGAAAAGGGAATATTGAGGTATGTGAACCTATTTAAAGGTATTGAAATAACATTTACGAATGGATGCTATGTACCCCATTTATTACGGTATCTAATTGCTTTTCCTCATAAACAGTTTGGATACTACAATCTAGAAAAATAGCATTTTTAATCTTCAATTTCAAATCCTTCCCTTAGATGAATGAAATTATAAATTCCATTTCATTCATGAGAATAAAAAGAATGAGGCTTGGGGAACGTTCAGGAAAAAAGTTCGGTAAACTGACATCCATCATAACATTACCAATTCATTACATGAACACATGGGGGAGTTAGGCAGTGGTAAATTTTTTGCCTTGTTTCAATCAACCTCAAGGCATCACCGAAAACAGATGTTTCAAGGATCGTTAAATGATATGGCTCTTCTGTGCTTCCTCTTCGATTCGCGATCTTTGTTATGGTCCAACGGGCACGTTCTCAGCGCCTTGAGAATTCCTCCCTCGGGGAAGGAGATTGACACCGAGGCCGCGTGAATGGCTGCAACCGAACAAAAAAGGGCCATTAAATAACAGTTATATGACGGTCTTTTTGGATTCTGCGCAATCCCATTGAGTCTCTTGTCAAAACTGCATCATTTGTAGTTACATGTATTATCTACGAAAAAAATACCGATTTGAATCATTGCTTCAGAGAAACGGCAGAAACCTAATGCAATATCAAATTATTATGAATAAATGCTTAGATTTCGTCCAAGGAGGGTATTTTATGTCAAAATATAACATACGGAGATTAAGCAAATATATAAATAATTATCTCTATATTATTAGTACGAATTTAGGACAATAAAGTCGACTCGAAGTTAAAGCAGCCTCCTGGGTAGAGGAAGATCCCGGGTTCGATTTCCGGCACATCAGACTTTTTTCAAATCCGTTTTTCCTTGGTATTCTAACTGTGTGCACACCCTTATGTGCAAAGATACCCTAACCCTTTTCTTGGACTCATATAGCTAATGCAAAGCAAACAAAACTAAATGATTTTTCGAATCGAACCAAGGAAACTGGTGTGATTGCGGATTATATTACTTCTAGAGGAATTCAAGTAATTAGGGGGCATCCATTAATTACGTGAGGTGATTTTTGCGATTTTTTTTACCCCTTCCTCCCCACTAGTGCGATATCGTGAGATTTGGCTCGACAACCTCCCCCCTCCTCTAATCTCACGTGAGATTGTTCAAAATACGTGTTTTCAGCGTAAATACGTTAATCTATGCTTCATTGTATTGGATTTGTTCTAAATAAAACGAAATTTATTTCATTATTTTTACTTAGAACTAGTTGAGACTAGTATTTAAGACTACTGAGATCGTAGTTTAAAATCAGAATGAAAAAATCGAACTACTACTACTGCTACTTTGTGGCGCTCGCATAACCGTGATAAACATTATTATGTAAAATTTAGTCATATCTTAGTAGAGAAACACGTTTTACTCAATTTAACCCAGTTATCTCATAATTCTACACTGTTTCTTGTGGATAAAACATAATGTAATATTTACAAGCGAGAACCCCCCCTCTCCCCCACGTGAAAGTGAGTGAGATTCGGCTTAACCCCCCCGCCCCCCTAAACGCCTCACGTAATTAATGGGCGCCCCCTTAGTAACCGATGTATAACAATTTATTAGAATACGATTAGCACCGTGGAATATTCGCGAACTCTGCAAAGTGAGATACAATTTTGCATTCAGAATAACTACCTGAGTTATAGGCTTTTCATGAGTTGAAGAATTGCCTTTAAAATACGACCCTCATGTCATATGCCATTGGTAGATTACTGAAGATATATACGCCGGACCATTCATATCTGCAGATTCTCAATGTATACCCCGTTATGTCTAATTACCAAAATGCGCACTTTTTCGTTTGCTCTTCTCTTTTTGTTATTTTTGAGATTTACTGTATTGTGGTTTTTTTGTATAAGATGTACATCGCATCAGTCCGAAAAATAGGTATTTCAAATAATTTACTTTTCATTTTCAACTAACTGAGTTTCGAAATCTATCTCAAAACCTCCGTATCTAAGGGGCACCCGGAAGGTCATTTTCTTTATCAACAGTGAAAGAAAATTAGAGACTTTCTAAGCATAAGAAATCTCAACGCTATAAATACAGGAGGAAATTTCTGATTTGAATGAACGATTATGAAAAGCTGCTGATTATTCAATCACTTTGAGTATGTAAAAGAACGTTTCTCCTGTCACCTCGCATGGACGAATCCAAAAGGAGCACCTTAATTTAATTATCATTTCCGTATCGAGCTACTTCCTCAAATAAGGTAGAACTAGTTCCAATACAAAAGCGAAATAACCATGATATATTTTTAAATGTTGTAAATGTTGATTTAAATCCTTGATTCAGCTCATTGTCTCCTGTCATAGAATGCTCGTTTCATTGATCATAAATCTTTCACTTCTATTAATATAAACTCCCATCAAGTCATTTAAATATTAGTTCAGATGATTGAATGGTCAATTTAGACAATTTATTACCTTTCATGTTAATTTATTTTCCAACAATTTTCACTTCATTCCTACTGATATGATTATATAATCTAATAATATTATTCTTCCACCTTTTCCAGTGTAACCTACCTTTTTAACTTGATTGGCGCCTTTTCTTTCTATTATTCTAGAAAAAATTTCATTTGACTCATGAAAGAAACTCTTGAATAAATATCGATGTAATTTAGCTATTTGAAATAGCTGTCTCAGATAATGATTAGATTGTAATAAAATATTTCTGAAAGATATTAAAAACATTATGCCATTACTTTCCATTCGCAGAAAGAATTATGCACTATTGTTGCTTCACGGAAAGGTTCTTAGGGTCCAGCTGAACAAAAGAAGATGGTATTCTTTGGAGGTATTAGATATGCTGGTAGTTTATTAGTGGATTAACTGGATAGTGAGAGGTTTATAATCAGTAATACTTATGCACGGGTCTCAAAAGAACTTCAGCTATAAATAATAATGGTGCAAATCAAAAAAATATTTTATCTGCATAACCTTACTTCCGTAATGTGACAGTCATGTTATTGATCAGTAATACTCAGCTGATCAACACATCGTTGGTGGTACAGAAGAATTCTTGAACTAACTTTGGGAACGAATATTTATTATTGTTTAATTTTATGTTTTATACAAAAATTTCCCTACTCGTTTTTACATAATTTTACATTTTTCATTTCAATGCTCATTTGCGTTAGATTTTCCAATAAAAACAATTCTTCAATTGTCCAAGCTATCAATGAGATTGTTCCGTTTACGACCAGGTATTTAGTTCAGTCGAAAACTAGATTTCAAGATTATCGCCAGCTCAGAAACAAAGTAAATCAGCCCTCGCATTCTTTATTTACGCCAGCGCAGCGCTCTTATCGCGAAAGCTAAGTTACGACCTCTAGGAAATTACATTCTCGCGCTGCAGTTGTATCGTCGTTATCTGGTCGAGAAGCCCGTATCGCTCACGCACGCGACTGCAGTTGTTTCGGGTGCAATGGGAATGCGACTGTTTTCCGGACATAAACTGGTACTGCCCCCTTCCTAATCTGTGTGGGAAATCGCATATCCGAAGAGGATACGGGAGTTAGCCTTTTCCCGTGACGTCATCCCTCGGGGCGGCTGGATTATAAGGAGGCACGGGCGTTGCCTTCACCTCCTCCGCCAGAGCACGCTTCGCCGCTGCAATCACGTCCGAGGAATGCATTAGTCACATAGTCCGAGGGAACGTGATTCCGTGACCATTCCCATAATGGTTCTCATTGCGAATTTTTCCGCCGGAGGCACTCTTTCCCCGATTTTTGTCGGAGAAAATTTTATCGCCTTCGGAGTTACGACCGCACGCTCGAACGAATTGCGAACTCTTGGCTTTTTAAATACTCTCCCGAGAAAGGCTTCTTCCTGTTGCAATCTCCAGGCGCAGGTGACACGGAGGAATCATCTAAAATATTCCGCAACGGGTCTCCGCGAGGAGATGGAATTTTTTGCGGTCACTCACGGCCTCTTCGTGCGTTATCACGAATTACCTAGAGAGCTTTCTCGTTTCCAGTGAACACCTTCCTTCGAGAACGGATGGCTTTTGAACTACGTCGAATCCGAAGGAAATTTTCGCTGCGTTTAATGTAAAGTTATCAGTTTTGTTTCAATACTATCATTCTATTTTAATGCAATATACATATAATTTATTGGACATTTTTGTGAGCCAATTTTCGTGCTGAAAAGTTTATATCCATCGCGAATGAAAGATAAGGAATTGCAATCATTGTAATCCAAATAAATGGTTACCATACCTAAAAGGGCATTGGTGAAGGCTAGACATGATTATTCAGGAATTTATGATTTTAATTTTCTTAGGTGAGCATTTATGCGTCAATATTGCATGTTCTACATCTTGGGTACAGCTTGCAAGTTGCTACAAACTTCAGTGGTAACTAAACTCTCTCTATTTTTTTTATAAATGAAATCCACAGAATCAGACGAGACGTGGTGGAAATCCATCTTGTAAAATGAAGGAAACAGGATAGTACTTTTTCCAGTAAAGTTTTTCAGTTTTTTTCTGTTTCTAAAAGTACTATCTTGTTTCCTTCATTTTACATGTTTTCGTTAAATTAACATTCGCTCAATTTCCATTTAAACTTAATATATAATGAATATTACCAATTGTATTTGATGATAATTCATATTTGGTATCAATTTAATAATAATTTGTTTTTTCACTAGTTCATTAGAAAAACGTAACAATTTTGCAGTTTTAGTATAACAGTGTGATCGGTTTCAGTTGTAATATACAAATGTACATCGTGTACATACCTGATGATGACTATATATTATCTGAGATCGGTCGTACTGTTTTACTAAACCTAAGGAATTTTTATAATTTTTATTATCTTCTTCCGAACCTTAAATTTCACATAGAATCTTTCTCGCACTAGGAAATTACCGTATTGTTAAATCCATGTCTTAGCATAATATGTCCAAACCATATGAAACTTTGATCTAGTCCTTTTCTCTTACTTTTCATAGTAATGTACTGCCTTGAGTTATTTTTCACAGCGCTAAGTCGTATCTCACTTACAACTCGTTTTATAAATGCAGGTTTCTTTCTATGAGCAGCAATAAATCTAGTAATGGGTTTCGCTTAGTAGGTCATTTCTCATGACCTCATGACACTTAACTTATTTAACTTATGATGTTAGATTCTAGGTTTTTTCGTATTTTTCAAAATTAATTTCAATTTAAAAAAATGAGAATTCAGTGTCAACAAATTCCTTCGCTTCTCGCTCCACAGTAAAGAATTTTAAAAGGGATTTACGCCCACATTAATACCTTTGGCGTGATGGCCATACATACCTAGCAAATCGCCTATTCCTACCTCGTATATCGTTTTACATTCAACTTGTGCGCACACGTTAATGCTTTGATAATCGCTTGCCAATTCCGCCCTTCATAGAAAGGATACATTAATTGGTTGTCAAGAAAGAATTTAGTTGGCAGAAAAGTTACTTTTCTTTTTCCCTTCTCCGTGCCATGGGAATAGTGAGGGATTGTATGCTAACGAGAAGTTTCTTCGACTATCTTAAGGGAGTAAGACTAATCGCTTGGGAGCTTGTAGGAAAAGTTTCGTCTTGTGTAACATTAAATGGAAATTTGTCTTTAAACGAAGCATTTGTGAATGAGGAGATTCAGTTGCATTGAATTTATAGCATTCGTCTTCCCACTCAATAAGTTAATTAATTCAGTATTGATGCCTTCGATCACATTTGAACATTCACTTCGGTAACACCCAAGAATACTACCATAGTTTCAGCTTAATTTCATCAAAATACGAATATATATTCCTGCGGGTTGTATTTGGATTGTTTTTGTATCTATCTTCAAGTTAGAAAATTAATCAAGGTATAATAGGCACAGTAATAGATCTCGTTTACACCTGCATTTTAGGCATAATAAAATTTTTGGGACTGTATTCTACAATTACAATATCAATAGATACGTATAACAGTGTGGGAAACCTATATGTATTACCTAGTAAGACGCCCCGTTATTTTAAGTCTTTGTTTATATGTACCTTTGTTTTAAAAGAAGGTTATACACGTGGGTACTTAAGATAAATCTAAATTCAAGTATGCAGTTTTATCCGATATTATGTATAAATAAGCTTATAATATCATTTCTATCGTTACCAAGGGAGTGCAAAGCCATCGTATCATCCTCTGGTTTCGAGATGTATTACAAATTAATCTTTAATTAAGTTTAAAAATACACATTACTTTATAAATTACCTCGGTCAAACTAACATTACCTTTAAATTTATTTTTTAAGTTAGCGATTCGATTAAGTTTTGAAATATTTTTTAGTTTAAAAAACGGTGACCATAAGGAAATGAAATCAGATACCATTTGTTTAGTTTTTAAGTGATTAGAATTTGAGGCTGGGTGATATTTTCTAGTACTTATTAGCAGTAATTGGCTTCAGCTGCATATCCGATGTATAAAAGTTAGAATAATAATAATAATGATGAAAGGACTTTATTTAGGGTGAGATTGAGACTATAAAGCCCCTTCTTACATTTAACTCTTTGTCACGTAAATGTAAGCAAGTAGGTGGCTTGAATAAAAAGGGCAACGAAGAAATTTACTTTGTGGTCTAAGCTAAGACCTTAGGAAAAACAATCCACACAATTTTCCATTACGAAAATAATTAGGGCATATTATTCCACATTTATCATTATGGTTATTCTCCTCTAATTATTTTATCTATAAGAGAAGGCTTAACTAGATGGAAATCCATTATAATGTTACAAATTGTTACATTTTACTATAAAATAATATAATTTTTCCCTCTGTTTGTATTGGAAAACCAATAGATCATCCTGCCTTTTCATTGTAATATCACCCTGAGCTATACATTAAAGACTGCTAACATGATATCTATGTGAATCAAAACATCTGAAAGGCCATTGCAGATATTTTGTCGTAGCCTTTCAGCAAGGAGCGAAAACATTTTTCCTGAAGGTGATACTTAAAGTGGCCATCAATTTGGACGGGAACTCACACCGGCCAGTCTCGGCGGACGTTTTCTCGACATCCAGGGCATTCTTCAAAGGCTCTTTCTGCTCTTCCCTTTTTTCTTTGGTCGACCATCTCAGTGAGATGATTTGTCGTGACGCTAAATCCTCTCCGTCCGAACGCTTTCGAGTCGACCACCGTCGAAGACACGAGCCGTCCTAATCCCCAAATGAAGTGAAGCGCCGAAAAGAGCAGGGACATCAAGAAATTGCTCTCTTCGTTCTTTCTGCAACAAATGCCCCTTTTTGCTTTCTCGGAAAACGTGAGCGAAGCCCGATCGCGATGGCAGTTGGGGGAAAGGAACTTTTTTTTTCCTCGCAAAATGCGGAAAACATCATCCGGGCATTCTTCAATTGCATCGTCTTTCTTTTGACCGACCTTCTTTAGGATGTTTTTACGGGAAGGCGTGAGGGTCACTATAGGATCGGATTGACCAGGTGAGGAAGATGGTCCTCGTTAGCCTTAGTTGTGTTGTGACACGTGGCTTCGCATGTCTGGCCTGTTTCTTTAGAGTTTTTTTTATTGGAAATCTGCTATGAGTATTTAAGGTCGCGATGAATGATTTCGTCTCGCAAGATAAACTGCTCTTTGAAGAACACACGTTGAATCATAGCTGACTTGCCATGAGAAATAGCGTATCAAAAAAATTAAAATGTCATACCTAAACGACTCGTAAGTATAGGACTCGTAGTAACTTGTTTCTATAAGATTTCTTCGAATTAAAATTTTATTAACTCTCCAGAATAATCCAGAGATATTCAGTTTTGGTTAAAGGTAGGACTGAGCATATGAGAAAACCTAAAAAGTATCACGCAGGATAACGTTTTAGAGTGCGTGTACCGAAATATTTCGAATGATATATATTATATTATAAATTATAAGGATGGAAAAGCAAAAATATTGGCAGTTCACATGAGTGTCGTAAAGAATGGTTTGAGGAAGGTATTGTCCTTAATGTTCGAAAATTTAGATAATAAATTAGATTAGATAAGAGATCATACAAATAAGATGCGATTTAGCCCTGAATCAATATTTTTTTCTTCACCAACCTAATTTTAGGCGGTGAAGCCACCATAAACACTGAATAATATTTTAATATCATGAATTGTATAAAATATTGACTTTACATTTAAACTTCAAATGATTTTGCTTAACTCTGTAGAACGTCATTCAATACAACTAAAAGCATAATATTTTTTCCACAGATTTGGGGACATTGTCGAAAATGATGTTTTATTTTAAGTCGTTTCATTGAATTTACATTATCTCAATGAAATATCTCCTCACTTCTCTGACCACCAAATCATTTTAATCAATCAAGAAAAAATGGACTAGCAATCGTTCCATTAGGTAAAGAATGTTTTAAGAATCCACGAATCGTATTCGGTTTTGGATTTTTTTAAAAATCAAGTCTCTCTTTGTTCATCATCAATTATTCGAAATATATTATTTGAAGAATTTTCTTAGGGTAACAATGTATTTAGGCATTTCTTCTAAGTTTTTCTTCATTACGTTCAAATCCACGTTCCAGTATTCTTCTTGCGAAGGTAATAGACTCTGAAATGAAATGTAGCTACCGAAGGAGTAGTGAAATGGGGAAGGTTTCCTCTGGATCCAACAATGGCTTCGGACAGCTTCGCCCTTCATATGTATTCTGCCACATCTGTTTCATTCTCACTCCACACTTCTTCACTTTAATTTCCACTCCTACGCCACTATTCCTCAGCATCTCCACCCTTAACCCACTCCTTTCACACCTCCGAGAGCATCCTCGACGTAATGTCCCTATACTCCTCTTTCCGGTGCACTCTTAAAAGGGAACGGAAGTGTTTGCGGTGCGCTCCCTTCGCGCCCCTCCCGAAAAAAATCCACCATAAATTCCGCCGAAACGCTCATTCTTATGCGTGCGCATCATTTGCAGAGTCCATTGTTTCTTACCACCAGCCTCCCAACGAACGCCTCTGGATTTCTTCCCTTCCGCGACTCCTTCCTCAGGCCGTTCGCCGTTTTTTCAATTCCACAAAGCCATCTTGTTAACTCCCAGCGCTCTCCACCTCTCTCACACTCACATGCGCGCGATAGAGCACACGGGCTCACACGTGCACCCGGCGAGGTCTTCAGCATGAGTCAACGTCACGTACGCCTAACTATTCTTCATCTTTATTGCATGCAACGGCACCGAGAGCGAGTAGGAGTATTTGCCACCGTAACCAGGCACCGGCGGCGGGGTTGTCGTCGGCGACGGCGATGTCCTGTTACCTCGGGAACGCTAAAAGAAAGATAGTGTTATAGATGAAAGGAGTGGCGGAGGGTTTTATTCAAATGAGTGTTTGCTCAGCGGGCAACAAATGGAAGCTTCTATCGGCGCGGATCTCGGCTCTTCCGCGATCGAGATGGGATCGGAATGTGATTTATCGATCTCTCGCAGTGTTATCCGCTTGTTTTTCTTTTATTTAATCATCCTCCTGGCGCCTCCGGATGGTGCGATGAGATGGCAATTACACGTTGCCGAAGGTGGACGCTGTCCCGACGGTAACGCGGTCGGGATTGCGGTCGCCGATTTAAATCAAGTTTTCATTGTCTTCCTGATTGCGTTACGGTTTATTTAGTTGAGCCGGGAAGGAGGAGCGGACATGCGTATTTATATTCATGGGGTCGTAAACCAGCGCCGATGTCGTGTTGTCCACGTCGTATTTTTTCTCTAATTATCCACTAACTTATTCCCCAGTGGGATTTTTACCATAAATCTTCCTTTCTCTTGCTATTTTAGGTTTAATTGCCGTGATTATCCGAGTATGTTCATCTTCGTGGTACTTCTGAGGGAGTTTTCGTTCGATTAACTTAAACCAGTGCGTGTGTTAATAAAGTTTCTTGCATCGGTTTCATGTTCCAGTGAGATAAGATTGCTTCTCGTTTCCGGTGTTATTTTCTCAGTGCTCGTTGAATTTCTGAGAAGAGGCTCTTCTTGGATAAAGCAACATGGTCATTAGTAATTTGCATCCTCGTTGTTGCAGAATTCTTAAATCAATCTGAAATAAATGTGCACCTGTAGAATACCAATGAATTATATAATGAAACGAATTAATAAGAAGAATGAATTATTAGAAGATTACATTTTGAACGATTAAGTAATTGTTTCTTAACTTTCGTTTTAACGGGAGTACAAGCGCTTCGTCCATTCGTTAAACATTCCTCTATTCCGGGATGAATTTCCGAAACTGAATTCGCAATCTCCTAGCCTTGTTTATTTCACAGCAACGGTGTTATTACCTTTCTAAATGAATGGATTACTGACTGAAGTTTTTCTTTTATAGAATATGAAATTATGAGTGCAATTGACCGAGAAAATGTCTATCATAGTTTTTGGCTCAGGATTTTAGAATTTTTATTTATGCAATTGTTTGATTCAACAAAAATATTGGCTAAATTGTACTACGTTTCCAGCTGGAAAAACTCGGTTTGACCTCGAGTACTGTCTGTAATTCCTTAGCCTGAAGGCTGTTCGGTTCTCCACCAGTAGCTTCAAATTGACTTATTGTTAGAGAGATGAGGCGGCAGGATAAAGGGGGAGGTGGTTTGTCTATGTTTTCCTGAATTCAGAATGTAATTCGTAGAGGAAGTCTTCGAAAGTGCAGCAAAATGACCCCATAAAATTATTTTTAATAGGAACCAGAGAAAAGGGACCAGGGTGAACACTAATATTCCGAAAAAAATACTTCATTCCTTTTACTGTCACAGTATCCTTCCGAAATTCATATTACTACAAGAATATGAAAGGCATGAACAGTAAATAGGGAAAAGTAAACAAAAGGTAAATACTTTACTAGCCCTAAAGCATTCAATTGAAAAATGTTTTATGTCTATGCAAGGCCAGTGCAAGCCGCCTTTCGGCGTGCGGCAGGAGGTGCAAGCTCTATGATTCTATTTTGTTGATAGATCGCTTTCGTGAATCGTTTGCGGAAAAATGGATTCTTGAACCGACTCGTTCTAGCATCAATTTCCGTGGTCTTCCTCACAGCATCAGAAGGACGTATTTATAACAGGGAGGTCGTTTTATATCAGTTACACATTCTGAGAACGTACTTTCTCTTAACTTATTTACTAAACTTATCCTTTGAATTTTTTAATTCTTCTTGTTATTCTATTCATTGATATATGAATAAAGGAACTTACATTAGTAAATATATAATAAGAAATATAAAATATAATGAAGTAAATACAGAATATTGATAAAAGAGCTATTCGTACTTATCTTCTGAATTCAAATCAAACCGATGCCCGCAGATAAAAGTTCCCGATTTCCTTTCACCCACTCCGAAGCAGTTTTGGGAAAATTGCAAAACCACAAACCGTCCTTTCGCCGCTCATTTCACACCGCCATTCCGTAACTCTCCCTGACCTCTCCTCTCACTCCCCAAACTCCTCTTTTTTCTACCTGTCACCCCTTCTATTAGAGCTCTCCGTGAGTTACAGCGCCCCCTCTAAACCCACCCACTCTCCCACATAAAACATCCTCCATTCAAGACATTCGGTAGTCAAGGAGATCCTCTTAACAAGCGCGCGTGTTCCCAAACATTTCACACGCACGCTCACGCAGTTTTTAACACGTGCGAAAGTCTTTCGAGGGGATGCTTAAACCCCTCGAGCCTATACGAGGTTCATTCGTTCCGTCACCTCTCTCGGAAATAAAATGAAATAACTGTAGTTTCATTGAAGATGTCGACCCAAAACCAATTATAAATGAAAATTTATTTATCTTATTATATTTATTTATCAATAAATATCAGCAAACAGCACGAAGCCAATTAAATTTGACGAAATAACAAAAGTTCGACATATATTTCAATATCATACGCGAAAATTTTTTGTCACGTCAGAAATAACAAAGTTTTGGGCGACACACAAATTGAGCTGCACGAACAAATTTATGTGAGGTTGCGCTCCATTTAAACAATTTTTTCGCGAAGTTTTGGTTACTCTAAACTAAATAGCACAAAAGGTTTAAAATCTCCAATAGCCATCTTCGTCGGCGTTCCTAGTCCCATTCACCGGTATTCGGAGAAAAAAAGAAAGCATCACCGCACTTTTAGCTTTTTTATTTTCTCCGAATACTGGTGAATGAGACGAGAAACGCCGACAAAGACGGCTGTTTGAGCTTTTAAACCTCTAATTTATTAACAACCGGTTCCAAATTTTCTTTCTTTACGCTAAATCATGCGGTTTTAATTCATTCTGATGATGCAAAGAGCAACTGAGGGAATAAACAGAATATTAAATTGGGTTGGTAGAGAGAGTTAGTAGTTTTTAAAATTATCAAAGGTGAAACATTCGGAATAAATATTCTTAACTTTTAATTTGATGTTATATACAACACAAAAAATACAGAACACGCATATATGCAAAGAAAAACTTTTACCGAATTGGTGTAGATGTGTATATTATAAAAAATTTTACGAAAATAAAGTTTCTATAAGATGAAGAAGTGAAGAATATCGTCGGATGTAATAGTACTGCAGAGGGCGTTGAGTGGTTAGAGGGTGGATGAGCGAAGGAAAAAGAAGTTTGGGTGGGATCGGAGCATAAACACCCACGAGGGGTTATTACGTCTGCAAGCCCCCTCTGGTGTCCTCTAGGTCCAAGAAGGATGGTAATGGGTTCGGGAGGATATATGCGGCTGCCGAGTGAGAAGCTGTGGGAGTAATTTCTCTATGTGAAATCTCCGCGCACAGCTTCGCTATTTGCTTTTATATGGGGTAATGACGCAATATCTACGAGAGGGTATCTATTTCCACGGAGTATCCGGAATAAAATGTGTATTGTATGCACATAAGCGTTGGTGATCTAAGTGAAGAGTATCCTGTTTCCTTTCCACACCTACTTTGTGCAGGGGCGGATTGAAGATCTATACGCGTTGCGTAAACTGCTATATTCTCACCACTAGGAGTGTGTCTGTGCCGACTGGATGATTTATGGCACCTGCGGTGATCTCTCGGTTGACGAAGGTAATTTTAAAGAGTTTTTCGAATGGCAATGATGAATTCAGGGTCAAATAATATTTATTTAAAGGATATGTCCATGAGTATGTGCCCAGAAAGAGGCTGTTTTTGGCAGGGTTGTCGGTATGATTTTAAAATTTTAAGGATTGAAATAGCACTATAATAATCATGAGGCAGAATGATATACTATTATATTTTCAATCTTATGAATACAATGGAAAAGACCGGAACCATGATTATGCATACTTAAAGTTTTGGCAGCTATTGGGGAATCGATTTATGAATAGTGAATATGATTTTGAAGCGAGCTATCTTCGTTTATCTAGGTATCAGCAAAAGGCAAGAAATAGACTGACTGTAATACGGGAAAATATTCAAACTCATGAAATTCCTTGGATAATGGGAAAATAATTTTCCTTTTAGTTTAAATGCTTACTTCTTCAAGAAGAAATCCATTCAAACACTCATAAAAACGAATAAAAGTCGTTTTTCATCTCGAGTCATGGCATCCTCGAGATTATTGTTATATATTTGTTTGCTTTAGGACATTCCTTCACTATAACAGCCACATATATCTGGGAATTTTTCCGGAGAGACGACTCGCAGCTGTTTGGTCTCACCCTTTTCTATACATATAGACTCGAGTTTCCTTTACGGGGAGCTAAGACGGTGAGATATAAAGTCTGGGGAGCGTTCTCCCATCCCACCTCCTTTAGCATCACCCTTTCCACGGATTAGACATTGTGTCGCGGGTGTCACTTCCTCAGTATCCGCTCGCCCTAAAAAGATTCGGTCCGAACGCCGTCCATTATCCGTGTCCTCCGTCGAGAGCCATCGGCGCTGCTGGTGATCGGCCAATGGGAGAGAGAGGCTTCGAGTCGTGATCTCGAAGCTGACCGCGGGATTAATTTGGGGAGAAATTTATTGGTTTTCCTCTCTCTCCGGCTCGTAACTTTTTCCTCCGAACATCCCTTCGCCATCTCCCGAGGATGGATTCCCTCCCCGCTTTTGTCCCTTTGGGGTGTGTTTGGCTTTTCGTTGTTGGAATGGACCTTCCCAAGACGGGAAATGTAGGAATCGAGGTTCTGGGAGGACGCCCATCCTTTTTCTGCCCAAAAGGTGGTTAGGGTCTCGGTGTTTGCTCGTGGTTTGTGAATTTCGCTAATGGAGTGGTGGGTGGGAAGGCACTTGAACGAAACGGGTGTCTTCCTCTTGAGATGAAGAATGGTATCGGGAAAGTGGGAATGAATAATCGCGTGAGTCAGGTTTTGGTTGTCTCCTGGAATTTAGGATTTATTTGATTTTTTGCGTTTCCGGATTCTTGAATATGATCTTTCCTCAAGTATAAAGCGGAGTCAGAACATTCTTTGATGAGGAGTCAAAATTTGTTCCCTCCCTCAAGATGTTAATTTGCAAACCATCCTTTCTTATGGTTTTTAAACTGTTCAGATAATATTTTATAAATTTATGTGAATGATGTATCAAGCACTAGAAATTTTGGGTTGTATGTACATATTTTAAGAGAATGGACGGAATCATTATTCTAAGAATCCCCTTTTCCTAGTTTAAGAACTGGCTGTCTACTCTAATTTGAAATCTACTGATCTACTACCCCTTGCCTCTGAGAATTCGTAGGAACAGTTTGGAAATTTTATTGAATCGGAAAATTTTATAATTTGTATTCTTCAGTATATATATAACGTTCACGTGAGCTACCGTAAAATATTAAAGTGACGCAAGATTTTCATTATTTCTACCCAAAAGACGCTTATGACCTTCATTACTTGGTCAGTTTAGAAGTCTTACACCGATAGCAGGAGGATGTTGTTTGATATAAATTTTCTAAAGATCTGTTATACATTTTTAATTATCATTGTCGTTTCTAGAATTTGCCATCTGAATTTAAAACTTCTCTAGTTGAATCGGCGCACAGTGGGACCAAATCCCAAAAAGGTGGTCATTATGAGGAAAAAAAATGTTAGGGGATATGATTTCTTTTTACATGGTTGGCAAGTGAATGGTTTGAGCCGCCGAGAAATGCATTCGAAATGCAGGTAAGTATGCACATGTTTGTAAAAATCAATAACAAAGTGGAAGGTTTGCTGCTCGGACGCCTAACCGTGCTTTCGCTTCGAAATAGCCTCATCTTCAAAATTCCTCTGCAGCTACCCCATTAAATCAATTTGAAATTCCTTAAATGGAATTGACTTAGCAATGTTAGCGGATTTGAAATGCTGTTTTACAATAGCTCCGAAACAAAATTAACAATGTTATTAACATAAAAAGTAACCACTAATTTGCACTAATTTCGTTCAAAAACAAAAATACAAACTTCATAAAGTTATAGTGTCCCGCCGAGTCCTGCGTTGATATACATATATTATTGTAGGCACATATCTCAGCTATGAAACCCAAAAACAATTGGCCACCCCGAGCCACCCCTCCGCGAGTAATTGACGAAATACGTGAGTAACCTCAGTATCCGTAAAGTAGCCGAAGCGCGCAGGCAGCAGGCATGGCACTTACTTATAAGGGGAACACCAGGTTTGTGGTTAACGTATTCGAACGAAACTTTCAGGGCACATTCTTTGCTTAAACATAGTGGACAGGGGTCTGATCGTTCAACTGAACGAGCCTTTGTTTATGAAAAATCAGCAACTGAAAATCGGAGTTAGGCAACCACGCCACACACGCGCATTACCGTACCTATATCGAGATTTTACACTTAGGAAATTATTTTCTTCCATATTTTACCGATAACTTATCTTTATGCAATCATCTTCTTACCTTCCAAGAATTCTGTACCTTTTATTAAGCATGTATTGTAATGCACATAACGCCGCGCAGTGGGCTAGAATTGAAAAATGCTGGACAAAAATAGAAAAGTTGTTTTTTTGAGTGCGGACTTCGAAACTTCGCTATTGAATTTAAGCAAATGGTATTTCATTGGACAACTAAATTAAGTTTAACAGAATAGCTTTTTTCACTAGTGTTGTGCCGCTAAACTCGTGACCAAAGGGAGTCTGAGATGAATTGTTTGGCAAAACAGAAGACCTGTATCTCCTATGTTTTGTCGTTCTCCGAAGAGTTCAAGAAGGAATCAAAACAGCATGCACAATTACAAGTTGAAAGCGTGCGCAGCGAGGAGAGGCAACTTTCACTATTTGAGACTGAAGTTAATGATAATAAAATCAATGTTTCCTACAAGCTGTAACTTACTATGATTAACGGAAAGATGGAGAGATGCTGTCACGGACACAATGTCAACACAACGGTGTTCAATCTGCAACGCTACACCCACGGAGGTCAATAACGATGATGACAAAATATCTTGTCCAATAAAGGATGATTTCCAATAAGTGAAGATTTTATGCGAAAGTGCTTGAGGAAGAAGACTATAGAGGACTTGTTCGTGCGATTGATGTTACATTCCGACCCTAATATTTCAAGTCAGGTTGTAATGTGTTCCAGGCCATCAAAAGTTTTATCTTCCGAGGCCTTGCAAATATTGTTTGCATCCTACCCAGCAGGATCGGAAGATGATTCTTTGGACGGATCAGAGTCGGATAGTCAGTAGTGTTTGCGTGTGTATGAGTGTGTTTGCGCGTGCCTTTTCATATTCTACGTCAGGGTTTCCCAAACTATGTTCCGCGGAACACCGGTGTTCCGCTGAAGCTGAATAGGTGTTCCGCGACAATTTGGAGTGTCAATGGAGAATTGGAGAATAAAAGTCATTAAATGCTTTATTGATTCATATTTTAAGTTTTTATTACAATATTACCTATAGTTTTATATTTAAAAATAATTACCAAATAAATAATTTGTGGTTATTAAATGATTTTTCAAATTATACAAGTAGAATTACCTAACCTAAAAATAAGCAAAGTGTTCCATTAAACTTCCCTGGTTTGCGAAGTGTTCCATTGCAGTAAACGTTTGGGAAACCCTGTTTTACATCAATAAGCTGTGATATATTAATGTTTTATATAAATGTTTTTTTTAACTTCTCATATGTTCCTACCAAGATTGGAAACGATAATTATGTATATTTTCATAGTGTTTGTGTGTTAAGATGATTCTTTGGACGGGTGAGAGTCTGATTATAATAATTGTTTATATTATATTGTACACATAAACAATTATTACATAAAACATTATAAAAATTTACACACTTTTTGTGTATATTTTATAATGTATTTACGTTACGATATATGTAATAATATCTAAAATAATTTGTTTGGAATTGTTTTCAAATAAAAATACGCATAAAATTGTAATTATGGATTTAAAAAATCATATAAAATTATTAATTTACATTATCGAAAAAAATTGAAACGTTTTCACGAAAGAATAGTTTACAAATATCAGTTTCATATGAGTGATCGGCAATCACGAAACCAATACTCACGTTTTCTTATAGGCATGATATACAAATATTATCTTTTTTGTCAAAAATGTGAATATTTTTGCGAAAACTTAATTTTGAAATAATTTCAATGTCATATTCGGAATTAGTGACCTCAAAAACTATTATATACTGAATTTTAAACTGATTAGATGAGATTTACTTGTTATGACCATCTTTTAGGCATTTGGTCCCACTGTGCGGCGTTCAGAGTTACCCAAATTGCGGTCTGTTTCTGATAATGAGCTCTATATACGCAGGAAAAGGATTTTTAGGATGGATATGATTAGAGAGGAATAAAATATTTTAATTCTTATTTTATTATGAAGAACTACCACAAAGTTGAGGCCAAACTATTGGATTTTGTTTGAAGGATGGAAATTATGTGTTTTCTACCGCTTCTCGAATGTCACGGGAAGTAAGGTGTCTTGTTTCACGGGAAGTAAGAGTATTTTCAATGCTTTATTAGTAATTAAAAGAATCCACGTAGGAAGGGCTCGTTTGGTGGAATTTAATAATAAGGACTAAAGATAAAGATTCAGAAAAGTACTATTACAAACTATATATTTAACAGCAACGGTTTTAGCGAATGTCCGCCGCCATGGGTTTTTTTCATTTAACGTTTTCAGCGATTACTCATTATTCTCCCTTAAAAATACGTACTCTGTGTTAGTTTGTGGTGGAATTCCCGTTTACTTTACCACTTGTTCATAGATAATTTAAGGCAAAGCAACGCTCAACTCGGAGCAAGTTCGTAGAGCTTAAGGAACTCCAATAGGTTACAGCGTCACACTCCATTACTCCCACACCCGCTAAGCCACTAGCCGGAACGATTGAGAAGATTGCTGCTCAAGAAGATTACCATTTCTCATCTTCGCAGCCACAAATTACGAGATTTTATTACCAGAATAACAGATCTATCTCCTTGCGTTTTTCTAAGCCCCCGAGGGCGTCCACTGAATTTCCCATCCGAAGAAAAACAAAAGAAAACAAAGCGGTGGAAAGGGGCGTGGTCGTTTGGCAACCATTGCATCCGAGAGGTGCGTATTGCATATAGACTGCATTTCTCCACTGTACATCACATGAACCCATTGTACTAGTTGCCTCCGGGGAGATGAGAAAGCGCGAGGTCAAGAAGAGGGAATCGAACTCGGGACCACGCAGGGAAAATCGTAATGAAATGAAAACGAAGAAGTAGTCAAGAGGATATGAATGAGGATACGTATGAAGATGGGTGGGAGTGTAGATAATGACTTCACCTTTGTGAAGATATTTTGATAAGGACAATTGCAGGCAATAATAGCGACATTCTTCCATGGGACTTAAACGTAGATGCAGAGCAATTGAATAACCAATAAAAATGGTTGAAAATACACTACAAATCACTGCTTAATCGAGAAATTTGAATTATAATCTGTACATATTCATCTCCAAATGTCTTTTACTCGACTACTCTGTTTTTAAAGTTTCAGTGGGAAATTTGAGGTGGAAAATCATGTGTTGCGGACCTTGAGTCTTACTAACATAAGTTATTCTCATGATGCATGATTTATAGTAGACTGATATTGGCCAGCAGCTTACAAATCTACATTATTCAAATAATTTATTTTCTGATACAATGTTGATAGTCTTCCAAAAGTCGAGTTATAATTTGTACAGGGTGAGATGGATGATATGTTAGTTATGAACAAAGTCGTATACGTTTTAAATATATTTGTTGTTGACTTAGAATTTCGTCTTTGATTACATTATCCGCTCCTACTAGATCGCTTTGCAGATCTTTCATTTCCGTCTTACAGACAGTCTTACATTTAAGATACTCGAAAATTAAATCTAATGCAAATTATTTGATTTCTTAACCCATTATTCATAACTATCTCATTGAACAATGATTAATAATAATTGCTTTTCTGTAAAAGTATGAAATTAGCCTCTTAGGTTGTACTCTAAATAGGAATGAAGATTGGGCTCCCGGATAGTCATGTGGACAGCGCGTTTGCCTTTGGTGAAAGTGGTCCCGGGTTCGATTCCCGGTGGGAGCCAATGTGCGAAATGACCTAAGCTGTCGAAGCACTTTTAACAATACTACTACTAGGAATGAAGATTTGAAATAAAGGATCCCCAGAAATACGGCAAAAGTATTAAAGGAGGAAAACTGAAGGAAAAACAGGAAAAAGTGAAGCATATCATTTCCTTATTTATTTAGTTATTTATTTAATTATACTTACTTGCTACTAAGGGTTTTATTTACGGAGGATCGGAAACAAAACATACCATTATTTTACCCAACTGTCGTTTAGATACATACTTCATTGCGATGTTGTCTGGAAAATTAGGTCTGACACTGCTGAAACTGGTCGTTGAGATTTTCTCTGTTTTTATTGTGTATTGTACATTTTTCTGTCTTATACTTTTACAATTTGGAACAAGTACGTAATGGTTTAACATTTCCAAGAATATATTGGTGGGATGTTGCTTGCCAATGATGGCTGTTGTAATGTGATCGAATGGAGAACACGTTCCTGAGGAACATTAGCTGACCGACTTCACTCTGAATAGAAAATGGTCCGATCGAGCTCGCATCTCCTTCTCTAAGAATAATGCGACTCGTAACACTAGACTCGTTCAAGCCTGGCATTTAAGAGTCTTCTCGTGTCATGAACTAGTTTGAGCCTGCACGTCCCGAGTGATTTTCTTAAGGACCACGTGGCTCCTCATATCTCTCTCGTGATTGTGTACATGTAGCGTCAGCAAGGATTCATCTCGTAACACTCCCTTTCATCAAATCCCCGCCTCTCGCACACATACCTGCAGTCGAGAGTAGAACTTCCTCCTGCCCACATTACCAGGAAGAGATAAAAAGACGACAAAATATTGGAGCAGGAGATAGTTGGGGTTAGATAGGGAGGCTGCCTCGAGTTTTCCACCCGGATGCCTTCGCAAATTCTTTGACTACCGACCAGTTTTATTCCGCATAACGCGATTCCGAACGAGGTTAGCCGCGTTATATTGCTGTAGATTGGAAAAGATTACGGTTGGGAGGATCTTGCGGTAGTGAGGAGACTATTCGTTCCACAGCTATTTTGTCTCAATAAAGTTGGATGAAGTAGCAGTACCATAGGTTTCGTTTTCGAAGATTTTCGATGCTTCCATTGGTACGGAATTACCTGGCGTGTTTCACGCATCCTGAAATTTAGACTGAATAAGAAAGTAAGGAAATTTGGAAATTTTACTGCCAGTGTAGGTTTCCAGTAAAAGAAAGTGAAAAATATATGCTTTTGTAATTTCATTTTTTTGCATTCAGTATTGAAAAAAAGGGGATTGAGCCTGAAGATATGCAATTTTTGACATAATAAATTTCTATCTTTACCATATATTAAATCGTTTTAGTTTGAAGTTGAAAATCATACTAATTTTTGTGACTATAATATTTAACTTCTATGACATTTAAAGGTCTTATTTTAGCCTTTACCGTTGATTTTAAAATGTCAAAAATACTACTTAAAAGGAAACATATTGATTATATTATCTTTTTTGTTAAACTATTTCATATTTTTTGTATTTAATTTGAAGAGTTGCAAATAAAAATTATATATAGCATTCTTACCCGGAAAGGTACAACCGAGCGACTTGAATGCATGCGTGAAAACACATATGACTAATAAAATTTGCTCAACCCCAAGATTTTGGCCATTTCACATTTATATTTATTCAGGATCAGATAACTGCATCATTAATGGAGATTTCATTCAAAATATTTGACGTTCAGATCTAGAAAACACTAGAAAACTAGTGGGGCGAAAGCTTGGATATTGGAGAATAAATTCAGATAGTTTTAAAGCTTTTCTGTACATTGAAACAATAGAAAAAAACACGCTTTCCTAAGACCAGTCTTTTTATGCTATAACTATGTGAGCTGTTGACAACTGCGTTTACTTTATTTTCTATAACCGTTCATATAGTTTTTAGTTAAATTCATACGATTTAAGAGGTATTCATTATAATTCAGTGATTTAATCCAAATGGTTATATTATAAATCTCAACAGATTTAATTTCCGACAAGAATCACCATCATAACGATTTCGGTCGTAATATGGCATGTATGATCGAGAATGTTCAATCCGATCCGCAAAAAAATGTTCCGCTTGAATAGATAAGTAAGAGAAAAAACGAAAACCATTTCCTACTCAGGCGTCTCATCGAATCCTGAAAAATGTTTATTCATGCCTCCCCGTAATAGTTGGATGTTTATTCATCGATCTCGTTACAGAATCACACCTGCTTCTCCGCAGTATCACGGTTGGGATTGGCGTCCTGTGACAATTTAATCCCCGTTACCTTCCTCCCATCATCGCGCGAGAAAAACTGGAGATGGAGATATCAGGAGCGAAGATGCTTCAAAACGTTCCCGTTCTCTCTAGCCCGCATTCCTATTTTTTTCTACCTGCCACACTTTATCTGCATTTGAATTTACGATCCTGGAAAGCGGGGTCGGCCTGAGGCATGCCCGGCAAACACCCACCCCTTTACCCGCGAACTCGCGTCTTCGTGCCCGTATCAAAATGTCCTTGCCTCGGCACAATTGACTCGATGTCCCCTTTCCCCTGCACACACAGCGCCTATGGTCGGCGGGATTTACGACGCTCTGTTGTTTTCCCCATTTGACGCAACAGCGGAGTCTTGGACGCACGCGAAAAGTGCAAATATACATTCAGAGGACTTTATTAGGGAAAAAGTGAGACTATGAAGTCCCATTTTCCACTTAACCCTTAACTGGTCACACCAAAAAACTTACACAAATAGTTGCATCGGACCATTATAACCGTAGATGCATAAATCACATTTAACAAATCGTTTGTTTCACTTTGGTATTGCATTACTTTTACATCTTTTACTTTATTTATTTAGAAACGTCAGATTAATATATTTTTATTTAAAAAATAACCAGTTTTAACCATAAAAAACTTCATAAACATGCGACTGCATTACAGCATTTTTGTAGTAAACGCTTTTGTAACGACGTAAACCTAAACCAACACCATCATAATTTTTTATAAATATTGAATGAATTTAGTGATCTTTACAACATTTGTGACGAAAAATTCAACAAACATGTTATAAGTACAAAAATTAAAAATATAAATATTAGAATATCGTACATATACTAAAATACATATTTAAAATGTGTATATTTAAAATACAAAAAATATCAAATTACAATTAGTTGAGAATATAATTACCAAAAGATTCAAGTGTACACATAGTGGAGACGTGGCGTTGGGTATTTAATTTACGAAGGCGACTTTGAGTATCGCAAATATCGTCCTCAGCTCAGGAAAATATGTTATGCTCACCATTCTCAAGTTTTCCGAGCTTTTCCATTCTAATGCGCTAACGAGTTGCAATTAGGTAAGCCTTTTCTCCCGTGTTTGGGAAGGGAGGACTTTGCCTTATCACCCTTGCGTGAGTTGTTCACCTGTTTTAATGATGCCCATAATCGTTTTCTTATATTAATTACCAAAGTCTCCTCTTTGTGTCCTCTCGCTCACTACTCTAAAAGGTATGGCTTTTGAATGATCAAATGATTCAGCTGTACGTGTATTGTGGATACTGTAGATTTCCAACGGGAGATATTTCCTGTTACGGGGTTCATAAAATTTTCAGTGATAAGTTATGACGGCGCGAGTGTCCATATGTATGGTAATTTGGGTGACTTTCTTAAGCATTCGTCTTCTTTTTCTTTCATCCCATAAAAGGGTATTTCATCGTTAAGTATTAAGAGCTCAATAAAAACTAGATGAATAAAATAAACAATTATATCATCAATAGACAGTAAGGAGCTATAAAATGGGGCGTAATGCATTTGTGGAATTCAGAGTTACAATTCATTATTTACATGTCCGGATTCGTATTTTCTTTTATGACTGCAGTATTATCCTCCATTCTTTTCCCCAATAGTCATTATTATTATGCGAAATATTCCACTTTACAGGTGAAAATAATGTTTGCAATATTCTACGTCTCTCATGAAAATAAGAGTGATTGAATGTAAGCTCTCACTGATTGTTGGTTTTTCCTTGCTTCTTGTTATTTCGTCAAATGTAATTGGCCTCGTGCTGTTTGTTGATACTTACTTACAAATAAAAAATTAATAAAGAATACTGATTCATTGAAACATACAAATTGGTTCAAAATGCACAAATAGTATAGTTTTTAGGGTACTGGTTTTATCCCTCTTCTTATACCCTCATCTAAAAATGTTTCATTTTTTTAGGGATCCTATTGCAAGAATATCGTCGAATACCATCGGTGTTTAAATATATTATAAATGAATTTGTTCTTGAATATAAATGAGCTCCTCTCTATTAATATTTTGCATTTTACCTTCTTCCACTCTTCAAATTGCCTCATTTGCCTTTCCTACTAATCAATATTTTTAAAGATAGCTCAATCATGATTCATTAAAGCACTTTTTTCAACATATATAGATTTAATAGCATTAGGTTATGCGGTTGCTTAATATTTAAGATTCCCTATAATTTTACTTCCCATCCTCCTTTTATGAAAGCAATGCCTGAACTTCAGAAGAGGGCTGAAACTTCTGTTGCGTAGCCCAATGACGATATTCCACAAATACCTCGCAAATCAACTGGTTATCCTACCTTCTCTACTTCGTAACTATCGATATTCTTCCTGGAAGAAGGCTTACAGGTTTCAGGGAACGGCTTAAGTGAATATTTATGAGTGATATCTATCATTTTCTAGGGGGATACTTAGCGTTGTGTTAACTCTCCTTGTGAAACTGTGCTCTATTTATTAGATGCGTAATTTCCCTGGAAAGATAGTGCTTGATGGTATTTCTACGATTTACTTGACAAATGCTTCGAGTAATAGGTAAAATTAAATTTTTAAGATAACGAGAATCTGGATATTAGGGTATTTATCTCTCTTTCAAATTAAGTAGCCGTTCATTTTCATTATATGAAATCATAAATGGCAAGCTTTTCACGTTGAAGATTTTTCTTTAAAGATACAAATGAGGAGAAACTAACTTTCTGTTAATGAATTTTAGTCTTTCTTAAAAAAATCAATTACAAAGTATCGTAATTGAGTATCGGTGCTAACCATTCTTCCAGTATTATTATTCTACGTAGAGTATTCCATCCCCTTATGGGTAGGTACGATATGTGACAAGTGAAAATCTAATTAAATATCGTAGTGGACCGGACCATAACCACGCCTTATCAGGGTCCATCCATTCGTTTATCTGTCCTTGCGTCATGTTATTAAAGGCGTACTTACTTCCTACGCTTATCACTCCATATCTTCATATAAAACGAAATTTCTTGATGAATTTATCCGGTTCCATTGTATTTAGTTGAAGCAGCTGGACTGCATCTATTCTATAAGTATCCTTCATCCTAAAGTTCAACTATCTCTCCCAGGCAGAGTGGATTTAATCGAAATTTCTAGGTGTTTAGGAACCGATTACTGTAACGTATACTATTCTATTTATAGTATTAATTATACTATTCCTTAATGCATGTTTACATTGTTTAGTAAATGATTCAATGAAACATTATTAAACTATGTGACCAAATTCCTTTTTAGAGTTATTCATTTTCAATTAGAAGTTCTGCAGTAACGGAATTGAAAATAATCGGAATAAAAATGCATCCTTTTATATAGTCCCTCAACGAGAAATTTCAGACCTGACTATTTATCTGCCAAGTAGATATATAAGTGAAATCTAAATGTTCAGGAGTTACAACAGGATATATTAAATAGAATGCAATGTGTCTTATTTGTATGGCAGATCCTCAAAGGAAACTACAAGGATTTAGAAAACAAAAATAATGAATTTTTAAAATATAGGGGTTCAATGCTCGCTAGTGGGTTGAAGTTTACTGCAATAAATTTAAGAGACATTTTCACTCCTCACATGGAGTTGACGGAATTTCCTTGAATACAGAGCAATAATTTACTTCACAAAGTGTTATTCGCGGGGCATTTTCCCACTCATTCATAATAACGCGGACGGTCCTTATAGTTTTTGCAGAAACGTCTGGGAATAGCTGAGGCCTTAATCGAAATTCGTTTGCCCTCATCAACACTTCCGACTTCGTCTCTTTATCTTCGCCATTAACATATACGACTGATTCAGGAAATATTTACCTTCAAAGAGATTACACATTTTCTCCGAACACCCAGCAATTCCACGCGGATAATGATTAATCCTAACGGAATCGATTCCACCTGTTCCCTTGAAAATCCCGTAATGTCCGCCTTGCTTCAGCCCGGACATTCATCACCTCAGTATATTTTAATACGGAGGCTTTTAATATTCCCATCTCTCGGACCATTCATCAAGCGGGAGATGCTTCATCTCCTCCCCAGATCGGAATATCTTCCCCGGTGCTAATTTCATCAAAGGAGGAAATACCCCGTCCTTTGGTGGGCAGTCATATTTTACCCCGTCATACGTGGGAATTCACTCAAATATTATCCCACAAAACACACTGTCCAGAAAAAATCCCTTTCAGCCTCCGCCGACGTGTTTCTCTTATTCATTCTCACTCCCCGCGGCTCGGGGAAAGGACGTTTGTCTGTCCTTTTTTTTCCCTCCGTTGTGAGTATTTCCCACCGGGGCCAATTCACGAATCGGCGCTAACCACCAGCGGATACCGGCCGGCCCATACATCACCCCGCTCGTGTTGGGACAACCCTACCAGAGGTCCTCAAGGGGGTGCCGTTGGGAATTCGCCGAAAGGGACATAGGCGGAGGGGTGTGTCCACCTCCGCGGGGACATCCAAAGGCGAGGACCTCCGTGGAGGTTTTACGATCGATTCCACGTTCTCCGGGAGAAATCTTCCGCGGAGGTTTTGATGTGGCCGTCGCCTGGAGGGGAGGTCTTTGTATTTAGTAGTTATTTTCTCCGGCTACGAGGTTTTGATAGCTCAGGTGTTCATCTTTCCCGGATTCCGGCACTTTACGTCGTATTTCCCCTTTGGAATTGATGGCCGCCTCTTTGATAACTGCGCAGAATGAGTGACACACGGGTCGAGTCACGCTCTCCCCGCGTCCTTTGACGATCGCGAGGACTTTTCAGAGGCCGTTCATTGGCGCTGAGAGAGTCTTAATAGGATTTTGCGTTTTATTGAGACGCGCCGATTTACCGTGGAAATTTTCGTGCACGGATGCTCACTGGTTTAGCGTTTACGTGAATTAAATTCTCCGATGAGTCTCGCTGGAATGGCCTTGGTTGTTTAAGTTGCGAAACGAACATTTTATTAGTAAAACCGAGAGGCATAATGCGAACTTTAATTTTGACTCAAACGATTGATAATACTTTTCATTTCTTATTATAAGTAATTTATTTTTATGTAGTAATAAACATGTAAGACTTGAAATTAGTCTAATGACAGGAAATCTACGAAAGCGTAGGAAAGGAAAAGGTTTTCTTTTTGATGGAGTATATTTAGGTTAAATGAAACTTAAAGATATTAAGAGAATTCCCGTAAATAACTATTTATTTATTATTATAAATAACTACGCGATAACAGCTATTGTTAGGATATTCCCTATCATTAACCTATTTTATAAAAAAACTCTGAATAAGATTAAGCTATCACGATAACCAGAAGATGATCTCCCTATGCCGAATTTTAAGCTGGTGTAAAATGCGGCATTTACTAGACTTTATCCGTACATTAGTTCAAACTTCTCTTCTCACAAAACTAAACATTTTGGAATGATTTAGTGTGAAATGACCACACAGTCACATGCAGTAAGAGAATCACCTGTATCCCGTCGTTCCAATCTTCAATCCCTTAAGGGAATATTTATCCTCATTAAGAAAGATAGAAGGGAAGAAAAATTTAATTTTGGATTGATTACCTTTTAAAAGCCTTAGAAGAGTTGTAATTGGAATGGAAGATCAGGTGTATTTTTAGCATTAATCATAAGCATTTCTTATGGTCTTTATGTTCTAGATTCCTGTCTTCTAGACAAGTACACCAAGCTGCAAAGAATTTTTTTTTCCGCTTTACGAGTACTTGGATCGCTGATTAATGGCAAAAGGTTATCATAGAACTTATGTGAGGTTAATATATTACAGAATCAAAACGTTTTAAGTGAGAAATCAAACGTTAAGCTGCTTGTTTCAGCGTACAGGCTCGTAAATCTCAATGATGGAGCTCTTCCACTGGTTGCCTAATGTTGCTTTATAGAGAAGTTTTATAAACAAATTTTAATGCATATGATTCGTGATGAATACTTTCAGATGTAGAAAGAAGGATGGTCCTTCCAAAATGATACACCAGGAAGTTATTTCGTTTAATTTAGAAATAATATGCGTAAAGCTTTCAAAACGTTGTACATAGGTAGTATATTTTCTTTGCTGTTCTTTAAATTTATATAATTCTGTTTGAAGCTTCTTGGTCGTAAAAAACCTAATAATATATAATGAACAAAGTAATAATTGTGTCCATTTGATTTTATTCATACAAGCCCCGTGTATTCATTTAAGTAAACATTCGATAGTGGCAGTAAATTTATCGGGACATCTACTTATAGAAAAACCTTTCTGTGTTAGTTACAAAATTTTCAAGTAAAATACCGTTTAACTAAAAAAGCTTCACAATACGACCATTTTTATAATACAAGCTTATCCTTCTCATGGTAGGTTTTTACTATATTTTGAGCACACTGCCATCATAATATCGTATTGGTAAAAATTAACTCAGGTCATTCTATTGTGTGTGTATATACTAAGCCACATACCAGTATTACCTTAGATATTTAAGCTAAGATAGGGTAAATGTTCCTTTCAATTGATATTCTTTGTGTAAAAGTTACCTCAATCTCTTCACGACCCAAATTCTCGTTTATACTCACTATGTGGAGCTTCTGCTGAGGCATCTACGAATAGCGGCGGTCCTGAACGTGGTTGACTTATTTATGTACAAAGATGACATATCAGTTGATATTCCAAAAATGGCATTTTCTGACAACTCTTCTACGCAACCAAAATTTCATAACAGGTATCGAACTTGCGAAATAATACTTAACAAGATTTTGGTTGACTTATTTATGTACAAAGATGACATATCAGTTGATATTCCAAAAAATGGCGTTTTCTGACAACTCTTCTACGCAACAAAAATTTCATAACAGGTATCGAACTTGCGAAATAATCCTTAACAAGATTCAACAAAAACTGACGCGTAGTTTTAAAAAAAAACAGGGAGCTGGGAAGTCATTGTCTCTTATGGTAGATCTATATATGTAACTATCGTAAAGGATTTGAGCTATAACTCAACTCCTTAGTTCAAATTAGTATTCTCGTTAGTCGGTTGTGAAGAATTAACAAAAACTTAAATCTTTCGTTGGGAAATCGTCAATCCACGAAGGCGGATATTTGTACAATGTATCTACAATAGCCTCTCTTTTTTATGATACTTCACGGTGACTCATATTTGCAGGCGTAAGTAGGTCGCCCTAACGAAATACCTAGGTAATTGTTGAAATAACCAAATATGAAAGATGAAATGCTTTTCTCGCTGCAAAAAGAAATTTTCCTCTTCGTTATACTGAAATTATTGCGTACCTCTGCGTAAATAGGGTTAGAGGTTTACTGCCGTTGCAATTAGGTCGCAGGTTCTTCTATCGTAAATCTTCCTAGCTATCCTCTCACCATAGTTAATGACCTTTATGCTCATTGCTTAACCTGAAGGCGGTAAATTTCGAAATGCTGCCGTAGAGCGGTCATGATTGTGACCAATTAGATCTCTAGGATTGACTTATTAGTTACAATAAAATCTGTAAATTTGTTTATTATACTGAATTTGTTATACATACCTTGACTCATGCTTTATCAGAGAGATAACCCGAGCGATTGAATTCATGATCGGAAAATTTTATCCTGATAATTTTCGTTTTTCTTAACGAATGGTGTGAATTTTTATTATGCTTATTTATCTTCAATACCTATTAAATTTTAATTAAAATAATGCCATGTTAAAGTTATAATTTTATTATATTTCCAATCATTATTTAATATTTTTGATAGGTATAATTATACGCATACGTATTGTTTGAATTTTATTTTGTTCTACGAAAATACACTCCTTCTGCAAACGGAACTGGAAATAATTTTAAGCAGAGGAAAAGGAAGTCAGTAAAATAAAACTTAGAATAAATACTTCATCTTAAGTTGGACTCTGAAAAGATTTCTCGTTATTTGAATAAGGAATACGGTTTTGCTAGCAAATACAAGGCGTATCCAAAAATGTCATGGGGGCGAACTTTTATGCAGAGGGCTTAAAGAAGTTGTCGCAGATTACGAAAAGTGCATAGAAGTAAACGGTGATCATGTAGAAAAATAAAGTAGGTTTGTTATAAACTAATAACGTCATTAAACATTTTCTAAGGATAATTATTTTTTTATGACCAAAAGGCTATTACTTTCCGAATATGCCTTGTATTTAATTTATTGGTTTCTAAAACTGGAAAGTATATTCATGAGCAATATCTAATAGGATAATGAATAATTATGACAACAATAATATCAAAATTTATAATTAGAGAATGGTATAAACAATAGCGACAATAATTATTAATTACAATTATTAGATTAGTGGAATTAACCACAGCAATACCAAAAATATTGATAACAGCAATTACGATCATACCTTAAGGATGATTCATTTGGTGCAAATGAGAATTTTACCAGGAACGCAATGTACCGGGTGCAATTGTCCCACCATCGCATCATACCTTCAGACCTAGAAGGGGTAATGACGCAATTATGCCCTCTTGATTAGCAAAATGTGTGTTGGCTTTTCATCGCGTCATGGCTCGTTACGAGACCGCAGTGGAATGAGTTCGGATCGCGTGATGCGAGGGAAAACAACGAAGGCCCAGCCAATGGGACACTCCGCGGAAGTCTTTATGGGACCCGGTGAAGAGACATCTTCTCGCGCGGCCACCCCCCCTTTTCGCTCCCCGCCTGAGTCCCAAGCGGCGAGCAAACAATAGACCTCCAGGCGTCGGGTTTATAAGAGAGGAGCAAATATAATAAACGATGAGAATGCCCTCGCAATCAGAGCCGGGCGAGTCCCCGGCGGCGGCGGCGAGATAAGTTGGCGGATCTCGAAATCTTCAATTACGGCGGGATGTTTTCACAGCCAGAGCCGGAATTTGCCTAATGTTTAACGGGGACATCCCACTACCGAACAAGGCGACATAATATAACTGTGACAGCCAGCCCAAATGTAACGGAGCTTCATTTTTCTCCTTCCTGATTGCTTTCGTTGGCTGTCAAAAATAACCTCTGATCTAATGTTTGTTGGTATAAGGAGTCAGAGTTACGAGTTCGGGCTATTCTTGAATTTTTGTGTAGGTTGAAATTTAAGAAAATGTATAAAAATGGCTTGAAAAGTAATTAGTTAGCCATAAAAATTTATTTTCTTAAGGTTATGTTATTCTGTAAATGGTTTGAGATTGTTAATGGAATCGGTGGACTTAGCGATTTAGTTCAGAATTTTCAATTATTATTATATTTTTATATTTGCAGCGAGTACAATGAGGTAACATGTCAGGTGGAGGCTCAAGGATGGTCAAATAGTAAGCTCGTTCGCCTTTGGTGTAAGTGGTTTTGGTTTCGACTTCCAGTGGCCCATATGTGCGAAATGACCTCAGCTATCGAATACTACTAATTTAAAACGTGTCTTATTACTCTGTTAATGAAGATTCATAAAAAAATTGTATAAATGAGAGGTTTTAAAAGATTCCTAAAAATCAAGTTTAATCTATGAAAAATTAAACAAAACCTTCGGATATCATTGTGAATCTCTGAATTATGATAACATTTGTGAATGTTAAGAAAATATGATTTTTTGTTACAAGAGCGTGTTTTATGCCTCTTAATATATCGACTATCATAAATTGATGATTGGCTAAAATTTGAAATTCACTTCTACAATTTATATAGTGAATAATTAAAATCTTAAAGGAAAATTATTTTCTGGATATATAACAATAATTAAAGAATGGAGTGAAATGTTAGCAAAGATCTAACTTTAATGTGCAAAAACACCCTGTAGCTAATTCACTTTTCATTAAAATTTTGTCCTAATAGTACTCTATAGAAACATTTTGATGATACGTGCATTTAATCACAGAACGTCTCGCCGAAGAAAATCATATGCTAATGTGTTTGCATGAATATTTATGCTTTTCCTGACTTGATTACTATTCAAGGTTGGTTACACACGAATTACAAGGTGCATTACACTACCAGGTTCAATCGTGGTGTCTGTGATCTATGATTGAAGCTAATTGATATTTATGACTTAATTCTCTTCACAATCTCTTCTTCGAGAGACGTTCGTTATTGGAAGTCATTGTTGAACCGGAGGCTAACTTAAGGCAAATAATCCAATTATAGGGCACATTTTACAAAGCGTTGAAATAAAATTCGTTAGATTGGTATTGGAATTTATTTGTATTAAAGCTTCAAATTCAAAAAAATCATGTTCCGCAGAGATGTGACTTTGAAGTCGATGTAAAATAAATGCAATAAATATTATTAATTTATTTATTTCAAATTACGCTGGGATTAGGCCATCAGGCCATGGTGGCAGCGGCGGATTATATATTATATTTTATGGAAATTTACCGTTAACGCTATGTAAAACAAGTAATTTCATGGTTTGTTTCTAGTAAATCAGCTCGGGTTAAGATGTTTTTATCCTTGGAAAATTAAGAAAATTGTATTCTGTGTATATAATTTAATTTAAACTTTTGCACTCAACTGTGAATGACGTTTTGATGAGACAAAGTGAGACATCACCTTGGATTCAAAATATCATACATGGTCTGCTGCCATGGTCTAAATAATTATCTTTCATCGTCAGCTCCCTCCAAAATAGACGTCTGGTTCCTCATTATTTAGAAACTTGTCTCTCCCGTTTTGATGGACTATAGATGGTTTCCTCTAGTCTGGAAGTCCGGGCAGTTGCCATATACTAATGAAGAATTTCTTAGGATTTTTACATCCACAATTCTTCTCATATTTTTTCGTACTATCTCTTTAAATTGATTATTTATTTATTGTATGACGACGTGTTATATGGAAAGGAGACTTTTAGTCTCACGAATACAGCCGTTTTATTGTAATTATTTTCATAATTCTGCTAGCCGTTTTATTGTAATTATTTTCATAATTCTGCATTAGTATTGCAGAAGTGTGTGGTAACTCATTGCTTCCTATCTTTCACTTCTTTACTTGTGGAACAGTCTGTGATTCACAACCCTATGAAAGACTTCATACGTAGGTTCCTCACAACTATTTTATCTCACGAAAGCTCGTCTTTTTGTTTTTAAATTCATAATTCAGCCGTTATTATCATTCATTATGAACATATTATTGGAAAACAGATTGTAGAGTCCTGGCCAAAATTTACGCAGCACCGGCCGCAAGGATCGCTAGGGAGGTGCTGCGTTAATTTTGGCCAAGAGTGTACATTATTCATGCTATGGCCGAAGGTCGCAAAGTGACTATTTATCAGAGAATATACAAGACAAGTGTTTTAGACTTAAAAAAACTCATTCTTTCCGCGAACGGTACGCGATAGTAAAGAACTAAGAAATGATTCGAAGGTTCAGAGTTTACATTCCATGCCATATGCAGAAAGAGGGTTTGTAGGTCATTAATGTAGAAGTGTAATCGATGCGATTATACCGTACTTCGTGGAACGCCATTGTATGAATAATTGAAAAGAATTTAGTACTTTCCACTATAGTATTTTTTTTACAACCATGATCAGGCCGTCAGGTATGAAATTTAGATGTGGATTTCATCTTAAATATTGTAACGCATCACCATAATTACTGATACTAACTCATTTGTTTAATAAGTTCGACGCAGTTAGACAAAAGTCTGGAGGCAGCTAATCACATAATATGCAAACTATAATTTATTTCAAAATATTAGAAAGTAATCTGCATGCATATATATATATATGAAAATTATATAATAGGTGAGTAAACAATACGCTGAAATAGTAGCATTGTTTAAAATGCTTCGACAGCGCAGGTCTTTTTGCACGTAGGCTACCACCGGTAATCGAATCTCTGATGGGTTTCAACTAAGCTGAACGCGCTGCCCACGTGGTTATCCGGGAGCTCCCACGCAGAAATAATTTCATTCGAAATAAAAAATAAAAGGAAGTATTGGATATAATTAGATTTGGTGCTTTACCACTTCTTTACGATTTAGAATAAATCGCAACAACAGATAGTATTCTAAACATTATTAACCAGTGGCTTTTATAGCCAGGAGCGAGCCGTAAAACTCAGAGAGGTGGTATCACTGGGTGAGGGAGTATGAGAAGAATGGAATGGATCATTTGAGTGTGGGAGGAGGATAGGACGTCCTCTCTGCGCCCCTTCCTATCGTTGAGACGATTGCTCAACCCAGCGACACTCGCGCTCGTATTTGTGCACGCGATATGCCTACTATTTTTTCCTCTGCCCGCAACAACGCATATCTTAATTCTACTCATTCGTCCGCGACGCTTCGGCGCCTCCCTCGACTCTGGACAGACTCGGAGAGCCAAACACCTCGAGAGCCCACTTGCTCAACAATTATCACCCGCGCTTTTTTGCTGCCATTCGCGGGGCACGCGCGCGCCTTAAGTTTTTTCCCCCGCAGCCGCCATTTGTTGATTCGCGCCATTGTCTCGAGGCGCTCTTTTTTGGAAGGCGCGAGATTTTTTCGGATGGGGTTTATTTTGGGTCACTGGGCCAATTAATCATTGTGGCGGAATGAGGACTGTTTTGGGGAAACAATGAGAGGTCAGGTGGGTCTAGCCTTTGGAAGACGAGGCAGATAATGGGATGAAAGTATCAAAGACGTGGTTACAGCTTGTGTACAAACATGATGCTTCTTCGCCTTTTGATTGGTCGAATAACGTTTAAGAACAAGAGCGACACTGATATGGCGAAGGCTTGCGAAATTGGAGCTTTCCGATTCTCACAAAAAAATTAAGAATTACCAAAAATTTAACAATTACTGATAAGTAGGCATATTAGGATTGTATTAACATTACAGTTACATTAGCCTGTGATAAAAACCTGAAAAATGGTATTGAATAGGTATCTGAAATAAACCAATCAATTCCTTTACATGCCATATTCCAGTAATTTGGCATGATTTTCCGACTTCAATAAGACGATAGAGAATTTCTTTAATACGTACTGTGAAGTGTTGCAACTTTATTTTTAGAAAGTTACATTACGTTTGCCATGTTTCTTCGGGCGATGTGAATTTAAATCAAATTAGATCCGAAGTTACTTATTCTTCTTCTTAGTAGATCATTTGTAAAAATAAGATGAGGAACGCCTTAGTAAAGTTAGAACTTAATAGACCAAAAAATCCATCAATGAAATACTTGTAGCAAATTAGTTAGTTAGTTAGTTAGTTGGACCCTTTATTGGCGAGGTTAGGCCCAGGTGGGCCTCTCTTCCACCTAACTCAAATTAGGTTAGAATAAAATTTTATACTGACGCCAAATGGTATTTTAGTGGTTAGAATAGAATGGTTATAATAGTGGTGCCCAGAATGTGTGGGACCTGGGTTTTAACTTCCGTTTAACCTCTAGCCAATATTTTTTTAATGCATAGATTTTTCTCAATATTTTGCAATCCGTAAAAGATATCTTTTAAAATTACTTGGAATAACATTGGAAACCATTCATGGTATCCGAACACTATGTAAAATCCAATCTCATTGTTACTGAAAGCAATTAAAAATTTACTATATCAATTTAGTAACCTTATTATGTGGTTTTTGATCCTATGTACATCAATATGTAGTATTTAAACTATATTTATTTCTTCTGTTTGATTCACAGATACTGCTGAAGATCTCATCGCCTCTGGTTCACTGCGTGTCTCCAGCCATAGGCGTTTCACATCCACGCTGAGGCCTACTTCCTGTGACAATGAACTCGGTGAGAGAGACGTTTCGTAGTACACGCTTTATAAAAATCTTGTCGATATATGGAGGTCGTGTCTATTTGAATTACGTATCAGCTTTCTTCATAGCGTGATTCATTGAGCATACTTATAAAATATAATCCATTTAGGTTAAGAAGAGAGAAATAATTGCATAAACTTCTGCAGTCATTATTCATACTAAAGTATTTACTTCTCGAATTTGGTAAAATAAAAGATAAAGGAATTTTAATCCATTGCTTTTCTTGTTAAATACGGGTCCTAGCATGGAATCTGCTTCATGGAAGTGTTGTCCAAATTAGAAAAAATGCATCGAAACAGAATAGTTCCAGCTTTGGCCTCGAGGGGGCAGCATTGAGTTCATACAGGCAAGGCCCTCTATATAGAAGAGGTCCTTGCATACAGGATTCTACTTCGGCCACTAATACAATACCTCTCTGTATTTTCTCATTGTAACGATTCTTCGAAAATCGTTAGTTTGGTTTTTTGGCTTAAAATTTAATGTGATTTAATTCACAAATTCTGGATATAATTTATTCAAAAATTCATTTTCACTTCCACGATAAAGATTCGGAATAGTTAATTGTGTGAAACTTATCGTAAAACATGCATTTTATTTATAAGTTTCTTGAACTCGTCTCAAAGCTACTAACTTGTAAACAAGTGCTATTTGTGTGTATCTATTTGAAATAATGGTTGTTCATGATCAAATTATGGTCACTTTTATTCCGAATTTGGAGATTTCAAAATTATTACATTGCACAGTGAGCATGGAAAGTTGATGAAGAGGCGGATACTGTATTTTTGAGCTTGAGGCTTAACACTTTGCATGGTTATTGAAAATAATTTACTTTTATGTTTCCATTTGTCGTTTTTCGTTAGTTATTCATCTTACAAACAGCGTCAAACTTGAAATTTTCTCTTGTTAGCTTGTTAGCCCAGCTTGCGATGACATGTGGCGGGTCCCCTCATTCCCCAGGACATTTTCTTCCGTGTTCTTTTCCTGGTAAAGAAATGGAATATTTTATTAAACTTCCAATAAACCCAAAGAATAGCAATAAATTATATTTTCCATGTACAAAAAATGAGAATTTTCGACATAACTATGTCGATCATTTTTCTTTTCAAAGTAGGCACTAGCAAAATCACACAAAAATACTTATTTTACGACATAGGAAAGCTGGCTAAAATCATTTTTTCCCTGATATTAACTATAATCACAAATTATTAAGAATTTCATTGATTGCTAGGTAGCGCACACAACACACAGTATTTAATACAACTAATAAGATTTTTTTGATCTGACAAAAATAACATCAATAACAATGTAACTTCGCTAGGGAAAAAATCTTTTGGGGAAGGTACTCGTATTTTCATAAATCTCTTTTTTATGGTCATAAGACAATAGCCTTAAATTTGTTATTTACAATTTCTTATGTGGATAATAATGAAGTAGTAAAAAATGCTATTCTTTTAGGCGAGATATGGACATTATATCATCCTGTTCATGCTTATGGTTTACGAATAACACTGAATTTATCTCTTAGGAACCGCTGTCTTGCGCTCCGTCTTACCGTTTCTACACCGATAGACTTTCAGCTCAGCGTTAACAGCAAAGGGCTGATAGTCCTGCCATGTGTTCTCTGCATATCTAAAGCTGCTTGACATCCTGAAGAGTATAGGGAAAACGAAATGTTAATATCATTTTTCCTTAGAGGATTTTTTTACAACAAATAGTATTTTTATGTGTATTATCCCGCAAGCCGTCAATGGTGTAAAGCACGGTATTTCTTAAATATAGAATCATATCATACTGGTCTGTAAGCGCTCTACAATGATTTTCGGTGAAAATGAGCACTATTTACTATCTAAGGATTCTATTATATGAAGACTAAAGTAGTGGATTAATTATAAATATATGTATTTGTTTTTTTTAATTGGTTTACAGAGGAAAAAATTCCACAACTCTAATATAATTGTCTGATATACGCGTTGAAGAAAAGAGATTCTTACCATAAACCTTCTCCCGATGTATTGAACAATTCTTCAACATCTCCTGTATATACTTTCTCGGTTCCCTTCTTTTTTGCTGTCTTTTCATCTTCCGATCCTCCAAAATTCTCTTCATTAATTCACTGTGTAGTTTTTTTATTTTCTACTGACCATTTCCTGCCAATTTCTGTTTCTTAGTTGAATACGTGATTTGAGACTCGTGTTTCATAGGCTGGACCATTTCTTATTGTTTCTTCTGGGATTTTCAGTTCTTGTAAATCCAGCTTGGTTTCATCTAACCAGTTAATTTTCCTCGCATGCATAATATTAAATAGTTGTTTAGCGATTCTGTTATTATCCATTCTGAGGATATTTCCATAAAATTTTAAGCGTCTCTTGCGTACCCTATCTCTGAATCTCTCTGTTTGGGAGTAGAGATCTTCAATGCTACTCTCGATACGAATTCCGTCTCTTGTGAAGACGAATATTTTTCTTAAAAATTTCCTTTCTTGCTTTTCAATTTCGGAAAAATTAGAGAGACCTCCAATGGATATGGTTTCCGATGCATGTAAAACTTCAGGCAAAACAACAGTCTCGTATTGCCTCAATTTCGCTGTGCGAGATATATTTCTTTTGTCATAGTAATTCCACGTAAGGCTGTATGCCTTTTCGAGTTTAACGACTCTATCTGAGTTCGCTGCATTGTCCGATCCTGATGGTTCTATGACTTCTCCGAGGAATCTGAAGGAGTTTACCCTTGAAATAGTTCCGTATTTCATAACTAGCGGGGCTATCTCACTGTTTGGATACTGGTTCCACATGAAATGAGATTTCTCGTACGATATCTGGAGCCCCACCTTTGACGCTATCCTATGTAATTTCTCTATTGCATCCTCAGTTTCTTCTCTTGACTTGGTCAGGATTGCTAGATTATCGCCAAAGGCTAAAGATTTTAAATTGATGCGGCATTCCGCTTTTCCAATGCTTAAACCTTTGATGTCCTTTTCCCATTCTCTGATGACTTTGTCTAAAACTATGTTAAAAAGACAGGGAATGAGGTAGTCTCCTTGTTGAAGTCCCTTATGCGTTCCGGAAGGGTCAGAGATTCTTCCAAGGAATTCCACCTCAGATGCTGTGTCTGTCCGACTCTGGCGGATCAGTTCTTTAATCTTCTTATCTACTCCTAGTTCATCCAAACAGTCGAAAACCGCCTGTATATTAATAGATTCATATGGCTTCTCAAATGCTAAAAAGGTGACGATAGTACTATTCTGTCGGATCTTCAATATCATCTTCAGGTTCCATATCTGTTCCTCACGCGATCGACCTTTCCTGAAACCAGCTTGGTACTCACCGATGAAGTGGTCTGTTTGTTGCTCTAGCCGGCTTAAGAGAGTTTTAGAAAGAACTTTGTAAGTGACTGAAGACAAGAAGTTGCAGCCGTAGTTGGCCGGATCCACCCTTTCACTTTCTTTATCAAAGGAGCGGAACGATGAACACTTCCAGTCCTGCGGGATCGTTTCAGTTTCCCAGATTTTAATTAACTGAGCATGGATACTTCTTATGAGGTCATCTTCTCCTTGTTTCCATATCGCTTCCGTGATGTCGTCTTCTGGAAATACTTCAATGTTTTTGAGTGATTGAACAATCTCTGCAGTTTCTTTTATCGTTGGTGGTCTACAATGAGGGTTCATAGGTTGAAATATTGCCTTGAAAATTAGCTTGAGACTTGAGAATATGACTGATATCCACCAGAGGACTGGGATCCAGCAGAAGAGGGACTGCCACCATGAGGGTAGCTTTGGTATTTGGTAACTGAGTAGTTTCTGTCGGAAGGTCTGGTAAATATTCATAGTTTTTTCTCTGAGAAAATTGTGTTTTATTTCTAAATGTCTGTTGATTTCATGAGACCTCTCTTCCCGGCTAATAATTTTGCAGATCATCGAATCGTCCCCACTTACGTCTTGCAGTACTGATACCTCAGCATTTTCCTTGAAATGTTCGGCATTAATTCCTAGACATCCGTAGCGTTTAGGTTCGGATAAGTTGAAATATAACCCCAACTTGATTTGCGTGAGATAGTGGTCCGAGTCAACAACACCCTTCCACACTCTTACATCTAGGATCTCGTGCATGTATTGCTTGGAGATAGCAACGTGATCGATCTGGAATTCTTTTCCTGAGTTGTTAAATGATTTCCAGGTATACTTTTCGTTCCGAGATTTCTCAAAGTGCGTAGACATGAGTTTCAAACCAAAGGTTCGGCATAATTCTATCAGGTGTTCTCCGTTCTTCGTCGTCTTGGGATGTACCGTGTGATTTCCAACGATGTTTTTGTGTTTCCACTCACCGCCAATCTGTGCGTTGAAATCACCCAATAAGATTTTCACATGATCTTCGGGAATTTGTCTGGTGGTTTCCTCTAGGAGTTCCCAGAAGTTTTCCACCTTTTCTGGTTTTGACCGGTTATCTTTATCTATGGGAGCGTGGGCGTTGATCAAAGTGTACGCCCTGTTGTTAAATTCTACTGTAAGTACTGAGATTCTTTCAGATGGTGATGTAAAACCGAGTATTGAATTTACGAAGGTTTCTCTCACCACAAAAGCTGTCCCGAGTGTAAATATATTTCCGGCAACAACCTCACCCGGTTTACCTTTGATTATCGTGTAGTTTTCTGAATCGAAATGGTTTTCATCCGAGAATCGTGTTTCTTGAAGTGCCATAATTTGAATGCCAAGTTCATCCAAGGCGTCCGTCAGCTGTTTCACCTTGCCTTTCTTCAATAGAGTACGTATGTTAAGCGTGCCAAAGAAGCACGTTTTATTGCAGTCAAGAGATATTGACGCATGATGTTCCCGATCCCCCAGAATCCGACGATCGGGAAAAACCGGACTGGCGTCCGGGGCCTGGGGTAGTTGCTTTATTATGCTTGTATGTTCCATCATGCTAATGTTTATATTGTCTGAGTGATCAAAGAGGAATGATCACGAGATTTCAGCTCGATTACTGAGATCGAGAGGTGCCTCTTGGTGACCTCCGGCTTACTTTTATTTTACGGTTGACTAAGAACGAATTCAACCAACCCTCCTCCTTTTAATCCGGGCTTGGGACCGGCAACAGTAACTATTGAGCAGCTATAAATGCCCAATAAATACCGCAGGCGGAGTTAATTTAACTTGAAGTTCAATTGTCGTAACAAGATTTTTATCTTGAGCTCAGTGGCAATCCTGAGATAAAGAAAGCAATGCATATGGTTCACATTAACTCGGCCGATTTTTGGTAAAACTAATTCATCACTTATTCATTTGAAGAAAAAAATATTAAATACTTTAGTGGATGCCGTCAAGTTTTGTTCCTTACAACGAATGTATTTAAATTATACGAGTAAAAGTTGCTTGCATGCTACAAGCATATGAAATATATTTATAATCTTTATTCACAAGCCAAGTTTCGAGTTTCAATTTTATCGGGAAGGGGTTAAAAAAAATCGTGAAAATCGTAGCAATTTCCAATTTTTGTAGACGCCTGGTGTCGAACCCAGTCCGTTTTGGCTGATGTTAGTATACTTAATAATTTGGTAAGATCTGATCTTCATTCATGCAAAGTTTTAAAGTCCAGATCATAGCGGGAAGGTCCTGAAATAAGACTCCATTATCGCCATCTGAAATGCATACGGAATGTAAATGACTCTCTGGGATCGAACCGAGGACGATCAAGGAAATTTAAAACACGCATTTGAAATTTATCAATGATCTTTATTTACTTGCCAAGTTTAAAGTTTCTTTATTATCGGGAAGGGGTTCAAAAAAATTCTTAAATATCGTAACAGTTACTAATTTTAGAGACGCCTGGTGTCGAACTCAGGACATATTGGCAGCTGTTAATGCAAAGTATGACGTGTTAGGAATTGATCTTATTTATTGCTAAGTTTGAAGTCGATATCATGCCGGAAAGTACCTAAAATTTGTTTCCGTTATCTCCATAAGAAATGCATTATGTAAATGGCTCTCTAGAATCGAACCAAGGACGATCAGCGGAGCGTTCAACAACGTAAATAAAAGATATTTATGATCACTGTCCACATGCCGAGTTTCAAGTTTCCATCTTATTGGGAAGTGATTAAAAAAATCTTAAAAATCGCAATGTAAATTAAACGGGAGAATATTTGCCCTGTCCTAGCGTCGAACCAAGGACAATCTTCGATGATGTCTTAATGGTTTTCGTCGGATACGCATGGGCCTCCAGCGAAACCTCGAATTTCAACTCTCTATTTTGCCTGGAAGTGCCTCAAAAAATTTTCGAAAATCCCCGCAATGTATCTTTATGGAGAAAATCGTGACTTTGGGGCCTTCTGGAATCAAACCCTGAGGTTCAAAATCGCCTTTTCTCTGGCGATTACACATTATGGCCAGTACGTCGTAAAAATTTCAAGTCAGTAGCACTTGTGGAACATGGTTGGAATTTTGATCCCCTATGAATGATTGAGTGAGTGAGTGTATGTATAGGTATATACGGAGAAACGTCTATATATAATAGATACTATTCTGAATTGAGGATTATCTCGGTTCTGAGTATAATTGGGTTTAGAGATTAGAGATTCAGTCCGTTATGGATTATCTGTTTATTATCGTATATGCATTGCCATGAAAATAGAAAGTTGAAGGAAACTGTCCCCAACATTACAAGATTGACGATTAAATAATACTGTTTACCATTTAACTATGCCATTTAATTTACACAAAGGAAAACGTACTTACAGTGAAGAAGAATCAGTCTATGAATGTGATGTATTAATGCTAAAGCTTAAAAAAAATTGTTTAGGAACCACAGCCGTAAACCTTAAGTACGCAGGATGCATGGCGTACTGAAGTAGAGCTAAAATACTTCCTTGTCCAACCCGAGTCTCGAAGTCGTCGAGGTTTTCCGTGATGTCCACTCCCTTAAAAACTTCACCGGATATGTACTCGCTTCAAGTTGATCTCACTGCAATATTCAGTCCTTTTAATAATAGTATCACTCTTACCATGCGCAAGATAGATAGAATATCATATTTCTATTCACGATTTCAACGAAACTTCGACCAGCGTCCTATCACATCGGAGTCTTAGAGATATGTAGTGATATCAGAGTACAGCAAGCGGTGTTATGATAAGATCTTCCCTCCCTCAACTTGCGCTGCGCTGGCTGACTCAATCCTGCGCTGAATCTGCGCATTAGATATTTTTTTCTTCTTTTTCCCATTTAAATCGCATAACCGTGCATTTTTTATTGTTTAGAATATATTGCGATTTCAAACATGGCATGAAAACGGCACGCTCTATTTTATTCCAATTAGTATGACGTATTCTACGTCTAATATTTATTTGAGAACCAACACGATACTCATGAAGAGGTTGGCATGGGTCAGGACTAAAACGTCTGAAAGCGTAGTGCATCATACTTATTGGTAATTTAAGGGGTTAGATAATTTATAGGAAAAGCCGTTTTCGGGCCGGTGGATTTAACCTCGTCATGACGGCCTAGTACCAGATAGAAAATTTCTGTTTTCACAATTCGAAGCTTCAATAATGTAGCTATATAAAACGCATACGTCTCTTCGCATACGTATTGCTAGCCAAATTTGAGCGAATTTTGGCAAACCTCGAAAAATTCATTATTGGAGTGCTACTTGGCTATAAGATGCGATTGCTAAATCAACTTTCATATGGTGCACAGCTGTATCCATTATCTATGAATTCAGATGATACTCACGATCAGATATGAAATATTCATCAAGTAAGAGAAATCAGGGAAAAAGCTGCGTTTAGCTAGAGCTTTTTTGAATGCAAGGGCGAAACTTGAGAATGGTCCCCATTCCATCTTTCCCATCCTCGCTCGTAAACAGAACGAAGCGAAAATGCAAGAAAACACCCATATAAATGATTACATTATCGCAATCCTCTAAAGGATGTCAAATAAGTGACGTATCCAGTAAATGAAAAGTCATCTCTGCCCGAATGCATTTAATCTTTTATGATCCGAGGACGTACTCCTGTTGATAATTAGTCTCAAACACAGGCACATCACGTATATTTTTTCGCTGATATAATCACGTTGAAACGTTCGAATGTATCAGCCAAGAATCATTGTCACCAAGAATTAGAATGCTTAAAAAATCCATCATAAACAAACTTTCACTAGACCACTAATTTGGTCTAGTAAAAGTTTGTAGACCACTAATTTGGTCTAGTAAAAGTTTGTTTACCATGGTTTTTTTACAAGTTAATAAGTACCACAAAATTAACCCTGAATCAGTATCGTTTATTAGAATGCTTGATTCAGATTTGGTAGGCCATTTGCTGTGAGGAGAGCAAATGTAAAACACTTAATTCCTCATCTTGCCTATTCGCCTTATCTTACACCTAATTGTATGATGGAGGGGATGAGGTTCACGGCTGGTCTTCGGGCTGAAAACTATATGTATATTCAAATGATAGTTTGCGACTGCTTAACACTAGTGAATACTTGAAATACTGGTTATTTGTTTATCATTTGAGTGATTCAGAATACATTCAGGTCATCGGTTTATGAAAAACTTACACGAAACTTACCTGCAGTTCATTTCTTATATAGGAAAGAAAGAAAATGCGTATATGGGAGAAAGAAAATGTAACGACTAATCCAAACTTACGTTGGCCATGAGTCTCTGCAGGAAGAACGAGAAGCTCCGAATAGTAATGCCTTCCCCGAATCCCCCACCGTTTTCCTCAGCGTCATCGCTAAAGAAAGAGCTCTTTTTTGCGAAGTCCAGAGAACTCGTGTCGTAATGATGGTACAGAACCCTTAATGACCGATCCGATGAGCGAGCAGAGAGTCCCTCTCTTTCTTTTTTCGGATTTTTTCCTCCTCCGGTCTGCCAACAGAAGGGGATCTCTGGTGACCAGATGATGCTCCGGCGACAAAAAAGTCCCCACGAACAGCATCCGATTTTCGGAAGCTGCAACCGTTCACTCCCGTTTTTAAAACACAAGAAAACGTACGCAAGAGCTTGGGGTCAGGAGATCACGAAAGGCGCAGATGCCTTCTGAAGGAGTCTCATAGTGGGGAATAGAAATGATTGAGCGAAGGAGTCCGAGGATGCTGATCAGTCGGCGGAACGCCTAAACGACCTGTTTTGCTTCGTGGTGGAAGTATTTCGGTTGCCCAGACGATTTCTGCCCCAACCCCCGGCTTCCTCTCGCACGTCCTAATGAGGGGGCGGGAGCGACGTCTGCTAAAAGAAAAGCGACTCCCGCCTTTTCTTTCTAGGTTTTTCAGGTTCCGTAAGGCCCACACCGAACGTACGATGCGTCTGCCGTAGTTCCTCCTCAGTTGTCGGTCTCCTCAAGGGCCCAAAGGAAACGGGATGAGACGAATGGGCGTTACCGTCCCAGTGGCCTAATAGTTTTCTCTTTTTTCAGTGAAAGAGAGAGGCGTCTTAATTGGATATCAGCCCGATAGTCCAGTTTTTAAGTTACAACAAAGATCGCCTCAAATTTCTCAGCATGATTTGCTTTAAGTTAGCCAGATTAATTGATACGTAGATATAGATAGATAACGGACTTTAATAGGCGGTATTTTGACTTTTAGGTTCAATTTAACCTGGAAAAAATTTTAAAATACAAATTATAAATTATTAATCAATAATAATATTAAAATAAAAACTTATATAAGTATTAAAATACAATCATATACAAATATTATAATGCAAACAAAAAATATTGAAATTGAAACCTATCCCATACATTATTAAAATACAGTTTTTAAAATACAAATATTTATACATACATCAGAGTTTTCTTGATAATAATTCATGCATAATATTTCATCTCTTGGTTTGTCTATGAGCTATAAAATCAATTTTAACCGCCTTTGCCTTCCCTTCACGATAACTAAACACTACCTTAAAATTTCCAATAATAATATATCTCTAATCTATTCCCTTGAACCCCAACTTAAATTACTTCCATAACCAATATCTCCTGTCACACATCCGTCGGTGATCTATCTACGTTTCGGTAGGCTCATGATCATTAAAAATCCCTCCTCTACGCCTTCTCCTGCACTTCTTGGTGGTTTACCTCATCCTTTAATATTTTACAAATCTGTACTCTCTTCCCTCTTTTTATTGCTCGATTGAAACCCTGATACATCCCAACGCTTCTCGTAATGTTCTGAATAATGTAATCGTAACTCCCATTGAAATATCTACCCGAATAAAGTTCGTGTTTAATGTAACAGTTTAAATTTACGAATAAATAGAATTGGACGTCTCTCGCAGCATACCTATTCTAAAGTTCTGATTTTTTATACCATAATCTCCATTTATCTTGCAACATATTAGGATAACCTTATCTGCTGTTGATGCACAATCTCTATGACAGATTATTCGTAAATTATACGGCGAAAGATTATGCCCATAAGCATTCTTGTATATCTATTATATATAGACGCTTCTCCGGATATACCTATATACACACTCACTCATTCATTCATTCATAGGGCATCAAAAGTCTAAGCATGTTCCACAAGTGCCACTGACTTGAAATTTTTACGACATATTGGCCATATCGTGTAACCTCCAGAAAAAATCCGACTTTGAACCTCAGTGTCATGGGTTCGATTCCAGAAGGCCCCAAAGTCCCGATTTTCTCCATAAGGATATATGGTGAGGATTTTCGAAAATTTTTTTGAGGCACTTCTCGGAAAGGTAGAGAGTTGAAATTCAAGGGATCGCTAGATGCCGTGGATATCCAACGAAAATAAAAAAGACATCGCCGAACATGGTCCATGGTTCGATGCTAGGTCGGGGCAAAAATCGGCCGTTTAAAATGCATTGCGGCGATTTTGAAGATTTTTTTTGAATCCTTTCCCGATAATATAGATACTTGAAACTCGGCACGTGGATAGATATCATGAATAGGTTTCATAATCAAATTTTACATATTTGCTGATGGTCCTTGGTTCGATCCCAGAGGACCATTTGCATTTCTCAATGCATTTCTTACGGAGATAACGGAAACAAAATTTAGGCACTTCCCGGCATGGTATCGACTTCAAACTTTGCATGTTAGTAGAGCAAGTCCTTAGAAATCAAACTGGGCATTCAGGGCTATCAATGTGTCCTGGGTTCGACACCAGGTGTCTCTGCAATCAGAAGTTGATCCGATTTTTAGGAATTATTTTGAAACTTTTGCCAATAATATAGAAACTTCAAATTCAGCATATGGATAGAGATCATAAATAACTTTCAGAAACATTTTTTAGATTTCCAGGATTGTCCTTGATTCGAATCCAGAGAGAAATTTAAAGTCGTGAAAATTAGAACGTCTTTTGAGGCAGTTGTAGCCCATATTTCTGCTTGAATTTTCACACATAGTTAGAGATGGTGATGTTCTATTGTGCTGCATAGTAAGTTCACAGTAAAGACCCGGGTTCGATGCCAGACGATGGAATTTCAGCGAATTTTAAGAAAAATTTCAATCCATTGTTTTCTTTTGATGGCCGTCCGGATATGATGCCGACATGAAAATAGTGTTGACGATCTGCTTGCAGTATGCAAGCAACATTTTACTCGTATATATATATATATATATATATATATATATATATATATATATATATATATATATATATATATATGATGTTATTTCCTTGGAATAGTTTCTGAGAATCTATTATGGTGATTTACTTGAATATATATCTATTGGATTCAAGTTCAGATCAACTACGTTTACAAAGAGATTAATTTGAGGTTGATCTCAATATTGTTTGATTTTAGTAGTAGGTATATTAAATATTTATCCAACTCTATATAATGTTTTAGCATTTGAAAAAGAGAAAGTTTCTCTTACTCATCACTTAATTATCGACAAATATCGTGAGAAAGATAGAAGTTGTATTCATTCATGAAATAGAAATTACAATTATAATTTCAGTTGGTAGATTAATGGCGAGCAATAAGTAATATGGTTTCTTTCGACGAGAAGATGAAAGACCACTGACATTCGACAAGAGTTGGCTATTGTGTTAATAATGTAGCTATTTCGTGTCACGCATGGATCTGAGAAATTAACACTTGCCTCTGACATTTATCCATGTGTTAAGCAAGCATTGGCTAAACATCTTACCGCATTTGCCAAGTTATTCTGGTAGTGTTTGTTTTCATAAGAATGATAATATCTCCCTCTATTGCTAGTTTCAGATGCTAAAATAGTTCATAGATAGTAATCTAAATATTCAAGAATCCTTTGATCTCATATTTTTTTGTAAAAATAAACAGCCGTGATAAAATAGCCTTAATTTTTGTTTGCGTTTTATTTTTCTGCTGGGCTAATTAGTTATTCGGAACGAAATCTCCCGAGAGGAAAATATAAGTCTTCCAAACTGAGAAATGACACTGTATATCAAGTCAGGTCGTTCGGCAAAAAATATCATAAGCATCAAGAACTGATAATTTTAGAGCGAAATAATCGCCTTTACAAATAGACGTTGCGCAGAAAATAGGGAGAACGATAGAGCTTTCTCTTCGTGGAAAATGATTCTTTGTGGCAAGATAGCTTTAATTACCGTGGATGATATATCTGCCTCTAAGTTGAACTCGAGGATGGTCATTCCAAAACTTCTGTTTCCAAAAATACCTCGCAAAGCCTTTTTCTACGCACCGTGTCCACTTTTGACCCCTCCTAATGAAGGCGCCATCTTAATTAGAAGAGGCTGTCCAATTAAAGAAACTTAGTTTGCAGCTCTCGATGTATTTCAGAGGAGGTAGAAAGATTTCACGTTTCTCTCTCACCTTCGGTATTCCATCGAAAAGGTTTGATTTACTTCGCATCAGGTTAAAAAGCTGACTGTAGCACATTTTAATAGGACTAATTCTTTTCTTATTACGTTTCAAGTTCACCCAACAGATTAAGCGGTGTCCGACATGATTGTAATTATAATGATAGACACAGTCAGAACGGAACACTCGGGGGCTTTTAATGTTAAGATTGAGAGAGGCTCGGGATATTGGGCAGCGCGTTCGACTTGGATGAAAGCGGTCCCGGGATCGATTTCCGGTGGCACACTACTTGCGAAATGACCTCTGCTGTCGAATCACTTATAAAATACTACTACACATAAAAACGAGAAATATTGAACGTTGAGTTATCGATATGCCTTGCGTGATTGTGATTTTCTTCAGATAATCGTAGATAAATACCTTCGTAGGTAAATATTTTACTAAATTAGTTTATTGATGGAATGCGGTTTGAGCGAATCCGCAACCCTCATGCATTTTAAAATATGCCGTTATCTTTTAACTAATAATATTTTAACTGAAGCGACGAACGATGTTTTAAAAATGAGGGTTTCATACAAAATGAACCTTTTTAACTTTTCTAAATTCTGACTTATTTAACGTAATTTATACTTCAATTTAACAATAAATGTAATGATATATATGTGTTGTAGTCGTCAATATTTAAGGGAGTCGGAAAATATATGAAGGTGGAAAATGTTGGGTCTCCTCGTGACTAATAGAGAGGATTCTGTTTCCAACTTACAGCCACTGCCCTTTTCAAAATATAACACCTTCCTTTTTAACGAAAAAGTTCCAGAAATCGCTGGTATAGCATTCCGTGGGACCTCACGATAAGAGCCAACCTTATCTCTCGGCTATACGGTGTTGCCAAACACTGTACTTCAAAGCCCCTCAATCTTATGCAGCTGAGACTATGCCGTTCGATTTTTTTTGTGGGGATCTGTACTCAACGATTATCTAAATCATCCAACATGTAACAATACAAAATCATTCACATTACTCCTTTTTATCAATGTTTAAAAATTAATTATTTGCAGTTATTACTTCTAATCCACACAATTTACAAAAATGGGATGCATATTTTAGTTAATAAAATATAACTGTCTCATAAGGCACCAATGTCATACTGTGTTAAAGATAAGACAAAGTTAACTACTTCCTTCATGATAACATGTATAGAAAACAAAACAATGCTGCGAAATATCAGAAAAATAAACGAAAGAAAATAAGTAACTGAGACAAACTTCGTATTTAAAAACTATTTTTTCCGGAGTTTGTCTCTATTATTCATGTAATGACATTTCGCGATGAATAGTTAAATCGATTACAAACAAAAAAGACTTCTGTTGCTTGCTGAGTGTTTTAGAAAATTATTATTGCTATGTAAGTAATTTCTGTGGCCTGCGTTCGCAGTCAAATCCTATAAATGAAGTCATAAGAGGGGAAAGAAATCCTTTTTTTTCAATTAGTGATATTTCTGGAGGTGCTTTTATTTGGTTCACATTTATTCGACCTAATACCTGGATCAGAATAATTATTGATATATTATAGATCAAGGCAGGCTGATGTCTATAGCCGTTTAAAGACTCATAATGGCTCACGAAGTATTTCGCAAAACAGTACGAATGATCGTTCAACGAGAGATTTCCAATGTTTCTCAATCACGTGGTTTATACCCTTAGCTTTTCAAATTTTCAATCATTCCTAGAAATTTGGTTTTGGTACATATTTTACACTCCTAATTTTGAATGGGATCATTATTTTTTCACTCATTAGAACAAAAGTCGTGGTTTGAAAAGACTTCTTATGACTTGAAAATGACGCTTGAGCGCCGAACCTTGTCGTCAGTTTGATTTTTTTTGTGGAAATCAAAATATTTTGGTATATTTATTCACTATGGAAACTATTAGAAGGTTCCACGAAGTGAAGGCTGTCGTAATCCATTACATATCTTGAAATGTTTCTTTTACCGCATTTTACAGTAGGCATATCGGAAACGGAGAAGAAAGAAGAACTGCTCCGTGTGAGACCGGCGAAATATTTATGAGAAAATCACTTCCTCGGCCATGTTTTGCCCTAAAAACGTTTCCCCGACACACTTCGAGTAAACTGACGATACAATTACCCGTCAAGAGTCGGCTGTTTCTCGCGAAACAAACCGAGATTGTCGCTCCCAGCTGAGGTGGTCTTGAGTCCCAGAGAGTAAACACAACATTGCATTCCCCCTTTTAACCAAAGTGACAGCGGCAGAAAAAGACGCTCAGTCGCCGCTAATTTCAAGCATTTTGGACGTCGGCCAATCCTCCTTCCCGCCATCCTCCCCTAAAATCTTCATCCCCATCCTCCCTCCCTTCAAAACATCCGAAACCTTCCCCTCCCGTGGACCCCTCTCGGCAGCGCGGCATCTCCTTTGAAGAGTTTTGGGGCAGTTCCTCATCCGAAAGGTCTTCACGACCCCTTAGCCTAGACCAAACCGCGGTCTGCTCGCTCCAGGAATTCCAATAAGCACCTCACACCAGCGGGATCTCCACTCCACTTACATTAAGCCAGCACGGAATCTCTTTATACTCTTTTATCTGTTCCAACATTCTTCTCCTCACCTCCGGATCCGTTCTCCTATCCCGAGGAACTCTTTCTTTCTCCGTTCTCATGAGTCCGGATAAAGGGTTGTGTGTTTATGCATCAATCTTCCCTCTCTCGCTTCGTTTCGACTCTCTCTTTGTCCTTCTGTTCGCACTTAATGCTCCGTCTCTCTCCCTGTTCCACTCGCCGTTTTATATCTCTTTAAAATTCTCGTCGCCGCGTTGCTATATATATAGAGACACATGTACGTACGTATGCAATCGCTCCCTGTGTATCCTCGTTGACTTTTTCCCTTTCCATTAGCTTCTGATAGTAGTTTCAAAGCCCTGATTGGTCTGTTTGCCGCACAGAAACACGAAGCATATGTTTAATCGTAAATTTAAATGGAATGAGCGTACTCTCGTCATTTGGTAGGAAATTCATTCAAAAACTCTTCTCCTGAAGAGTCTTTCACAAACTTACCGAACATAACCGATTCCACTTTTTCTGTTCTTGGGATGAATTTTCCAAGATATTGATTATTTTATTTTTCATGTTGGAACTTAAAAACATTATTCTGATTTACTATTCATAGAAGTAACGATCTGTACACGCAATGGGAAGTGGTGACTTAAGGTATCGTTTTGTCCCCACTGTTTCGCGTGGATGGAATTCATTCATTGATATTGGGAGTGAACTCCTACATATACAAGTGTAATGGTAGTAGGTCAGTATCGAAATCTTGATTCAAAAGCAGTACGTAATTACGACCTTGTTGCAGGGAAGTTCTTTTATAGCTTCCTACAAGGTTTCCTTCTATTATCCATTATTTGAACAATATAAAGTATACCCTAGTTCAAGGTACAGTTTTTAAGGGAAATTTCAATTGGTAGTATGGGTTATATACCACTTCAAAATTTATCAAGTGAATCAGCCGTATCGGATGTTACTTGGTGATATTTCTTTTTATGGTGGAGGATTTGGATGCAATAGATAGGCTAGCTGTGCCAGTTTTCTCCTACTCTGACGTGTGACTCATTTCTATCTCTCAGTGGATTTTAATTCGATAGGACAATGTTACTCTTGCCTACTTCTTATTTAAATATATGGTTTATGCAAAACAAATAGTAGACATTTTAAAGACAATCTTAAGACATTTTTCCTTTAAAATTATATTTGAAAGTAAATTATCCATGCGTTTTTTATTCGCGAAACTTCTATCAACCCGGAATCCATCCTTACAGATAAGCCTGTATGATCCTTATGAGAATCGGTATTCATTTATGCAGCAGTAGCTCATATCATTTGTAGGAAAGTGATAATTTCAACAACCTTGAATAATGATGAATTGACCTATCATTCTAATTCCCACTGTATAAATGATTGAATCGTGCTCGGAGCACTCTCCCAACCGGGCATTCATAATCCTGTGATCGATCTCTCTATCTCCGCACCATTTGAATACCGGAAAAAAAATCCGGGAGGTAACAATGGGAAAATAGCTCAAAATATAAGTTCATCGGATCCCTTTCGATCCATCCTATCTTTATTGTCCCGTCCATTGTGAATCGACACCGCCAGTTCAGGGACCATCCGAAACCAATCGACCGCCGCTCGGTCATCTCCCGATCGACTGGGAAAAAGCCATCGGTCCCTCAATGAATGCACTAGAAACACTCTTCCCACACAAATCCCGATCAGATATTCCCCGTATTCTATTCACGGCCAGCTTTTTATACGCGTTAAGTGTCTGAGCGTGTCCGCATAGATATCGCGCAAGTCCATGGGTTTGGTATCGACCTTGCGGTGGTGGCTACAGGATGGCTTCCGATTATGCCAGAAGCTTATGGGAAGCTATGACCCGACACAAATGAGATGCATCTGCCTCCGCTGGAAGTGCTGGTTTCTCCGCAAATGCGGGAGTCGAGACGAATCGAGCGTCGGCACGGCCGTGCGCCCCGGTTATTTTGAGATGACCATGGATGTTACTGTGTTTTATCCCTTGATTCCCGGAGTTAATTTAGTGCGTCGCGATAAAGGACGGGGACTCGGGGCTTGTGTTTGTGGATGGTGGTAAATTAGGAGACGTTCGGGGAAATATTAAGGTCTCGCTCGGTAGTGCATAGAGAATGGATATATTCTGGTAGATTATAATAATTCTAATATATATATTCTGGTAGATTCCCTCCCAGTGTTATTATATCCTAGAAGCAATTTGCTGTGAAAATGTAATGTTAGGTTGGCAGTAAGTGACATTTTTCAACGCGCTCACATAGAAAACATCGGAGATGTAAAATAGCAGTCAAACTTTTCATTGAATTACTTTGTTGCCAGTAATACCACATCGTTTACGCGATGAATAAAGTACATCTTGTGTACCACAAAGAAAATCTGTATATTGCTCATTAGTATAAAATTATACATTAATACTGTCAATGCAAAATTTATTTACTGTCGTTCTAACTTACTCTTAAATCTAAAAATTAAACTTAAATCGCAATGAACTTATGAGCTCATTAGAAAAGTATAAATTATATTTAGAAGGTGCATCTTTAATTTTTTACATAAAGAGCGGTCGTACAGTAGTGTTTATGTATATCTCTTGCACTTTAATGAATTTTCATCTTTGTTATTCAATATCAATTATTGGTAACCTTTTTGTTTAGATAATTTAAATACATGCGTGATTTATTTCGAAAATACCACGGACCTCCGGACCACGTCCTTAACTCCAATCGATTAATTATTGAACTGCAGTAAAAAACACTTAGATAGCTTAACGAAAGAGTCAGCTATTCTAAATTGTGAATTATGTTTCTCTCATATCGCTTTAGTATGAAACGTATAAGGTAAAGCTTGGTAAGGCTGTCGATTCCAAAGACTTCTTGCTACTACTCTTTGCCAAATAAGGAAGATAGATACGAGATCGTATATTTATTCCTTAATTGGTTTAGTTTAAGGAGCTTGTATGCCATAAACAAGGGACACAGTGTCGGTAATGTTAACTAATGATTGAATGTAGGCTAAAAAATGATGCGTGACCAGTATGAAATGGGTGTTTTGCGCGGATTTGGAATTATGAATGGTTGGAAACAGAATGACTTAGATGGAGTATGAGTAGAATCTGTACGAGGAAGACGGATATAAAAATGGTATAACGTGATGAATGAGATTTTAGAGAGAAGAGATATCTGTATCTTAAAGAAAAAAGGAATAAATTGAAAGTTAAAAAGTAATCCTTGGTAGAGCTGTTCCATGTTAAAACGCAGAGGAACACAAATAAACGTGCAATATCACAGAATTTATTATTACATAATGAAATGTGGGGTGGAACACATTTACTGTTTTTTCTTGCTTTTAAAAGAGGAATGAACGAAAAGATGGATGGATATGTCTGAAAGACTTATAGCATAGAAAATTTAGACTGAAAAAAATGATTAAATGGAATAGACATTCTTTCGAAGAAGTTAGCTTCTAAAAATTGCACCGTTAAATAATTCATATTGTTGTCCAGAAGAATAATTTGTCCTCTGGACTTAAATCTATCGAATTGAACTTAAATAACCATGTTGTTGGTAAATATACTTACTCTACTATCAATGTCATTATTAAGGCCGTTCATGTATATTCAAAATATTAACGGACCAATTGTGCTGCCTTGCGGGATGCCCGAGGTCACTTTAAATTGGTTGAAACTGAAGTCATCCAGTATCTATTATTCTTCTCTGTAGTAGAGAAAGCCATTACATAGCTTAGTTCTTCTCCACTGATACCAGTAACTTATAATTTGTATCATAATTTATGATGCGGGACATTATCAAATGCTTTATTCAAGAGAGAGAAAGGAAAAAAATAATAAACTCACTCGTCCTGAACCAATTCACTTCTTTGACTTCAAACGTTGAAAATTTCGACCAGCATAAATCACGCCGCATGCTCCGGATAGAAATTCAACTGGACCAGTCAGCAGCAGGATATATCCGATTAAGTTCGAAGGAAAAGGAGCAAAAACGGCGCGGCTTGAATGGGCCCAAATGCCCCACTCGACGCAACAAGAGCACGTGAAAAGGCGCGTCCCTCACTTAAAAACGTAACTTGGTAATAAACGGCCTTTACCGCATTCCCTCCGCTCTTCCCAATTACTTAAGCCGGGCTTCCAGCGGTGCTTAAATCTTCAACACCTCTCCCGTCCGTACCGAGTGAGGAGTTACCTCCAAAAAAGTACTCCATTTTCTCCATTCCTCCTCTTTAACCCCTCGGGCTGAGTCAGACGGGAGGAAAAGGGTACAGATCTCGTCCCATCCTCACCAAATTCTCCCCTCCGACCATTCTTTTCTATTTTTACCGTTCGACGGGGGAGACAAATCTTTCGCCGCGGCGAATGTAACCAGCTTGGCTACCAGCCACGCTCTCCCCCACGGTCCCTCACGCACGGGGGAGGGGAGACGTGGGTAAGAGATGGGAAATGGAGAGGGGAAGGGATTTCCCCGATCAATCACTGCGGGCCGCAACTTCTTTTAACGTGCGGCAGTTTTGTTTCTCTCCTTTATAGCGGAGGGCACGAGATTTTTCGGTAAAAAAGGAAACGGACGGTCCGGGAGGGGAGGACGAGAAAAGAATTCCAACCCTTACTTTTCGGCCGGGATTTTTTTCGTCTCCTGTTGTTTGGGCAAGTGCGGAGAATACACGGGGGAAAAGAATAAAAATGTGTGGGGACAAAGAGGGATTTTTCCCCGAAGGACACGTGTTGACTCCGCGGTAATAAGCGGGGGATAATTGCGGTAAAAATACATCATCTCGGACCGATGGGCGGGGTTCATGCTGAAAGGCGTCGCTCGTACTCGCGTATTAATAGATGTTTTGGAGGTCCCGAATGAAAAGCGCATTAAGTCGGAGTCGCAGTGGTTGAATTTTGAAGGAAACAATCATTCACATTTACCCAACATAAGGTAAGAAAGGGGTGGTTGATTTTATAGTTCGTAGTTTGCTCCAACGGAATCGGCAAAGTTTTTCGTACCAATTTAGAACCCCGAAATTTAGACAAAGTAATTTGCCATGTGACTTTTCGTTATAACCGCATTGTATGACTCATAGTTATAAATTGTGACATATGCCGTCTTATATTGACACACATCTTAAGAAAAAACACTAATAACCTCCACAATAGATTGTTAATGGCTGGATTTGTCAACGAGTTGACATCTTAAGAAGAATACTTATGGGAGTGTTCTACTTAATAACGAGATGGTAATCTTTAATTTTTTTAAGTTTAATTTTGTCTTGCATTTGATGAAATATTATCTTCGTTGATTTATCAATTAGCGTATAAGCCTGGAAACCCTCAGACCCAAGCAATGTATTCTAGTGTGGGCAAGAGATATCGTTCACGTATGCGCTATTCTAATACTGTAAGCTCTACTCTGAATTTCAAGGCAATTAGGATTTGCTAATTGAATAAGAGAACGTTTCCAGTAGGCCCCAAATTTCTAAAGTTTAAAACCTCTCTAAGTCTATCACTTAGCTGTCGGTTTGAGACGAAATTATTTTATAATTCTTAAATAGTGAATAATAGTTGATAATATATAAAATTATAAGAACATATATAAAATTATAAGAACATCTCTGTTCCTCAGCATGAAGATTAGTGATAATAGATTGTGATAATAATACGACTCGTATTTGCCTCATGGTAGAGGAGGATGCAGAAGGAAAATATGTCTTTATCATAGCAGTAACGTTATTACGATTTACTTAATGTTCTCTCTTTACTCTACATTATAACTAACTATAATATACTTTAACTACAATAAAAACAAGGTGGGCAAACTATGTTAGATTTTTATTTTCACATCTTATACATAACAATAATTCTGATGAAATTAATATTCAGCGCTACCTAAGATTGAGCCAATCATTTAAGCAATCATCCCTCCTTTGATGCTCTTCTAAGTGCTCCCCCTCTGTATCTCAAATTAGCTCTTTAAAATCCATACTTTGTAGCCACGTATAAATACTTGAGGTGACTGAAAAATGACGATGACGGTCTTACTACCACAGCCTTACTTCTCAAAGGAGAACCCGGTGTATTTTTTACACTCAATGAACAGCCACTCTTTGTTCCTCGGGCTCTTTCATAGAGTATTTCAGCGCAATGGGCACCTTCGACGTCTTTTTCTTCCACTCATTCCGTGTCGTGATAAATTATTGAAGATATTCGTGTCTCTCCCCAATGGAAGCCTACGCACGTTGACGGAATGGGCGCGATGAAATCAAAACCACGTCTATTAAGCAGTCTTCCTGTCTATTCTCTTAAATCTGCCGCCCCAGACAAGCGGCCTCTCTTCCTCCCAATAACGCTCAAAATAACACCGCTTTGCTTTCGGGGACATGGCTTATTTCTGGGATACCGCGATGACCACCGAAATATTCGCGTGGGACGCTTGGGTTCACCCGAGGGACATTTCCAGTACGCGGCCACTAACTAGATACCGAGCAAGAGCTGGTGCTCTCACCAATGAAATGGTGTTGATTTCCATTATAGTGGGGAGTTTGGGAAGACAGTTGGTTTGTGGAGAGACATTATTTTGGATAAGCAGTCAGTTTGTTGGGACTTACGGAAAGTGTTTGAGAAGTGTTTTTTCATTTCTTATCGTGGAACCATTTGATTCAGCGTCAATATTTTACTGTATTGTATTTTAACAAACATATTGATATGCAACGACGCATTAGGCATTTTATTTACTTATTTAATTAAATATTAAATCATCGGAGGAGGGCGTATTTTTGTGAAACTCAATCTTAATGAATGAAAAGAAGTTATTCTAGTACTATTTATTTATTTAAATAAAATAATTTTTCCACTTTTTTAATTAACAAACGACTAGTTTCAACGAATTATCGTCATCACAAATTTAAAATAACGTTTACGAAAGCGAATTAATGCTGTGAGGAGGGTGATGAAGGTGAGTGTTAATGGAAGGGGGTACGTGAAGATAACAAGATGTTCAGTGAAATAGACAAGATATTTTTATTGTATGTTATATCATGTATTTGCGTTATCATTAAATAACTTCCCCTTATAATGGCGACTATTCAAGAGACAAGATGAGCTAAATAAAAATTGTTGAACGCGGTAAAATTTAGGAACGTTCATTATACATAAGGTAATGAAAAATTAATGTGTAGAGAGATGTATGAATTTGTCTGAAGATAAAGATTTATGAGGACGAATGCAAATGCAGCCGCGCGTTGCCTTCGTTTAAATAATTTGGCATCTGAGCACACTGAGCTAAGGAATTTTAAAGCTGGATGAGTTGAATCCTCCTCCTTTAAATTATTTGTGAATCAAAGTTGTAACACGCTTGAGATTTAATAGTTTGTATTCTTTATTGAGTATCCTGAAGTCGTCAATTCTCTCGAGAATGGGAGGGTACATATATGAATGGCTTACATATCGATCATTGACTCATTCACGTCTCACCAACGGTTGAAGTGTGCTATTTTTCATTTATCTATGAAACGTGAATTCCTTCTGTACCCAGACCCATGGAAGGTGAGAAATTAATAACAAATATAAGTTTCTGGAGGACTTGTTGGTAGTGTGATATGCCATTGAAAAATTGGAATTCGTTGAAGTTGAAGGAAGTACTCTATCAATTTATATATTTTTCAAACCTATGAGAATCGAATTAAAAATTTATCATCACTAAATTAATCAAGGCGATATTTTTGCTTTTCGGGAAAGAAATTTCTATGGCGCAAAATATTTGGCACCGATTTCAACCGAGTTTCACGCTGGGATAATGTTTTGGTGCAGATACTATTGACGGGTCTGACGTTAGCCGATCTCTCCCGATACCGGAAATTTGCACAGTTACGCAGCAAAATACATTGATGGAGTGAATCGTATTCCATACAATTTAGCTCGATTGTCCGAGATTTTTTTCGTAATACGTAACGTAACGTAAATCGTAATCTACCATGAAACCGTAATCCATTTGGGATTCCTCGCCGATCCGGATTATCACGCCCGGTGATTACCGCATATTGGGTAGGGGGGTCCCCGCAGACGGGGGTGACGACAATTAGGGAGTGAGAACGCGTTTTTCGGGCACACTTGACCGGAAGGGAAAGATTAAAGGACGAGGCTGGATGGACGTGGGAGCGGCGACGGACCGGACGCGCACCTCCCGAAAAGGGGCCTTCATCATATGCGAGAGCCTTGGGTTGCAGGAAACAGTATCGAGGGAGGGAGGCCCCCATCCTCCCACGCCTCCGCGGCGTGATGGATCGGGGGCCAAATGGAAGCTCGTCCTGCCCTGAGGACGAATCCCGCCTCCGGATCCCCATTGTCGGACGGCTCTCGGATTATCGGATATATATTCCTCGATGTCCATTTGTCCTCCAGAGAGCCTCTCGGACGGGATTCCGGGTGTGTCGATCCCTCAGTCCATGCGTGTAATTCGGTTTTCCCTCTTGAGCGTGATTCCTGCCCTATCCTGTGCGATTCTTTGCGTGGGATTTGATTCATCGGCACGCCGCTGAGGGATGCTTTTCGCCTCGCGCGTTTATCTTTCTTATCCGACTGCCTTGAGGGTCGCGGCGAGTTCCGAGTGTGGATAATACTTCGTTCTATCTCTTGTCATATTTCACGCGATGATGTTTTCGCCAAAATTGGAGGTGTGAACAGGTCTCGGGCAGCAGAGTAGAGATATTACCGCGCATAGTATTGGGGCTGGAAATGGAATAATTCATGAAAAGGTGTTCTTCGTTTCTATGGGTCCATATGCATCAGATATCCCTTTTAAAAGTCTATACTTCTTGGTATTTTACCCCACCCCTTATGTCGTCTAACGTCTTCTGTCTTTGTCTTCCCCTTTATTTTTTCCCCTTGCATTCTACCCTCTACTTTCTTTAGCAGCCCCTCAACTCGCAATGCTTGGTCCATCCATTTCCTCTGTCGATACTTAATTACTTCAATTAAAGTCCTCTTCTCCTCCGTAACCATCTCCAACACCCCCGCGTTTGTTTTCGTATCCACCCAACTTATTTTTCCATTCTATGCCAAACTCACATTTCAAAGGCCTCCAAACGCTTGGCTTCCTTCTTCCTTAATGTCCACGTTTCACAACTATAAAGCAAAACACACCGCACTAAGGATTTCACCAATCTTCTCCCGATTACTTTACCAAGACCTTTGGTCATCAATTCCCTTTGTTTCATGATTGCTTCCTTTGTCAGGGCTATTCTTTTAGGAACCTCATCTTTGCACCTTCCGTCCCTAGAAAGAGTACTTCCTAACTGAGAGGATTTATCTACTTGCTTTAGTTTTTCCCCATCCATTCTTACCGTTAATGAAATAAATTACCCAGTGAATTTATTGAATGATTTTTCCAGAGATATTCACGTGAAAATATTATTTTTAATATTGCTAAGTAATTAAAAATCCATAGAAATACACAACAAACTCTTTAGGTGCCACGCCCGCTACGATATCTCTGATTGAGAAATTACCATAATAATATGTCCAAGATGCTTATTACAGAATATCAATCAATGGTGAATTTATTACTATACATATCCTATCTTTATGTGACCGGGATATCAAACAAGTGCTTAGTGGAATTGTACTTTTTTCCGAACCAATGTGTTTACTTCCAATATGTAATCACCAATCAGCAGTACAATTTCACTCAAATTAAATGAACTTACAATTTGATTCACTCATCTGCAAAGTTTACGAATGATACAAATATCAGAATAGTTTTTTTTAAGTTCCAACTTATTATCATTATGTAATTATTTGTATCCAGCATTAGGATTTCCTGTTTCTCATTTGATTATGCTCAAGTCAGGCTCGTTAACAAACTTTTTTACAACATCCATTTAGCCAATTGTGAACTTCATCAAAATCCGAAACTGAATGGATACAAAATCGTATTAACACCGTTTCTTCTAAGGTAGCATGATTCACTCTTGTTGCCTTTAATTGCCGCGCAAGTCGTTAATAAATTCGAACGAATAAACGGATGCTCCACGGAAGGAGAGAAATAGTTTGCACGAATCCCCCTAGGGTGCGCCGCCGTTCACTCCTTACCTCCGCAACCCGATCATTTCTCCAAATCGTTTTTTTTCCCCTTCTCGAAGGGAAGGCCGATTATGCTCATGCCACCGGTCACATCAAGTAGGCACGCATCCATGTTTCCCCGTCCAATGGCATTGGACTCGTATATTAATAATTAGGCTGAGATTGGAAGCAATTGACTCTTGCCTGTTTAAAAGAACGTAAAAATAAGACTGGTACTGTTAGACGTAGACTTTCTGCCGCGGTCTCCAACATATTCCAACGGACATTCATCGACCTAAGTTGAATAAAGATGGAAACTAACTATTATAGACAGATTCAAGATGAAGCTTTGGAGGGATTTACTGAATTCCTAATTTGAGTTTTGTTCTGAGTGGCATCTGATGATATAAGGTTTACTTAGCAGTACTCGTAATGTGTACTGATAATTTTCAAATGAATGTTACATTTTGGAGAAAAAATTTCTGGCAGTGCAATTTTGATAAAATTGTAGGTACATTATAAGTGCAATTGAGCATGAAAAAGAAAATCAGAACGATCAATCTTTCAAAAAACTAAAATTAAGGTTATATTTACGAAGAAAGACACGATATGTGATGGTGGAGAAAAATTTACAGGCTTTAATCAGTGGATACTAACTAAGAAAAGCATTCTACAGGAAAGTGCAGGTAGATAATCAAGTTCATGCCTACAAGAGCACTGTCTACTGGTTATGGATACCTATAGTCCATATAACAAATCAAACCAGCTGTAGTATTCCATTACTCTAAAACAGTACTTCCAAAACTTTAAACAATTATGCCCAACTTTGATATCAAAACAGCGAATTCCCATAAGATGGAAAGAATTAATTTTTCTAATTGACGTAAATAATGTTTCACGAATTATTGTGTTCTGATTAATAGCTGCAAAATGGTTGCATACATTATTTGCAATGTTGAAAACTCTTGGGAGAGTAAAAAATCAGAACGAATTTAAAAGAGATAGCTCGTAAGTCCTGCTAGAAATACCGATGGAAAACACTACTCTAAAGCATTTTAGTTAGTGATATATGGATCATCATATATTATTAGTCATTTTATAAATGGTAAACGCATAAGTGTTCGTGACTCATGTCATTTCAAAATAATCCCACGTACTCGTACTTAGATTATGTAGGTACATCTGAGACCAGTGGCGTAACTATACCATCTGAGGCCCGTGGCAAATCCATTGGATGGGGCCCCATCAAAAATTGTCACATTGTAATTTAATCTTAACAAATCACTGAAGTAGTTACCCAATAGTATTACTAATACTGAGTGCATTTTAGTTAAATATATAATAAATTTGATTTATCAAAGGTTTTGGTTTTATTTAGGTTTTTATTAATTTTAGTTTCTAAAATGATCTTACAGCTCTAGCTGTATTCACAAGATTTGTTACAAATAACATTAATGCAGTACATACTTAATGAAACCTTCATGACATAAAATGATTCTTTATTATTAATAAATCAGTAACTTCTCTAATATGCGAAGACTTTTCTATTTCGCCTCTGAAGGTGGACGGAAAACTGACAATTTCCCTGGCAAATGATTCAGATTAGTCTTTTTTATATATTTCAACAAATTCTAGAGCTTCTTTTAATAGATCAGTATCATTTAAATATTTTGCAAAGTGGCAGGTTTACAGGCACTTAAATTGAAAACAATTTCATTAATCGGAAGGAAACGCGATTTTAGTTGATTAATAATGATGTCCAATAGTCGATAAAATGTTCACTTTGAACAAACTTTCCAGATCTTGGAGACGCTCATCTTCCCAAATTTTGACTGATTAAAGTACTTATATAAATAATTTTTTTTATTGTTAAAAATTTTAGGTTACTTCTGAGCTCGTGGCCTCTCCGGCCGGGGGCCCCATCGGGCCAGGGGCCCGTGGCATTTTGCCAGCCCTGCCACCCTATAGTTACGCCACTGTCTGAGACTATATAAAAGTTGCATTAAATTATTATCTTCTCAAAATATGCAAGAATCTTATCTCCTCTTTTCGACTACTGTCCGCCGATCTCAGTATTGAACCAATCAATGGAATCTTATTGGGATTCCAATGTCTCATCTGGACCGGCGAGTAAAAATTAGAGAACTAATGTTGTTCGAAATGGATGAGTTATTCATTTTACGCAGATCTGAAGTCAGCATAACTAGTAATAGTAGAAAGATAAAAACAAGTTGAAGAATTTGGTAAGTTATTAAAAATAAGTCATAAAAACAGAATCAGTCTTTCCGACCTCACCGCATAAACGTAGGATTGAGAGGTGAAGAGTTATAAAAAGAAAATGTGAATGCGAGGAGAACCTCTACTGAATATCGTACTTTTCACTGCTGCAAAAGGGATAGCCGCGGAGAGTAAAAAGGAGTTGGAAAAAGTGAGCCGAACACGGATTCCTTTCGAGTCGGAGAGAAAGATTCTTTCGCGTGACGTTCAAATGATAATCGCGTGTTGCGGTGGTTCGCCGAGAGGAAAAAGAGAGTACGCAAACGCATGAAGGGTTGCATGGAGTGAAGGATTAAACGAGTCCTTTAAGGGAACTTTGTCACCCACAACACGTACATGCGGTTCTCTCTATGTTCCCCCGCCTCATCATGCAAATGCACTCTCGGACCACACTCGATTGCTCCGGAGATAAACGCCGCGATTGCATCGAGCTGATGGACGCCGCCCGTCTCAGGCTGGCTGTGAAGCCCGAAGGACGGCTGGTACCAAACCCCCTCTTACATTGGCTACCCAGAACCAATAAGGGGGAATGAGGCCCACTTGACAAGATGAGGAGTGAGTTAGCTTGCCTTTGTATTCCTCACCAAGCCAGAATACTATAATAGGACCTATTTCTCGAAAGTGAAGCACAATGGCTCCGTGAGGCACTTCTAATAACAATTTTAGCATTCTATTAAAATGATAATATATATTAATACTTTATTCACTATGGACCACAAAATCAAGTATGGATATTTTCAGGCTATAAGAGAAATATGTACAGACATGTGAAGGAAAAACTATGAAGTTATAAAATAATAGTAGTTCAATTTAGATAAAAAACACTTAGGGCTAAAAAAAACATAGCAACTAAGCATTTACTAGACTAATTTATTTAAGAAAGACACGACCTAGGTTTCGAGGCCTTGCAGCTAGACATTCTTAAATAAAGTGGTCTAAAAATGCCTAGTTGCATTTTTTTGCAGGTTAATAAGTACCACAGTATTAATCCTGACTCTGTATCGTTTACTTAAAACTCATTCCAAAACGAGAAATAAAAAAAACAATTCACCACATACCACAAAAATTGGATTATGCCATAAGGAGAGAGCTTAATCATTACCATAATTTAACTTCGTTCATACCTCAGTGACTTCCATGTTATCATAGACATGTATAAGATAGTGATACTAGTAAATGAAAGATATATTTTTCATTCCTGTACCAAATTGAAACATTCACAAACGAAAAATAATTCATTATCAGTATGTAGCAGCAGAACGAGGTTATCCTTTGGCTGGGAGATACCCTTCCCCCTCTCTGATCCTTTTGTAGCCTTTATCAGGGCTATTTCGTTTGCCGACCCTTTCTTGCGAAGGATTCGCTCTCCGACCACCTTTTACCTGAAGCGTCGCTTCAACACTGTGAAGACACGAAGTCTCTCATTACGCGTGTATTTACGTCCCTCTCAAAACTCAGCCTATTTATCAGCCGGACTTAATGCACGGGCAAGCCCGTGCATTAAGCAATGCATGCCCTAGCGTGTGCCGCTATCTATTTTCCCTTTTGATTCCACCGAATCCATCCCCGAGCTTCCCAGTGAACTTCCCCGTTTGCTCGCGATTACTTTTTTCGCGGCCGATAAGCATCTATGGATGCGTCATTAAACGCCTTAAAAGCGCGTTCGCCGCATCAAGAGGTGGCGGAAAGATTTACGGGATGGTTTTCGCTTTCCGTAATCGAAAACACGGGGGTGAAGCATGCGAGTTACTGGGGTACGAAATGATGGCGGTGTATGTCTTTAAGTGGAGAGATAGAGATTGTTTGATGAAGAAACTTTCACTTCTTTGCGAGACAATTAATTTAGTATGGACAGAGTGCATCTCCCTTTCGCCAAACACGATTTCGACGTAAGCAAGATTATTAACGTCGTGATTATGTCACCTTTTCTCTTCCCGTAAAATTTCAGGTACCGATCTACCGCGCTTTGATCTAAGCTTCCCGTAAACCTCTAGCGGAGAACTAGAGAACTGCCCTGTTGTGTTGTCGTTTCAACTGCTGCATTTAATTGTTGACCTGAATGAGTAATTTTTGACATTGCAAACTTATTAAAATACTTAAGCGCGCTTTGGATTTTGTGAGAACAAGAGTATGTACCGAAAGAATGGTTATAATTTTCCTACATAAACACAAACAATTCGGAGTATGTTTTAACATTTACGGACAATTTACATACCCATACAAATTAACGTAACTCGTAGTAAGATAGCAGTTCACCGTGAAGAAGTAATATATAAAATTATTGTGATAGATTTAGTCCTGGAAGAGTACCAGTTCCGTTTGCTTTCTCTATGTACCGTTATTTACTGCATCCCATTCAATATATTTTCGTACATTCCAATCTTTATTATCGAATAACATATGTCTTAAGCAATAGCTGTCTTAATAAAGAGATAGCTTCTCAAAGTTTGTCATTTGATAACTATCGTGATCTGAGCTAAGAATTCTCACCCTCACCTTACGTGAAAATTTTTTAACTTTTATTTGACTTGTCTAAAGTTTGATATTTACCCACTCTACTTTTGATAAATATTCCTTTGTAATATTAAGGAGACCAAAATGAATATTCATGCACGTATTTTAATCCTTGTTTAAAATAGTTATCTCCGAGACGAGAAACGCATTGAAACTAGTTGAAATTGTGGTAGAAATCACATTAATATATTCTAATTATTGCTTGTTTCTCTCTTGCCAAAATACTTTTTTCTATTTGTTTGGGTGGTTATACGAATTTGCCGCCCTAAACTATATTTAGCTCTTCACGGGCAAATATTTAGATGGGATTCATCCTCCTGCCGCAGAGGGAGCAGCTGGTGAATTCGCAACCCTTTTCAGGTAGTTGGCTACCTCCGGACACTAGAGCCATCTACGACACTAGCCAATACCCACTGTCACAATCCTTTCGTTCAACTTTATAAGTGATGAAAACCTCATGAAGCAGCTTTACCACTATCCTCTGTCTAAAATCCAGTCATTTGTTTCCGCTTATATGTTCTTCTCGGCTTCTTCTTGAATTCCCTTGCAATTATGCTATGCATTCACTACTATGGTAAAGTATCGCAAAATCTTTTAGTGACCATCACTTTACATTCGGCCATCTAGGGAGATATAAACAGAGCTAGAAAGTATGGTAGACTAGAAGTACCGCGGATTTATTTAACTCAATCACTAACATATCTCCTCATAAAATACACCGAAAAATTATTCATTCTTTCATATGATAGGTCGCTTACTTGTTTTGGTAGGATAGGATCATGATGTTTTAATACTGTGAAAATTATGCTTTCAAAAATTATGAATTTCAAAGCTGTTAGTTGGTGTTAGGCTAATGAAACAAATCAAACATTGCGGAAAACAAAGTCATTTCATGGTGTAACTGTAAATTTTAAACAGTACGGTATGTGTTTGGGTTTTTTTACTAAATAAAAAAATCGAATTCTACTGTGTCGAGCAGTCTGATTTGTAAAAAGTACAAAATGGTACGGTGTTTACTAAGGATTGATCTTGGCTTCGAATAATCTGTCATGTTAGTAATGAGTGCAATTATAACTATCGTATTAAATTTATCTGGAACTGTTTAACTCTTGACGTATGAGAAGGAAATTAGAGTTCTCAGCCCTCGGAAGACGAGACTGGGGTCAGTTATCAAGGGGAGTGTAACTGAGTCATTCCCCGCCCAATCCGAAATCGGGCAAGGACAATTAGGACGAAAACGCCCGTCATTGATTCCCTCTCCTAATTGATCGCGTCCTGAAAAAATCCCAGTCATCCTTACCAATTCACCTCCCCCAACTCCTCCCCCACCAGAATCCCCATCACTGTAACACTCCCATCGCTTATTAGCATCGCCCTCATCACTCCCCCGAAAGCCCTCCGCATTCCTCCATCAATTCCGCAAGGAAATCTCGACCCACGTCACCCTCGTGGACGAGTGGTCATCAGAGTGGTAAGACAAAGGTCAGCGCTACTTCCCGAAGCGGGTCCCACCCCACCCGCCCCATCGCCACTGTTGCGACTCCTTCCAAAAGCTCCCTCGAATTCACCGCCATCCATGTCCATTCTCCCAGCTGATGACCCACTTCCTGATCAGTTCATTTCCCATCTCCCTTTCGCTCCCTATCTGTCGCTCGAGCTCGTTTCTCTTTAAAAATCTCCGACTGGAGCGATCAAACTCTGTCGAATTTAATAACCACGCTGCTCGCTCGGATCATTTATCATCCACGCGGGCTTTGTTTGTTACCGTTCATCGTGTGCCGAAATCGCCAGGTGAGATAGGCTGTGCGAAAGGGATCTTATTTGCATAAGGCTTCTGATACGTTCTTGTTTTATTTTCGTGTGTTTAGTTCCTCGGGTCATTGACAGCTTTATGGATGGTTTCGAATTAGGGCAGTCCTTTTAGCCAGGGGGAAGATGCTATATATTCGTAAATTCAAAGTGAAATTACTAAACTATAAGATAAGTAATTTCCATCCCTTACGGTAACCTTTAGGGGCAATGATGTTCTACAATGATAAGGAATTCGTTTTTGTTATCATCGTAGGTTTTTATATACGAATATATAGTTTGTTGATGCATAATGGTGAATTTCTGGGAGGTTTGGTTCGCAATGTAGCGAAATATTTGAAATATAAATAATTGGATCGATTAAATTGAAACGAAATCTATCTTCTGGAATTTTATCTAATAGGATCGAAAGAATTGCTAGTGGTACTCGTCACATCGGTTGAAAAACATTGTATTAGATGATCATTAATTTTGCTTGACAGAAAAGAATATTTCCTAAGTAAATTATTTTAACTAAGGTACTACAGCCAAAGTTTTACAATAATATCCTCCAACGTTATTTCATTACTTAAAATGAAGTAAAAAATTTACCTTTTATTACAAAGATTTTTTTATTACTGACCGGCTAATACTCATTTATCTTCTCCTGAAACAATCGCCTTCAGTAACCAGTCAAATTCTTAAGAAAATAACATGTTTGAGTTGAAATGGAATTAAGTAAATACCTGTGAATGATACATTTCCTTTAATCCATTAAATATACATATTTTCTGTCCAATCATAACCTAATCAAGTAGCTATGAGTTTCATTGCTACCTGTTCAGAGATAGAGAAAACTTTTTGCTCGTTTAAATTGATAGTCCGTCTCTATTACCTCGTAACTGAGAACTAATGTTAACTTTGCATCGGAAATGTCATCGGGTAATAAATATAATAGAAGCGAGCAATCTCTTATGACACCGTTATCCGGTATAGCCGCGGGGGCAGCAATTAATCTCCATTAATGAATAGTGGTGTTCTACGAGTTTGTAATATGAGATATGTTTCCGTTCCCCAAGGTGGCTGCCAGATTTTCGAATGACGAAAGGAAATAATTAAATTTTTTGACGCTTGTATTTGATTCATATTACAAAGTGATTATGTGAGCACTTGCGAAGCAAATTTGATTCATAGTCGTTTCAAGTAGGAGAAATATATGCAACATGATCCACTTATGTTGTATTTTAAACCATAAATGGAAATCTGTCGCATTCTACCATCAGTTACACTGTATATCAACGCTACTCATGGCCTCATTGTAATTTATATACCTTCTTCTTCGTAGCTTTATTATTTCCATCACCTGGTAATGAAGATTATCGAAAATGATTATAAATTGAGGTTTTAGCTCTATTTTACGACTGCCGCCAATCTGAGAAAATTTGGCTCCTTAGAGAACCGAGCTCGGTTCCGCCTACGTAAGTGTGCGTGCTACAAGCTGGCCTGAGCGGAAGTCTATGCCAATTAATATGCAGAAACGGCAAAATCTACCAACTTACATTTCAGCTACAGCCTCTAAAATTTAATCTAACGACGGTATTACACTTGATTTTAAGCTATAATTCAAGTTAATGGTGAATGCGGGTAATAGGATCAAGAAGCTTTTCTTCGGGAAAGCTATGAAATAACGGCCTGAACTTAATGCAATTTTATCGTTACTGTAAGAGGAACATAAGAAGTTAGTGAGCTTTCAGACGTTCCAAGATCGGGAGTAGAGTGAAATTTTCACGAAAACACGCCCTTCCCCAATCAGGAGTGGAGGTGATTGATTTCCTTAATGGTCCTCCTGCGGCTCTATTCATCTTGTCGAGTTTATCCATCTCATTCCCTCATTCCCTCCGGAGTTGACCACATTCTTTTTATCGAGCTCCCTTTATTTCTCCTCCCCCAGATCCTTGGTCCATCAATTTGTTATCTGTTCTCGCTGGGCGATGACTGCCCACCCTCGCGCCTCCTTCCACTAACACCTTCCTTTTCTCTCTTCCCTTACCTGCCTCTCACTCCATGGCTCTTTTATCTTCCTCGCGCGTTCGTTCTTCTTCTGAAGGAGATTAATGAAGCGACGAGAGGCCAATAGCTCTAGGAGAAGAGGAGGATGGGACACGGGGGAATTTTTTGGCGAGCTCATAGAATAATAAAGAAGGGAAGATGGAATTAAGTGACTGCATGTATCTAAAGTGTAGGTATAACTACAGATATGCATAGTGTTAAGTGTTTAGGTATTATAGTGTAGGTTATTGTTTAGTGTTCTGTAATACCGTAGTTGTGTATGCTCAAAGTATGTCTTTCCAGTGAGCTGTTTTTACAGGAGTTGCAGCTCTTCGGGAAAATTATAAATTAAGTTAGGTTTCCTCTGGAGTTCCCACACTGGTTGATACCCAAAATTTTAAATATGTATTAACGAATAAGATAATACATATCAATAATGATCCAAATATGAAATCATATTCCCCACATCAGATAATCCCTGAATAGTCCCAAAATTTGTAGGAGCATTCCAGATTATAACTCAGTTATATATTTAATCGTCAAATGTCAAAAATGCATATTTGTTAATAGGGAAACAAAGTTGGACCAAGAAAATACTTGTTTGAATAGGACTGTTTAAGTGAACCAAACAGAAAGAAAGAGGAAATTGGAAGTAGTTATTTTATACGCCAAGTATGTGAAATATTTACTGTATTTAATGTCTTTATCATCATTTTACATCAAAACTCATAAATATACCCTTCAAGCCGTATTTTGGTGTATGGCTGTGACACGGCAGGGTCTACTTATGCATGATGAATATTTTCTGAACATGAATATGAGATCATACGTTAATTAGATACTCTTATTGCTTATGCGAACATTTATTAATCCACAACGAGGATCATTCCACCCCGATTACTTGAAATTGTACCGCAGAATATTTATGTAAAGCTAGTTTACTTCTTCTGAGCGAAGGCATCTATTGAGAAACGGTATAGCCTAATTTTGAACGTCGGCATTAAATGTAACGTTGAAAATTGAAGGTAAACCTCTTGGAGCAAACTGTAACTCAGAGAAACTGTCGTCCGTTACTATTCGGTTCATTGCCTCTGAACGGATATCCACCATGGGCCCATTAACGTCCCTATTTATTCTTGGGAAAAATAGTTTTATGATCAGAATGCTGGAGATGCTTTATAGATATATCTCTACTAGTGAATTCTCCCGTCAAAAATGACGGAATTTGAATTAAATTAAGTTACCAAAAATATAAATAAGTTGTATTAAAGTTTTCACATATTCAAAACTACGCTAGTAGTAACCGCCAGTAAAACATTCGATAATTTGGGATAACTGTATATGACCGGGATATAACTTTATCTGCTACTCTCTGACGTGGTTTCCAAACGGTACTCTTGGTCAAAAACCTTATAGTGGGTAATATCTATATAAAACTATTCTCTTGCTTTCTCATCGCTTTCGTTCAGATGAAATCAAGCATTAACGTAGTATTGTGTATTGCGATACGTATGTATATAATAATTATAAGCTGCGTATTGTAGTAAAAATAGTGATAAAATGTATTAACTAAGTATCAAGCAAGTTTCTATGATCCGCTTCTTTATATCGTTTGTATTTTGGACAAAGTTACAAGACTATAGAGTAATAAAATTAATATGGCGAATCGTAACTTAGTTGAATTTCGTAAAAACCATCTTAAAAGAATTTATAAGGTGGTTTTTATTTTAAGATGGCTAATAGGTATTTATATTCGAGTTTAAAAATGCTCCAAAAACCCTTTTTAATTTACAATAAAATGGCTTTTGTAGAGCTTTTTGAAACTCAACACTTAATGTCTTAATACATCCGTTTTCCTTCTCTCCTTTGTGAATAGAGCATGATGTGTAACAAAATTCTTTGACGATTACCTGATTAATAATATATTTACGTTACCAGAATAAACCAAGGGCTGGTTATGAGGCCAAAAGCTGACCTCAACGATTAAAAGTAAGAATATTCTCTGAAGTGTAGCAGATTTTTAGTGAAAAACTCCCTAAAAACAGAAATAACAACGGACCAATATTCCTTCTGTAGGTCCTCATAGGGCAAAAAATCCTAATTTTGGAGTTTGTTGGTTATTGCGCGATGGTATGAAGACAGTCTTCTTACTCCGTAGAACGAATCGCATGAAATCTTCGAAAGGTAATTCGCGTGGTGGTCGTCGGGATTTTTCAAATAAGGAAACGACAGCGATCATGATAGGGCACTCCGAGGACGGCCACCCCTCGGAGGTTGATCCATTGGGGCAGCTGCGGACGGATGGTGACGGACGAGGTGGAACGCTCAAGAGATGGAACGGTGGGACGCTGAGGAAAGATACAGATAGCGATGGATAAAACGCGGAGATGAATAAGAAGCGAGAGGCATGCGGAAGGAAGGGATGAATACAAAATAAAAACAGGAACGTGGTCCGCGACTTGAGTAATGGATATCTTTTTAAGGACTAAGGAAAGAGGAAAAAAATCTCCCATCCGCATAATTAAACGCGCGTTGGGCGTCTTGTGAGTCGGTTGAGATATGTTTCAGGGTGTGGCGTCTTCAGTCCCTGAATGGGTTGAAGGATGCGAGATCTATTTTAAGTTTTTACACCTCGCTCGTTAATCCGTTTCAAGCGAGCGACAAAGGGGCTGCTTCTCTTGATTGATACGTTAAACGAGGCCTTAACTTTCACTCTCTTTCACTCCACAGTTCGATTGATCGCGGGTCGAGTTCAGAAATGAGACCATGAAATCAATCATGGAAATATTCCGCGCTCTCTGACCTTGCGGTCGTGCGATATTTATTACCGGATTTCAAACCATTCTCGGGTGGTCTTTTTCCACGGTGTCTTGAGTCTGCGGTGGGTTAAAAATGCAGATTATGATGTGAGGATTTCTTGTTAAATCATGATTCCTCTAAAGGTTGACGTACCCTCATGATAGTCGCTATTGAAATGTTACCCTGTCTAATAGACGCAAATCCTTGGATTATATTCCGCTACATTAAAATAAAACTTGTAGCGTACATTAATTCGATATAAACTTCAAACTAAGTTATAGTATAGTATTCATGTCCCTTAGCTTTTGGAACTCTGTACATGACGCTTGATTTTTTCCAAACTTTAATGATTAGCTAGGAATCCATTCAGTTCATTTTAGATAAATGTTTGCTTGTAGATTTACAAAAATGTAATCTCTTACACTAAATCTGTATGGACGGATAACTTAGTGGATGTATGAACCTTTTAAGTTGAGGGTTTAAATATGGTGTCCTGCGAAGTCCGGCAGCAGACTATCTATTATAATATTGCAGAGTCATCCTCATATTCTTGGCATCTGTTTGCAATAATTGGAATTTCTCTTCTATAACCTACCTTTATATTCTCTATTAATCTATGTTAAATATTTGATCTTAGATATAGGACCACCCGTGGATTCGAAACACCCACGAAATATTATCAAACGGGGCATTTCACTCACCTTAGGTGATGATTTGGTAAACTCAGTCATTATCATATATACTGAGTTTGAAATATGATAGATTAGTCGTAGCCACTTCTGAAATATTAAATTTAAAGCAATGTTCCGAAGAAAATTTAAATAGAAAATACGAAATCTTAAATGATATCCACGGCATATACATGGATAATGTATTGCAGTATTTCATTCCTGGTTACTGACATATGGAGTTTCAAAAGACTAAAATGTATTATGATTTTCTTTCTTATGGATGTCGGACTCATTGGAAAAATTTCTTTTTCGATTACAACTTATAGAGGAGTGGTCTTTTTTACTAATAACGGAGTTGAAATTCGTCCTCACCTCTTATTCATTCAGCGGTTCCCAACCCTGTGTACCCGTACCCCTAGGGAGTCTAAAAGGTTACTCGGTGGATAAAACGAAATCTGGAAATCATAGTAATATGTTTTTTTCAATAGCCTTCCACCGATTTTTTATATTGGTGCTGTTCAGTTACATTCCCCTGTTATTTTGTGTTGGTAACGAGGACTTAATGATGACTTATAGATTTGGAATGATTTATTTTAATGCAAAACGGGAAACGGTAGCCAAAATAGTGCTAGAGTTCCTGCCCAAGGGAATAAAATCGTTGCATTTACGTACGAATAAATCATTTATCTAGGCGGGAAATAGTGACAGAAAAAGAAGTGCATGAAAATCAAAATATTATTTCGGCGTCCAACTTGAATTTACTACCACTCTTACTGACTTACTCTTACTAACTTAAATTCCCGCGTATTTAAATTCAAACGTAAATGCCTAATACAATGGAAATTAACATTTATAAAAAGACATGTCTTAAGTCATAAAAAATATCGAACATAATTGATTTCAAACACTGAACCACTGATCAGTTTGATGAGTGAACCTACTCATTGTCTAACACTTTTTATTCAGACTATACTAATGTTTGCTAATCGCGGATCTCTTGATGATAAATATCTTGTATAACAAATGTAAAAGTCAGACTATGCCAGTGAGACAATTAACAATCCGTGACCCTCGATGGCGGGAATATGATTCTCATATTGCTTGCTACATATGTATATGAAATATACTTTCTATGAATTCAATGTTTTAATAAAACACACAAAAATAGTTGTAATATACCGCAAACGATGTGATCTAAATTCCGGATTGACAACCAATTTGCTTTAGAGTTTGCTTTGAGCAAGAACTAATCATGGAATGCATTGCCCAAACTAGCATGAATGTGAATGATTGAGAATAGTTTAGAGAGTATACATGCAGATTTATCAACGCAATATATTTTAATTCTTATTTTTCATCTCTGTGCCGTTTCTCAAATGCTTTCATTTCCTCATAATGCCCGATAGAACAAAATTGAATAGGAAGCCGTTGTCCAAAAAAAATCCGCCCAAAGTGTCTCGTTATGCGTTCTTCTCTGGCGACACTTTTTTTCCCTTCCGAACGAAGCAGTTTCCGGTGACAACTTCCACTCCCCTTCTTTGCCTCTCGGCGGCACATCATCGGCGACGTTAATTCGTAGCCAGGGAGGATAATGCAGCCTCGATTGGGAAAACGTTGAGGGAAGATTGGAAATTACGGCTTCGGAGCCGCAGGAGAGAAAGACCGTCGCCGAAGGCGGACTTCGATTGAATATTTTTCGGCGATGAGAGACTCGACATTGAAACACTCACGGCGGATTGAAATAAGATCGATCTTGGAGAAAACTCTTACAGTGTTTTCAGACTGTGTTCTAGTCCTTTATCCACCTCTCCATCCCCTTGATTTCTTCATCTCTTCCGCCTCTTGCGGCGCTCCTCTGGTACCGCCGCCGAGGGCAATGCAGGAGAATCGGTAAGAGGAAGAGGGTCGAATAGCTTGCGGAGCTGAGCTCGAATCCACGTAATAACGGTTCCAAAATGAATTGCATGCGGTGGAGAATAGAAGAGTGAATCGAATGGATGGGAATAACTTCTAATTATGAAGAGGTAAAAACTGGAGGGTCTAGGAATAAATTTTGTACCGTTTGGTTAGAGACAATTCAAAGTATAGAGATGTGAGTGTGGGGACGATCTAGAAAGACGTACAGATGATGTAGACCAGGGAGGTTGATTCAAACGATGCTTGCGAGCTATTTATTTGATGTTAAGTCGCCATTCACCCAGGAAAATCAAAGAAATAAAATTCATTGTTACTAATTACTTACAACATCGACGACATAAGCTACAAAATATCAATTGGTCAAGAATAAAAGGATAACAATAGAAATAAAAAGCTTTAATTACATGTTGTTATATAGCTCAAAAATTGAATTTCATTATTATAATCATACTATATATGAATCGTACGAATTAAATATTTTCCTGCTTTTAATGAAGATACATTAGGAGTGAATGAAATATTTTCTAAGTTGTAAATCTAATTAAGTATTTTTAGATGTTTTATTTAAGATTTACTAAAGTAATGCTTCTTATCAGATGAACTGTAGGGCAATGAAAGAATAAAGTGTTGAGTTTAAGGAACGGTTTGTGAAGAGAATTTATTTTGGCGTAGAAGTTTTTACTTTTTTTCAGTAATTTAAAGAGTTCACAACTTCGAATTATAGTGATAATATTTAGAGGAAACAATTGCTCAATTGCTTCGGAGAAAGTAGTTAAGTGATATTGCAAACGTTAACATAACTCTCTATGAAGATAAAAAAGTACTAATGATTAGTTTAATAATCAATTGACCAACCCACTTGAAATGTCAACTTGTTCTTTTGATAAATTTTAAAAAAAAAGGACCGTTAGTCTATTGAAGTTACTGATGCCGAATATCCTTTTATAATAGGCAATAAAGATATTGATTTTTTAATGCTAAGTGTTGCATTCTATTGAAGCCTTAATTTCTGCTTAAATTTACATATATTTCTCGCAAACAGAAAATTTTTGTACACATCAGGTATCATATGCTTAGATATAAGTAATATACATTAGTTATAATACGTAATTAGATATGGCGTGCAATCAGATAAGGTGCGTAAAGATCTTTTTATGAAAGAATATATGATAAAATTGATTAATAACCAAAGGCACGCCAATGAATCTTTTTCTCCGTGTAGGCTCGTTTTAGAATCTCTAAGGAGCTTCGAATAACACATTAACGCAATAAAGCACTCGATAAGCATCGGGAGAAATGTCGGACTCGTGAAAAACGGTCCCAAACAGGAATCGGAGACGGAGAAACGAAAAAACATCGAAAGAAACGCAGGGTGTGGGTAGGCGACGTTTGAAAAGAAACGGATGTAAAAAAAGAGGCGCGATCGTTGAGGGTGACGCCTGTCGGGGAAAAAAGTGCGGGACGAAACGGAGTGCTTTCAGATGCAATGAGAGATAGGTACGCGAAACACTAGAAGGGGCCGTAGAAATAACTTGGTCGGAATCATGACCATATTTGAATTGCTGGTTATTCAAATTTAAGAGCAATTAAGGCGTGTTTGTAAATGCATTGGGAGCTAGTTCCCTATACCTCGTTCAGTATGAATTATTTCTCATTGGAGAATGTGTTTAACCGTGCATTACCGTATTATTACTATTCGTCTTTACTTATTAACGCGTGTATAGTGGTAGTTAGTACATAAAGAGTAATTCAATGCATACATATACTAACCTTAATGCTTTGAGGTATTGTAGGTAACGGCTGTTATGCAAATTTTAGGAAAATAGTTCGAAAACCTACGATTTTATTTTCATTTGTTGACCAAAAGTTAATTACATCTACACAGTACCAATATTTGTTAAAAATAATTAATAAATTATCCTTAAATGAGTAAATTTGACAAAGTTTTGGCAGTTGATCATTTTTTTACCTTTTTTTCGTAAAAATTTCCGAAATCGAGATTGTTTTATTTACATAATTGTTGAAATAATCGATAAATTATAATTAAATAGGTAAACTATGGCTAGGTTAAAGAAGATCATAATTCTTATGGTTTCTTCCGTTAAATATTTCTAAAATCTAGATTTTTTAATTTATTCATTTGTAAATATGCTGATTTTTTCGAAAATTAAATTAGTAAAATATTTATTAATGAATATTCAATCTAATTTGCCGAGTAATTCCGATTTTAGGACTTAAAAAACGGTCCTAATCATAATTTATCTTCTAGGTACTTTATTTTGGGAGTTTTTCAGTTCTTTGACCCTTAGGCACGAAATTTACGTAGAATGCCACGTAATGTATTTATTTTTTAGAAAAAAACGGGATTTTTTTCACCAACGGTCAGTTTCGGTTCGTTTCTCCACCAGGGCTTCCACGAAGCTCCTAGAAACTCTAACGGCCGCGATGGCTTCATTTTTTTCAAACTCAAACTACGAAACAGCGTTGGGACGCGTTATGCAAAGGTGGGGTGAGGCGGTGGAAAAACTTTCAAATCTAACCAACGCCTCGCGATAGAGTTGGAAGGAGGCAAAACCGAGAAGAAAGCAGTTGCAACCGTTAGAGGATGCGTTCACTCTATTCCCCATTTACTTTCTCAATCCTTTCGATGCGTGATTTGGTACCTGTCCCCGGAGTGGGTGGGGAAGATTGGGGGAAAAGATGGGAAGATGGAGTGGGAAGAGAAGCGGGGGATGAGGAGGTTGGAGTATATGGGAATTCGTTGGGAAAGGGGTAGAGAAAGGGCGTGTCTTGGCCGTGGGAGTCTCCAAAAGGCTTTCCTTCGATTCTCCTCGTCCCGTGATGTCCTCTTTCTCTATCCGAGAGCTCTCCCGCCACGACTCATTCCTTTCTCCCCCTTAAGATGGATAGCGCGCGAGTGTTTGGGCCTCTCTCACATGCATACGACCACACGCGTTATTCACCGGGAGATTTTTTTAAAAGAGCCGCCGGGTCGTGGGGGTAAAGGAACCTCGGAGAAGGGGGCTGCTTAATATTCCTGCCTTTTTTATGCAGTTGTTCCTGGGTGGGGATGATGAGGGGTGCATATTTTTTTCTCACCGGCCAGGGCGAGGATGGGTGGGGGAACTTTGCGGTCCTCTTGGCGGATGGAATCGAGATGCTGCGGGTTTGGAAGTGTTTTCAGTTGATGCCGTACGAGTTGGTGTTGGGAGTATTTTATTTGGAAAAAATTAACTTTTATGTGGTGTCGGGGGCGGTGTTTCCGTACATGTCGTTGCGTTGGTTCAAGGGTATGCGAGAGATGTCTCGACGATCTGACTAGCTACCTGGGTACTCAGCGCATTTTTTTATGGGGAAACTATGATTGAAAAGTACATCATAAAAAAATATAAATATGCTGTAGAAATTAAGCTATATTTATACACATATTAGCCAGAAGCAATGCTTTATCGATCTAATCATTCTTGCTTCTTCAGTAATATTCATCTATTTCATTACGTACAATCATTTTTAGTAACTTTATGTGCAACATTCCGTCCCAGTTACCATAAACAGATTACATTTTCCTCAGTCTACTCGTTCCCTTCTTTCTTACTATTTTTTTTCCACAGATAGTAATTTAAAAGAAATTGCCTTAAAAGTATCATCTGAGATAAGAGCAATTTAATTATTTTATTTTCTGAAATTTTCGAAAATCCTGCTTTTAAATACAGGTTAAAAAAATTATACTACTGAGAAGGCTGTGTGATTATTATCCTTCATCAAAGCTTGCTATGATTTTCCCATATTTCTTATTTATTTTCCGTACCACATTGAATTTTGAGCTATCTGAGCCGTTGAGAATTTCGTACCTTTGCCGTGGTTGGTTTTCAAACAGTTTTTGGAAGCTATAGTTCGATTTCTTTACATTTCAAAATTATACACCTTGAAGTTAGAATATAATCACCAACATCATTATAGGAGTGAAATCATATTTTCAATACATCAAATGAGTTTGGAACATTACAGTCCGTCTCAACCTCTTTAGACAGAATGTTTTGTAATTGGGAATCAAAATCCTCTGTATTTTTGCCCTTTGCTAAGAAAATAGCCTGAAAATACCGATGAAGAATTTTTAAATTGCCATTACTCGCATTTCAGTATATCCTTCTTATCATAAGCAAGCAGTAAAACCACGAATAACTGAATTTCGTTGCGTCCAAACTGCCATCAGTTGAAGTTAATTGAAATGGAACACTTTTTCAGTAAATTTGACCTTACGCATCGGTTTCGTAAAATATTTTATTTTTCGTAAATATACTAAATATATAATATTTAGTATGATTATATTACTATTTTCCGTTTGCTCCGGGACGATATCTTAAAAAGAGCGCGAGATATTAATTTTTTAATGTATTTGAGTAGGTAAAGAAAAAATAATCCTTGTAACTAAATTATATTATACTAACACGGTAAAGGTTATGATCTGAAGCATTTAAAAGTTACTCTATTATGAATTCCATAACTTCTAACCGCTTTCGATGTAAGAATTTTCCTCGTTGAGTCGCCTAATTCAGGGTAGTCCTCCACATATGCATGTAATGTATACTATAGATATAAATTGTAAGTTGTTTGAAGTTATATTAGCATAATTTAAATTTGCAATTTATTGTCATTGTTCAATTTTTATGACGATCTCGAGTGAGAAACATTATTATTAAGGAATTAATTCCTTTATATCCATTTTCATCATGGTTCGATTCGGACAACCAGTTAAATAACCTTATTCGACAGTTAAACTAATCAAAATATCTTAAAGTCCAAATTAGACGAATTCCAGAAGAAAGTTGACGGGTAATGCGTGTAAACTTGTGATTATTTTATTATATCGTTCCCAAATTCAGCTTTTTGAATAGTCACAGATGAAAGTTCATTGTAAATTTACTTTTAAAAAATTATGCTTATAAACTATTCAAAATATGAAAATTAATTATGTGGAGAACCATAACTTATTAACTTTGTTAAACGGTTTCTCTCAAGGTTGATAATGTAAAGATATTCATTTACTTATTTTATTATGAAGATAATAATAATGATGATACTAATTACAAAGTAAATAATCATAATACATAGGAAGCTGCATATTTAAATCTATATAAAATGCATATTATTCTGTGGTAAATTTTCTCCATATCTTGTACAAGTATATCTATTGCCCAAAATTGTTGTAAAATTCATTGTAGAAAAATATTACGATTGATATTTTAAGAATGGATGGTTGCAGAATAGGAAGTTCAACTAGTTCTGTTTAAACCACGAAATTTTTTCCTTGTAAAAAGTAACGTTTGGTGAATTTGAAAGAAAGCACTGAAGATTTCGTTCAGAGAGTCTGCGTTTTTCCTTCCTCGCTTTCTACCGCATCTAAAATATACCGAAGGGAAATTTAGAGCGGCATTTCTTTCGAATTTCATTGAAATATTTTTGATGAAAAATGAACGATTTATTAATGGGAGGCATCACTTGTTGGGGCATCTTGATATATAGACATTAATTAAATTAAATATAAATTAACTGCTACTGTTAAACACATCTGTTGAATATTTTTACTAATTTAATTATTTTTTAATAACGATTACAAAATGACCTATCAACTAAACGTAAATATAATCTTAACGATTAAATTATGTTGATTGTGCAACATAAGGAATAATTTGAAAAACTTGACCTCGAAATTATTTATTTATACTAACTGCAGTGATAATTTTTCATCCAGAGAAAATAGAAGAAAATAAAATATTTAACTAGAATATATCCACTACTGCTTTTGGGCAAATTCTTCAAAATATAGATAGCCATTCCTTATAAAAAATATTTATTTTTCAAGATTACGTGATTATATAGGAAATACGAGCAGTAGCTATTTAATTTATTTTAAAATGTATTTAGTATTTTAAAAGACAAATATATACTAAATTCGTAGAAAATAAAATTAGCCTCAGCTAATTAAATTAATTTAAGTATATCAATCTTTAATTGGAAATAATCACTATTATTTTCTCCATAGAACAGTAAATAATAACTTCATCGAGTTTCCTTACCATTAGGCAACACAGAAAATATTAAGTATGACCGAGGAAAGAATTACTATTTCAGAATGAGATTTTATAAAATTCGAATTGATATTAAAATTTGAAGTAATCGTGCGTTTTTATTACCACGATACAAGGCTGAAATTTTAAGTTACTGAGTTAATGAAAAATATTCGCGGAGGAATAATTTACAGTAATTTTCCTCATTAAGACTATAATAAAGTAATTTATCTATTGATTTTAATCTTTAACTCTTCTCGAAGTTTACAGTAAGCGTTAAACAACTTGTTTGCCTTGTAAGAAAACGTTACCTACCAACGCAAAATCCTCCAAATCGCGCCATATAAGGATTTGAATTCCTTCTCGTTCGCAACTCCCAACGAATTTCTTTTCACGCGGACGAGCAAGATGTCAATAATGAATTCATCGGACGTTTACGGACCATGGGAACCAAGCGCTAAAAAAATCCGTTGGACATGCTCAGAATTTGCCTCATCACCTGCGCACCTCCGTTTGTCCAAGACGCCATCAAGAGGGAGGACAAGCGAGTGACATTGCTAAAAATCGCAGCCTTAAAAAACGCCGTGGGTCATGGGGAAAAAAACGCTAGTGGCCATCCAACACCTGAAGGACCACACAAGGCCCGAAGCAGTCCTTTTGCGGGACAACCCGGAAATCACCAACGTTGTAATCTGAAGGGAAAATAAAGAGATGTAAATGCAGGAAGGGAAATAGGAGGTGCATCCTAGGGAAATCTCCCTACACCTGGGTGCGGTCTCTCAAGGCGTTCCGGGTGCACCCCCAGAAGTGGGCAAGATACCGCCGCTGCCTCTGGGTCAGGGGCATAAAAAAACAGCCGAGGGAGGGGCCAGTCCCTTTTTTAAGCTAATGCATAAAAAGGGTCCCACAGCCAGCATCTCTTCACGGAGGCGGTAGCCCCTTTTTATGCATACGCATTCTGCTTAATGTCGAATGTTTTATGCGCGGCCCCGTCCCATCCCGGCCCGCCGAGGGTAGGGCCCCCCCGTTTTTTTCTCCCTTACCCTACTCTATATGCTCGTATGTATATTTTTAGCCTGGGAACTTTTTTGTGATTGTCGCGAGGGGACGGAAATTTGGGTCCTTACCGGGATGCAGAAAAGGTTTTTGCCAGAGGTGGGTGGGTCCCGAACAAAGGCGCGGAAGGGTTGGGCTCCGGGGGTATGGGAGCGGGGACAGAATTAGCCGTGGAAGATGGGTAGGCAAAGGAGGAAAGGGTTGAGGGTGGGGCCGCTACCCCAGAGGGGTCTCGAGAGATAGGAGGGGGGTGTATGGTGATCTGTCACGTATAAAAAAGCTGGGGGGTTATTTTTTATGCTTGAACGGAAGGAGGCAGGGTCGTAGGGAGATGAGGCTTGAAGACGGAAGGGTTGAGAGCTACGGGAGGTCAGGGAATCTCCGCGTCCTCCACTTCCTGCCCCTTGCCCCCCGAGTCCACCTCACCCTTCGCTATTTTTTCATACAATGGCTCTATCCCTCACCCCACGGGCCCTCACCATCTTCTAATTGAAGGGGATACACTATTTTTTATTCCCACACTGGAACTGATGTCCTTTTGGCCTATAACCCCTTCCCTCCCTGAACTTCTTTCATCCTTCATGATGGGGATAAGCTTTTTTACGACCGTGATGGACCATTTTTTTCGTCCGCCCCCCCTGGACCACACCCTCATCCTATTTTGCCTCGATCTCCATACCATGGAAAAAGCCCTGGGATCTGCATGGCGAGGAAAAGTTAACCCTTCGATGCGTCCGCATCGGGAAGGTCCTTAGGTCTCCCAAGAAGAATGAACTCCTAAGAAAGAGCCGCCGAGGATGATGGAGGATGTGCTAAGTTTGTGAAGGGATGAAGAGAAAGGGGTGATTGAGAGAGTTAGGAAAATTTTCGGTTGTTGTCAGGTCCCAGTGCCCGATTATGGTGAGCGGTGTTTGTCTCGGACTTTTAAGGGGCAAGGATTTGAGATCGGCCGCGAGGTGTCCGTGGGAAGTGAGTTTCGGATGGTAAATGGACTTGGGTCATGGAGAGCCCAGTGGGAAATTTATTCGATGAATAGGAGTCCGTTAATGCATAAACTGAGTCACGTGAATGAAAGAGTTTGCGTTGGCTTTGCAACGGGAAAGTTTTGGAGGGAACTGATTTGATTGGCTATTTCTATGCAATAGAGTAAAGTCTCTCTCCATGGGCCATATCCTTCGGAATAAACCCTCTGTAATAAATTGTTTCATACATTTTGTATAAATTAAGTGATGATTATATTTTTATTGGAATTTATTTTTACAGAATAGTGTAACATATATCGTAATGATTTTTTCTATATATTCTTCCATCTCGTGGGTGAATAAATTTTGTTTCGAGGTGAACGAGGGAAATATTTCACCTGCATTCTTTGCTCTTCCAATATAAAATGTAATCTCGTATATATTAATTATTACAAGCACAAATTCATTTTGACTAAATTGATTTTTTAAAATTTCATCTTAATTATTTATATCGTTATTACAAGAATAACTTTCGTTTTTTAATGAATATGGGAAGTAATATATATTAAACAATTATTTGTAAATGATATTATTCGATATTCATGCTAAGATAGTATTTTTTTGGATGTTTCGAAAAATTAAAAATTATTAGCAGCGGTTGTATGAGCAGAAATGTTAAAGAGATTTACTTAGTGAAGTACGCGATATATTTGAGTTATCATTTATTATTTAAAAAGTAGAATTGCTTTAAAAGATGAAACCTGAGTCGGATATTTTCATCGTAATTTGTCAATAATTTATTATTAGAAATCTGTCGGGCTGAGCTAAACTTCAAATCTTTATGTAAGGTCAGATTTAATTTAAGCGGCTGACATGGTTCCTTTATCAATCATTGGTACCGTTTACCATTTCCCACCTACCCAGAAAGCAGGACTCAGGAGACACTTTTACTAGAAGATGTTTCGAGAGTACAGTTTTGAAAGCCTGAAAGACTAGGAAATTCATTGTGGGAAACAAACATTTAGAGCTATATTCTGAGTATACTGAAGTTTGGATAAAGTGGTGATAGTGCGTTTAACCGTGTGAAACTTTCAACTTATTAAATATTTGCAAAAATATATATTAGTTATAGACAATAAGTATAATTTTATAGACTACTTTTAAGTATTTTTTTCTTAATAACATACTAAACTATTCTATTGTTATATGAGTCCTAAATATCATAGCCCAGATCGTAGAATTCACTGTTGGAAATGCAATTTTCTTAAAGCGACTTATATAATTTTTTATCCATGAGTCATTTACTAAAATATTTCCTCAAAATTCAATCAATTGGAATCAATTGCATTATATTCCTACTCATCATTATATTTTCAGCCTTATCAAATGTCTTCTTTCGCTGGAAGTAAAATATATTAACTATATAAAATTTGATAAGATCCCATTGTAACACAATGTTAGAGGTAATTCTTATTTATTCTGGAAGAGATCCATGGCATGATTATTCAAGAGTCGTGATGTAGGGGTTTCATCACGAGTAGGATTATCTACAAAAGGATCATTTGTATAAGGGATCACAAGTTAGCTCGTTTTTCCATGCGCCACCATGGAGTGAGCTGATCTTTGATAAGCAATTGCTAACAGTTTCATCATTGCTCGGTAGTTATACCAGTGTGTGATTTAATCTCACGTTCTTCAATGTTCCCGGAGGTTTTTTCTAATATAGCTGTTCCAAATGAGGAATCTTGTGACAGAGAGAAAATGATTCATTTATCTTGTACGCCCATTTATTCCCATAACCCATGGGTTAGATGGAAGAATTTTAGTTTCAATTTCGTCCAAATAAAGACGATCATTTTCATTATTATTATAAGTAATTATACAGGAAAATAACATTAAATGAATAATAGGTTAGTATGAAATTCAGTAGGAAATAATAACCGCATTTTCCGTTCATTAATCATATCTGCAACCTTCTTATGTTGATTTATTTATCGTGTTTCTAAAATCAACTCATTATCGAAGTAAATGAATTATGTTATCAGTTTAGCTCGCTATAATAATTTTGTTAACCTAGGGTTATTATCTTTCGCTATGAAATGTACATATTCAGATTGAAACATGTGTTACTACCGCGTTACTTCGTTATCTACTTCATTTTGTAATTTATGTTTCGTCATCTACTTTTTCCCAGGCAGAAATGCGCGTGATCATATCTTTACACAAATATTTTGCTCGTCCTCTAATATTTTATTTTGAGTATTAGTCTGAACGTTTATAAACCTTAAGTATAAAAACAAATTTTATAACATTAATAGTTGGAATGCATTCACCATATTCTAATTCTATTACATATGTATTCCTCCAATCCGTTTTTCGTTTATAGCTTAAAATTTTCATTGTGTCGAAGAGCTGGAAGTTCGAAAATTTCTTCTCCAAATAGTTGAATTTTAAGATATAGGGTAATAAAATGGACTACCTCTGCGAAATAGCATTTTAATTATAACGGCTCCTTTTATTTGGGAATTTGTCAATGATATTTATTAAAAATATAATTTCTAGTGTTTTTAAGCGTTTACTCTGATCTTCATAAGAAAGAGCATGCGTGCTGGTTCAATATTTTACAATGTTGTACAACTAGGGATCTTCTATTTATGTACTTGCAGAATAAGATGATAAATTTTTTATGATGCTACTCTTATGTACAGTCCTGGCCAAAATTAACGCAGCACCGGCCGTAAGGATCGCTAGGGAAGTGCTGCGTTAATTTTGGCCAGGAGTGTACATACGGGCTAACTTGTAAGATGTAAGCTAAGATTATATGGAACAGCTTATCGGAAAAAATCAACTAAATACGTAAATAAAAATAAGTTTAGTCACAAAATTTGGCAAACATATTATTAGAATAAGTAGTCTGATACATATATGGACAATAAATATGATGCGGTAAATTTTTATTAGTTATGTAGCTCTGCCAATTTTTAGAAAAATGAAAAACTAAATTAATGTAATTGTCATATTGCATTTAAAAACAGAAAAAATAAGGTATAAGAGAGTTAATACGTTTTACCGTTTGAACTACAGGTAATGGCTTGCTTTGCTTTGTTAGCACTAAAATTTCAATTCTGTCGCGTTTTTTCACTAATTTCGGAATTACATTGTATTTTTATTTTTACGAAATGCTCTGTATGATTTATCGGAATGCTCCGTGACTTTAAATGTTGCCATAGTGACTTGGTTACTTCGTTCTTTAGTTGAGCTAGCGCTCCAAATTCAACTTTAGGAGCGAAGCCCTGGCAAATAATCGGCTTCTATCTAGGCTTTTATGTTATGATATTCTCAATGGACAAAGTTGGCTTTATTACCCCTAAGAAAAAACTTCTAATGCAAGGTATGGGACGAAAGCAAGCACACGTGTAAGAAATGGTAGGAAAAATGCGATCCGAAATGATAAATCATCGAAAATCGCACACTAGCCGTCAAGGAGTGGCGACCACCGAAGCTATGAGCAGCAGGTAGGTCAGAGGGAAATGAGGCAGGCCGATTGATTCGTAGGTCAGCACAATTGATTCCGTCGGTAGGGTCTCTCTCGGGCTAGGGCCGCTTTCCCCAAGGATGAGAAAAGGGTTTGGTGGGCCCGAGGGAATCGCTAAGAGATGTAAATGAGGGTGGAGAAAGCAAAATATAGTCACCTGGGTGGGTCCCGACCAGGCAATCTGGAAATGAGTGTCGCGGCCGATGGGAAATATTCGAAGGACATCGTATGGGCCATCTCGGTGTTCTTTGGAGCTATCGGAAGATTCGACTGTTCAAGGTTATTGGAAACGGTGGTTGACGGAAGGGTGAAAGAGGATGTGTGCTGTCCCAGAAAAGGGTGATTTCCTGCGGAGGGCTTTTCCCTGCGTCCCATGGTTCCGGGGATATTAAGGGAACGTGGGATGCAAGGACATCGCGGTTTCACCTGGAAGGGTTTGGCCTTTGGTTCACTTCCGTTCGACCTAGATTTCACTTTTCTATCGATCTGATCTATTTGATTTTCAATGGAGCTATTCAAAATTTTCTCTGCGTCTGTGTGTGCGGAAGGTGTTTTCCTGCTTCGCTTCTGGATTAAATGAGTTAGTATTTAAATGACTAGTACGGTAAAACTTCCATTAAAAATTTTTAAAGTATTTAGGGTACAGCATTCCATCCTGAATGATACCAATAGTCTAAAACACCCCGTAATTCAAGCCATTGCCACTGAATATTAACTAAGGCTCAGTTTTAAGCATTTATTAACTTGAAACTTCGTTTTTGAGCCGATATAGAAATAATTTGGCCAGACACAACTCTTTATAAATCATACCCATCAGGATCTCATTGAAAATTATATTTCACCGCATAATTTATTTATATGGAGCTCTAAATTGTACACTTATTGATTTTACTATTGTCATAAAATTCTGACTTGATCATAATTTTTGCGATACTTAATTAAGAAAAATTTTATTCATTAAAATATATTATTTTTGTTAAAATTCTATTCTTCCTCCTTATAATATAAAAAACAACCGTTTTCTTGTATATAATCTTAAATAACATGCTTGGTTAACGAGTGTTTTTAGAGAAATCAATCAAATAATATTCCTGTAGAGCTCATTAACTTTATTCCTTCCATTGCGTTAATGATTCGGGCTAAAGTCCTATGGGTGAAAATGAATTACATAAGTGAATCAGAGAATATAATAAAATTAAGTCCCACAACTTTTTTGTAGATCTATATCATGAAGAATAATTAAACCGAAAATAAATAGTTTTATTCATTGAAATAATAAAAATGCTTTAGAGCGTTCGCTTGAATTATGTGTTAAGGCGATCTTTGAGATTTTACTAAATATTATTTTTTCATCTTTCATTGATCACTAAGAAAATATTTTTTATAGAGTAATGTAATTCTTAATCATGGCATTGAGTGATTTATACTCAACTGACCATAAGTAATGATAATAAATATATCATTATATAAGGTACCTCATAAAATAGTATTCTCATTGATGAAAATTAAATTTATATGGACTTTCTTCGTTTGAAAATCGGTCAGTTAGTATAAATTATTTCCCAACCAATTTCCTATTGTATTCATGGATTACTGTTGCATTAGTACTCTACATCCATGTGCATATCTTATGCTTGCGCGCTTTGAGTTTTACGATTACTCTACTCAGATTGCTTCAAAATAGGGAGGAAGTAAACAATTAAAATATTCAGCTGCCACCATCTATTCTATAGTTACAGCTTTGTATTATCACTTCGGCGAATGCGTATGATCTTTATCATGGAAATAAACCGATGATGGTATCTACCAAACGCCGTATAACACTCTAAGAGCTTCAATCTTTGCAAGCGATGAAATATATTCGCCATAGAGTAATATGTCAGTTATTGTTCTTCGCATTCGATTCATAGCCCTGGGCAAGGGGGCTCACCTGGTCGACTCAAAAGAAATCACTTCCTGGGAGCAGACCTCGGAGGACAGCAATGGCCGCCGTGCAGATGTTGGACTCATTGTTTAAGAAGGCGAAAGAAAAGGAGATGGCCTCGGCATTAACGTCCGTGTAATGAACGAAAAAACAGTCAAAAAACACTGGCCGGGTGTCGGCAGAAAAACGCGCCACCCCACAGAACTTTTTTAATCCTTTATTCCCGTCCGTCAGCAAGGCGAAAAAAACCACCAGCGTCCGTTTTTTCGGCGGGCGGTGCGGTCGAAAAAACCGGGCAAAGAATAAAACAAAAAAAGGTCAGTTTTTCAAACAACCCTTTCGCGAACCGGGAACGGGTGGGCGTCCTAAGGGACACGAGGAAAAACTAGCCCACGCAACATTATGCGCGGACCATATGAACCCTGGGATGGATGCATCATGTTTTTTAACGACGTTAAAAAACGTCACCCACGGGACTGGGTGACCAAAAAAGTGCTCTGGGTGAAGGAGAGAAAAAATATAGCCAAAATAATAAAGGTTGGGAATTGACAAAGGAGAATGGTTGGGCGACATAAAAAACAATGGGTAGCTGACGATGTTCTGGGACTGCGGGAAGGGAGGAAGGAGTACACGGGTCTCGGAGACGTGTCCCGCGGATGGTAGAGAAAGTGAACGGGCGGCTGTGGGAGTATCAGAAGGGTGGGTGGTTGTTTTTGTCGGGTGTGTGTTTTGTTTAGCAGGAGTTGAATCGTCGACGTACAGCACGCTCCGGCGGGGTTGATGTATAAGCTCCGAATTTGAATTAATATCGACCGATTATTGTGTCGCCACCGGAATATTAATCGCGTGTTTTTGTTGTGATAGCGGTGTGCGTCGCTCGGTTTCGCTGTCACAATACCTCCCGCTCTCCATAAGTTAATCCGCTACGCTTGTAAATACGTGGCTTATTTAGTGCGCCGGTGGCCGCGGGGCGTTCGAGACGTTAAATGGCGGCGTTTGTTCGCCGCGTGAAGGTGTCAACCTCTTTGGTATTTTGGGCGATGAATGATGGTCATGAATGGATCATTTGTGTTCTTCTCGCGAATGGCAGTTGTTTCGATATCTGGGTTTGCTGATTTGAAATTGAGTCGAGAAACGTTGCACGTTCGGATAATGGATCTCGGAGGTATCGAAAAGAGCATGCAAGTTTATTGAATCCGTTGATAATTATTTGAAATTACCTCAGTTTTACCGTTCGATCCTCCTGCATGGAATTATCAATCTGCAATTTTTCTTCTCTCGCGATACGTTCATGATATATTTTGTAAGTTTTCTCGTTCAAGGCATAAGATTATCTTAACATCATCTGGAATGTCCCTGAAAGTTTTGTTTTGGTGTAACAACATCTATATCAACATAAATGCCATGCAAGCAGACATTTGGCGTGTGATAGAGGTCCATGAACCATTGAATACCCTCGCGTACCGTTTGCGGAAAAATAAATTTTGAAACTACTCGTTCCAGCTTCTAAACTCCTGATCGTTTTTGAAGTATAAAAACTAGAAGTATAATAATGAGAGCACTCAATATCGGTTACATCCTCTGACGAAGAAAATACTTCTCAAAATTAATTAAGTAAGTTAATAATATGTTTGAAACTTCTGTCTTCTATCAATTTCCATCCAAGGTCCTGAAGCATTGAGGATTACGTTTCTAGTCAATGTAACTAAATAAATATTAAATTAAAATGGAATAATATAATAAAAGTCTGTAAGGAAATCGCTGATTTTAATTTCACATTTTGATAAGAATGTTTTTATTTTGTACTACAGATTTAAGCATGGATGTGTTCACTGAAATATTGGATTAAAAAATTAATTTATTTCCAGCAAATAATTCGTCGTTTGAATAGCACTTAAAGAAAGCATATTGAAGTTTAGATTTTAAATAAAAATTATTTTAGCACGAAATCACATTTTTGATCTAAATGGGAACGTGAGACGATTTTACTGCCTTGCCAGCAATGCTTGCAATTGATTAAAAGTCCCAAGGATCTCTATATGGATGCAGTTCGAAACTGCGCCGCAAGGAAATGAATATTGGACTCGGTTGGACCGGCAAGGCTAAGTTCCATACCCTATATTACTCCTGGTATAGGAGCAATTCGTGACCAAAGCTTAAAGCGGAATCGTTCTTACCCTCTGATTTACTGACTTCGCCTCCGGCTATGAATGGTATTACGTGCAAGATGCCCTTTAATAAGGAAGTTAAAGAGATCATTAAACATCCACGTCATGACGTGCGCTCGGTAAACACCGCTCTCCCTCACCACTGAATAATTATCGCACGCTTTCGAGCACTATTCGCTTCGGATCTCATCCCTCATCGCCATCTTCCTGATCTTTGCCCTTTTTATCTGAAATTAAGGGGTACACATGCTCGTTTCCAATATCTAGATAATATTCGGGAGCTCACTTTCCTATCCGTTTACCACATCGGACGCTCCTCCTGGAAATTCACTCAAGCAGTTCGAAATCCGAACCTCGATTTTAAGATGAAGTGGATGTAGGTAAAGGATTTTTTTAATCGTGATTATTTGCAACTTGTGGGTACGTTGTAGAGTGGTTTAGCATGGCAGTCTTACATTTACAGGGTTTCAGGTTCGAATTCGAGCTTGGATATTAATTTATAGCCAAGGATAAATAATATGAGTAAATTTCTAAGTCTATAAAATTGTTCTAAGAAGTTCGTGTTTCCTTCTGTCTTATTATAAGCAGCAAGCATGATTATATTACTTCAAAAACTTTAGCATTTCCATCGATAACTAGGTTTACTAGGGTGGGGTCACATTACCAGTAATTCACAATTTTATAAAATCATATGATATAATTTTTTCTAACCTGAATGTGATAAACAAAATATTATTGTTTTTGCGAAAATCAATTTTCAATATTTAGTGAACTTAAGTCAATCTAATTGTTGTCCAGCCTTATTGCCAATATAAAAATTAAATGAGACATTGGAATGTATAGTTTTCGGATGGTGACATTAAGATTCCTTTCCCTGATTATATTCTTAAAATGAAAAATAATTAGTAAAAATTCCAAACAACATGTGAATTTTTAAACTTGGATATTTTATACGTCGATACGATTTGAAATTTGAACAGCAATCATGCTGATTGTGTTGTATCGCTAAAAAAATCCTCGCCATATACTACTGCCGATGTTTGCCTATATAGTTTAAGACCTGTAAGAAGCATAGAGATTGTTAGATTTCTCAAAAGGGAAGTATTATGAGTATATATAATAGTACGTGAGAAATAATGCTACGCCGTATCCAAGATTTACAATGGATGCTCGCAATCGTCTAAATTATACAGCAAAAAGAAAGGGGGAGACGCGGCATTCAAATTAGAGAAATGGCCGCATATCGCGGGATCATCTCGAGGCGCTCGTCGACCTCAGAAAACGAGCGTTTAAGTGAGAGAGGTTTTTCAATGGCAATCGCAGGAGAACGGATGGGAATCCACCGACCGACGACTCCATCTCCCTCGGCACTTAGCGTTACCTTTTCAGAGGCGGCAGGGAAAAAAACCGACACCACACGCGCGAGCGTAGGTCTATGCAAATGCCTTACTCGATACGTGGTATCCTCTGCTCTTCCGAGATAACCTCCGTGAAGCAATCCTTTATTATGCACGGAGGGGAAAGTAGGAAAAGAGAATGGATGCTGGATACTCGTCTCCAACTCATCTCTCTTTCATTCCGTCGCTGATGGCTCCCCTCACCTCCGTCTTGATAGATTAGTGGGTGCGGTCCCCGAAGTGCAGGCGGGCTAAGACGCCCGGGGAAGGAGTCCTCGATGTCGCACGGGCCCTTTGATCATCCTGCCGCGTCCTCGACGGATACCGTTACGGGACGGGGAGAGAAAGGGTTGCTTTGCATTGTCGATGGGGGGGAATTTTCATTCCTGGGCGGTCTCCTCATCATATCGCGTGGGAGGGCGTGACGGAACGGACTCAGGTGCAGGTGAATATGAAGACGGAGTCGTTATCAAAAGAATCCGGAGCGGCGATTTGCATTTATTGGCGCAATTTCCGACGACGATTCTTGGGTGGTGACGGGATTTGGAAGGCGGTCGTTAGGTTCTTCGAGGCTAAGGAATGATGGTTTGTCGACGTGGCATTGATGGAGATTTAACGAGCGGGAGGCGGGAGAAAGGGCTCGATCGTTCCGAGGCGGATTTGGCGACAGCAATTAAATTCCAGGTCTGATTGGAAGCGATGCATCCGCGATTTTTGGTCACAATCTTCCGAGGAATACTGTTGCCGGGCCGAATAATTTGGTTGGATAAGTGCAGGGCTGCAACTCATTCCTAACCTTCCTCCGTGGCATTCCATTGGTGGTTTGCATCAATATCGAAATTTATTAATTGTATCGGATCCTAATTCTAAGTTCTTTCTCCGGGATTAATTAGGAAAAAAGCAGAGAATCAATTCAGTTTCCCTTCAAACACCCATTTACGATAAGGAACTGAATCGAGCATTAAAATTTGAAAATGACAGAACAGTTTTTATGAATGAAGATTCATGGTGCTATTAATAGGTTTCATTGAGCCTCGTGGTCAGTCTGCAGGTTACCTTGAAATATGATCAACTTCGTATTGACTTATCTACATCTACGATTATATACTGCGAGCAGCCTCTTTTTCTCTGTTAATGCTGCGTATTGTCTGCGGCAAAAATAAATCATTGTGAAGTCGAACATCGATATCCTCAATTTTTTTGCACTATATTATCAGGCTATGTTAGAGGAGCATCTTGGTAACACCAACCTTTGCCTCGCAGCAATTCTTATCTTAACGCCCGTATTTAAGGTATTCTAATTCGCAATGCCAACGACTGTCTACAATACAAATACGTGCATACACTAAACGAGGACTGTAGGACTGTACATAGCGCAATGTAATATCTTTCTTGAACTGTCCCATCTCCTCTAAATAACGAATCAAATGGTCTTAAGTTAAGAAAAACTAAATTATATTTCCCCTACAGAATCTTGCTGAAGAGATTCTCACTGTGGTCTATAAACGATAGATTTACAAGTAAAAATTGCATAAATTAGAGAGACGTTCAGAATTATATACATGCAAATTAACCCTCTGAAAATTTAGCTGAGGATATTTTATAGAGTCAAATTTACTTTTATCACTGCAAAAATCTGGAGTGATTTAAAATGATTTTTTCTGGAATTCCTTCCAAAATATCATAATTGAAATGCTATGTGGGCAAATTCTTTGATGTAAAAATCTAAACCGGGTCTATAAAGGAAGCTATAAATAATGAGCCATGTAAATATTTTGTGAGGTACTAATATCTCACGGATACCTTTGTATTCTAATTGCTGATATTTCTTTGCCTTTCTTTTCAACTCATCCTTGAGTAGCATTCTAGACCAACCTAAGTGGAAGAGCAGAGCAATTCTCATTTGAATTCCTTAGGGCTTTCTGATTTCATTCAGTTACTGGTGATGTAAATCAGCACAAAGTAGGTGGAAATCGAATGATGGTATCGTGCGGACGCTACTGAAATATTTCGTAGTTAATCAAGCCGTCAGCCCTCGTTGCTTTACCTCAGGCGAGACTTCTTTCTAATCGAATCGTCGTATTTCTCGCCACTAACAATCCTGCATAAGGCAAACTGACAAATGTGTGGTACTCGAACGCCGCCGCGAAAGGCAACTCAAAAATCACAAAATGAGAATGAACTCTCCTCTCCGGGTCATCCGCCGCCTTTGCTAGACTCTAAAAGGAGCGCTCGGCTTCGCACGGATAATCAATTAGCATTACAAACCCGCCGTAATCCTTTTTAATAAGAGAAACCTGTTAGCGCCCTTCCATTTAGGTAAGGACATCTTCGCTTACGCCGTGATGCATCAGCGGGAGGCACGCGAAACCAATTTCCCCGCTATGCCTTCCGTTAGCCTCCGTGGTAAGTGGTGTGAATTTGCACTTGTAACAGTCATCGCTTTGCACCTACGGTCCTTTTTGCACCCTAAATTGTAGAAAACACCCAGAGTGGTAAATTTATGATGTTTAATTGCTACCTGCTTATCGCTTCTTCATGATGACCTTAAAGTGCTTGTAATACTTTATGAAGAGATTCACTACTCGAAAGGAGTAAAATTGACCGGTATTTTTTGGCACTCGCAGCTGTATGATTCAGTTGTTGGAGTTCCTTGGCTAATGCAATTCCTTGCGTCACTTTTTCTACTGTCCATTTATGTATATATATGTGTATTCATACATACGTGAACAGTCTTAATTTGATAAACCATAATATGAACTCCTAACCGTAACGCGAATAGAATTAAAATTTTTACCAGATAAATTGACATTTCTCTTTTCATTAGTAGAGCATATTTTTTAATAGTTCCATGACGTAATTCTTGGTTACGTACAGGCAGTATCTAATAAATTGACTCAAATTATAATATTGCGATAATCTGTCTGTATTTTTTTTACTTGGTTTAAAGAAGATAATTCTCATAAACGACAGACCAGCTGCTTCAAAACGCACCAGTATTTCCAGCGTGAAATTATTTGAATGTTGCTGTTCAATGTTTTTCCTTATTGAATGCTAGGAAAAGTATTAATGGTGTCAATGTGCTTAATATAATAATGGAGACTTAACTTGGTCTCCTGATGTTTGACTCGGTGAGGAAATTCAGGGCAAACTAATACGCTTCTCATCCTTTCTGCCTTGCTGCTTTTCTTCTAAAAAGTGGTTGGGAGGGAATTTCAGTAATTATAGGCCCTAGGCACGAGAACCAAGTAGAGGCCTCATCAAGAGATTATGCATCTTAAAAAACGACGAAAAATCTTTTTTTTGGCCCCTTTAATGGCAAGGCCCTCAGCTTGCGCCCAATGGAAAATCCTTCCCTTCTTCTGGTTACCAATAGAGGAGGATTTGATATCCAAAGCGGCCTTCGGACTCGATGGTGTAATGACTCTGGAGGCATACGCTCGAGTTGGAACCGTTTATCGGATGGTGAGCGATGCCAATGGCAGACAGGATTTAAATGTGTTCTGAAAAGAGGTGAGGCAGTAATCGGTGTTGCGAGCGACCAGACCAGTGGGTGGCCAGGGACATTGGGTCGCTCTTCGTGGGAGAGAGGAAGCAGGCGATATTGGCGCTGATGAAGGGAGAACAGAAAGAGGACGATGGAAGGAACGGGAGAGACACGGAGGTGTCGGCGGGGGCCGCCCCGGGCCTCAGGGGGGCCACGGACACGGGATATAGAGCGGGGAACTAAGCGGCGGGGGCAGGAAACGGGCAAAGGGGGCAAAGATAGATCGGTTGCACTGTTATTGGTCACCCTTCGGAGCCTCTCTCGGTCGCCGCCCCCGGTCCCTCTCGATTGAGAGGAGGATGTGGAAAAATGAATGCGATAAGCGATTGTGGCGGTATTCATGATACAATTTAAGGGCTTATCAACAAGTTGCGGGGAGAGGGTGCGCTGCTCACTTGCGTGGGTCATTTGGAGGTGTATTGAATTGTTCCGTTTGAGTGTTTCCTCCTTCGGGTTTCGTGGAGGATATGATAGATGCTGACGATACTTCTGTCGATGAACTGAATTTAAGCATAAATACTACGTTGGTTTTATCATCATTATTATCACTACGAAAATCTTCTTTAACTTTGCTACCCTTACCATGAGCATATTTAGGAACTATCTTGAAGGGGAGTTTTCTAATTTTAGGATTAATATCCTGGATATAGACTAGAAAAGATTTGGAATATATTAAAATGCTCCGTTTTCAGTGCCAATCAAATGCCAATTTTTCAGTGAATGAACTCGGGATTCTATCATTATTACAATGTTCGAAAACAAATTACTCTTATAATGCAGCTCTCAATAGACTACATCGATTAGCAAATACTCACCTTAAAAATATAGACATATTCCACACTAGTTTACATACAATTAAAAATTTAAGCCCCATTGAACACTAAACATAATTTTAAAAAGAATTATTAATCAATTATTAAAATGTAAATAATGCATAAAATATGTCATTGTGTCATTCATATGTATTTTTATATTTTATATCATATATGTTAAAATGTATTTGGCATTTTGTTTCCATTATTTTTCATAAAAGCTTTTAATAATTATTCTCTTCACAGATGCTATTTATGATTATTACTTGTAACATCTTATACGTAAATTTTATTATTTATAATGATGATAGTAATATTTATGCTTAAAATCGAATAATTTGTGATATTAATTTCCATATTTGTGATATTTTATACTCATAAAATCCTATTGTTTATTGTATTTTATACTCATAAATTCTGCTATGTGATATTGGTGCTGTGACCTTTTTTGTAACAAAAAGGTACATCCTGTTGAATAAATAAATAAAATAAATAAATAAATGAATGAATGTTTCACACCAGAATAAGATAATTAAATATTAAAGGAAGGGATCGTCTCCTTGAAATGATTATAGTCTCATGATTCCTGTAGAATCGTTGTCTTAAGGATTGAAAGAATTTATATTCATGACATTTTCTTAATTAGAACAATGACGTTTTATTTCATGATATACATAATTTAAGGATAGTAATGACTGACGCGATAAAAATAATAATTGAATGTTTATAATAAAATTAATGGTATTAGTATTAGGAAATAAAATTTATTAACATGCCGTACAATAACATGCATATCATTATAATATGAAAATATAATAAAATTCCATCTAATTTATATGATAATATTAAATTATTTGTGAAAGAAATCATCGCCTTAAAATATTAGGAGTATCGAGAACTCACTTAATTCATTTTTTTATCAGAGATCTCTCGTTTCGGATATGTATAATCATTAATTAGATTTTATATCCACATTTCTACAATAATTCATTTACAATTACATCAATCCTTCAAAAGAGCTTCAAATTAAATTTGTCTCAAATGATTAATTATAAGAACATATTTTTACTTTATTAATAGTTGTCTTACAGATAATCAGTTCCAATTTTAACGTAATGACTAAAAATAATTTCCTTTGAGTAATTTTCTCTAATCCCATCAGATAATTATTAGAATACAAAAACGCTAACGTACGGAAAATTTCGGAAGTAAAATTTCGTTTTTAAGAAATAACTCATTACCAATTTAAAAAAGATGCTTATATACAAGTTTAAATAGATTTAAACAAACTAGAATCAAGAATAAACAGAAAAGCCTTGGAGCTTCTTCCTAACTACCTAACTTCCTAACTCGTGGGGGTAACAGTCCTTTAAATTCACGAGGAGCTTCGAGTGCTTATCAATTTATGGTTTACTATTAAAAAAATCTCTTAATTTTTTTATTATTTCAATTGATAATATTTTGATCATTTTCTGGCAGGATCCATAACTCAAATCGTGCAGTAATTTTCTATTTTTTGTGCTGGGATATGAATGTTTGGCATTCTCTTTTATTATTTAGTTTACCAAAATTATATGATATTATGGAAGTAATTTTCATTTTTTATGTACTCATTTCATACCTTTATGAGGTATTTTTTAAAGGGTAAGGACTGGCCATTTTTAGTAAAAAGTTTTCAGGACATTTAACCTTTTTTCATTAAACATTTGACATCAAAATTTAGTTCCATTCCTTTAAGTGCATTTTATTATTATTATTCCTAATTGGCTCTCTAAATGCGGTTTTAATATATGATTTGACGGTTTTTTGCTTTCATACTTTCTTCAAAGATAAAAATTCGTAGTGTTCATACTTCTTAGTCAGTTTAATCGATGTTGCGTTACGGCTCATTTCTACTCGAGAATTAGGATTACATTATTTCATTCACATAATAACTCAGTTATTTATTTGTTTGCCCGTTAATAGGAAATTCTTTGCTTAGTTGGAAATTGCATTTTACTCGCTACATTTTCGAAAGTATATTTTATCAAATATATTCGTCGGTTATTCGGAGTAAGAATTTCCGCACAACATTTTTTTATTTATATGAATATTCTCTATGTCTATGTGTACTCTGAGTCTCTCTACTAGCACACTTATAAAAATAACTAATTTGCTGCACTCATTTTTTAAAGAAAAAAATCGTCTCAATCGAAACCCCCCGTCCCTTAATAACATCCTCCGATTGAGCAATCCCACCGCAGTTCGACACTCCACCAACGACATTCCCCATCTTAATTCGGAAAAAGAGGAAGGAAGGAATCCAGCGAAACGCGGATGCGGATGCCGCGGGAGAGGGGCAGGAATATAATATGCGCAGACGGAGGGGATATCGAGAACGATCGTGGACATCACGGGATATATGTGCTCAAGTGGCTGCGGTGCGATGAGTAAGAGGCAGGGAAAAGCGGGGACGAGCCTCTCTGACCGGGGATTTCCTGCGCTCTAACAGCCTCCATGCATACGCACTTTCCCGGTCACACGGATGGTACAGTGGCAGGGGCACAAGAGGGGATTGTCAAAGAGTCGGGGGACACGGGGAAATAGGCCGGGAGGTGGAATGGGTCGGTGGCCATCCTGCCTCACGTGCTCCGTGGGCAAGCCACCTCTTGGTCCTCTATCCATCTTTTTTATGCGTGCTCTACCCCCGGCAGCCGGCGCACCCCACCCGTGCCAGCCCTAAAGCACACACGCCCAGGGTGCCCTCCCTCCCCCCTTAATGGTCGGCCGCTCTCTTTTCGCGATGAGAATGCATGGGCAGAATGACCTTCCCGGTACCCTGGCTGAATATCTTATGCGAGGTTAGGGCCGTTTGAATACATGGCGATCTTATTCCACTGCCCTTGGAAAATTCTGGTCTTGCGCATAAATTGGAATTGTTGCACAGGTTAGGGGCTGAAGGAGATTTGAAAGTGGCAGATGGATTTATTAGCTGGCTTTTACCAAATCTCTCTCCATGGTATGAGCGGCTTCAGGCTCTATTCCTTTCGTAGGTCAAAAATCTAACGCAACCCAAGCTTAGAATATTTCTCACAGTTCTAAATTCGTATGACTCCTAACTGATTTCGTTGCCTTCGAAAATCGAAAGTCCAATCTTACAGTTTTCGGTTAAGGGGAGTTTCACTGCTTTCGATTAACGATTTGACTCGTTCTTCGTGTCAAAGGTTTTAAAAATTTATCTCGTAAAACTAAGAATTTTCCTAATTATTATTCTATTACAAAAAAATCCTCCCAGATTTCTAGGCCTTGTAATGTTAAATTATGATTAGATCAAAATTCATTGCTGATAGTAAACTATTTATGGATTCTGTTTATGCAGAAAAAAGGCTCAAATGCTTTAATCAGGAGGAAGAATGGCTCAAAATTTATTGTTATTTAAATGTCAATTACGACAGGCTCAGATTCTTTACTCTGGAGAGGAAAATTCTCGAAAATTCTAGTAATTAAATAGTCAATTTCGATGTCAGGATACGGAACTGGCGTTAATGTGATTTAATTTTAATATAGCAATTTAGGCCGTTAATATAAAATAATGACATTCTTTGTTGATGAAATTCAACTCTATGATCATTAAAAATGAAGAAGATTTAGAATTTGAAAACTATCATAATATTAGATTTCCACGTTAATATAACGCTTCCTTGTAGTCAACTAATCAGCTAACTAATCCCTAAAAAGGAATTTTAATCATTGCTTGATTTACGACTGACGCTTTAGCTAAATTTACAATTGTGATATACTGCTGAGTGTTAACCTTTGTACGTAGACTTAAGAGAGCATTATTGAGTTTTTAGTCTCCAAAAAGGATGAACATTGTTGATTACAGATAGGAATTTCTACTCTATTTCTAAAAAGGATAGCTGATTTGATTCCCATATGTGATCTCGTTTCATATCGCACGAGTATCACTAACCCTTCTCCATTTGTAATCCGTTTACTTCCAGAGTATAACTTATTTAATACTCGATGGTTCTTTTCGTACCCAATAGTGCATAATGGCGACCACTCTGAATTACCCCCTCAACGTCGATCAAAGTCCCTTTAGTCCTGTGGGAGTTTCACGTATCCTCGAGCGATTTGTAGGGGTGAAACCAGATATGCTATGTTTTTTCCCATAATCTCCCCAAAAAGTGACTCCCTTTTTTGCCATTTTTTCCCTAGAAGCGATTCAATTTGTAAACGTGTTTTGGGGGAAACGTGTGTGTTGAGGGAAGCTTTAGAATGTTACTCTTGCGGTGCAGTGATCGAACGATTTAGGGTTTTTTCTGGAAGTCTTCGAGTTACTTATCGGTAGTTATTAACGGGCATGTATTTTTATGGACGCAGGAATGAAGGGATTTAAGGAACATTTTTCGCTTCTATATAGAGGAATATATTGAATAGAAGCCTATTAGATAATGTAAATATAAAGTAAGTATGCAGAGCTGAAATTTAGAATTACATGATCATATGATCTGTCTTGCAATAGAGTTCTATCAAGTCCTCTATTTTAACTATTTCTTACTTTCATCCTTATCGACTTTCTTTAGGTCTTTCTTAATGACAAAAATGTTATTTCTTCTGATCGATTGCTCTACTCACTTTTACAGTTTCCAGGCTAAGCATGTTGTATCGATAGCAAATAAAAAGTGTAAATAGGTACAAACAATATTTCATTGTATATAATTCAAGTATTCCATTGCTTAAAGTGAGCCAATGGAATCTTATAAAGAAATAAAATATTATTAGCGCATTCAAAATATGTTTTTCTCTTTCTTACAAGAATTTAATTTTCACATTTAATAAAATTAATTCCGTAACGAATATTCATGACGAATTGGTAACGAATTTCATTTATGTACTAAAATATGTATTTTTAAACAGAATAGGAATAAGCCTTATTATTATTATTGCTTCATACAGAGACGCTGTAGTTACTCAGAAAGTAACAGCATGGAAATTAAGACGTATCTTCTATTATTAAACTTAATTTCCATCCGTCATCTCGAACAATGTCTCATAACCCATATGCGCTACAAAAAATCATAGTCAATCAGCCGAATTATTTTTTCATCCGCAACTTCACGAGGGCGTGCGTAACTCTATCCCTTTTAGCCACCGGACAGTCGGTAAATCAAAACATCGCTTCGTATTCTTTAATCCCGAGAGGCCCTCTCGTGCGCACACAGAGGACACGTCTCTCTTTTCTCTCGAGACCATTTTTTTCTTCCCTTCGGCCCTTTAAATGAAAAAAACACAATCGAACACTACCGCCCGCCCGATGAAAAAACTCCCATCAGTTAAAGGGTTTGGACCTCTATATAAAAGGGCAGCTGACCAAAAAATGGAGGCGGGGGCGTAGGTGACCGGCGTCTGGGAGGCCCCCCAGAGCGCGTTCGCCGGTCGGTGTCCTTAACAGCCATGAGAGAGGATTCGGTGAGGGTTCCGAAAGAGGGAAAGGGTACGATTGAGGGATGGAGTCGGATGGGAGGGGAGAAGGGAATCACCCATACAGGAAGAAGCAATCAGTAGACCCTCATTCAAACTTCCATCCCATATAGGTGTGCATGCGCGTCTATATAGAATTTGTTTAATTTAACTACTTTCCGCGAGGAGTTGAGGAAGAGATGTCGGTGACCGCTTTGGAGTGTGAAATAATACGCGGAACATTCATTATCAAATAGGAACATGGAATCGATTAGACGGATATTTCAACTGTGAAAGCTGGTGATGAATACGTTTTTTCCTTATAGGAAGTTTTTGATACTTTATGTTATACTTAAAAATAATTTTAGAAAGATTTCTTTTACAAAGGATTATTTTTTTAGGATATATCTTCAATACTGAGGTATCAGAGTACATATTAGAATATGTGGCCGTATCTTATTCGATAATTTTTGACTACTTAAAGGAATACGACTTTTAATAATCGTATTTACTTCTGATATCATTCATTGTTTTTAAACGGTGAAGGGTGTTAACTTGGAAGATACTCTTATAAGTTGTGTGAAATAGTTAGAAAAAATATTACCACAAAATTATTTCAACTCGATCCCATTTGTACGATGCTCATGAATCAATTTTATCAATTCCTTCAGGCATGACTTGATGGGGCTTCAGAAATATCTCATGGTACGAGTAAATGTTTCATCATCTCACTCTTTATGGAAGATACAATATTTAGTAAAGCAATAAATAAATTTTTTATTTCCTCCTTCTCAATAAAGTTTACTACAACTTTCCTTACATTTCAATGTATGCATACTGATATCTCTTCGAAAATTCATAACTTATTTCATGTAAGCCATAACTTTCCTTGTCAGAGATCTATCAAATTAGCATCTACATTAACGTTAACACCCAGAAAGCCACTTTTGTGCGTGTGGCAAGGGTTATAAACACAGAATTCATCCTTATCTATACATGTTTCCACTCTCGTCTCCACACTGTATATTATGTATTCAAAACAACTATCACTACTTTAACGATGTGCTTATAGTGTTATTGGAAATATATTCTTCGAAAAGCCTTCCTTCATTCCGAAATGATTCAGCATCCAATGAATTCTGTGAATGAGTTAAGAATTTGCTCTTTCCTCTCACTCTTATTCTATTCCGTTCCATACTTTACATCTATTCTCACAACCATCCTGAACACTCAAGTCTCATTACTTTTTTTAACTATGGGCACATTTCTTCCGCTTGCCCAGAACTCTTTAGGGAATAGTGGTGCCGTCTGGTGCTGAGTGCGTGTGAAACGCGACACCAACCCAATCACTATAGAGTGTGTGAGACGCACACATACGGACACACTTTGTTTTCATTTATTTCCCCCTTTTCTTTCGCCAGACAATGACGTCGCACGTTTTACCCCACGGAGTTTTTTGCCCTTTTCGGAGTCTGTATCTCAAAAGAGGATGCAGGGAAGAATAATTTACGATTATATTTTGCTCAGAATACGGCAAACGACAAACCTTAATTTGCTGATGAGTACGAAGGTAAAATAATTATCTATGAGGTCTATAATTGTCGTTTATAAGGATCAACTCGATATGTTATGATGTTATGGTATTAGAAGTTAGGAGAGTTATACAAATTGGTATTCCGTACCACATGAAAACCCAGCTGGAATAGTAATTAAATCTTCGAAACATTATGTTAAAAAATTTATTATGTAATTAGTCAGTGAAAAAGAAACATTGATCTGTCCTCATCGTCGTCTTCTGAAAAATAAATCTCTTTTTAAACTGTTTTATTTCATTCATGATAAACTTCTTAAAGTGTCAGTGGTATAAAAAATACGTTCACAGTAAGTTAAGTGTTAAAATACCAGGTCCTTTATATCATCATGTCAATTGTCAGTTCAATATGTAAATTAAATTGAAATGCAATTTACTTCAATCCTACTATATGTTTCATGATTAATCTGGAGTCACTGAAGAGATACTTAAAAATTAGGAATATCGTACGTTTAGATTGATAAGATTTACAATACCAATACAGCATTCAAAATGTAGCAATGTATGGAATTAAATATGATTCATGTATAAAGGCATTTATTTCCTTTTGTCCTGGACAGGATCTTTCATCCCAAATTTTCATATCTGGCATATTCATGAATACTGAATATGTTTTTTTATATTATTCATTTCTTTCATTTTGTAAATGCCATTCTCTTGAAGAGATATTTCTTTCGTAAATTTTTTAATTTGAAATGTCCTCTTTTAGGGATGGCAAGGTCTTCTCACAGAAATCGCTCAACTTTACTTTACAACTCCATACCAAAAATAAAGCGCATTTTTTGTCCCAAATAATTCTTGTAATTCGGACATGATCCCAAAGACGGTCGCGAAAGTGCTTCCTCATTGTCCCCGCTTTCGTTTTGGCATCTCGGAAATGATTCGAGCGACCAAGGAGGAAATTTAGGTGGAAGCATCTCATATTGCGCGGGGAGGAAGGGGAGGTCAGGGAGGGTACGATAGAAGTAGGAGAGGGAGAGAAAGCAAGAGATGGGAGTGACTTTAATCATCGTGATTTCCTGTGCCCCACTCCTTCCCTTGTCTTCCTCCCATTTGCGGGCCCGCCCTTGACTTTCCTGAAAAAACTTATAACGCCCATCCCTGTCGCGTGCTCCCTCCTCCTTCCTCTCTGCGCCGCTCCCTTTCCCCTTTCTTTCTCTCGTTTCCTCTCTCTTTTCGCATTCTTCTGCTATGCTCAATTACAACCAAGCCATCTCTTTTCCATATCCATTCAGGGTCGGGTATTTCCGATGATTTATCTGAACCGTTTCTCCCCATTGCATACGTTCAAATACTCATCGAAATATTCCCAAACCGCTTTTATTTCAATAAAGGAAAATATTTTTGAATACAGATTGTTTTCTTTATGGGAATAAAATTTCGAAAATACAGCTTTGAATGTTTTCAATTTTGTTTGTTTTCTAAGCTCTGTTCCTGCTACCAGATTTTGATAAATGGAATATTTTTCATTTTTGTTTTGATACAGTGTAATGTATCTTTAATTTACTTTCCTCTGTCTTGTTAATAATTAATATGTAGTCACTAAGTCACTGAAGTATGAATAATGCTAAGTGATATCTTACGAATAGGGAATCAGTTAAAATGCTATAGAGTGTCCATCATATGGTCATTGACTCTCAATACTTTTTTGTCTCAATAGAAAATCAAGAAGAGATTTGGAATTGAAGCTTTAATGAGGTAATAAAAGGTTTTCTTTTGATATATCAATGTTAAGTGAATTTCTAGAAATATTTGATCGCATTGACTCTCCTAAATCAATGGAGTTTAAATTTTATCTTCCTACATCGCTATTTATCAACTATCAGTTTCCTTTTGAGATGATAGGAAGTGACATTTCCTACAACTTACAATTTTTTGTTGTCATCTACATTTCCCTGTTATGACGCTTTCATAAAAAAGAAAATTAAGTAAAATTGACTTCACAACTTCATTCATTGGTACAGGCAGATCGATTCCCTCTGAAGTACTAATAAGGCTTTATACTCTTTCATGCAAGAAGTTATTTTTTGATATGCTTATCTACTACTCCGTCGTTCAAAGTAAAAGTTTTATCAAATAATAAATTTTAAATAAATCGTCTCTCAATATATATGTACTTTAGACCGTATATAACGTTAATTGAATTATGCTTAAAATAAAATTGAAAGAACAATATAAGCATTTTTCTTAGGAGATCGTACTATAGAAAGTTCTAAGAGCAAAGATATATATGTTTATGTTTTTAAAACTTGTGATATATGGTGAATGTCTTATTAATCCTGAATTTGGTAGGAACATCATCACCTTTAGCATTAGCAACCAGGACTATGGAGAAAGGAATGGGGGTTAATGAACAAGATGCCAATGCCGAAACCGGTCGAATAAATCAAAACTTTTTGTGGAAATTACGAAGTGTTTTCTTTCAACCTAAGATAAGGAGTGAGTTTGTTTGCCCTTGCTTTTCTCGCTGAACCAGAATTATATAAACGGAAAAAGTATACGCAATTGAAGCACAATGTTTTTTTACGAATTTTTCCTTAACATTCTATAAGGATGTACCTAAATTTATGCCATTATTTAGTACTACTAATGCCTCAGTGGCTTTCCAAAAATCACAGCCAAAAATAAAAAAATATATATTCTCATTTTTAGGATTGTGACAAAAACATTCCATTTGTCAAAATATGGTAGTAGAAACCCTATTTATGCTTACAGAAATTCAGGGTTCCAGCAAGGTATCTTTACAATTTCAAAAATTACAACAAAGACCATCGATGATACATATTATTCAAATTTGTCATATGTCGGAAAAAATATCTACCATGTAATCACCTCTCTATTTTAATAATTTCCGCAGATTTAGCATTTCATTTGTTTTCCCAAACAAAGTCTTGAAATTCTAAAGATACTCTGTGAAAATCTTGTACATTATTTAGTTGTATTATGACGAATAAGAAGCAAATTACGTCCCACATTTTTCTATTCTTGCATTTGTTTACAGGCAACAGTACTATTACTGATGACAGTCAACCTATTACTGATGACAGTTAACCTATTACTGATGACAGTTCACAAAATCATTGTCCCCGTCTTTACAACTCATCACCGGATTCATTTTTTCTACACTTTCCTTAATTTCCCTTCCTCTCGTCCGGGCCCATTTACTTTATCTCATTAGTTCGTCCGTTCCCTTTCTCATTTATTTTTCTTATTTGCCTTGCGTCTCATTACTTTCTCTCTCGTTAATTTTTCCCCTGGAATTGTCGTTCCTTTCTTCCCATTATCCCGGCCGAGTTCCAAATCAATTTTTGGTGGACAGGCGCCGGAACAGCTTCCCCGGAAAAAGGTAATGAAAGCAGCGGAGAGGGTCCGGTTCTCCCTCGGAATGGAAGATTGGAATATCACTCCGTCGACGAACACTGGGGCCTTAATTGACCGATAATTGTCAATCCGGTCACTCCGAATCGAGAGCAAAATGGTTTGAATGGCGGGCGCGGAAACCAATTAGTCCCCATTAGCGTTTGGGGAAAAAAAGGAAACGAGCAATCGCCGGACTCTCGGACTTCGAGGAATCGATTATCGGATTCCTCCGAATCGAGTGATCGATGAAATGTTTTCCGACCTTCCCTTTAAGGATGACTTAAATTTGTCCTCCGAGAGGTTTTAAAGCGATTGAAGGTCTTCCAAGGATGAGGATTAGAGATGGGACGACACGAGGAAAATGTTGTTCTTGCGAAGTATGTTTCGGCAAACCCTCGAAGTTTTTTGTTGGCACTATTTATGGTGAAAATTATTGCTGGTTGAGGTTAATCAAAAGCAAGAACCCAAAGTAATTGCGAAATTCTGGGAGGAAAATGCGATCTGGAATTAGATAGGGTGAGTAGTAACGTTCGGGTGAAACTTTTCATATTGGTCTATTGGTCAGTAAGTTAGAAACACTAAATTCCTAAAAGACGGCAGGGAAAATAAATTGAAAAAAATATTTGGGAATTCAGCATATAAAAATTTACTAATAAATTGAGCCAGGAATTAATGGAGTGAATGAAGTATTTTAGCGTACCGCTTATAAACAATATTAATAATTATCTCCTTATTAGGAATATTCTGACCTTATGAGACCAATCATAATTTTTTTAAGACAAGCAAAAGTAAATGGGAGATAGTCTGTGTCTTTGAATATAACCTTAAACAACGAATGATTTTTGCAAGGGAACAGAAATATTGCACTAAAGTAAAAACCGGGAACAACTCCGCGAAGTAACATATTTTGGAAGGGTATAATGAGTCCTCACAAAGAAATGTTACTATTTTTGGAGATAATTCAATTCAAGAAATTATAATTCACAGTCTCAGGCGTCGTTTTGTGGAAATCCATCTCGTAGAAATGAAGAAAAGGTTGTACCTTTTCCACAAATTTACAACCTTTTCTTCATTTCTTCAAGAAATTAGTCTATGAAATGGGTATATTATATTTTTATCAAATATTTTGAATCCCTGCTTTGAGCAATTAATAGTAAGTATGTATAACACGCTATGACTGGAAAGATGGTCTGGAACTGCAAGAATTGTTCCCTCAAAATATGTCAGATAAATCAATTTCATTCGGACCGAGAAATACACAAGCCCTCACTATAAAAAATAAGTATATTGGCTCCCGCGCAAACAGATGGATGGAGAAAATTTCGTTGAAAATTTTTGTCGTCCAAGAATTCATCTCAGAAGTAGAATTGTTACGAATCTAAAACTCATCCTCTTTAATACGTCACATTGACACAATGACAAGAAATAATAATTCCCTCTCACTGTATTTATATTTAAAATATGGCGTGTTTTCTTGACTTTTAGAGATATCATCAATGAACGGAGTAACATTTCCAATCCTTTTCCCACACCTCTCATTAGGGCAACACACCGATCCAATAATTGCTCCTTCTTATCCCACATCGGATCTTTCGGAGAACTCCCTTTGTATTTGCCGGATACTCCCGCGACGCGCGATGAATGGAATTCATTCCAATGACTCCTCACCTATCCCCGATCAACTCCATCCCACACTCTCCTTAAATTACGCATCTTCCAGTAACGGGTCCTGTAGAATCCGCGGCGCAGTTCATCTCCTAATCTCGTCCTTGCGCAAGTTTCCTCCCATTATCCTCGAAATTGTCGCTTCCTTCCCCATTTTCGGCGTTTACGGGGTCATTTTTCTCCCGCTTTCTATTCAGTATCATCGAGGACATCGTTCGGGGGGGAGGAGGATTCCCTCCCCCGCATAGGAGACGCGTGCGCTGACGCCCTATCGCGCTTTCATCCCAATTCCCTTTCCAATCCATTCGAGGATGGCTCGCGTCTATCCACGCACGATCTCATCTCTTGAGGGGCCTTGGGTCGTTTCGCAACCGGACTTGCGGCGGTGTTATACCGAGGGAATGGATTCGCTATGTGGGGTCGCTCGTGAGAGGCTTCGCGCTATTAAAGATTTCCTCGGTCGCGAGAGAGCGATTGATTCCCGAGAGTACGTTCCGTTTTCTTCGGGACGACTTCGAGGTTTATGTGGAGGTGATTTTTTTCTGCGAGGGCTTTCGCGTGGATGTACTCAATAAGAGGGTTTTCTAAACTGATGGTCTCCGACTTTTTTGGGTCTCGATATCAAGAAGACGAATCACATATTCTAAAATGAATAAAAGGCTAGAACGAATATCTATTATAAGCATTAAAAAGATAGAAGATTAGACGTGAGTAACCTTTACTTTTAATGATTTTGTATATTGAGTGATGCAGACGGTTCATGCATTGGAAAGCTGAGGAAAAAGCTAGAATAGCACTGAATTCAGGGACATACTGTTGTCCCCACCATTACAATGTTGAACTTATATGTTTATCATAATGGGCTCTCACATTAATTACTGCTAGGAAGCCGTCAGATTTAGGCATACCTTTTTAGCAGTATCTACCAAGTAGTACTTATTAATAAAAAATAATTTATGTGAATTAAAACGTAATAATACGTAACTAAATAAAGATAATATTATTATATGGAAAATGAAGCTTGTAATTCATATCCGATTAGTTCCAATCGAAAGAGAATGAGATATATTTATATCGACAGACAATTTTAAACAAATTCTATGAAGAAGTCAATATAAACAACTATTTTATAACCATAACAGCTATATTGAAAATTTTGTATTTACATGGTTATACGGTCCTTTTTTGTCATCTTCCCAAGGAAATACCTTGTTCTGCATTCCGGTAATTTATGATAATTTGTATTTCAGTCGTTTTACTAAGAAAGAGAAGTAACAACATTTTTCAGAGGAAGTAAGATTTGGTACAGATGAAAATTTAAAAATAGATAGAAGGGTTATTGAATTCAAGAAAGGTTACGAAACTTAAATCGTAAACAATAAGTAAATTTCTATAATTTATCTGGGGTATTTATTAGACAACTTTAAGGTAAGAACCGTTCATTTGTAAACATAATGTTGATAAACCTATGTCTCTTTCATTGGGTACCAGCTTAAACGATACTGGTTGTTTACAATGTTTATCTTTCGTAAGTTATTTTCATGTGTTCTTTCGAAGAAAAACTGTAACTAAAAATACTGAAATTTCGTATCTTAAAGGTGGTGATTGTATAAAGCAAACCGAGACATATTTCCTCCCCTTGCTCTCGATGAATGTTTTGGAAAGCTTTCTCTTGTTTTCTAAGCTTGATTTCCTCCACGGAGGATTCACAGAACTTTTCATCACTTTCGAGAACTGTAAAATAATGGATATATTCCATTTCATTCATCAGATATGTGTTCTGAATACATTATATCCTTACATTCTAGTGATCCGGATAAAAAGAATACTCCATCCATTCTAAACAAGAAGAAGCGAAACTACCGTTGACTTTGAACATTCGAGTTCACCTCTCCATAGACGGGCTAATTTACAGGTGATACCATAAGAGGATATGGAATGCAAACACGTCGGCCACTGTTTAATTGCACTTCTCGTCCGATTTGGGTGCCGTAAAATATCCGGCTCCAAAGATGCGGAGGCCTTACAAGGAGCAGCGGGTCGTGCGGCGTCCTCCGAAGCGGAGGCGCGGCCCGCGGAGCAGAGACCTCCGTGGTAATTGGTCTCTTTTCACCCCTTGTTTCCTCTTTCCGGCTATTCCTTATGCCTGGAAATGCGTGACGACGAGAACTAGAGTGGGTAATCATTCTGTGTACCGAGGGAGAGGTGCGCTAATTGATGCTAGAAGACCGCATTGTAACTCAAGCAATAGTAGTGTAAACGTCGGAACGAAAAATCTCACTCTTAGAGAATCACGAGGCGTTTTATTGAGCAGGATGTGGCCTAGTTCTCCGCGATAGGTTAGGGAAAATATCCTCGAATATCGAATCCAATTCCTTGCCTAAAATGAGTCATACACGCTTTTTGCTGTACAATCAAACGAAGCTTACTACATATGGATATTAAATCTTATTGTTACATATCAGTATTAGTAGTTCAATTTTACTATACTATAAATTACGATTTTCTTGAGCATTTTAGGGCAATTTCTAGCGTACTGCTGCTAATAGGAAATCACGAGCAATCGAAGTAATCATTATAAGGAACAAAATTAATCAATAATTAATAATTTAAAACATATTTAGGTATCAGACGTAAACTACACAATTTATGAACTTAATATTAATTATACTAATTACTTAGTAAGGTATTCGTAGTAATGCTAATTTTGAGCTTTGTTGGAAAATATTTCGAATAGTTCTTTCAAAACGGACAAATACTATATTACAGTGTATACAGCGAAAAATATCATTATGATATTGGACCTTTATTTTTGTCCAAGAGTTGCCATGTTATGTTGTCTTCTATTATTTCTACAGATGGCTGCTTAAATATATCTTGAGTTTCAGATATATTCTGATCGGTCACGAAAACACTTAACTGACATATTTAAAGTCCATGTTCATATTAAACTTTACCTTTCTTAAAATTCTTATAAAAAATTATGAAAGAAACGTGAAGGTGCCTCTGTCATTAAATTATATTTATCTTCTTAAATTCATTGCATTCATAAAAACGTTTCTGTACATCAATTACGATAGTGTTTCATCGTTACGCTCTGGATAAATTATATATTAATATGAATTCAGGGATATCTTAAATTTACAAGTTCACGAGATTTTTCAAACGTTCTTAGCGCGGTCGAAACATTTAGTTGCATAGCATATAAGTTATCTCTTGATAGGTTGCTTCATACTGCACAGCAGCGAAAACTGCGCATCTAAAGGCCACACGCAAAGGTAAATTGATGATAGGAAGTCAGCAGTGCGAACGTCGCTAGTAAACAAAACGATTTTCGTCTACGCTCATGCTGTGCTTCATTAATTCATGCCATGGCCGATTTAAATGTCAAGCATGTCTCCCCCGTGTCACTGAAGATCAAAGCGTTTTTTATTTCCTCCATTGTTCTTCTATCCCCGGAGGAATTTGATTGCTCATACGTGAGCCCTTTAGGAAACTAGTCGAAGCAATGCTAATCAGATGCGTAGCTTGGAAGGATAGCGTCATGACATTCCGGTTAATGACAACAAAGGTTCCGGGTTCACAACAACGCTTCATCCTCCAAGCGGCTGAATTTATGTCCCTTTCGATGCACCATGGCCTCCATACATATCGAACAGGATCATTAAACATGAGGTCACTCGCTTTCAATGAGGAGTGGGCGGGTGGTCAAATTGGGAAGGCGGTGGGTGAGGGTGTAATTTGGGCGGAATGGTCACGAGAATCCGTGAGTATATCCGTGAGGTATGTGCCTTCTCTTCATTTCGAGGACATGTTTAAAGGATTAGTGAACGCCCCCCGAAAAGCATGATCCGACATCTTGGAAAACTGTCGTTTCATAAGGGAAATCCCTAGAAAGCAATTAAGTTACAGAATAGACGAAATAGTGTTGAGTTAAAGGAGTAAAAATGACTTCATTTGGTACATAAAAGCTTTGGTTACGGTGTAAATGTTTGTAGCTCGCGATCCACCGCTCCTTCAATAATTTCAATTTTTCAATTCCTGGGGGGCGCGTTTTCTTTCAAGGATACCTTGCGGTTATTTATATGATTTGTTAAGATAATATGAACTGATTTGTTACAGCAACAAAATTTTAGAGAAAGTAAATAAGATGAGAATAATTAGAAACCCGAAAATATTAGTTCTGAAGATTATAATTGCAAAGTTTCTAGTTTATATCTAATTCAATGCAGATGCAACGAAAAAGTACTGATTGGAGAATAACTAGTCATCTTGGAATTTTCTTCTTTTCATAAAAAATAAATTGTAATTTTAAAATAATTTTGTGTAAATTTAATGTAATTTACGCGCTCTCCCTAACAATACTATGGTGTAATTTTAAACCGTATATTTCAAACTAAATACGATAGAGAAATCGTAATAATTAATTTTTCAAAAGAACAGGTGTTTCGTAATTTAGCCCTTGCTATTGCTAGGAATCAATTACTTGTAAGAATTACTAGTACTTGTAAGAACACCCTCGAAATCATACGAAGCGTCAACTTGCGGTAATTTCTCTTCAATTAGAACTGTCATCAGTAAAGTTTCTGTTCATGCCCGTGCTTCTTGTGGTACTTGGGAGGCTTTATTATTTCCCTGCGTTCTTACCGACCACATATGGCATTTCGAAGGCGTGCCTTCCTACTAAAAGCACGCAAGTTGTCTCAAGATTATAAATCTCTATGCATATTTCTTTTATCCTTTGTTATGCCATTAACAAGGGAAAGTGAATCTAGATTCCTTCTGTTCTCGGTACCCAGGGACCAACTTCGAATTCCACGCTTGAATAAAGGGACGCTGTAAAGCCATTTGGCGCAATTGACACTTCCCCATGTCTCCGAACGACAGGCGATCTTTCACCGGCCTAGGGATGGGCGGAGAGTTGAAAAAGGGGCCATGCAATTATCTAGCGGCATTTCCTGCCGATGGTCGCATTCGATCCCCGTGCAAGGCATTCCCTTTTGAATCCACTTGTTGCGCGGAGCCCACTCGTTTAATTCATCCAAGGAAAAAGTGCAATCGTTTAAGGAAGGAGTGAAAGGCAATTGAAAGATTCTTTGGTAATTAGTTATAGATTCATGATTGTCTTTTCCACCTACAGTCCAATAAGTCCCTGGGAAACGTGTAGGCAACCGCAGCGCTCGCAGAAACAATGATTTCCTGTTATTGGGTTGAAGAGATCTTCATTTTCTTTTGAGTTTTTTATGGCTCTCCGCGAGCCTTTTCCCATCTAAGGCCGAAGCTTCAGTAGAGAGACTATCTCCATTACTCATGTATCTAGCCTTTCTAAATACATTGCAAGCTCTTCTTAATAAGTATAAATCACTGCAAGTTTCTCACATTTTTCATCATATTTCCCAGGCGAATGATGATCGATCAAATACTATAATAGCATGAGCGTTAATTGTGTAATTGTGTATTTAATATTCCCTTCAACGCTAATGATGCATTGACCTCACTAAGATCAATCCTGTAACTGTAAAGAATTCTATAGCAATAAACCAAATATAGTTACTTGAAAAATGTTGAATGCATATTATTCATAATGGAACACGTACTATTAAATCATCATCTTAGTTATTTTTACCCCCACTCGTTTAATTTTAATTTTAATTTAAATTCCACAGCATGAATTATAAGAAATAATATTCTTAATGACAGAACCATTTCACATACCTTTAACCGATGATATTAATTAGAACCTATCACAGCGAAGTGACGTCTTCAGATCGTGAACATTGTAACACTTCTCATAGTCACGTGGATAACCTAGATTCGGCTCATTAACTCCATAACACTCAATCCCCGCTCTTAAAAAAGTCGTCTCTGGTATTCGTTTCGGCAATTCTAAGAAATCGAAGTGGGTTCATTTATTTTCATACTGCATGGTGCCGGTACTTTTTTGCTGGAAACCAAGTTCGTTTTTAGGCAATAAGTTTTCTATCCCCATGACCTCGAACCTTGTTCAATTAATATTTGAGGAAGGTAATTTTTAAAATGAGGAAATTCGCGCAGTTTTAACAATTAAATGAAGATTACGCATTCTTTAGAGTTACGGATATGCTTTATTTTTTCCTGCTTAGACAACTGATATTTTATCTACGATAAACTTGTCACTGGTATATAGTCATAAAAGAGCCATATTGTCACGATAAAGCGATTTAATGCGGGGTAATTATGGTTATAGCAATATTTGCATATGCGTTCATTAGATAAAACATAACCTAATGCTTTACATAAGTATTATAATAATTATATATTTATATATCTGGCTCACGGTAGAACTCGATCACTTTCAGCTTAGTTTCTTTCGAGAGAGATTTGCTTCGTCTCGCGTTCGCACAGCAAAGAATTCCTTGCTCAGATACGTACTTCTTCATGTTTCTGACCAAATATGCCGACACTTGAAACTCTTGCTTTATCTATGAAACACTCCATAAATTAGGCAAGATAGGTAAAATTAGAATTTTTTCACTCGCTTTTGCGGCGTTGGCGAACTTATCCTTCAGCTGCATAATCATTTCCTTGCTAGCTTGGTGGAAGTGGACTTCTGTTCTTCCGATGAAGATGTTATGTCTTAATCTTCTTGAATTTTCACCTCCTCACCTTTTGAAGACGTAATATCAAAGCGGTGGTAGCTTTTTTTCGATTTCCTTGATCTATGCATTTTTTGCTTGAAATAGGTGTTTGATCGAGGGATTGTAACGTCTCGTTCAGTCTGCACAAGCGACTTTCTTTTCCCGGAGAGTAATGACTCCCATTGGTTTCATCAGTCGGCAAGGGCGAAGGTAATTAAAGGGTCGGTTAATATTGTTTGAACAGTTAAAATTGGTGAAAAGCAGATGGAAGAATAAGCGTGCTGAGATATGAGAAGCCACTCTTCCGAACGTTCAGTGCGCGAGCCGGACGGCGCGGAGCCGCAGCGAGCGTCACGCCTATACTCAATTTTTTTCTTTCTTAAATGAAATATTACCATCGCCAATTTTTTTAAAATGGTAGAGGAGGGTTGTATGTACAACATATAAAAAATGAGAAAAATCGAAGGTGCAGCTACACCGTCAAAAATCGATTTGAAAATTTTAAATTGTAATAAACTTTATTTAATTTTTTAAATTTTATAAAACCTTCCTATTATTATCTTTCCTAACACAAGACCTTTAATTTAAGCTATGTTGTGTATTTTTAGCTTCTATATTAATGGAGATATGGCCTCGAATGCAAAGGCACTTTCGTAAAATTTCAATTTTTAAACATTGCAATATTTCGTAAACAATTGCGTTAATTACAAAACGGCATGGGGATTTTCTTTTTCTTATCAAAGCGATCTGCTAAATTTGGTCAAAATCGGTTACCTCAAGGGACATCACCTTGTCGAATTGGCATGGAATGACCCATAAGTATAGATATTATGATTAATAATATACTAAATAAGTTAAAGGAGTAAGTAAATAAGTAATGTTATTCATGGTGAATAAATACTCTAACCAAAATATTTCGCCGTATAATTTAGAATATAATTAGAGGTATGAATTACATCGTAAATAAATAATTGAAATAATAAACATGATTTCAAAATGCATCCGCTACTTACAACTAATGGAGGTTCCACCGTTGGGTCATTCTGCGTCACAGGATATCAACATACTGCAATCCTTCGCACTGCCAATGGGAGAGCTAAATTTTCTTCAGTCATCGACCACAAAAGCGCACGATTCTTATATTCACCGAATGTAAATATCCGCGAGGAACACCAGGTGGCGTTATTACATCCCCCCTAATGACGGGTTTCGACGAATCAATTCCGAAACCGCGTCGAATTTTAATTTTCAGTCGCGGGAGAATTCCTCCTATTTTGCAACCCTGCAAGCTGGATCCGACATTCGCGTACAACACCCATAGCGAATGGCATGCGAGTTAAGCAGCCGAAAGGGCAAACGGTCCTAGGGAGTGTAGCGGAATGTCGAGGTCGCTATAACCTCTCTCCACATCCCTCATTTCCCTCCTATCAACCCCCTCCTCGGGAATACCCTCCCTGTGTCCGGCGGAAATAAGCGGCGGCCCCCCCATCGTTTCCTGTGGCCCTAATCATCCGGGACGTGTGGCCGGGCGCCCCCCACCCACTGGCCGCTGGGGCCCGGCGCGTGTCCATCTCTTATCGGCAGATTAGAAGGCGGATGAGGTTTGGACGTAGGGACGGAAGTTCTTTTTCCTCCACGCCGAATGCACTGGAATTGCTCTGCCGTTTTTCGTGCTGGTGGTCTCTCTAATGGAGGAGGAAACAGAATGGGAGGTAGCGTTGCTGTTTCCTGGGCGAATCGATAAGGGTTAATCTGACCCCTTTGTCTTCTTGTTTCAGCCTTCGGTCGTTCTCTGTCCGTGGTAATCGGATGCGTAATTTATGGCAGCGGAATGGCAGAAGCCAAATTATTATTTAAGCTCAAAAATAAGCTTAAGTTAAACTGCGTGTAATATATTATAGGGTAGTTCACGGCCATCTCTTCTGTATAATTATCTTGAGTTGTTTTTGTTACATTCAATCAATCTATTCATTTGTATGTGACTATGTGGATACTTTACCATGTGCTGTATTATTTTAGTTAAATTATGGATCATATATATTATGTATGATACATTTTATATCTTATGTACCTATATGTATAGTTTAATTTAATTGTACAGCCTACGGGAGGTTTTTGGAGGGGTTTCTCTCGCGTCTTTGGGCTAATGCCAGGCTTAAATTCATTTTTATGTTCCCCTTAAACATTGCCACCTGACCAGAAGGCCAACTTCTTTGCTATTTGCTATTGCTATGCAATCTTAAATAAATCAGTAAATTTACCGTGAGCAGGAGATGTCGTATATACTTAATTATGTTATGATATACTTATAAATTTCTATGAATGTAATATCTAGTAAGAATCTATAAGTTCTACATTTTATGACGAAGAAAGTTATGAGAAATTGTCTCTAATATCATTTTATATAACCGTATATGCTCATCGACTTTCATCTACCTCTCCCCTTAGCAAAATTGTTAGAAGTATTTTTTGTTACAAAACTAGTCTGATTGGCTGCTCTAGATTGTACGTTATATTATCCCGAGAGCGTTTGGAGCGATTTCTTTAGAATTTATAATACCATCTGTTGAGTCTACAGAGAAAGTCATCGGCCGATATTAAATGCAGGGAAACAAAACTCAAATAAGGTAACTTCGACTTCTTCTTCCACTCGTTGGTATTTATATATTTTATCGGTACATTTAGATTAAACGCTTATTCTTATCAGTTATCATATTCCGAGGAACAAAAATATCGTGCATAATTTACAAAAGTTATTACAGTTAAAACTCGTGCTTCCTGTAGTTATGTTCATTAGTAATGAATTAGATAATTGGCTAAAATTTTAATTGATGGTATTTTCTCTGTTGCGTTAGTATTACCAAGTGGGTTTTATTTTTGTTTAATTATCGCATCTGAAATGCAGCGCAGGATATTGACATTTCTGTCCGTGTTTCATTGATTATAATTCAAAACTTGTTACTCTTAGTCCTACAGAAAATAAATATGTAAATGATGAGCTAACATTTATTTTAAACAGTTTTTACTACTTTTACGGTAATTAATACTATATTTATTTGTTTTACAGTATTAAAATTAGTCTCAAAGTGGCAATAATACAAGTAAATGCCATAATTCGAACATATTTGTAACATACGTAGTATAGATTTAATATATAGATTGTATGGATATGAGATCTGCAGATTTTAATAGTAAATCATAATAAATAGAATTAAAGAGAAGAAAGGTATGTACATACATAATCAAGAGCATAAATATAATATTATTAACATAATAATGAAAGAGATTATTTTGATCAAAGCATATTTTCCTTTTTACTTTCATGGGGCTTGAATATGTAAGGAAATTCTGTCACTCCACACTTTATGGGTGGGAATCACTGATTTGAGATCTATAAATAATGATTTATACAAGTAATTATGTATACATCCTGGTGATCTGTAGTTGAAGATTGAGGATTTCCTTCTTTTTTCTAACCTATCGTCAGTGTTAATCAACGTAATTATAAAAATTTCTTCAAACTGAGCGATATTAGGAAAAGTAAGGAAAATATACTAAAAATTTAAAGCTAAGTGAAGCTCATGGGAAAGTACAGCAGGAAGACACCAACTGTGCTGAGTTAATCCCCGTTAGATTTTAGACCGTTGAAGTATGACTTCATTGACGCCTTCTGAAAAATTACAAATGCAAACGATGAGGAAAAGCTATTATCAATAGAAAATGAGTGTGGAGGTGCGGTGGAGGTGGGAGTCGAATCGAAGATGGAATAGGGAAATGGGTTTGCGGAAGGGTTGAGGCTGGTCGTGGGTTGAGTCGGGGTTGATCCCTCAAGGGTTCGAGATGCACACTAAATCATTGGTGGAGACGTGATACCTTTTAGGAAACAGCGTGCGCGGCAGATGGGCCGTGGGGTAGGTCGGTGGAGTCGATGGGGGCGGAATGGCGGGGTGCAAGTGGTCACCTCGGGGCTATGGAGGTGCGATTCAGAAAATTGAAAAATTGGGGCAACTTTCGAACCATATGATGCCGCCGATATTGACTCACTTATTTTTTAAGGTCAGTAATTGTAGCATTTCACAAACCATGTTCCGCGGATAGCCAATAAGCTTTTTGTGAAAATTTTATAAATCGTATGCTTTATTATTTTAAAAGTAATTAAAGTAGTGTGCTTTTAGTTTTGGCTGGGAAGAGTTGGAAGAATTATGAATTTAAAGAGACCCTCACTTGGCATGTGCATTTTACCGCCACCGATCTCTAATATGCATCAGTTCAATTTATTATTGATTGATCAATGACTAATTAGCTCTGTAAATTTATAGTTAATATGCATTTGCCTTAAAATGAATTAACGCGTCCAGAAAAGGTGCGAATGAAGTAATGGCAACCCCTTTTGATGAATTTGTAAAACAAGCAGTATTATAGGGCATTACGAGGAGCCCATAACCTTATAATAAGGTAGGGGTAATATAGAACTAAAAACTTTTATATTCATAGTAGATATAAAATTCTATATCTATTGGATTTTTCAAGACAAATTGGCCTCCTTATAGTTGCTTTAACTGAATTATGGTACTGATATGGCTGTTTATATAAGATATCTGTATAAAATATCATAGTAAAATTAGAGTATTTATAATGGTTAATAATTGTTTCAATAGAACGTGTTATCATACTCTATATTATAAAATATACGCATTTTATAATTTTCTAAAAATCTCTCTTTTGTTTTTCAGGTGAGTAACACATCTGTTTTGCAACCCTCACCTTTATACAGCGCTGTGGTGTGATGGTGAGTGCTCGTCTCAGCTATTTTTCCATCACGTCAGGTCACGGTCAGTCGGTGGCGTGTGAAGAACTCGGTAGTTACGATACACAGCATTACGCAGTGCTCCGTTAAACTACATCTCGAAGGAATTTATGACTCTTCGCCCTCTCAAACTTTTTGTCTGCATAACCATTCATCTCGCCAGTCCGTTCTCTTCATCCTTTAAAATGAATTACGCCAGTCGTAAAGTTGGTCATAAATTTGTTTTATTACCTAATAATGATGTCGTCGCACCTGAAGATTTCATATAAATACTTTATGTTTGAAGATAACTATAATTGTGTCAAATTGAAGTTTTACAAAGTACATGTAGTTCCTGGTGAGAAAAGCAAGGAGATAAAGGTTAGTTAGTTAGTTGGACCCTTTATTGGCGAGGCTAGGCCCAGGTGGGCCTATCTTCCACCTAACTTCGTATGTCGATTACATTTGTAGTTAAATTATTTAAAAAAATACAAAAAGAAAGAGTAGGGTGTGGGAAAAAATCTTTGCAACTGAAGGTTGACAAAGAAAAAAACCCACGTTGCGGGAAAACACCCACAAAGAAGGGGGGGTGAAAAAAAACCGCGAAAACACAGTAATAAAAATAAATACAATAATATTAAAACATAGATATAAGAAAAGTGATAAAGATTAGATATGAACAATTATTTTACAAAGTAAATTTAACAAAAGTTATGGAAGACCTAATTGATTTAGTTATAATAAAAGTTAAAAGCAATAATAAACTAAATAATCTAATATTCTAAAAGCTACAATATAGTATAATAAAAATTTTATAAAATTTCTTCAGCCGGAGGCATTTGTCAATAGATGTTTTCATGGACTGTCTTGAAGTCCTTGTCATTATATAGGTAATTCCTGTTAAATGGAGGGCAAAGGGTTAAGGTTAGTATTAAGGGGGTTAAAAGGGTAGAAGTTAAACTATTGCACTTAATAATAATGCTTTGAATAATGCAAAGAACGTGAATAATAATGTTAAGAACGGGTACGGCACACAAATGAGCATAATTTTTGTTATTTCGATACTTCAAAATGAAGCCGTCATAAATAAAACTTTTTATGCTATTAGAGGATGAGTAAATATCGATAGCAGCAAGAAAATTGCTTCACAATAACTCTATGGACAGAAAATTCGATCATAAAAAATAGTTTTCTCACTTTACCGCAAAAGAATAGCATTACGTAGCAGAGACATAGTTGATGGATCATTCACCAATGAATATTTTTCCTTTTTTTTTAAATAAGACATAACTAATTTTCCCCTAAATTAGAGTTTTCATTCCTTAGTAACTGGGAAGTCACATCAAAAATTCCATTTACCATCAGAAACAATCAGGATTCCCTAATATAGACTTTTCCTTCGTGCAAGTAAGTATCCTATTTTGGGATGGAATATTCAACAGATAAAGTATGTGAGAGAAAGCAGAAGCGTACGCTGAAAATGTTAATCGCAAAAACTGATTAAATCTTTAAAGCATCAAATGAAAATACTCAAGTGAAACAAAAACAATTTGCTGCGCCAAAGTTTTCCGCAATGTTACACAAACTTTATCTACGATAATAAGTTACTATCTTAAGTTAATCATTTATACTAAAGTTTAGAAATGTTATTGGCTAGCTTATTTCTATCCTTCCACAGGCTGCATTTTGCCCCGCATGTGGAATATATTGGACAGCCCAGCTCTGAAGCGATAAATTAAATGACTACTAATGAAATTCTTTACTAGCTTCATATCAGGCGAATGAATTACGTTAGAGGAAAAGACGCATGATTTCCTGAAGACGAATTTCATTAGATTCCTCGCAAGAAAATTGAATTGTAATATACTTGAAGGAAAATTGCGATTCTTCCTTCCGGTGCCATGCTTGAATTTGATTAAAATCCAATTAATTCGTCAATTTATTGAATTAAAATCTACTTTCAATATTATAGAATCTATTAAAGAATCTGCCTATTTGATTCAGCAGTATCAATCTCTATCATAGAATAACGGCAGCATCCCACGTGTGCGGGTATCGCCCCTGAAGAGGCATCGTCATGACGCCAAGGCTTTGAATCCGCATTTCCCGTTTCAATTGAGTCGCTGGCTCTTCCCACTCTTTAATAAAGCCACTTTTGCAATATTACGGGAGGGAAATCCCACGTCCGACCATCGAGGAACAGAAAAAAGTCGGCGTCGCTCGGCAAATGTTAATACGCGATGGTATCTCACCGGAAAACTCGTGTAGCCTTAACGTTTCCAGGGGAAGAGGTTATCAATAAGACAGCGGAGTATTCGTCTGCAGAGAGTAATTAATTCCCTCACACTCGAGCGACTTACGCGTCTTGCGGAGTCCAACAATGGCTGGGTGCTGAAAACAGGGTAACCCGACACGCGCAGGACGTCCACAAAGCATTTCGATGTCAGGATTATAGCAGCGGATCCATTTTTCCCCGTCCCACTCCCTTATCAACTCGGCCCCATCTCCCTTTTGTTGAATGCCCTCTCTTTTTCTCGGAATGTCTCGGTGGGCGAGCGGAGATAAGTGTGAACCATAAGAGGGTTAATGGACGGCGTCCGAAGATATCTTGGCGGTGGTGGACGAGGGCTGCAGAATGGGCGATTGGAGGAGGGAGCCCAAGGATGAAGGGCTTGTTAACACCTACCGAGGTTGGATCACGACTGGATATTTCTTATGGACGCTGATTCGATTGGAGAATTACTTTCATAGATGAGAGGGTTCCGTATTTGGTTACTTTTAACGCTTTACTTCAAATCAGGGCATGCCAACCTTTTATAGTTTACGCGTTAATTATTTCATTTTTATTTGAGATGCGCCATAAACTCAATAAATGCGTCATTAACAATAGAAATAAACGATATAAGGAATGCGCTTTCTAGATTTTATCCTTTGGTTATTTTATATGAATACATTGTACATACTTGCATTTGTTAGTGTGTATTTCTATCGTCGGATAAAAATTCTTTTTTTATTTTTTCTGAGTTAAATACTTTTGTTATAATCATATATTGCGCCACATTTGGTGGATGTGCCTTAGGTTGGATATCCCTGCTCTTATTCAGTGTTCAGTATTTCAGTGTTCTCTTGGCTCATTGTAGCAGGCAGTGATTTCTTTCCATTTGTCTTACAATTAGTTGTTGAATAGGACCATATATAATTTACAGAAATTCCGTAAATGCTGTGATATTTAGACCATTGAGCCTGAAAAATGCTTTGCTAACGCATTTAATTTGCTCTCTTTTTATTGAATGCTATGAAAAGTGTTATTCACTAGGTAATTGTGATGCATTTATCAAACTGCTATATGCATGAGAACCGAAAGTTACCTTCAAAGCTCGAGTAAGACTACCGACAAATCTTTGAAAATATCATTTAGTTTTGAGGCAGTATTCATTTTTTAACGGATTTTTATTTAAGAAATTGTCTTTAGCTACAAATTTTTGTGATTTCTCTGCGCTGCATGAGGGAGAACAACTTATCTTATAAAATCTAGAGTGAAGTTCTGAAGTTTCGTTCAGGAAATTCCTACGATAACACATACAGACAATAGATATCAGAATGATATCTCTGATTTTCGACGTACTGGACGCTTTCTCTGATCATTGGGCATGAAAACACGGATTCATATCATATTTACTAACAGTATACTGTTAAAGAATAACTGTTCAAATGCAGTATAAAGTAAAGAAACCCCGTTGAAGATAGCCTAAATAAGAGTTCATCATAAACCTAAAACCCTGGATTTTCTATCAATAATAATAACGAATTTTGAGGGGTATAATTATTTTCTAGTCCATCGAGATTTCAATGAGACGTTCTTGAATGTGAAGGGAGGCATAAAGAGAAGGCTTGAAGAGGATGTGTAGGAGAAGGAAAGAGGGCGAAGTGCACGACGAAGGGCCGTAGAAGGCAATGTCTAGGCGCCGAGACCAAGGTGTTGATGACGGCGAAGAAGGGTTTGAGGTCAGGGAGCGGATGGGATGATAACGACCAAGGGGAAAAGTGGCAAAAATCGCTGGAATGGTAACGATAATGGGGTGTCGAAAACGAAGGAGATGCAAGGTAGAAGATTTCCATTATTACGCAATCTGTTACCGTCTCGTGATGTCTTACGGAATCAGTTTCGTCCTTTTACGGATTATTATAAATTACTCCAAGGTTATGATAGCGAGGAATCTCTACGAAAACAAGATTAGAAATCACGCGGCGTTCTTCTTTTGATCATTACGTGGGGCTCGTACGTGCGTGATAAGTTGAATTATGGAGATTTTAATGCGTGATCCTTTTACTCCCTTGTGTGATAGCTCTACTTAAAGAGACGGGTAAATGGCGTATGGGCTAACTCTCTCTTCCAAGAAGAGGAGCGGAGGACTTGATCTCTAATAACACAGAATTATGTACAGTTATTCTCGTGTAATTTATCTATTTTCTCTCTTCTGGAAAGCCTACCGTATTCCTGACCGTCTTGTGTGATTTTTTACTTTTCTCTTCTGGTCAGCTGACTTTAATTTCTGTATTATTATTATTGATTCCTTTGATACGAATGGAGTAATAGCCCGGTGGCAACGTCATATATTTAATTTTCTATGAAACATACTGGCACAATGGCATCTGCAACGTAATAAGGCATTACAGAAAATATAACTTCTAGTTAATAGCATACACAATTACAATATATTTGTCTCATAGAAATAAATAATTTAAACTGTTTGACATAATTGTACGCTATAATTGCGTGTTATTAACTTTAAATGTTACATGGATATGTTAATTTCTTAATGGTCTCTCATCAGTCGAAATTGCATACCAATTACCATAACCCATTCTTAAAACGAAATGAAAATTGCTTAGACACGCTTCAAGTCCCTTGTCTCTTAATATTCACTTAGTGATTTACTGCGATTTATTCCTCACTCTTTAATTCGAAAACGTGCCTTCCGAATATGATTTTGAATGTGGCCCTTCTCTATTTGGAATATCGTTGTTAACCTCGGAAATCAATGCTGAATATTTTGAAGCCTGTCGATCTTTTCCTTCCCCGCGATTTCATCTGCATATATTATACAGCGAAAGAAAAGCGAGATCTGCGAGTGGTAGCGCCACCCGCGGCTCGAACCTCACTCTCCCTGGACTTGCGGAACAAGAAGTCGGGTATATCGAAAGGGCACGGAGTAGCGGTCGGGGGAGTCCGTAGCAGCAGGATAAGGGAAGATCGACCATCGGGCAAGAATGCGTCTTTGTTTTTCCGTGGACCCGTTTCGTCCCTCCGTTACTAACCTACCCCAACACGATCCATCTCAACCCCCTCCGTGTCCTTCCGCTGCCCACGCGGAAGACCCGACTGCCCAAATAGCCAAGCTCATCTATATTCCACCGCAGTTTCCCCGCTGACCTTCCCTCCACACCTTGCCTTCTTCGCCCAATATCTCATCCCCGGTCGACATCCCCGTCTCCCGGTAATATACGCTTCCTCCTCGGGCCCTCAGACTGCACTGCAGACGCCGTCCCGGCCAACCCTCTCCCTCTTGCACCACCTGCCCACACCACCATTCCGTCCTACCACCCACGGTTTCAATCCGCCGCCCCCCAAACCCATGCCGCGCGCCGTTGTTTATCGTGCTTTTTTATAACGACTCTCAAACTGCGATTGTTTCTTTGCGTTCCCTCCCCCATTTACCGCGCTGCTCACAATTCAAGGGAGGCGCATCTTCTGCCTTTCTCCGGCACCCCATCCTCCCGCGCCCCATCCCGCTCCGTGCAGAATCTTCCCGCGGACACGACGCAACCCCCGAACTGGTTGTGAGCCTCGATCGAAGGGATGTACGCGTGCTGGGAGATCGTTCAACCTTCTGACCCCTGACCCCCCGTCTCCCATCCCTCCCTTCCTGACCTCCCCCGCCCCCTGAACCCTTCTAACCAGAAAGCTCGCTTGGCCCACCTATCTTCTTCCCCCACGACCAACTTTTCCCCGTTCGTGCTTTTCTTTTATTCACCTCCCGCGCCTCAACGCGTTATTTTCGCTAATTGCTTCATCGTCTCCGTTACGCCTGCTTTCGCGCCCCCCTGGGGGCGCTGTTTTTTCTTCTTGCCCACCTCCTCCTCGTCCGCCCCTTAATTCGCTGATGAGTTTCCCCCGCCTGAGTCATGCGCGTATTCCATTAATCATCCGAGAGGCGATTTCGGCTACGTCATCCGCCGATGCTCAAGATGGATGTAATCGCGTCAAATAATGCCGCATCGGATTACGGCGCTCTCTCGCGGACCTTTTTTGGAGTCGATGGCGGCTCGTGCCGACCGTCTATAAAATCAAAACGTCGTTTTTTGTCGTCACGATCCCTCATCGGAGTGTTGCATCGCGGTAGGTGATTTTCCCATCGTTTCCACAGGCGAGAATTCGAGAATGACCCCCTTGCAAAGTGAAGATTTGTTTTGGCTTGATCTGTTGGGGTATGGATTTTTCTTTGCTTTTTCCGGTGTTTTTCAAAAAGACGTTTTTCTTCCATTTAGATGGGCAGTAAATGGTGGGCATCTTTGTCCATAGATTCTAATTGTGGTCAGTGTTCAGTTTTCTTCCTATGGGCTTCTGTTATTGATACCTATTGGATCTGTTATTATTACCTGAAATAGGTTCAATATTATAGAATTAAATTATGAAATATATTGTCTCGCGTTATCTCGGTGTAAGTAGTTCAGAATCGTTTTAATTACTATGCCGTTAGGGATTCCACAAAAACACTACTTAAAACACGCTAACACATGTACATGAAATTGTTTGCGATAGCCACCATCATGTTGAGTGGTGTAGGAAAACTTTTATGAGAAAAGTTCGGTTCAAAAGTCCGTAAGTCCAAAGTCTTCACCACATTACCGGGACCCAGGGTGCATTTATTTGACTATTTGTCCACTGATACTCTGAAATCTTTTAACGCTATCTATATATTTATGAATCATGTAGTTATTATAAATAGAAATAAATTTTTCTTTTTCAGTATCTTTTTTCTGTATGATAAAATATTATAAGTACTACCATTTAGTCGCTTTTATCAAATATGCTACGAAGGAGCATGTCAGAAAGTAACAAGTAAAAAAATCAACTACATATTGAATTTTTAAGCTCTACACGTGAATCTGTGAACCCCTTTCTGCGATCATATGTTCAATTTACTCATCATAAAATAAATAATTCCATGAATTAATCAATTTCCAATTCGTTTGACAATATGAAGATACCAATGTAAACTTTGTACTTTTATTTACTGTTCAGCAAGTATAATTACTTCATTGATCTACTGCTTTATAATTGAAAAAATAGCAATTCTGGGATTTTTCTTGTGAGCTTTCTCAAGGATTCATTTTTACCAATAACTTTGGATCCTCATCTAAAATACACAAAACTTTTCATTCAGCCTTGAATTATGAACACGTGACATATATTTTCCACAATTTGTCTCGCAGATTATCTCCGTCGCGTGTCATGGGCTTTCGTTCCAGAAGAATAAAGGCATTCCTTTGCAGAAACATTTCAGGTGACCTTTGACTCAAACCATACGTTTGGATAATAAACTTCGTTCGCATGTTATTCCTATAGGAGCTCCAAAACGCCTTTGGCCTTCTCTCTCAAAAACGAACATTATTTATCTTGACAAGTTCCTACGTGACGTTAATAATATGTTTATTTATTCTCAATCTTCCATCGCCATTCCCTTCATTGTTCCTCAGACGTCATCTTCACAGCTTGCAAATAATGTCATATTCCATTATGTTTAGCGGAATGCTATATTGAGACGTCTGATAGGAAATTTACTGTCAGAATGTCTTTTCCAAATTTGAGACCTCCTATTCCGTTACCACCATCCGAGATACTCATTTAAATTATTTTTACGTGAAAGTGACATCCAATTCAAAACAAAAATTTGAATTATATATGCTTAGAGTTCAGATGTATGTACGTAAAGATAGTTATGAACCACGGCTTGTGAAACTACTCTGGCTGGGTAGCTTAGATGGTTAAGGCATACAGGAAGATCCCGTGTTCGATTCCTGGTCCCGTCAGACTTTTTTCAGTCTGTTACTCCTTGGGATTATGAACCACCTATTCAGATTGCTGTGAAACAATAAAGGCTATAAAATTTATTAACTTTGTGGTTATTACAATTGCAACTCTGTGAAAAGGATTTTATAAAATATAATTTTTATTGTTTGGTTCAATTATTATATTAATTTAACATTTTACGGTAAACTGTAGAGGAATACCAAAACATGGGTCATACTTATACAAGATTTTCAAGAATATAATTATAATCGAAGTGCATACATTGCAGCAATTCAGGGTAGTTGTTTGGTGATTAATAAATCATAATATCCAGAATAATATGATTTTTTATTCCAAAGGGCGTCTAAATATAAAGATTAAAATGATAGAAATTACAAATATGTCTAAAATACATTTCAAAGTATAAGGAGAGAGAAAGTTGCCTTAAATATGTTTGACCAGAAACTTATTCGTAGAAATGTTACTTAAGGTTAGAAGTTCCCAACCCCTACCCTTTGATGGTACGAAAGACTAGTCGAAGTAGTACTATGAATGAGAAATATAAGGAATTTTACGTGTATTAAAGTATTCTAAGAGTTCTTGTTTCAATATTAACTATCTGATAGATCCTTATGGTACTTTTCTGCGACATTTACCCCCAGTTCCTTGGCGGATCCGAAGACAACTTTATTATTCATTTCTTATTATGACATATTGGTGATACAAAATGGTCCTTTTCAATGCTGAAGTGGGTACGGGGACCAAGATATTGGGGAACTCCCTCGTCTGGATTCTTATCGTCACCTACTTAGCTGCTCAAACACCATTTGTTTCTATTCTTATTGCTCGAATAATCCAGCTCATTATTCCCGACGTCCTTATTGCTCCAATAAACGTTTATCCGCCTTAATTGTCACCGTGCCCAACAGATAAGGGAAATACTGGCTTTTCATGTAGTCGGAGTGATTTCCAAGATATACGTGCTCCTTAAGAGCGGTCCCTTGGTAGTCTGAAGGGAGGCGTGAGAAAATTAATCAATGAGAGCGCTTATAACGTGGGTTTCGAGGCGTTTGGAAACAACGTGGGACGCGCGTGTGACTCACGATGTTGACTGATCGCCCACAGGTTCCACTTTTGCCTCGTTATTGGACGACAATGCATGCCTGATAGGGCTTGCGAAATTTACGCGGTTCTTTTAATTGCGAAAGGATATCCTCAAAAATAATTACTTTCCCTCTTAGTGCGTCTCATATAAAAGCATTTTTTCATTCTCGAGGTACGATGACAGTTTTTTTATTTTGGCCCCCTATTTTGGAAGGAATATCTCGGATGTCCTGCCGTTTTTCATTACTGTATGATTTTTTTCATTAAAATTTTTAATAATGGATTGATGAAATACGTGAAAGGAAAAATATTTTGGTAGAGTAGATAGTAGTAAATAATTAATGGAATTTTTCTTTCATGTATTGGGCTTGACAAAGTTAACTATTAGCCCTATTGAATCCAAAGGGAGATTGTCCAACGCCTTTCATAATTCACGGATACTTATTTCAGTTTCTATTCTATCAATTAAAAATGAGTTTCTTGAACCAACAGAAAGCCACGTTATCCGGACCATATGCTGTGTTCTCAATTATTCCTTAAAGAAAGATTTACCATGAAAGGATTGCAAAAAATGAATCTTGGGAAATCGAGTATGGGGAATTTTTTTGGATATTAAATTAAGGTATTAAGAAATATATTTAAAGTTTCTATCTCAAGTGTCGTACATTTCAACGTTATAATACCAAAAGTATTACTAATATAATGTCAATTGTCTAGTGATACATAATATTTACTTTGTAATCATCCGATTTTTCTAATCCGATTAATTTTTGGAAAAAAGACGCCTTTCCTAATACGACTATGAATTAATTTAGTGTACATAATTTTGGTCTTCGGCAACTTCTCGTAGAACATTTGCAGAAAATACTTACATTGAAATATGCTGGCGGTAATTCAGCCATGTGCAGAATTATTATTCTGAGCGCGCCTATTACCAGTTTCACCAGTTAAATATTTCAAAAATATTGTATAAAATTAAATATTATGTTAAATAAAATATTATGTTACTAAATGGTATGAGTTGTCAACGTGTTTTTCCGCTCATTTTGTGAAGCACAGTAAAACCGAGGGTTTTCCTTTCTGTAGATATTCTTATCGTTGCCCATAAATTAAATAATGAATTTGGAAGATGGTTAGGATATTTTTTTCATTAGAGGATGTGAAATCATCAGGGCGGCCCACATTTATATGCTGTTAGTAGTCAGTCGAATTTTAAGCGAATGATAACGAATTCAGCTGTTCACTAATCGGAAATATTTTTCGTTCATGTAATTAGGATAAATAATACGAATTAATTTTATAGAATTATTACTTGTTTCTGTTAAATTTTATCTGGCGAAGGGTTAAATGCAAGAATGGATTTATCACTTTCAATCTCGCCCCAATAATGTCTCCTCATTAATGTTACAAATTAGACAGCGACGTAATGTGATTTAAAATTTCCACTTTGTACGAATGAATTACCGTATTCAAAGTCATAAAAGGTGGCAGATTTCCCTCATCTGAGCTAGTTGAAGAGCCCCTGAAAGTCGTTTTCGCTTCTTTCTCACAAGAAATCCAGTTCCCGGAAAATGAACGTATGCATCACCGGGTGTCGAAGAAGAGCGGGGCCGTGCCTTGAATGGAAAAATCATTCGGTCAGGAGGAGCGAAAGAAATAAACGCTTAGCATAGTCTCACTCCTCCTCTTTCGTAGAAGTTGTAAGTATCGAGATGCACTTTGACTCGAGCGGAGGGGGAAAGGGAGGTCACAGGGCGAGAGACACACTCTCCTCTAGGGCGTGGACGGTAGCGAAGGACAAGGAAAGACGTTTTGCGCCGTAAATCTCCGCCCATCTGCCTTCTTACTCTTTCTCGCGATCTTTCGCTCTCTCTCCACATGCCCCGGAGGAGAGAGAAAAGGCGTCGGCCAGGATTAAGAGAGAAGAGATAGGAGAGAGGCTGTTTGCAAGAGAGCCTCTCTCCATTCCAGCTAGAAGGAAAGAGTGGACACAGAACTTATTGAAGAGCGGAAAAGTATTTCCTTTCTTGGACGACTTGGTCCGCTACCTGTGGGATTTTGGTCGTAGAATTATTATGAGAGCTATCATCAGAGTCAGCCCTACACGCGGCGGGACTTGTGATCAACTTCGAAGCCCGAGGTTTTCAGAGGCATGCTGTTGGATGATGGATTGGACGTTTTGTATAGGTAGTGGAATATTGTGAATAAACCAATTAGATGACGTAACATACAATATTTGGAAGTTAATAAGTAGGAAGATGAGTCCCAGGTTGATATTTTTCATTAGAATCGATATTTAATTGTCAACACATATATAAGTGAAATTTTCATAACGGGTGGTAGTAAGAATAGTCATTATTATCATTACAAAAATGTTACAAGTGGACTAATCGTCCGGTGGCAAAACACTACATATATTACACATTTTATTATACATCCCAACTCTACATTTTTTAAATACTAAAATTTTCATATTTACAAATTTTTCAAATACTTCCCTTCCCTCATAATACAAGTTTTTTCAAGGTTCCCAGTAGGCCTTCACGGCTACCTTAGTGGTCCCGGGGACAAGTCCCCACCGTACATCACCCTATCATCACCATAGCTAAAGTAAAACGTTTAAGTACGTAGAAAGATTTTCCAGTAATGCCAAGTGGAACTTGTTCATGTTAAGCACAGAGGCCGGCAGCTTTTTTATTCAAAATCCTATATCATTTGCATAGAATATAGTATGATGAAAGAAGAAAAAATTTCTGAATGCCTCAACTAAAATAGCTCGTCAGGAAGTGCCTAAGATTGAGAAATCTATTCCACATAAAATTCTGCAGCATATGGCATTAAAAGATTAAAAATTAATTATATAACAAGTTTTAGGTTTGTACATAATACATTGTACTCTTGAATGAGCTTCCTCGTAATCTACCTACTTGAAAATCCATACCGGAAAGTTGGAGACCAGGGTTCAAGCCCCAGTCATGTCACTTTTTTCACTTCTGTTAAACTTCAAGAGGGAATTGTGTGAGGTAAGTTGACCGACAGTGAGCAATGGACGCCAAGGAAGGTAGGAATTCGCAGGACCTCGCTCCCTATCTTCGTATTGGAAATAATAAACACGTACTCTTATGGGCGAATCCAATTCAAATAGAGGACATATGATAATTTTTGCTCAACGATTTGTTTCCTTTTACCTCGGAGGCGTGCTCTACACAGGCGCCCTTATCTCGCGCGTCTAACAAGAGCGAATGGAAAACTGCCAAGACATCAAACGTTTCGTTTTTACCCATTTAATACGAAGTGGAGACTCGAGAAATTTTTCACCTGGATAATAACTGCGAATAACCGAGGTAATCGCTAAAGGTTACATTCTACCGCATCTCACTTTGCTGAGCGTTGAAATTAATGGTGCATACGCACGGTTTTGATCGCACAAATTCCCTCCTTTCGCAGAATGTTGCCGAGCGAAAGCACACGCACCTGCGTGGGTGGAAATTACGTAGGGCACCGCAGGGAGGCTGGGGTTGGGCGTGCCGTTCATCTGCTGCTGAGATACGCGAGGCCTTCGGTGAAGAAAGGGATTGATGGGGAGGAAGGAAAGTCGATTCCAATACAAACTTCCGAAAGAGCGGGAAGACCCTGTTTTTTCTTTCTACAAGGGTCGTTTGTATTGCGAGTGTACCGGACTTGCTTTTTATCGGAAGATATGTAGAGAATTATTTTCACGACTTTTCTGTTTCGAGAGATGGTTGAGGGAATATACAACACTCAAATGACGAAAACTGTGACACGCCTGCCCAAAGTGGTCAGAGAATTTCCCGGCATATGGAGCTATGACGGCGCTATCTTTGTAAATAGTTTAACTCCTAAATAAATGATTTTTCCGTTTAATAATAATTGTTTTCATGTGTAATAAAGTATTATTCCCTTTATTGTGGAAATAACACGGTGTTTCCACCTGACGCTATAGTTGGCAATTAAATCACTAATTTTTATTTTCTAACTTAAACATATGGTCTTTCGATGAAAAGTTCGCCATCTTTAGCATAAAAGATTCATATCTCACTCCTGACTACACTTACACGTAGTTCACACTCAGGTGGGACAGTAATACTTACTCGGAGTGTAAAAAGAAAAAGTAAGAGAGAAAATTTGTAACTCATATTAGTTGAGTTGGAGGCCAAGGACTAAAAGACAGCCTTAAAATGGTTCCAGATTATGAGAAATATGAATAATATAGGATGAAAAATACACGAATTAATAGTGAATTGACGAATTAATTAACCTTTCGTTTTCAATTCTGAAACAGATGGAGGAACCATTATCAATTACTGGTAGAAAATAGTGAAACAAGATACGAAGTGAATCCAGATCATTTTTTCAAATCGCCTCTACTTAAACATTTGTCTTTTCAAATACAGTGAGAGACAATTTACCATTCTTTTTCATTGGAATAAAATACTTTTCATCTCCAAAGTATGGGATTGTGAATAAAACACGACGTTCGAGGACACGCGCTTGCCGTTTTCCCAAACAAGTCAGTCAGCTGCACGATTTCATTGACCCGATCTCATCTCTCCTTCGATCTCATCTTCAGTCAACCCTCGCAATCAAACGACATTTTTCCCGGTAATACCCCTCCCCTATAAGGGAACAATATTCTTCCCGATGTACGCAAGAGAAACATAGAGTCGCACTGAGGGAAAATCAAATTTACTATCGAGGGCACTTTTTCAATTCGCCCGCCACCCCCTCCGTGATAGACAGATGGCCCTAATATGAAGAAACTCTCCGTGACCTCGATGCGTCCCGGATTCCGGGCCATCGCTTCAACCCCCTCAACACGATCACCGCAGCATCCACCCCCGCACGGGGTCACAACGACCAAAGCAGTACTGGTACAACGGGAAAGTCGGAGGTGGAAGAGGAGCGGATGATAATGAAGAGTGTGGAGATGGGGCTGCAGCAGGTGGAGAAGAGCGGGGATGAGACGGGAAAAATAATCCGAAAGGGAAAAAAGCGAGCTAAGACCGAGTCGTGATGGGGGACTAATGAATACAGAGCTCACGGAGGCGAAGGGAACTTGTCCGGGAGGCGGAAATACTTGGCTGCGGGAGGGATTGGTAAGCGAGGATAAATGGGGCTGTATCGGCATCGTTTTCGTGGATATAGATACATCGGATTCGGAAGAAAAGGCTGGGATAACAAATCGGGATCTTTTCGCTGAATGGATGGCGACTATATTACGGGAGGCTAGAAAGTTTTCGCGGCTGACTGATCCATTTGGATCGATATCTCGTAGATGAACGGCAATCAACTAGGAAAACTACGAGTAAGGAAATTATAAGAAATGTAACTTCAATTATTTATGGCAATAGTCGAAGAAATAGATGAACTAAAACTCTATCTTCATTTTTGCTGGACTGAAGGAGCAACCTAAAAGTTTAAATCAGACAAAAAATTGTCTACAACTTGCGAAAGTTTAATCGGCTTACATTCACAAAATCAAGCCAATTTTTGCGCATAATTCAAATAATTCTATTATATTTATTTACGATTTTTCAGAAATTTGATTGCTTAAACTTTCGATTTCTTTACTATCATTTTGAACATAAAACAACCCTATAAATATTTAGGCTTCAACGATTTTATCCCGGTACACTTGGCCTACTCAATTATCCATATTTTTCTCTTAAAATATTCCAACGTTCCTTTCTCTATTGACTCCCTAACCTTTTAAACTACTTGCTATCCCAAATAGAAAATTTCAAAATGTTTTATTGCACATACGTAAAGTAATCTTTGACTACATGTTTACGCATGAAGGAAATCCTATTTTTTAGAATTTACGGTAAATAGTTAGATGTTAATATACCTTTTTAACGTTTTATTATGGAAGAGAAGACATAAAAGGGCTGAGGTGACAAAAAAGTTTCAATTTCGCTAAATACTAAGACAATATCTATTTAGAATATATCCATCTCGTAATTATATGTTGTGATTTAGCAGTTTCATTCACAAGTTACCTATCGTAACTATATTCCTTATAAATTAACAGATTTGCAGCAATCAGTATCTAAAATGGATGAAAATAAAGTTTATTTTACTTGAAACTGCTCAGTGGGCTTCAAAATGTTGCCAAACAGAGCCGCGTGCGGCCTCCAGGTCGCACTTCGCCCACCCCCGCTAGAACTCGGAGATTGCGAGGGGCCTTGTCAAGAGAAAGAAAGTAACTCCGTTCTGAGATCGGACCATCCTCTCTCATCCCTTGTCCTACGCCTACGGCACATTTTACCTTACACAACCCCCAACCCTAGTTGACGTCCTTCTTACCCCACTATCGCTCCATTGTATACGTTTACTGAGTACATAATCTATAGTCCACGTGACGTGTCTAGGACGTGAGCATCGTTGCAGGAGGAAGCGGGTTGTAGTAGAAAAGCCAGGGTGAGGGGGTTGCAGACGGTGTTGGGACGGGAATGGGAAGCGGCGTGTAGAAGAGGATCGGATCGAGGTCTCCCTATTTCCGCGTGCAACGTAAGACTGCAGCGAAAATCGTATCTTTACAACTCGGCTGTCTTTTGATTTATCGAGATTTCTATTCGCCTGACGGAAGTTTTCATCCTCTGCTCTCTCGCCGTGAAGAAGCGATCTTTGTTGTGAAATGGAGCGTATTGAAAGAAAATGCTCGATATGGGTTTCTTTCGTCCAGTTATTTGCCCCGCTCTCGGTGGATTTATATTGCGTGTTCCGGGGTCACCTTTACCGTCATGTAGAACTCATGCCAGTGAATGAATATTTAAGGATAAAAATATGGAAGAAATCGAAGGTTTAAATAGTCGTGATTCATGCATATGGTTTTGCTAGAGGCGAGTTTTACTTTGCAAGTCCCTGGGCAAATTTGAGTTTGAAGTCCTACGTGTATTGTAAATACAGGTCTTTTGGAAATATGTGGGAAAATATTATTAAAATCTGGACTAATTCACATTTATCTCGTCTGATTCAAGTAATTAAGTTCGTGCATAATTTCATCAAGGAAAATAGTATATTTAAAATTCAATGAAATCGTCATGATCAAAGAGGTCGATTAATGCGAAATGCTATACAAATATATTTATAAATCATTATGTTTCCTACGGCTATTCAAAGATATAAATACACATTTTACTGAAATAATGTGTAAAACTTTCCTCCCCATTTTTTCTAATACCATCTCATTGTATATTATAACGTGATAAAAATTCAAATTTAAATTTATCTAACGTAATTATAAGGTTTATATAACATATGATCATTATAGCTGGATAAGGAAACTATATATTGCATTTGCTTTTCTAGTATCTAGGTATCTACCCCGAAATAATTAATGAAGTTAGATAGTTTTCATGCGTCTTCATTTATTGTTTCCAGGAATCGGTGCATGCGTGGGATACTGTAGGGATACTGTTTAGTAAATTATATCGTAGGGTTAAATTCTACTAAGTATTCAAACCCAACCATATCTAATTTACAACTACATTTACATTAAACAGATTTAGTATGAATTTTCAGCATGATATTAGCTGTCACCTTGGTTTGCACTGTATACGCTTCACATTATTTATTTATTGTACAAAACCTCCTCAGTTAGTCGTAAGGTCTGGTGTCGACGTTAACTTATATACCAATTTTTTTTTTAAATATTGCCATGCATGCATACAATAAACCCAACTAAATACAACGTAAGAATTTATAAATAAAAATAATAATACAAAATAAATATGCAATACATATATGAATTACATAAAACACCACTGTGAATTAGATAAGTTGGTATGAATTTAGTTTAGTAAGTATGAATTGGTTGCTCGGACCTATTTTAATAATAAATAGAATTTAAAGAAGCCTCCGCTAAAGCAGTCCCCTCAACGATTTCTTTAAATCCGCATCCGGATTCTTCAACGCCTTCGCGCTCCTCGAAAGACGTTTACTGCCTTCCTTATGAATTTAACTCTCTTCTCTTAATATTCCAAAATCGTGAACCCCAGACTGCAAATAAAAATATGATCACGAAACCCTCAAACCCGTTTCGAAGCCCATTTGGCACACTACCATTGCTTTCTCATCTTCTTCTCCCTCTCTCTCCACTGATTACGGCGTGCTTTAGCGTTACCACTGGCCATCCCTTTCTTTTAACTCTCGTTGGTCATTCCGCGATGGGGAAAAGCAGGGATCTGACCTCAGCCGCGTGTTTGTGAATCTTGGCAATTGCCGGGGCGTCGTAAAAATGCCGGAAGGACCTCTGTTTCAGCGCTCGCTGGCTCTTTTTCGCTCTCCCGAGTCCTCCATTATCTATTATTACCCCTTGGGGATAGACGAGGCGCTTATGAGGTTTTTCGGCGAAGGGCTCCGTTAAAGAAGCGTCTGATGAAGACGTCGTAGACAATGGGCGATCATTAACGGAAAGATGCCATTTATCGCGCTTTGTTGCGGGAGTATGCTGTCGCACAACATTCCTCGATTTAAGTATGAAAAAACGCGGGTTTTATTTGCGATTCTCTCCGGGAAGAGATTTCATCGGAGCTTAAGAGGGCTATAATGCTCTTAAGTCTGACCGCGGTGTTTATCTCCCGTGAAATTCTTGCGTCGCTGTTTTATATCCTCCGAGACCATGAGGTCAGTCTGGGTACGCTTTTTGCTCTGTCATTGTCTCGCTGCTTTGATTTATGTCGTTGTTGCTCTCAGGGTTTGGCTGGGTACGCTGTTTTCTTTCTTGAGTCGCCGAAGGACGTTTTCCAAGATGACGAAAATTGAATGTTTTAAATTCGAACGGGTGAAATCGTAGTCCCCAGAAGCTTATTGGATTAAGTATCGTATTTTTAGGGTATGCTACTTGAAACATACGCTAATTAACTTCATCAGACACCAATTCGAGAAAAAGCCAGTGTTACGATGACCAAAGTTGCGATCATAATGTTTAAGAAGCGAAGAATATTACTATAAACATTCAAGAGATACGTCATGCGTAGAGGCTGGTAATTTCGCGATAATACTATAAAACGTTACGTTTTAATACAGAAACATACTTAATTAATTAGATAAAAATTAATAATTTAGCTTCACTGCGTATCTCAAAAATATTAGGTGTACAATATAAATCTCAATATTCAGCAATTTGCGTTATTCATTCCAAAGTTTAACGATTGTTGTCTGTTCTTCATTCTGTACATTATTTAGTACATTTTTCTCATGGGGAATAAAGATAAATGGATAATGCAAATATGATAAATGCAATACATAAATAATATATAATTACATCCCAATCAATATCAAAGTAGTAAATAAACATCCGCACATTACTTTTCTCTGTCACTCATATAATTTAATAAATCAATTCCTATTCTTAAAGCGTTTTAACCTTTCAGTGTTAGCAGCTTTAACCTTTTAGTGTAAGCTGATTTAACCTTTCTAATTATCTTCCGATCTGCGCAGAAACTGAAATCCTCATTTCTGCAAGATTTTCACCACCACAAGCGTCAAACCCCGCAATTTAAGCTCTTGTGTAACAAAGGAGAGACAATATGATCTATGGACTGCATCCCTAGTTTCACTCTTGCAAATGACTATCAGAACGCCTTTCCACGCTCATTTGAATCGAATTAGAACCGCAACGTAGTGTTACGTGGCAAAACGTGCAGCATTTAGGGCTGCAGAGGCCCATCAATCTGTGTTCCTCAACCTTGTAAGCGAATTTCTCGTAGGCGACCCAGTTCGAATAAAAAAGAATCGCTTGTCAGTCGGTTGGGGGTCTCCCCGGAGTATTTCATCCCGATCGAGACTAACACACTCCCGACTCCGTCTCAACAAGGCGCTGAACACAATTGCGTGCTCCAGTGCCCCTCATACGTCGAAGTTGCATCTGTTAAGGCGAGGGTTGATTCGTGCACTTCGCTATGGATTGATTCAAAGCCACGTGGCTTTCGAGGCCTTGGGGCGTGAAATGGAAATCTTACGCTTGGACACTTCGCTAATTACTGTTTATAACCCTCCTACTTCATATACATAACACTTGAATATTCTTAACTGTTGAAGCTTGTGTCGCTTTGCATTAATTAACATGCAGAGTCCCCGTAAAAGATTTGATCCTTGCGCAGTGGACGGTAGAGTTCACTTTCTTTGTAGATAAAACTCGACGGAGCTTGCTGTTCTATGAAATATATATCACCATTTTATCATCCTCAATTCTCATTATTCCATGCCCAATCTTTCCAAACCGCTCTACTTTTTATTCTGCGCACAGGAGTTTCGTAAGTTTTCGCTTGAAGATTATTACAGCACTTAAATTATCGAAACGAAGCCTAGTTAAATCATGAATCCCTGAGGTACTTTTCTTTTTAGGTTTTTTTAACTTTAGATTTTCCAGTTCTACTCGTTTTGCGTTAAAAGCCTCCGTATACTGAAAAAATATTTACGTCCTCACGAACAATTATTATTATTATCATCAGAACTTCTCTATTATTCCGTAGAAATATTTTAAAATTCAAAATAATGTTTAGAATATTTAAAATCTCTATTAATGCCATGGCAATAACACTTCAACCATCATAACATTTGTATCCTCTAACGTCGCTCATGTGCATTTAAATTTAATAATTAATTTAGCACTAAAGAAAACATCCAGCTAAATATATATGTAATATACTTCTGATTTAATATAAAATACATCCCCTTAGGTTGTCCATGAATATTTTACAGATAATTAACTTAACACTAGATTTAAATACAATCCATAGCTAAATATAACAACAGGTTATTTTGAGCTCCCTCTTTTCCTGGCCTTCCGTAAACGAGCATCATTGTTTGTTTCCCTCTCCTTTTTCGTTTTGTTTACAGGAATCTCAAAGTCACCCGGTCTTGGCCAGCGGCCCAGAATGTATCTCTATCGCTAATTAAATCATACCTTTTACGCCAACCACCCCATATCGCACCTCTCGTAATTTCATCGCCAATTTAAAGCACACGCTCGACGACCATCAGATGCGCGGACAAAGTGACAGATCGAGCCCTTCGCTGCCCCCAGCGGTATCATTGCCATCAACGTCAAAGCTCTCCTTTTAACGGTCACTTTAATGGGATCAAACATCTCCACTCATTGCCTCCCCCTTCTGCTACCGTTCCGGAGCGGAGATGCCTCTCCAGAGCGGAATCATACCTCGAGGACCACTTCTGAGGAGATAAAGATCGTTTTCCGCTCCTTCCACATTCCTCTTCGCCTCCTTAAGATTTCTCGGAGCGATTTCACCCCCGCGGAGAGAGATTCACCCCCGGATTGATTTAGCACGAAGGGAAAGGAGAATAGCCGTTCCGCATATGTACGAACTCTCTCACGGCCAGTTCCCCTCTTTCCGTTGGACATTACTCCCTCGCCGACCGCATTCTCACCGTGGATCTCACCTCGGACCTGTGGGAAAAGGAGGACGATGGTCTGCGCGAGACTGGAAGCGGGCGCTGATGGATGATGGTTTATGGGCGAATCGATCGGACGTATGTTGTACGATCTCTCTCGGTGACCCGTCTGGAGTGTACTGGCAGCGTTTGGGAATGGGAAATAAAGCACGAGACGTGATTTGGTGGTTGATAGAAAGGAAATGGTTGTCTTTGAGCGTTATGAGTTGCTGAGATTCAATGAGTAGAGAATCTTTCGAGTTCGGGGTCAAGAGGGTATGGATTGGAATTTTTCGGTATGATCCGTACCTGTATTTTTGTGAAAGTCAGTTCGAGTGGTAAGTAGTAACGAGATGTCTTTTTATGGGAGATGGGAAATGAGTTCGAAAACTTCGCGGTAATAATGCTAAGCCAAAAATTTCAGTTTTCTGGAGAAAAATAGAGTTCATTTATGTTTCAAGATTATATTTACTTGTATTATCATTGCAAGTTAAATCACTTTCAGGTTGCTTCAATTGGAATCTTACTTAGCATGATAACTTTGATTTTAGAGCCATTTTTTATCTGATTTTGACTTCTCTTTTCTTGCAGACTTGTAAGGAAATAATCGGGGCAACTAATGACCCACAGTTTTTACCTTGTTCTCAAAATTTTCATCTCTCAAAATTGAGTTTTTTACTGATCTTGTTGATTTTACTTGACGATTGGCCAATATTTTACGGCCATTATGTTATATATAACTTCTACTTAGATTCCAGTTATGAATTTACATGCCATAAATATTAAAATAAATATATCGATGCGTTAAAATTTGTTGAATGTCATTTTATATGACGGAATTACATTTATAGCGTTAAATTTTCTTCCATGAACGATACGAAGCAGTGATCAATATCTGAACCATCCCATTACCAAGTGAATTAAGGAGGTGTTGTATTTATATATTTCGAAAAAAATATGAAAAGCACGGCATAAAACTATTCAACGGCGTATTTGCTCAGTTCGAATAAGGAATACGGATTCTCCAGGGTATCTTCAAGCGGAATCGAAACCGCGATTTTTCCTTTCATGGAATATCTTCGGCTTAAATCTATGTAAACACGTTTTTACCCACAGTATCGTATAAAAACGGGTGAAACTCGTCCCTAAACGTACACGTTGAAGCGTGGGCGATGGAAGGCGTGGGAAACTTGGGATGATGCGTTTAGACAAGAATGAGGTTGAAGATTCTGCAGTCGTGCGAAACAGGTGCTACGGTAATGTGTGGGTTCCGCTTCTCCCACGAGCGCCGTCCTTAACTACGTGTATCTCAAAGCTTTTATGGCAATTTAAGCACAATTATTATGTGAAGGATAGCGTGTCACTCGGGCAATTGGTCTAGTGCTAAATGATTGTAAATTAAATGTTTCCGTTTATTAGAAGCCTTTCTGACCCAATGACTTCTCTCGATAATTTCAGTGGAAGAGATTTAAACTGAAAAATTGTTTTAAGTTATGAGAGCTGCTTTAAAATTTGACCATTACTATCTATGAGTTCTTGATGTAAACTATTGGTGTGGATCGTCCGTATTCCTGAAAAGGAAATTCCTGTTGGTTCAATATCCTGCTATAATATTTTATTTGACTCCACTGTACCAAACAGATTGAATCAAAGATTTGCTGTTAGCTAGGTATTAATATACTTCTGGAGGAAAACTTTCTTTATTCTTTTCTTTAGAGTTTGAAAGTCCTTGTAATATTAGATTTGTTGATCTGAACACGGAGGTGTGAAGACACCGCCAAAGATATCAAAATTTTGGAAAATGCGTCAGCAACCATTTTATCTTCCCGTATCCATGTATATGAACGAACATAGAAATGACACTGCTCACCCGATCAAAAATCTATACCTTATGTCAAAAAGCGATTTGAATGGAAGATGTGAAGATTTAAAAAAATATTGATCCGTTTGAGTTAGGTGGCGTTCAGGTACTTATCAGGTCACCTGATGATAACGCTATGTGTCGAAACCTAGGTCGTTTACATTAAAACCTGTGGTAACATGCATAAGAGTTTTTGTTCCTCTTCCAATATGAAAATTACCTTTAAGAAAACACGAAATTTCTTTAATATAGAAATTTATGCAAAAATGAAATATGTAGATTAATGAAAGTCATGTTCGTCATCAGAATATCGAAATTATTAAAAATATTTATTCATCCGAATTTTTTGCTTTTAACACCACAACGTCCTCTTGAAACAAAAGAAATCGAGAGTTATATTATACTATATCCCTTACCAAAATACAAATAAAAAAATGTCATTCATCTAAATATATCTAGCCACCTTCTTATTAAACCATTACTCCTTAGATCAGTGGCTTGGTCCCACTCTGAGAAAACACATTAAGATTTTTCCGTCGCCGTAAAATCTAGAGCGTCGATTTCCTCGCACGACTTCCACTGCTGGAGCAACTCTCCGAGAAGGAGTAGAAAGAACGAGGGACAAAGACGATTTCCCACTGAATTCAAATGAGTCAGAAAAAGCGTTTCATAATAAAAGTGTTGGCCATTGCGGCTGCTCCGTGAGTGATGGAGCGTGGCAACATAAGTGATGAAATCGAGAGGCGCACAAAATGTCCAAATGCATCCTCGAGTGTCGATCTAAACCATAATTTCTGCTCCCGTAAAAGCCTGAAAGAATACGGCCCTTTCTATATCTCTCGAAACCCTGGAGGAAATAAAAAGTGCATGGATGTTTCGTGGCTCTCCGAGATCTATAGCCTGGTTGGAACTTTTCATCCGACCGCGGGATGTGAGATTTCCAGTTTTGATTTTCTATTATTTTTCCCTGAGAGAAACCCACTGCGGAGAAAGGCTAGTTACGTAACGATTGGAAGGAAATAAACAGCGGAGTTGCTCTCGAAAAATCGGGAAAGAACGTTTCGGGTTTGGAAATCGAACTCAAGAAGAATGCCTGATCTTTTCCTGCATTATTTCAACCATCTTCGATAAAAAGTAAAAGAACACGTGCTGATATGCTATCGATTATATCAAAGTAATTTTTTATCAAGTTTAGGAAATTATGCAATTAGAAAAGAAATCGAAAACATGGTCCTAAATCTAAAAATCCATGGCAGTGATTAACGTGTGTAACAGTAGTACGTTTAATTTCTCAGAGATGTAGGTGGGGTATGTTATCTTTTTGATCTCAATAGAAGTTTATTACGAGCCTTGTAGTATAGAAATGATTCGTTCAACTGCGCGGCTATTTTGTCTTCCGACACAGCTATTGCAGTTCGAAGGGTTTTCCTGAAAGTTCATTTTTGTTTAGAACTGTGAATGATAAAGGAATGATGTTTCTCATGATATTAAAAAATTGCAAAATATACCTATAAAACTATAGTAAAGGACAATATTGCAAAAACGGATATGATAGTGATGGATTCTATCATCATATTTTGCATCCTTGTGATGCTACAATGCTATCATAAAAGTTTCATCACAAGGCTTTATGTTTTACGAAATAAATTATTGCTACTACACTGCACTTATAATAAAATTTTAAAAGATGTAAAATTCCCCATGATTTCTCTTTAAAAATGTAAATACCGGTCGTGGTGGGAGATGGGTTAGCGTGCTCTCACGGTATCGCTCCATCCCCACGGTCCCGGGTTCGAATCCCGGCTAGTCGGATTTTTCCGAATAGGGAATGGTCTTGTGTGATTTTTATTGTTAATAGCTACCACTGTAAAAGTCCTGAAAATGGTTGTTTGTGGGGTATATAAAATAAAAAAATAATAATAAAATAAAAAAATTAAAATAAACATTGTTGTCGCATTTTTCTTCACAGTAAATTATTTTGTATGGCGTTTTCCACCATGTATCACCGTATCAGTTAAATTTTACATGCAAGTTTCGATACGAGGCTATTTATTAGCTAACTATTATTATACTATGACGAGTATTATCTCCAAGAGTAAACTTTATTTAAATGAGAATGCTGCCAAGGATTCAGTTATCCGTTAAATAAATTATCGGAAAAACCTAACCACAACAAAAACCAACATTCAATAAACATAATTTGAAATGGAACTTCTCTGGAATATATTCAAATTCATTCGTCGATGCCTTCAGTGGGTAGTTCCTTTTAATCCTCCGGTTATGGCTCGCCAAACAGTGTCCATATTCATATGGTCGCAAAGGGATATCCGCTTCGCAGGCAGAATTTTATCCATTTATATTTTCAAGGATTTCACTTTCGATTGGGCGCCGTGTGCTTCTTAGGAAGTTATATTTCTCACGGAATTCCTACTCGCTGCTGTCGCCCGTCCGCCCACCCTAGATCCATACCCATCAATCAACACCTGATTGGATCGGGAAATATTCACTCCTTTACAGAATCATTGCCTCATTCTCAAAGGGGCTTCGCCACCCACGCACCTCTGCTGCTCAAGGAGGAGTAGACAGCTTCCATTCATGCGTTAAAGATTGTGTGCCGATACTCGCTTTCCTCCGCGAATCCTTCTTTGCTCTCTGCTTTCCCAATATCGCAACCCCGTAAAAATTATAGTAATTCCTGACTGGTTCGGATTGACTGAAAAATGGATGATCTCGCCGAGTTCAACATACCGTGAATTTTGTCTTCTCGTACCGAGCTGGTAAGGAGATTAAAAATGTTGGGTTTCTTTCGCTTTGTGGAGTAGATTTCGAGAATATGCTCTTAGAAGCAGGTATAGTTGCAGACTTTTCAGAATGTCTTCCATTGGACAAAACTAGTTTTTATTGTTTGAAATTACAACTGTGATAAAATCCTTATGGAAATTAAAAACGAATTTTATAAGAATGGACCAGAGTTGAGGGTTTGACGATGTGGTTGCACTCTGTCAATGGAATTTAAAAAATGGTTAAAGCGTCAACTCGCTACTTTATCCGTCTTACCAGAAAAAAAATCGATGGCAAAGTCATTAAAACGGAAACTTACTTCGTATTTTCCTCAAAAGCTACTTGATACAACTGGTATTGAACAAGATGGTCATCCTTAAATCACCTCGGAGGACTTGGCTTGAAGATGACAGTCGTATTAAATAAATTTTGTGGAAAATACGAAGCAAGTTTTTGATTGTTTTAAATGGCATTCCACAACGTTAGGCCAGAATACCTGGAGTTTATTTTTTATACTCATTACTTTAGGATGTAATAAAAATCTAACCTGAAATTGCAGCATTAATATATTACTTACCGCAGTTGTATGTAACCGCTGCCACCAGGCCTGATGGCCTAATCGCAGCGTCATTTGAAAATAAATAAATAATCCTCTTGTGGAACTTTAAAGATATATACTTCGCTAATTCTTCCGCTACGACAGGAATCATATGTATAGTCTTTGAACACTTGCGAATGGATAGCTCCAGCTTCGAGCCTTTCAGCGTAACCATATTTCGCGATGTTGACAAATGAATTTCATCCTTCGCAACTCCTAGAAGCATACGCGATTAGCGCGAGGTTTTTACTCATCGAACGATACGAGGATCGTATTACCGTTTAATTTCATGCGGCCTTTTGCAAGTATGTGACATCAATTCAAGTGCATGGTAGAACATGGTCGAGGCAGGAGATTTAATTTTTATCTCGCCCTAAGCTCCCTGCTTGCTTTCAGTTTAACATTTTCTCGACAGAATCTATGTTTACGAGGCATTCAACGCTAATTTGCAGCGCGACTCCTTTTCGGTCCACAATAGGAACGATTTGACGGACGTCTACTAATATCACCAAGTCGTAGGAACTCCAAGGTTTTCGCGTTCATGGTTCACCTTTAGCTCGTACATAATGCTGAGGCTTTCCTATTATCATAATCCATTAGGATTATCCCCTCCAAGATTAAGCATCATTCTTAATCCCCCAAGAAATCCACTATTGCGTTCGATGCGGTCCACGTAGCAAACCGTATAAGGGCGTCACTAACCTTTCCCACATAACCTTTAAAGGGCTGGAAATTTTAATTTATCGCGGCTATTAATTCTCTAGATGCACTTAAGGGCAAGGGAATCGTTCAATCACTCAATAAGCTAATACCGGAGTTCAGAAGTTGCATTTTTTTGGATTTGAAGAAGCGAAATTTGCTGATCGATCTGTTATTTCCACTGCGATGAATTCTATCGATTTTATCAATCAATAAATTTATTGATACAATTAATAACGTACAAATGGGTTTTCTGGTCTGAAGGAGTTGCCCGAGGAGAGTCTAATTAATAATACTTAAAGTCGCCCAGACTTTACGCAAAGACGGGAGAGAAATCCCTTTGAAACCTCCTTTACGATTTACATTTAATTATTCTTTACGTAATACATCAGCTTGTTAATGAATCTTGCATTGAAAATCATGGAAGGTCTGAGTTAAAGATCAAATTTAATGAGGGAATAAGTTACATGTATTATGAATGGCATAAATGTATAAAGTATGAAAATAAGGTAAAATATATCGTAGATTTTCAACAGTTCATAGAGGAAGATTACTATATAATCAGGTACATAGTGAAAGGTTTATAGTACGTTGAGGAGACAGCCGTGAGTATACATACATTTTATATTTGTAACTATATTATAATACCCAACTATACATATAATTTAGACTAAAACTATAATAGAACAGAACAGCTGCGCTTCTCCAAAATTAAGATTAATTTTAGTAAATTTTAACATTTATAGGCATCGGTATGAGAAACTTGCCATTTAAATAACTCCATTCCCTAATATCCTCATTAAATAATTAATATCCCACTATATCTGCTGTCTTTTCATGTTACTTGATATTTAAACTGTGCTCACCGTGTCCAATGTAACCATAAGGTACTGCAGTATTTTTATATTTCAAAGCATGAATGTTTTCATATGTTCTCGAGCTACGTTTCGTCATGAAATGCCTGAGCTGGATGGAGTCGTGTCCACTGCTTTCCCTCAGCGTCTCCTCGCCATTTGTGCCGGGTAATGGAAAACGAGTGTCCGAAGACAACGGGGGCACCGGTCAGAGAATATCAACGCGGGGTCAGCTCCTTATACGGCTTCCCGTCCCGCTCACTCTAAGGACGAGTCATGCGAGAATAATAGTTTATAAGATTGCGAATACGATTGTCTGGGGAATAAGAAGCGAGTGGCGTAGCCAATTTCACGTTCTCCTCGGAATCGGCTTCATTTGGAGCTCAACTATTATTCACGGCGTATCGTAATAGCGATCGGGGTTTATCCATGACGTCATTTCGGTGTCGTTACGTTCCTCGGATTAGCCTTTACAGAAATTTACGGAGAGGAAAACATACCGACCGGAAAATTCAAATCGTATGCGGACGAAGGACTAAGGGAAGATTGAGGAATACTTTGAATCAAACATTTTGTTGTCACTTTTATTATTATAATAATGAATATGTAATGATTATATTATTGTAACTTTGTTATTATATTTATTTATATATCCGAATATTATTTAGATTTTATTTTATTATTATATTTTGTTGTCCCTTTCATTATTATAGTAATGAATATATAATAATGATATTATTATAATATTTCATTATTACATTAAATATAGCAATTGACTGCGATATCTGCTTGAATTTTAATTTGAAAATTAATATGAAATTCTTTTGTTTGTTTGTAGGGAGTTACCAACTCCGTGCAAACGTTGCCATCAAAATGATGATTTAAACGTGGATATTTGTCAACGATAATGTCAAAATGCTCAAGAATCAGGCTCGATTCGGAATAAATTATAAGGATTAATAGGAAAACGAAGTATTGTGGATGATCATCGTAAATTAGATTGTAATTTAGAAAGAATGAACTAAGATAATGAGCATGAAATAAGATAATGAGAAAGTCAAGTTTCATGAGTAAATGGATTTCGAATAGGGTTGTGGAAATTTCTGGAGAAGTATTTGCGGAGAGATAGTAAGAAATATGTTTTTAAAGAGGAATTTTTCTTATGGAAAAAAAGTAAATAAGTAGAGAGTAAAACAGTTATTTTATATTTCTACTTAGTAATCTCTGACATGTTTATCTGCAGAATGATACAATTCAGATATTACTTCGCGTGAAATTGACATTAAATTATCGTTTTGATACTATTTTCCTCTCTCTTGAAACGTGATACCATTAAAATTCGAGATAAAGCAATTTAAGTTATCTGGAAACAAATACGTACGACAGAAGCGAACGTCTCGCAGCAAACGTCCTTTTGTCACCTCATTCACATGTCACGGATGAAAATTCCCAAGGCCCCGTCTTCCGTGAAAAAATCCCTCCCGCCTGAATACATAATTCAGCCTCGCGAACGCCCTTTTTAATAATAAATCCAAACCTACTCAACCCCTTGGACTGGAGCATGACAAGGAGTGCATAAAAATCACGCTTGGCTGGGGAAACGATTACCATTTCCTCGGGATTCGCTTTCACAATGGGATTATTTTCTCTCGAGACAGATTCTTTTCTCTTTCATGGGTTTCGATTAATGATGCTTTTCGGAATGGAGAATTTAAAAAAATAAGCTTTAAGTATATGCCCTTGTAAATTATGTAATGGAATTGTAGATGATCTTATTGGGAATCGTATAAACCATATAACCTAGCGGAAGTGCAATGCACCGTTCAGAGCCGAAGGCGATATCGGAACAAATAATTAATAATTATAATTATGATTAATTTATTATTTTTAATAATAATAATTATTATTATATATTATTTATATTACTATAAGTTTAGGATAAATCAAAACTTGGATTTTTTCCGCAAAAGAAAAACGTTTTTGTAAAAATCTGCTTTAAGTTGCCTTTAGTGTACAGTGGAATAGTAGATGGCCACGCTGGGAATCGTAAATACCATAAAACCAGTATGGATGTTGGGGAAGGTTATGGTGCAGCAATGCGCAGTAAGGAAGTCTTTGATGATTTTGAAAGTATTTTCCAGAGAAATTGAACCGCGGAATAACATTGAAGAATCCTGCGTAATGGAAACCCCAACCCCCACTGGGAACCTCCTTTGGAATAGGACTATACCAAATTAAAAATCGTCTACAGCGTAAGTGCCCTAAGCTTTCGCGGGAACCCTTTCTGCTATTGTACACCTGCCTGACTACGATATTCTCAGCTGGATCCGAAATGTATTTCACTACTCATCCCCATGCCCTAGGTCATCCAATAGCAAACCTGCATCTCCTCCACCCCCGCGATACCCCACTGGCCTATTAATTTCATCCCATTTTATGCCACCCCTCGGACGCATATGTGGCTTGCATCTCCTTACGCTACCTGGTGCGTTCCTGGTTCGTAATTTTGATAGCCATCCGCTTCCTCAATCAGCTGTACATCATTGGCTATCTCGTGATCACCCTCGTTTTCTGCCACAGCACCCGGCAGACCTGTGTTAAGACTTTGCCCTTACCCCTTTAACGGTAGTGAAAATAATTCAAGGAAGGGAAGATGAAGGGTGAGATACTGTCTTTTATAACACATGTAAGATAATTGCAGAGATGGTCGCTAATAGGAAAAAAGGTTATTATATCTTTACAACAAGATGTTTCTGAATCGCTTGTTATCTATTAAGAAAGAGCGAAGACTCATTACTCACGACTCGCCGCATAGCTTCGGCAGAAGGAACACTTGTTGAATCGAATTTTTTTAAATGAGTGAGTGCTTTACGTTGCATGATTGGCCACCTGGAGATAATCCTCAGGTTCTGTGAGGGAAACTTGTTGATTTACTCGATATCACAGGTGTAGTGTTTACTTAACATTGATTAAAGATTCTTCGATTGCTTGTGCTTGTAAGAATCTTGTTTCATTCTTTACGGTTCTTATATTACCGTATTTAAATAAAAAAGCCGAGAGTAATTCGATTTCGTTAGCATTTTCTGTAAAGTTGTTACCATGAATTTTTTACAAATTAAGAAATACCACAATGTGAACCCTGAGATGGTTTCGTTTATATATTTTCACTTCGAGTTGGCAATAATGCTGTGAAACCAGAATAAACAAAATATTATTTGCGTCATCAAATCAGTCAGTGATTGTTGCCTATGAAGTATTAGCATTTACAATTAAATGGTATTTTTTATATTTTATTTTATAATAAATTTATGATACATAATAATTATTTAGAAATATTTGATTTAGTTTGGATTTCATGAAATATAGAACAAATTACGTATTTCGAAGAAAATTTACGGTCATCTATAGGCATTTTTGTAGTTCAAATTTTTTGTTTTTATTTTTTTCCCACCAATTATCGGATATTCAAGGCACTTAAGAGATCTAGCTACCTCACCTCTCATTGCAATTACTGTTTACCGTGACTGATTAGAGATATTATTGCAAGTCTAGGTATTTATACTTCATCTTTTATTTTCACGATTTTCTTTCCGTCGCTTTTTATGCTTAATGGTTCTATAACCCTTTTCATAACTTTCAGTTTTTATTCAGAAAAAACACCAGCCGCAAATAGCCTAGTTCTATCTCATTCGCTTCTATACCAACCCTCATCCAGCCCTACCTCTTTTTATAATACATCCCGCGAACCTCACTCCCACATGCAACTGCCCTACCTCAACCTCCCATGCAAGCAACCCACCCTCGCACGTTCCATACATCTGCTCCTCATTCCCCTCCTCATCCTCTAGGCATTACCGGTCTTCTCTATAACCCTTTCCCTTCTCCTTCGTCTTCATTTGCCCAATGAGATGCACCATTGACATTTTTTATGAACTCACATATGGCACGCGCACATTATTCGGAATTTATACCTTCATGAAAATTTATGGCCCATTTATTACGTATTGTATCCCTTTGTTTATCGATCGTAAAAATATCTTTTCAATTAGTTGGCATTGAAATTCGTATTTTTCTTTCTCTTTTGCTTTAATGGCAGCTTAGAGGTATGGAACAATGATATGGAATGTAGAATGATAACTCACTAACTAAATTTTATAACAGCAGTTCACGTTCTTTTTTCTTGATTGCGTTACATTTTACTTCAAACCGCGGTGGTAAAGCTGTAGGAAATTCAGCCTTAAAGGGATCATAAAGAAGTCTTCTTTAATGATTTATAGGACCAGAAGAACGGCTTTAGGCGTCATATATATATATATATATATATATATATATATATATATATATATATATATATATATATATATATATATATATATATATATGGTATACATAAATTATCGGAGTTTTGCTACCTCCTATCATTGCAAATAACAATATTTGAAGTCTAACTTTGCGGAAGATACACTTTGTAGATTTCTAAGGAAATGAAATTGAATTTAATAGCTTGAATTGTTTCAAATGTGTTTCATTATCTGTTTGTAAATTCATCCCCCAATGACTGGTTGAAGCATCAACGCCTCACAACAAAAGTTTTATTCAGGGTATGAGGAACCAGGCAAGATGAGTAGTGACGTAGTTTTCCATAGCTTTCTTCATTTCCATAGTGGTTCTAATCCTTGATTGTGTAGCAAAAAGAACCTATAGTATACACTACTTATATCATCGATAATTTTTGACCAAAATCAAGTCGAATATTCCGTATTACTCTACCTCAGTAACCTTCATATAATCGCAGCTGTAAACGATATTGAGGCATAGCTAAATGGTACACAAGTTTTCCTCTATCCTCTTTTTTTTAACTCCCTCCTAAATAATTCCATGTTAACTGAAAGCGTCTATAAGACGTGTCTGAAACATCAAATTAGATCTGAAACGTTTTCTATTAGTTCAGCGGAGGTAACTATTCCACCGCTTATTTCGTTTCCGAATCCATCTATCGTACATCCCTCAGCCGTGCTGCGTCGCCGACTGTCTCAACGATATTCCCGGAGAATATCTAATTGACCGTGGGATCTCTCCTCGATAGTACGGAACATGCATGTTGACAATACGACATCGATTATGCAAAGCATATGCCGTGTACTTCTCGTTATGACCTCCCTCCCCCTCGGCTTTCCGGGGTTCGGCCGTAAATAACGATTTGCGGGAAAAAAGAGAGGCGGAAACACCCCAGTCCAACGATGGCTTCCGCGGAAGGAAATGCATTATCGTTTCCTAGAATCCGGAATCTCAGTGCCGCCCACATCTTGTTTCAGCATCAGTTGAATCTCCACCCGCCACCTGTACCGCGGGACTACCGCAGACACCGCCCCTCAGGCATCCCATCCGCGTTCTTTTTGACCGCTCTCTCGGCAAAAGGGGACTCCTCGAAACGGTAATTCCAGCCAGATACAAACGCGATGAAATATAATACGCCCGCCAGTGCCTTTTGTACTTGCGTCGCCAGGAATGACGGACGGTTTGCTTCGCCATCTGCAATAACTTTAGGGCGTGGGATGAGTGTAATAGACTTTAGATTTATTTAGCTGGAGTTACGCATCAAGAGAAAATAAGGATGTTCTAAAACTATTGAAAGAAATTAAACCTTCAATGTGCAGGGTTATATAACGAATCTGTGTTTTAACGATTGGCTGATAATTAATATACAGTAGCAAGTTAAAATTATCAAACAAAGCAGTAACAAATAAAAAAAGTAGTTACAGTTGGGTAATATGAATTTTAGTAATCTCCACGAACACCTTAACTTGGGATACCCTCATTCGTAGAATAAAATGATAATAATAATGAATTTAAGAGTGCATGAGAACTAGCAAAAAAAGTTTAAGAAACACGGCTTCGTCTACATAATGGTCGCTAGGAGAAAAGAGATAAGCCCGCGAGTGATGTTAATTTGAGCTTTTAAGCAAATAGTATATGTGATCCTGCAGAGAAGCGTTGTATTCGTTAGAAATAAGAAAAGTTGTAACGATGGACAGTTTGATTTTTCAAGAATTATTAATAAAAATCAGTGAGTGTTACAAAAACGCTACAGCGCAGGATTGGGATTTTAGAGGATATAAGATTTGAGCTTACGAGAGCTTAATTTTCTTAAATTATTCAGAAAATCTTTTCAGAGGTTGTATCTAATATTATACGACCTTGCTGTTGCATAAGCTGCTAAGACACTGCGAGGAAGATCAAGGAAATAGATTGGAACAAGTTGCTTCTAAACTTCATAATTTTCATGTATAAATTCAAATACATAATTTCCGCCTCCAATAAGCGAGATTAATCCATTAGGGAAGTAGAACCATGGTGTAAGCACTACATACAAAATGCCGAAAGGTGACTTTAAGAGTACATTTATAAATGTGGATGATATACTCGTTAAAGCGTAACTATTGTTAACTCTTGCAAGAATTACTAATTAAATTCAAAAGGATCCAATTGCGTAGTGGGTTCGACGGTTTTTTACTAAGTGTTCCGCACATATTTCAGTTTTCTCTGATTTTTTTCTTATCTAACTAATGCTGCTCGTTCTAAGCAATCTACTTCGCTGAGGGACATGAGGTATCGAGAATTTATTCGATTGAAAAGTATTAAAGCATAAAAGAAAAATGTTGCAAAAAGACATTTGTAAAAGCGTGGTAGTATATTTTGTTTTCCATTACTCTGCAAGCCGCATTTAGTACATCTCAGCATAAAGTGACGAAACCAAGGTAGCAAAATGTTCGCATGCTCGATCTCCTACACCGCTTGTCATTAAGAGGTTGAAGAACTCAGATTAATTTCTTTTCCGTGGTCAGAAAATTACTCTGCACGTTTACTCAATAGTTGGAAGATGCTTGCTTAATTTATTCACGCCGTACAACCGATTTGAGTAATGAAGTTGAAAGCGGAAGTGTTTATCCATCTTATATACTCAGAAGTCTTTTTCTCGCTTATAACTAAGTTCCCAGTACTATTAAGACGTATGGATGTTTTAAATTTATATTATAGCCCTTGGATGAACCGTCGTTTCCCGATCACTAGAGATCATCACGCATTAGATTCTAAATTTAATGACGAGAATTCTATAAAAATCACAACAAATTATAGCAATATCGAACTTCAGGAAACTACTCTGCGTACAAAAATAATTTTCATTTGTAGTGACGATGGCTGTATAAGTCATCAAGGTGACATACGTTGAATGCATTAAAATATAAAGTGTTTATGCGATTATATTCAGTAATAACTGAATCTCAGGCTTGCATTAGGAATAGCGACTTCATTTGACATGGAAATGTTTCCGTGAGATCTTATCCTAAAAGTCTATTTCAGACATCACTATCTTGCGTTTTCTAATAGACACATAATGCTGTGCAATGAGTTCTCAGAAAAATTAACATAAAGGAGTCCTTCAATTAAGCCGAGACGCTAATTAATTCCCGTGCATTTGGTCCGCGTCCAAGTCGATTACAGGGCTGATAAAAACTTTTAATTATGACCTAGAGAAAGAGCACCATTAGTCTTCGGGGATAGCAAAAATGCTTTTTTATCTATATAGCAACATAGGCGTAGGGCGTGCGCGTTTTATTAGTTGGTCGCATAATAGAAGAACGTGGGCAGCGGAGACAAAGGCTTCTGCAGGGAGAGAGGGAGGAATCGTAAAACTGTTGGTTCAAGATGTCCGCATCTCACCGCGCTTACTGAATTTCCCACTGAGGGAAGTGCCTACTTTTCCAGGTACGCGCTGGAATTCTGTACCTGACTTGATAAAAGGTCAATTAAAAAAGTTGTCTCATAAGACCTAATATGCCTAATAAAGCCGTGATTACTATTTTTATTATAAATTCACCCTTAACGTTCATGAGACTTGCGATTTGAAAAGTACTCAAATTTTGAGGGAACTATGAAGGATTTCATAAATGAAAGGAAGGATGGATGGATTTCCAGAAACATTTTTCATTCAGAAGTATCTTTTTTGCATAATATTCATATTATTAGTAACTCTTTTTCGCTATATGTCTTTCTAATATCGTGCATATAATAAGCATTCATTACATGGGAAATGAATATATGACTGTTTTTTTTTTTCGTTTTTTATAAAAATCTATTTTGAACTAATCGCACGAAGGACTTGATGTGCTTCGTTTTGGATACCTTTCGAGATAACCAAGATTTATACTCATTCGAATATATTTATCTTTTCAAGAATTTTCCTTTTCCTCGTAAAATTTTTATGGGTCACTTGCAGAGGAACTCACCCGTAAAGTCTCACTAACGAAAATCGTAAACTTTTACTATATCGCAAATCAGGAACTTCCTGCAACGAGGCATGTAGTACTCCCTGTGCATAAAATGCCGACATCGAGTCTAAAAGGTGTGGAAACGAGTACCGAGACATAGCACCGTTTCGAATACCACTTCGAATTAAAACAAACCCAGTTTATTGCTCGCAATATGAATATGATAATTCTCGACGGCGGACGGCGCGCGTCAAAGCGATCGCGTTTTCCCGTCGGACTAACACAAATTTACACGCGATAATTGCACTTCTCTTCCCACACCACCGTCTCGAATTCCGACAACGTACGTCTTAGCGGCACTATCACTCTTACTCAAGGCGACTTGCTGACGTCCAGACACGCGTTTGCATAAAACATTCGAAAGTAAATCATCCCGAAAACGAACCCCGCCATTCCGCGGCGGCCGAAGTCGCGGTTCAGGGGTAGAAAAATCCCATTCCGTCTTGTCATTACCGAGCATTAATCAATCTGTTTCCGATGCCGTCCACAAGGCTGAAAGCGGGCCCCGCACCTGGCCGCCAAAAAATACATCCCCCGCCGCCCCCATCTGCATACTAACTCTCCGGTTCCCTTCCGCACGCGCCCTCCATTACAAAAAACATACACCTATGCCCCTAACCTACCACACCGTCCCCCGCGTTCTGCCACCCCCGCCGAAATGATCAACTCCCATTCCCCATCCCCCCAGCCCCCGGAGAGCACGCTTCCTTAATTTTTTCAGCCGCCCACTCATTCACTTAAGCCCCGCCGCAAGTTATACACGGCCACTTATCTTGATCCGCCCGCTGAGAAAAAAACGGCCCAGCCATCGCGATCCCGCGCGGCCATTCCCGACCGCATCTGCCCGCTCCTTTTGGCGCCTACCGCCCGAAATCCTCTGCCGAAAACCCTTTGCGGGTGGAAGGGGTCTGCACATGGCGGCGAAGAACGAGGGCGGGGCGGGGTAAAAAAATCCTTTTAAGCCCCTCGCCTTACCTGCCTGCCTTTTCTCGTTCTTAAAGAAGGGGTTTTCGATTCTCCGTCCGGTCCTATCTCACCGCATCTCCAGCGCGAAGGTCAGTGTTCTTGAAGGTATAAAACGTCTGCGGGCTTCCGTGGGCCCCCCTAAGGTCTCTGAAACCATTTCGTCCTCCTTTGAGTCACAGCTGCGCGTCGGGGTTTCGCCGGTCGGGTTGAGTGGGTGGCGGGCGGGGGCGGGAGTGAATGGGTTGAGGGCCGTGGATTGATGGAATACGTGGAGGGAGGGATGGGAAGTCAATATTTGCATAATGCAACGGCAGGGTCTCGGAGATGATGGAGACGAAAAAAGCCGTGGGGACGCGTGCCAGGGGTAAGAAACCCGAGCCGAATTTGCATCGGTAACGGGGAAACACGGCCCTAAAAACAATCGGGAGCGAATGTTTAAAAGTCGTAATGCTGCCTGGCGAACTGAGTTACGCGGCCTCCGGTTATTTCCAGCGCGCGTCATACTCATAGTCCATTGTCTCCTGTATCCGGAGATCTGCGAGATATTTAAATGAACGAACGTTTTCTATTTCGGATGATGCATGGTGGCTATTTGCGGCGTGACACTTGCTCGCGGGATTTCATAGGGCTCCATCTAGATTAATTATCGGCGATATTAGCTCGGTCCGCGTTGATCTATCTCAGTTGATCAAAGGCGAGCAACACCTGGAGCGAAGCAATACGTGGAAACCCACGATCGAATTAGTACTGTTCCGATGTAAACGTCGCCGAAGACAGTTTTTATTTCGGGCCCGCCTCATCAGATATGCTAAGGATAGCGCGCTCAAATAAGGGTCGGCGTTGAATTATTCAGCGCCCTTTTAATTAGAGTTCTGTCTTTCAATAACGCAATTAACGACCTCGTTATCGCAAACGAATGTCACCGATTTATGTGACTCGTCGTGAGTACGAATGCGGTATGAATGCCTTATGATAATTTTATCCATAATTCATTTTCTCCTCATTCCACCACTAGAGCGTTTTTGCTTATGTCTGTTGCGTTCATTTTAGGACTCGATTAATTCATATTTCCGGTAGGATTGAAAAAGAAAAATTCAATATTATGGCCCATTGCAGTGAATTTTCATTCCATATTATGGGCAAGTTGGTTACTTGAAAAATATTTTTTCGATAAGAAATAAATAGACTCAGAATTGCACCTTAAATTGAATCACATCAAAAATATGTATTAAATAAAACAATAACTATATAAAAAATTTAAAAAATGTAATCAACAACACAAAACAGTAATCACATAAAAATAAAGATAACAAAGACCTAGCAAGAAAAGAGGTTGGTCGTACTGCGTACGGCAGACATATTTCTGCGATTTTTAGATATTGAGGTAGTAGCGTTTTTTCCTCCACATCTCTCAGGATAACCTCATCTCTAGATCCGCAGAAAATAAAGCTTCCGTGGAGAAATTTTAAGCCGGCGAAGAATCTCGCCACAATTCCCCATCTGAAATCGCCTCAGATGTTATAAGATTTTTCACTACTTTCCCCCATGGAAGGCCAAGCGCTAAGTCCCTTCTAAGAAGAAATCCCGCGACGCTGATCCCAAAATCATCGCTTTATTCATCGCGACCTTCCTGCTTAAAACGCGATTTTGTTGACAGGATTAGATCTCCGTGGAAAATGATGCGAGGGATAAAGAACAATCGGCCATAACGCCGCGGAGTTGCATTCCTACCCGTTCAGGTATCGTCTTGATTGGATTTAACTCCTCCCATCGACGGAGCAAACAGGGAATAGAGGATTGCATCTTTCTTCTCCTCTGCGAGAGATGTACGTGATGCAGGGGATGAATGGTGGAGGAATAATATTTCTGGGAAGGAGAGAGAATGGCTATGGAGCACGAATATCAAAGCTATGGAAATGGAGAAAAATACGTGTTTTTGAAAGCATCTGCTGCTTTCGGATTCGTGGTCACTTACACGTTTCTATCCGCAGAATATTCCGCCCGAAGGCCGACTTGGATTCCATACCCTCTAACTAGAATGACCGATAGCTTTTGAGAGGGACGGAATCCCACTAAGCAAGTAAGGCAATTCCTTTCTGTCTTTATCAATGTCCTCCTGCGAAATGCGTCATACAAACGCGCAATACCTTAAAACAAAATCAGCTGACTGGTGAAAGACTTCGTGGTATCCCATGGCGAAGGAAAAAATAAAAAAGGAGAACTACTTTTCACTGGGAAACTAGTTCCTTATTGATAATGAAGCTTAAGTGTTGAAACATGTAGTTTTCGTTGTTGTTTACATGTGTTATTTTGCAAAGTTATTTATTAAATAAGGAACTAGCTTCTTGATGAAAAATAGTTTCATTTTTTACTTTTTCCTTGGGCAATACCTTTTCTCTGCTTTCGACTGATGAAGTCAGATGCATATAAATGAGGAAGGTCATCGGAAATGATTAATACTTATGTGCCACCTGTAGATGGAGGTAGTTAGGCAATGATTGTATACCCTTACTTCTTTCTCTGCGCTAAAACTTCCACCTGGGATTAATAATTGCTAGAACTTCTTCCTGGGGTAATAGTTATCATACACATGGAGAATTTTTTTCTTCAATATGCAACCTAATGAATCCCTTTTCTAATCAAGTATTCGGTTTTTAATGGCAGAACGTTAGTATTTAAGAATTTAGTTACTCATTTTATTCATATTTCATGGTTATAAATTTTAATTAATGGTCACGAGCTGTACTTGAAGGGGAAGAAGCTTATGGGGAACGAATAGCAATAGCTTTGGATGGATATGATTATTAATTAACTACTATTTTATAGAAGAACTGTAATGGTATCAGGTGAAGATATGACAAAGTGAGCAGAAGTAGAATGAAGATAGTTCAAGATATAGAAATGCTATAAAAGCGAATTAAGTCGCCAAGGGATGAAGGAGACAAGAACGGTCTTGGAAGAAGTGGTGGGAAGTGGAGGACATAGATAAAGAATGGGGCTTACAATATCCTAGAGGAGGCGGAAAAGGACAGAAAGGCTGGATCAAAGCGAGAGATTGGCGGAGAGTGTGGTAGTTAAGCGTAAAGAGGCACGCGGTTTGGAGAAATCCTGATAATTGTGCGGAGGGCACGGGGAGGCCATAGTGAAAGATTTTCTAGATAAGTGCCTACTAAGGTCTCGGAGCTCAACAACACGCCTTATAAAAGACGACCGTTGGAGCCCAAGAAAAAACTCAAAATCGGCCGCATTAGATGCAGCGGGCGATAAACAAGGGGGAAAGAGGAAAATATGGGACTTAGAGGATTTCTATGACTTGAGAGCTTCGATGCGTTAATTGCTCCGAAAGATTACCGGAAAGGGGAATCCTTAAGATTAAAAGCAGCTTCTCTTGATTGCCTGGAAGGTAAAAGGATTCGTCTTCGGGACTCGAGGGGGTTGCCAAGATGTTTCCAACTCGTGGTCATCGTCGGTGTCTTCGTGGGCGGAATGTCTTCAGCTGCGTCGTACTTCACCGGATTTTTCTCTTTATCGTCGCATTCATTCTGTTTTGCCGGAGAGGAAGTCGATCGTTTGCCCGCTTCATCCTCCCCATTCTCCGGAAACCCCCTCCTGTACTCTAACGGCATGACTCTTCCGATGGACCCGTTTTAGATGTTCCACGAACTCTTCTTTGGGATCGGGATTTCAGATTGGATTGGATTGGGACGTAGTGGATCTACTAAAGACATGTGGTTTCGAATGTGTCTATTGTGTTCTTATAAGCTTTTTATGGGCTTGGCCTTTATTTTTTTTTCAAATTTGTGGCAAAAATTGTTTCATCTCATCGTCAATTTTTGTGGATTTTTTTCATTTTGATATATTTATGCTATTTCATTCAATATTCTCCCGATTATATATAATCATTTTAATGGAATTTTCTACTGATAGAACGACTATCAATTTTCCAATTACCTTGTTGATTTAGAGATTATATGTTACTATGTTTTTGTTGTTTTTCTGATACCTCTCTTTTGTGTTTCCCGAATCATTGATTTTCTTCGTCAATCTAAGGTTGCGAAAAATTTTTCCCTCACTCAACTCTTCCTATTTTTCATCATTTATGCAAATAATATTAAAATGATTCATATTCTGAATGACAAACCATCTTCATACATATCCTCGCCAAATAATCTAATCAGAAGGTCAATCAGGTCGTATAATTTAAGCGTAACTTTGCTGTGGGAAGCTAAGTTTAGGTTTTCTCCAGATCAGCTGTTCTCTACAGCAAATGCATTAAAGATTCTTCTTTAACTTTGAAAAGACTTATCTCAGTGATCTGTCTGTAGGCAGTGTTTTTATGACAAAAAAGATTATTATACCTTCCGATAATTTATGACTTGGTTTTGGACTAAGTGTGCAAGTAGCCAAAAGGCTTTCTTTTATATCTTTGTTAGCGACATTTCCTTAGTTGATCAGATTGCATTCTTTCATTAACTTTCTTCAATACGTAATTTCATCGATTTCTTTCATTACATAATGCTGTTACGTTATTTTATTATATTCTTTCATTAAGTTCTTTCAGCAGATTATTTCATTACATTTTCTCATTATATTATTTCATTTTAGTTCTATAGGAATTTCGATATTGTAGAAGAAGGCCTAAGTCGGATTACTGAGGAAAATTATGGTAATAGAGCAAGATAATAAAACGATTTAAAAAGAAAAAGTTCGCTTGATGAATGAAACTAAATGATCGATAACATGTTGTGATAAATGGTGAAGCGATAAATTTACAAGTTATTCATCGAATAACTTTAAATTTAAAATTTAGATAAAATTGATTTGGAAGGTATGTTCAAATTCACTTACAGTTTTCATCAACCAAGCTAACAATAAGTCCTACATTTACATTGATACCCTTATGTCATATATTGAGCTGACTTATTTCTGAAATTGACCGCTGTTTCTCTCTCTTAACCTAGATAAATGTCCATTTCCTCCAACCACTCTCAACCTCTCCATCGCAATCGTTGAAGTCTCCAATGCATTCGACGGCGCTCTTCTTTGATACAATAATCTTTCTGTGGTCACGTGCTAATTAAACCTGGAGATGGACCTGGGAGCATGTGGGACGATTCCCCGAGGATTGCATTCAGCCTTGGGGTAGTCGTGTGGATTTCACGGAAAGGGTGGGTCAAGCAAAGGGTTGAGGGCACGGGGAGGAGATATGAGGATGGTCAGAGAAGGTCAGTCGTCGGGGAGTGGGAAGGTATACAAGCGGCGCAACTGGATGAAGAAGCATATCTTATTTCTCATAAGAAAAGCATTCCCGATGCAGACGTGTCTTCCTCCCCAAGGTTCCCTCATCTCTCCCCGATTCTCATATTCCCTTTCCCCGCTCTCCGTGGAACGTCTTTAACGACCGCTGCACGAAACGGAAAACTTGAGGACTTCATCAGGACTCTTAACTAGCTTGGGAAAACACTGCCGAATGGAAATTATGCGAGAGGCCTCGGCGTGCGATCGAAAATCGTTTGATTAGAGGAGAGAGAGCGAAGGTTAAACGAGTTTTGGGAAAGGTTAATGAGCAGTGAAGGGGAGAAGAGGCTATTAATAAAAGGTTAACGAATTTACGTCCGTGTTCGGGGTATCGCTTCATTTCACACGTATGCTGCACACTGTGGAGGATCATTCGATTGTTTTCCGCGAATTGGTATCCTGCCAAAGAATGTAACTTGAGTCGATTTACGACCTTTCCCTTTGATGCGTGCTCTTATTGAACCGAAATTGAACCGATTAGGGAATGATCGCGTGTGATTGTTCATTGTTATTGTTCCCACCACTGTAAGGGTCCAGCAAATGGCTTTTTGTGGGGGTATATGGAAATAAATAAAAAAATATTGGTCTAATCTGTCATTTTATGTAACACCGGAAGCGTTCCTCCGGAATTCCACAGTTATTTCTTTAACAGGAACAATCATACGCATCCGTTATAATACTTTGAATGACCGCAGACACAAACGGCGAAGACTAATATTCATGCCCTAGCCCGCAAAAACAAAATCAGCCGGAACTTGAACACAGGACCTTTGTGTTATAAAGCTATCATAATAGCAATCCCACTATTAAAGTTAACTTAAATATGCAGTTCTTCTGCTGTGTCTATAATTAATCTCTATTTAATTTTATGTAATTAAAATAATCAAACGTATTTATTCGAGCAAGATGTAGTGTCATACTGACCAAGATATATATATGCTGTTCGAAGTATCTGTTGAAAGTAGGAAGTTAATACTTGGATTTAATTAATAGTTAATAAAAATTAACTATGGACTGTTCTCTTGGAAGATGAAACATGAACGATAACACCTGCAGAAAAGAGAAGCTCAAATAAATGGAGATGTGATGCTACAGAAAAAAGAATATAAAAGGTATAGACCAAGTGGGGAATAGAGGAGTCTTTCGATAAGCAAACTAAGAAGGGTGCCTATAATTCTTTGGTGGAAAGAGGAGGGAATTTGATTGGGTATATTTAGAAGCATGTAATTCTGCTGTTCTGGAAGGAATTGTGTGAGATATTTTACTCGTAGATGAAAACTTTGGTTTGCTAATGAGTGCCAGATAATGATTTGCGTTATCGTTTCCATTCATAGGGAAATAAGGAGATCGGCCAGAGGGGGATTGGCGTCCAGTAAAAAACCAATCGTTGGATTGTCAATCAATAATGATAATATCATGTATATCATATCATGCGGTTGAGCTTAAAGAAAGAAGAATATATACTTTGCTTGGCCAGTTCTATCCACCAACACTAATCGTGAAATAAGCAGTGCTCGACTAAACCTTGGAAATGTAAATTAATATAATAATGCCGTAATCATTCTCCAAATCATATATATTACACGGAGTGATTTCAAAAGGTCTCGGTCAAGGAAGAGAAATACGACGAATTAATCTTCAATTTGTCCTATACTACTCACAAATTTCATATTACTAGCGAAAAGACAAATCATGAATATTTAGAAAAAATGACATGCATAATCACTCCTAAGTAAAGCCAATGAAAATAAATTAAGTAAATGAACACAAGGACCAGGTAAAGATAAATAATTTGTACGAGTAGTCGTGAGGTGTACAATTGAAGGATAAACAGAACGGAAAATTATCGGCATGACTCGAACACGTTTTCCACTTGCACTTCCGCCCTAAAAGTGGATGAATTGGGTTCGAATCCCAAGAGCGTAAATTTATTCACTTCTTTTCGTCCTTGGATAGATAAGTAAATCTCAGGACTCTTTGCGTTTCGAACTTTATGCACTTTCTCGGATGTTTCATCGATTAGGAGAAGATCTGAAAATTATGCGACACAGTAAAAGCTCACCGCCTTGGATGGGCATAACGCGCACGACTGATTTCAATTAGCTCCTCGGGAAACCGAAGGCCAAAGTATAACGCGAAAGGCAATCGGGGCCATTAAAATTATTTATCACTCGCCGCATATCGGCATAAGCGACGGAAATTTATCTTCCCGTCCTGCGAAGCCTTCTCTACTTCCGCTTCGTCGTCATTTTCCACATCCCTTCGAGATCGGCGAGCGTTTTCAATACCTTTCAAACGTTCGATTATCAGAATAAATCGCCTCGCATCCCTCACAATCGCCGCGCAATCTATCCAGTTAATGCTCATAGCAGCGGGTGCAAGGGAGATGTAAATCTCTCCCCATTCGATGGGGAAAAATCCGCTTCAGAACTACCTGTGTACGCATCCTTCGCATGCCTCCGTGAGATCGATTGAGCATCGAAGTTTTTCAGTGAAAACGGTAGTCGTGATGGAGACAAAATGGACGATGACCTTCCTCACACCACAATCTTTAACCTTGATCGAGTAGGCGCCGGCGTGACTTGGCCGGAGAGAACCGCTGGACTCCAGGGGACACCGTGTCGTCTTAGACTCCCTCAACATGCACGATTCCAGGGGGAGTAGTCTTGCGAAATACGCGCAGATATATCTTCCACTGTCTAATTCTCTTTTCTATAGCATGGGGGTGCATGGGAGGGGTAATAAAGATATTTCAGAGGGGATAGAGGAGAAGCAAGAGTGTCTAACGATTCTTCAGCCTCAAGTGACGTATATGCTTAAACATAATAGCAATTAAATTAAATTTACTTTTATTTATGATATTTATACAGCCCGAGGGCAGATTTCAAGCTTACTATCTTTATAATTAACTACCAAAAATACTGATGTGGGATTTAGGCCAATAAGCAAGTTGAGGATAAAGGTTGTTTGCCAGTGATTTTCTCTCTTATCCTGAATGAATGGAAAAATTCTGTATTTGCAACACAATGACCCTACGAAGAACTCTTCTCACAAAACTCAATTGTAACTCAAAATGAATGCTGTCATTCAGAATGTTTCAAAATTACAGCAATCTCCATTATCTTACCAATGAATAAGAAAGAAAAATAATTGATGAGTTTATCTTAATCCTGTTACAAGATAGAAACGGAATATATTACATTCATCCAGGTACAACCAAGGTTTACTTTTATAAAATTCAATTAATGATAATTAATTCAATTTGAGATGGTTTGGTGTAGTATGCATACCATCCGTGGTTTGGGGGAGAGAAACTATTCATGAAAATCATCTTGCAATTTATTTAGTAATTGTGTGGCTTTCCTGAAATTAAATGACCACAATGTCTTTATTTAATATCTTTGTTTTTGCAGAAATGTTTAAGCCATTTAGGGTTTAAATGTTTAATCCATTATGGTTTAAGTTTGCCAAAGTCATACGATATTTTTTTGTTGCTCTCCTACAAAATGAAACTTCAAATTCACTTAAGGATGTGCGTCGACAATAAAAATACAGGAGAGTATGAGATAGGAGAAGTTAAATAAAAGTAGAGTGAGAAATAGTATTTGGACGTAACTAGAATACTATTCATCATTATATGTTCCTTATAAATTTCTCCATAGACTCCATTAGTCATGGTCTTTGATGGCTTTATAGATGAGAAAACGATATAGTACTTCATATATATTCAACCCAAATCATTCTAACAAAACATATCTACATCGAGACTCTAATTAGGTTGATTTTTCTTGCGTGAAATTGGACAAGAAGGACTGGGCAGTGTGATACAGTTTTGATAGGAGATTGCGCAGGATAAAATATTTCGCAGGTTCACTTCCCTTCAGGAAAAACCATAAAGATGATTATCCTCTTCCGCTAACTGCGCTGTTCATTATCATACCGCCGGTAACTTAAATTTCAATCATCGCCACATTAAGGAGCGTCCATTTAATCCACTTGACGCCGATGTCTGTTATTTTTCCTCCTTTGCATTGGCTATTTTAAAACCTGGCAATTTTTCGACATCCCTCATCTCTCGCATTTTTTGCATCCCGATCCTAATCGTTCCAACTCCGCCATAAACTTGTGGAGCGATTAACGTCGACGAGTAAATTGTTCGCGCAATCACCCGAGTTCGTCGAACCCGATGCCCGGCGATAAATCTCCCGTTTTATTTCTCTCTCGAATTAAACGTCGCTCTAAACGCCTTCGAGTGCTCCCTTCCTTGCGGCGTCGAAGATGATCGGTTTCCTGTTTCCGCATAACGTTCGTCTTCTTGCGGCTTTCCCAAGGGCGGAGACGAACTTTTTGAGGAAGACCGTCGCAAATCGGAATAATAATAAAAAATGTGGGCACGGATCAGGAATGACGGCGGAAGAATGGGGCATCTCATCTGCCTCGCGTGACTGACGTCTCTCTATCTTTCCACCCCTTCTCGGTACTCGACTCTTTACCTTGAGTTCGTTCTTCTCGGCGAATTCAGATTCATGTCTCTCTCGCTTCTCATCTCTGCTAGGATCTAATCGTTTGGGGTGAGGTTTGGTGACGCAATTTCCAATTTTTCGTCGTCGACAAGGAAAGCGGTTTCTTGCGATATGATGGAAATAGAGATAACTACCAAGGCTGGCGATTTTTAGGTTTCGCATGTGATTGAGTGATTCGGCCTTAACTTGGTGGTATTTCTTGCTAAACTGCCTATGAATCTTCCGGCTTTCAGTAGCACCGTGACAGGGGTTTCAGTCTACTTTCATGGTTCAGTGACAAGAAAAATATCACATTTTTTTTCATTTATAAATGTCAACTTATTCATTGATTAATTTTTACCTTCCTTGACCGGTTTAAATTATAACCGTTTTCCGAAGAAAAAGGATGGAAAGAGCAATAATTCTGTACCCAAATACATCCCATATGTCTTTCCATATGAAACGCCAAGCTTTGAAACAACTGACATAATCTGATAAATTTTAAACTTTTATGGCATATCATGTAGCTCCTCGTTTTTCTATCCCAACCCATAGGTGGATGAAACAGCTCAGATATATTTCTGATAAAGGGGAGAGTTATTCCAACCAGAAAGAGCGTTTATTTAATTTACTTGCTTACCGTCTGTAGAAAGCCGTTCCTCGCAAATCTGGTAATTTACATACCTTTACTTAGCAGCCATGGCAAAACCCAGAGTTTTGATGGCTAACCACATAGTCAGATACAAAAAGTAATATTTTTCTGAAGTCTTTGTGAAAGGAGGAGAAAAAAGAGCCTCAATTTCTTCAAAGAGTTCTTTCCATTGTTCTCCTCTCCCCCCTTCCTTATATACCTATATATATGTGAAAAAATTCAACTTTTTATTTCTTATGCTGAGGCTAGTCCTCAAAGCTCTTTATCGTGTTTCAACTTGTGGTCTTGTATATAAACAATTGCTTCTTTGAGTTACTTTCGGCTTCCATTGAAAGTATTTAGAGCCTATTAAAGATGATCTGAGGGAAAAACTGGGGAGCTCACGTTCAGTAGATTCAATGCATTTTTTATGGTAGCTTAATCCATGAGACACATCTGGAACGAGGTGTCGCAGTTTCGATTTCCTTTTAATACATAACTGCAGTCCATTTTTTGGGGATACGAACTTTATTAAGGTAAAGTGCAATGTTTATTCGTAAACTGGCACGCAAGGCTTGAGAACAACTATTACTCTTTTAATATAAATTAACTTAATTCTCAGAGGTATAGGACCAACTGGAAATATATTTTGTTAATGAGAATTTGTTATAATAAAGGAAGTATATATAATAATAAGTATAAAGTATCAGTAGTTTATCCTAGTTTAATTATTTTACTTGAGTATAAAAATCTCTCTGCTTAATCGATTCTGTATTTACGAAGGAATGTATTCAGTATGGACCAAAGAAAAATTCCAGAGGAAAGTGATAAGTGAAAGTTACAAAATATCGGAAAACAAATGTATAGAGATTTTTTGAAAGTTATTATTTCTAATTAAGCTGGAAAAGTGCATGCTAAAAACAACCATTTTACGCAGTATATCGTCGCTAGCACTAAACAAGCAACTCTCTGATAAATTAGCCGCAAAAATCAAATCATAGATAGCACCTGAAGTGGTATCAATTCACCGTCGCTTCTTCAGATATTGTTGTCCATCGTTGGATTTCTGGGAATCATCTTCGCCACTTCACCACACACACAAGCATTTAGTAAAGGTAAAACTTAGTGATCCACATCGGAAACATTCGCCGAAAGACAGTGAAGAATTCCATTATAATCTGATTATATGAATATCTCTGTTTACTCATTTCAGTAAATGATTTACTAAGGAAAAATAAAAGGATAAGTATAAGTTACCAAATATAGAAAAACAAAGGTATAGAGATTTTTTGACTAATCTTTCCGTAATTAAGCTGGAAAAATGTATGCTAAAACCAATCATTTTACATATTGTACCATCGTTAGCATTGGAAAAGCAACTCTTTGATGAAGTAGTCGTAAAAATCGAATGGTAGATAGCACTCCAAAAAGTGGTATCAATTCACTGTCGTTTCATCAGATAATGTTATCCATTGTTGGATTTAAATCATTTTCGCCTGTTTTTCACACATAAACACACCCGCACACATTTAGTAAAGGTAAAACATAATGATTGACGCCGAAGGAATGCGAAAATATTCGCCGAAAGACCTTCTGGTGAAGAATTCCAGTCATTGGATGTTTGACGGGAAACAATGGGAGTTTGCAGATGTGTCCAGTTCGTTCCACGCAGGAAAAAAGTCATCCGCGTCTGCGGGAGTGTGACGGTGCAAGTACGATATTCCATCTCTCGATATTTTTCCGAAGAATGGCTTTCCTATCCAACCGATCGGACTCGGATCGCATTTTTTTTTCGCCGACTCTCTAACCACCACCGCGGTTCTGAGAAACCGTTATTTGTTGTTCTTAATTCCGAAAACAAAATTGAAAAAGAATGGAAGGGCTTCCATCATCTTTCATGCTTTCTGCTCCGCCGGCCATGTGTTCTCCGCCGTTTTTCTGTCCATTCCGGATGGGTGATGGATGGCATGCAATAACGCACCTCGCTAACTCCGTCGCTCTTGTTCCGCAATTTGATAATAAATCCCCCGTTGCGTTCCGCGAAAGTGAATTAACCTGGTTGCGATTGAGAGCGATCTTCGGCCTTCGTTGACGGACGTGACATTCATGTCTTTTTTTGCCTCGTGAAAAATTCGAAGCGATTCATTCACATCTGCGATGAGTTGGTTTCCACAAAAAAACTATTTTATTGCGTTTAGCGACGTTTGAAACAGGGTTTGACATTGCATTCGCATTTGAATGCAATCAGTACTTTTCCTTCCGTTCTATTTTCATGATACATTTTGACGGTTGATTTTTTATTTAAAGATTTCCACTACAGTGAATACTTCTCTCGTATATATGATTCTATTAGAACACTTAAGGGATCAATTATAAATCATGAGTGGAAGGCCATGGTTAAGTAATTTGTTGACACTAGAAAATAATTCACGTATTATTACAGGGTCCAGGACCTTCATTCAGAGGAATTTTTCAAATTAATATCCTACAGCATATTTTTTTAAATTTCCAATGGGTATTTTGCTTAGGATTTTCACATACGGATTTTACATAAGAGGATGCCGAAGGCATTCCGACAATTATCTGCCAAGGCGGAAACAGTTGGACGTAAATGAGCGAGCGTTTTGCGGTAGAAAGGAAATATGTGATTATTTATCATTTTCTTGTGTTTGTGTCATTTATATTTAGGTATGGCTATTTTTCGTTGGGAAGAAAATTTTTGAAACCTTCTTATCATGAATTTAATATAGCAGTTGATTCAAATCAATGTTTATGGTATTTGAATGACATTTGAGAACTATATTCCGCAATTACACGCAAAGGTCACCCGACTGACATTAAGATCTATCAAATTGTTCCTCTACATTTGTTGAGAATTGGCAGTATATAGAGGTTTTACGGATGTAATTTTAGCTGATGTTAAGTGACTTCTGACATCGTATCTCCTAAAATTATCCCTTGCTACCTCAGGTATTCAGCGTTGTTATATATAGTTATCTACATAATTTTTCTCGTTTATTTCATACCTCTAAAAGTAGGTTGTTTTTATTTGATGACTTCAGATTTTTTATTCTTTTCAGATTCAATCCCTCTGCAAAGTTTCCCTCACGAAAATTTTCAGCCATACTTTCTCACACCTAGAAGGCAGTTTGATTTATCGGGCTTGTGGATTTGCGAGGTTTAGACATGTTTTGTACGAACTCCACCCTTCTGGGGGTATTGATTCGAAATCACAAAACATAGGTGGATGTCAATGGTAACGGAAAAAACGGGCAAAAAACTGACGTGCCAACACCGCGGTCCTTTCCACAACATCCTCCAGGCGCATGCACCGAGGACCACACGCAACACCCTGCAGAATCTCATACACTTCCTTTCCATTATTTAGCTTTCCTTGTTTACCTCCAAAACCTCCAGATCCCATTGTTGTTTTTTAAGCGCTTTGTGCGGAAAATAACGCATCGGGGGAGAATTATGGCACGTTCGATACCGGAGTATAGCCCATGAGAAGCAGTGGTGAGACGGAGAAAAGCGTCCGTGGAGATTTACTTCCTTTTCGGAGGATATCCACTCTTACGACCGACTGTTACATGACTTTCCATAAGTTCCGCGGATCAGGGCGATACCATTCTCCGGGGACTTACTCCCCTCCCTTCGCCCGCACTTGCCCCACCCCTGCCCGCTCCAAGACCGGTGTCCTCCCGTGTTGAGGTCCTTCCGGGATCCTCTCGAAATGACCCCTATCACCGAATTGTACGCCTTATTTATGTCGTTTTACTCCTGGGATTATAGGAAACTCCACACTCCTGGGATAAATGCTTCGCTCTTCGATGTGATACTTTTATACACCTCTGGAAAACATTCGAAACTCTTCTGATTCCATGGCAACTTTTACCATAAATATTAACTGCTTAATGTCTCTGTTGTTTATTGGCAGAGGGAGAAATAGAGTAACACGCTCGTCGATTTACATTGAAATTATTTTTTTATTGGTTGCCTCTTGGGAACTATGAGAAAAATTGATTTGAGGGTTGATGTTCATTATTTTAAATCTGACGTGTGATTCAATGTATCAATTGGAAAGAAACAATATGTCTCCGTCCGCAAATGTTATCTTTACTTTTTTTTGTTTCTGACCAAAACTTTGTGGACGCAGACATATTGTTTCTTTCCAATTGATTATGGAGAAGTTCTACCAAGTATCGCCCGAAAGCATTAACTATTCCATGTATCCTAAGCTTACTCTATGGGATCCATAGAATACTTTTATTTTATCCAGAATGTGAAGCCACTTGCTGTGATTCAGTAACTGATAAACAAAGATTGTTATAACAAAAAAGTAGCTGGTATAATCTACATGTTAGCTTCCATCTTCATCATTTTCTGAGAGAGGTAGAATCTAATTTTTATATTTATGTTCTGTTCTTTCTTAACCAACCATATTTGATCGCTGATCTATTCACTTATTTGGAAAGTTTCCATGTAAATAAAACGTTAAATTAGATTAAATTCAGAAACAAAAAATCAGCGCTATTCCTCAAATTTATTTGTGGACAATATTATAAGTGGAAGGATTGTTTAGCTTAGGAGAAAAATAGATTTCCGGTAATGTCACCTTTTTAAAGAAAACACACTTGACATAGCACTTCTGCTGTTATATTTCGATAAACTGCTGTAATATACTGTGTTTGAGTTTTATAAGCCTAATGCCATTATATGTGCAGCTAAATTGCCTAAAAATACTCTAGGAAGGATGAAAGTTGAATGAATCCGAAAGACAGTCATTCCTGTGTCAGTTATAGTGAACGTTATGCTTTACGGCAGGTAAATGAATTTTCTCTTTGAGGAATGAGGTGAAGACCAGAAATTATATTAAGGATTCCGTAGGTTCTACGTATTTCCTTACAGCAAAATGAGCTCATTGTTTATTGGTAGCTGTTTGCGACATAATGTAACCGGGAATAGAACGAGCTGATTTTTTCAGCCGTTCTTTTAAATCTCGGTTATTTATTTTTCCTATGCACGTCATAACCGTCGGCCGAAGCCTGTAATTGATTTCTATCAAGCAATGAAGTCCTTGGACGGCACGGTTGCCCAACAGATTTATGAATCCCGAGTCGATATCGCTGACCCCACGCGAGATCGCGCAGAGAATAACATTGAATACGTTCAATCGGCACTAAGTCATGATCCTCCGTTCGGAAAGGCAAAAAAGTACTCCTTTCACAAACTTAAAGTCATTTCGCGTAACTATAACAAGCGATCCGTTCGGATCAAACGATCCCCGTGCGTCTGCCTCCATTCTTCCATTGTATTGAACTTTGAGAGCGCTTTTCCCGATATTCGCATGCAAAACGCGGTCTATCATTACAAGCGTTCACAAATCATTTCTCCCTCCTCTCGACCTTTTAGGCTCCCTCTCTCGATTCCTCAGCGTCTTCGGTGACTGTCGATTGTTTCGCGGACTCTCGCATATTCCTCGATGACATATCGAAAGCCTTTCGGCGCAATCTTCTCATCTCCCGGAGTCCTTTTGTTCCGCCGCTGCCCTGTAGTCTCAATCGTACGCATGTCGCGGTAACCCTGAATGCAAAAGGGGTTACCCTTTCACTGCCACGGGTCGCCGAAGAGGGTGGTATCGCGGAACGTCTTACTCTTCGCTGGATGATGCAAGGCTGATCGGGGATGTGGGTCATTTGTTTTGAGGACATTTGCAAAATTGGAATACTTGATTTTTTTTGGGTGATAGCGCACACGTTGCCTATTGAAGAATGTGGAAATATTACAAACATGCTGATGGGCGATTTATGATGGAATTTCGTCGATGCAATTTGAGAGGCGTTGGTAATAGTTTGAAAGGATTGTTTCCACGTTCATTTGACCTTAGAATGCATTTTCTAGGATCTCTCTCGAGCCGTATGAAAACCTTACATTTTTAATAGCCTAAAAATACGCAATTTCAGTGATACAAGAGGTTTAAAAATTTTGATATTCAGACCTGCTGTGAACCTGTTCAAAGCAGCGAGCGCTTTTCTATGAGTGTCACTAGGGAGATGAAAATTTTTAGAATCTAAAGTATTAGTTTGAATATATATTTTGAATTTTAAGGAAGATGAAAGGCTACTATTGTTGATCTTCTAATTTTTTTACGAAAAAGCACGATCGCATATCGTGCACGAATGTTCCTCATGAAATTCCGCATGATTGTGAATACATGATCGAGTGCAGTTATGTATTCACAGAATGGGACTAAAAGAAAGCTAAATCTCTTCCAAATATAATGTAAATTTGTATCGTGTTTAATTATCTACCTCTCCATTTTGCCGTTCGACTCTGACAGATACTCTTTGCTGAAAATTTCGTACGAAGAACAAAAGATTAACCTTTTTAGTATAATTAATTACAAATTTAATCAGCCGCTATTTATATTTTATCGCCTCTTCTTCAAAGAAAAAGAAAACCCTTTTAAATATAATGAACCGCACGTATTTGCGAAGTAAAAATTGGACGAGTACTCGATTATTCCAAATTTAGCGTTAGAGAAGTTTCCAAAAATGCTATTGAGTATAATTTTCAATGGAAGTGAAGCACTTTACCTTGATTATGAAAAAATCTATTTTGTTGCTTTCCTAACATTAGAAATTTTACGAATTTGTACAAATGAGATTTATCGGTGCAGTCCATTTGTTTTAGATTAAACTCGCCGAGTTCATAGATTTAATTTTTTTCCCTCTTCGGATGAGAAACTTTTTGAATCTTCCTCGCCCCAGATGTTTGCCGTGGGAAGTGGCAACGGTCATTCACCACCAACGTGGGAAAAGGCATTTTTGATTGAAAAATTTCTTGCTCACCTTTCAAACTATTTTTCAAGGTTGTTGGAGAAAATTGAGCATCTTATCGCCCAGTTTTTTTATCTTCCTGTCCTGCACTTAGAAGATGTAAAGCCTAGCTTTTACTCGCAAGGCATTCGCGGAAGGTTTGAAACAAAAAAGTGGCTTCTTGTAAATGCTTTCATTTTCCACCCGGGCATTTAACTTTCGCCGAAACGCGTCTCGTTCTCTCGGAGGATTCGAAGAAGACGTCTCCGCGAATCGTCGACACGACGAATAGCAAGCAAATATCTGAAAACCGCAACAAATCGCTCTATAGAAAAAAATGCCTCGTACAACGTCCGGGTATTTCTCCTCTCATCCACGGAGAGCGATAATCAATCACCTGACCATATTCCACGTCACGTATTTGTTACAACCAATTGGCCACGGTTTTCATCTTCTCTCGGAGATCTATATTTTCGAGCTTGGAATACGTCCGTGCCATGAGATCACTTCCGCTCCCTACCGCAGTTTCCGCATTTTGTCCTCGCATACGTTTCCATACTGCGCACCCCAACTTTCATGCACGTCTTCGGTAATCCATCAAACCATTCTTCCATTTCTCAGCATATTTGTTCCATTAATCTTCATTTTCAAGGGATAGGACTTGCACTCTCAAAATTCATCAACTTATTCTCTTTATTGTGATTGAAATAAGGAAACAAAATCTTTAGTTGCACAGATGGGAGACCGAATTTTAGTAAAATGAATGCGCCCGATTTAGGATGTTATAAATAAATCGTTTAAATAACGCAAAATAATGACAGTTTTCGGTTACAGTATGAAGAGGCGCGACGAAAATAAATTATTATTCAATATTTCTAGCAACTTATCCAGTTGAAAATAATCAAGTGGTTATAACGCATTTTTTAATTTTAATATTCAACAGAAGGGTTTTATCCGTTGATGGAAATATAAACACAAATATCCCAAAATATATGACAATTTTCGTTTTTAGTATGGATATACGTAACGAAAATACATTATTGAGATTAGTTCTACCAACCTATCAAGTTGTTTATAATAGTGGTTGGGTTATAATAGTGGTGGTTAATAATAATTAGTATAATATGTGATAATTATGCGACACAGAAGTTTGTTCTCCAGTTGAAATGACACTGCGGTGACCCAACCACACTTAAAACTTTTTGTTAACATAATTTATTTACGTTGCAAGCAATGACTGTTTTCAATATATTTTGCAACACAAGGAAAGCATTATATTATAGGAACAAACTAATATGCCTTGATAATGTCATAAATGTCATGTGAATAGCCACAATGAAATTTTCATGTTTTTCCACGACAATATTAGTATTAGTTAAGCAGTATTGTGTAACTATCAAATTTTGTGTATATTATTGCCTGAAAAATATGGTCGTCATAGTTTTCATTATGTCTTTTGAAATTAATCGTTCGTAAGTCTTCATTGGAGACTTCGTTTCACGTCAAACCCGTGCAAAAAAATCCGCACCTTACGCATTCCATCCCAATAGGGTACGGTTATTCGTACTCGGCGAATCCTTTATCCACCCTGTTACGACCCTTTGATGTCGGTTAAAGGGAAAGGAGATGACGGAGACGATGAGAGAGAAAAGAATAAAAAGGAGAAGAAAAATAAAACGATTCTGATACTTCATCCATCTCGCGATCTCCTTCGGAAAACGTCATTCGTCGACTTCCGAAGCCTTCATCTTCCGATATTTTCCTTACGCTTCCTCTTTCTCCTCTCATCTAACGCTCATTTCACCTCTCCTCTCTTTATCCGTGGGTCCCACAGCGTTCGGTTCTGTCTCCCCTTTTTTTCATCGAGGGTTTCCCCTCAAAAAGCCCGTGTCTCCGTGATTGATGAAGGCTTGCCGTGTCCATCAGTGTCCTTCTTACCTCCATCGTCTCTCATCCCTTTCCCGCACCGACCCTTTACCACTTCTCCACCCCTTTCGGTTCGCTGCCCCCGGGCGCTGTATCCAATCCCCTCTCTATAAAGGCTACATTCGTTGCTCTTCCGCCAGAGGTTACCTCAATCGGTCCCTTTGGAAGTTTTGCGAGTTATTTTGCGAGCGCTGACCCCTCTTGTGTAAGCCCGTGCATGGTGGACACTTCATTGCTCCTATTCGGTTTGTTTTCCTGGTTTCCATTGTTTCGCCCACCGTGAACCTCTGGTTTGACGACGGCTGTCATCGGAGTATAGAATGGAGTAGTAGGACATGCATTATGGGTTGTACTCTATATGTATTTGCGGTATTGATTCATCGAGAATATTTAGCGAACAATAGAAACGTATAAAGGAATACATGGATGCAAATTAAAGTTAAAAATCAAATTAATATGATAATACACTATAGCAAAATCTATCCAAAATATCGAACGTTTCCAAATTATTTAGTTTCTAATATCGATTCCTACCTGAAGAAAATGTAAATACAATAGATAATTATCTATTAAATTTTGTTATTCTCATATTGTAATTTGTTTAATCAATCAATTCGGTTCGGCTTCTATTCGATTCATATTAAGCATTTAAACAGTAAATCCAGGAGTTATTGGGAGAGTAATTACGAATCTATTCTATGGAATATAATTACAATATTTATTACTGCAACATTTTTATTATTCTAGATATACATTAACTAAGACTCATTACATATATTTTAATTAGGATAGTATATATTAAATTTAGTGTTTAAGACCAACCATAAACTCTCAATTTCATCTTCTATAATTTAAGAAAGGAAATTGAGTATTGGTCCTTGAAAAATGTAAAGAAAAATGCAAAAAAGTTATTTAAGTAGCCGGAACTTGACAGTTTCCATCTCAGGCTGAGAAAGGACAAAAAGAATTCATAGTAAATTTTATAGCAACGAATCGTAGAGTTTTGTAAGCAGAGTGAAAAATATACTGCATTTTAAAACTTCAATATATTTGGACCATGTAAGCTCATCGACATCAATCGTAGAGTTTCGTAGGTAGAGTGAAAAATATACTGAAATTTAAAACTTCAATATATTTGGACCATGCAAGCTCATCAACATCATCTTCTCCGTTTCATTCCCGAGAATCGTGTGATTCAGCAATTTTCCGTAAATTACACCACTCTGAAAAGATCGTATTAGCAATCTCTCATCTTCAAAAATGTATAATTTTGTTAGCTCCGAAAATGTCATAATCTCCTCGGATTCTCATTTTTGAGTCAAGGAATGCACAGATCGTGGGTTGAACAAAGGTTACGGTGCCCCAGCGGTCACTAACGATCTTGAAATGGCAATTCCCGACTTTCGATGGATCTCCGTAGAAAATTTCTCCCTCTCATTTATTTCACCTTTATAGATTCATTCGAGAAGGGCAATATCCCACGGTTGAGTATCTCAAGGATGACTGCTGTTTTCAGTTTCCTCCAATCGACTTTTTCCATACTTTCGCTTTAGAGTCTCTCATAGCGGAATGTAAGTCACCATCGCTCTCATTATCTCACAACGTATTCATAGTTCTGGCAAGTTCCATCCCTTTATAAATTCTTCGCATTATTCAAAGGTTAGACTAAACATTTTTCTCTCTTAGTAGATGTATAATTCTTTGAATATTTAAGCCATTCTTATCGAAAATCTACGTTATTGCTGAGTAATTTTCTACATCAGTAATTAATTAATTTAACTGTATGAGTACATGGAAATATAAAACTTTCATATTTAAAATTTCACGACATGTCTCAATTTTCGATCGATCAATCATTTAAATAATTGTTTAATCTTCTAACAATCCCCATAAAAGCTTAAACTAACCAATGTTGTCGAGCTACTAATCTCATCCAGTAATATGAAAAGGATACCATTTTATTGATGGCATTCCATTTTTTATCTCCCTTTTGAGCGTGCTAATTGCTCAAATGCTGATTTTCCCAAGCCCCACCGATCAGTTAGTGATGATATCGAACAATTGGAACAATTTATTATATCGTAACAGTATAATAGCGTGAAAAATATCTTGCAGCCGATGAGGAAAGTAACATCGATTCCAGAGAGTCTTACCAAATAAAGATCTCTAAGTGTTCCTATCATTATCAGAAGAGTTGATAGTATTTTTAAATAGCCATAAGTTCGCTAAAATATTTACTTATTTTTCCTCTTGTAGGCGGTTTCATCTTTAAAGTAAGCAAAGTCAGCTAACAGCTAATCAGCTAACTCTTCAACATATTACTCGAATGGTGGTATCCAGTCCAGCCTATAGTCGGAATAGCTTTGGGGCAGTAACCGTACCATTTGCATTGAGGCAACCCTTGAAGGTAGAGCACAATCCTTGCGTACGCAGAATCTTTCGAAGAACTTTACCAGGGGATACTTGTCTAGGCATAAATCCCATCGCGATCCGTCGCACTGCTAACAAGCATTTACAAAAAAAGTGAATAAAGAGAAACCGGCGCTTAGAATTCTCATTTTTCCTTGGGGTGGCTTTTCAAAGGTGCTCGGCGCCCAAGGGCTCCTGGTTTGGTCATCCCTACCTTTAAAACCCTCCGCGGCACCGGTATAACACAATGGCGCCTGAGCCGCACGCCAAATATGGACCCCTTCTTCATTTTGACCCCTCAGCCAGGAAATGCTCGGCCACGCTCACGTCACTTCAATCACTCGCCGTCGCGAAAAAAAGACGAGAGTTATTCACACCTGAAAGGGAGAAAGAGAGGTGTGTAAGTGCGTTCACCTGACCTCTCGTTCTATGGATTTCATAAAGGGTAAAACTGGGTACATGGATGGGCAAGGAATGGGGTCACCAATTTTTTATACCGTACTTCCTGCTCCTTGAAATAATGTGCTACCGATATTTGGAGGAATATAAGTTTAGGTTATTTTAGTAATTTAGACAATTTAGTTGGCCATTTAACATCAGTAATACTAAGCATTTTGTCGGTTAAATTTTCCCAGCCTTGTTTTAATTTTTATTAGCTATATTTCTTTATTGCCTACTAAAATGATGAAGTGGTTATTTAGAATTTCTTTCATTTGTTGAATTTCTCAAGCTTTTGAGTTTAACTTAAAACCTTAAAACCTTAAAACTTAACCTTTAACTTTAAAATTAATTGGAAAGGATTTTTCTATGAAGATCACAGCATATGTGCAACATATTTTTAACTACATTTATTAAAATTGGGTTAAATTAAAAAGCATTTTAAATAGCTACAGAATTTCATTATCTACGTACATTTTGCAGTCTAATATTTTTTTATAAATTTTCTTGGATTATCAGCAAAGACTGAAGTAATGCCACCAGGAATGGCTTGAATTTCTTCAAGTATGAAGGTTAGTCCATTGAGCCGTTCCTTGTGAGGTGATGGTGCTCTTTACGTAGCTTTTTTGGAGATTAAAAAGTGAAAAAATCTTCCGCAAGTATCTCTGATGATGGCTTAAATATTCAAAGCCAATGTTAAAGGATCAATCCTAGCGAAATTATATAATGGGAAATGAAGCATAAAACTTTTCCCTTATTTGATCATAGGTGACGAATTTTCACTGGACAGCCTATTCTATTGAATTGAAAAATGCAGCACTGAATGCGAGTTTCTACCTCCACGACGAAAAAAAGAAATCACGGCTACTGTTTCCCATCACTAAAAGAACAGAACTCTGGGATCGCTGAACTTCAAGCAAAATTAATCTTCATATCTTTCCTCATGCCGGCGCCCAGATTTTACAGCTCCCATCATTAACCTCTCGCCATCTTTCGCTTATCTATTACCCAGCACAAACACATTCCATATCTTCTGCACTGAAATGCATAGGCAATTTCGCAAGAACACACATTTCGCTCTCAGGATTTACTTAGCGAAACAATCAAGGATGCGTTACTTACATTACGATTCTTTTTTTGTCTCCCGATTTATTGATCGGTCCACGGAAGCCGCTCGTGCTGTTTTTCGCTATCCTCTACGGCAAAACTTACATTCCCCAGTGTCTTAGGCGACTCATACGGAAACTATACTGTAGAGAATAGTTTTTGCCCGTCGACCATTAGACAGGTTGCTCGAATAAATCTTGGGGAAATTTTTATGCAAATCCAGAGTCCACCACGCAATATAGATGACCCGGTTTAAATCAGCGCGCACTTCCCTGATTGTGAAATATGTGCGAGCTCCTTGATGATTTCCCGAGGTAATAACGATCAACGAACTTGGTACTCTCTCCCTTGACCGGGAGTGGAAAAGATTTCAACGAGAACCCTGGCAGCGACTGTGGGGCAAAAGTAAACGAACGGACTCACCGCCACCGCTTCGGAAATTTTATTACTGGTTAAAAGGAGGAAGGAGGGGATATCGCTCCTTACAAGGAATTCTAACTTTTTTCTTCCCGTGGAAAAGGTATCTCCACGGTGTCGGGCTTAAAAACAACGCGGTTTGCTCAAATAAGAAAACAGCGAGTGTCATAAACCGAACTGTGGTAATCTGCCTCCTCCATTATTGTGCTCAGTCGGCAATTATCGTCCCCCATCCTTCTCTGTTTTTGCACTTAAGCGCTCGGTCCATTACGATCCCAGTATTCACTCTTCTTTGGAAATCTTTGTGTCGTCCCTTCCCTCTCTTTCCTCCCAACATTTAAGGCTTGCGACAACCACGGTGCGAGCGGAAAGAAGACGTGCATTGCCCTCTCTTTCAGACGCACTCAAAAGCATTCGCAGCCGATATGGATGGAATAAAGAGGGGCATAAACAACATTCACGGTGTTTGCCGCGGTAAAAGCTGACCCCGTAGGGTAACATGGCCACACTTTACGGAGGCTGAATGGAAGTAAATGGCTGGGAGGAATGCAGGAAAACATATTCGCGGCGAATATTGCATCCATTCTTAATTTGGAATAATTTATTCTATTATGCTAGAGTGAAACAGGGAAACGAGAGAGAAAATGGAATATTTCTACGCAAGAAACTTCACGACAGTAACAGAAGGGAGTGAGAACGGTTTACATAAAGGTAAACTTTGTATTATTATATTTAATTGATGATTTTGATAGCAGCGTTGGAGTCAGTACCCACGTTTTGTCAATCAATAGTGAAAGGTAATGAAGAAATAACACATTTAATTTTCCGTGTTTCGGAAAATTTACAGTGTTATTTCTACGTTACCTAAATGGCTTTCCACAAGGTAACGCCTGATCATCTAGATTTCAATAGAGAAAGCTATAAAAAACAGACTTCTATGTAATATATTTATAAAACGCGATTGTACTCCTATTGTGAATAGAAATATAGAAATAAGAACAGTTTGTTCCTTTGATAGCATGAGTTTTAACATTTATTTAATCAGTAAAATCTATATTTCATCGTGTTGACATGAGAGGGATGAAGGATCTGGAAAATGCAATATGGTAAATTGAGATATAAGAAATTTAGCAATGCCTAAAACTTAAAAAAAACTTAAAACGTAAATTGAACATAAAAATATATTTTATACCTAGTTCCTTTTATCACAGTAAACGAAACTGCAAAATTGACATTTGTTGACAGTTTTTGCGGAAGTTTAAGCGGAAATTTTAATTTTCCATCATTCGGTAAAATTATTAAATTAAATGGTAATTTAAATGACAACCTATAGGAAGAATAATATTGAATCTCATGGATGAGATAAGAAATAATTGGGAAAAAATCCCCAGATGATACCAATCGCCAAGAAAATTGACACGATCTGTTGCAATGCATCTCTCGAATTCATCATTCTTATATCGATGAAATTGAAATACTTCGTGCTACCGTATATTTTTTAATTCAGTTTTTCTTGAGGCATTGGGTGAAAGTCTTTCATTTATACTGACTCAGTATAATATATCATGGATGTGACTATTTGAAAGCTTTTTAAATACGAGAGCTTTATAAAATAATGGAATTAATCCTGATCATATCTCATTGAAAGCTATGGTAATAGGTATTTCGTTATATTTAGTTATGAATGGGGTCGTTCAGCGGCACCTTTTTTCGGCGATTTTCATAGCGTAGAGTCTTAGAGGGGAAATGAAGGATAATACTCCTTACATCATGCATATTATACCTCATACTTGTCGACTAAACATTTCATAGCAAATAATGAATGGGTTGAGGATACATCCAGCCTTCAGACTGATGACAGCGCGGATGATTTTGAAAGTAAAAAGGGCTAATTATGCTCGTGAGAAACTGAAGCCTCTCTGTCAAACAACTCGGAAGTGACCATGAACAATCTTTTTCTTTTTTTACTTCCTCGATTTTCATCAACGCTATGAGATTCCGCACCACTCCTCTCAGTGGATTACAGTACACTTGTTGTCACGTTTGCACACACACGAGTCTCGGGTACTAAAAGGCGACACCCATCTCTTCTGCTTGTCTTTTCCTCAACTCCTCGAATCCTCCGTGAAAAGATGGCGTGGGCATTGGACTGTTTGACCGTCGGCTGAGGGTTATAAAAGCGATGCTTGCCTCGAGGGGGCGTCGGAGATCAAAAGTGGGCGCGACGGGAAAACCGTGTGAGGTATTCCCATGTCCCCATCGAGGTGCGAAAGGCATCTCGTCAAGATGCACTTAGGCCCTTTTGTGCCTTTTTTCCGTTTGCTGGGACACTCGGGCTGAGAGCGGTTGACGTCAGGTGGTAGTCGTCGAGAAGAGTTATTTATTTCGTTCTCGGAGCTGCGGCATTGCGCTGTTTTCTCCTCGGACGCCATTTCTCTGCTCCCGCGTGTTTCTGCTCTCATCCACCGCACCCAACCGCGGAAATAAATTTAAAATTTCGGTCATTGCAGTTCTGGGGCCCTAGGACTAGAGGACTTATGTGATGCAAAATTTATGAGGTCGTACATCTTGACCTAGAAAAGTTTTACTTGTAGAGTCACTGTGATTTACACGTGGACAAGTTTCGCTCAGTTAGGAAAGCGAGGCCAAACTATCTCAATCCTCATCCTGTCTTGTAAACCTTATTCCTCTCTACTAGCTCATGTAGCTAATGCCAGAGGGGATAAGATACCAACTGACTTTCAGGCTGAATACTTTGCAGGCATCTTGTTCTTAAAGTGTACAGTCCGAACCCAGTTTGATGATCAACCCTTATACCAGAAGCTACCAAAAACACTGAAGAGGTAATGAGGCTTATCTAGAATGTAATTAGTGAATAACATACATGAGCAGCGTTGTGACCCCATGAATAACACGTGAATAAACATGAATTTTATTTAATCTGGTGACTAGGATGAATACCTTGAAAAAAAAATCTGATGTGGCCAGCACATGACTTTCTCCATATGTAAGATGTAAATACTTACCTACGACAGTAATTTCGAACTCTAAAATTATAAATAATGTTGTTCGGGACATGCTGGATGAAAACCGATGAAACTGGCCTTTCGCCCATAGAGCCCAGAGCGCCCACAAAGTACATAATCAGCAACTTCCGGTTTATCAGTATTTCAGGAATAACTCCTAAACAATCAGTGATAATAAAATATGTTTCAATCAAAAGTGATAGTAAATTTTATTTTCTAAAACATTTATAAATAATTGTATATACCTAAATATCATATTTATGGAGATATTTTGAAAACCGGAAATGAGCTTTGAAGAATGAAGCTCAACTTCCGGTCAGCCGATTTACTCCAAAAACTAATCAACTCTAACGACTATAATAAAAGTACTATGTAGTAAATTTGGTGTTGATCCGACAAATAGTTTTCATGTTAGAGCGCCCACAAAGTACATAATCATCTTCTTCCGGTTTATCAGTATTTCACGAATAACTCCTAATGAACCGGTGATACAAAAATATGTTAAATACAAAAGTTATAGTAAAATATACTATCTAAAACTTTTATAAGTAATACAATATACGTATATATATCATATTTATGGAGATATTTTGAAAACCGGAAATGAGCTTTAATGAATAAAGCTCGACTTCCGGTCAACGGATTTACTCCAAAAACTAATCAACTCTGACAGCACACACAACAGTACTATATATGAAATTTGGTATTGATACGACTTTTAGTTTTCGAGTTAGAACGCCCATTATCACACACACACATACACACACACACACTCACACACACACACACACACACACTAGAGGTCTGCATGGGCCGGGCCTAGGCCCGTGGGCAGAAGCCCGGCCCGGCCCATGGGCCGGGCTCGGGCCGGGTAAGCAGGACGTCTTTCGGGCTCGGGCCGGGTTCGGGCAGGGCAAGCAGGCAGTCTATCGGGCTCGGGCCGGGCCTGGGCACATGAATAATTTTCCATAAGGTTTGCACGTAAATCTATTTTTTATCGCATGCTGGGTTTGTTTATTTTGCAAAATTAAATTAGTAAAAGAAGTCGTACGAAGTCGCGACGAGTACCAAAAGAAAGGAAATTGAATGAATAATTTTATTTCAGTCGTGGAATATTGCTTTTTATTTGAATTGCGAGAACAGCGATGAAATAAACGAAACATTCTGAGAAAGTTTGAGGTTGTAAACAAAAAAATTCTCATAGATAGCCACAAGTGATTTTTGAATCAATAGTTAAGGTTTTCACCGTTAGATTAGATAGTGTAGATCAACCTGATAAATGGGAGAACAATATTTTAAAGCGTCATTAGCAACCTAACCTTATTTATAGCAACGTATATTTCTAATATTTAAATTTTATTTAATGAGTAGAAACATAGAATCTATTAACCGAAACGCTTCTACTAGCCATTTACTTATTCAGATAAGTGTTTATTATGTAATTAGCATATGACGGAGCCTTTGTGCGACCACCAGCCTTATTTACAATGTAAATTACTGCAATGTAGATACTTATGAAGTGATATGTTTTTTCGTAAAAGGCCCCTGGACATACGTTTGACAACTTTTTTCGCTGAAGACCATCATGTCATGAAATTACTGTCCTTTTTTCAGAACAAATTATCATTTACTTGCTAACATTATTTATTTTATTTATCATTTATTCAGTACAATCACTTACAAAATAAATTAAAACTTTTATGACAAAAAAATACGAAATTATTGATTAATTTTCATTTAATTTAGTTTCTATATATTTTGGCATTGCTGAAGAAGTGAAATAAATGTACTGTTTCTACGTTCGGGCCGGGCCGGGCTCGGGCTAGAAAATTTTCTCCTACGTTCGGGCCGGGCCGGGCTCGGGCTCGAAAATTTTTTCCTACGTTCGGGCCGGGCCGGGCTCGGGCTCAACAACGGACGGGCCGGGCCGGGCTTGGGTTGAAATTTTCGGCCCATGCAGACCTCTAACACACACACACACACACTCACACACATACACACAGACATCATTCAGAAAATGGTCAAAACGTGTTCTAGGGACCCCAAAACGTGTATTTCCGTTGAAATCTCGAAGTCGAATTTTTTCATGAAAACAATACTTTCTCTATACTTCGTATATGGAGAAAGTAAAAATCTGATGTGGCCAGCACATGACTTTCTCCATGTATATAAGATGAAAATATTTATCTACCGCAGTAATTTCGAACTCTATATTCCATCTAAACTTGGAATATGAGTGATTAATATATAAATGTATTATCTTTGACGCCAAAAACATGATAAATAATGTTTTACGGGACATGATCGATGAAATTGGCCTTTCACCCATAGAGCCCAGAGCGCCCACAAAGTACATAATCAGCAACTTCCGGTTTATCAGTATTTCATGAATAACTCCTACACAATCAGTGATACAAAAATATGTTTCAACCAAAACTTATAGTAAATTACATTTTCTAAAACTTTTATAAATAATAGTATATATCTAAATATCATATTTATGGAGATATTTTGAAAACCGGAAATGAGCTTTGAAGAATGAAGCTCAACTTCCGGTAAACCGATTTACTCCAAAAACTAATCAACTCTAAAAAAACAAACCAAAGTACTATATATGAAATTTTATGTTGATACAATGAACAGTTTTTATGTTAGAGCGCCTACAAAGTACATAACAGCTACTTCCGGTTTATCGGTATTTCACGAATAACTCCTAATCAACCGGTGATATAAAAATATGTTAAATACAAAAGTTATAGTAAATTTTATTATCTAAAACTTTTATTAGTAATACAACACACGTATATATCATATTTATGGAGATATTTTGAAAACCGGAAATGAGCTTTAATGAATGAAGCTCGACTTCCGGTCAACCGATTTACTCCAAAAACTAATCAACTCTGACAGCACACACCACAGTACTATATACGAAGTTTGGTATTGATACGACCAATAGTTTTCACGTTAGAGCGCCCACAAACACACACACACATACAGACACACACACACACACACACACACACACATACACACAGACATCATTCCGAAAATAGTCAAAACGTGTTCTAGGGACCCCAAAACATGTATTTCCGTTGAAATCTCGAAGTCGAATTTTTTCATGAAAACAATACTTTCTCTATACTTCGTATATGGAGAAAGTAATAATTGTAATTTCCACAGAAATGAAATTTTATTTCCAAGTAAGGCACCTTTCCACAAAGTTGATCATGAGCATATCAGATTTATTTAGGCTGAATACCATTAATCAGCGTCACACATACCTCATTAACTTTCTTAACAACGTAGCTAGGACCAAAAGTAAGACCTAAGTTAATGAAACATTCATTCTTTCCTACCCTTCACCGGGAGAAAATGAAAATTTTCTGTACATGATTGTAATGGCGTGGGAAACGAACACCATGCTCAGACTTAATAATGGAAGGAAGTTCTCAAATTCAGCATGTGGGGATGTTTCCTGTTATTACATTCATTACGCAGATCGATGCTATTGTAACCTTTTTGTTTTAGCGAAATGAATTCATTGCTCATTTCCTCTGACATATTAACACTCAGCGTAATATTTTCTACAGTGTATCGGATAATTATCGCTCTTCTCAATAAAACTTATTTAAATGTTTTTTCTATAAAGTGGGTTAATCCAGCCGAATAACTTAAAAATATAAAAATATGGAAAAACGTAAGGAAAAAGAGTTGAAGGTATGAATATATTCTAAGCAACTACAAATTGACTAAATCACATGTTAACAAAAAGTCAATAAGCTATGATTTTGGTGATTACTGATTCGACGTATTTGATAACCCAACTCTTAAAATGACTTAAACTACACAAACCAATCGTTTTAAGTGGTGAAGTTTATAATAATTAATTGCCATGTATTTCTCGGTCTAATGACTCCAAATGGAGGTGTTCAGGGTTTTAAATATCTTATAATGTAATGGATATTTAAAACATGTCATAAATTACAATCTTTCACTTGAAAATGCATTTTGGCCCGGAAGCTAAATCTTCGAAGGAGCCCATAAACAATTAGCAACCCTTTTAAGATATTAAGGCTTTTAAAATAAATGGAATATGTTTGTCTACACATAAGTAGGCCACGTATCTCCGCAGTCATCCTTCCTCTTTGGAAAAGCGCGATTGAAATCGGGAATTAAAAGCTCTCTCCTCTAATGCAGAAGCCCTGACCAACGACTTAATTCTGGGCTTAACGATCCCAACGGAGTGTTTTACATTGACCGATAGATAAGCTGTGAGAGGATTTAATATTTCGGACTCTCAAATACCGGTTTGTTGCTGTTAATTATGTCTTTTATTAATAGACAAATGCGTTTCTGAAGGAGTTGCCGTGTAGCACACATGTTATTCGAGAGTTGGCTACTATAAATTCAGTCAAAAGAGAAATACGGCAATTGTGACTTAGCAAAGTATTATTACGAGGTATTACGATCATTCTTTCGGTAATATTGAGAAATGAGGAGAAGGTGAACCGGCTTATCCTATGAAATGGGCATGGAAAATTTTCTTTTGAATGTATGAACAATTTTGTATTAGCTTTTATTGGTAATATTCCACGAGCTTTATTTAGGGGATTTTCACCCCAGACTCTCCTTAATTATAAACTGACATTATGCTTTTGCATTTTTAACATTTTAGCTTTATCTAGTAATAATATGGGTTAATAAACAAACAGAGAACATCGTTTTCCTTAATGCCTTTGCAAAACAGTTTATTAGAAGCACTTCTTAATAAATGAAATGATAGGTTGTTCAAAATCACAATCTAGTTTTTTTTATAAACAATCAAGAAGGAACGCAACATACATATGAGGCAAATTAGAGAAGCATCTGAATCGTTATTAATCATACCTTATTAATCCTGAATAATCTGAGAACTTATAATTTTTGTTTCAGCAACACTTTATAATATCTGTAATTTCCCAATATTTCAAGAATTATTTTTCTTTTAACCTAATGTATCATTTACTCATAGGCTTATAAATTAAATACAACTGCATAGTGTTTTGCTATTTCTTTTTTATGCCAAATTATTTATAGAACAGTCTTATATTTTTATTTAATCCGACCTCCATGTCAAATAAGAAATCTTTTTATTTGATTTTTATGGTTTAATCGTCCTATATGCCTAATAGAATTTATTTAATTAGGGTCTCACACAAGTCTTTCACAGATATATACATTTTCTGCATGCATTTTTCCTCTTTCTTTCTAATAAATAAATCCATCCCAATTGTCTTCGTAACTTTCTCTTCCATTTCTTCTTCCATTTTCCATCATTTTTCATTCCGTATGCTTCTTTGTAAACACCGTCCGCAATGTATCTTGTCTTTCTTACATCTCCGTCACATATATTTGCAAAGAGCTTCCGTAAGACAATAAAATCACCCCACTTTTTTATATCTGCTTCATCCATTCCAGCTAAGCTTTTGAAGAAATCCTTTATTTTCCTCGTGTTAAGAGCCATGGCTCAAATCTAGCGCTTGCTTTCATTTCTTCGTTTTACCTTTTCCTCCCTCGTACGCATATGTCACTCTAAACAGATTCTAAGGAAAGAAATGTCTGACACTATCAAATATTTAACACCTTCTCTCCTTAATTACCCCGAAGACAAGAAATTACGTGATGGTTGCGGACGGAATCAGCCCATCTGATGTTTACTGTTGCCCTCCTTTCTTCCCCCGGAGCATTGTGTAGATAGTCATCTTTCAATTTCCTTTTATTCCGCATTGTTCATTTTTACTCGCAGTTTTTTCTGAGTGTAAGAGTCAGAGATTTCTTTTCATCAGAGCATTAATTACTTCCTCGTCTTCTATCGCTTTTTATAACTCCGTTTTATGCTTGGTTTCTTTCCATGCAGACCGTTTCCGGTCTCTTTCGTGTCATTAAACATCTTGTTTATTACTAGTTGATTTATGTCGTATGATGGTATCCTTTTTTTAATGCTATATTTAAGCTTGAGTAAGTTTCTAAAAACATCGTATGTTAATTGACTACGGTAAACTGAAATTTTTAGCGGTCTAAACTTTGCTTGAAATTTTATTTAATTTTTTGAAAGATTAAAATATTTCTGATTGACATATTGGTATGAAATGAGGAAGAACCACCGGTCTTCGCTTTGATCACTCTTGGGTATTGATTTTGCACTTTGATGTAAAATTTATTTATTTGCCTTATGTTTTATCGACGTATGTGAGTTTTCTGAGAGAAAGTGGGTGAACGTTTTATTCCACTTCCGATTCACAAAGCAGAACAGATATCCACAGATGATATTAAAATTTTAACGAAACTGGTCGCAAGATTATATATTTATATATATTTATTCTGGGAGCTACAAAGATTATTTATTTCAAGATGGAGATGTTTACAGATAGATTGCTATCTACTAAAAAACTCCACAGAAAATATATATGCCGATCTAAGTATAATTGAATCAATAGATTTTCTTATATGAGTAAACTTGCAAAATATTTTTTTAATCAGTTATCAAATGATGCTTCCAGTTTCATATTTTACGTTCCTATCTTTATGAATATCGAGCATATTTGGAGTATGGAATTGACTCAATGCTTAGTAATTTCGTGCATTGTTTTTTTAAGTTTAAGAAATGTTTATAACCTCGCTGTAACTTTGGCATCAGTATAGATATAAGAATTCAGCCGTAAGCTAACAAATCAAAATGGAAACAAATAGTATGCTTATCTTTCATGTTTTGTATCCTGTATGATTTTAGATTCGCTTCATCCTATTTTTTATTCCATTTATAACTGGAAGTAAATATTTATAAAGTACTTTTCTCCTCAAATGATTTTTATCTAGCATAATGAAATCTGACGTTGTTCTCTACAGCAAGAATATTATTGCAGTTCTTTTTTAGCTCTCGCGTGAGATCGAAAATTGAATTTAAACTCCCGAAAGAATTGAATATCCCGGAGGTGTTTACATAAGTGTGTTAATGATACCGAGTTGGGTTTTCCCAAATTTTGTTTCTGAGAGAGGAATATTCAACGCGAAAATCACTTTGGCAACAAACCATCACCTTAGCATGATATCCTGTTGAAAATAAAAAAAGATATTTTTTATTCCCCCAAGGACAATAAATTCGATCCTAATTGCACCAACGAGTTGGCCGATTAATTTATAACGGCCCTAAATCGAATAAAAATCCTCGGCGGCCCCGCCTCGCAGATCCGGCAATTTGGTAAGAACGCCCGGGGAGGAATCCTCGCCGGGATCCGATGCACCGAAATTTATAGCCCAAAACATGTCGCGTCATAAAAAACACGTTTCCGAGATCTAGCGCGCATCAATCGTCGTGGTCCATACGACCGGCGACATGTTATATAGCCCTCGCCCATTTTGGCAGAAAGAGAGGCAAGGGGAAGGATATAACCTTTAGCACATCCTCGAGAGGGTTGAGGCGTTGAGACGGGAAAGAAGAGGACACAACTGCTTGGCCTCCCAATTATCAGAATCGTGCGAGGGCAGGCGAAATTGCCACGTTTACCAAATTGCTCGTCCCCTTAACACAGCGCGGCCCACCCATCAACCCACGCTCCACACACGCACTCGAATCCTCCCGTACCATAATAAATGTTGTTACGCGAAGGTGGTGACGAAAAGGCGTTCCGCTGAGGATAGGGATAGTGTAGTTTTCAATACTGGTGGCACTTGCGTAGGATTCACTTGCCGAATTCGCGCATCTAAGTGCCGCCAGTTCATGGATTGGCTTTGTGTAAAAATGAATCCTTGCTATTCCATTCCATAATAATTGTATTCACTTGGAGATGGGGACGAAAAAGCGTTCTGCAAAAGGTAGAAATAGTGTAGCAAGATGGTGAAATGAAGTTAAATAAATACCAGAAAGCGAACAAATTGAACCAAAGTTTAAACAGGAACTGAGAAATAGCTGAGCATAACTGGGACTTGAACCAAAAGTGTCTGCCCGGGAAGTGGAAGACTTGGGTTCGAATCCCGGTAATGTCGCTATTTTTTAATTCTTGTTGGAAAAAGACAATGTTTACCTTAAACTATTTCTTATCTTATTAGCCCAGATAAATATATGGAAATATATATAGAAATAGTGCAGAGTTAACATTGCTAATTTAGTGACAAATTCGTGATAAATTTTCTAACATCTGTTACGCAAATTATTGATGATATATTGACTCAAATTTTGGCATAGAGGCTCTTGAATTCATTTTACTACCTAGGAAATGCCATTTATTTTTTCTATAAATTGCGAAACGTATGTTTGAAAATTTATCACCAACTTGCCAATTTTTACTCTAGTTTTCAAAACTGGAGCATATGTGTGGGATACACTTACCCAAATAAGCGTGAAATTTCGCGCATCCAAGTGCCATCAGTTTACGAATTGACTTTACATGATTATCCGTATAACTGAAAACCTTGTGTGTCTTCCACCTACATCCCTTTCTCACCGTGTTCTGATCCGCTCCATGTTGTCTCCTTGTTTCTTCGGTCCACGCAGCGTCTACCCCTTTAACCCCCCAAGGGCGCCAATTCAGCTTGTGGCTACCGGGGGACGCTCGTCTCTCGTAATGAGGAAGGACCGTCCTTACAGCGACTAATGAGGAGAAACCCGATCTCCATGCGACCTTTAAGAGGAGATGACCGTGCTGGAGCTAGGAATCTTAGCTCCTGGTATCTTGTTGATCTTGTTACCTCTTTCTCCACGCAAGGCGCTGTCCCCTAATTCTCTCTCCCCCTTTCAGATGATCCACTAACATTTATCTCTCCTTCGGCCCACTTTACGACTCTTTAGTGTCCGCAAAATTATTGCGAGCAACCGAAAATTGTGGCGGTATTAAGATACGAGAGGAGCATCATCATGTAAGTCAGAGTTTCCAAAACTTTTTTATTTTCTCCCTATACGTAGTATAGAGAAAGTATAGTATTCGCAAAAAAATTCGACCTCCAGATTTCGACGGAAATAGATGTTTTGGGGCACATAGAGCTCGTTTTCACTATTTTCCCGAACATGTCTGTCTGTGCGTGTCTGTCTGTGGTAAAAAAGGTTGTGGGCGCTCTATCTTAAAAAGTAATAATTCGATCTTCTCCAAAATTCATATTTAGTATTTTTCTAACAATGCCAAGAGTTGATTAGTTTTTGATGAATATCGCTTAAACGGAAGTTCCAGCTTAACCGGAACAAAACTTTGTTTCTTTAATATCTCTGTCAGAATGCAATGTAGGTATATACAATTACGTGCAAAAGTTATAAATAATATACTTTACTACAACTTTTGTATGAAACATGTTTTTGTAACACTGATTGTTTAGGAGTTATTCTTCAATAATGGTTAACCGGAAGTTGTTGTTTATCCAGAAATGGAAGTTTTTCATACATATCTCGGTCAGAATGCAATGTAGGTATATACAATTATGTATTAAAGTTACAGATAATACATTTTACTACAACTTTTGTATGAAACATTTTCCTGTAACACTCATTGATTTGGAGTTATTTATATAATACCGGTATAAGCTTCTTTTTTCGATAAATATGGAGAAAGTCATGTGTTGGCCACATCAGATTTTTTAATCGTTAAAGTTAGTTTTAAAGGAACCGAAAGGCCACTTTTTATGACTTTTAAATGTGAATGATATAAACGGAATCAATTAAAGCTGAGAATTGAGAGACAACACTTTTTTTAGACGAATTTATGATACTCTTTAGTTACAAACTCGACTTGGCGTAGTTTTGAAATCGCACGAGGCTTACCAAGATACTTTTAATACTTTTACAACGCACTTACAGTTTTCGGGAGGTTGCTACAAATTAACCTCACTTCAAACATCACTTCTATGTTTTCATTAGAATTTATTTGAAAGAAGTAACCACACCTTTGATTTTCGGGAATGATACTGATCGTCTTCTTTCACATCCTAGTAATTATTAGTAATTTAGTAACAAGAGTAATTACCAGGTAATTTTATTAGACACCCTATCTCATAAATATACTTATGCATCTCTTGAATGAATTACCTAAATTTATCCATGCTGTTATCCATTAAAGCCTTTGTTATCATGGTATTTCTTCGCCCTCTTTGAATTTAAATTTTATAAATATTTGATCAATGAATGCTATCTAAATTTGTTTCTGATAAATATTTAATTATAGTAAGGATTACATTTTAAAAGATAGTTCTTAACCTCTTAGTTTTAATATATCGTATATTAAGTTTATGTGAAGTTGATAAGAGCTAAGCAGATGAATATGAAATTTATAAATATTGAGTTTTTGGTATATTTTCGAATTTAAAACATGCCATCGACTATTTGGAGACTATACAATCGAATATTCTTTCCGGAATGAAAACACTCTAGTTGTATGTCACTCAGTGGCAATTTCTGCTTATGTTACTCATTTAGAAATTCTTTAGAAAGTATTTCCCAAGTCGTGGAACGCGTACCATTCGCGAGGAAAACGAGCTAATTTTTTGGGATTCGAGCAAGTTTTATTTAATGCGATTTCGTAATCTTTTTAAAAAATGTTACTTTATTGAAAAGAAATCCTCCAAGAGTTTCTTCATCATACATTAGCAAGCTAAATGTTCGTAAAACTGGAATTCACGTAAATTAGGAATACAAATTCCTCGCACCTTGTCGGGACTTTGCTGCCTTGATGAGATGGAAGGTTGGACTTGGGACCATAAAGGTAAAGCTGCTAACAATAACATAAAAACTCTTATGAGGATGCCATTTTAGGATGAATAACGGGGAAAACCTTAATGATACTTCAACTCCAAATCATCTTATGCGAAGAGGCTTTATGATATCCAGATTATGCATCATTCTCGGTATAAGTACCATGGCCAACGGCTATTTAAAGCGATTTTCATCTAACCACAGTTTAAACTCATTTAAGCATTTGCGAATTGTCTTCAATATTTTTTATGTTGAAGAATAAACGATATTGCCGAGAAGGGCTAATTGGTCGCAAGTTGCCTGCAACGAGGAAACAATATATCTTCGATCTTTTAATCACTTTTGCAATAATATCATGCGAGTTTTGAAACACGCCCACTCCTGATCGATCCGAGCCGAAATATGGCATTCATTCGGTCCATTATTTCACCTCGGAAAATCAATACAAAGGGTCGTCTGCCCAATCTGCCAGGAGAAGAAACCAGAAACCCCAAGACGAGCTCCTTCGCACTCCCACCTCCCGACACTTACGCCTGTAAGAGGCGAGGGAAATAAGAAAACAACCTCTCACTCATTTGCCATCGCCTTTCCTCCCGTTAATAATGAAAAAATTCCCCCCATCCCCGAGCGGACTGCCAATTTGGCGTCCAGTTGGTTCCGCTGACCCGAGGACCTCTGGCGGCACAGGAGAGCGGGCAACGCGTGGGAAAAGAGGATATGAAAGGGATGCGTGTGGCCCCTTGGGCACACGGAAAGAGGATGCCGTGGTGGGAGTTTAGAGGGAGGTCAACGGAGATGAGCCCCGCGGCACTCCGTGGTCCTTTAACGCCACGTCGCATTCCCAACCACCGACCCGTACAATTCATTTTGAATATTCTCCTCGTGATACCTCTTTCTTCCCGCGCGAAGAGGTTCTTCCGCATTACCGGCGATAAACGAGGAATAGGTTGTTTTTTATGGACTCGTATGGTTCCTCCAAGCTCAGAGCAACCTTTATGCAGGTGCGTAACGTTTTATTTTAGTGTCGATCTTAAGTGGGCATTGTGGTAATGGGTGAAAACGGCGTGACGTTGCGTCGGATTCCTTTTTACTGACCCTCCACTGGCAGTAAAGGGATACGTGAAACACGGAGAAATTTGGGAGTCCATTAGCGATGGGAGTTGGTGGGATTTTCTCGTGTTGCTTCGAGGTCTTGGGGGCATGTTCTATTCGCTAGGTGGGAGCCACCAATTATGTTCTAGCAATGTTACGAGTAGGACTAATGGAGAGATCCACAAACTCACTGACATGATATGGCCTGCCGAGCGGTTTTATGCAGCCCATGTAGTATTAGATTATACAGGATGTAGAAATATATGTTCCTACTTATTGATTTATGGTCACGGATTATTCAAATGTTTGTTTTTGTCATCCACTTATTTAATACTAATGAATAATGCAATTTTTACATCGTATGTGATTTTGGAGCATTGTTTTTAAAGAGAATTAATAACCCCGTTTAAAATTCCACTCCAAGATTTTTTTCCAATTATCATGCGGCCACTCTCAGAAAACAAATATTTTCTCTGTGCTAATGATTATTTTTATAAGGATGATTGTAAGCGATTTCAGTAAACCGTTACATATTTTTGCTATTGCTTAAACAATTTATTTAAAATACAATATAATAATCACGCATATGTTCAGTAAAAACTTTAGTCGCTGACTAGCACTAGATTGATCACAAAAGGTACTAGAAATCAATATTTACTATTTAATGATTTCGATAAATTTAAAACTTCAGCATTTTAGGACTTAAGGCTAATGAGCTTTATTTGTTTGCAGAAGGGAAAATGTAAGAGCCTTGTTATAAATGTAATAGACCAACGCTAAATCGTTTGCATCCTTGAAAATCCCATTTAGGATAATCGAAACCGAGCTACGAGCTATTTCTGGTGATGAATGTAGAAGTCGACGGTAGGTTGGTCATATTTAATGTAAATATTCCAATAATTTTCGAATTTGCAGTAACAATATTACTTCACCAATATTTTCGTGCCTTTTACATATATATCTTATTTTCCTTTGTTTTAACCCTATCATGTCTAAGTTAGTTTTCAAAAATAGATAAAGAGGATAATCCTTGAGGGGGTTTGAAAGCAGCAACAAGTATAGTTTTCTCATATGCTATATTTTCATAATAATTATGGAGTACTAACTATACCCTGATCCTTATATCTAAAAACATATACATTATTTCTCCTGTTGGCTCGTATATGGTATTTCACTTGTAAAACCGCTCAGATTTACTTTATCGTCTTTACTTCTTTATACTCTTTACTTACGATAGTGTTGATGGATTCTGTGCCTTTGCACAGAATCTATCAACACCATCGTAATCCATGAAATTTAGAATAAAAAGGTGCTAAGTAATTATACATTTCTGAATTTTAGATGCGTGAGCGGCGGTTACACTTTCCATTTTGAATTGATGCGCACGGCTCCTTCAGTGTACCTTTTAAATTCAAGTTGAGTATAATTAACCCCCACACCCCCATTCTTAGCTTAAAAGGAATTATTTTCATCCTACATATTAAAACAAAGTAGACCTTTCAGTCAATCAAATAGGCACTTCATTAAAAAAAGGATCAAATATTAAGAGTAGAAGGCCCCTTATCTATCAGGCCTATCTGCCACGCACGCTCGCGAAAACCGAAAGGAGTGATAGCGTCACTTTCGACAAACATCCAATCCCATCCTTCATTCTATCTTCACTCCCCATCATCAAATCAAACATTGAAACCCTACCCCAACGACTACAGCCCTTTCCAGCCGTAACCCCAACTTAGCAATTCCGTAAAGATAAGTTTGGGGAAGCGCCGTAAAGGAGTACGTTCTCGTGCTTCGGCTCGGTATGCGCCATTACCTTCTTTCTCTTCGCCTTTAACCTTATCACTCCTGCCGGTTCACCTTTCTCCCTCCGTGAGAAGCGCTGTTGCTGACCTCATCCTTGTACGGCGACGACCTGTTTCGATATCGGCTGACGCCTCTAGACTGACCCGGCGACTCCTACGCCCGGCCACTCGCTGGAAAAGAAAGAGAGATTTCCCTGCGAAAGAGAATCCGCCCCTGAGTTGCTCAACGTATACCATCGGACGTCGGAGGACCCCTCCGGGCGACCACGAAGTCATCAGGCGGGCATTTGCGCGTGCAGCCTCTTTTTCTGCTTTCTAGCGCGACGTGCTTTACGCGACTGCCCCTCTCTCCCAGTTCCTTTCTCCATCCTCCTCTTTCCCACTATTCGACTCCTCTTCTCCGAAATTTTAAACTTAAGCATGAACGTAACAAACTCCTGCTTTGACCCCAATGCAATGACATTCGTATTTCATGGCTACGTCTATTGTTGGTGAATCCCCATTTATTAGCGATGTGTGAAGTACTCAGAAGGTCGGATTGTGCATCATCTCCCCCACTATTAGCTGCCGATGGTATTGGAAAGGGGCTGAGGCCAACTAAAGAGGATGAGGAGTGGGGTATTTTGCCCTTTCCTCTCTCAACCAGGATGTTATAAATGGAAAATACTCATGCAAATTTGGCCTAGTGAGCCTATGAAAAACGCTTCCCCTAAAAGTTGAGAAAAAGGATGTCCATTATCCAGCATTACTCCTACCTAATTCTTTCATTGCTTTCCTTGCCATGGAAAGAAATGAGACAGAGTGAATGGACGATACATTTTCCTTTGTTCTGTACGAGATGCAATTGAAAATTATTTTATTTATCGATACATAGTAGAATGACATAAAAACATAGTGAAAAGAATGGAAGCAAGATAAAACCATCCTTTCCGTAATTTATAACTACCTAGTTCAGCCTTAATTTATGCGCTAATGAGTACTAATTCAATTATTTCTTCTTCAGCTGTTTGTCTTTGAGTGGAATGGACAATTTATATCTGACGTTAAACTGATATTGGGTTATGAATTATTAATTTTCTAATTAAGCACGCTCCTAGTGTTTTCGAGTATTAGGATAAGTTCTATTCCCCGCTGATAATTTCCATTTCGAGACAGTATTTTGTAAAAGTAAGACGTGTCAATCTAAACTTTTCAATAACTCATCGGTTAACACCACATTTATTATGTTGATGAAGCCATCTGAGGCCTCTGACTCGAGGTCAGAGAGCTATTCCCAAGAAAAACAAACTTCTGTTTATTTTCCGAGTAGTCAATTTCCAGATGTCATCAAATGATTGGTTGTATACAACTGAATTTCTTTTAGCGATCTTTGAATCACTAACAGATGTTCGTTTTTTGATTGGAAGTTTTCTCATATTCCGTCATCCATAAGAATACATAGTTTTACGTCTAACAAACCGTTTAATTAATTTTTTGCCCATAAATTCTTTCCTATTATGAAGACTTGCGGTTATTCCATCGTCGTTTAAGTTCGAGGTTATGAATTTATTTCATAATTAACAATTGGTTTCAATAATTTAAGCCTTTTCAACCTCCGAAGGCGAATGAAGAGTTTGGAAATTCTCTAAATTCGTTTGGCTCATTCTTGTCGTGAGGAATTCAGCGAAAGGTGGTAATCTCTCGCGCATTGTTACGTGATGGGAGCGTGCAAAGGATGGGAAACTGACCTGATGTCATCGATGGTGAAATATATGCACACCCCGAGGCTTTCTCTCAACGTAAAACCACGAGGAATTTCCACCTACCATATATTTTGAGTCAAAGTTCAGTGGAAGGATCATAGTATGTTTCCAGGGAGCGGAAAAAATCATAGTCTTCATTAGACGTGTACCTACCGAATATATTAAGTAATTGTAGTAGTAATAATAACATATAATATAGTAAGTAATAATAATATAGAGTATAGTAAGTAATATTAGTTAAGTGGAGGGTTTCTACGTTTTCAGAAAACGGAAAAAAACATTATTTTGTTTATTCGTGCATGTTTGGTTCTCGGACGTTTCGAGAAGATCCTCATCTAGTGCCCACTCCTCTTTCAGTTATTAGGATAATATTGGAGAATTTGACGGATTTGGTTAGGTACATTATAACGATGAATCCGTGAAATATCTATCAGATAATTTATCAGCTATTTATTTCCTTGGAAGGATGACAAGATACGACTACTATCTCATGATTTCCTACTTTTATCTTAGATATATACAACGACTTTGATTCTGTATGTACAAGACAGTCTCGAGAATCGTGTTAACACTGACCGACTTGCGACAACCAAATCTTCGAGGACGCTACACAAACGGCCACACATTCGGGAAGACCTTAAAAACACTCAACTCGGAGTGAATGAGCCATCGATCACTAGTCGCGAAAAGGACGCGTCACGTCCAACACCGTTAAGCGAAACCTTTTTTATGCCCCTCTCCGCGATATCGCTAAACGGGAGATGATCCGAAAGAGTTAAAGGATTCGGGCCGAGAAGAGGGGAGAGAGAAAGATGAGCGAGCTGATGGAATGAATAAGTGATGGGGAATAAAGAGACAGCCGTCTTCAAAAAACCGTCAATTTGCTCCTCGGTCCAACCCCGCCGCGGACGCCATGACGTGGCGCTAATGAAAGAGGAATCGCCGACAAAAGGGCATCATACGCACTTCTTTAGCGGTAATCGCCAACGACAACGCTCGAACACCATTCGCACCCTCATTAATGGGGCATCTACGCCGGAAAAACAACCTCGATTTCCCCCGTGCCTTTACATTCTCTCCCGAAAATACCGCAGCTCCTTTTCATCCCCGATTCCCCTGTGTATCTTCCTCATTATTCCGTCGATGGCCGCAATCGTAAAGCGGGAGGTCCTCGATGGATCCACGGCTCAAAGAGTTGACAGATGATCTCCAGTTTGCACGCTCTTCGCTTTATTGCGGGGTTATGAAGGAACCAGCGGGACGTAAACGGAAAAAACGAGTAATCTTATGAGTGTTTGAAAAAGTTAAAGGCCCACAAAGGAGATGGCCCGACCACCCAAGCTCTGTTTGAGCGCGTACGTTTCGGAGAATTTGATTTAAACCGCCTCCGAAAGGCGATGAAAGATTTCGCAATAAATTCGCGTGTATTTCTTTCATTATGCCCTTCAAATGCACGCTAGGGTTTGCCCGTTTCATAATGGTTCCCCGCGGTACTCGCGTATTACCGTCTGGAAAAGTTCTTTATGGAATTTAATGTCTTTATCGAGTCGCTGTACGTGAAGGAGGAGTTGGATCGAGGCCGTTGATTCGAATCCAGCTCAAGATATGGGTGTTCCTGCTCGTGATCATAATATGTCCTTGATCCGATATGCTATTGTGAATGCGTGCATGTAGCTGATATTGCGGGGGGTTTTGGCCAAGGGCTAGCAATGCTCTTTTAAATGCTTTCCGTTGAGATTCCGGCAACTTTGAGTGGGAGAGGTGTTGAGTGAATGGGGACGTTCGGAGGAGAGAATGGATTCCAAACTATTTTTCTACGGTATAGGGGGAAATGATTCTAATAGCTATGAACAGTGTATGTACGTAATGACTTGACAAGATACATCCGTTTAGAAACAATCTTAATTCTTGAGTTTTCTCCTTCGATTTACAGTTACGAAGAATAGCAAATATAATGTTCGTTGTTGCGCGAAACCATATTAGTATCAATAGTCACATTTCTCTTTTTCAGTCAACATCTAATTCAATCATCTATCAGTTACTTTCCCTTTAACCTACAACTCCACAAATTATATACCTAAATACATAACTTTTCTGGTTATAATACATTCCTAATCTTATATACATTCCTAATATTAACTTTGGAAAGACTTTGAAAGAAAAACTTGCACACGAAGACAATTCATCTACAATTGGTTTTATATGTAACCAACTAAACTATCAATACTTTGTGGAACTTGAACTAGTTTAATTCTAAAATAAAACCACAGCTGTCCAAACAAATATATTTTAAACTTTCGATGATTATTGCTGATGTATTGAAGATGTAATTTTCTCAAAGTCAATTTTTCTCAATCAAGCATTGACCCCATTGAAAGTTTCGCACAGAAGCGGTCACTTCTCTAACTCATTTCATAAAATCAGCCTTGCTTTAACTTGATCGGGAAATGTATATGAATGGATGTGTGAACTTGGCGTGGTGGTTATCTCAGGAAATGGTGTGATTCGCTTGTATCGGAAGGAGGAACTGGTAGGAAATAACCTCATAGCCACAACCAAGATATGTTTCGGTGAGGGAAATCATTCCTCCCGGCTGGTCTCGCCTTTCTCGAAACCCAACGTCACCCATTTACTTGTGTCATTCCCGAACAACGGCCTCTCCGTCACACTTCCAAGAATCCGACCCTCTGGAAGTGGCGGCGGAGGAACGGAGAAATTGCGTTTGATTGATAATCTGTCCGTCCGAACTTGTACGTGCGAGCAAGGGCTACTTACGCAGAGGGCCATAGACGACGCCGATAGGGTCAGCAAACTGGGAATGGATAAAAAATGAAGCGAGATAATCCGATAGGAACACGAAGTGAAATTTGCTACCAACAATCTCGACTTCGATTTTCGAGTACAACCACGCTCGTCCTTCATCATGTGTCAGGGCGAGCAGTGTAATTCTTTTGGGTACAAAAAAGGCCGGTGGACGGAGAGATGAACACCGCACACGTTTTGCGGACGAGAGTAAGCTCTGAAGATCAATTTTTTACGGTGAGATTGCCCGATTCGTACAACATATGTACCCCTTGAATTAAGGGTTTCGCTAGCGTTTATCTCTTTGTATGCGAGTGTATATAATTGAAATATAATGATTTACACAGCGAATTTTTATCTTTTGATTAGTTTCCTATATTCATTCTTAATCTAAAACGTCGTGATCTTCTGTGATTAGTCTACCCCATACTATATTTCTTTACATTTTTTATATGAACAGCTCAATATTTTCATGACCATTTCGTCTTACTTTGCGTAGCGCAATTATTTTCGACGAAATTCCATTTTAGGTTCTCACGGTAGCGAATCATCTATTTCCAATATTACCACTTTTATCATTACCAACAGCTGATTATTTCGCTTCAATTATAGCTCATAAATTTATTTTTAAACGTTACAAAGTTTCCATTAACCTACTTCACTTATAGTCATCAGATTTTTCATCTATTCAATATATTTTTAAAATAATAAATAACAAAAATAGAAATAGAAAAGAGGAGGTAAGATTATATGAATGGGTTGGCTTCATTAGTTTTCACATTCATTTTTAATTCTTATTTTATTTTTATTATTTGTGTATGATAAAACATTCATTCTTGTACTGGAAATATCTTTTCACAGCTTAAACCTTTCGCTTAGTTAAATTGTCTAAAATAAGTTTATTTGCAAGAAATTGGCATTCTATCTTCATAATTAACTATGCTATCTTATTTAAATATTCTCCATGTTTAAACATAACTTAAAAAAAATTATTTGGAAAATGGTACAGAATATATGACGGTGCTGAAGCTAGATTAGGCATTGTATACATAAAACCTCTAGCAGAACTATGTTGTTTTGAAGGATTATGCCTTGGAATATAAAGCTTATTTTACTTAACAGAACTTGTTTATGTCACCAATGATTTTTTTACGCTAAAGATAAAGGTGATTGATAATTCGAGCACCCATCCTCATCAAGTTCGTCTCAGCTTTCACCGTTTTCCCGATTTAGATAAGATACCAGAGTTAAACACATTGGATGCAAATCGCTCTCGGAGATGAAGAAACCCGTTTATTCCCATACTCGTCAAAGAGGTTAATCCCACTGCCATCCCGGAATAAGAATGCAGATTTAATTCAGATACACCGTTCTTGGAAGGAGAACGCAAAAAAATCGCGTGAAAAAACTCTTCGACGATAAGAAGGCCGTATCGCCGTCCATGTTCTTCGGAGACCAAAGGTTCGCAGTGGCCGCATTTCCGCGTTTCTTTCTTCGAAAGGTGCCATTGACTCTCGTTTACCTGCGTGCTTTCTTGCCCCATCTCATAGCTCCAAAGAGGAGGGAAATGAAGGTAAATGTTGATTAAAGTCTGACCATGACTCCCTCGATGGACACGCCCAGGTGACCGGTGTATTGCCCCCTGTCCCGCGGTGCTTATGATTTTGTACTTCGTTTTTCTCTCCTATCCGTAAATACTCATTCCCCGCACCGATTACTGCCCCTCTCCCGCCTCCTCGACACCTTCAAAAATAACTGTCACTCCGAAACGTCGAGTCTCTTTTCTCCACTCTTACCTGCCCGGGAGATCTTGCAGAGTCACCTCGATGGACCCCAAGTGGCCAAACAGTTTGTGTAGTCTCTCTTTCAATTCCAACTGATGTCGATCTCCGGCGACTTGGAGAGCTCTCGCTACCACGGGGACGGCTTATGCTATCAGGGTGAATGAGCCGAGGAGAAAAGTGGCTCGGGGGCTCCCATGAGGCTGTTGAGAAAAACGAAGTATTCTCCGAGCTTTGGATGTGAGTGTCAGGCTTATAGGTTCATCAAGCTGAACCGAATGTCTTCCAGCAGCAAGCACCCAAGTTTTTGGTGGTTTTGTGTTTGAAATCAATTCAAAACGATATCTCGGATATACTCTTTTGCGGAAGTACATGTATCCTTTCCATGCTAATATACCTTGCAACGATGCATTAGCTCTTCAATTTTATTCGAATAATAATTACGTTACATCTTTATATCTTCCATTCTCTCCCTTTATCCATGGTATCAAGTTTCCCATGTGTTGCCCTTTCTGTAACCTGATGATGACTATCCAAATTTGCTAAATTTAATTTCAAATATATTTCTCAATATTTACCCTGTTTATTCTTCTTTATTCACCTGTTTTCCAATTTGAATTTCAATGTATTAACTCTTATACATTGTTCTTTTAGTTAGTATATCTATTTCATAGATCCAGCATAAGTTTCCTAGAGCTGCATTTGTTCTTTAGCGACAAATACATGACATTTAACCATAGACTTTAACCATTAAATGCTCCAAACTTATAAATTGAAATAGCATTTGATACAAAAGTGTTCATTTTCAACACTATTCAAGATAATTTTCATATATAAATTATCCAAATCGGCGAATAAAATTGCATCTGCATTCGCATAAATTAACAAGTCGATGATTTTAATATCGTTTAAGTTTAGTTGAAGTTGAGTTCTTCTTCAGGGAAAATAATAATATCTCCTCGCAATGATTGAGACTTTATTATAAATGTTCCTCTTTAAAAGGAAAATGTCGTAAAAATCTAGCCATTGCTAAAGACCTATAGCTAATATTGGTGTATACCTATATATGGCCATCATATCTTAAGTGTGAATTTTAGGGCTTCATTAATTTCCACCCTTAAATGCTGGTCCTTCCTTTTACTCGCTAGATTTATTTGATAATATCGCGCGTGCTTTTTGTCCATTATTTCCGGGCAATCCGTTCTGTTAGTTTCCGCACGTCATCTTAAACATTAATTAGTACTCTCGCCCGAGAAGGCTTCGGACAAGCCTGCTAATGTATTCTTACACGTCTCTTGCATACGTAAAACCCAATCGGAAACTGGCACCGTTCCCAATCCGCAGATAAAAAAAACCCCCGCGGATTCGCCACACGTTTCCCCTATTAGAGGTAATTTTTAATTCCTCAGCCCGACGACACGTAACATCTCATTTACCTCGAGTTATCCCACCGTCACTCTCACTCGAACAGCTTTTAAAACATAATTTCGAGCCTGTAAAACGATTTACCCCCCTAAGACACACTTTTCCGCTATAACTTATCTCCGCGGCGAAAAAATCCTTCCCACTCCGCGTGGAAGTTTACAAAAGACTCGACAAACCCGACCCCTGAGAATCGCATAACTCAACGTCGACTGTGTGCCAACACGAGTTTTTAAAGAACAACAAAACTATGAAATATGGCCAAGTCGATTTAAGAGGTGGACATTCGACGATCATTCTTCTTCCCCCTCCCACGCGGGTCGCCCTCACACGGCCACTCTGCCCCCCCTCGCCCCGCTTCGCCCCCCATCAGCATCTCTGCTTCCCTTTCCCATTCTTCTCATCGCTCATCCTCACACGGATCCGCTTCTGAGACCGTGTCCAAATCTCCATACGCTAACTCCGCCGGTCTTCTCGTTACCCGGGTGCCCTCGACTCCAATAACGCTATCTCACCATCTTAATCCGTTCCCCGCCTCCCGATCTCTTCCTGTACCAAAGCCGGATTCCGCCCTGCTTGGACCATAGCTACGTTGGGAACTCATCTAGACCATCCTGTCTCCGGTCCACTTATCCTTCCTTCCCCCTTCCCGAATCTTTCTTCAGCTGAAACGTTTTCTTCCACCCATCCAACTCATCAATAGGTTTGCCCCCGTGTTGGTAAACTAAATAAAGTGATCTAAGATAAAGACGAACATTGAACCGATTCTGTATTCTTCGTCCTAGATGACGTAAGGAATGGAGGGAGCATCGACGAAATGTCACTCCGAATTCACGGAACTTCTTCATGTTGGAATTATAATTCTTTTTATTTTTAAATATTTGTCACTGAGAGCTCTGATCAGAATAAATATTTTAATCGTTACTTAGCATTTTCAAAAATAGTCATATTTTCCAAGGTGATACTTGATCTGATTTAAAAGCATGTACCTAAGCATCTGTATCCAATGATAATAACTTAATGCACAACAAAAAAAACGTAAGAGTTATTTAACTCATATTTAAAAGTGAAATTTATTTAAGTATGTAAATGACTTCACTCCTTCACTCTTCAAATTTTTTTTTGCGATTTCGGTCTATAATACCTGCTCAAATACACAGGTGTCAATTAATGTAAATAATTGGGTACTTATGGATGAAATGACAGAGTTATAGATAAGAAAATGATATTTTTTTTTCACTTCGCCGCAGCATCTTCAACATACTTTCATTTCTTTTTTGGGCATAATTTTAATAACTCTGTATCTATGATCGGTTTATATTTTTTGATTCCTTCTTGTTGACAGATATATATTTATTTCTAATGCTAAATGCGCATTCAACCTTAATTGTTTTATCTTTGATTCTCTTTATCTCTAAATGCATTGTTATTTTCGTCTGAATTCGACAATAGAAAACTACAGATATTTAGTAAATATATTATTTGCCCATTTTAATAAACAAATAATTTTTAGACTAACTCATCAACTTACTCAGAATACTTCTTCAATACATGTATAGAAAATAGAACAAGGAAGTCTTAAGTCTTTTTTACTAACAAAAATAAAACTATGACTTATTAAGGACATATATTAATTGACTATCAGTATAGATATAGAATCTTGCTCGGCAATGAAAATTCAATTAATAAAGGAAGTAAAATAATTCATATTAGACAACAAGCATCGTAGATTTCGTAGTCGAAAAAGACGCTTTGGCAATTCATCCAATTTTGATGGAGTATTTTGGATGGTTGTCATTTTCGAAAGTTTTTATGAAAACGAGCTCTATGTCTTCTGTTTCCCCTCGCTCAACATGTTCCACTTCCTCCGTCACTCGGAATCTCTCAACCTTCGCCTGTCTTTCGACAGATTCCGCTACGTCTCATCTTCGTTATGGATCAATGAGTTTCTTTCATTCTTCTCGCTACGTTGATTGACAGACTCTGGGATGATGTTGTACTCGAAGAAGGCATTCACTAATCATCGCGTTAAATGAATGTAATGGAGAGAGAGAGTCGGTGGTGTAAAAAAGGTTGCCTCATTGGATGTAGATGCGGAGAAACGTATCTTCGGAGTACTCAGCGTCGAAAATTTATTCATGACGCTATTTACTCAGTGATAGCGTATTTAATTAAAAATCTCCTCTGAACCGATCAAGTTTCTCGTCGTTATTTTTTTGCGTAACATATGAAAGTATATAATTACTCGGAAGGCATGACCTTTGCGGTAATGTTTTAAGATTATGATTAACCTTTGTGCCGAGATCGGTTCATCTTTTAGTTTTTCTAGCAGAAATATAATCGCATTCATTAGTTGCTATAATTCAAGAACTGACCATGAAACAGATATTGATCGATATACAGAAACCGGATAAATGAATAATTCTATCAGAAATAACTGTCTGTTGATCTACAGTATAAATGATTGTAGCTCCTGCCCAAAACATTAATATGGATCTTATCTCGTACCTTCCCTTTTCAACTAATTTCCTCACAAATGAGTTCTCTACATATGTATTAGATAAAAGCTTCCCTTCTCCGCTGTGGGGGCACCATTCCGTGACATCCGAATGTGTATTCTTCATTTTTATAACCCACTTCAGCTGCCGGCAGGTGTCCTGTCATCCTCAACCCATTCCCATCAATATCGGCCTAATTATAAAACATTTTTTGCTCATAGATATCTCCTATCACATTTCATATTCAGTTTTTACCGGGATGAAATTAGCGAACATATAGAAGAAGAGATAAATCCAGATATAGATAGATAGAGGAGTATTCCAAACGTTGATATGTATCGATAAAAGTAGGAGATAATCATCCTACATTATAATCGTCCTACATTAATACTTTCTTTCGTGGCGTATGGCGAAACTTAGGCTGTTATCTACTCTAGAATAAACTCTAGCGCATTCTAATTGTGGGCCTAAGAAAAGTACGCGTGAAGTCGGTGGACATCTCTTCCTTCAAAATTGTGCATAAATCATTGTTAAGCGAGAGTTATTATGTTACAGGATATCTTAATCAAGCTAGTTACAATAACACTTCAGAGGTGTATTTCAAAAATCATCCTTGACATCATTCTAATAATATTTTCTTATATTATTCGTATTTTTTGTTTTGAAATTAGTTCGTTTACGTATAAAGGAGAGCAGAACAGAATTATTTTCATCCTATCTGTTCCTTGAATCATCAGGGGCTCATTTAAGTAGATAAGTTACTTGACAATTACACACTAAGAAAAGAAAGGCGATAGCTACGGTCGTTTAATCCGAACAATACTGGCTCAACCAAAGATTATTTTGCGGCTTCTTTGAAATTTCGAGGGTGGTTAGTGAATTACTCCAAGTCTATGAGCTTGTTAACAGAATGGATGCTCCATTTAAAAGCCCGTTTTTCTTTTGTCTGCTAGGAAAAATTAGGTGTGAAGGAGTGTAATTTTGTTAGAACAAACTACAGTAATTGTTTGGGCTTTGTTGTCCGAGTCAACGTTTTCGACAGACTTTTTGCGGTTGGAATTAATGACTTGAGGAAGTCTTTTCTGGCACTGCTCTTGAAATACTTTCACGTTGGGAATTGGTGAGTGCTGAGGTGGATTTCCAAACATTTTACCACTCCAAAATTTTCCGTTAGACCTTGAACGCCTTTACAAAATTTAAAAGAGCGAGTCCTAAGTAAACGTAACAAATATAATGAGATCAAGATATCAGCCTCATTGGTAAATTCAGATGTTTGTGACGAGAGAACACGCGTGACATGATTGACGTTTAACGGAAGCTTTTGGTATAAAAATATGATTAAATAATCGAATGTTATTACGCTTGATTTATATTCGTAAATATTGATTTTTCTAATTGAAGACTTGCAGAATTGGAAACTTGCCTCCAAAAATACAAACATTCATTCACTTTGTTTTGGCTCTTTGGCCTCCCTAAACTAATCACTTAAAAATAAATTCAATCCAGATGCATTCTCATATTGGTCCAAAAAGGAAATACCAAAAGTTATCTATTAAAATAAAAATGTGAGCAGTTAAGTCCATTCATTCATCTTTGTCATAACTCGCCATACCAAATATAATATTCTTAGGTGCGTTTCTATTCTTCATTCTTCTGAAACCATTTACCGCCTCATTATTCAATGATTATAATTTTTGCATTATTAAAATACGTTTAACATCAGGTTACCCCCTCCTCACACAAAATCACTTACAAAAGAGTTCCTATTTTAGAATTATTATTAATATGTGCCCCATAGGATTTTCATTTAGAATTTTGCGGTAATGATTTATTTACAATTAAACTAAATATTTTATAACAGTTGACTAAAGTTTCTCGTCAGTGATAAAATAGATAATATTAAAAGACCATAAAACCCTAGGTCCTTAAATTAAGCTCTTTCAAATTTATAATTTCATTTGGGACTCACAGACCACACGCATTCGAAACCCCAAAGCAGTCACGTAAACGTGGAGCCTGGTTAAAAAAGGCCTCTTCCCCTGATTAAAATTGGAATGGAATAGATTTAGGTCTAGAATCAGTGATCTGAAACTACATTAACTGCATCCTTCAAGAATTCTCCGAATTTCACGAAATCTTTTGAGTAAGCTAGAAATGTCCGACCAATTACCATTTAAGGTCAGCACGCACGACCGTTTGGTCTGAGAGAAAGAAGAATCCGTGAAATGAATGGGCGACCGTAATATATTTCTTTAAAAGTACACGGCTCTAAAGAAAGATGTAATGCAATTATATTTTTCCAAATTGGGTAAATTTTAGCTATGTAAGTTACTATTTAAATAATCAGTATTTATCTACTTTCATTGTATTGGATTCGAATTAGCTTATCTTGAGGGAAAATGAGGAATATTACATGCTATCATGCAAAACCTCAAACAAATTTTCATGTAAACTTCGCAATGTTGTCGTTACTGACTATGGTTGAGCGAATAATTTAGGATCCTACCCAGGTTTCTATTTATTGGTCGCGAAGGATAAAATTGAAACGATTTGCTTAAAATAAATAGTAATAATAATAGAAAATAAATTGTTAGTAAAACGTATTATGGAAAATATTTCATGAATCGGTGTAAGATTTTCTGTACATGTTTTAACCTTCTGGGTTACTTATGATATTGAGGCTTAGATGAGATATTAAATACCAAACTTATGGGTATTTATTATTGGGGAGTTGAAATTTTCTTTAAATTAAAGCTTTCCCATATTGAAATGTATGTAAATAAATGTTTTATTTATATCTGTACATTGTGTTTACGATTTATATTTTCTCTTTAATGACACTATATTTGGTCTTTTTTGAATGTACTTGCCCACCTTGTTCTACGACTGCCGCATTCCCTTCCTCCTATTTTTAAGTCGACATTCCTCCGCATTTCCCCGTCACCTTCTCCTTTCACGGCGCCAAAAACCCCTTGGTCGTGAAGGCGAAAGCATGAAACCCAACTCCCATTGTCTACGAGCCCTAACAGAGGCGCCTTTATGGGCGTGGGTGGCGAGGAACCGGGTGAGATACCCCTTTTCCGCGGCTGGCCGCGCGGTCTCTGTCCGTGACAGATATCCCCGGGGAAGTCAGATGGAAGGGCACGAAGAGGGTGCAGGGGGGAGATGCCATGTATGCGGGAATGTCACGCGTGTCCTCGGAGATGGGAAAGACACAGAACACGCGCCACGACGCACGTTTTTTTCTGCCGCGGCACGCGTGTCCTCCACTCACGGCCACCCATTCCAGCACCCGCGCCACCCACGTGGACACTTGCGCGTACCATGCATTCTATAGGGCAAACAGAGTAAAGGGGGAAATATGTGCACAGAACCCCTCTTCTGCACTCAAACACGCTCCTCCGCGGTGGTAGCACGGATAAAGAGAAGGGTAGAGTGGTAAGAGGCGAGAGAAACTCATTGTGTGGCATTCGCATAACGCTAACGGCTTCTTATATGAGTCGTGTGTTTGTTCTGCATGCCGCGCGGCACTTTGTTCCCCGCGTTACCGTGTTTGTGCACCAGTGTGCGTGCTGGATGTGTGTAGTATAGCGCGACCATCGCCTGCAACCGCGGCGTTTTATCCCGAGCCAGATGTCAACGGTAGCCACGAGTGTTCCTTCTCTCCCCAGATCTCTTTTATCTTCCCGTTCCTCAGCGGTTCTTTCCGCAACTTTTACGCCGACAGAGCAATTCCCAGGAAGCGCCTGTGTCGTCCACTGGTTTTCTGCGGGAAAACAAACGGGCCGCGAATTATGCAGAGTGGTTGGTCGGAACAAATTTATACAACCTGTTGTTTTTTGCGGAGACCGAGCCTTCCTCCGCTATTTGCATTTTCGCCGTTAAATTGTTCTGGACCACCGAACAACCTCACGGCAAAACGTCTTCAAACGCTTTTTTGCATGTGTAGCTGAACGAGGATTTTTTTATGCATCTTAGAGAGAGGGAGAATTAGGAAGGGAGTTGATCAGAAGGAACGAAGAGAGAAGCGCGTAATTCTATTCAATGAGATGAATTAAAACATTTATTCTCCTAACTTAGAAACTATTCCTTTCTTCTCATCCACAGGATTCAATAAGCTTTTCGGTTGAGTAAATTCTTCAAAGGATTAGGAAAGGAGGCACTTTAATATTATGAGACTTAAGCAGCTAATATATGAGAGGCCTTTTTTTACCTGATGAGTAAAAATAGAACAGATCAACAACTCAGAGTATAGTAAATAAAACAATTTCTTGAAGTATTATGGCTGCAAGGAATTACAATAATCCACCACCTCCGTGTAGAAAGGATGCCAAAATAACAGTTATACCAATCATTGATACATCTAACTATAATGTATTGTGACGGAGAGCCATTATTTGGAGTGAACTTGTAATTCTTGTTACATCCTTTTATTTAATGTATTATTTTCTATATTTTCACTTCCTGACCTTTTTTTATATAAAAATCCATCTAACACGTCCTGAGTTAAGGATAAACTTCGAGGTAGAGGAAGTAATCAAGGAGCTCAAAGGTATAACAGAATCGTGTATAATTTAATTAAGAAAGGGCCGACTTTAATAACTTTCGTCTTTAAGACAGCATCAGCATGAGGAAATAAAAAAATTGAAAAATTCTGAGGGATATCATTTGGAAATACATTTTTCCCTGACTTTCGACTTAAAGACTTCCATCGGCTAGAGACAAGTCCCGGAAGGTTTCCAGAATCTTCTAATCCCTTTCCACGGAACGGTACTTCTAATAAGGCACGGCTTCCACTTCGAAGGAAGCTTCCATAAAATCATCCACTTCTGAATCAAAATTGAAACATTCCGTCGAGGATAAAAAAAACGTTTTAGCGATTCGCGGTATATCCTTGCACCGCTGGGCGCAGCTGTCTCAATTGACCGGAGTCTCTCACGCCCGTTCTGCAGAAAATCCTCCCTCCTGGTCGATGGACCTTTTCATTCTCAACCCCTGAATGCACCGATAACCCCACCCAGCGAGGCCTTCCTCATTTTCCCCCCAGAAGGAGCTCATCCCCCCGGTAAGTCATCTTCACCCCCACTCTCATAACCCTCTCCGTTCCGCATGACTCAGTCGGACCCCGCGCTATTTCATTTGCGTGGTATCGACTGCCCCATCCAATTCTACCTTTTCCTGCCCATTCCTCTGCCCACACCAACGGAGGCATTCCTTCCTTGACCCCGTGCTCATTCGACTGTTGTGCTGCTCCGTGGGAAACGGCAGAGAACGCTCTGGATGACCCCCGAGAGCAGCCTGGGAGAGGGAAAGGAGAGTAAAAAAAGTCCCGGAGGAAAAAACTGGATTATTGGTCTTGGAAATGGTATAATTACCGTCCAGGAAACCGGTATTGATTTATTTTTTCCTCCGTCGAGGGTGGCTCCCCTCTTGATTCGTGCCCTCGACCGGTCGTGGGAGATTAACAAAGGGAAAACACCGGGAAGAAATGTTAATAAATGTATGTACATTCGTTGAGTACACGCCGGGGATTATGGTGATGAATTAGAAAGTGTATTTATGAATTAAAAGTATGCTATTAATTAGTCAGCTTATTGATTAATGTTCAGCTGCCGCGGGGCGCATTGGCAAAGGAGGTACCTAAAAATGTCAGTAAAAATAACTGAGGCATCCTAATTAAATCCACGAATAAATATTATACGGATATCTTTTAAATTTCCAACGTATTAATTATGAAAATATCGGAATGTCGTCTAATCCATTTAGTAATACAATTTTTTTCTTTACCTGACCAATTTGTCATACATTTTGCTCTAAATATTTTTCTGATATTTCTCATCTAAAATTATATATTAAAATTAAATTAAGCCTAGGATAAATTTACTGTAGATAAAGTTATGATCTATGTAGTTTTGGAAATAAAATATAGCAATAAATATACCACCAAAAATAGGAAAATAAATGTAGATTTTAATAAGCAAAGACAAAATTATTATTGCCTTAGGGTGACTAAATGTATATTATAGCTCTTCCCCATTTAAAAAAAAATCTAATAATATGATAATATCTGTCCAGTAGTTGAAAGCAAAAATATTTTAAATATCCAATAAATTGAATTCTGTATTGAGGAGAACTTTAGGTACGATATGGATAACTTTTCAAAATTATTTGTTTGGTTATTGTAAATTTATACCAACTAATTATTGAAACTTCATAAAAATTTATATCTCTTTGGGCTTTAGATAGGAATAAAATTGTGTCTCTCTGCACTTGCTATTTTAGTACGAAAACTTCCATTTGAATAACCTTATTATATGCAAAGAAATCAATTTGTGATTTTTTTCACCTTAGAAATCATTTCTTAACTCTCACTGCATCAAATGCTTATATTTGTCTACTCTATTCACGCTACTATAGTCAAATATCGTATTTCATTTCCTACAAGCCCCGTAAAACGTAAATCCGGGATTGGAATTCCTTCCTTAAGTCCCACCGCATTCTTACATCTCTATAATTTCCCCTAATGTTTGTTCCTTTGAAACCCTCCGCCGTCATAAACGGGAGTTTGTTTGATTCATTCGCGTTTTTCAAGCCGATTTCGGAATTTGAAAGGATGACTTCATCTCCTAAGGGCTACATCCTCACTTCTTTAAATGCACATCCCCACCCGAAACAAAAACAGATAAAAAATACTTATCGAGGAAGGAATTTCATGGGAATGTACATAACGGAACCGGTCACTGTCTTTCGAGAAGCATCCGACCAATGACACTTAAAACCCACCCATTCTCCCGCTTAGAAAAATGTCTATTAATCTCCTCCTCTTGAACGCGTCCTTTCTCGGCCGTATAATTTCCCTCCGCCCGAACCTCCGCTCTCATCCCTCGCATATTTTACTTACGAAAGCACTCTCACCTGTCACGAAGACGCAGAAACTTCTAATTCTTCGATATCCGTTCGCCCTTGCACCATTGTCGTTCCATACGCCACTGAAGTGTATTTAGTGATACACGATCGACTACGTTACACCGATGCCTAGGTTAGGCAACAACGTGTCGCCTTTTTTGTTTATCTCATACTCATGGAGTAAAGCACAATAAAAAAATTAGCAGTATCAGTAACAAAAGCTCTAGAATCATGCATTACGAAACTGATAATGATATGTAAGAAATCAGCCATCGAAATAAAAGAGATCTTTGTTGTGAATTAAGAGGCGATAATGGATACCCATTAATTTGTGAAGGAAACCTGAAATGAAAAATGTCACATTCTTCTCAATGAATATTAGACAACATTATCAGTTATGCATGATCTTTTTTCAAGCCACAACTGTAAAAATTCACACAGCCAGAAAGTAAGCAAATCCCACGTAAGACTTCATGACCCGTTAAGCAATTGATCTCAAATTTATGCCCAATAATTCGAACAGGGAAAATTTCGGACAGGATTGGGACACGGAGGAAGGTACTGTTAGAATTTTTTTTGCCTGTTCCTACTCGAGGATATTACGTAGAAGTCTACCTTTGTCCCTCTCCAAATTTGTTAAAATTGAAAAATTATTATTATGAAAATTAACATCAGAAAATAATTCGCAACTTATCACAAGTGGCTACTTTTAACTTTTGCACGTATACATTATTAACAAATGATATTAATGCCACATAATTTTACTTTAAAATTTATATTTTAAAACATTTTTGAACTTATTAGTACTTCAACGTTAATTTTATACTTTTAAGAAAATAGATCATTTGATGGAAATTTTCCTGTCAAATCTCCTAAATGAGATGTCGATCAATTAAATGTCTGCGAGGGTAGTGTCGTTCAGGTGAGTGTAGATCAGAAGAGAGAATCACACTGTGCCTTATCCTCCTCTTTCCTTCAGATAGCTTTCTCCTCGGCGCACGATCTCCTCAATTAAGTCATTCCTATTTGCCATACGCAGCTCCGTACGAGAGGGATAAAAATTCCTCTCGCTGCCATCTCATTCTCTCTCCGGAATCAAATTTCATTCCTCTCCGAGTCCACTTCTCTCAGCAGCTAGAGACGGTGAGGCTGCAGTGTTAGCGTCAAACTATCCCGCTCATCAGTGTTTTATCGCCGGGAATGGAGGTCGTAAAAATATCCACCTTCTAAGTGGCTGAGGAACGGTGATATATCTTTAGCAGACGAATGGATGGAGCTCTGGATGTATTTAACGCGTTAGTGAGTTTTAATCGTAGCTTTCTCTCGTGTAAGCGAATGAATTTTCCGCGGCTGCAGCAGATTAAGGATATCGGAGTTGAAGAACTCGAAGAGACTCGAAGAACGGTTTAACAGAAGGAAATAAGCTGGCGAGCAATCTTCATTAACTTAGTCACTCGTTTGACCTGATGTACTCCCAGCTTTCTGATTCAATAAATGCTCATTATCTTGAGAACAAGTGTCTACCTACTTGCTCGAGTTAGGACTTGTAATGAATCAGGACAGATAGTCCTTGTGTCATTTATTTTATTGTTAAATACGATTTACTTTAGCCCAGTTTCAATCAAACAGTAATGAAAAAGAAATTTATAATATTAGCAAAAAATTTTAATTTTTTTAAATTTAATTTTTAGAATTTCAATGTAAGGATTGTACCTGTCTGGGATATTGATGCTAACATTCATGGTGCTAATTTATGACGGTTGCTGCAGTTACTGTGAGCACATTTTTGTTTATTTGCATCGGTGTCTGATTCTCTGCCATTTGTTCGTGAAACTCAATGAAGTATGAAATCAGTAGAAAACAACAATAATTAATTATTATTATTACCTGTAGGTATAATATTACTCCATGTTTATTCTAATATTTCATAATACCAGGAAAAGCTACTTTATTCTGAGAGCACGCCCTTATGTGCAAAGAAATTTTAACGTTTCTTTCATAGCACTTCAATTAAAATAATCTAAGCTGTTCACGCGGCTCTGCATAAATGAATGAAAAAATTATTTTACTAGTGTTGGATATTGTACGATTCTGTTGTTAATTTTTAAGCTAACATAGTAAAGAGGGCAATTGAAGTTCGGCTACTAGGAAAAATTATATGTATCATTCGGGTGAAAGGAAATCTGGTTTGAGATTGGTTCGCCAATTCATCGCCGGCTTGTCGTGTATCTTATTGCCTCAATTTTGCTGGGCTTTCTTAAAAACCGGGCTGCTCAAACTGCGGTCCAATTAGCTGCTAAGTGCGGCCTTCATGAATATGACCTTTTATGATCACGTCTCATCATCGCTGAGAGATAAATTGTCGGTATTGACGGAGGATAATTGGCGTGTGTGATGGCCATGATAATCGCCGTGATTGCTTATCCGTATCGTATTGAAGGACAACCTGTTTTGTCATAGAATTTGTAGCTTCAGAAATGCAATCTGTTTTTAAAGCTGAAGTATAATTATACATAATGCGTATATTGACAACTAATTACTTACTTAGTGTGTAGCTGTTTAAAGATGATTATTATTATCAAAATGTAAATTTTTAATAAAAATCAATATTACGAGTCATATTGCTACACATATGTTTTAGTTCAGTAGAATGATATCGTATGTTGTGAAAAATAAACACAACTTACACAGTAACAACAACAACACTTGTTTGGCAAACAAGGCTTGTTCGTTATATCATTAGAATGATGTTTTTATGCTTTCTAATTGTATTTGCCTCTAGGAGATATTAAATAGTTTGCGATAGTGCAAATGAAGATGCGTTCAATCATGTTTTTACTGCGGAAGAATATATTTAAAATAGCTTGAAGTTTTAAAAAATAATTACTCAAAGAAGAAAATATCCTCAGCATAAGATTGACTTATAGAATCCATTTTGCTGAATGGCGTCTGTTTATAGAAGAAATATGACACACGCAAAATCACACTGAAATAATACCATTCGATTAACCTACTGATGTATTAATATTGCTAATAATTTTTCAATTAGATATAAAAGATTTTACATTTCAATGTAACGAAAACATTTGCACAGTTTCCAAAAAACATTATATATCTTTTAATGGGAGCCTATGGGAACTCTACAAATTATGGCATCAAATTAATATTAAAACGTGAAACTCCATCAAATATTGCTGTCAACTGTTCATTTTAATGGATAGTGTTTACTTAACATCGCCTAACACAGCCAATTGTGCCGTAATTTTGGGAAAATACTATTCGACACCTACAAGAAACAGAGGAGTTAGCTACTCATTTTTCCATTTCCTCACTTTCCATTTTCCCACCTTTCCTCCCATTTTCTTCCCTTGTACGCCCACTCGACCTCCCACATTCATACATTACCTCCGACCCAATCACCCCTTCCATCTTCCTCCCTCTTTTTCACACCTTCTCTCGCTTTTTCCCCCTTTTCAACACCCGCCCCATTCTATCTCTCCCATCTCCCGGCCATCCCTCTTTCTCGCTTTCCTCCACCTGCCAATCCCTTCCCTCAGCACTTCCATCCTTCATCTCTCTTTCCTCAGTCTGGGAAAAGCGGGCGAAACTGTCGTGAGCGCTTCTCCGAGGGGGATTCAAGCTCTCTCTTTCTCTTGCCTCCTCCCGAAGTTGTGTTTTCCCCAATTCTGCCTACTTTTCGCCGGGGGAACGCACTCGGGCTTCCCGAGGAATCCATATCGCACGCGTCGATCTCCTATTGGAGTTATTTCCGCACCTTTCGGCCATTTAAATCACGGTTGCGGCTTTTCTCTTCTGCGAAAGCATGCGTTGTTTCTATCCGCTGGTTTTAGAAGCCTATAATGCTGCGAGTATCGGTGACTAGTCGAAAATTACTTTTTGGTCTCCAAATATTTATTGTGCCAATTTTTAGAGGATAGGGTAAATTCGTCTTTCATTACCTTTGTATCATGCCGATGAAGATTTTGATAAAACAAAGTTTCCATTCAATAAACTAAAATAATTTTTAATGATCCATGAAAGGTAGGGTAAATTATTTGGTAAAATTGTGACATTAGTAAGTTCGTGATAAATTTGCAAACACCTGTTACGCAAATTACACTGAAATTAAGTGAATGGTGTTTTCTACGTAGAGAAATGAATGCAAGAGTAAAAACTCAGTCAAAATTTGTGAAAATGTAACCAATGGAAATTTGCTTAATGAATTTTTTAACATTTATGACGAAATTAACTATGTTCATCCTACGTATATTGCTAGAAGATATAATAAGAACAAGGAAGCATTAATCCACTTAATGTGGATCAGTAAAATTCATTAAATTTTGTTGCATGAAAACTACCATATTGAAATACTTAATCATAATGTCGAAACTCTACTTATAAATTATCACGTATTATTAATGGCTACGATGATATGAAAGTTACTGAGGTGTGAGCGATTTTTAATTGTCGAATTCGTTTCTGTCACTCGTGAATTAACTGCTACTAATATGCTACACCAAAAAGTGTTATTCAAGTGGTTATTGTACTGTAATATGTAGACAATTTTCTCTCGTAGCATTCTGGCTCAGTGAAAAAAATAAAGAAAAATTACCTCATTCCTCATCTTGCCTATTACGCCTCATTCTCTCTCCTTTCTCCTTGGGAGGAGATGGTGGAGGAGATGAGATTCAAACCGGTTTTCAGACTAAATATCTAGCATTTAAAAATATTTTCATATATCTACAGCCATTATTATATGATTGATTTCAGGTATTACGATTTATGATGTTCTTCTTTTAGGTAGTAGGTATTCTCGAGAAAGATTTATTGGTTTTCCCAATTTATTTAGTCACGAAGAGAAAACGGATTCCTGTGAAGTATAATACGAAAATTACCATCAGCTGATGGTTAATACTTAAGTGGGATGAATTGTAAATAATGAATCATTTGTTAGGAATAATGATCCTCCTGATTCGCGAGAGGTGTATCATCGGAAGTATTTGAATGTAGATATCGTTATTGTATCAGTCTGGATATATATTTACATTAACTTCCAACGAAATTGAAAACGCCTTTTTCTGCGTCTTTTATATTAACCATGACACTAAATAAGTTTTTGAATGATGTCAGTCTCTTGTATGCAAATATTTCATCAAGAATAATTTATTTGAGAACTATTTTATTTATCTTTCGCAAATTTATTTCAGCAAATTATTTATTCTTCGGCTATATTTAGAGATTATTTAGTAATTTTATGTTAAACGAGATTAATTCACATATTCTATATTATGTAATTAATCTTAAATTTAGTAATCCAATTCTTCATTTTGCAATTTTTAACTTCTCAGTAATAAAATAAAAATAATCGGTTATGTTTCAACATACCCTAAATAGAAGAGCCACGAAAATGTTAGCTACATCAAAGGCATTAAACATTAAAAATTTAGTACCGGTGCTCAGATCTTCCTAAATTCTATTTTTTATAAATAACATATCATAATAATTAAAAAAAATTATTTTCAATTTTAATTAAATTAAAAAACCTCAATAATATTAATTTTCAGTCAGACGATAGGGAAAACTAAGACGCCATCTCGTGGCTTAGCCCTGTAGGAATTAGTCTAAGTGTAAGTAAATATACCGAGAGCATAATTCCGGACAAAGGAAAAGCTACCAAATGATCGCCCCAATTAAAAAAGTTCGAAGCTGCCTCCAATTTAATCGCGTCATCGCACCCTCGTAGCCGCACTCAGCATTAGCCGTTCCCCGCGAAAAAGGGCGCAACAAGTTGTTTTTCAAGGCTCTCTCCTCTTTACGCCCAACCTTAGGAGCACTTTTTCCTCCCTGACAATCCTCCCGAACGCGAATCTTCTTCCCAGATCGAATTTATGGTCCGATCGTCCGGCACTCTCGTCACCTTCGCTCCCCGCAGATGTCCGACGCGGATGCAGACGGAAAAAGCGCAGTGTCTCGGGAGAGAAAAACGGGGACATGCCTCAGGGAGAGCCCGGGATTTAGAGCTTCCTCGAGAGAGCAGAGAAAGGGAAAAACGAGTCTAGAAGGAGAAAGGTTTTTCACGAGGCTGCGAGACCGTGGACGATCTTACAGGGTTATTTCTCACGCTCGCAAATCGGCCCTCGGGTTGACCATAGGCTAGCCGCCCACGGAGGAATCCTTTATACATTACATCTCCTCCGTGATCGCCAGCGCCGCCACCCCCTCACGGCCGTTTCAAGTACCCTCCATTCTCAACCCTCGCTTTTTTACCCGCCCTGAGCCGTCTCCTCCCACAATCCGCTCTTTAGCGAAAACACCCCCAACTTCTCCGCCTCCCACTGGATAAGACGGCGTCACGTTCGGTCGCTTAGCAACGCGAAGAGGTCACTCCGTGTCGGAGCGATTTACACAGTTTTGAGGAGTTGCATGCTGAAATCATGTGCGCCCTTTCACACGATCGAACTGGGGTTTTTAAAAGGCATATTCCTCTTCCCCCCGCCCCCCCCCCCCCTGCGAGATGCACCGCCGGACTTTCACTAGAGATTCCGGTCGGATGGCTGTAAAAGGGGGAAAATTATGGGTGCTCTCCGTGTGGTTTGTTAAAATTGATGAGACTTAAGGAGATTTTGTTTGCGAAATGGTTCATGGAAGGGGTGCGCGTTGCATGTTTTGTTTTCCCTTTTTCTCTAACCCCTTTCCTTCCATGCTGTTTGTTGAGTTTTACGTACGCCATAAGTCACGACCGTTAGGGAAATGAGGTTTTATTCTTTTTCCAAACCATTTGAGGGAAAAAAGCATCCCTTAGAGCTGGAAAACTGGAAAAGAGAATGGTTTTACTATTCTTCATTGCATTTCCTCGCTCAATCTTATTACTGTCGAAATTCGAACATTACCTTATATTCAGAAATACATGAATCAAAGGAAGAGTTGCTTCGAGAAGATCCATGCAATAATTAAAGTTTTCCGTGGAAGTCGATTTTATACATCTATAATGAGGTTGATGCAAATATAAAACGTATGAAAACATATAATACCATCTGATTCAGATTTTCAGCAATTTTAATCAAATTTATTTTTATTCCGATAACTTTTTTGTACATTTAGAGTTAAATTCAGAGGTAAGTACCTCTTCCAGGGCATAAAAACCAATTTTTGCTGCATTTTAATGTGTGAACTTGAGAATACGAATAAATTGACAAAAAATTACGAAGAAAAAATTAACATTGAATGTTTTCAAATTGTTCATCAAATTCATAATGAAAATTGAGAGAATTGCAAATGAGCCAAGCTATCATTGGAATAAAAATTTTGATTCCAGTATCTCAATTGGGAAGTATGACTTTATCAGAAGCCGAGAGACTGAATACTTTATGGCATGCGTTGTGAAAAATTGGAGGTACAACAGCATGTATGCACAATGGAGCAAGTTAAGATGACATACCGCATAAACAATCTCATTCAGAGACATAAAATTAAACTCTTACAGCTGAAAACTGTAGGAGTTGCTACAAGCAAGCTTGATAAAATTCTTCAAGATCAACGCAAGTGTCGTCATCCCAATTAACTTTTGAAATTCATCTCTCTCTAAAGTCGATTTTTCTCAATCTCAATCAACCTTACTAACAACTTATGATTTGAGAAGAAGCTACGTTTAACATCTGCTTAACCTTCCATCAACGAGCAAAATAATCGGTTCCGTCACATGACGTCATTTTCTCGTAATTTACCTGTCGATTGTATCTAATATAAAACAATCTTTCCATCTGGAAAATGAAACCATTCACCGCGACCTTTTCGCGGATGATAAAAAACTCGCTATCCCACCACAGGGGGGTGAGTTGTCAATTGGCCAATGGAGCGTTAAGGATGAGACTGAGAAATAACGAGGACGTGACCGCTTAAGATCCCCTTAGAGGAACATTATCGACTCCTTATACAAAGAACCCGTGGTTTTCCACCTTGATGCGAGAATTTCCCTCTCAAATCACGTGACATAATACGGCGCGATGACGCGAGGTCAGAACCCCGCGCGTCTATCTTTTGGCGCAAAAAGGCATTTATATCTCGAAATTCTAATGCTCGATGAGGAATTCCATATCCGACGACATGAATGGCCGGAAGTACCACAGGTCGTACTTTGGAATGGGTTTATTACAATCATATAATTCCATGGGATTCCTCATCTTTTTAACATATGGGACAGCAAGGAAGTTAAACCTTTATCTTAAAGGTCGTAAAACATAGGAGAATAATCATACATATTTCCTAGTCAATATTGAAAGATTTTGAACAAAAACAGGGTTAAATACATGTTCGATATTTAAAGAATTGAATGAATTTAGTACCTTGACTAGGATATTAAGTAAAATCTTTCCAGTAATTTATCGCCAGAGAAGAAAACCGGTCTATGTATTTTCTCAAGTTTATGTGACAGTTTAATGACTCACAACCGACGACCTGCCCATTTCTATCGCCGTATGGCTATTTCTGAAGAATCGGAGATTTTCCCATGTTCTAACTCATTTTACTGTTGGTCACTCTAATTTATGTGAAAAGGGATTTGGTTCCCTCTGAATGAGGCAGTTGATGCATTGCCGCTTCCTGAATGCTTTAATATCTCTGTGCATACTTTTTCTCTCTCTGCATGAGACTACATTAATCAAAATCATCGTTATAACCTCCCGAATGTCTGCGATACGTAATCACTTACGACTCTTTTACTTCTCATGTATGTGAGAGTATCCATAAAGAGGGTAACATGGTCTCACAGATTCCAAAATATCATTGTTGTTAAACGAATGAATTCTATGACCAGTAAATTTCAATTTTTGTTAACTATTGTTTTTTTAAGACACCGTATCTAGTGATATGGAACAAAAAATGATGATAATGGAAGAATTCTCTCATGTATTTTTCTTTAAAATTCTTATTAAAGATTTTTCTATAAATTTAATATAATTGATGTTTTCTATAAAATTAATGGAAAACTTAATGTCTTTTCTTCTCTGATCTTGTTACGTCAAAGGTACCGTTAAAAGATTGCGTATACTTAGTATTCTTTTCGAAGTAGGGTATAATAATTTCCAAATAAGTATTGAAGTATTCTGTGGTAGCAGTTAATCATAACATAAATTCATAAAATGCAAATACTATATATATGGGTAACATCCCACGACCTACACGAAGCAAAATATTTTGCTAAAATTTTCATTCAATTAATACTGTTTATCCTAGTAATTCTCTGAATTCCTCGCACGAATCCGCTAACCACCTTTTGTCTTCGCCTCAACGGCATATTGAATTTTTGCCGTCACGTTAGGAATCTAATCACGTCCGTCTATCCGCGCGGCATCTCGAGGCATTTATTCAATTAGCGCGATATCACTTCATCATTTTCACACATCGCGCTATTCGCCTTTGTCGGTTATCGATTGTGTTTATCATCACGCTTCTACTTTACATCACTTCCTTCGGATGACCACTCCTACAATCCATCCATTCCTCTCCCCATCCCTTCGCGTTTCGACCCCACCTCCTCGGCGAGACCTCCTGACCCTTGCCCAGGCGTGACCCGGAGTGGCCGCCCCTTCACCTCTCCCTTCACCCTTTTCCACGCCCCCTCCCCACTTGCCCACCCCACCCATTCCTCCGCAGCACTACGCCCATAAGCCGTGACTCTCGAAAGAATATCGTGGTGAAGGTGCAGCCACCTACGTTATAGGATCTCCCGCCAATAGAAGAGCAGGGAAAGAGATGTTACGGTGAGATGATGTGCAGAAAAATTGATCGATTCGAGAATTCGTTTTTGATTTTTCGGTTACGAGTAATTTCGTCTGATTTTTGGTCTTGCAGTGGTAAGAGGGTTCATACAGTTGAGTGTAATCTAGATGGGGAAACTCCTTCTAATAGATTGAGATAAAAGGCTAATTTTGTTACCTCAATCTCAGTCATCTAGCCATGTGGAAATGAAACAAAAAATCCGTTATACTTCGTCTTACGATGAATTTCGTTTTCCTTCGCACGATTGTAACGTCAGGATAATTCGATATACCTGGAAAAGGCATAAGTGATTCCAAATGACTTCATTTACTGCCTTTTCATGAATAAAGGTTTGGCATTGTTAAACTCATCGTATGTCATTCGGGTTGCTGTGCTATTTTATAAAATTTACGAGTTTTATCGTGTATTACAATGGTTAAACAAACTGATATTTGCATCAGTTGTGTAATGGCAAATTTTCCAGTGTGGGAACGCTAAATATATTTGTCAAATTATAAGGAAAGTCGTATTTATATGATTTCTTAGAATGCCTACAATAGCCACGAGCATAGAATTAGAGAGTATCTGAGCTCGCAGAATAACTCTGAGTCTTTTATACCAAATAAAATTGATCATAATTATTAAAAAATTTCTGATTATAATTAGTAGACATATATCTTCACATATGACATTATAAAATCTACATCTACATTAGTAATAACTCGCAAACTGGGAGTTAATCACCAGTGTTTTTTCACCAATTTTTTCCTAGAGGCTAGTTGTAGAAATATTTTTCAATTCCTTCCTTTCGAATCTTGTTCTTGGATACAGATGGATACAAATGTTCTGTAAACACGCATTGTAAACCATAACGTTACAACTTCATCTGAAGTTGGCCAACATGCATCACTCGCGATGAATTTTTCTTCCGCTCGGCATCACGAAGTCACGACCTCGGTCTTAAGGCCTTTCTCAAGATCAGCGGTTTTTCCGACGGATATGTCACGATTACGATACGATTATGTGAAAGTGACAATCCATTTGTCTGTGATATTACTGGCATCGGTTACAGAAAAACCGCGTCCACATCACGATCTCGAGTTTTGACGCAAGAGACGGACGTAAGGAAGGCCGAGGGCTTGAATGGGTGTCGAGTGGGCGCGACAAAGACGCCGCGGCCAGTTGCATAACCGGAGGACGGATATAGGAGCGATTATGTTGGGTCGCCGTTGATGAGAAAACGGCGCTATAGATAAAACACCATTGTTTGCCGAGCGACCAGGGCTGAGACCGAAGGTGTGCCCGAGTTTACGCGGGGCACTACCCGTGGGAACGGGTTCGCGAATGGCCAAACCTACGCACAGTAAACCACCTCCCAGGCGGTCGTGGTGGGTGTTGGGGAGGTGAAGGAAGGGAGTTGTTGGCAGGGAAATAGAGGGTGGTGCTCGTGACGGCACGCACGCCCGCACGCGAACGAATCTAGACCTTGATTCGCACCAGATCTCGAAAAATATTAGAGTGAAGTATACAAGTAGAAGGTGGAGGTATTGGAAGAAGAGAAACTTTGTAAGTTCCACATTTATTTCATTGACTACCTTTTTCATTACGAGTTGACATCTTGAGGTGATGGCTGTAGAGTAAATTCTCTTCAAGGGATGGTATATAAGTCGGCGAGAGATGAGCGTGTTAAGGCAGGAATATCTGGTTCGAGCCCAGACTAATTTGTTCATATGTGAACCTGAGCCCGGTATGAGTAAAATACTGATCTCATTTTACGGTTCATAACCGTGCCTGAGCCTTTACAGAAACCCAATCCTACATAATTTTATAAAACTTACTTACAAATATGCTTTGAGAGTCTGATTGTTCAAACTTAACTTAAACGCAGTTCTTCTTATCTTTACTCATTTTCGAAAGTGCTGCATTAAAATAGTAGTTTTAATTTACCTGCCGATTAAACGAGTCATGGTGTAGCATTCTGTTTTGAGCTAAGATCTTGCCAAGCGGTATCAATGAAATGGAATATGTTGACAAGTCATCGACTACCTCACTGCAGTGCTAGCAGTTACAGACCGCAATGCCCTAGTTTATATCTATGGTAATATATGGTCTCTTTCAATTCTAACTAGCTGCGACAGCACAATACATGCGTTCCATAACTATATTTGTATACACTCCGGCAGTTGTACGTTAATCTCACAACCCCAACGTTTACTGAACGAGATGATGCCATAAGACACATTTACAAAAAAGCCTGCTATAAATGTCTTGTCGTTAAGTTAAGTAAATAAATAAAATAAATAAGTTACAATAAAAGTTTGCACTTTTTCTAAGTAAATGCCTGTAATACGCCGATAAGTTTTTAATTTGATTATTCTTACATTTGAAGATACCTATTTTGCTGTGAGATTGATTACCAATCAGGCCTCTTGATTTCCATGAGACATTGAGATTCCCCTGAGATTTACCCATGTATGAGAGTACTGCGAATAAAAGATAAACTTTTCTCAAACGTCGGTAGAAATTTTTGCAAGAAGAGGCTGCAGTACGATGGTATGGACCATTCACATAAACATAAATCCTAAATGGAATAGTTTCACAATTTTATTGGACCACTTGTCCACTCTTTCGGAAAGTGGGCTAGAATAACATAGAGCTGAATTTATGATAGCTTTCCGGATACTCATTTGGAAGCATTCGGCAACATCATAGGGAAATGAGTCTTTCGCCCATCCATCGATGGAGTGGAATTCGACTGCAGTTCCTGCAGGTCATCGCGTCCGACGGACAGGTGGAAGGAACGATTTAAAATGAAAATAAAGAAACGCTATCAAAGTTGGTATAAGATCGCAGGTGATGGTTTTTTTTCGATGGAGCATCTTCTGCCTGTCAATCCAATCTCTCGGTTCACACTCCAACAAAACCTCACCTCGGCACCTTACACCTCTGCACTGACTGGCCATTATCGATGACTAAGCAGAGATGGAGATATTGTGAGTTTCTATTGTAATTTACACTTCCGCGTGGATTCCATCGGTAATTTTCGTTTTTTATTTTATCTCTCAGATATTTGTGTGTTGGCCACGCATTTTTTTGCTATTTTTACTCCGCGTTATTTTTACTTGCGTCTTTTGACCCTATGATTTATTTTGTTATTTTATTCGTCCTCATTCACAGATTGCTCCGCGGCTTTTAACCCTAATGCAAATATATCTCGAAATCATTAACTATTTGAAACCAAGATTCCTCAGTAAGCAACATCTAATTTCTTGAAAAGCACAATAATTAAGCGATATTTTGAAATTTTCCCGTTCTGCCGTAAAAAAGATTGAGTTAGTAAGAGGAACTCATTTCTTACACGTGTATCGGAAAGGTTTCTTAATTTCACAGATTTATCAATAAGATTTTTTTATCGTCGAAATGGCCAATATTGAAGGTGCTAAATATTAATTTTATTCTTAAACGATTTGTAACAGATTCGGAAAATTTACTAATACCGTATGACACCCTGACATACGCTAAGAGGCAAGATGGTTTCATACATGTATTACAAGTAAAACTTCTTTCCATATAAAAAAAATCTGCTTCAAAGGAAAGGATGTAAAAGGACTTAGTACGATAAGGTGCATCTAGGAAAACCTTCAATTAGAAATGCGCTTGAATCATGTCTGACATATCAGGGACTCGAAGCCGGTTCTTCTACTCGAGTTATCTTCCAGAACATTTAAGCTTTTTGAATCTTTGTAGGAAGAAGATGTAGGTTCGAGTTCCAATGTTTCTGACATTTTTCATGCCCATTTATTCTGCGAAAATTTTAACCGTTGAAATAATCACAGGAGATATCAACTTGATTTAAACAGAACGTCTGCTAAGAAGAAGTGCTAAGAAGAGATATGGTTTCTAGGCCTAGAGCCGAAATAACTAAGTAATCCGACCCTGCTACCAAAAACGTAGGAATGCAGTAGCCATGCGGAACGACATCCTAGCTCACTTAATTCTCCGCGTACTCTTCTTTCCCTAATTACCATTCCCAATTTCATTCGCCCTCTCCATTCTTCTCCCTCTTCCTCCCCTAATCACCGCGTCTCTCACTGCATCCGTCCAATTATAACACCGATTCTTGCGGTGCGTCCAAATTCCCTCTTTTCTTCCCTAACAAATGCCATCCGATGGTATTTTGGAACTCCCGGGTGACCGCGCAAAGTTGGGCTTAAATGTCGCGGCTGGATATTCCCCGAATTGCATCTCTCGCCTCCCTTTTCCTTTCGGTTATGACGCGAAGGTCGTGAGGAGATCCTGGAGTGGGGTCAGCTAGCGTGAACTTCCAGGGAGAATCGGACGGAATATGACCTCGTAATTTAAAAAAAAAGATAGAAAATGTTTGAGCTTTCGTACATGCATCCTCGAGCAAATTGTATTGCGAAGATGCAGCCCAGTAAAGTTTTGTCGCTAATCTATTATATTTTTCTGAATTTCCGTTTTTTTTAACACTTCGGTGAATATAGATTTAATAGTGATGGAAACTGTCTTTAAAATTGTTTATTTTCGTGATTTATTCACAGAAGGTGAAAGTCATAATAAGAGGAAAACATAGCCCTCTTGATTAGAGGTGGACAAATTGGGAGATACCATGTTAAGCAAGGCAGTAAGGTTTAGTAATCAATTATATTCAATTGTATTCGATTCAATATCGAAATATTCAATTATATTTATAAATGTTTTTGTCGTTGCATATTACCTTTCTAACAAAATCTATATTGAGGGAACTTTTAAATATGGATTTTGATATAATTAATAACTACCGCAAAGTTACGCCTGATTCCGTGTCGTTTACGTTTTTAAACTTGTAATACATCATTTAGCGCATACAATTTCTACGGCTTTTTCTATCAATAGAAATGATAATGAATTAAATGAATTAAACTGAATTAAAATATTTCAACATCTTAGTACACTTTTTCATGACCAATGTTGTTTTCATGATTTCAGATAGTAGTGAGTAAATTGCGCAAATTTAAGTAGTACAGACGGGAAAAAAATTTGGTTTAAGTTTTAACATCATACTTCTACACGTACTTATTCACCAGTAGTGAACCTACTTTCAACGTCGTAACACAGCAAAAATTCTACAATTCAACGTCCGAGCGAGTCAGAGTATACTCGAAGACCCTCGGACATTCGTGCATAAAGCCCGTCCGCAAGGAATGACGAGGGAATTTTTCGGTCACTGCTGAAATATGGCATTTTGCACGGCGTATCAAAGTCGCAATCAATTCCATCCGTCACGGCGGCTTGTGTGAGTGCCTATTAACGCATCCTCCGAGGCCCGGCATTTTTAACATTTTCCTCGCCTAGGCCTCAAGGGTAATTGACGGTAATGCCGGGCGAAAGTGCATTCTCATGGGGAAGATTTGAGGAGAGGTTGGATGGGTCGAACCCAGTAATGATCGGTGTCGAAGGAGGTCTTGCATCGATGCATAATGCATCAACCGTGTTACGCCGCGGATTCATGGTGCTACCGGTATTCTCCTCTTAGTTCCCCTTTAAATCTATGACGTTGAAGATGCATGCTAAAATTTGAAGGGATTAACCACCATGGTAGATTTTAAAGCACGAAAAGGACTTCGCAAATTTATTTTCTGTGTTAATGATGGATTTCCACGTACGGGTTTCAAGGTTTTGTACAGAGTAGGAGGTATTCGTGGTATTTACCATTCGTATTACTACGTAGAGGACATCAGGTCCTGTAATTCGTTTTTCCTTGAACACTTCGCCGCCGAATGAAGAATTTACGGTCATGTGAGGAAACCAAGGTTTCATGCAGCAGGTTTCTGGGAATTCAATTAAGAATACTGATGCAAAAAATACCAGCCTCTGATTGTTTTCGAAAGTTTAAGCGTCATTTATAAGTGTGACCAAAAATGCACAAATACAAGCGTTCAGTTAGATTAATACGGACTGCTTCATTCTTTTCGATTTTTCAAATTAATATTTATCACTGGAAAATTCTTGGTTTTAGTCATCGTTTGATGGTAAAATATATATTGGAAAAGAGGTTAGCTATCAAATTCTAACAGTTCCTTTTTTCATTGAAGCTGTATAATTATGAATGACCTCATCTATGGTCGTGACGTACCAAGAGTTGTTGCAATTTTTTGCTGCTAATTTACGTGCAAATTTCTCGGCTGTATTTTCTTTTCTTTTTTTTCTTTTCGAAATTCAATTTTAAGCAATGGAGGTTTGTGACTCAAAATTTCTCCTACTAGTGAAATATATCCTATACATAACCTAGATTGAAATATGGTATGGGTAGATGGATTAACGGGCCATGTATAGAGCATGGCTAGGCACAAGCAGACTATCTTTGATTGCAATTTCAAACGTATTTTGTGTAAATAATTTATAAAAATGTATAAGAAAAACCAAAGGGAAGACTTGTAGGAAACAAACATAAGTTATACGAAATTTTTTGCGATTGGAGAATCGCTCCATAAGAAGGGATTGAAAAAGAGGAAAAACTAACAAAACAAATTTACCGATTGCAAAATCTACATTAAAATCAGAATTATGAAAAATTGGAAGATTCAAAAAAAACTTAAATCAGAGAGAAAACATATCCAACAGGCATCTTTGAATTAGCGGTAGATCGCAAGAATTACGCTCCTGCAAATATACCTTGGTATACAATATTTTCTTCTTGTTTAACTCTGATAGGATGCTTAGGAATTAGTGTTGCTGAATATTGGACCTTATTTTTGTCCCTCACTTAACGCTTTAAAAAAAGTTAATCCTTCGGACATGTGCTAAATTTAAATTTTCCACTAATAGCATTCTGGTATTGTTTAAAAAAGAAAGGGCAAACTACTATATACCTAATCTTGAATAGTAAGCCTCATTTTCTCTCCATGACTTCTTCCTAGGCAACCAAAGGTGGTGATTTGCGATATAAACTGATATGCTGCCTGTTCAGTACTGAGTAGATAGAAGAACAACTGAGAATTTCTTCAGACAGTAGAGGGAAGAATAAAATCCCTCGGATGACTGTCTGGAACAAAGTACAGTCCTGGCCAAAATTAACGCAGCACCGGTCGTAAGGATCGCTAGGGAGGTGCTGCGTTTCTCTTCTTATCATATACTAAAGTCAATCCTGCTTGAAGACGGCGATGTCTACGGAGATAGTGAGATCATAAAATACGTTCTATTAGGAAAAGTGACCAGCGGCATCAGATGAGGAGAGACGGTAAGGGAATAGGAAAGGTCGGAGGTCGAGGGAAGGGGAAGGAAATGATGTGAGAATGGGCCGAAGATTCGAAGAATGAATGGATATGACGTCCGGGGAAAGACGTGCCAAGTCGAGAATCCGGAAATGGGCGTAACTGTTCCATTAAAAAGGCACCCTAGGAACTTGTGTTTAGGCATGTTTTCGGTTCCAGGGACGGGGATCAAGGTTCCTCGTGGGTGTATTGAATTAAATTTCCTTTCCCTTTTATTCTAAATGCCGATGATGAGTCGCCCCGAGGGGGTAGGGAGAGAAGGACCACCGTGGTCTATTCTCTCCATTCATTCCTCGAAATACCCCTCTTATCGCCTTTTCCCACCCTCCAAGACCACAAGAACGGGAGAGGCACAAAGAAAAAACAATCCGAAGGGGACGTCTTCCAAAATTACGGTATCCCGCAGGGGTCAAGGGGTCAGCGACAGTCGGAGCGCGCCATTCTTTTGTTCGAGGTCTCCACAAGAGCGAGCCGGCCGGCTAATTAGTCTTCGGATGTTCGGAGGGAAGATGGTGGGGTATGCTGTTGATTGTTGCGTAGGCCACCCCATCCCCTCGGCATTATTTCGTCCTTTCGGTGCTGGTGGTTTGGTGGCGCGCGCGTCGCCGTTTCCTCCCCGTCTTTTTACACTTCCGTTTATTTGGCGCGTGCAGGAGGGAGTGTGGGAGCCGCGGGCGATGGGGAACTGTTGTCCGATACCTCCGTATCTGCAGCATCTTCCCCACCGCTCTTTCACCAAGCTTTCATTGTTTCTACGCAGACTTCATTCCGGGAGATTCACCCCTCTGCGTATCATTTCGGGAAATAAAAGTGCGACCTCGTGAAAAAAAGAGGGCGACAGTCTGCACCAGCGAAACAAAGTTGTGAGCGTGTCGATGATCTAAAAGTACACGGAGAATGGCCTTTGTTTGCGGAAATTCGTACCGAAATTTCTCAGGAGATGGCGCACTGTAACACGTATTTACTGGGTCACCCAGCCGATGATATCTTTCCATTCTCATGGCTCTATCTTTTCAGCTGTGCTCGTACGTCTTGATGATATTTCTTAAAGCCCTGATGGGGGTTAATAATCTGTCTAGAGTTGTAATTATAGGCTGCTTGTGGCCCGTGGAGTAATTCCATCTGGCGCGCGCGTTGCGAATACAAAGGTGCCGTTATACGTAATTGAAGCTCCAGAAATAGCGAGGCATGGTAATGAAAGATACTCGCTATATATATATATATATATATATATATATATATTAAGATTGTTCTTAAATACCTATCCACGATGCAAATTTTATAGGTTTCATTTATAGAGAGGGTAAATTCTTCCTCCTCTATGCGAGTAGCTGCCTATCCATTTCGCCATTTGAAAATTAAAGGCATTAAGCTTTCAAAGGACTAATAAGAGGATTGAACTGTTCTGTTGCAGCGTGTTTGCAACATTATTACGTGTAATAGATCTACTTACAAATATAAAAATTTAAAGTTGGAAAATGCAACAGAAAGATGAAGTGGGGGTGAAACAACAGGGGTGAAATCGTGGGAATAAGGCATAAACGAATCAACTTGTGCTAAAAATTACTATAACAAATTAAATGAGCATAAAGATGGAATTATTACCGCCATTAAAATGATACCACTGATGCTAACTATTAACTATTGTTAATACTGACGCATTGTTAACCAAAGGCAGTATTTTTAACTTCAGCCAAATTTAAATTCTAATGAAAAAAGATTATATCAATTTAATAATCAAGGGATAATTGGGAGTATAGTACAAAAGGATAATCCATACTACAACTTTGATCAAAGAATATTATATTTGAACAAATATGCATTTTCTTTTGTTTCGCCAGCAACATATCTAGGTATCCCCAATAGGGTCAACAATATATTAAACATCTTAAATATAGGAAGACATTTTCCGGCTAAAATAATAAATATTTTCTAAAAAATATCAAATTTAGCGGAAACCGTTTTCACATGTCTATATGAACAGAAATTTACAGGTATCTACTTGAGGTATGAGCATACAAACCAATCTTCAATTTTGGTTTGTAAGGGAGGCCTATGCCACTTTCCACCCTCTTGTAAACACTCCAGTGCTCCCAGAAAAATCTCTACGTGGAGAGTATAGACAAAAGGAAACTTAAACTCTAACCCCCTTTAGTAATAGAATCTCTGCCGGAATTCCGCGACAGAATTCCTCACCCCCGACTAGCACATCTCTCATCAAGCGCCAATTGCGAATCGAAGCGAGCCACAACAGAGAGCCGTAACAGAGCCCTCCGAGAAATATTCGGCGGTCTCCGGTTACGCTCCGCGGCGGGCAATGTCACGGGCATTCCGCGGAGAACATCTCTCTCCCCGCCATCCTTCATCCTTTTCATTGCGGCAATTCATCAACGCGCCCCACTTACGGGGCACCTGAAGAGATTTACCGCGTCCAAACGTCTCTCCTCTTTTACCCGTTCCCGCGAGATATCTCCGCCCAGGCGTGGTCGACATAAATCGGCCGATTGTGCCGGTGCCACTATCACGCGGAGCGAGGGATGCGGGCAGCGAGGCCGCTTCCGGTTCGGCTTTTTGATTTGCGAGCAGATACGTCTGCACGATCGAACGCCTACTCTCTATACCCCTGCGGCGCCCAAGAATTATGGCCGCCCCTGTAGTCGTCGGAGTTCTACTGGTTCAATCGGACGCTAGGTGATATCGATGCTCCATTATTTTACTCCGGTGCATTGCGGGATTGAAGATGGTAGATTGCAGGTGGTGGATTGGACTTCCTCGTTAGCTCGTTTCCTCACCTGTAATCACACTGTTGGTGATTTTGACCCCCGCTTACTTGGTGATGTATAATGTGATAAAATGAGGTATGCAGGAAATTTTCTTCGCCGTTGATGGCTACTGATTTTGAAGTAGGCACTGTCGTCATTGCCCTGATTTCAGAGATTTTCCATTGACTGCATTTCTCCCCATACTGATCTCCGTATAATCATTCAGGAAGATGGCTCTTCAATACCTCCTCCAAAACTAACCAAAAGCTCTGGAGAGCGAATGTAGCTTAGGGTGAGGAGTATATAACGAATAATCTATCATGGAGTACCCACATCCAAAATGTATGTGGAAAAGCACTTAAGAAACTTGCCTTCATTAAAAGAATTAAGAATAGTCGGTACGAGCGAAGAAAAAGTTCGCGAGAGATGTTACTTAGCGTTAGTTAGGCCTCACATTGAGTATGCAAGTAATGTATGGGACCCCGCCGAGAAATGTCATATTCGAGATTTAGAAAAAGTACAACGAAAAGCGATACGATTTGTAAAGAATTGCTACAATGAAACAGTGAGTGTCACTCAGATCTTACAGGACGCGGGATGGGAATCATTAGAAGATAGAAGACAAATTCAAAGGATAAATCTATTAAATAAGTTCTCAGATGATGTAACCGATATAATGCAACCTCCATGTTATACGAGCCGTTCTGATACTGCCAGAAAGATTAGGAAAATAGATGCTAGAACAAATCGTTTCCAAAATTCATTTTTTCCGCGAACTATACGCGAAAGCAACCGTTTAGGAAAATAGAGTCAAGGTGCCAGCACCCCCTGCCACACGCCGAAAGACGGCTTGCATGGTTCTTACATAGACATAGACATAGGAGGGAGCTAATCTGACCTGGCTCACTGAGAAAGCTATAGTTCCCACAACTGAAGCGAAATGACTAAGAATGACGCTTTTCACAGCCTTCAGCGAATAAAGATGAATGTCATTATTCAGTAACACTACATAACCAATAAATGGCCAGTTCAATTGACGGACTTATTCCGTCTCTAAAGATGTGAATTATGCTGAAAAGTTTTTAATCCCTACAGAAGTGACTTTAGTAGATCACAGACTGAAAAAAATATTCTTAGTATTTCTTCTGCTAGATTCTTCCGAAGTGACCAAGTTCGGTCACTAATGGCTAAAATAAATTTCGTTGAAACAGTACGAAATATTCACAACAAAGAAAACAAATCTGTTTTATTTGTTGCGAAGTTTGACTTTTACTTTTAATTTATTATGAATCATATTTCCCTTGCTAAGAATGGAATCTGTTTTAGCATTATAGAAATGTAAATGTTATTTCCTTTTCAAATATAGCAATCAAAATCAAATAAAAAAATTAATGCTATACAAGTAAGATGTTTTCTGTTATAGTTAGTGACTTTTTTCATCTTTTCTGAATTTCTGGAATGATATTTTTAAAGAAAACGTCTTAGCAGCGAAGTGCTTATTGAAGGGTTTTCCCAGAGAAATATTCTCACATTAATCTAGTATTCAGACAATCGCATAAATTCTAGTAGCGATTCAAACCATCATGCACGACCGTTTGCTTACTGCTTTCCCTCCTTACAAACATATATTTCAGCCAACATTTTTGAAACAGTTTAAACCTGATACCGTTTCATTATTCCTTCAGAACGGACCAACGATTCGTCATTCCAGATATTCATCATTTGTGCGGGAGACGAGTGAAATGGGTTGTTTTCCACTGACGGCCGACCATTAATATTAAACCACTCCGTCATTCCTTCCCGGTCCGCGAAATAATCTATTCCGTTCCTCCGCGTGAAGATATTTACCGTACATCTTTCATCGATCCCATCGTTAAATCGCCACCTTTATCAATTACCCTCCACGGACTCATGGGAAAGGCGAGGATATTTTTCACCCGCCGAAAATATCTAGAATCTCCGATTTTCCCAACGGGAATCCATCGTGTTTACCATCTGGCCAAATTATTCCCGCTTATTTTTATCGGGGACGCAATTCAATTACATTATTCAAACAGGAATGGACAGCGCGAATTCCTACTCCGCCTTCTTTGTTCACCAAAAACTGGCGATCACGAAGCCCAAATGGCACGGTTCGAACGGACCCGTAATGGACTTTCAATCCCGAGCCTTGTAATCTGAGGGAGTTTTGCCCGCTCGTTAAAGGTTATTGAAAGGAATAAAGGAAATCTTTTGGTTGCCCACGAGCGTTTGTCCTCATGCCCAACTTATTCGACCCATATCCGAGGTGGATGGGAAGCCATCGCGCGGCGATTCAAGCCACCCACTCATCCCTGAAGAATCGATTTCGAAAATCGGCCTTTTTTACGGTCTTTCAATGCGTGACAACTGTAGTTATGCCTTCAAACAGATGTGTGAGAACTATATTCTATAAGGTAGATTACTCGGTATCATTCGATAACAATATACATAAATCGATATATTTGGACAGTATTTAATATCATTTTGCGGTTTTCGATATTTCAGAATTAATCGATAAGTTCCGTTTGTACTGTTGGATTAAACTTTTGATTATTTTTAATTATACTGATAGTTTTTACTGCACCTGTATACTTTTTTTGAATCATTTCTTACCTACATCCTATTTCGTTTTCGTACTTTTCTTTTTTCTATATTTCTTATTTTCATATTTTGTATATTTTTTCATCTGTAGAATTTACTGGTTTATTTTTTAATGTCATTCAATCAATTGTAAAAATCTCGTGCTGTTTATGGATTAATATTAATAAAAGTAAAAGTAAGTTTTCAATTCAAATAATATTAATCGTATTTCAATTGACGCTTATGGTCTACTTTGCAGCAAAAGCATTTCTACCACCATCCATTTCTCGTATTTATCCCTTTATTCCTTTTGTAATTAATTTTATTGGCTTCATTTCCGCGAGCTATCCTAAGACGTTCAGCGCTGACCAACTTCCATTCATAACAAACAAGCCATTGTTCTTCTCTGTGTTTATCGCGCCCTCTCTACTCAGAGCTTGTAAACCGTTTTCCTCCCGATGACCTCATAGAATGAGAGCATGGGTAGCGGCAGTTTTTCCCTGGAATTTCATTGTTCTATTCTTCTTCGTTTTATCTTCCTCGTTTAGAGTAATGAGTAATGAATTTCACCGCCTCGGATAATTTTTAAAGCTCATTTAAACGTTGCTCGCGTTGAGGCACTTGTATGCACGGATGTGATCATCACGCATACCTCCGTTTATGTCCATTTCACCTGAAGAATACACGTTAACCATTCTTTGCTATTCATCCTGAGAGCCGTGTTACTTTGGGTCAGAATATTACCTCCGGGAAGATGAATTGGTTGGAAATGAGTTCCGATCCGAAATCGAGCTCCCACCGTTAACATCACTATTTTGACTTTCTCCTCGCTGTGAAACGCATGCTTTTTCTCTAGAAAGTTATTACAAATATCTGAATTGCGCCTTCATGATGTTTTTCAATATAATATGCAGTATTGGGATTAACGAGTAATATTCACCATATCCATTACAAATAGCTTGAAGTTTTTGTTGGTCTCGGAAGCCTCAGTAACTGAAATTTTTAAAATTTTATCAGGAAAAATTAAGAAGTTATTTTCGAGGAGAGGAATTAATTTATTTCCTTTATTTTTGCAAAGTATGGATAATGCTTTTTGCTGTTAAATATGGGTCTTTACCCTGGAGATATTTTATGCGTAATTGTTCCAATTAATCAAATCCATTGATGCAATTTATAATCTTAAGTACAATCGTACAAAATGTGCGTCAAGAATTTTCTCTTATTTTTCCAATTGTTTATATTCCGATTATTTTTTGAAGATCTGTTAAAATAAGAGCATTTTCTATTTAAAGCGTTATTATTGATCGGATATTCAGTTTTTGCATTATTTTCTTCGCACCTTCTGTTACTATTGCTATTATTTTTACTAAATATGTAAACTAAAAAAAAAGAGGTGAATTTTGTTTATTCTTTTATAGAGACTTAAAACGAATTTAAGGCCTGTAGTTGTAGTAGCTATTCCAAAGCTTTGAAAGATATACCACGTTAGTGAATGTTATGAAATACTAATTATTTAGTCAGTAACTTATGCTGAATCCCAGTTCATAAATACCTTCTACGTGGAATGGAATAAAATTATGTAAAATTTAACTGAATACTTAGCTTTACTTTAATGATTTTTTAATGAATTATTTTGGGCCAGCCGTTGAATGAGAGGATCTGTGGAACTCCAAGAGGAGGAATAAATACGAGAGATGTATTCGTCAAGGTACGGAGTGTTACAGGATTCACGTGACCGCGATTATTTACCTTCGGGCAGAACCGTTAGCAATTTAATTTTTCGACATTTTATGCGCTTGGAGAAAGTTATGAACGGCTTTTACCCACCGTCTTTTCCGCACTAGTCGCGTTCCTTGACCCTTTATTCCGCCCTCACTTACCCTCTCTCGCTTTCTCCGTCCTTTTCGGCTTGTCTTTCCGCGCTCCCATTCTCCCGACGCCGCGAAGTCCATTTTTCCGGCGTCGGACACATTATTCATCCGTCCATCCCATTTGTCACGCGGTGCACGGGGAGGATTGCATCCTGTCCTCGCCGAAATGAATGGAGGGATAAAAGAAAGATATGTGCTCGAGGAGGGAGATAAGGGGAAAGATGGCATACTTAGCCGGGCGATGAAGACACATTCTTCATACTGGTATGGAGCCAAAATACCTCGCGGACACACTGCGAATTTCGAATTTGTCGAGGGTTTTGTCTTTTTCTACGCCGACGTTTCCAATTGCTGTTCGCACCTCGTCCGCTTTAAGGGTACGGAATGTCACGGTTTTCTTTTCCAACGACTAATTGCCCTCGAGTCTTTTTTGGGTGAATGAATTCACATTAAATGTGTGTTTGTTTTTAGAGGAGAAAATAGGATGGCCATACGATCTTCCCGTTGAAAAATTTCCTATCATAATAGTCCAATATACTATTCCCATTCTTTCCTCATCCCATAGTGCTGTATTTAATTTAGAATATCTCCACAGAACACTTATACATTCCCGATCATAACATTAGAGTCTTCCATAAGCTGAGTGATTAATTTATACTCCAAGAAACATATGTGAAGCTATCTTTCATTAGTATGAAACAATATAAAAATGCATCAGTAAAAAATTATTAACAAATGCTGCAGATAGCTCGTAATCTCTCAGAATCTATCTTTCAAGTTTCATTGCCATATTCAATCAATACAAAAGACTATGGGTATTAAAGTTAAACTGAAAGAAAGCTATATAAGAATCTTACGACAGACATAGCTATGATGAGTAGGACTTTAAGAATTTTATTTTAGTTTTAGTTGTAAGCCTTTGATCACCAAAGTTCTCTTGGAGTAATTCATATAACTCGTAGAAAAATTAAAGTGAGACGTCACGTTAATTTTTCTTACTTCTTATTTAAAGCCGTGAAATTTTATGTACTTATCATTTTTTCCGGCCGTGGCGGCGAATTGAATAACGTGCTAGCGCGTTAACGCTCCAACCTCACGGTCCCGGGTAATCGGATTTTTCTGGTTAGGGAATGGTTGTCTGAGTATGTTGTGTGTGCGTGTGATATTAATAAAATAAAATGCAAAAAAGGGAATAAAATTAAGAGGAGGGGTTAACTAGAGGAATAGCCTTCCTAGGCTGAAATTCGCCCTTAAAAAAGCCGGCTTATTATTATTAATATTATAAGTTAAACTTGCCTTCTTAAACTTTTTGTGTATAACTAAGTCAGTCTCGTTTATAACTTATTCAAAGCTTTGGAATGCCATTTGGTATCGAGTGTCATCTCACGACCCGACCGCTAGTTACAGCTTTATGAAGAAGAGAAAGAGCATTCCTCCGTCTCCAAAACCTACTGGACGATGATTCATCGACTCTCTGTGTCCTTTATTGGCTATCTTGTTCGATCCCTTGTGACTTTCACCTCTTGCGTACCATCCGATAGCTCTCCACGATTGTTAACCATTGCTTTCAGAGTTATCGGAACGTTTACGCGCTTACAAGCGAACTGTTATTATGCAGACGACATGACCAAATACCGAATCTTGCATCAGGGGGAAATTAGTATTATCAGCAAGGTACAAGAAGTACATCTTCGGCACGGTTTAAGATCTGCTGCAACTGTCTTGTAGCCACAGAATATTAATAGTTGAGGATGATTATAGGCGTGTTTAAGAACATATCCCTTGTTCCAACTCGAATGTCGATTCACCCAACCTCGTGCGTTACCGAGAGTTGATTCTGCATCCAGATATTCCCCGTAATAACAACCGTGAAAATCCCGTGTTCCCTTTCCCAAACTTGGCTCTGGAAAAAAACGGAGACAAAACAGCGGGTACGTCTCGAAGCGTACGTTTTTCTCGATAATGGACGAGCACGGAATTTAGAATGGTACGCGGCCAGAATGAGAGGACGGGAGGTTTCCTGAATGGAAGGGAGTCGGTAGGGAATTGAGATGAGAAGAGGCCTGCCAATTAACTCATCCTCTGCCCTCCTCGCTGATCTCTCATTTCGTAATCGTACTCTCGCCACCCCCACTTAGTTTCACTACGTCACGTTCTTGGAAGCACCACCTCCTCATTGTTACCACCACCGGTTGCTCGTGCCTCCAATTTCAGGACCTCTGGGTATTTTCATTTTCCCCTCCACCCTTTCACCGCCCCCTTCCTCTGGATATATCTTTCTCTATCTCCTTAATAACTCCGATGGTCAGCCTTATTTGGTGACCATTATTTCCAGCATGATCTTCCCCTCCCCCTCAGTCTCCATCGGAGCTTTTGAAAAGCTTTCTTCCCATAGGATTCTTGAGATGAAAAGGACTTCTCCTTTTTCTCTCACTTATTTCTTGAAGGGTTCAGTAACCTCTCCACCCAAATGTAATCGCTTTCTTATTGTTCCGAGAGACATTTAAATTGAATGGAAAGAAAGGACAATTAATACTTTTCCATGCGCGTTGACCTTTGTATGTCTCTATCACTCATGCTTGGTAATCATCGATGTCATGATGGCCGAAGTGTCGTAGAAGCAGCTACCTTCATTGGCTATTATAAGAATAAATGCTTGTAGAGTTCATCCCCTCAGCTAGTTCATGAAGAACCTGGAATGTATATCTTTCGTTTCAAAATTGGGTTTTTATTCAAAACTTCGAAATTTTTTTGTGTTCTTCATCCTCTTACAAGAGTACAATCAGAAATCAACACAGAAAACGCACAAATTTTACCAATTCCTTACAGTTTTCAAATTTGGCGTATGTTCACTGCTATCATAAAACTATTATCGATGATACGTATACTTTTAACTGCTATATTCCGAAATTTTTAAATAATGAAGATTAAATTCTAACAGTCACCCTTATAATTGCGTAAAATTTTATTCATTAGATGTTTTAATTTCTTTCCCAGTAGGGGGGAATCAAAACTCTATTTCACCCCAAAGCTGTTAAAGAAGAGATATAAGTCTCGGATATATATCTGCTTTCTGATTTCAATAACCAGAGGTAGTCCAACTATAATAAAAATTTAGTCAGTTTTAAAATAATTAATAAACATATCATGAACATGGCCATTGATGGTTTCGACGATTAAAGAATTTACTTTAGTATTTACCTTGATTGTCTTTCCATATTTTGATGTATTTTTCCCTTAAGTTATTAAAATAATACCATTATTTAATTTAATTTTTGTTTCATTTTTTCTTACGTCTTATTTCTCACACATGATGGACTGGAGTTGGTCCAATGTGTTTTAATTTTCTGAAGCGTCGAGTGGGCTAAACACTGATACCGAGACTACATACAATAATGGAACAATTATCGACTACTCAATCTCAAAATAATGGCTATATAATGTTAAAATGTTATAATCCATCGCACCTTACATATCACATAGTTGGTACTATCATGCAGTAGAAGAGATTACATAATGTTATGCATAAAAGTCACTGACGCGCGTTAAGAGTCGCTGACTGCGCGTTGTACCGAAGATTTTTTTAAGACAATGAGTGATTCTTTTCCTTGTCGTAAAAGTACTTAAGCGTTTAAAATCCCCTTAATGCAATCTCTTATAACATCCAGCGCAATCAAACTTTCCCTCCACTAACGAATTAATTCATTTCTCACCCGACGCTTTCCAAACGATGTAAACGTCCCATCCATCCATTTCCGAATCCTTTTCTCCGAATTTCGCAACTTTTTCCCTCACTGACATGGCCATCAACAAATCCCATCCGAGCCGAGGAAGGCGTTAATTCTTCCCAGGGGATCCGCTCACCCTCCTTCAATTATACAAAAAATAAAACCTGATGGGAAAGGGGGAGGGGAGACAAAAAATAAATCCCGGACCACGGAGGATCGCGTCGTTCCTTTTGGTCCAGTAGTCTCGTACATGACACCGACTCCAGAGGAAGTCCAACAACGGCGGTGTCCATTTTTATCTCTGCCTCGCCCACGCCTCTCGCAACTCCTCCGGACACCGTTTATTTCTTTCCCTATTCACCTTTCGTATCTCCCCTTTGGATCCTCCCGCTACCGCCGCGGAACCCCCCCCGTTTCCATCGTCCAACTCCCGGTAAACGAAACCGAACGGGAGGGATGACCCCACCAAAAACATGCGTTACACTCGGGCTTCTACCTACAGGTGACATCCCTTATTTATATGTTTAGGCTCCGTGGAGGAGACTTCCATTCATTTCTTACCTTCTTGAGCGTCTCGAGTATCCACACATCTATTTTTTTCCTTTTATAGTCCCTTTCTCTTCGCCGTCATTAATTCCGCCGCCCCGCCGTTTTAATCAAGAGATTAACTTGGACCGGGGGAATCCGCCGCCCTCTCCTTCAATTTCGCCGGGTCTTGCACCCGACATCCGACGGCGCTCGCTCCAATGGCTCCGCCCGCGTAAATAGACCTCCGAGGATTTTAATGAAGATTAACACGGCCGAATTTAGATTTTCGGCGACTCTTTCGCCGCGTGCGTAATGGAATGGAAATACCGCCACGAGGTTGGGAATGGTTGGGGGACTCCGTGACAACTCAAGTACGACAACTCTGAGTATGACAACTCAGAACTCAGCTTGCGTGCTTTATTTATTATTAAATATATTATTCGAGGTATGTTACACCTTACCTATCCCAAGGGGGGTAACTAGGTTGCCCCAAAAATATTTTTTTCTGAGTGTTTAGTTTAATAGTTAACATTATATCACTATTTTTTATCTTAACAATATCACACAATCCTCCAACAAACCATGTTTGGTTTGGCAGGAGCCAAAAGATAAATTGTATTTCCCAAAAAAAGATTCTAATTGTAGTGCATATATTCTAGTGAATATTAAGTAGACAAAAATGTATCCTTTCTATTTTTAGTCTTCTCTGTTTAGCGTTTGTTTCATATTTTAAAATGTATTAATTGTATTTTATGTAGCACTACATGTTAGCATATAATACAGTATTGTGCACAATAAACAGTGTAAATAAACACTATTATTTATTATTTATATTTCTAAATAATTAATATTTCTGTATTAATCTTATAAAATTTATCTTAAAAATGAATGATAATAGATAAATGAGTCATATTTGATCTTAAGAAATGCCTTTCTTAACAAATATAATTAAAAAAACAATGACACTTCAAAAATCGTCACCACGAGCCTTACGAATGCTTATTCAACTTAATAAAGTTATGGAAAGTCATATTCCGAATGGTCTTATCAACATTTAGTAATTATTCTACATTAGGAGCGCTTAGAGAAAGAATGGTCTTACTTGTGAACATATTTCTCGTTTTTCTAGTTTTTTTCACCTCCTTTACAGAATGCATATCGTTTCCCAGCAAAGGTTTTTATTAAAATTACACTAAAAATGCGTGATTGATGAAAATATAAAAAAGTATTAGATCTTGAAGAGCAAATATAAATACATAAACGCATGAAATTATTTTAAAACGTTTAACCTAAATATCACAGAAAAGCTATCGCTGGGTAACTGAATTACCCCCTTAGAAGCTGAAGTTTTAATAACTTATTAATTAGTTTAATCAGTAATCGGTAATAAGACTACCGCTCCATCATTTTAACCTTGAAAATTTGATATAATTTTAACTGTCGTAGCGATTTGTTGTTCACGCAAAGAGCTATCGCCCGTTCAGTTGTCGAACATTGAAATGTCGAGTCCGATGAGTTGTCGCACTTTGAGTTGTCGCACTTTGAGTTGTCGCACTTTGACTTCTCGCACTCTGAGTTGTCGCACTCTAATTTGTCGCACTCTAAGTTGTCATTCTGAGTTGTCGCATTCTGAGTTGTCGCATTCTGAGTTGTCGCACTCTGAGTTGTCGGGTCACGTGGTTGGGAAATGTGCTTCAGCGGGAGAACGAACTCTGATTACGATGATCGCGTGGACAAATATGCGAAGGTGAAAGACGTGTGTGCGCTCAGAGTTATTAAGTACCGAGCGAGAGCGGGCGTAAAGTAATTGCGGAGGGAATGAAGTTTTCCCCTTTCCCTTTCGCGCGAGATCTTATCCACGGGGAATAAATACATTACAACGAGGGAGTAGAAATGAGCTGAATACACCGGCGAGGCAGGTGATAAACGGAAATTAATCGCTTCATTTTCTCATATAAACCCCGTTTTTATCTTTTACAACCGCCAGCGATTCGGCTGCTTTTTTGTAAAAATGCTGTAAGCATTGATTCTTACGTTTTTTCGCGACCGGATGAAATACACTTCATGTTGATGTGGTTCACGGATAGGAAATTGGTGCATATTTAATTAATAAAATTTGTTCTGAATTATCAAAAGTGGTGGCCAAAACTTTAAAGCAATATTTTGAATTGTATTTTCTCTATAATTAACATTTTGGGCAAAAGTATTCTTTGAAATAGATTAATTTTAAACACTTTCAGAAGAATTGTTTGTCCAGTTCCGGAAATAATTTTATTCTTCAGCTCCATGCGTAATAGAATTCCCTCTGTCATAAAAGTTGCAATGAAAAGTATAATTAACTATGAAATTTGTACCTCGAAGTGTTTTTTGCTAGCCAAATTCAGCTGAAGAAACTTAATGTTGATTTATACCAACATTATGTTGCAAAATTGCTATAACAGACGTCGAGTAGACCTTGAACTTCTGAAATAATATCGCTTTTCTAAAGAGCAACAAAACTAAAACGATATTTGGTGAATTTTGTGCGCGGTCCATTATGAAAAGTCCATGAGACAGGAACCTAAAAGTTGGAACTTAAATAGAAATTTCTCAATATAGCAAAAAAAAATTAAATAACGTGCTACATGACCGATTTGGAATTTTATTATTCAGAGGAAATCATTGCCTTATCATCTGTATTAATTGAAGCTATCAGATTTCACTCATTCAAATGTTAATTTTTTAAAGATCTATAAATAAATCCAGGAAGGCAATGGTTGTTAGTAATAATATTCTGTTAACCATCGCTAAAGTTTCTGTGTCACATTCAGATAACTTGAAACTTAACAAGAAACTTCTTTCAGGCCATTCTCTGGGAAAATTAATTAATCTTTTAATATGTTTGCGAATATTTTTGTGGAATAGTAAAGGTTTTCCCCTAAATATGTACCAATAAACAAATATAATTGTAGAAGAATTTCTTAGCTTTGTGGAATTTGTGGAGAACTCTGTCATCTCTTCGAAATAACCAAGCAGCGAGCACCTCTGTTCCCCTTATACACCATCGACTCCTTTCCCACCGAGCCACAATAACTTAGAGACTTTTCTTGGTACGCGTGAACGAGCAGTAGCCCGTTTCTTTTTTCGGTTCCGGTGTTTTACCGTTGCTTCTCCGAAGGTCACCGTGACCTGACCCCAAGTTCGCACCGTAGCCCACATCTCACTCCCCACCCCCTCGGCGAATCCTCCCACGCCGACATCGATTTTAGAGATCCATAGATTGGAGTCGGTAGTCGGTTGGTTAGTTGGCTAAAAATCCGATTCCACTACACGACTGCCCCGGGTGGGATCCAAACGAAAAGCATCTCGGTGGCGCCTTCCTATACAGATAAGTGGAGCTAGTTTACTTTTTCTCCTTTTCTTTTCTCATACCTCTGGGTTTGACATGGACCTCAATCTTTTTCGCCTCCCCGAACAAGGATCTCGTCGGTTCACGCGGGACTACAAGTGGAGGCGCGCTTCGTGACGCAAAATAAAAGTCGTTGCCTCCGTGACTTTTCGTTTTGTAGGACACTTTTTTCGGCTGTTATTGCCTCTGCCACAACCATCCGGAGCCTCCGACGCATCGCCCTTATCTGGAAGGTCCATCGAGACTAATTTTCGCTCTCTGTTTTACCATCTTATTTAACTGAGCTAAAATTTATTCACAATGAATTGGCGTATCACATATCAACTTCGAAATTTTTGACTTATATTTATGAACAAATTCAATTAATCCTATCGATTAGTATAGATAAATCTGGTTTTACTATTGAACTTTCTAATACCCGCTATTTTGGTTTTTTACTAACTTACTATTATTTCTTCTTGAGACCTAAAATTTCATTTCCACTACTATGTTTCTTTCCTATTATACAAACATTTACATTGATTTGTGTATGTTTACCTATCAATTAATATTGATAAACCGGGTTGTACTATTGAACTCTCTAATATCCACTATTTTAGTTTTTTATTAATTTACTAATTTTTCTTCTTGAGACCTAAAATTTCATTTTCACCACTATGTTTCTTCCCTATTATACAAACATTTATATTGATTTTTGTTTGTTTATTTACCATAGCTTGATACATTCAGAGAAAGGAAATTGGCAAAAGATAGAAGCTGTATCATGCAACCCTCCTGCAACTTCGGCCGATCCGGTAATGAGTGCAAATAATGTGTAATCGATGCTAGGACAATTCGTTTTAAAAATTCATTCTTTCCGCGAAAGATTCGCTATAATAACAGAGTAAAATTTTTTAGGCTGGCGTTTACACTCCTTGCCACGTGCTGAAAGGCGGCTTGCAGGGTATTTAAGTAAATGTAGTTTTAGATGTGTGAATATGTATCCCTATTGTTTTGTTTGCCTTGGAGATCATTTTTAACATACATTCTCCATAATAATTTACTGAACTATTCGAAGATTTTTCAAGTATTTCAATCCCTCTTTCTTGCGGAAGTTCTCCTAAGCGAAATCTTAGTTTTGTAAACCCGCATAGTAGTTTTCTTCTACGTAATTATTTTCATACTAACTCTTTCCTTTAAATTTACATGATGAAAGGTTAAATTTAAGAAGAAACTTAGTCTCTATTTATTTATTTATTATTATACATGCTTCTAGTAGAATTTCTTCTGGTGGCAGAACCAACCTATTAACAACGTAAATCATACAAATATTAGAATAATAACATATACAAACACATAGACATTTTCAAAGAGGCATCTCCCCGGTACCCCCACCAATATATATCCTCTAAACACAAACCACAAACAGACAAACACAAACAAAAACTCTAAACCACATTTCACAGTTTATAATGCTACTTTATGGGCCAAAATATAACTTTATTTTTTTCACATCGTCACGTTTAAATTTATCCAATACTGCCAAACATAACAATATTCAATCCATTTAATTACATTAACTAAATATTCTACTTTGAAACTCCTATTTATTTTTCGGTAGGAGTCTGAAGACCTCTTCAGGCAACTTATTCCATTCTTTGACTCCTCTGTTTATAAAAGTCAATCTCGCCAATAATTATTACTGTTATATTCTCTTTTCCCGTACTTTTTTGTTCGCGGAGGGTAAGGATGTATCGTGGAACTCTTTTCCCTCTTGATCCCTCCTCGCCGTTTTCGAGATTTGCGTCAGAGAGAGGTGTGGAGGCGGGAAGTCTTGTTCTGCCATGCCTCAATGCATCCGTGCCCACGTGTGGTGCTGTCCCTCCGCGTGCTCCGGCTTTTTATTTCGTGGCGTGGTTGGGGTGTAACCGCATCGTCACGAGATTGTGGAGGAGCGCCAAACTTACCTGTTCTCCTCTGCTATTTGTGAATCATTTTTAATTGAGCAAATTGAGTGAGCCTCTGCAGTTGCGTCCATCCGTGCAAATCACCACCACTGGGTGATCCTTCCGGTGCAAAATACCTGAAATAAATCAAAACATTTTCACCAACTTAAAGTAAAAATACACTGGTGCAAAAAATAATAAAGCAATATTTTAATTCGGAAATTAAGGTCTTCTAAGTTCTAAAATTTAAGATAACTCCTGAGTACTCATACTTTTTGATTTGACTCGTAATAGGAGAAAGTTTTTGAATTATGAATTTCAGATTTCATATTAGAACGAATTACGAATCTAGAATTAATCCGCTGCATCTTGATAAACATCAGACAAGTGTTGATTTTCCCCCTTTAATTATAAAGCAATATGCTAATTTTATTTAACTCATGCTATGCATTATATCACATGTGCGTTAGGAGTTTGACTCATTATCTACGAAATTAAATTTATCAATATTTTAACAATTCGGAACATGTAAGACTACCGATATGAGTTATTGAAAGTTTTATCTAAAAGATGCTATTCATGTTTCGATTTACTGGTATCACAACTAATCGTCTTGAAAATATTATCTCTTCTTTTTCCTTAGCATTAATTGCCCGCAAATTATACCTAATCAGGAATAACCCCCATTACGATCAGTTCTCAGCATAAATCAGTCTTTTCCGTAAATTAATGTTTGTATGAATGATGTACGTAAAAACATTCGTACGTATGTACGTCGTACATACACCGATGTCATACCTTTCGGCAGATTCATTTGTATTAAAACATCCCTATTCAAAGCTATCTCCTTCAGTTCTTGATCGCTTACCCCACCCTTTATGTCATCCAGCATATTCTAGTCAAGATTAAAAATCATTCCATTTAGATGAAATATAACCACTTTTATTGGAAACGAAATAATACCAGCCTCGCTCTCATTTTCAATTCACAATGGAAACGAAGCCATTATCTACCGTTTGACAGGTGGACTCTCTCAGCAAACAGAAACGAAAACGATTGTTAAGGAGATGATCTCGTGCACAGGTGGAAAAGGCGACATCGCAGGCGCGTGCATAAAAAAGCAGGAGGCGCCCGGGAGGAAATGTAAAAAAAACAACGAAAAACAGACGCACAACCCTCCCTCGCGTGAAGGGATGGGCGTGACAATAAATTAAATAATCGCCAGGATTAGAAACACATAGAGCGAGGTGGAAAAAAGTTCTCCCTCGTCCCCCGCCCTTTTTCCCGGGAAAAACACCCGTCCGCACTCCTTTATTTTTTCTACTTTGGAAACATGCGGGTGGTTTTCGGATGCATACCTGCTGGCTGCGGAGACAAATGGGGGTCGGTGGAGTGAGTCAACCCTGCGAACATAAAGACGAGGGGAGGGAGGGACTATTAAACGCTCTCTCCCCTTTGGAAAAAAGTAAGAGGCTGAACAAGGAGGGTGAGTTGGTTTCAGCGGGAATATAAGTGCGTACATCCAGCCTTTTTTTGTTTTTTTACATGGGTGGGTGTTGGCCATGGTGGTGACTTTGTGACGGGACGGAGAGTGGGGGAGTGGAGGGCCATCAGGTTGATGTCAACGCACCTGCATTTGGTCCAAAAACGGAAAAAGTGGGGGTGCGCTGGTGTGGGTTAGGGGGCCTGGGTTTTGAGTAGGATAAACGGAGAGATAATGAGAGATATAGAAGACACCGGTAACAAGGGAATCAACAGACCTTTTTCTGAGCGTCCGACGGCCGCATCCACCCACATCGTCGCTACACTTTCCTTTATCCGGGGTGGGACATCGGTTGGGGAGGGGGACCTCAAAGAGACCTTTAGATGTGCCCGTAATTCCCCTTTCGCTTTCTTTTATATGCACCTATTTCACATCCATAACTCTTCTTCCTCTTTATGGAACTGTGGCTTACTTTTTGTCGAGTGAAGCTACATTGTATTGTAGACAAAAATAAATAATTGATAGTAATGTAGAATAGACATGTAAATTCATTTTTCTGGTGGTGAGTCGGAAAGAATGTTTTATTTTAATATCTGCGTGTATTTACTTTCTTGATGCATTTTTACGTATCACACGCAGTACTTTCCAACAACTCATTTCAAGGTTTTGAACATTGTTTATCGATTTGGTTAAAAGTTTTGAATGTGTAAACATAAAACGAATGCCATTGAGGTGGCTCCTCAAAGCTGGAGACCTGTAAGTATCTATCTGTAGAGACCTATCTGTAGTAAGCATAAACATAAATAAATGTCGACTCCACTAAAATTAGAGAAAAATATGTCCCATATAGTGTTCTGTATCTTTATGTATCTTATTCATGTATTAGGAAAAACACCACTGACAGCAATGTTAATAGATATGAGTCAGAAAATACCTTTAGCTGTCAAAATTATTAATATTAATAATTTTGACAGCTAAAGGTATTTTCTGAGTCTTATCTATTTTATTCATGTATCTCAATAACATATCGGCAGAAAATTTCGAATGTGTTTGAAGACATTCTAAACGAGCAAATTTACATATTATAAGAGAATCATTACCTTTTGACTTAAGTTATTATACCGTCACTCATGTTTTAGTAGCTCTAGGAATTCTGGCTGAGTAGATGTAAATATGTTTTCCTATTCTGTGAATCTTATTGCGGTATAGTTTCGTTTCCAGAATAGAATTCTAACTTATAGAATCTCTCGAAGAACGATTAAGATCTTTTCTACCGCAAAATATATATTCAGACTAGCTAATTGCTATAATTATTTCCACAGAAGAAATGGAAACCTAACGAGGCCATAAGCTATAAAATCAATTTTGAAGAAATATTGTCTGAAATTTTGTTAACAGAAGTAATTCAATTAACAGTGCATCATGAAATTATATTATCAAGTGCATCGATAAAGAAAATGTTGGTTTTATGGGGATCCAGTAAAGGAATGAGTGCTTTTCCAACTGACAAACCGTGATGTCTGGATTCCCTCGGCTAAGGTACGTGTTATCCCTCTGACGGAAATCGGGATATTTTTGTGTTAATATTCATTTCACTGAAGGAATCTCCTCCGGTCAGAGTTTCCCCCCCTTCTTTTCCTTGTTCCACTGTCTCTATCTGCGGTGGTCTCCCAACCGGAACGGTTCGAAGGAAAATTGGATTTAAAAACATCGATGAGCGTTCGTGAGTCATCGCCCCGGTCTTTTCGTTCTTTTTTTTTATTTCTCCGGCGGTCAGGAGTCTTTCCTGCTTGGGTGAGGACGTGGTCACCCGCGACATGGACACAGCATGCCTGACCACACACCGTCTTCCACTTCCAGAAAGCAGCCATCTTAGCCTGAAAGAGTTTAAAGTTAATCTGGTTTTTCCCTCGCTTAATCTCAAGTTGGCCGTAAAAATAGGAGCTGTCGCATAAAATGAAATGTTTCCTACTCGCGCATACATGAGACGTCTTATTTTATGATCTTCGTTCTGCGGGATAAGATGGTCCATATAGTGTCACGTGAACGCATGTATATTAAGATAAAATTCAATCATCCATTTTATTCTCTACACTAAATACCAGACTTCACTTTGATTACTGACAGGATAATAATGATACTCAATTTTTCTTTTCTAGGACCACACTCCGGTTAACGCATAGACGGTAGTTCTTTTCTGCATATGCCGCAGTAATTTGTCGTATGTGGCAGTTTATTTGGATAGAAAAATTTAATAAAACAAAACAACGATAATAATTCACGAGTCTTTGATACTCAGTGGAACTTAAAACCTGTGTTTTACACTAAAAAAGTAGGGTATTATTTATTCAAACAAATTACGTTGGTGTCACGCCAATTATGCTCGCCATTGTATATTTTTCAACCATCTTCGTAAATAGATTTTATCCTGTGTGTTTTTTGTTATTAGTACATAACTCCCCGAATGCAAACACCTTTCAATGTGTTTCTGCAATAATCTTATTAACACTGGTATGTAGCAGTATGCAATTGATCTTTCAATACTTTTATTTTAATATTAACAGACATTTGGTATCGGAATGAGCACTCCTAATATTAAATAAAATTAATTAAATTAATTAACCTAAATCTTTTTAAGGAGTCTGATTGGATGTCTGTGTTTAATTGTGTTCGGGAAAGTGGATAAATGGCTTTAATTTGTCCTTATTAAATAACTAACTCATATTAGCATATTATTAATCCTTTAATACTTTACCATTAAAGTTAATTATGATATCTTTTAAAATCTGTTTACTAATAATGTATTTCTTCTGTTGCAGGTGAGCCCCGTTTTTTACTACATACTAGCCTGTGTGTTGGTAAGTTCATCACCGTAAACACTTATTATTAATTCGTTCTCAACGCTGAATATAGCTTCACAAATATCAGCGTCTTCATTCAAACGAAAAGCGCAAAAAATTGCTGCATGATGTATACCAACAGGGAATTCTCATATTACCTAGCAAAAGTCACCGAAGCAGGTGAAAGGCTTGCTCATTCCACGGAGTCATCTGGGAAGGATGATTCCCTAAAAATTTGTAATTCCGAAAAGCTTTAGTTTCTTGTTCCGTTCCGTCACTCTCCCGAGACATGTTCTTTTGTCATTCGCCAAGAGTTAGACGTTAAAGCCCATTCCCAGACGTGCAAAAACACGCCCGGATATTTTCAACTCCTCTCTCTCTTTACTCTTCATACTCTTCCCTCTTTCTCCCTCTGCTCCCGAGGCATAACCCGTCCAACTGCTTGTAAATAGGTCGGCCAAGAAGAGAACTGGATTTGAAAAAGTAATGAAATACTCGGCGCTTATTCGGACACATGCGTACCTTTGCAAGTGAAGTCTTCACCTTTGAGAAGAGAGAGGATCTCGCGAGAGAGAGGGAAGGAAAATGGGGAAATAATTATTCCAGCATGCAAAAATTGCTGATTTTGAGCGCAATGGGTTAGAAGATTGTTTTTATTGACATTTCTGGTGTTTATCTACTGCCTCCCAAGTACATACATCTTCAGCATCAGCCATTTTCGATCCTACGTCGTAGGTAGGTCTTCCTGAGTGCTTTCCAATTTTCTGTACCCGTAGGTATGAAGGATCCCTATGAGATCCCGATTATTGAAACAGCTTCAGGCCGTTATGAAAAATCTTTTAGTCATAAATATAAGCGAAAGTAATTGTTTACTTTTAATTGACTTAAGTTCCGTTGAATGGATTATTAAATTTCTATTTACGGATAATTATGACTAAAAACCATTTTTGATCAATAAAATAAAATATACAGCTATGGTTATAATTTTTCTTTCCTTCCTAAGATTGATACTGTATCCATCATGTAATTGGTGGCAATAATTTTCCCTCGATTAGGGATTAATACTTATCAGGCTTTGAAACACAGGGTGAATTATTCAAAATCTCAGTAATGCTGGTTTAGTTCCGTTTTAATTCAAACGTTCTATGAAAAAGGATAGTTCTTTTTGCATCATAGTAAATAATGGAAAGCTAGGCCAAACAGGTTAAATTTTCACTAAATCGTAGGAAGAAAAATATTTACTGTTACTATCATGTTACATTCTATATAAATAAGGTAATATTGTTCTTTAGTGATAGATGTATTGGATAATAAAGGAAAGGAAATAGTAAACGAAAATACCTTTAATTCTAAGGTAAATTTTAAACTTTTTTCAATTCTCTGAATGTGATTTGTATTCATTCTAGAGACTGTACATCAGTAGCAGCATTTACATAATCACAAAATAATCACTCATAATTTCTCAACTTTATTCTATAATAATGCTTTGCATTTATTGCAATTTAGACGCAAGATGATGTTCAAGGAAATGGGTATATTGAAAGTGAGTGTTGCGCCAGAAAATTTTAGCAACTACTACTGCATTCCCTATCGAAAGGAATCTAACAAACTCAAATAGAGATTGGATTTTCCTTTTGTATGGAATATTATATGTTGAACATACCTGTTGATCTCATTGTCGTTCATTTACTCTCAATCCCGATCAAGAAGATTAAATGTGTTTCTCTTCATTTAGATAAGTTTTGCTTTATTGCTTCCTTCCCTTGATATCCCTCACTCGTCATCTACCACTCTCACATAATCAATTGCTCTGCTTCTCATCTTACGTCCATTATAGATTCCCGTCCGGTGTTTCTCGAACGATTACATTTTCCTGAGTTTCAGACGGCCAATGGGCTGCTGTCCACGAAGGTCACTTTATGGAATGTACGAACACACTGTATTTCTTCTGCCATCTTTTTATTTGAGGAATCACAAGTGACTGATTCCAGCCGGCTTTTCGAGAAATTACGTTTAATGAGAAGGTTTGCGTAATGAATCGGTTTTTGCTCCATTTCCTTAACGCTTTCTGACTTGAGTGGAGTTTATTTTGCGAAAATTATTTTTAAAACAGTACAAGGAAGAATTTATGTGCCCATTTTCATTGATGATGAACCTTTTTCCATGTCGTTTCGCATTAAATGGGAAGCGAGGAGTTATGTATTTTCCTAATTGGAGTGCTTTAAATAACTTTAAAAAGCGTCGTAATCTCTTGGAATATTTTTTTCTGTCCATGAATGGCCAGGTGTCTTATACATAAATGCATGTTCAATATGAGGCCATGTAGCCGTACATATTTAAAATATTAATGAAGTACACTGGTCAATGAATATCGACTTCAGAGTATTCCGAGGTTGCTAAATTGTAATGAGTTGTCTCTACTTTGCTTTAGCATTTTACTAAAATTTATTCACTTCATTCTGCGATACTATTCAACAATATCTATGAAATCCTGTCAGGAGTAATCATATTTAAATTTTCTTTCAAATTATGGGAAATAGTTTTGAATAAACTAAAAAGATTAATTCTAAAGAAATATAGTCGCAAGTTTAAATAATTATAACAAATTTATGATTTATTGAAGGACATTTATTGAAATATCCTTGCTTGCTGTGACACGTCCTTCCAAAAAATAGTAAAATAGCGATTATAATTCATACGATATTAAAATTTATTTCATTTAGAATACCTACCCTGAAAGAGACTTGGGTTCGAATCCCAGTCACGTCGTTTTTTCAGTTCTTGTTTAACCTTAAGTTTTAGCCACACGCTTCCTTGTGCTAAGTCTTTAAGTTTATGTCGATCATTTTGATTGCAATTTATGCTTTTAACTCGTTATTCCCCAGCAATCTAGAACCGTATTCCAGAGGCAAAAATCCCCAGGTGTAGAAAGGGGACAAATTAAACATGTTATGGGAAAAAGGAAATGGATTAAAATAACCCCGAGCGCCGAAAAGGAAGGAAGTTTCATGCCGCCCATTTCCCCCATCCACCGGAATTGGAAATAAACAGTGTTGCACTTGCCCAAACTCAGCCCCGCGAGGAAGCAGGACACGAGGATATCCGCACGAAGTGGAACAGGAAAGGGAAGGGATGTCCTCACGTTGGCGAATCTTTCCGTTTCCTTACATGCATTTCACGGGACGCGACGGCGTCGTCGTCCCCGGGAGGAGCAGGCCTCGCCCCCCGCGCCGGGAATCCCTCGATCCGCACGGATAGGGAGAAGGTTATAGGGGACGAGGCGACAGAGGATGAAGGGTAGAGAGGGATGGGCAGCCTTGTAGAAAAGGCGGTGGTGTGAGGCGGTGCCTCTTTGCGATGTGGTCAGGTGCAAATGCGCTCTCCCTTTATCCCCCACCAGTCGATTCGATTTGCTAGATTGAGTTAACGCGATCCTTTGCCTTCGTCGGAAATTTCTCCGGAATCTCCCCACGTCCGATTGTTTCTTTTCGACTCGTTGAAGTGGGCGTGAGTGGGGTATTGTGTTCTATGCGAGGCGATTGGGTCGTTGATGAGGGTAGATCGTCAGTATGGGGATATTAAGCTACCATGTTGCTCGATCGCCGTGGATGAATTTCAGTAGAGTGAGCGGTGTTTGGTTTATGGGTTTTCCGGTACACGATCGGATGGTGAGTGCATGTGAGAGATCTCTCCGACGATTGATCCTGTACTGTGACTACTGGCTCTGGTAACACCCATCGCAAGTGCTACTTAATATCGCATGTCCTTTTTGCCCTTGGTTTTAAGAGTCGCAATAAAAGTTTTGTTTTCCGGAAGGTTAATATCTCCCTTCCTCCTTTGTTTCGCAAACCTCTTCAAGTAATTTCATCATATATCCAAACGGTAAAAATGGTAAATGGTTCAAAGGTAAAAATGAAGTATTTCAATAGCTTAGAATTTCCGTTATAGTAAATGCTCACAATTACAATGTACCCATATGTCATTTAATGTTCCTGTGCATGCAAGCGAGGCATTCAGGAAACATTTGCTCGTGTTTATGCAAGGTAATATACCAATCAAAATGATTGGCATGACTGATGTGATATTTATTTGAAAATTCTGGTGTGTTTCACAAAATTTAATGGCACCGAAGGATACCAAAGAAATCAAAATGCAGAAGTTACAAATTTCAGCTTCAGTATTAAAATCCAATTCCTGGTATGCTATATTTTCCTTACTTTATCTTTCTAATTGAAACTTGAAGTAAGCCTACATGACTTCGTCCATGCCAAACAAAATTTTCGAGTTTTATAGCTCTGAGATTGGCAAATTTTTAATTTTAATGAGCGCCACTTAGCCCCAGCTGTCATACCTGATAATTTAGTGCATCTACAGTTTAAAAGCCACCGGCAAGGAAATATTACCCCACGCTCGGATCCATTAAGCTCTATAAATCACGTTTATGGTGAAATCTATTATAATTTATGCTTGAGGATAGAATAATATTTTGGGCTCCATTCCACAAGGATAAAGATGGACCATATCCTTTAGAAAAGTCGATAGTTGTAAATAAGGAAAATTTCAATTAATTTAGAAAAGACTCACTTTTTTAATACGATAGGTCATACCTAATGAAAAAGCGATCTTGCAGGAAAATAATTAAATGCGTGTGTATAAATAAAGGACAGAATTACTCTCCGAATGACCCTGATTTTTAGCTTCTTTACTCGTAACTTTTATTTTGTCTTTTAGAGTTAACAAAGCTTATACTATGCATAAGTTTTGTGAATTCACTCTTGTGTGACATTTTTATTTATGCCTCCTCTTCCATCGTTGCCAATTCAGAAATGACGAAGAATTAAAGTTACGTTTAGGTAATTTAATATCTCGAAATAAGCTAATAATCTCATACCCGAAATTATCTCGAAGAAGGAATATCAACTTATTCACATTAATACCCTAAAAGCCACCCTACGGCTATTTATATCCAAATATCAATGTTCAAAGTGCATTGTGAGATCCGATATTTTTCCATACAGATTTACCCAAGATAATCACTACCCGTAATTTTATTTACCCCCATCTACACACGATCATTGGATTTAACTCATCACTCTCGCTCCCGTAAAATTGCTCTCACACCCTTCCGTGGTCTCGCACTAGCCTCAGACCAACCTCAGTCGCTCTCTCCCGCACTCTCGCCAGCGAAATTTTCACGCTCGCTTGCACCCTTTCACCCTTTGGAGAGCAAAGTAGTCAGCGCCACCTGCGTCGCTTCAATCAACGTTTACCCTGGACGTCAACCGCAAGAGCCCACGGTTTTTGCTTCCCCCACGACGGAATAAAGAAAAAAAACCTCCATTGATTGACTCATCCAGCGGGAGGCAGCAACTCTTGCGGGAGATCTCAAGTGCTCCCTTGAAAGAGCTGCCTGGGTGCTAATGATGATCTTCGAGATATTAGCCGTTCTCTTTCGATGCTAAGTCCCCCGGTAGCGTGTTATTTCAGCCTAGTCCACCTCATCTTTCGAGAGGTAATTGTGGATAATGGTCAGTACCGGTACGCGTAACCTTCCAAAGAGATCGATCGAAAATGATCGGGGGATAATTTTATATTCTCCTTAATGGACGCATCCTCTAAGCTATTACTCTCCAGCGGATACACTGCCTTGCGAAATGGTTCAGCCTTTTCTCACAGTTTTTTCTCCGACGAAGAAGACGTAAGGTAAGGAATCCCGTCCGCTAACATGTGTATCGCGGGCTAGTCCCCGATGGGATAGTTACTCGATTAATACCTAATCGGAGCGAATGGCTTTCGTAAACGTGACGCGAATGGGGATTTCTTCTCGTTGCGCTCGTTAAAAACAATTATTTCGTCCGTCTACGTCGCTCGGAGTGCCTAGCGAAAATTATAACCTGTTTCCGCGATAACCGAAGGGGGCGTCGTTTCCCCCGCCGCTCGCCCTCCGAGGTCCGGAAGACGCGGAAAAAATGCTTCCCGTCCGAGCGGAGAGGGACATAAATCAAGGGCTGTAATAAATCGGGCCGTTTTTCGCCCGAAAGGTGGAATTTCCCCGCTCGCCCACACGCGAGGGAGTCGGAAAAAAGTTTCGCGAAAATTCATTCCGGAATTCCTCGGTCAACCCCCACCGGTGGGAGGGGCTAAGGGGTCCGCGGAGTGAAGAGAGTCCGCATTTCTGAGGAAAAGTTGCCTTTCCGCCATGGATACAGGGAAGATGTTTCGCGAGTATGAAAGAGGGGTGGGGATTGATGTGGGGGAGGGATGGTGGTGAGTTGACGGGCCGCGTTTTTTGTGGGTCCGGCCATGCGTGAGACCGGAAGACGGACATCTGCGGAGATGTTGTAGGTTGGGGGGCGGCCGAGGTGGGGGGGATCCGCGACAGAAGTTAGGTGGAGGCGGTGGAAATGCAGAAAAGGGGGAAAGTTAATGCGGAAAATCTTATTTATTCTTACTGCAACACCCCCGTGAACAATGATGATTAGTGAAACTTTGCAGGTGAAATAACTGAAAAATAATTTGCAAGAACGAGCGTTCATGGCAAAGAAAATTCGAGTAAATATTCTTCCTCCAAAATATTGCTAAGTTATAACTAATCATAGTAGTTTTTGTAAGAATGACGAAATGTATTTATTTCAGATAAGTATACTGTTAGCCGATGAAGATTATAACACCTTATTTGCAATGCCTTTTGCATGGAAAGAAAACGAAAAATTTTCTCCACAGCTAAATAAAGAGTTAATAGCTATAATCATAAATACAATAACAGTCTAGAGGGATTTACGTTTCTTCGAATGTATTCTCTGTTTTAGTTAATTGTAGCTGATTCATATGAAGGAGAATACAGACTAACTAGTTCACTTATATTAAACACTATATATTCAAAAACATGTAAGCGTAAACGTTTTCTTTGGTTTCGTGAAAGCTCAATAATTTTGACAAATAGAATATAATAGAAAGGGTTTGATTCAGTGATGCTGGTAATGCCAGTTCTATCACAGAAAAGAGGAGTAACTGCACAAAAATTATGATTCTAATGTTTTTACGCTTCACTTTGTGGAATTGCACCATACTTAAAGAATAGAGGAAATAATTTCCACATGAATATATTTGGCGAAACTAGCTTTGTCTACATGTATACGACATCGGGTGATGATGTGTACATGCAGACGATAAATTTGCGTCAAACATGTTCTTGTAGAAATTACTAAGTACTTTTATTCCTTAAGTATGAAGGAATGAACTTGATGAAGGGATCTGGTGGAATTACTTGGCTTAAATATAGCATACAAAACCATCAAAGGACAATCCCTAAGTTTGAGAAAATTACGGTGACAAACCTCTAAGTAAATAGGTTGATACGGTTGCTGTACATGTATTTCTGTAAGGTACTCCAGCAAGATTTTAGTAAAGATTACCCTGAATATTGGTTTTTATTTTGTAACACAAGGATTTCAACTTAGAAAAGTTAAATAAAATAGCCTCTTCAAGGGGGAATATAGCAAAGTTATGCAACTGAGGGTAGTCTGAGGAAAGTCTAAACCGGAGCGAGGAAGGGGGGTTTGTTACGAGAGGGAAAAGTCTCTGAGACAATGAAAAAAGGACATCCCTAACGTCCCCTCCCACGCTAAACGCTCTCTTTTCTTCGTCGCCACACTCGCGTGTCGCCAGCGTCACGGACGGCATCTCCCCCATTCTTGTCCACCTTGTTCCCCTTCTCCCCCCCTATCAACTTCCTCGTCCTTCATACTTCCCTACCTCTTCCACCCCTTGTCCAAAACATTCTCTCATTCAACAAACCCCTTTCCTTCCATTCACAACCTCGGCCGGGAAAGGAAATCACGTGTACCCGTGAATGGGTTGCGCCGCGCGGGGAGATGGGAAACCTGCGAAATGATGGGAAAAGGAGTGATAATTAAGAGGAGTTGGTCCGCCCAATAAAAAAAGAGGGTTCCCGATTTAGCACGTTATTAGGTTGGGGAAGGATGGAGGTAAGACTATGAGATTTTCTGCTTGTTGGAGAATTTAAGCATCGAAACTTGAATATAAGGCCATTTTTTCACAAATTACTAGTCAAACTGATCTTACTGTCAATGATTAGTGTTTGAACAATTTGATGCGAATATTTCCCAGATTTCTTAATTGAAAATTAAGCCTAACGCAAGTTATGCGTCATATTTTCCTTCTCCTGTTCGTAAATCTTCATATTTCAGAATGTTCAGTCGAGCCATTTCGAAGCTGTTTCACTGATAAATTAGAGGAATGTTTTCTTAAGAGTTACCATTTTATTTTTCGCGAATTATTTCTGTTTCTCTTCTTCTTTCTTGTGAAACTCATCATCATTCTTATAAAAACTTGAACATCTTAAGGAAAGAGTTAAACGTATTTTGCCCATAGGGCGTGCACCTAGAACAAATCCTAAAGAAAAACGGACTTGAAAAAAGTCTGAAGAAATTCTCGGCCCAGTCAGACTTTATTCAAGTCCGTTTTTCCTTGAGATTGATCATCTTTCATACCATCACTCCTTTCGATATTTTTGAGATAAAAAACTACACAATAATAAAGGTTAAGGCGTAACCTTAGCCTACCGTAAGCGACATAGGCAACCGCATTCAGCCGCATTATTTGATCAAAGTTCAAAGGAATGGTCAAGTATGCGAATGTCAAAGACGAAGTCAAATAATGAGAATAGTGTAAAATACCTTCCAATAACGGCGTGAAAAAACTTTAATTTTTCATTTGCATACCTAGTGTAAGTACATACATACCTGAGTAAAGTACTCATGTATGTAGGCATACCTACTCTATGTTTATTCACCGCAGTGATTGAGGAATTGCCGAATTTTGATGAATTTAGAGATAGATATACAAACACGTGCATCGGATAGGTAGCATGATATTTTTTTCGAGTATTGATTCGTAGTAGTATCTAATGATTAATATTTTACGCAAAAAATAGAGCAAATTAAGAACATAGGGTACCGAAATCCATAAAGTATGAGTTGGAACAGAGGAGCCGAAAATCGGCAGCCGTCGAGCGAGTTACCGTCACCTCAAATGCGGTCACACCCCTGAGACCGGTACTGGATCAACCCATTACCGAAACAGCTGTTTCCGAGACCGAACACAGGTTCGAAACTTTTTTTATCAAAATAACGAAAAAAATAAAACGGGGACACCACAAAACAATAAGTACATGAACATGAAGTAATGAGCAAAAGGTGTCGAACGAGGGGGCACTTATCCAAGAGGGGAGGAGAGGCGACGGTATCAAGTGCATGATGTGGTTGCAAGTGAACGTTACTTTTTTATTTAAGAAAGCGGGCTGTGGTGGTTAAGTGCTCTTCCTCCCACACTCTGCGACGTTCCCTTTCTCACTCTGATATCCCTACCATCCCAGTGCCCTTCCCACCCGAGGTATTAGGTTGCGCCCTGGGGTAGTAGGGCAAGAGGAGGTTGGACGGGGCTACAATGAGGGAGACGACAATAACGACATCGGGTCATGTTCTCATCTTCTCCCCGTGACTCAGAAGAGGGTGGAGGAGGACTGGTGGCCAGAGCGACAAGGTGCATCCACCATTGTCTTCATTCACGTACCTAGACCATTCTTGAAGGTGACATCTAGGTCCACACGTGATTCCGTGACCCAAGGTTCTCTATGAAAAAAGTAGCATTATTACACCCCCGCCGAAGGCAGTAGTCCATTGCGGAAGGTTGCACTCCTAAGTTCCACCCTCCCTATTTCTTGAGGACAGTGAGGGTTTTGAAGGTAAAAGAATTTTTTGATGAATGGAAGGAGACAAATGGGGCTGTTTACCTTGAAGAGTACCTTCATTCATTAATGCGCTCGTTATCGTTCATAGTTTGATGGAATATCTCCATGGCGTTCTTTATGTTCCAGTAGCGGTTTATCCCAAGGTGAATTTTACGAGTTACATTCACAAGCAAGATGGCAATTTTATATGATTTAATTTATTTCATTGCTCTTTATAGGGTTTTTACTAATGAAGGAGGAAACTCGGCGCCTAAGAAATAATAAACGTTTCTGTAATCGAAAGTAAAGGATCATGAATAATCTGATTTCTTAGGTCCGATTTTGCATGATTTCCCATAATAATCATGCGGTAAGGGTCTAATGTTTGATTACTCAGCATGATCCTCAGTTACATTTGCTTTCTATTCTCATACCCATACATGAGATTTCCATTCTAATTTGATCAACTTTATCCATGGTTGTACAAGAAGCGAAAAATTATTTATATTTACTTTTATTTTAAAAAATTAATAATTACAACTTGGGGTTTTTCTTGGTAGAATTCGTATTGAATGACTTTTGGAATGAATAAAATTCACTTTATTTTTCTACTGCAAAATTTTTTATATGTGCAATATTTTTTTATTCAGTTAAGGTGATATTAATAATCTATACAGAATTCTGTCGTATATTCAAAGGTATATTCAAAAGTATAATTTCACAAAATATCGATAGGCTATTCGCCACTAACAACTTCCTATACTTGGAATCAACACATGTTTTTTAACGTTACATCTAAATTTATAAAACGTAAAGGAAGTAACTCAGATCCCAGCAAAAATCGCCAAAATGACGACGAACCTTCTAAAACGCTGAAATACTAACCTAGAGAGAGAAAATATGACCTTTTTTCTGTACAATATTTAAGAAGTGACTTATTCAATCTGAAGCAAAGGCAATGCATAGGCCTGTGGAGATCACATGTAAAATCTTCCACCACTTATGGTAACAATCGAGTGAAAATAATTCATTTTAAGTCCTCTTGTTACCAGCTGCTGCGCAGTATCAATTTATAAGCCTTCTCCCGGCTGAGATGTGCGTACAGATATGCACGCGAAAACATCATCACCCCCAACAACTTTATCTCGATAGACCCCCATCCCCCAGCATCTCGGATCCCATGAGCATCGCCTAAAAAAAGGAACATCCTCGGTGGCGAAGCGACCAGGTTTTGCACCCCGACAGCCAGACGACATGAGCGTGATATGAAGTTTGGTCGGGGTTAGTTTGCCAGCATCCCCGAACTTACGGGAGCGGAGAAGGGTAACTCTATCCCGCGTGGACTCGAGCGTTGGCCAACCCGAGAGACGACCTCAGCATCTCCGCAGCTCATCCTTCCCCCGCACCTGCCGCACCACTTCGAGCGCAACCTTCACGCCTCCGCTCCACGCAGACAAGGCCCACTTAAGTCTCTGTGCGACAAGAGAGCGGGTACTCCTTTCTCTCAATCTTCATTCCCACGGAAGAAGACCACGTCCCCTCCTCTCCCGTCACCTCCGAGTTCCTTCCTCTGCCCATTCTCTCCTTCGGAAAGGCGCTTCCGTCTCGTTTCCGTGTCCCTCTGTTCCTTTATCTGTCATTCCCACGGATTTACATTGAAAAGAGTAAAACGAGGGGAGGATGTCTCACAAAGGACTCGGACACGCACGCAATACGAATTCTGCTTCCTTTTTTTCGGTCTCGACGACTGGACAGCGTATGTCTGCGGAATGCGGGGGTGTCTTCGTGAGTTAGAGGTAGAAGGACTCGTGTATGTTCTTAAATTGTGAGGTTGGATTCCCATTATCTAGGGGTTTATTATTCAGGTCGCGGATTAATGGGATCATATTAGTATCACTGTATCTTTATACTAGTAGTAGTATAAAGTGCTTCGACAGCTCTCACCTGGAATCGATCCCGAGACCGCTTTCAACAGTCATGACCACCCTACCCACTTAATTATCCAGGAGCTTCCTATCACTATGCTTCTTCAGATGTCGTGGTTAAGGAAATAGATTGGGAGTAATTCGCAATACCTGTAAGATGTAGCAATAAACAAGCCTTTGGGATCGTTATGTCTGACTTTAATTCTCTTACTGTTTATGTCGACGAGATCAACTTATTTTATCATTGACACAGTCATTAAAAAGATGGTTAATGCTTTGATTAAGCATGACATCCCTAGGAAAAACGGACTTGAAAAAAGTCTGAATGGGCCGGGAATCGAACCCAGGATCTTCCTCTATCCAGGAAGCTGCTTTAACCATCTAAGTTAAGACGGTTAATAATTTAATTTTAAATGTTAATCTAACAAGACGTTTTGGGGACTTTGTGTGCAAAGGGGGTGCAAGATTCCTTGGGAATTTTCCTGGGTGCATGCCCTAATGTGCAAAGTCACCTCAACCCTTTCCTTGCATATCATCCCTATTAATATGCTTGGTTTTATTGATTTTCGATAGTCGTAAGGTATTATCTCTGTAACTTTTTTAAAATTCTGCAGTTTTGCACTTAATTGTAGTTAAGGCTATGAAAGGAAAGCATTTGGGCCATGTTTATGTCGGGTAGCAGTTACTGCCTTTAGCTGATTTTTAAGAATTATTATCCATTTAAGCTCAGTACTATTTCTCAGTTACATTTTACGGAACGTTTTAAAACATTAACTACCATAAGAAATCAGTAATAGAAAGAAAATAGTGAAGTAAAATCTAACATAATTAGAAATTTTTCATCAAAGATTAACAGGATATTTATATAAGGTCATAAATATGTTTCTAACATTTTTATTCCAACATTGGTGGTACTGCTCATATAAACCCCATCATTAATGGGATAACTAAAGATCGCCCTTCTAGAAGTTGTTAATCCCAGCTAACTACAAAAACATTTAAGTTAAATTTCTACTCAAGCGAATTTCTGAAATTACCGGTATCTCCATTGAGGACTCTTCAGGGTTTCTTGAAAGTCGCTCTCAACTTGTATGTGGACTTAAAGAAGAGCAACATCTTACTGAGAAACTGAGATGTTGAAGGTCATCTTTTCACGAGAACGAGTCGATTGTTGGCTGTTGAAGTCCTGCATAACGAGCGACAGCGGCAAAAAACGCGGCCTTAATTCCAGTTCTCTGGATTTATTTTTCTCTCCCTCCAGAAATCCACCTGTTGAAAACCATTTTTGCTCGGTAGCTCCTCGTAGGCATCGGATTCAACGTCAGTGCTAAAAGAGTAATTAAATGGTGACGGGAATCTCTCTTTGAGGGAGAAGTTTTATTTCTTCCTTCCGACGGTAGTTTATAGAGTTATCTTGGGTTACTTTCCGACTTTAATGTATCTAAATGGAGTCTGTGTTTTGAAGTATCGTAAAATGACTAGCATGATAGCTCTCTCTCGCATTTCCTTCTAAGTTTTACTTAATTTTTGGACGAGGATTTATTTCGTTGTCATTCAAACTCACAGCTTTATTAAATTTTATATTAATTAATTATATTATTAATTATATTTGTATAGCTACTTCAACTCTCTACGTTATTTTTCTCAGAAATATATTTCGATATTTATGTAGTAAATTAATGAATTCGCGGTTGTAGTAATGTGATATGAAGGATAATTTAAATTAACCCTTGACTATTTCTTGTAATATTTAGGCACCTAATGCATATATTCTTCCCAATGAATATTTTAGTTTTTGCAGACAAAGTTTTATAATATTTAATCAGAGAATATATAGTCATTATACTAGTTAAATATTTCACCTCTGAAGTCATCCATAGAAACTGGTTTGTTATAAGCACCGGCTCTTTCATACACACTTCGCTTATTGTGTCCGAACGTGGTATTTAAACTTGATTTAAAGAATTGGTTTCATTTAAACATTGCAATTTAGAGAATTTAAATATATTTGTACTCCAGAGGATAATTCTGATCTTCAATTGTCTTTCGAAGGCCTACTGGTTTACTTTATGACTTTTATATTTATAATCAAATAACAAGTAACTATTTCATAAAAAGTTCATTTAAAGATTCGTGTAGTCATTTTTAGATAGTTATTCTAACTTGGCTCTCATATTTCAAATATCCTTGAATCTTTTCTCCGGTGTTTTTCGTAATAACGGTCGACAGTAAACTGGCAAATTCCACAGAAGGAATCGAAATAATTTCCTTTTTTGTTTTTCTCGATCGCATAGTTTCATTTAACACGTCTCAATCAATCTTTCGCAAGACTGAAGCCTGAAGGCCAAACAATCAGACGGAAATAAGAAATAATGAATTTCCTACATTTTTCATCGGCTAATTGATCAATCTCCTACACTGGGCTGCAGAAACAGCGCGCATTTGTGGGTACTTCATCCTGGCACTTCAAGTTTACCAACTTTCATCCGACGTCGGAAAAAGAAGTAAACTGATCTAGTTCCGAGTCTATAAGGGAAGGAGAAGAGATGGTGAGGATAATCCTCGCCTTTAATCTCTTTTCCAATTCTCAGGAAAGAACCCACGCAATTATCCTCAGGTGAGGAGTTTCGAGACAATTCGAGAAAAAGCGTTGTTTCCCCTATTCTTAGATGCATGATAATTCTCTCTCGAATTCTTTTGCGGGAGATGTTCCACCTTTAATTCTCACAGGCCTTGGCTACTTTTGGACTAATTCCTTACCACCCACGCCATTTATTCTTGGCCCCAGCAACGCGAATACCCCGAGGTTCCGACTCTTATCTCCGCATTATCAAGCTTCCGCCTGTTGAATTCCCGCATCCTGCCGCGATCCCGTTCTCCTCATTTTTCGACCTTCGCCAGCGACTCCTGAACTTTTTTACCCCCCGGAATCATTAAATAAATTACATTTCTCCGAGTCGCTGTCTAATTTTAACTACTAGGAATACTACCAGGGCTTAAAGTCGGTGGAAACGCCTTTTACGAGGCTTCCGCTATAGCGTCATCAAAAGAAATTTTTATTCTTGGGAGTGAAATTGTTCAGTAAGCTGGAATAATACGTGCAGATTAAGAGTGGGTGGAAAGCGACGTGTTTTCTATCTGTAACACTCAAAACATAAATTTGACCTTTATAAATTTGTAAATTTCTTTCTTTGAACTGAAATATGATTTTAACGGTTTCTCTGCTCGTCTCGATGCACTTACTCAATAGCTATCACACAATTGACTGAACTTCCTTAATCATAAACTATTTATCCCTTTTGAAGCTTCTCAGTTGTGTAGGGGTAACCTATCGATCCAGAGTTACGTAGTATAAGCAAGTATATTTGTGCTCGTGCGTGTGCAAGTTTCTTCCTAATCATAATAATGGATTATGCGGAAATGTTTACAAGAAAATTAAGTAAATAGAGAAAGAAAATCTGTGACCCTAACTACATGAAACTATAGATCAATTTTGATTAGATTGATGAAAGTTTTATCAAACCTCTGAAATATACTTTGAATAAGAACACAATACATTATACATGGATATAATGATAGTTCACAAGTAAGTTAAATGGAATATAATGTATTTATATCTTGGAACAACATCGAAGTTGATTGTTTGGTATGTTTGACCGCATTTCCTGATTTCTTAGTAGTCTTCACTTTCTAACTTCAAAAAAAGAGACCTACTCACCAAGATTGTTCTAGTATTGTTTCTGGAAGCTGTGCACACAGAGAGATAAGTCCCCAAAACAAAAAAAAAATAGATTCCCACATAGAAATATGTGTTTGATTTTCATAAGTTTTCTGTTTGACTGCTTGTAAATATAATTAAATATCCGCAAAGATTCGCATAAAATTAGTTAACCTTAGAATTAATTTAGACAACAATAACGCCATAAAAAACCTGGGGAAAGAAAAACATTTTTCTCTCTTTTATTCACCCCTAGGCAACATGCAAACACTTCCATAATATCTTGATGCAAAATTACCTGAAATCTTAAGCCCCAAATACGTAGATTCTTACGATTAACCATCAACCACCTTTACTGTCACAGAGAATATATAAACCACTGGTTCGCGGATATCCCACACAAAATACCTTGGTATATCTACAAATTAATAAATTATTGTATTATAACACCTATAGAATACAAAACATCTGGGAAATATAAAAACAACGTGAAGTAAAGAAAGGAATGTTAGCAATTCCTTCATCCCGTTCTTTATTATTTTTCCCGTTTCATCACCATAATTTTTCCAAACCCCTATCCACTGCAATGCACACAAAATGCACTTTCCCTCTTTCTCACCTCATGCGATCTCGCAGCTTTCTCCCTCCCCCACCCCCTCTGCCATCCCATTTCCCTGCTTTCCCTTTCCCCGGACCCAACTGGAACACTATGCGCGTGCCAAAATAACTCCCATTTCTAACGGCTTTTGTTTTTACCCGCGCGAGGGACTCGGAAATCAATGGCCTCATTTCACCGGTAAGGTACGATCGCAGCTTCTTTTTTTCGTTTGTCCCTTTTTGCCCGCTTTCCTTTCGTTGGGCCGCGACGTCGTGACGGCTTCAGCCCAGAGGAGAAAAATTGGTACGGCAGAGAGGGAAATGAGGAAGAAAGTGCTGCTACGGGCTCGGACGATTATTCTTCCCATTGGTTGCACGATTTGCGGCACGCGTAACTGGAAATTTTGGTTTGGCTTCTTGCCGACGTCTCTCGGTTATGTCGATGAGAAACATAATTGGAGAAATCGACATTCCTTGCGGACGGGGCGAAAAAGCGCGGAGATGCTTTTTCAGCCGTGTTGTCATCATTAACAGAATATAAACGGCGGAAGGTTTACGACCTTGCGGAAAGTTCCTTACAAAAAACACACATTTGTCCCTGGTAGTAGAGAAAAAATAATGGTGTGCACATGAAACCAATATTTGGCGCTACTGTTAAAAAAGTAATCTAAAATGAGAATCATTCATTCATATTTGATTAAGTATACCCTTGTATCTTATTTACCCTTGGGAGTCAAATTTTTTATCCAAAAATAAATATTGAAGTTGATCGAGCAGCTATTGAGTTTGAAAAATAAAATTTTATGATTTGAGTATGCGAGATTATATAGAGAAGTGTGGCGTAGTCTCTTAATCAATCGAAAAATGTCAATATGTTCTTATTAATGAGCATTATTTTAACATCAATTGTCAAGCTTTCCTTACGCTCTCTTCAATCTTTTGGAAATATCCTTTAGTTCCGTAACAAGGTATCATCAAAAGGTCGGGGCTGCGAAAAATTTGTGAGAAATAAAGTAAAATAAAGCCAACCTTATCTCAGGATAAAATTTCTGATCACATTTACATGATTTTACCAGCAGTTCCTGTCATGACTCTCTGATCTCATCAAGGTAAAGTGTAATTAGTAAACCTTGCGGGTTTGATATTTTTAACACAGATGAAGTTTTTTCTGAAGGGTTCTCCACCAGGTTAGATATCTAACCTGGTTCTAACCGAGAAAACATCATCTGCAGCATTCGCCAGGAAAGCACGAGATCTTTTTAACGCAGTTTTCCGAATTCAGAGAGCAAAAAAATGCTTTTTTCTATTTCTGAATGACAGTTACTTCTAATGTAAGTGGAGGTGAAATGAAATCTAACGATTTTAGAAGATGAAGAGAATGAGTATTTCTTAAGCCAAAGAAAACCAGTCGCTGGCCTCCATACGTGACTCATTCTTTATGGCACCTTGTAATTGACATCGGTTTGTTAACTTAATAGATAAATGGTAAAGTACGTCTTAAAAATTCTCATTCCTTCATAGAAGAGTTCTGAGATTCTTTTCCATCACCCAGGAAAATTCACTTGTATGAAATATTAACAAGTTGCATTCCCTCATGGCAGTATGAATAACCTGAAACGTGGGTCATCGAAGAGTAAAATAAAGGAAAGATGTTTATTTTCCGTGTAAAATTCTTTAGATAGTAGATTACGCCAAGTCACACTATGTAAGATTCTGTATCTTAACAGCAAAAGGATCTCTTATATTACATTTATAATACCGGTTGATGCTTAATCATTCTTAATTTATCTCTTTAGATAGAGAGTGTACTATCCGCAAAATTAGCGGTACGAGTGAATCATCGCACCGAAAACCTACTCTCACCCTCTTTCCCAGCCCTTTCGAACACGGCGTTAAGTGCGTATAAACACGGCCTCCTTATCCATCAACCGCGTGACCGCTCCCCAGCCCACCTCTTCCCTATTATGGTCATTGCGCTCCTTCCTCTTAAAACGCTTCTGCGTCTTAAAAGTCATCAACAGTCATGGATCTCCCCCCCCCCCCTCATTACTCCTTAGCCACCGCATTCAACTCCCGTCGCCATTGGTTCATTATGCTCTTCTTCATTACGTCCCCAATGGTGCCTTTTATACCCCGAGGTACCGCTCGAAGCCGTCTTCAGCGGCGGGAGGGAAGGGGGTCGCTTCTCGGAGGAGCTTGTTTTAGCCCGCGGTGGATTAAAAACTCGGCCTCGCGCAGATTGCCGCGGAGGTGCGTGATTTGCATCAAAGGATAGAATAAGAGAGAGCTCTCTCGGGATGTGATCACGGATGGGGAACATTGGGATGCTTATAGGGCCACGAGGACTAAAGATTGCCATTAAAAAGAAAGGGGAACGAGGACTGGGAGGGGAGATCTATGGCAGCAGGGAAGTTCCTTGGTATTACTACAGTCACGCTAAGTGGCAAAAGGCTTTGGGGAGTCATCAATAAGGGAGTCCTGCGCGGAGGTGTTCCGTGGTGTTGCCGTCGTTGGGGGTATACGGGGAACGTGAGGGACTTTCGAATGCGCTGGATTGAGGATGAGTTTTCTAATCTTCTTTCCTAGATATAGCTAGGAGGCTTAGCGGAAAAGGAGGATGGTTCTGTATCGAGTATCGGTGCCGTCAGTTACTTTTTCACGGTACTTATCTGTAATCCGTTTCATAGCTATCGATAGCATTAGGTAAACGTTGACCTAATTTATAATGCTGATTAATATATTAATAATTCCATTCTTTCTACGATCAGGCATGCTAGACAAAAATATTGCCGGTAACCTAAGAGGATTAGAAATCTTTGTGTTTAAATAACTGACACAGCCATAAATAATCATGTAGGATTTTAATAGTGCATTGGCGAAATATTAAGTTCATTTTTTATTATTATTATAACAGAATAACTGGAAGTAGATGCAAGATCAGTTAGCAGTTGATACACTTTATTCATTAAACATACTTGTAGATACATTGGTAGATAGTTAACCAATTAATCCTGTCAGCTTATAAATTTTTGGAATATCAATGTGTCAATGAATGTAAAAATGATGAAATTTAGATTTTGGACATTAAAAGTTAAGGTGAAAACGCAATATCTGTCCGCCATTTGCCCAAGGAGGGAGGATAAACCTTGGCAAACCCTTCCTCTAACAGAAGACAAAATATATTCATAATTCAACAAATATTATCCTACTCCGAAAACAAAACCGCATCGTCACGGCTCAACCGCCCATTCTGAAACTCACCCAATCCTATCTGAATTTTATATAGCTAATACAATTACGCCGTACCTTCAGCTTTGCCTTGAAATTATGAAGAATTGGCTCGAATAGAGCTATATGTACTTTGCTCGTATATATTCTTTTCGATTGAATCCCTAAGATATGAGCATCTCGAAATGCGCAAAAATAACATTATTTTAATGGACTCGGTCTAGCTAAAGATGGTTTAAGGTCAGTTCAGAATTTATTTTAGGATACCAATTCGACTATAAATGTTGTCATTACGTGAACCTTTCCAAATAAACTACTGTTTTGTATCCAAATGGCAATTGCATCAAAGAATCCCGTTTTTGTTCCTCCTGCGGGCAGATATTCCGTTTCGATATATAAATTAGTAGTACAGAGGGCTTTAATGAGTCTCTAAGATTGAATTTCTCTCGCCTTCGTAATCCCACGACGCTCATTTGTTACTTTCTGAGCGATTGTCTTTCGGGAGACTTTCTTACACCACAGCCGCAACGTTCAGCGCAAATCCGCAAAAATCGTTGACCTCTCCGCTGGAAGAAGTTCTTCTCCCTCAGCTATCTCGAGGCGTTAATTTGCAAACCAGCGGCCTTTTTCATTTCCTTTCCATCAACCCATCGCTCGATTCGAGATCAGCGGAGAAACATGATCAATGATCATTCCCTCTTCATTATCGCCTGTCATTAGTTCTCATTACTCACGAGTCGGCAATAGCGAGGATATTATAGGTTTTACGGGGCGTGAAATGCTCGGCCACTTTCACCTCGGAGGCAATCGCAAGGGGTTTGCAGAACCTAACGGGGTACTCGCAGCCTCATCAGTTTTGCTCAATAATCGCGAAAGACTCGGCTTATTCCTCCATTTCCTCCTGCCGATTGGGAAACGTTTCAAGCGATGGAATGTTATTTGTTTGAAGTCTTTCGCAGGCATCAATTTCCTCCTTCCCCACAATCGCTCATTTTTTGTTACCTTTCCCCGCTGCCGAGTATCTTTTCTTTCATTAAAAGTGACCTCTCGTTGAGGATTGGGAACGCGTTGTGGTTCCCGCTCTTCCTCCAATAGGAACTCTCAACTGTCCATTCTCATCATTGTTAAATATCGGAGATGCAGTCGCGATTTATTTACCGGGAGGGAGCAAATGAGCTGACTATCATGTTTGGATTGCTTCCCGGAATGGAAAAGCTCTTACCAATTACGTCTCACTTTGCGGGGTTGAGGCTTTACTAACCTCTAAGCAGTATCTTTAGGTGATTGGATGTAAGATTTAGCACCTTATCTGCTGGGAAGAGGGTTAGGTGTGCGTTAATCCCTCGCAAAGGATGTCGAATCCCGGATGCTTCTTCGATTTATGGACGAAGAGAAACTAGATTTTTCACAGATATCAATCTCCGCTTTACCAATTATTTGCATCGTTTGTTTTGAATATGATAAAAGGAGGTTTTCATCCTTCGTAGTTTTAATTTTAAATTAATCATATTAAAGTGTAAGATTTATCTCATGGCCTACGTACTATTGATTGTGGATTAATTCCACGATGTATCATCCGATCTCCTTTAAACTATTGTGAATTATTTATTCAGTTGGCAATTGTTGAATTAACTGTATACTGGTATATATACCAATGGTACATGCAGAGATTCCTACAAAATAATTGCTCCTCTTATCATTAAACTATTATTGATTATCTTGGAGGTCTTCGTTAGGAATGTCCTTCAGTTGCTAGACAAGGTTGCAACAACCACCCAAATATTTTATTCATTCGCATTTGAATTTCTGAACGGCACTGATATTTTGGTTCTTATTACAAATGAGAAAAATTTTACTCTTTGAATTCCATAAACAATCGTGGGAATAGAAAATTCATCGACATAGCGTTAAAATAAAACAGGGATAAGGGAAATGAAGTCTCTTAGTACTTATGGGGTTACCACAAAAATACCATGATTAGAATACCTAAACGGAAAATGGGATACCTGGTTTATGATTACCATCATGTCGTCATTTTTCACTACTCTTTTAACCTAGGGTGTAAATAAAACCATACGTACAGTTAAATAACATCCGACTATGAAAGAATACTGGTGATAACGCCCTACTTCCTCTACCATCAATGTTTTATTTATTTTCCATACATCATAGTTTTCATTTCGATCTATTCTAAGGGTCGGGTTCAGCAATGCTTTTCAAGAGTGTTTAGATTTAGAGTAGATAAATTACATTTCTAAATGTAAATCTAGACTTTGATTCTAGTAGTAAATCTAGATTAGATTATAGTTCCAACCAGATATCAATACCTCCTCGACTACCTCCTCGTTCCAGAAACTGCCTCTTTTCCTATTTTTGAGAAACTGGTGGTTCATAATCGAGAATAGATCTTTCAACCAAAGATGAAGTTTTTGCGGAAGACATCTCTCTTGGTCTCCTACTAAAATCGTTCCCAACGTCAACATCCCCTCAACGAAATCCAACTTTTCTTCGAATCCTTGCGACTCTTTCTTCGTCTCCCACTGAGACGGGGAATCCAATAATCATCCAGAATCCGCATCTCGAAGCGATCGGTAACGCTTTTCACGGGGCTCACTTCCGCGTAGTGCGGGGTTGAGGCTCCGGAGGGCGCCCCGGGCACTGCAGATGAGTAAGTGCGTGGTGCGCATTGGACACGGGAAGAATGGCTGTAGGTGGGGATGTGCCGATCCTTTCCTTTTTTTCGCCTCTGCACATCGACTTTTTCCTCTTCCTCTCCATCCATTCTCCACCACATCCACGCCAACACCGACGTCAATTAATGTCATTGTGGTTTATCGCCAATTGCTTTCCTACTCTCCCGTCCATTCGCACGTGTTGTCTGAGGTCTTTTACCCTATTGGCTATCAGAGCCTTTCATACGTACGGGACGCAACAGGTTAAATACGATGCATTTTTTCGCACGCATCCGCCGAGATGGACGAGCGCTTAATCAATCCGCTTTCGTGTTTGTTTTTAATAATCCCCGTGGAATGCAATGAGCGTCGATTAAATGTTTCTGTTTTTGCGCTTAACGCGTTTCATTGTTTTACTGTCAGGCACCACTCTCCGTTTGGATTGCGTTAATTGGGTGAACGCCCCTTGATTGCGGGGATTGATTCCTTCGATGGTATGTTGGATTAATACTTCCCTCTCAACAGAATCCAGTCATTGAAAATGATATTTCATTGCTAAATTCTTGGTGAGTATGGACATTTATCATGGATAAGTTTCTAGCGTTAACTATTGAGCGTAAATTTCCGTACTTATTTTCCAAACTTATCCAAATTAATCTAAAATCCACGGAGGAAGGCGTCATTTTGTAGAATTTCTACATAACAACAGCAGAAAAAGGTAGGGAATAGTACCTTTTCCACAATATTTGTTTGGCACGACCGATTTCAGCGACTCGAGTACTATTTTTTTTTCGTTGTTAGATATCAATCAGTTCAATGTTCTGACTAGATATTTCTAGCTGGAGAAACATTTGAGTGGGTTTTATTCTGATTTTATTCTCTTTAACTAAAAGGAATTTCTTGGAAAATGTATAGCATTAGGGATTATAATTCTAATATATGTTTCCATTAATGTCAAGGAATTGTCTAATAAAAACTACTTAAGCTTCTTTTTATATTGGAATGTCATTAAACGTAATGTAACTTCTGGGTGGGATTGATTTCTGATCGAGGATATATTTCAGCATATTTAACTTCTACTACTCAGTTCAACAATTCAGGATGCTTTTTCAAATAGTCTATTTCCAATAAATTACCATATTTCTTGGAGTGATGATAACCTCCTGGAAAAGTAATGTTTGCGTGGAATCTAAACTCGCTTATTTGTGTTGTATCTGTGGCATATTTTTGTGTACATGACATTCACACTGTGCCCTGTTAGGGCAAGACATCTAGTAGCCTCCGCTATTCGAAAAATTTCATCATTCTTAGCCATCTATCATATCAGTATATAAAACACTTGATTGTGTTTGAGGCCAGAGGTTTGTAGCAAAAATATTTAAATGTTAAAATTCATTTGGACAGGGACTCAATCATCATTGCGTCAGGGGAAAATAATAATATGACTAACGAGCCACAGCTGTTTTATTATTACCTTAACATTTTTTCTATTACGCCTCAATACCGACGCCGCAAAATGCTCAAAAACGGAAAAGTCACGAACAAAAAGGTGGAGAGTGAATCGCAAATACATTTCCACGTCTGATTTTCTTGGCGTCCAAACGGGGTCGCGCCCAAGAATTTCCGCTCTTGTCCCTCCGATGATCCGTCTGTGCCGGGAGCGGACGAAACTAATTAAAAACATCTCGTACTTGGACGCGTGATATGCACCCGAGCCCAGCGGTGCGCAATCCATCCGTTTTTTTCCGCAGATTTCCTCCTCGACTCGGACGGGTCAAACGGAGTGACTCGAGCGCTCGACACATTTCCTCGGCTCCTTAAGTAGTTCTACAGGAGTTTCAAAACCACATCCATTCGCACGCAACTCTTTCTCCCTGAGGAGGAGCAAGACATCGGAACGGATCAACAACGAGCCTGTCCTTTTCCGTGTGATCGAGGAATCAAACCTTTACCCAACGCCATTCCACCTCATTCTCGTCCCTTTAACACGGGCCTAACTACCAGCTCGCCGGGAGATTCCTTCGACGGACAACCTCCTGGACGCTTACAGCTGTCGATGGAGGAGACGAGGTAGTCTCCGGAGGCTGTTGAAAATGGAGGGAGAGATTGGAAGGGGTGGAAGATGATAGATCGTCGCGAAGAATGGAACTGATGGGGAAGAAGGGTTGCAGGAATGTATGGAAGGACATCGCCGCAGAGATGTGCAAGAGAGAAGTCGGAGATCTCCGGAGTAAATGGCTGAGGAGATAAGCTTTCGATGGAGGATTGGCGTCGCTTTGATATTAGATTGGTTTCTTCGAAGCCGTTTCCAGGGAGGGAGATAGGAGCTAATAGAAAAAGGGTTGGTGCGACTGGACTCGCATAAAACAGGTTGATTTCTCTATAACGAGGAAGCGTTGCGAAATCGGCACGAAGAAAATGCATAAGGCTGAAGTATGCGGTCGAGCGGAATTGACCATTATCCGGGATAAAAATTAATTGCCTCGGTTGTTGTGTTGTCCCGCGCATTGGACGTTATTGGACACTAAATTCAATAGACAATTTGTTGGGCGTAACGAGGGATCGGTATGATTTCAAGAATCTATGGTATTTTTAAAGAGTTTGCAATGGAAACATTCTTTCACAAACTCCTTGAAGTTCTTATGATAATTGATTGATCTAAGGTATATCCGATGCACCAATAAGCACATGCGCAAGCCGTGCAGCCATCTGGCATCCTCGTTTGATTAGTGTTGAGAAAGTGGCAAAAGGAGTTAAATAAGGAACGATGACTTAATTATGCCATAAAACTTTAATTCAGAAATATTATCGAGGTAACCAGATAATTTAATAGTTATAGAAATTAAAGAACAATTGAAATTGTTCATGATAGTAGTAATGTTTATTTTAATAATATAAAAGGTAACGAGTTGCAACTTAGTCGTTAAGGTTTTGAAATTAATAATTGAATGTATTTCGATCGTTTTAATAAGATAGTCGCAAAGATAGGAATTCAACCATCTAAATATCTCCTTTATGCGTTCATGGCGTTCTGCATATTACTTCAGAGCAATCTAATTACACTCCTCTAAACACTCCATGTTGATATCAAAATTCTACAAACGCTTTGTTCTCCTTTTTATTCCCCTCTAGTTAAGGATATTTTAATGTGATCACAAACACATATCATATTATTGTAACCGAAAATATCTAGTATTTATCACCACTCTAAATGTTATTGATGTAGTTTTCAGCCACGATTTTTCATGTATGTACTATAGCTATATAAATATTTGGATAGGGTCAGATAATGTTAAAGGAAAATTTTGGATTAGTATAATTCCCTTTTCATTTGAGGTCACAAGTTGACTCAGCCTCCAAAAATATCGGGGGTAAAAGTATTGACTATAATAGAAAATAGAATTGTAGTGCTAGCCTCGTTACCTTAATTCCATACCGTTAGGCTGAGCTTTAGTCAGTCTTAATCTGCTAACTCGCAAAGGAATTAATACACAAGAGTGGCAATTATAATTCTCGAGCTTAATGAAAGTTCATCATTTCACAACCATTAGAAAAATTTTCAACAGTAAAACGAGAAGTGAAAAAATGGTTACTGTAGCCTGATCGATTGCTATAAATTAAGTTATTCCATTTTTTAAATGAATCACCTGCTAACAAGTCCTGGATATGGACTTTAGCAAGACCTGAACGATTTTGGAGTACATATGCATAGAATGTTGGGCCGTTTTCACATTTTTCATTTTTATCATTATTATTGTACAATTCTTATGCATCTGTGTAACTGATATGCCTGAAGTTTATGTATCCTATGTAACTAATGTATTGTATACATATTGCAATAATAAATGTAATAGTACATTCTAGTAAATAACGAAAAGACTCTCTCTCTAGCATCGAAAATTATTTGCAATAATTAGCTATGGGCTGCACTCACTACCATTGATACGTAGCCCACGGCCGCAGAATCTCAATGGTTAGTATAATATCTCCGCTCGCGTTAGATGGTTGAAACGCTTGATAAGATTAAAATTTATTCGCGCGACTGCGGAAGAATAATATCCTCGCGTTCAATCTTCCGTGGGTTTTTCCGAGCAGAGTCGGAGCGATTAATTTTCGTTCTCAGCGCTCCTCAGGAGCCCCCGCCGCATAGAACAGCGGTGTGCAACTTTCCCATTTTTATACCCCGTCGTAGGAATGGCAGGAAGTGGTGCAAGGGGATAAAACAATTCCACTGTCTCCTCATCACCAGTGGCTCCATTCATCAAAGCGTCTTATACGCCGGGAGAGAGAGGATGTGAATGAAAATCAAAAAAAGCGGAGAGGGAATGCTCAAGGGAACGAACGAAGGAATAGAGAAGAATTGCCGTTCGTGTACGGAATGTCAACTTCCTTGTTCTTTCTCTCTCCGGAGGCGGTTTTTCGAGATGGCTGCCTTTTGAGTGACGTGCACCCGTAATTGACATCGCCGGTCCGGTTTTACATTGAGGTTACGTCGGCCGGGGCCTGGCCGGGTCCGTCTCGGGTGGACAGTGGCCGTTTCTCCGGAGAGCGGAATTGATGGCCCCGGTTATGTAATTGATGTAACGGAGATATTTCGGAGGTTTTTCGCCGATTCGAAACACCCGATAAGAAAGCGATCCCAAACTCAGTCACGATCCGAAAGAGTTGGATTTATTTGTTTCGATATTTTTTCGGTTTTTCCGTTATTTATCCGAGCGTCTCTCAAAACCCGTGTCTTATGTAATATTCAATGCCGTGTGGGAGTGAAGTAGCTGTGGCTGTAAGAGTTTTAACATTTTTACATCCGCAAGAGATATCAGCGATTGCTTTTTGTGAGCGTCCGAATGGCCGACGAGAGGCGTGTCCCGGTGGGGACGGCGTTACCTCACGTACGCGCGTTTTTTGCGGACTAAACTATTTCGTTACTTAACTCAATCTTAATCACCGCTGCCATCGATTCGATCGAGATTTATCGCGCTGTCCGACTGCGGGCAATATCTCTAGGAGGAATTTGGTTTAATTACCGTGGAGATAGTTATCGCTGGCGTATTTTGTTGGCTCGCTGAAATAATTCCTTCCGTCACCAATCACGCAACTCTATAGGAATACCTACGGTGTCGTTCAAAATTTCACCTTCGGCGTAGACCGGCATTTTCACATCCGCTCTTAATGTTGGCTAAGTCTCCGCTAAGAGTTAAATATCATTTTTTAATTTACAATTTGAGACTCCGCTGCTTGGGCCGTGGCTTCATGGTACGAATCCATGAGGAACCAAAAGAAACTCAAATTTTTCATACCACAATAGTTATAATATACGACCATGGTTTTAACCCTGATGATGACTAGGAGTTGAAACCGTTGTCTTTTGCTAACAAATATTGTGGTCAATAAAAGATTAACTTTTCTTGGTACGATTTCGTATATTTGACTGAGAAGTTATTTCATCCTGAATATTCCCGCGTAAAATAATTTGAAATTTATTTTCCTGTCATATAATACGTAATTCCCAATGTCAAACTAATAAGTTGCGATTCTTTCTTTGATACCATTTATTTAATATGACATCACTTGAAGACAGCATATGATAACATTTCGAAAAGTGAAAACATATATCTGAAGCTTCCGCGAAAGAACAAAATATCAATTTTCCGAAATTCACGATTTCACTTTTTTTGGATTATCTCCTTAACATGCGTTAGATTATGCTGTGGAATTATTTCAACTTGAATGTTTCCATTCAAAATTAATATGAATTTAATCCATCACCCCATATTCTGTAATTTCCACGTCTTCTCTAATTAGTAAAGATCCTTTGTTTCGTTCGATTTTTTAGACAAGAAAATACTCGAAGACAATTGATGCAAAAATGTCAACTAAGTGAAAGTATACATCCGTGAACCTCACCATCTGAGAGATTGTCTTAAGCATTTGGCAGGGATTTTGAGAATTTGGAGCACATCATTCGAGTGCATCGTTATGTTTAGCTGTTTGTTTGAGAATCTTTGCAAAGTATGCGATAGTTCCGCTAGATCGCCTCAAGAACAACTTTTTCTTTAAAAAAAACCTTTCCGTAATCGGGAAATCGTGCCATATTTAACATTTTAAAGCCTTCAGAGCTTTTGATATGATTGAGCCAACGATTACGGTGCAAATAGAGTTGATGTGGAACGATAATTATGCCTACGATACATATAAATCAACTATTGTTTCGATTCTAAGATAAAGTGAATTTACTGACGGAGAATGGGCTATTGAATTGATGATGTGAGACTATCGGTAAAAAGTATGGATGCCAGCAATTTACCTGTCAGAGAAGTGTATTTTCTGCTTAACCTTATACACTGCTAGAGAATAATGGCCTTCCATTTTCCTTAAAAATAAACACAAATTTTATGATGAAATGTTACGTCAATATTCAGCTTGAGATACATAGATGCTGTAAACACGTCAGTTGAACCGTAATGAACCGTATTACGCATAAAATCCTTACGTTTTGGCATACTTATTTACTATTTTGAAATAATAATAGTATTATTCGTTAATTTACGATATTTAATTGCGCTCTGAAAGATACGGTTTCTTAAGTTCACGCTTTTCTAGTTCTTGGCGAATCGATTTCTACTAAACAAATTGGTTTGCAGTAATTTCTTAGGGTAAACAAACTTGGGAATCGCAAACAGCTTATTTTAAGCAGATATTACTGTCATATTTATTATACACGGGGTTATTTGTATTAAATGTAATGATGAAGATGAGTTTTACTAAAAAAAACTTTCATCACCATTAACTGATTTAAATAACGCATCACCACTTTAATTTAAATAATATAGACGAATTAACTGTAAATCCGTTTGAAATAATATTTTATCTACAGTCACTGCCATATTACTAAATGGGTATTTTAACGCCATTCTTTCCATAGAATCACTCACGATTCATGTACTACCCTCCACCGTAAAATATATCGCAGTTGAAAATATATAATATTGCTCTACCCACGCGACTTTAATTTAACATTCCTTTTAACCACAGCTACTTTTCCTCTACCCCTCCCGAGCACGAATACCGGTAAAAGGATGTGCTAAGACTACGGAAAGAGATCCCCGGCCGTAAATTTTCGAAAACAATAACCCGGTCAGAGCAATAAAACACGGAGGAAAGAAAACAGATTGCGAAATAACGAACGCCTCGTATGCAATTCACCTAGCGAGAGAAATAGAACAAGGAAAAGCGAAGATGGGCGACTGAGATAGGGAGAAAGGATATGAGTCAACATCGGCCTCTCCGAAGGACCAACAAAGCCTCTTGACAGCGCACATCCGACACTATTCCCAATGCGCGCACGGCCAAAGGTATTTTACACGTTTTATCTCTCGCAGTACTCTTTGTCGTTTTTATCACTGACCAATGTCCTTCTATAGTCGAGCGCGACGTAGAGATAGCCACGATTCGAAGCGAGGAAGATGGATCGGAGTGGTTTGCGAGACCGGACATCGGCGGTGTTACGAGGGAAGAGGTCGTCTGCGGTGGGCATCTCGGGTTGACTGATAGCGGCGTCGTGGAAGGAGATGATTGCGAAAATGAAGAAGGAGCGAGAAAAGTCAAGGAGAAGGTTCTTTTCGCGTGTCCCCTTTCGGAGTTGCTAATTTTTTAACGGCGGGGATTCTTTATTTTTAATTGCGAGCGCTTTTTTTATCGCGGGGGACGTTATAGGGGGGATTGGCTATCTATTTATCGTACAAGGTAGCGTATTTGAAACCAATTCATTAGTCTGAAGTGAGGCTATAGTGATTTAATTTTCTAACTTGTTTATTCAGATTTATGAAAAAGTTAGATTTTTGTCAGTTTGGATGTCAGACCTTTTAGTTAGCGATATGCCTGTAACTGTAAGGAGCCTCTTTTGAAAGTATAGTCTATTTGTAATGTGGCGGGATAGTAATAAATGATCATATGGAAAAATTAAACTTAATAAGTTTTCACACAGGCGTTGTTGTATTGTAAATGTGCAGAATACAAAAAATAATTAAATATAGGAACATATTCCAAGCCTAAATTATTACCAACCATATGTTATTCTCGACAAAAAATGACAATTACCACAAACAGTTCAAGTACCATAAAACCATAAAGAAGTTATCACGTAGTAGAAATCAAATTTTATTAGAGGAAAATTAAACAATTTCAAACTGGGCGCCTGTTGTTAAGAACGATGTTTCAGCATAACTCACTTATAAAAGTAATAATAAATATTATAGGATACGAGAATAACTGGAAACAAACATAAAAACCAAGAGCTTGTATCAGGCTGGGCATCCATATTTATTTTTGAAAATTCCTCTAAGTGTTGGAGTCGTACGGACAGTAGCAATCCACAAACGCATTTCACGAGGTCGCTGTAACTCTTTCGGAAACAAAAGTCGAGGTGAAAAAGTAGCAATAAATTCGAAAATATTTTATTCAATTAATTGTTATGGCATCGTTAAACGCCTTCGCGAATACTTTCAACGGCAAAAACTTTATGCATACCAGGCGAGGCCAAAGTTGATGGAAAATTATACAGCCGGACATGGAAATGCCTAAATTACCATATCTTTTGAATTCGGAAATCAGCGAAGAGTAATAAAGAAGCTACGCCCAGTGTGTAAGCAGTGAGTCATGGACAAGACCGGACTCTCTCCTCTAGCCTTGCGACTCCTCACATAGAAAGAGGACAAGAGGGATGAGATTTGGCAAGCCGTCTCCAGCCACTGGACCCTCAATTTTCTTCCTCCCACTTGTCTCGAGATCGTGTTTCATCTCGCCAGCATAATTGTATGCGAGAGGCTAATGACACCATGCCTCCGGTCAGGGCTAGCTTAAGGTGCTGTGGTGCCCAGGGCTGAGTAATGTAGGTGGCTCTTTTAAATTGCATCCCGTGAAACGTCCATTATTTAATGACCTGCTTATGTTTTTAGGAAGAATTTATTTTAACTACTGTTAATATAAAAATAATATTTATTATATTTAAATATTATCGTTACTCTAATCATTACTATTAAATAATTATAATATCAATTTATAAAACTACTTCATAAAAAAATGTTTTATTATAGTGTTAAAGTTTAAGAAAATAGATTAACCAACAGAGAGTAATAATGTCGTAAGACTCTGTAACGAAGCACTGATTACTTTATTATAAACTAATAACTTTATTTTAAATTAATTGAATAATTTGACTCAAGAAGACCTCAATAGTAACAATAATATTTATTTATCACTATCAGATACAAATTTTCCCAATTACATGTGATATAATAAAGGGAATAAATAAAACGCACAACTCTCCAATATGCCCTGTTTTTCATTGTTTGAACACATCTATTGGTAAACAAGCATCAATTTTTTTAATGTGAATTCATTTATTACATTAAATACAAGAATAAAGAACATATAATAATAATACAGTAATATACAGGAGATTCATTTTCTGGATATACTTTAAGGTCCACCTGAGCCAATAATTGGCTCTTCAGGTGGTTCCTGAGTTTTAAGAAAGATTTGGTTTTTACATGGAAGTTATTACATGGAGTTTTAAGAAAGATTTGGTTTACGCTATTCTTAAGAATAGCGTTAACTTCGAATCAATGTAAACTACAAATAACCCCACAAATCGTTGGGTGACCAATAAAACTGAAATCAATGAAAACCAAACTTATGTTAGCCGGAACTCTGCATTTTTTAAGCTTGCTGAAATGTTCTAATTCAATTTATGAGTGCTTACTTCAATGTTCTAGGAACAAGAAGACATAGTTATTTGTTACTTGCCGAGATTTCTCCGCCTCATTATATAACATCCATTATACCAACTTCCCATGCAATGCGGCCCCCAAACCTGGGCGCCCCGGACAACCGCCCAGCTCGCCCGCGCCCGGGGCCGGCTCCGCTGCCGGTCAGCGAATGGCGTGATGGTTACACCGGTGACATTTACATCCCCGCCTCCCACACTTTCCCCCAAAACCTCATCGCCGTAAGTGGAAGTTCGACGACCTTCTTCTAACCTCTATTCCTCTCTTTTGCCCTTTCTCACCTCCCGAAAAACCTCAGCCCTCCCACAAAACTATTATTCACTTGGACTTCCGCCAATCTTTCTCCCTGACCCTTGTCCTATCTGCAGCTCTTTTTTCGTGAAGCCCCTTCTACTCCCTCCATACGACAGAGTGAGAGACACCTTGAATACTGCGGCGTCAATCGACCAAAATGAGTTTTTGAAAGAGGTGTCCGCATTCGACGGTGTCGTGGCTCGTATTCATTCTCCTGAGTGTTGGGAAGGTCATCCGCGTCATAAAAGGATTGGAAGCTCTCTAAAAGATTTTTAGAGAATTATTAATGGTAGTGAGGACTTTATACATGCATGGTTTCAGAATAATGATTTCTGTATCATACCAAAGACTTGTGAACGATCAAAATTCAAATTATGAACATTTGTGATCAACTATTGCTGTCGATGTATTTATTTCACAAATTCCAAACAGTTTGTCCAATATCTTTATCACACTCTAAATACCTCGTTAGAGACAATAAAAAGGTGGAATTTTCTTATTTTTAAATCTTTAGTACATTCTAACAGAATTTCTCGAAAGAGCAATGTCTTAAAATTATCGTTGTCAAGAATAGTCAATTGTCAATATTGACACATGGCTCTTTGAAAGCCCCATCAAATCGAGTACCTTAATATAATCCTAAAAAAGATCACCTCATAAGGTTCTTCTTCGGAACTTCTAAGTTAGGGAACCATACGAATCCATTCTTCACACAAAATATGCTGAAGCAGGAGTAACCTTCGGTCAAGTTTAATAGAAGTTAGCATTGAGAACAAGTTTTTATGCTCGATTGTCCACGTTGGTTGCAGCAATAGCCTTGAATTCCACCTGTAGGTAAAATCCCCATTGAATTCGATTGCGTATACGTATACGTCTTACGTATAAGAATCGCCAATTCCCCCATCCGCTTCCCAGAAAGTCGGCAAAGACGAATCTATCCACGTCCGTGATTTTTACCACCAAATTTTGTCACGACCCACAAAGCAATAGCGAGTACGATAGATCGCGCGCTTCACACATTAAGATACCGTAATTTCCTCCGTGGCACGCTGACCACTCTTTCGCAGCTCCCCGAAAACTCGATTGATTTTCCTCGGAGGTGAGCGGCGACGTATTCCCACCGCATTTTACGATCCCCGGGTCCCATTTTGGGGCCTTTCTCCGCCATAAAATAATAGTAAAATAAAACGATAAAGCCACTCCCCTTCGATATCCCAGTTTCGCGAGCGACCTCAGGGAAGGTGAAGACGGATCAAAACCCGCTTCGGAGATTTCGGGATAAAAAGTGTGCGAGACCATTAGGCAAACATGCCCTCCAAAAGGTTTCAAGGAAATCTCCCGAAAAGGGCTGTGAGAGGGTGAGGGAGGTCAGAAGAGGACCCGATGGACAGCCTCTCTCCTTATTAATATTCCTCCGAGGACTGAGAACGCATCATGAGGCCAGCTCAGCGGAATGCCACGCTCACGCCTGGACAATGAGTATTTATTTCCTTGTGAAAATCCCCGTCTAGCTTTTAGTATTGTCACGACTTCAGGAAGAGATTAAACTTTTACTATGTATTGGATTGCTGTCGTATTTCTCGGAATGCATCAAAGGTGGGAATCCCAATACATAAAATAAGATTGTGTTTGTATATTAATACGGGGAGCTTCATGTACGAGAGGCTGGCGTACTCTGGACTCTGCCTGTCTGTATAACTAGATATGCCCACTCTAGTCGTGGATATATACGGCTATGATTAAGAAAAGTGGTCGTAAAAATACTGCGGTTTGAATTTGCTTAATTGAACGATTTTATTATCTAAGAGGGAATTTACATTTTAAAATTATGCTCTTCTTTATCGTAGGCTAAATTTGTTTGCCTATTTTATTGCAAACAAACCAATTTACAGGTATTTTATTTTCGCAAAATTTCTCCAAAAAAATACATACATACATGGGCATATGTGGATATGTAATTTAATAGGGATATCTTCGTTTCTTGGCTACTTGACTCATCATATGTCTGTCATCTAACATCTTTTGCCTTAGCTGAAATCTTCTAAGAGTGCAATTTTATTGTAAATAAACATAATATATGTGCTATCAATTTTTACCATTTTTTTACACTGAATGAGCAGACGACAAGACAATGTTAGATAAGTTTCTCAACATTACACCAAAGATCACTTCTCTCTTATTTCTCTGAATAATTCCGCAGGATAACACAAATATGTATTGGTATATAGATATCTATCTAAATAAGGACCAACACAGTCATCCTTTATCAAATAACGCTCCTGAACTAACATATTATGCGTAATAAAAATTGCCATTATGAGTTAAAAATTGCAGACCAACCTGGCTTCTCAAGCAAATTTTTGCTTTATTTAATTTTTTTTCAAAACTTATAATTTATTGCACCGAGAAGGGGTTTTTAAGTACTACGTAGCATTTGAGTATGAACTCGCTTTTGCCGTTAAAATAAATGATGATTGAGTTCTTTTACGAAGTACAACCGGAATGACGGCCTACGTTTTTATCTGGTTACCATCTACAGTCGTAATCTCGTACAAATTTCGTATCAGATAAGCATTTTGAAATTGCCCTATCATGTTACTCACGAGAGAATTATATTAAGCATTTAGATGCTGAGTGAGGAGTTGAGTCGGCTTATTTAACGGCTCCACGGAGCTTGATTATATTTACACGAGACACAGCAATCAATTACTAATATTAATGGGACGAGTTATGCGCACCTTGGCCAAGAGGAAAGCGTAGTCGAGTTTTGCGGATAATTTTTCTTCCCCCGAGTCGGTCGGCCGTGGCTAAAATATTACCTTAATAAAGGACGCTATCCTATTTAGGGGGACTGTTCATTTGCTGGAAAAGGACTCTTCCCCAATACCATATTATGACATATAGGCTGTGTAATGTGGCAGGTTATACGAACCAATATTTCAAATTCGGCTTACGGAGACCGGTTATCCCTGAAACACATACGACGAATCGGCGCGTTGAAACTCGCGTGAATTTTGCTGGGACATTTGAGTGATACATTCTGTCACTTAATACCGATAATTTATTATTAGCCGATCAGCGGTTTCGCGTGAAATTTTCACGGGTCTTTCATGACCCGTTAGTATTAACTGTCTCCATTTTTTTCGTGTTGAGAAAATCTGAAAATTTTCCTCCTCGAATACCCTGTCGTGCTCTTCCGTAATTTTCCCCCTGTCACACCTTCCTGATTCCTTCAATAGCAAATTAAATTACTTCTCAATAGACGCTCCCAGATAGCCAAGTGTGTAGGGTGTTCTCCTCTGGTGAAAGGTTCGATTCCCGGAAGGGATATGTGCGAAGTGACTTCAGCTATAGAATCCCTTTTAGAAATATTACCACAGTACCCCATCACCGATCCGTTTCCTTTTTCCTCCTGAATTATTTAAATGGCATACTGATATAATTTACGTTGAGGGTTTGTAAATTAGCATTACAATTTTTGGAACCGTGTTAATATATACCAAAAATTGTTGAATTACTTGTCTATAAAGTAATCACCCCTGTTGGATCCCCATCCCTTCGGCCATTAGCTACACAGATCTTTGGCAAGAGAGTTAATGAGGTTTAATGGACAAGATGAGGGGGTGAGGTAATTTGCTCTTGCTTTCCTCAATGAACCCGAATTATATAAGTGTTCATGGTCTTGAATATGGAATTAAGAGGGTCATGATGTGAATGAATATTTAGTGAACGTTGAGGAATTCATCATCATCATTGAATCAAATAATAGCAATTGTTAACAAGAATTAGACAAGAGTCCAGTAAATTCATGGTAAAAGACAAAATTAAGTTCAATCAATCCAAAATTAAGTGAAACATGCTATTTTTCTATCCTATAACCGAAGAAAAATGAAAATATTTCCATTCATAAAAGTATGTTAGCAGAACACTAACCAGTGTAGCTGAACTGAATTTAAAATAAATGTACATGAGAAAAATTAATGTCTGCGTGCTTATATAACAGAGGATGAACGTGTTGAGTCCAAAAGTATCCGAAAAATGGGGGGATTGATCCAATGAAACCGCGTTTGGGGATAGGAAAGCACTGGATAGAAGATGTTTGACCACTAATCCATTTCAAACCAAACTGACCACCGAATCCTTTGTCGTCACCCCTCTCGATTTCATCGAAAGATCACTTGCCTTTCACGCTTCCACCCTCCGATTTCCGCAGACAACCCCAACTCCTGACCACATCAAATTCTTCTGTCAACACTCTTCTAAATCAACCTTTTAAAGGGTCGTGTACTTTCCTTTTTGGACAACATACGGAGATTATCATTTGAGAGGATGTTTCTGCAGAAAATATATAAGGATTTATTGACGTGTTCCTCGGAGGTTTACCTAATTTTGGTTTATCGCCAATCCGTTACCCGTTTCGTAATCTGCCTATCCCGTGATACCTCGCGTTTAATGCTGAGTGTTTTCATTTGATTAAGTGCGATTTTTCTGTAATTGAACGTGGTTTCAATAAAGAGAGATTAAGAAGGTGATTACGATATGTTATGTAGTTCTAATGTGAAAGTAAATAAGTTTTGCAAAATTTGCGTTCGTAATAAATCAGTACTTGCGATGAAGAATATTATGTTTTAAAACGTTGATTGGATAGTTTATGAGCTTAATTTGATTATGAGGTTTTTTGAAACACACGATAGGTAATGAAATTCGTGGCCTTAGTATATTTTAAAATTTTTAATTTTAACAAAATTTTACTTTATCATTTTTAAGTTCATCATAATTTTGTTTTACATTATGAGGAAGTGAAATCCATCAGAAGTAATGAAGAAATAACACTTGTAAATTTTCCACACTTTTAAAAGTGTGGAAAATTTACAAGTTTTATTACTTCATTACTTCAATGGCTTTCCACAAGGTAACGCCTGAACATCTAGATTTCAATTTCATCAGATTTCTATGCATTTTTATACGTACTTTAGTGATATGGCAATGCGAATTTTAATGTTAGAGATTTTTATTGGCATTGCCCATAATAAATATATATTTCCATATTTTATAAAGTTGCATTTGTTACAAATTATCATTTATACAAGGATATTTATGCTAAAATTTTGATTGTGGATTTGTCGATTTTAAAAATAAATATGGTATCGATTGAACATAATTGAATTTGAGTTATAATGAAACTTTATTACGTCCCTAGCGTACTCAAGACCGTAGCTGAAACCCACCCAGTTCAAAAGCAGTTCCAAGTACCAAATATTATCAGATTTTTTTCCTTCTTCCTCGTCATATTTCATTCAACCCCGACGGAAAGCGAATAATTTAGCCCATTTAATGTTTAGTTAACGCGCCTTAGTAAGGAGATAAATCAGGAAAAGTAACTCGAGGAGCGGACGCTATTTCGGGCCCCGGGAGTATATCATCCCGGAAGGGGACAGCGGCCCGGAGTTGAACGCACTAATTCAAGCGAGGCCGCCTCCTTATCCTCCCATTCTGAAACACAAGTGGAATGAGGAGGAGGGTGTTGACCCAAGCAAGACTTTGGGTCAACGAAACATATGAATGGAATGAAATCCCTCCTCGCGCCCGAGATTTGTTAAAGAGATTGCCTTGAAAAGAAGAGCAGTTAGTGGGCGGGAGGATCTCGCATTGTGTACCGGACCCGTTCACCCCTTCTTGTCTTTTCAATCCCTTTTGGGAAATGCTCTTCCCATAGGCCGCGCCTACGCACCGACATCAAAGCACCAGCGACTGCTTCGAAACGGAAACCACTCTTATTTTTGTCCCCGTAGCGGTCAGTGACACGTACTGTCCCTGAAACAACCCAAACATGGTTTGTTCACAACCCTTACCACCCTCGCTACCGTTTCGCACACTTGCGACCGCAAAATTCGATGGGGTGGTACTCGTTCGAAAGTGACCATCCACGGCTACAGTGTCCCTGTCCCTTCCTCTCTCTATGTGGTCCCTCGCCGCCTGTTAAGAGGCAAATTGCCGGTTCCCTGCTCACTTTCCCCCGCTATTGTTTGGCGTCGGTCACTCGAAGGGAATGTTTGACCGCGTATTTAAAGTCTCGAATCGCTGGCGTCGAGAGTGATTTCCGAAAGGGACTGTAATGATCCAATCAAAGGCGCCGGAGGATGGCTGGTCTCCCTGCAATCTGAATTACGGATAATTCGGTATCGGGGATGAAGGTGGGTGATACTTACACCTGATAATACCGGAGGATTTTGACCGTTTTTGCCGTTCTAAGACGCGACTGAAATATTCCTGAAAACCAGGTCGCCCATAAGAGCCAAATATGCTGGTTGTGGTGCAAAGGAAGTTGATCGGAGAAGGCAACGAACTTGCTATTATGAGATTGTTTTAAAATTTTATCCTGTATGCATTCACTGTTACTATTATTCCATTGTATTACGCTCACATACAATTATTAATGAATAGAGGATTATTTAAACGGGGCTCAGTTTTATATAATTGATTTTATTTATTTATTAACAAACATCAGCATACAGTACGAAGCCAATTACTGCTGATGATTAACAATAATAGTTAAGATCAAAATATCAATAAAATCATGAAAAATCAACAGATTAAACATATAATAAAATAACAAATGAATATAAGCAAACAAACAAAAAATCATAGAAAATTGAATTTTTCCACGTCAAACTCGCGGAACCATATTCTGGATAGATTTCGGAGATAAGAAGGGTCGAAATGAGTATTGGGGAAAGAGAGCTGAAAATTGAAGGAATGCGAAAGAAGAGTGATGATATAAGGAATGAATGTAGCTTGTTCCGATTTTTCTGAAGTTAAAGGTTTCATTTCAATCTATCCAAGAAGCTTGAGAGGATTCACGCATGTAAAAGTGTCCACTATGACGTCTTTATTTGATTTGTTTTATTGGTTTATAGATAAAATAATTTAAGGTTCACATTCCTATATCTAAATCTTTTGAATGTTCCGATTCCTTTAGTTAATTCCTATGGATCAATATGGCATTGTGGAGGATAAAAAGGGACATATATCAACAAGACGACGACATAATCAAATAGACGACATTATGACTCTTTTCAAGAGAAATGCGGTAAAAAATCTATATTATCTCTTCTAATAATTCCAGTAAACATATTATAATTTACCTATGAACCATTCCTCAAATTTCATGTACAAAAAACTTCATCAGACATCTTTTTAGTTATTTAGTGTAGGTTTTTCCTTAGTCCATACCAAGGATAGAGCAGGTACTATATGTATTACCTGGAACGGAGTCCTCATTCACCCTCATGATTTCTTCTCTAAATGCTTCGGCCATGGATAAATTTTGTTTTGTTTTTTTTATGAAATCGATCATCCCAAAATAATCGATTTAGTTCGTACTATTTAGGCACATTTGGCAAATTAAATTTCGTCGATCATACGCTCACTTTTGGGAGATTAGCGTTCGAGTGCAACCTTAAAATAAAAGCATTGCCCTCCATATATAGCGCATCGTGTATGAAACGTCGTGATACGGAAGCATATGCTAATGTGAGGTCATAAAATGGTCGTGAGGCGCCCACTTGGCGTTGACCATTCGGTCCCTCTCCCACCAAATGAGCCGTTTCCCGTTCCATACGCTTCCAAAACCATTACATCCAAGCCATCCTCTTTATTAGATGTCGACGACCTCGTTTCATTTTAACGCTTTGGGAAAGGAAATGTTGGTCGAAGTAGGCGAAAAAAATCGCAATCAGATTTAAACGGACCTATTCGTTTAAACCGCGCGTCACGCCTCGGGAGGCATTAGTGGAAATGGCAATCGAAATTAGATGTCTTGATCTTGAGAGAGATCTCGATGCTCATTGTTCTATTATTTCAAAGGATGGGAATATAATGAAAATGGATTTTATTCCTGAGGAGCCTCAGTAGGTAAACATCAGTGCGTCTTCTCTGAGTTTTAATGAGTTTCCTTAAATTTAGTTTCTCACGTTTTAAATTTAATTTCCACGTATCGAGTATTTCTGTATCTGAAAAAAATTGCAATTAAAGTTAGGAAGTAGCTAATATACTTCATGTTGAAGTCAGACCTCTCAAAACAGGATTGTTATATTTAGTAGGGATTAGATAGTAGAGAAGATTGCCTCAATATCTTGTAAACAATTCTTTTACCATGTGTAGTAGGTTATATAGGTTATACGTAGATAAATATTTATTTTATTGAGATTATTTATCTTATTATAGAAGCCGTAGGTATCAATAGCAGTTCTATGTTCTCATTGAAATGAAATTCCTAAAAATTAAAAATTCACGTTTAGTAATAGCACGCAGACAATTACAGATCAAACAAAATTTACGTTTAACATTCATAATAATATGTTGAATAAGGAGTTATTATCCTCTCAAATCCAATGTTATGTAGTTATGCATTGGTTTTAGTCACACAAATCTGAGGCATGCAACATATCTTCTGACGGTATTCTGCAGAATATCCAGGGATGCAGTCCTTATGGCCAGCCCATAAGCTGGAACACACCAGTTGTTAATCTACCCCTATCAAATAATATCATTATAAATTCAAAGATAATTTTTTGTAATAATACATTTCACTAATAAATTATAATAGCCATTACGTAACAAGTTAATATTAGGGCCTGAATCTTAGCACGTTATGTAGGAGATTATTTCGCTCTCTGCTAGAAAATTATTCTAAATAAGTTAGAGTTTGCGTATTCAGAAACCATAAGAAGCATCGATTTATATTTCCTCCGCCTTACATTTATGTCTCTTACATTTACCTGTCTCGTGGAATAGGTAACATTTGATGAATGGGTAGCGCATCTTTACTGCTAATTTTTAGCCGCATTGTCTCCATTCTGAAGTCGTCTCATTGTCGTACGCAGCGAGCTCTCCTCCCGAGGAATTCCAAATCACACTTATTTTATACGAAAACCTCCGATTCTCTCACGCGGACTAATTAAAATGCATTCCTCGGGAGCAGAACAATCACGCTGGAGACCTCCCGCCGTCGGTCGTACCAACCCCCGGGGAATTGTTTTTTTTAAAGTGCCATTTGCACAATGTCTACTCTCCCCCGTGGTTGGATATTCCTTTTTGTCCCCCATCCTCGGATTCCAATAGACATCCTCTCAATTATAAGCAGAAAGAGAAGGAGCGAAGTCCTACCTCGAGATACCCCCGAGTGAAAGAAAAAGATTCAGACCCATTGAATTGAATTCAATGGATATCTTTCTTCCTCCATCTCCTCGTCCTTTTTCGCATTCGCTTCCTATATTTAGTCCTGGTTCGAGGTACACTCCTGTGGCGCCGTCTCGGACCCCGCAAATCAAGTCATCATTCAATTAATCCTCTTTCACTCGTCCTCTTCATTTCCTCTCTTTATTCCCTCCTCGCTCTCCACTCCGTACGCCTAATCGATTAGATCCTGCCCTTCTGTCTTCCATCCTCCGAAGCGTGTCCTTCTGGTTCTCCATTAGCAACTCTTCTCTGCAGACCTTCCTAGTTGTAATTCTCTCCGCTCCTCCGTCACGTCGCTCCCGTCGCGCAGTTTCCGACGTCGAGGGGGTTTTTATTTATTTCCCCCGACTGCATCTCGCGGTCATTTTATGCCATTCGATGGGCGTTCAGGAATTCGCGTCGTTGCCTACTGACCAATGTCCCGCCTTCGCGTCACAGTGCCTGGGATCGTGTGGCGCCACTCATTGAATTCCTCCGCCGTCGCGACTGACATACTTTTCGTCGGCGACGGAATAATTCCCGCGTGCTTTTGTCGGAATTTTATAATGCCATTACATTTTTAAAATAGCGATCGCTGGAAATGCGAGACGCGGAGGGATTTCGCTCCATTTTTTTCCCGCGGGAATATAAATCAACGCTCCCGATGCCGCTTCGGTCCCAGATTTATAGTTTCTGCAATTACTTATGAAGTTATAGTTGGTTGAAAAAAATTCCGCTCCTAAGTAATGAAGATTTCTTTCCGCGATTGGCTTAGAATGTTACGTTAGCTCGATTTCCTCAGTAACATTACTTTTATTCAATTAATGTTACGCATGGATATCGAGATGATGTAATCACCGAGACGGGGATGATTAATTCATTTAGTTCCCTATAATATATTGCCGCATTATCTCTGCATTGTTCGGTTCATCGGTTGCTGTAGATTGCTATCTTCGGATGTCTTTCGTGGGCAGGTGATTTCAACGCGCGGAAGAAAGATGGGGTACTGTGTTTTTGACAAGAATGGGCATGGGGAAGAAATAATAAAAATAAATAATCGGATCCTGAGATAGCGCGATGAGAATATAAATAATTTCGAGACTTCAATCTCAATTTTTACTCTTTCTTCTAATTTAAATTCATCAACAAAACTTCTGTGCTGTCTCAAGTTATGGGTTAGATGGAAGAGGAGACTTTTGGTCTCAATCTCGCCCGAATAAAGATGTTTTATTATTATTATTACCAAGCGATTATAAAATCCTATACCGCCTTGCTAAGGAACAACTTTTCCGCTGAGTTTTCAATCACTGGAAAAATACGACCAAGTGATGTGGATAGTTAAGATTGCTAGGAAACCATAAATTTTTCACTCACTTTCCATGAAATATCACATGAGTCTTCTCTTTACATTAGGCAGCTAGTGAACCATTCTGATAAACGTCTTTAGCTAGTTCTCTTGTAGCTAAATTCATGAAAGTCTTGATCGAGAATAAGCAGTCGATGATATCTTTCTCTAGATCGATATACACGTTACTACATTAATAATTAATTGTACGTATTTTACTATGTATTATACATCATACAGATACGATACAGAATTTTCAAGATTGTGCATTTATTGAGCGAATATACATCTATATATTACCTTTCAAGCCACCCTTCTGCTTGTGTCGATTAATTTGAGCATCGTTGTAGTATTTCGAGTAAATATAAGTCGTAAATTATGCATACATTATATATGGCTCGATACTCTTTTACGTCGACCACTTAGTAGTATTTCAGATGTCTTTTGGTCATTATTTCTCCCACAAATTTGCAAAACTCTCTCATAAAGCTCATCCCTCTTTCAAAATGCAAGATTTCCTCCTTAAATCCCGCATTTATACCTATTCATCTAATTCCCTCAACGAGGGATATTCAGGTATGCATTTGTCCGCGAACACCGTCATTTCGCGATCAACTTGTTTCGCGACCACATCTCATCCGTCCCGAACAATTTTCATACCCTCCTTGTTCGGCCATCCAGCTGCCTTCGTAGGGACCATCCGTATCGACATTCGATCCAAGACGCCTCATCAAACTATCCTGCCCGTTATGTGTCAGGGTGGTTGGTCGGGCCGAAGACCCATTGGGCCAAGGAGGAGGAGGCGAGAAGACTCACGCGATGCGCAAATTAAATCGGCCCTTCGCCATCTGTTCCGTAATTGCCAAAGACCTTCCCGAGCCATCCCCGTTCTTCTCCTGCTGCTCAATGGAGCCTTCCGTGGCCTCCGAGGCCCACCTTCGGACACCTCCTGGGGTCTGCGCCCAGCGTGAAGCACATCGTGAAGGATCTCCGGATAAGGGGTTGAAGGTGTTAATAGAGACTCTTACATCTAAGGGAGTAAACGCTATTAATTTACTGGAGGAGAAAGGCGGCAGTAAAATCTTCAATGGGGTCTCTGTACTTGCTAAATGTACGCAGCGGTCAACACTGAGAGGAAGTTTGAAAAACTTGTTTCCCTTTCTTAGGCTGCGGAATTGTATGTCTGAAGGAGATCAAAGAAGAAATTTAGAGGAGATAAAATGAGAAACAATATCATTGAAATTATGAACGTTAAGAAGTATAATTTAAGAAGGAAGAAAATTACGGCGGATTCAGGTGCGAATTTCAGTGGTTAGAGGTCCTGAGTGCAAGGAAGTGCCCTTTGAGGGCCCACCAAGAGATTATTCATCTAAAAAAAAAAACGATGTCTTTTTTAGGACTCCCTAACGGTAAGACCTTCAGCTTGTACCTAGTGCGCCTAATTGAAAATCCGCGCCTTTTGATCAAGGGAGAAGGAATTGCAGGTCGCCGTGGAAACAAGGTGAAGAAAATATGAGGTGAATGAAATGAGGAAAGAAATTGCTAGTAAGTATATTAAATATGGAGGTTATTCATTAGAAGAACAGTGGCTATATGACAGTTCTGTGATTTTTGGCCGTGAGAATATGCTTTAAGTGTAAACCTCCAATGAAGAAAGGGCAAATGCGAAACCTTTCATGAACTCATTGGACGAGTTACATGTGGCAGGTATTCAGCGAAGATCGAAGAAAGAAAAGTCTATCGGAATTATCTCCTCTTCTTAAAGCGGGCGAAGAAAGGTTGGATTAAGTTACATGCACATGCATCCTTTACGACCTGCTTTATCTCACCAGGCATTAAAATACCGTTAAGTAATTTAGGCGGTTTTACTTTTCAGTTTTTAATCCTCGGTAAGGAAAAACAGGCGAAGGTCGTCCGCACAGGGAAGAATTACGAGAGGGCGTAAAAGGGTGATCAAGTCACCGTAAATTCAATCAATTACTTCTTCCTTATATTAAAACGGGGATAGCGTCTCCAAAGGCGCTCCGAAGGCCGTAATAAGGATTTTAATGGTCAGTCGCAACTCTGAAAGACGTAAGGAGATTCTCGAAATACCCACTGCCCTCCAGCGAAGGCCTTTTGTTCATTCGTGTATGCGATGAGTTGGATGACGAGGGCCACCTCCTTCTTCTTCTTCCTTCTCCCTTCTACCTGGAGTGGTCAATCTCTCTCCCTCCAGCTCCTTAAGCATGGGCAGGTGAATGAGAAGTCGAGCCTTGGGGAAGAAAAAAATTCCTGACAGCTTCGGAAGTGTTGGGATACAAATTCTGCGTTATGAGGTTGAGCCGATGCGGGTTTTCCTTCTGTCGTTTTGTTTTCACTCGATCAAACAGTTATATTCCAGCCAACCCGTGTGCGGGGAGTGAAATCTCAATAGAGTTGTAATTTAATCAGTCGAGCCTTAAGCAACGGGACATTACAACTCATTCTCCGTGTGTGTCTGCGACTTCTTTTTCTTTCTCTTAACATGCATAAATAAATATGAAAGGCTGTGGCAGTTGTAATACCGCTAAATTAACATTTTCTTCACATTAAAAATATGTATATACATAAATAATGATTACTTACTCACGGGCAAAGCCTTTTTGCGAGGTAAAAAATACAAATGTTACAAGAACTGATAAAAAATTGACTCATGACAGTATATGTACAGATACAAGGCGAAATATAATATTCAAGACAACAATACAAAGACAATGATTCTATTAAAATTAACCATCATTATGCCTCTCATATTCTTAGAACTTATAAAGAATACTGTTAAAGTAATCAGTGGCATTTCAGTGTCACATTAGTGGAATATATTTAGGTCTGCCCAGTTAAATTATATAAGAATATTTTGTCAGATTTCAGTCGGATGTCAGAACTTTTCTGCTAATAAATGTCTTTTTGAACTAATTATTAAATAAAATTAATAGGCATGGTTAATTATAATTACAATACACTAATTAATGTATAAAATTGTTTCTTTTTTGTTGTCTTATTTAATATAAAATCACACAAACCAATTTATCCAAGTATATGCTAAATTGGGATGAAACCACGATAAAAATCTACTAATGCTATTTGGGATACAGTTAAAGACTCTAACAGCCTATTTGGGAATATCTACTTTTAACGTTTACTTTACTTTATTGCGTTATTCAAAATTGGCGCGTTATAACATGAAGTAATAACTTATCAAACCATTTTTATTATCACCAATGAATTCAGAAGTATAAAATAATCGTAGAATAATCAATCCCAACAGAAACATCAACATAAATAAAATTTTCGGTCAATTTTATGGAATTAATCGATTTTTTTATAATCCGAAACCAATTACGTTAATATAATTACATTTCAGAAACACTATAGTGATCAAATAAAAATGGGGTAGCATAAATGCTTGCTTATTATCCGAAATGCGTTTAATAATACGAGATAATCAGCGATCGTATTTGATGGACCTGAATTATATCTCGTAGATTATAACGTGTTCAAGTCCTTAATCTATAGCACCGGAACAGGTGTCGACAAAGCTCTATCCGAGTCGTAATGAGATTCGCGAGGTAATTCCGTAACTAGTTTTTATATAACCCCAATCATCGTCCGCACGAAAGCGCAGAAAAAAGCACGGCCATGGAGCGGCCACTGTCCCACACCACCGCTCCGTCCCAGGCCATTCCTCAAGACAAAGAGACCACCCTCTGGCCGCCTCGACGACCGCTTCCTTCCCTGTCCAAAGAAATGCCGAAATGGAAACATAAGAAACCCTTGTCATCACCAGCTGCTGGTTGTAACTTCGAATCTAGAATTAAGGAGTGTGAAATAAAAAATAATCGGAATAAAAGGCCGTTCGAAGGCTTCGGACGATTCCTGAAAAAAATGCGGAGCAGGGGTCCGATTTTTATGTTTCTCTCTCAAAATAATCCATTTATCTCTTCCACCGGATGTCTTCCATGTTCTGTTTCTTTCCTATTCGTTTTTTGGGTCGCTCTTCCTTTTGAGATCTAATGGATTCTGACTATTGTCGAACACGGACGGCGGTGTAATTTTTCTCTCGATATTCTTTTCCTTCCCACCTGTGTGACGAAGAAAGGATTTTAGTGAAAAATTTCCGAACTATTCTTCCTTTGCCGAGTGAATATAAATCATTCGCTTGACTGAGACTGACCGCTCTCGATGGATGCTTGGAATACTTATCCTTAGGAATCTTCGTATTAGAGACATCCTAGCCCATATTTTTCTAATGAATGGATATTCACATTTCATTTATAATAGAAGATCTCATTAGTCTTATAAGCTAACTGTGCGTTTTAACGTACAGATTATTATGGGATTACTAATTTGAATCAATTTAGTGAGTGTTACAAAAACGCCAAAAACATAAATTGAGGTCTTGGATTACAAAATCAAAGTGGTAAGGAGCAAATTTAAAAACATTGCAACCATAAGTTTCTATATGTGCTTAAAAAACATGCTCTTGGAGCTAACTTCTACAAATAGATTGCCTGAGAAACTAATCTAAGGAGATCATTTTAACTTGAGGCCAAATAGAGCTCTGATATCTCGGGTGCTCGCTGAAATTTCCTTGAAATATTTTTGGCTTCGTACTTTAAATTTAGTTCTTACTTATACCTGCATTATCTTATCATTGGAATCACTAAATTTATATGATAATCAATGTTTAGAACTTTAACATTCAAATGCATCCCATTGGTATACAACTGCGCTTTCGCCTTTCATTAATTTATAATTTTAATCATATTTGATCAATAAATTACTGCGTCAAAACTAGTCGTTATATTTTGGCTTTAAAGTGTGGTATTTTTGTAACCTTTTCGTTTATGTTGAAATATTATCTATGTACTAGAGAAGTTGTTTCTGTTTTATATTCCTACCGTCATTGAATTCTATAAAATAATTCGGTAGCCATTTGATTTTATTAATTATATTCGAGTTTGAATTCGAAGACGATTCGAAGAAGATCATATCTATAAAATAGCCTTAATGTATTGAATTTCTATAAAGAGTAATCTCTGTCTCGCAGTTAGAGGAAAGAAAATCGGATTCAAGCGGGGTGATTGTCGACAACCTATTTTGTAAAACTAAAAACCTCATTCCGTAAAAGTCATTCCGTCTGTAACGGTACTTCTCCTTCATATCCTTGAAGACTATTTTTCGAGACCTTGTTGCGAGCACTCATTCTTCTTTTGGAATCAAAGACTTTCATTGTGTCGATGCTGAATTCGTTCGGAGACCGCTTGGATTGTTCCCAACTGAATTTATTCGTCCGACTTATTCGGCGCTCAAACACATCTCCCAGGCTGCTTTTCTCATGTTCCTGCTCGCTCTGTGTGGCAACTGGTTCCACTCCGTTTGATACCGCGGGTTGAACCACTCCCAGCCTCAATCTGCCTTCCCCCTGGGCAATCCACCCTCATCTTTCAGCTCACTTTTTCTGCGTCCAATCCCTTCTTTCATTACGACCACAATCATCGCCGGCGTCCACTCCAATGATAGCCAAATGCCCCGAATCTCTCGCCCTCCCCAACCCGACCACGTTGGCCATTACCATGCGCAGATGGGATTGTTATGGTCATCCTCTTCTCTTGCGGCAATTACCCAAACCCCCGCCGGCGATTTTTTTCGCGAAAAGGCGTGCGTAAGCGGCGCGAAATAAGACCAGCCCCCTTTCTTTCCCAGAAATTTACAAAGTCGGCTCGCGTTTATTTCCTCGCGAGGAGGAGGCGGAAAAAACTAATTGTTCCTCTCCGGGGAATGGAGGAAAAAGCGGACCAATAAAATGTTGCATGTTGACGGATGAAAGGGCAATAAAAATGTTTGCGAAGGTTGTCCTTTTTTCCTCTGGGATACGTTATTGAACATCCGGTTGCGGAGGCCGGTGATTTCTTCCAGCTGAGATGGTTAATGTTCGCGGGAATAAATGTGTCTCACTTGATCCCGGTGCTCGTTGCGGATTTTTTTCCTCTGTAACTGTATCGGAAATGATCGTATTTAAGCGGAAAGTTATTGCCGGTAAAGCAGGGGTACCTAACTTGGGGTAGGCATACCCTCACTGGAAGCATATCCAAGGAGGTACGGAGAATTTTAAGTAGAATAGGATATTTTACTGTTTGAGTATTCCAAAAGCAGTCCTTACAACAGAATTTCCCTAATCTTATACGTTAGTTGTGTGGTTCACTTTAAATAAGGCTCATTATGAAGGCTAGGGGATAAGATGCAGTTATGCTGTATGGTACGCGTATATGGGAAACAAAAATGTTTGGAGTTCCTGCATTAAAATTCATTATTAGATTCATGTTAACCGAGTTTCGGTTTATTCAAGACTCTTAATTTACAACTCTATCAAGGCATGTTTTCTCTTTCATTGTTAAGAAACAGTTCATGATGGCCATTGTAGTGTATTTTTTATGGCCGTGAAACATGGATTGTAACGGAATCAGAGAATAGGTGTTTAGAGTCAAAGGAAGTGTGGTGTTACAGAAGAACGATGGTATAAAATGGTCAAGTAACTATCGAAGAAGACATCCCACGAGCAAATGAGGTGAGTACTGTGGAAAACTACGATGAAATGAGGGAATGTAATTGAAGACTATAGGGTACAGTAATCTTGGAATGAATGGTAGAGGAGAAGAATCGCAAAGGAAGATCTAAGTTGGATTTAGAGACGAGTTAAGACTAAGAGTTATGTTGGGCTGAAGCGGTAAAGGGCAGGGAATAGATCATGAAGAGATGCAATAAAAACTATCTTAGAATTATTAACCAATGGTGGTGGTTATTATCGGAATTTGCTGTAAATTCCTTATATTCTGCATAATTCCTCAAGTCTCAGGTAATACAATCATACATAGTAGCTAGAATATTCATTTACATTTTAAATGTTATTATTTGACTTATCACACCAGATTGAAACAATAATAATTTAGATGAATCTTCTTGCTACTATGCATTACTGTGAAACCTCTCACTTTTGAAATGTTATACTAATTTTAATTGCATTTTTGCGTTCTTTATGATTGAATCAATTGCCAATCCTGACTCATTTAACTATACGTAAATTTAAAAAATTAATAAAATCATTAGGTAGATATGACGACAGAATATTCCAGTGTCAAAGTGAAATATTTTTATTTCTTAATTGGCACAAAGGTTTTGGTGGAAAATGATAATTAGAAGCTCTAATAACCTACTGCTTCAAAGAAAGCATGTTTCTCACAGGATAAGAAGTCTTTCTAATCAGATACTCATATCGAAATCAACATATTTTTTAACGTATTTGCCTTGCATAACATCCCACGTCATCCGAAGAAAATCTTCGCTCGGAGGGCAATCCACCGTTTATCCACCATGTCGCCGGCGATAAAAAAAACAATTTCAGAATCTCTCCATCTTCTCTCCTAAGACTCCCTTATAAAACATCTCACCGCGTCAATCCGCGGCATTAAAAGACTGCTAATGGCCATTTACAGAGGCGTGTAAAACGGTGGGAGCCGCAGCCCTAACGAAGACAAATGCTCCGTGCTCTTCAGATGGATTGGATACGGAGCGAAGCAGTGGGATATGTGGATGGCAGGGGATTTCTTGCGGCCGGTCTCGCAGGATGCGGGACTCGTTCCGAGCGATTCCCTCGCTTCGGACAGCTCCTTCTTTGTGTAACTGACCTAAGCGAATTTCACTGAGGATGCTGGGAAACGGGGAAGAATTCTCCGGTGCGGAAATATGGGAATATTTCACGCTCGGGTACCCCCGCGGATAACGAAAAGTTCCCTCTCCCCGTCGAAAATAAGAAGGAACTAATTGGTTCGTTCGATGGGCTGGGATCCCGTGAGAAAGTGACCGCCGTGGTCGCTGGCTCTTATTTATAATTGCTTCTTTCGCTGCAGTCCAAGGGTCAGTTGCGCGTCGCTAATGAGTCCCGCTAATTGTCCATTTGAACTGTTGGAAACGGTCGTACTTCATTACTATATTGGAAATGAGTCGAGCTACAGTTTCTTCCAGGCTTTCCGGTTAAGTGATTGATCATAGGTCATAGAGGTGTCTCTAAATTTTTGTATAATATCACTATATTGAAGTTTATTCTATGATCATACATACCATATATTATCCTCCGTTTCTTATAAATAAATAAGTTGAAAATTGAAAAAAATAGGCTTTGGCATACATATTTTAATCCAAGTCGAATCAAGAAAAAAGCAATTATAAAAGATTATCGGAGAGTGAGAATTATTGAACACATTGTATAAGCACATATTAAATTTGCATCTTTTCTTTTTATTATTACGTTTATAAGAAGGAAGAGAAGAGCTGGCAAATATTCGCGCCATGTTTTAGTTAAAATCAAGGCAAGCAATAACAAACTAAATTTTAGGATAGATTCTGGTGCGATATTAATTATAGACTTTGTACTTCCTATTCCAGAATTTACTTAGATTTGTCGGTATTTAGTACTTGAAAAGAACAATAGCGATGTACACTTAAGGAACTAGAACTCACTAACAAATTTTTCACGCAAATTTTTAACCACTCGGTCATTTTATCCTACTCGCCTCCTGTTTTAATACTGTTTTAGCAATTTTCCATCACCTTTTTAACTATAAATTCTGCTCCTACTTTCTGTAATAATACCTTTCATTTTAAACTTAATTTTAATTATTTGCATTCATTGAGAAAGGTGATCATTTGATGAGAATGTCCCGTTAAATTTACAGTAGCCTGCGAGATACAAAGGTGAAAAATATTTAATATGGTTAAAATTAGAAATCAAAAAGAGAAAAATGTCCATCCTATATTGGATATTTTTAAATTGACTTCAAGATTGAATTAATTGCTTTGAGATGCGTATACCAATCCACAGTCCAGATTGAGACAATTCTTTTCAGTTACAGCGGAATAGCGGTATTAGAAAATTACGAGTAATTTTACGTTCTGGGTTTGCTTTCTGTCTTCTTTTCTCATCTAAAGAGTCATCACCGAGAAGATGCCGAGATATTTCCGGATTCAGGAGAAATAACTGTAGTTTCGCTTGCTATGTGGAAAGGGAAAAGACAGCAATTCAGTCAATTACAAATTACAAAAAAATAATTGCTAAGAACTAATTTTCTACCGCAGGATTTCCCCAGCTACACGAACTGAAGCGTAAATTAAGTAAGTATGGAGTTATGATTCTTCGTACTCGTGGACGAGTAATTATCACTTGAATTGTAAAAACAAAAAGGCATTCTGGAGGTGAACTCTTTGCTATAGACTGAAATCTCCTTTTGAAAATCTTTGAACGCCACATGTAAAATTCCTCATGTTAGTTTTGCTATTTTGACCGGAGTGTACTATAATAAAAATTGAGAACGCTAGATTTCTCATTATATTGATATCAATTCTTTCCAAATTAACTCATTAATGTCATTAGGTATTTCATCTTGCTATTTCTTCTATTAAAATTATATTCCCCCTGAGGTATTTAGATAATTTAATATCTTATTTGAGCCAAGGAGAATTCGCAGATAGTTAGGCGCCAGTTATGGGGGCACATTATCCATTTGTTTTACAGCTCATTAAGCTCATTTCTACCTTTCGGTTGGTTCATATAATTTCTGTAATTACTTATTTAAACGTTTCTCGCTGTAAATGGTATTTTGTCGTAGAGAAAGTACAGTGAGGCTCTGAACGGTAAAATCGACGTTATGTAATCATTCCTCAAAGAAAGACATGAGAATTAATTATTTTCGCAAGCGATACGCGATAATATCACACTAAAAACCATAATCAAACGCGCGTCGTTTACACCCGATGCCGCTCACAGATAGGCGGCTTGTAGGGTGTTAATGTAGATGATATTTCGACGTTTCCCTGAAAATTGCATTGTACGTCTTAAGACTAATTAGAGGCAAGCATCAGTACATTCAGTACAAGCAAACATCGACTACTGTCGCTCATAAAGCGTGGTTGTAAAAAAAATGCTTCTGAAAGTTAAATCCTAACATTAGTGAACCTCGTTGAATACGTCATTGTGAGGGCTGAGCTGATATCGTGGTCCAGTGAGTGGAATGCGGGAAAGAGATGAGTTGTACTTCATGATCTTTCTCCATCTCTCTCGGAAGGGACAGGTGGCCGAGTGTATCCGAGTTATCGCGTGGGACGTCCGAGAGGTTATAAGGGCTTTTGGTGGCAAAGGTTGTCGTAGAAATGGAATAGGAGAAAAAGGAAGAAAGAGCTTGTAGGAGTGAATGGTTGCACGGACGCAGTGGAATGATATTCATCCACTCTTTCACTCGAACCTTGCCTTTGAAATTTCATCACTCCATCCTTCCATATTAAGGGATGTGAGAGACGAGGAAGCATCTGTACTCTCTTCGGAGGGAAATTCGCGCCTGAGGTTGAATACTCTGTGCCCTTTCAGTAGAAGCTGTAAGATTCGAAATGGTTATAAGTATTATAAAATCAAAATAGGTACACTCTTTCAGCTAGGTGGTCATATGTGGTTCGTGAACATTCTCTGAGCTTATGTCGAAAACAGAGAAGGCATTATTATTGATTATCTCCAAAAATTCACCTAAAATTAAAAACAAGTAGGACCAGAATAAAGTAATATGGCCGAATCAACGCTTTAATTTACATAATACCACATTAAATACATCCACTAATATCATCATCAAGTACTATCTCTATGCAATGTATTGAAACCTAGGTCATGATTGTGTGTATTTAATGCGGTATTGTATAAATTAAGTTCAAACATAAAATTAAATTTTGATTCTATCATCTTATTTTATTCTGTGATGTAGTACCACCAAGTAAAGGCCAAAACCATCAAGATTCCTTCTAAAATCACTGCAGGCATGAAGGTTTCTTTCTATAATTGATAAATTTTATAAAATTAAAAATATCCAGAGGACTATTTTTAGATTATTATTATATTTCTAAAAAATATTCAGAAAATCTTTTTTATTTTAATCAATGAATAATAGAATGGAATTTTACTGTTTGAGTACCCTCATCGACCTACCAATTCAGAGTCCAGTTGAATAGAACAACGGCTTTTCATACATATCTACTCTTCTCTTCAAACCTTCGCTCGAACTAGTTGCACTTAATAATTAATCGTCCCCTTCCATCTTTATACGAAGGATATATAAGATAGGTACATGTAATCACAGTAATATCTATTCCAAATAACTTAATTTGGTATAGTTCGTTATTTCAAACTTCGGAATTTTTTTTTAACGATACATCAACACTTGCAAAAGAAATTCAGCCGTCGAAGCACTTTCAGAAACAATACCTACTACCACCAAATTCGATGAAAATATTTCGCTTGTTCCACCCCTCCTGATTAGTACCTACAGATACCCTATCCACGTACCAGAGAAGAATCTTCAGACATGATGTATCGCGCTTTCGCAAGGATTCCCTTATAATCGGCCGTATGCTCCAGAAGGAAAAGAATCATAATTCGAGGAATCCGAAAGGGACGCGCGAGATTCCGGCGCTCCTCTCTCCGATCCGGCAAGAGTGTCGCGGCGATGCTCATGCTTCTGGATCCCTCGCATTTCTGCAGCGCGGCTTCATTTTTTCCTTCCTTTTTATCTCCCTTTCCTTCTCTTGGTACACCCAACCCCACTCGTATAAACTACTTACGCTCTGCGGGTCGTGACGTAGGCGGCGGCAGAAAGAATGCAGTTCTGCGGTCATCATGCTGCCAGAGAGGGAAGAAAGAGAAAGGGGTGGAAGAAGTGGGAGGAGGGGGAAATGAAATGTTCTGGACAACGTCTTTGAGCGACTTGTACGACTGCGGCTTCGCACAAGAACTGTTTTGTATTATTATCCATGGTTATTGATATAATTATACGAGATATTATACTTTTTTATATAAGTTCAATCATATTTATTTATATTTAAGATAACATTGCAAGTTGGCCTTCTGGCCAGGTGGCAAAGTTTAAGGGGAACATAAAAAAGTTTGGCATTTGCCAAAAGACGGGAGAGAAACCCCTCCAAAAACCTCCCGTAGGCTGTACAAATAAATTACACTGTACATATTATAATTATATATGATATAAAATCCATCGTACTTAAAATATATTTAATATCTATCATTTCAGTATAATAATACAGTATATGGTATTGTATCTACATAATCATATTTCGAGAGAGTAATAAGAAAAGTGTTTCTTTCATTCACTTTTGTCTGTCTTATTCATTACTGAATATGATGAGGGTCTATAAACTCACCGAGAAGGGATTGGCTAAATGTTAAACCTCATAAAAATCCAAAAGTCACTACTACAATAGAGCGTTAAATACCTCAAATGACTATTAAAGTGCGATTTTTGTGTTAATAAACAAAGAGCTATTAGATTATCGAACAAAACATTGCTTTTATCTGTTTTACTTTGAGCCCTGCTCCAAAGCAAATTACTTGTTACTAATACGAGGTAACTGCAGCTGAGATATGAGTGATTCGGTTCGATTGCACATTTTTAGTTTTCCCTTATCGAATGCTACAATGAGTAATTTTCACTGGACATTTTGGACTGGAACTAAAGATGGTATTCTGACTCAATGAGGAAAGCAAGAATAAATTCCCTCTTTCCTCATCAAGGGAAGACCTATGTCCTCGCGATAATTAATTTAATATATTTACCATCGCGGTGTATATTAATGAAATTTAGGGTTAAATAAGTGTAAATTTGTTTACAGAATAAATATGGTTTTTCCTGTTTGCTTGGGATTTAAATTTGAAATTAAAAATTTTGGGTGCCACTAAATAAACTATTGCCCAAAGACTCAAACAGCGAACTTGCTTAGGTGAATAAATTTTAGAAGAGGAAACAGTCAGAATTTCTATTTATTCCTATATATATTTCTATTTATATTTAAAAGAAGCGTGTTGGAGAAGCTTAGATTAGTTTAATATTCGTATGTGTTCACTACGAGTTGGAGATCTGGACATTGTTTTGCACTACTGTGCGGTGGTTGTTCAAAAGATATTCATTGTATTTGTAAAAACCTCCTCCAAATCCTCTCAATATCCTCAGCTGCACTATTTATTTGTTTTTCGAATTTTGATCCCTCTCAATCTTTCCCTCCCTTTCTATTTTCGTGTTTCCACTCTGAAAAGATTTCTTCTTCGCCCTCATTATTTTCCCATAAATCTGTTCTACTCTTATTTTCCCTTTTTATTTTCTTCATATTCCTGTTTCTTTCTCTGCTTGCTTCCTTTACCTTCTCTTTGATAATTGTCTCTTTTTGTTCCTCTCGGCATTGTTTTCCTCGCCCTGCACTTTCACTTCTCTTCTTATTTGTTATTTTTATCTGGAGATTCTCCTGGCCTTCGAACCCTTTGCATAATTTCAAAGCTCATGTAATTGTATGTAGGTTTCGAATAATATACTATTTTTATAAGATTTAAATTATCATTATCATCACCATAACATATTATCATTGATTAACTACATGTGCATGGTTACAAAACATGAAGGTTAGTAGTGCAATTCCGTGCTTTCGAGTTGTTCATGTGAATATTATTTGGAAAGAAGCTGAGTTTATTACACAATTAAACCCGTATCTCGAAAGCTCGCCTTGTGACTGTAGTCGAGCGTTAAAAAATCTGTATAATAAGCCAGATACGTAAGGAAAGTAGTTTTAAAGACGCTTTACATGTCTAATTAATTTGTATTCGTGCTAAGCCTTTTACAGCATTATTTTTCGTTTAGTCTCGTACTTTGACTCCACTAATTGGCAGTTCTTATTTAATTGCGAGAGATAAATCAGTTTCAAATGTCAGCGTTGTATATCCTACCTCCGTGGAAGACGGGATAAAAAAGTTTAACCTCTCAGCAGGTATTAATCAGTTTATTAAGCCGACGATAAGTTTTATAAAGTCGACGTGCATTTCTGTATACTTAACATTCACACGTTACTGCGTCTTTATTCTCAGTGAGTTGGAATCCTCGATAAAAACTTGACACACATCGTAATTTTTATAGCCGCGAGTAGTATTGCAGTCGCCTTTTTTCTCACTTCTAAATACTCGGAAAGCGGAGGCTATTCGCGGAATGCGAGATTCCACGTGGAAACGATGGCCGTAAGGGACACCTGTCGCAGATCCGATGGTCCCTCATTGAAAGTGACTCTGGTCGCTCGTGCATCGAATTATCGGAATAACCGTGGCAAGTGCGAATTTGCAATCTCCAGCAAAGGCTCAACGGTGCGTTGAGAAATCGTTCTCGGCGGTTTTGAGGCTGCGGTGAAAAGAGGCCCTCAAGCCGTGAACTTCCTGCTGCATTCATCTGCGGGGTCATCAGTGTGTTTCCTTTTCTTTCTCTTGCATCTTTTTCCTTTTTTCATTTGGAGAGGGAGTAAAAACGGGCTTTCGCCGCTCGTTCTCTGATTCGCGATGGACAGGGGCACTTTTAATTAACGCTGTGCTCGAAACGATGCTGAAAGTGATGTCCCGCGAAAGTTTAAGGCTCTCCATTGCGTTGTAGGATGCGGGGAAGAGTTATGTAAGGAGTGATTGAGGGGGAATTAAGTTTCAATTAAAGAGAATGGGTACCAAATAAAGCTAACTGCAATACGGTCGGCTCTTTTATAGAGAATGGACTCTTCCAAACTGGAATTCGCCCTCTCCTCAAGGAACAAGAACTTTCGCGAATTCTTTATTCTATTTCGTGTATATTTCTGTCGCTATTCTGGTGTGTTAACCCAGGGGGTGACTTTCATAAGCATTCATTTGCTTATCCACCCATAATCTTTTTCGGAGAAACTGCGAAAGTAATCATTCTAAAACTAATCTCCTTACTACCTTTGGAATTAGTTTATAATTCGCTTTTTAACAGCCGTAGCATTGGGCACTTTTCCATCATATTGAAGATTTAAAAAGTACCGCTATAGCTAAAAATATCTCAAAACAATCTATTACTTTGGAAGTAAATATCCTTTCATTTATTATAATTAATTAATTACATTATTTTATAGCCCGAAAGATGTTGAAGGACTTAATGGGTGAGATAAGCTAGAGGTGAAGAAGATGAGTTGCATAGGGATTTTTAAATTTTGTTGCAAATTTGTACATATGTTGCTTAAGTTGTTCCACATAATTTAAAAATGCTGATTATCATTTTACCTTATCACATTATTATCTTTTATCATGATTCTTGTAGTTTTCTTGCTTTTCGTATTACAAAATTAAACATATGATCTAGCATACCTTTCCGGTGTGCTTCAGTTGTGCATATCTCTTAAGTTTTTTGTAACCCAATCATAATACAAAGATGCCGAAAACGAAATTATATTGATTTAATAAAAGCTTTGAATGTTTTTCCATATAGTGAAGGAATGTATTCTGATAATTTATTTAGATCTCAATAATCCACCTCAGTCGGCATTGTAACCATAAAATTCCGGATCTTCTTCATCCAAGTCCTTCAAATTCTCTCGCTCTCTTTCCATACGTGAAGGCATCTTCCGTATCACTATGTTATCCTTTGATATTTCCACTCACTCGCCGTCCTTCGTTCTCACCTTTGTTTCCCTCTATCTTTTCATCTATCCTTCACCTTTCCATGTTCACTACTTATCCCCACCTTTCACATTTCAGATCATCCCCATCGCACCCACGAACTGATATTTCGTATCTCTGACCCTCCCTCTACTTTTCAACAGCAACTTGAATAATGTTTTAGTTAATTCCTTATCTAATTATCGTTTCGCTGTGAAATTTATTATCGGAAAGACTAGATCATTTAATCTATATGCATGTGTTTATGTTCGGGAAGGAATCTTTACCATCTAACCTCCTTCATAGAGTTGATGCTTTTGGAATTGAGAGGATTTTCTGGACGATTAAAACGCAATTTAATCAATTGACACTTTCAGCTACTTTTGAGTCAAATCCAATAAAATTAAGAGAAATTCATGTATGCATTTCTTGATTTAATCCAAAATGCTAATGCTAATGAATTATATCCAACATTCTAATTATAATCAACAGAATCAATCAGTATCCTTTAATACTGTTAATCCTTATTAGAATAATTTTTAATAGAATTAGTGGAAGCAAAACCTTCGAAAGATACGTACGTAACTGGTTAAAAGTGAAGCATTCGAATTTGGCTTTTAATCGGGTTAAGAACTGGCGTAGAACTGAAATCGAAAACTGGAAAACCGAACTAAAGCCGTCAGATTCAAATTATTGAACCGGAACCGCAAAAGAAGACAGTTAGTTCTTAATTCGTTTCAATTTCTCATTCCCAATGATTCCACTTTAATTAAGTGTAAACGGAGGAAAATTCTGTTCGTAACTACGATTTGCTACTAGCAAACACTAATGCTCGACATTTAGATTTATGCTTTCTGTATGTTGAAGATTATTTCTTAATGTTACCACCGTTTTTGAAGATTCAACAGAGCGTAGTGACAAATTAAAAGAGCCATAAATTAAGGAAAACGTACATTTAGAAGGATAATATAATGATTGTCGAAGCGAACAAAACTGGTTGGAGCGAAACCGGATGAATATAAATTTTCGTTTTTACAATGCACCAAAAGCAGGAGCAAAATATATTTTCGAAATCCAGGTTTTAGTGACTTTTCTTGTAGTCCTTATACTTTTTGACACTCAAATGGAAATATCTGACCTCGAGTCATCTCTCCTTCACACTAAAAATCCCTCCCTTCTCGACTTCCGTCCTCTGGATTTCTGTTTTACGCCTTCTTTCGCATCCTTCCCCTCCGTTACTCATCGGCTCTCCTCCTTTGATTCCCCTTCGCCGTCCATTTGGGGGAGAAGCCCATAAACAGAGGAAGGCCTGCAGCCCATGTGGTGGCTAAGGGAGAGGTCGCGGATGACGGCCGCGGGTGAAACCACAAGGGAGAGAAGAGTTAGTTCCACCATTCAGCGCAGGATATTTAGGAAAAAAGAATCAGTACGGGAGAGTTGGGAAAGGAAATAGAAAATGGCAGATAATCAAGCGAGAACCCAAGAGTCCGGTTTTGCCGCCTTATTCCCGTGTGCATTTTCAACTCCGCCAAGCATTTATGTTAATTAGGGGAAATATCTTCAGCGTTGCAAATGGGCTCTTGTATACGATCAAGCAGCGTCGTAAGCTATGCGTGAAATCCGGAATAAAGTTTTGATATTGTAGTAAAAGGGAGGAATTGCTCAATAAATTCTGTAATTCAATTTAACGCGTGGCCTTTACACACATCGCGCTAGAGTTGCAAAAGTAGAAGAAATACAGTTTATTTTTACGATTTCCTAGGAATGGAAACACTATTGGAACTTTGCGATTTCAAGTTGGGATTCCAAGTACAAGGAACAGTTATGGGGAACTTGGGTGAAATTTTAGTGAAGCATTCGAATTTTGCTGAATTATCATTGTTTCGTTAGACTTGCTGTATTCATTCATGAAATCATGAGATTATCATTATTTTATTTTTAGATTCCCTTAATTTACTTGTAAATAGGATTTTTCCGTAGATAAACGCCTTCGGTTATTATCCGAAACAAAATCATTCCAAAAGAAGGAAATAGTTTCGCAAGGAATGGAATAATTCAAACCTTTACCTGTACCACGATATATTTTATATAGCAAGTAGGATTGCTGATAATTACTTGATACGAAACCATGGTCACAAAATAAGCTATATTGTAACGATATAATAATAGTTAAATTTGTTATCATTTCATTCTTTGAGAATATCTAGGATTCGAACCACGAAATACTGAGGCAATTGATAGTTTGATTGAAATACCTTCATCTACTGACGGTAAAGATACTTTGGTCACATCAAATTCCTGATTTATCACAAGCTAGCGCAATTAATACCGCACCGAATAGTGTCTTACGACTTATTAATCCAGAGTAATTCTACCAAGGAAAAAAGCATGTCAGATGTATTACGTAAAAGAAGATATTGAGGTGGATCATCAGTATGAGGAAAACAATAATGTATAAGTCTAAATATTAATCGAGAAAATTGAATAAAAAGGATGAAAAAACCGCAAAGATCCTCCGAGGCTTCCAGCCAACCCATCCTTGATCTATCGTGCACGACCGGAAGATTAGCCGTAAAACATCTACTGTAAAAGGCGTAGTCTGTGACAGGAAATCCATAGCAGTATCTTACACCTTTACCAAGTGGGAATTACACGCGGGAATTAGGTAATTCATCCTCTTGCAGACTTGTTACTCTCCGTCTTCAGCGACTCTCACCAACCAATAGGCACTATTCACCGCGTGATTCGCGGACAGAGCGCGACAACGGCTTGTCGGCGTCCGACACGGCCTCTCTCCCAAGTCGGTAAAGCACGTAAGGGCACGTCCAACAGGACCCACGCAAACACTGGCACAGACACGCGCTTATGCGTACATAGCAGGTGATATTAGCACTTCGCCCGGTTCCTCCGCCGCCTGGATTCCACCGACTCTCCTCTCATTGGCAGAAAAACTTAAGCAGTCGCCGCGAAATGTCTGGCATTTCACGTGGGGGTGAGGGGAGACAAGATGGACACGAGGAGTTTTCGATGTTTATGCGCTAGCTCGCTCACTAAAGCACACATACGCATTTTGTTCCTCGTGTATGTCCAAGTGTTTACAGCGCGCCCGTCCCTCAAGCTGTTTTTCCCCCCCGGCCCCCGGTCAGCTGTTTTTCCCTTCCGAGTCATTCATTTTTTCCGCAACCCCTTTTCTCGGTGCCATTCTTCGCTCCAACCGCGTGTTGCCGAGTGGGGGAGGCTGGAGACATTTTTCGGTGGGTCCGGTAGCGTGAGAGGGTCTCCCCGACTGGCTGGACCACAGCTGCCGCGGCGGGGGTGCGACCGTCTGGATCGTTTTGGGGGGATGGGGGATGCACGGAAGGGTGGGGTCGGTGACGGTAGAGCTGCCATCTTCTACACGCCTCCGATCGGTTTTGATAGACGTAAGGGGGGATGCTTAAGCTGAATGGGAATTCTGTTGCTTTCGCGATTACTTCGGTGTTTCTTATCAATTAAGGAAGGGAAAACCGATTAGAAATGCCTTTGCGATACTTTTAAAAGGAGGATTTGCAATTATATCGCAGATTATGGTAGACCATATAAATAGATTACTGATCACTTGTCGAGACTGTTGAAGCACAGTAATAAAATCATCTTTGGCAGTAATGAAACCAAATATGGAATGTGATTCGTATTATTTTTCATTTTTCGTTCTTTTAACATTCTCTCATAAATAACTCGAAATTTTTTCCATTTTATTTCATTGCTTTATTAATTCATAATTTATCGTTGAACACTTATTAGAGGTTTGAAAAGTGTTAAATAGCCGTCTTTTTACACCATTTAAAAATACTTTTTGTAGTCCTATTTATAATGGGAAAGGAAACTAAATATAACGAAGATAGAAACGAATTTAGTTTTACTCTATTACTATAACAGTAATTTTGACCTTTTTAAAAACTAAAATTTCTCTTCCATTATTAAATTATTTAATCCTTATTCAAACATATATTATCTATCAGGAAAAAATATGAATTTAATCAATAAATCAGCGAATGACTGTTATATAGGAGAAGATTTTCCTACTTATCTTGAGTACAAGGAAATCTCCTAAATTTCATATTCGATTTTCATTTTTTACGATATATAATTTTCTCTCAACGAGATTTACTTTTAGATACGTTAATTAACGTAAGAGTGGCGACAATTGTTTTTAATAAACCGCTCAAAGAGGTGCTATTAATCTGATAGTCTGCAATCAGTCTGGTACATATAGTCCCTGTCGGATAGTATATGTGCTACTTTGTTGATTATAAGCAGTTGTATAACTTAATACACCATTTTGTAAACTTTTTCTATGGCTTAGGAAGTCATTCTCATGTTAACTTTTAAAACTAGAGTTTGTATTCTTTTCTGAGTGCAGCGATTCGATACTTTTCCCTTTCGGTGTTTGGTTATTTTCGTATCAGTTGGCCAACCTGTCAGGAATGGTCCAAGGATGCTGAGAGAGATGAAGATGAGCCCGGGAGAGTTTCACAGATGCTTCGTAGAGCTAAACGAAAAAGAAAAAATGAAGTCGAGAGCAGACGAAATGCTTGGGACAGGAATGGCCTCCTACTCCCTAAAAATGCCATTATCGCAAAAACAAAGCAAACAGGGAAGATAAGAAAAACATCCTTGTGAAATGTTTGCATTTTACACTCTAAATGGCAAAAAAAATATATTTATCATGAAACGCCGAATATTTACTCTTATATATTTTAAAGTAATTGGAGCGTGATTTTACGGAATTGACAACATATCGTAACAGAATACCACAAAAATTTTGTCAACGCATCCCTAAACGGTCGATTTTAACTGGTTTACCTTTATCATCATCGGCGTCATTATCCATGGAACATGTAATAAGCAAAAGCCTCCATGTCACTGAAATTTAATTTAAAATAATTAGAAATGTAACGTTTAAGAGTCATTTGCTATCGAGGGTGTGAGCCACAATACCAATAATGAAGGGATATTTCGAGTATTCTGTTTCATGATAGTCCATGAGCTGTAAAGAACCATATTTGACGCAATTACCTTTATTATATGATAACTAGTACTTATTTTTTTATATTAAAACAACTTTGTATCATCTCCAACTACTTTTTCCGTCCCTTCAGTACCAACTCACTTTAAACACTCATCAAATAATTTTTGATTAAGATTTGCTTCTGATGATGGTACTTTGCTACCGAAATCGGTAAAGCATAGGAAAATAAATTGTGGAATGTACATTTTTTTATAATTTTCGAGTTATTAAATACTCATGTCTTAACCTGATAATTTTAGATTGATAATTCAATATTGTTTTTATTTTTATTCCTGCTTGGCGAATCTCCATGCTGAACATGAATTAATCACATGCAGCCATTAATCGGAAGGCTTTGCACTTAACGATACGGCACACCACTGTATACGATTAAATTTTTGATCTCAACATATTTATATATTACAAATTGTTCATACATTCTAAGTTTATCTATAAAGTATACATTTAGTAGTGTAACTGAAATCAGTTTTACATGTATAATCCGGAATTTATAAATTTTAGCTTCATTTACGAATCGGGTAAACAAAATATGTAGATGAAACAAAGGATTATTAGCTTAAAATTGTATCATTAGATTCGATTTTGAATATTCTTATCGTCCCAGGATCTCATTTTTTCCTACAAATCTCATTAGCTCATAATACACGATCAAAAACAAAAGAAATGCTGAGATGTCAAAATTATCGTCGGCACTAGGTTTTATTTACGTAAAAAATTGCGTTCGGAACGACGAGCGAGATTCATCCCCTTTCGAATGCCCAAAGTGGCTGCCATTTGGCGAACCGTGGCGTAGACTTAATGAGTATTCTAGGGAAGAAAAAACCCTTGTCACATCCGACGATGATGAGGTGAAATGAGGATTGGAGAGGTACTTAGAAACCATAAGAGGGTTGTGAGATAAGAGGGAGGGGTAAAAAAAGGGATGGTGTGATGAGATGAGTCGGGGGGGAGGGGAAAAGCCACTGGGGAATATGTGTAAGACGGGGGCGAGGGTGGAAGGGGGAGATGACACACGGGTCCAGATGTGGAGGACCATACGTTCCCACGACCTCTCCTTCGATCCCCCATCCCCGCTTCGTCCCCACCCGCGCTAATATATTTCAAATCCTTTGGTCCGTCTTATAACATAATTCCGGCGAACGCGTAAAAATTAAAAATACAAAATATTTTTTAAAATATATAACACAACCAAATACCAAAATCCTTTGTATCTATTAGAGGGCTTAGTATTCGAAGAACTGAATTTGGTTAAACGAGGCTTACGCGAATCATTCGTGTTTTTGAAATCAAATTACAGACTTTTACTACAGTATAGAATAGGGTAGATGCCGAAAATGATATTCTGTATTATTTTGAGAGTTTGTTGAGGTACCGCTACAATAAGTGATATATTTTGCCATAGTAATATGCGTAAAACGTTTTTTACCTTATAAGATTGGAATGCTGCGAAATACTTTTTTCTATAAAAGTCATAATTATTAAGTATAATTTGAATCATAGACTATCGTAAATATTTTCTCCGTTTAGAAAAACGGCATTCAGCAAGTTCATTATTCCCTAATCTATATTTTTATATAAAATGGATAATTGTAGTTTCGTAGTCTATGTTCATGCAAATAACTCTCTCAATGTATGTACATAATATTTCATAATTTTATCGAAAATCGTCACTTATTCTGTTATAGCATGAACTTTACTTTTTTGTGCTTTAAATTTTTACATGATTAAAATGTATCCACAATATCAATTGATATTTTCCATCCAGCTCTTTGAATAAGGCAGGGTATTAAATTTTAATTTCACAAACCTTTAATTTAAAAAATGTCGTAATATCTATTTTTCCTTGCATCCTTACAAAATCTTCCCCAATCCTTCGAAAATTTTTAAAGCACTTTCCTGTTTAAAATAAATAGAAATTTGTTTTTTTTATAGTTCCCACGAAAGCCTATTATCCTCGTAATTGATTTTTAACTCCAAAAATTTCTTCCCAACATTTTTTTATAGTTTGAGATTGCGGAGTTCACTTTCCAAAAGATAAATCTTTCCCTAAGATTTGCATTTTCAGGAATTATGGTCTGAATGTGAGATTACATCGGCATCTCTCACTTAGAATATGAATAAGTAATGCTTTCTTATACCCCAGTCCACCGATATATCGGAATTTCCCTCAGCATATACATCTGCAACCTCGCTTAAATATTCAACACTCGTTATCCAGCTAAGGAGCAGTCGAAATCTCTACTTTCGTTCTACCAGCATATTTTACGCCGAGAAGAAGCTTCTTGTTCTCTTTATTAGCGCCATTATTAGCTCCCTGTCTTTCGGCGGATCCATGATTACATGTTAAATCGAGCACTCCTCGCCCTCCTGTTTTCTGCTACACTCTTCAAGGCCCTCCTAATTTGCTAAGAAAAGCCGGCATATATGCCTCGGTTACAAATTTAATCACCTCCGCGAGTTAAACAAACTTGCAAAAATATAGCCATCACATTTCGAGCCAGAAAATATACCGGTCATTACAGCCCAGCAACGTGAAATAACGGCCGAGGAAATTTTACGCAAAAGGCTTCCTCCCCGTTAGATTTACAGCCCCCTTATAACATTCATCAGCGCGGATAATTGCCTTATTTCCTTTCCTCTAACTTCTTTTAAGCATTGCGCGTAGTGGAAGAGGCCAGAAATAAATACAAAGCTCTTCATTTTTTTCCTTGGGAGACGTAGACGCTTTTGACGCTGGAGAGAGGACATTACCATTCCCCCGTTCTGCCCCACCCTTTTCCGTCCTCCCGTTCCAACACGACTTCTCCACTCCATCTCCCACGACCTCTAAGGTTTGACCCGGGCCCGTGCTTCGTGCCTGAGATTTGGGCCCTGAATTCGGCGATATTATTCCCCCAGCGAATGAGGCTGGATCATCCGCGACCATAGGTCACCTTCCCACCTCTTTCTTCCGCCTCCCACCACGGCGCATTGCCCTTCCCAGAAGGCCTCATACCCCCGGAGAAGGGAACGGTGGATGCCGTTTCCATATCTTTGGAATCTACTCCGCGATCTCGTTGGGGTTGCTGTCGCCCAGAACGCGCCTTCCCTTCCGCGGGGATCCGCATCACGTTTCCAAGGGGTAATTTCGGGTTCGGGGAACTCTGGGTGTCATTTTGGATGAGATTGATTTGAAGGGTAGATGCGCGGGTGGTGTTTCCGGGGGGAATTTGGGAGGGATAGGACTGTTTTCTTGTGTTTACTTTCATTGTCTCGGTCCTCAGCGTTAGACGTTATGGTTTCGGGGTCATTAGAAGAGCTTGTGATCTGGGAATGGTATCTAAAGGTTAGCGACCCCGCGGGGGAAATTCGTGTCGTGAACATGGTGGGACAGTAATCGAATCTTTCTTTTCCGTGGGGTTTTCCGAGATTATGGAGAATATCCCCAACTTTCCCATTCGCATGTGCGACGTTCATCCAACTTGACCTCGTTTTTTCTATTTTGCTCATCCAAGGTTCATTTTTATTTAATGGCGGAAAGTCTGTAATCGAATCTTTCTCTCCCATAGAATGTTTTTGACATTTTAGAGAGTATACTTAACTTTCCTATTCGGATAAAATTTCATCCCTCCGACCTGACGCCATTTCTTTTGCTTTCTTACCCAGGTTAATCATTGTTCGAATGGTTTTACCAGAAAATTAGTATCTTAGATTTTTGAAAATTTGCTATAACTTTGCCATTAGCGTAAGCTTCCGCTCCTTCAACCCAACCTCGTTTCTTATATTTTGCTGATCCAAGGTTGGTTTTTATTTAATGGGGAATAGTGAAAAACCGAATTGTTTATTTCCGTAGATATTTCCGAGGTTGTGGTGAATGTATACTGTCTTTCCTATTCGTTCCTCCAACCTGAACTCATTTATTTTATATTAATCATCAAATGATTCTTTTCATTTGACTACAGATAATCAGTAATTTTATATTTGTTTTCCAGAGAATTATCTATCTTTATATCTTTATTTTAATTTTGAGAATATGCTCCAACTTTGCCATTAGCATAAGCTTTCGTTCCTCCAACCTGCCCCCATTTATTCCATTCTGCCGATCCAAAGTTCGTTCCTTTTTTTAACGGCGGATAGTTAAACGTCCAACACCTCAACCATTTAACCGAACCGCCTCTCATTACAGTCCTCTTGCCCCGCGATAAAAACGGAACCTTATGAAAATTACGAACTCTTCCCGCAGGATGACACCAGACCGCCCATCGCCATCACCGCTGGAAACACAAACTAAATCCCCTCTGATGTAAATTCCGAACGGAGAGATCGTAAAAGCGCTTCGAATCATGAGGCTAATCGCCGGTTTTACATCAGCCGTATTAAGAGAAGAGCGCGGTCCGGGAAGGAGATCTCTCGCGGTCGTAAATCGAGTTTTTTACTATTCGGGGCGCTGCTTAGATGGACGAGAGAGCGGGTCGTCAAATCGCGACTTTATTTCGGAGATCCCTCCCGCTTAATGGTCTCAATCCCGTGTCACTCATCCCAGGGCCATCCCGTGCAGACCATACGTGATTCACCCGAATCTCTCTCCCCTCTCAAGTCGCCAACCCCTTTGAAGTTAAACTAAAAATATACACGGTCCCCTCGACTCCAGTGGGTTTTTTCTCGCGCTCCGAATAATTTTTTCCGTCACCAAAAACCCTTCTTTCTCGAAAGATATGCAGCACTCAACTGTCCACCGGAAGTATGGAATCATCTTCACAACCCTTTTCCACTGCGACTCTCCTTTTGAACATTCCTCTCTCTTCCCCCTCCTCCTCCTCTGCGACCCTTTCCCCTCCTCCCCCTACCCCCGTTTATGCGCGTATTTATAAACATCATCACGGTTCTCCATGTGGGCAGTCATCAATCTGCCATTATTTCCCTCACGATTTATTTCATGGCCTGTTTATGTCTGTGCCGACTTCTTAATTATTTGCGCTTATAGGGAATAGAGTTTTTTTTAGAAAAAAGTCGGAGATTCTAGAAATATCTTATATTCCTCTAATGCCTCAGTTTTTAAGTGAATTTCGTTAATTGAATACGTTTTGTTTGAAATCATGGTTGGTAAAAATGAGACTTCCTGTAAGGCGTCAATTATGTAAATAAACCCTTAAACACTGCCAAACACACGCTCTTTTGATAATAAACGTTTTTACGACTGTTAGAATTTTACCAAAAATAAATCAAATATAATTTGTTGTAGCAAGTTCACTCAACGCTGAGATTTTTTCAAACAATTTTGACCACCTGCATTTTTACGCAGATTTGTACACATAGCAAGAATTACTCCCTTAAGCAATTAGCAGGCAAATACATTTAAATGGTGCCTTCGTGCTGTAGTGGGCCGACTCCAGAAATAATGTAATGCATTGAGTACGTTTCGGTTATTCGTTATTATTTTGAGGGAGCGTGCATCCATCAGCCTACAATTATTAGACGACACAGAAAAGCAGCGAAAGCATCTTAGTTGGTAGATATTTCCCTCAGCATAGTTATCCGTTAGTCTGCACTGGCAACTTTTTTCATAAAAATTCACAACATATGTTGGGTGATTGGTTGGCATTCGGTGCCCCTTTTTCCCGGAAGCAAAACGTGGTTTTCCCTAACCACGGTGACGAATATTCTGCTAGGTTCGGTGCGACCAGAATACGCCCGTAGTATTTCAGGAGGACGACCGTAACGACGAAGTCCAACTGGCGGATTTCCACGCTAACAAAAACACGCTACACATCAGGCATTACGACTATTAAATTGGACCGCTAACTCGCGCTAGACTAATCTTGTTTTCGGAGGGTGCTATCCCCAAACGCGATACCCTCCACCCTCAGCCTATCACTCATCGGGAAAACCCTTAAAAAAATTAGAAAAAGCCAAGCAATCGATGAGTCAAAATCACGTCTTCCCCTCGTCTGGAAAAATCTCGGTGCGCTCGTAAAAAAATGGGATTGTGACATTTCTGAATGGATGGCTGCCTTCTGGTCCCTCCTTCGCTTTTAATTTACTCCCAAGCGGAAGTAAAAATACGAGGATGAGTGGTCGTCTCAATATGAGGTCATCGCTGGAATTAGAGCCCGGAATCGGAAATAGTTATCTCCGAGAGAATGACTTTTCCCTGCTTGCGGACTCAACTGTGCGGCCACGCCTTTGAAGTTGGACCGCGGAGACCAGGAGAATCCGCCTGGTCGTAAATCGGAAATCCCGTCAGCATAGAGTCTTCTCAGTTCGTTCCTCAGAATTTACGGGCACTAATGGAGGAATATACCTCAACGTAAATAACATTAATTTCGTGGGGAGATTAGTCACTGTTTAGCAAGTCTTTCGACCCGCGTGGAATAGTGTGTTGGATTGTCTCTCTCGGGCTAAGTTTTCCTAAATATTCACAGTTTTCAATGATAATGTGGAGTTGTTCCCGAGACGATCAAAGATGTTTACATTCAAATTAAATGCGATGATCTAGATGTTCAAATACCATGCGGTAGGTAATATCAACTACTTCCTCGTAGGACTGACTCTCTTAATAAGTGATTTTAGCCATTCAATCCTGACACAAATATGACATTATTGTAAAAGTTTCAATTCTATTTGTCTACACGATTAATTTATTTTAAATTAATTTTTTTGGTAAGGTCTCCATTTGAAATTCTAGTAATTCTAAGAAAGGATTAATTTCCGATAATGCTAGCAAGATTTTAAGTGGAAGAAATGTCTAATTTTTAATTATCAGAGAATAAAAAATGTATATTTAAAATAAAAAGTCAATATTTTTGTAAAAAGATCTCATTAGTCCATATTTACTTATATAAATTTGATTCTTTGTTTTCATCTATTATGAGTTTTGTAGCAATTTATCAATGTCAGGCGGCAGCTGTTTAACTCCCATAGCTCTTAAACCGTAACAAATACCGCAGGGAGTCAATGTACATGAGACCCTTACATTGAAAATACAACTTTTCTGATACGTTAAAATATAAGTAGGGGCATAAAATTTAAGCGAAGAACTAAAATCCTACTGAAACTGGAATCCTTGAAGTAATCATTAAGAGGTAAAAGGTTCATCGCTGCATAACGTATGCTAACAGCATAAAATAGGAGGATATACTATCTGTGCCAAGATTGCATATCAGAAAATTGATTCGAATTGATGAATTATTCGAACCTTATTTGGCTGTGGATTTAAGCAACATGAAAAGATAATGACGTAGCTAATGAATTTAGTAATGCTAGCGGAAAATTCAATAGTATGACTCTGTATCGCTTTAATTGGAATTAAATTGAATTATGACCGTTTTGTCGAAGAGGCTGTGGTAAGACCATTACCATTGACGTCATCGAATCGTTTCTAGTCTTTGAATTAAAAGCTCATGAGTCCTCATTTGCGTCATTGCCCCTCCCTTCGCTCTCTCCTTACCCTGCACCTCACCTTCAAAGCGTACCAGTGTCTTTTTAAATACATCAAGTGGTGCGTCTACTTCCCTTTTATTTTGTTAGTTTCTTTTCAACCTTCGTTTTCGTTGGTCACACAGCCTTTCCATGGTCCCCAGATAAAATTAAAGAGCAGAAAGATGAAAAAAGAAAATATTAGTGGAAATCGACCACAGAATTTAGCTGTTTTATTCAAATGTTGAAATCCTTTGAAGTAGGATCATGTGCTTAAAAAGTTGATAAATTAAACTTCACAGAATCATACGAGTTGTGTGTGGTAAATAATAATCGTCAAAACCGGTCGTGTTATGTTTTTTTGTAAAAAACAAAACTTGTGGTAAAAGTACAATTCTTTCGTAGATTCTTTCCAAGAGATAAATTATTGGACTCCTGATGTAATTTGCTCATTTTTGATAATTTCCTATGATATACTTTTTAATGTTTTTGCATTGTATTCTTATTGAACTTGATTTCTTTATTAATTGTTATGTTTATTAATTGAAGTGATACGTAATTTAATTCTTATTGATCTCTTTGCATGTATCGAATGTTTTTTCCATCGTTATTTTTCGTAATTACATTTTTATGCGGGTTTTAGTAGGCTAACAATACTGTTCCATTTGTTATCTTTGTACTAGAGCTTAAAGCCAAATGGAATAGCACAGTATTTCCAGTTGGAACAACAAGTATTTTCCATTTTATCTGGTCACTGTAAGAGTAAAAGGGAAAGAAATGATTTTTAAATGACTGCACGTAAAGGCGTAGACTGAGGAAAATTCCCAAGGAGAAACAGACATAAAATGATGTCTGACGGGACCGGAATTCGAACCTGGATCCCCCGATTGCCTTCAAATCTCCCGATCAGCAATAGTGAATGTTTTGGCAAGGGTTATTAATGGCTAGAGCTTCCTACTAGTAATTAGGATATCAGGGTTCTATCCTCGGTCTTGTTCAACATTTCTCCGTCCTGTTTCTTTGTGACAACAAAGGAAGTCGTAAAATCCTTGCAGAGAAGTAAAATCTTTACTCGCTCAAATTTAAAATACCTATAAGGAACCTTTTCCCAATGTTAAACCATAAAGATAACATATTTTAAGTTATAGATACGTGTTCCAAACGTGAATTCATCCAAAGAATGTCAATCCACATGGGAGATATTTTTAAAGTATGGCAGGGAAATTTTTCGGTACCACTTTCCCACGTCATCTGCTCTCTCGACTTCTTGTGCCAGATCCGTGTTTGAATTTCCTCGCCGAAAAATAACTTAAGCGTCCCATAATTTTCCCGAGGTCACGAGGGCAAAGAATTTTTGCGACTGCAACCAAACATTCGAGTCGAATGTCAACATTTTTTGGCCCGGCTTGCATGTCTGCGTAATAAGAATGACAGATATACGTCCGAAGAGAATGCCAAAATTTGGTATTCCGCCGCGGGACGAGAGTCTGGCAGGACGTAAACAGTAGGGGAGGTACGCACCGAAAGGAGCGATGCCCGTACGTGATGTCAAGTCGATCCGTAATTTTGACGAACATGGAGTTTCGCTTGCAAGATGTGGAATGAGTTCGTCCAAATTTGTTCTCGATGCAAAGGAACCCATATTGAGGTTGCCAAATTTTCCAGAGTCGACGAAAACCCGCAATGTGAATCTGCAACTTTTTATATTCACACTGAAAAAGATTTTCAACCTACAGAAGGAATGCAATCACTATGCGGAACATATGATTTCAGTGACCAATTTAAAGTCATATTTTTGAGGTGGTTCATAGTGCTTGTGGAAGTGGTCATTATATATTGCATTTGAGTTCTTTCTTCCTTCATTTGCACTAAATATAGAACCTAACCTAGAGCATTCTTTCATTTCACAGAAGGATTATGATGTTGAGGAATTTGGTACAGTTTGGTGCGCAGATTATTTTCTCGAAAATTCTATATCGCCAAAAATGTTCGATAGTTCTCTATTGGCTTTGTTAATTTCTTCGATTTTTAATTAAAGATTTCGATTCAGATTGCAAGATCTTCCTCCCTTATTACTTCTAAGAGTTTAGTAATACATCGCTTGTCAAATTTAAAACGCCAATGCTATTTTAATCTCCCAAGGAAAAACGGACTTGAAAAAAGTCTGACTGGTCCGGGAATCGAACCTGGGATCTTTCTCTATCCGGGAGGCTGCCTTAACCACTAGGCTACCGAGACAGAACATTTTATTAAGCCGGCACGCCCCTATGTGCAATGTACCCTTTAGCCTTTCCTTTGCTATTTTAATCGTTAATACTCATCCTTTTTACTACATATTTCTAAAAAATAACGATTAATTTTTAAAAGCTTATCATGGAGAATTGAGACATCATAAATGTAGCCAACATATTTTATATTTGTTGAAGTGTAAAAAATTATTACGGAAACAAATATTTGTCCTCATATCTTCGGATACGTAGATCAGTAATTTCTTTATTTAGTTCTTCAAACATAACTTAAGTGTGTTTAATCTCTACTTTCAAAGTTTATTTGAACCAACACTACGGCCGAAAAAAATACACTGGAATATATTCAATTCTAAGCTGTTGGAAATTCATCATACATCATTACTGATTCGAACAAAAATAGCATATATTACTTGATGCCTTCTAGCAGGAGACTTAATAGGCAACTAGCACAATTGCCTGAAAAGTCATTATTCTTTTCCGCAGCGAACCAACTTCTTCATTGAGTCATACGTCCTCAGGAGTGCGTCCGAAATCCTTCAGAAATGGCTGCTCATCCGTTGGCGACCTCGTACATTATCCATGCATGTGTGGCGATAGTAAGGGGAGGTTCTCATAGAGAAAGACAGAGGAAGGGCACGAGGATGCTTGTGTAACAGAAGAGGATCCGAGTCGGCAGGAAAAGAGAGAAATAGGAGCGCGGGGAGGAGGATGTTTGGGGTGTAGTCGGCGTTTCTCAGGCAAGGGGTGACGGGTCACCATGGATATGGGGCCAAATAACTCACACACACACACCCCCATCAAGCTAACCGCAGATCCAATCCCGGACACAAGCGCATCTCCCGTTCTCACACTTGTCTACTCACAACACATATGCATTCACAAGGGCTACCCTCTCCACAATGGTCTGTCTGGCTTACGAAACACTCGATGCAGTTGGTCCGCCTGCTGTGTTTTGGGTGCATTTATGGTCGTATCTTTATTATGCTGATATTTTTATCCGTTGTAATCACCGTAAAAAGTTAGTAATTGTTGATGATGAACACGGGGAGCAGTGATATGAAGTGCTAATTACCAATATTTCGGTTAATATTTGCTTCAATCTACAGGTATGTGTATCTGAAAGACAACTTTTAGCGTTAGGCTTGGTAAAATAATATTACTTGAGAAAAAATTAAAGGGAAAGGTTTGCTCAAGACTTAGAAACTCCTCTTTTAAGTTTTTTTATAGACTGAGTCATGGCCATCGTTGTAATTTAGAAATCAGTCTTCCTTTTGTTACATTCACTTCATAAATTTTGCAATAAAAAATGAAAAATAACTAGATCTTCGCTTATTTATTATCACAGACAAATAACTTTATCACAGTGATCTTTGGCAATATATGAGAGCTCTTCAACTTCTAAAACGAAACATCTCTGGGTTGGGTGATACATTCAAATATTAGCTCCAATTTTTGTCAGAGATCATTCTCGAGTTCAAACGCGTTTGAATCAATTTTACCATCACCACTCAGTCAGTCAGGTTATTCTTGGACGGGCAACAGTATACTCATATTATTTTTCATCATCATTGTCCATACTATCTCTTTAAATTGATTATTTACATATTGTATGACAACGGGTTAGATGGAAGAGGAGACTATCAATCTCAGTCTCACCCGAATATAGCCGTTCTATTATTATTATTCTATAATAATACTGTAATTCTCCTTGAAATTATAATTAATACTATAATTAATTATAATTTCAAGGAGACTTTTATTCATTCTCCTACCTATAAATATATTACAATTATTTCAATTCAATACTCTGCTATTAATACCTCAATATGACTGATATATCATTCGTGATATCAATTTTATAACAAAACGGATATTTTCCTGTTTGACTACAGTATTTACAACAGGGATCTCGATCTCATCTCTGATCTTCAAACTTTTAATAATCTTTATCTTCCCCAGTTAATAATGATGTGCGTATTTTACGCGCATAAATACCATCATGCGAGAAGTTTTACGTGATTGAGTGAAAATAGCCTCGATGTCAGAGAGTATACAGTAATTTACAAGATTGAGCGTATCGACCTACCAATGCTCACCCCATTACCCAGAATGAAGACGCAATTTTGATTAGATTTTAGAGCCAAGAAGTCCGCCTTGTTTCACGCGTTATAAAACTCTTAAAGAAACTTCGGGTTTATTTCCCGCCGTCGCGAAAACTAGTCTCCCTCCACCACTCGCTGGTGGGAACATAAAAATCCGGAACTATTTTTACGTTATATGCCGCGAGGGATCCCCTCCCACCCACTACCATGCATTAGCTCCGCCAGTATATTATAACCGACTTTCCTCATCTCTCCCTTACTCCACTTTCTCCGAAGCACAAAAATCGGACACCCCTCATTTTTATATTCGCCCCACACTCCCGGCATGCCTCTCGTCTGCTCCTCCACGTGCTTCTACGCTTCAGTCCCCTTCATCATCTCCGCCCCCCCCCCCCATAAGCCACCGCGGGGGAGTGGAGGGACGCTACCGTGGGTCCGGAGATTTGTGGCCGAACATGTGGGCAAGACGAGAGCTCCCGGTCGGCGCCTTGCATTGCCCGCGGCTCTCCCCTTTCCGCTCTCCCCCTCACGTTCTTTCGCTACTCCGGCATCTTCCCTCTTTCCTATCCCCATTTTTATAATGCCGTTAATTTTTCGTCGGAGGATTGTATTTTCTAAAATGGGGGACCCTCTCGGATGCTGTTTTGTTTGGTCGGTTGGAAAAAATTGAGGATTATTTATGGTTGTTGAGGATGTTCCATGCAGCAATATTCACGATGGGGGTTGAATCTACTATATTAAATATATAATAGTGGATATGAATGTTGCAATCACCCCCTGCATCACGCTGAAAAAGGCTTGTAGGGTACATACTTTCATGTTGATTAAATAATTCTCTAGATGTTTGATTTTAGTGCACATATTCCGGAAGTTGTTTATGCAATGCTTACTGCATTTTTTTAAAAGGCAATAAAAAAGCAGCGCTTCTGTAACGGCTAGTATCTGAGGGCGACATACTTTTCAAACTTAACTAACTTGCTACGCGTAAAATTTTTGTAAGGGATATATTTAGTCGTTTGTCGAGAGGTCGTTACGCGAATAGTAAGTAATTTGTATTTAGCCTAAAATATCCAAACAAGAAGTTTAGTCAGAGCTGTAACAAAGAACTTTGAGACGGTCTCACGGAAAAGTATATAGGAGCCCTTTATTGATACAGATTTGCGCCCTAAATTTCGAATTCGGATCCCATCATTTCAGGAAGAATGGGGCCAATCAGTACGCAACTCAGTTTAGTGAACTACAAAGTTGAAGATTAAACGTAAGTGTGTAGCAGATGTCTTAAGGATGGGGCTAGATTAAAGCCTTACGTATGACTATAACTTTAGGTGTAGGTATTGAATTGTTTATTAATGTTTTCGAACTTATCAAACGCAAGTCAATCGCATAGAAGCCAGAATAAAAAGACGGTCGAGTACAAATAGTACTCACGAAAGACGTCCAGAGTTGAGAATAACTCCACAGAATACAGCTAAAAATTACTCAAGATAATAGCCCAGTGCTGTTTTACTCGCTATAAAAGTTTTCCAGGCATTCCCTAAAGTACGTAATTCTCGTAGTTATGAACAGGTGCTTCTAGATTTCTCTCGGCATCCATTTAAATTCTTCTTGATCCTTATCACCTCGATTTTCCCAGTTTGCGGTCCCTTTTCGTGCTTTCGGATTTCCTTTTTAAAGTTTATACCCGCAACCCATGGTGGTGGCCCCATGGCTGCTTTTGCGAGTGCCTGCAACGCCGCACGCATATTGTTTGCGTAGCTACCGGATTCGGGGGTCAACAGAGATCAAGAGATTCGAAGCGAGATGAATCGAAATACGAGGAGCGCGAGAATCTTCTGGTACTGCGTAAGGTTTTTGAGGATGTTTTTATTTTTGCTCGCATAAAAGAATGTTCTCGTAAGATTCTTGGAAAACTTTCCTTTGTTCCTTTCATGCTCCGACCCCACCTGCGAAAAGTGGCTACACCGATTAAATTTTACTGTCGCGGTCTTTTAGCGGTGTTTGTTCATGCATAATGGATGTAATGGCTTCCATACCTCAGATTCCGCGAATGTTATATTTCATGTACTTTAGTATGGTGTGTAGTATCATAACTCATATACTCCAGAGAAGTCATATGGAAGAATATCAACTATCCCAAAAGAGAAAGTTATTGTTCTGACATTAAGACCCAATCCTTTAAGTACATGGAAGAGGTAAACGATGCAATTGCTATGGGATAAATATATTTTTAAATAATGATATTGAGTAAACATTGCTGATTTCATGACATCAGTAAGTTTGCGATATAAGTATCAAACATCCGTTACGCAATTTGCAGTGAAATAAAATAAGTGGCGTTTTCCGTCCAAAGAAGTGAATACAAGAACCTTCTCGATGTCAAAGTTTGAACCAATACAAATTATGCAACCAATGTAAATTGTGTAACGGACGCTTAAAAATGTATGACGAACCTACCTATGTCAGGAAACTACTAAAGTTTTTCTATATAATCTCTAATCTAAATTTTTGTTTTAGCTTACTTTTGTATTTTCGAACAAAATAACCATCTATTTTGACGTTTTTCCGAACAAATAATCATCTGTTTTGACGAATCCGTGTTCCATAAAAAAATTCGTTCTAATGCGATATTTTTTTCTGAGATGTTTGTTATCTAATTGGTTTTACTGTTATCTACAAGTGACATCTCTTTCAATGAGGATCGGTTAAATAGAAGATAAGACTTACAATTTCACACTAAATAAAGACTTTATTTATTGTTTCCTTTGAGAAGAGAAATCAGTTACGCTTTTGCTGAAAATAAATTTAAAATGGTAATTATAAAACGGTAATTTTGATATTCTGTGATAGTTGTAGCGGTATGGGTATAACGCATAGAAATTCTAACTAATTTATCAGTACATAAAACATAACGAGCTATTGTACACTTGATTCCGTTATTTTTCAAACTGTTTGTATCCAAGAGTTTCATTAGAGCACCGTGATATCTAGATCTAGCTCACGCATAATTCCCCGTGATTAATATCTCATTATACTGAATATTATGTAAACGAAGCTCTAAAATTAATGTTAATTGGGTGGACATATTTCTTCCTCACCAGAAACCCACTTAGAATTATGAAAATTATACCTTGAGCGATACCCCGTATGTTTCATAGGCCGTAAAATCTAGGTTAATTCTGATTACGCGTTATCACAAAATTTATGCTGGAATTTAACGTTGCTTAATCCTTTAAGACGACAAAACCCCGTCATCAGCGGGTATAAGTTCAGCAAAATCTTCAAACAGATACTTTTGCCGTTCAGCTCGATGTTAAAAGAATGGCACACGGTTTTTCTTGCTCTTAGAAGCATCATAAGAGATGACTTTAATTACCCAGCTTCTCATGTACATTGGTTGGTATATAGTATAGATATAGAGACAACCAGCTTTGCCCGTTTCGTCACCCATTAGATTTTACTCCCTTACTCTTTCGGCCATCTCTGCCATCCATTTTCTTGCCTATGAAAGCTATCAAGTCATCTGAAAATTATTATCCGGTCGAATATTCTATTTGGTATCGCTTACAGCCATAAACATGCCCGCGGCCTTTGAACTTGAAGTAATATTTTATATTAGGAAGAGCGCGACGTATATTATAAAAATTCACGCTCACAAGGACGTTTAAATATATAAATTTAACTGTATCTTGTTCTACTTGGCTAGCGTCGGCGACGCTCAAATGTGATAGATACAGGAGTTCTTTGTCAGTGAGTCGCAAGAGTTTTACATCCGGCAAATAGTAACGAATGATTCAGTTAATTCGGAGAATGCTCGAAGCCACCTGTAACAGCGCTCCTGCAGGTACTTGTGAAAGTTTTCATGCGGGATTTCCACCTGTACATGCATCTGAACAATGCGATGAAATTATGCGTTCTACTTTTAAGCGGGATTTCATTTGCCCTTGCGATATTATAACCCGGTCTCGAAATAAGTCATGCTGTTCGTCTCACATGACTGTCCAAGTGATTTTGTTCTGCATTCCCGTAAGATAATTTTCATACGGAGTTACTAAGAATCATGCCGTTGTCCTCCTTTTTCCTTTATGTCCAACACCTCTTTCAGCCTATTTAAATTTTCAATGCATACCTCTTCAGCATTCATAAGAGACGATTACATCTTTCCCTTCCATACCCTTTCCAAATAGGCATAAGAAAGTTGCTTGGTTATTCCAAGCGCGCCGTTTAAATCACTTAAAATCGTAAGGTTATGGACTAAAGAGCGATGACAGAGAAACAAGAAGAATCCCCGCTAAATAGATTCACTTACAGTATCCCTCGCTCATTTAATCCTCCTGAACCATTAAATAAAGAGAATTGGAGCCATAAGTACATTTACTCCTTTTTGTCGAAGAAATCGAAACTTTACAAAGTATTTCTATGAGAGCAGAGAACTTCTTAAATAGATTTTTCTCAAAATTCATATGTCAATATCATTCATACGTTATCATCATAATCATAGTATGGGAGAATATGGCGCTTTTAAATCAACGTTGAAATTTTTTGCCGTCATTTTTAAACGTTTTTGTCAATAATTAATGCCCCATATATTTTAGCCACTAATTTATCTATCGAAATTCTTGAATTTAACAATATCCAATGTTACATATTCCAATTACAATCTAATGATTTTAATTCATTACCAATTTGTAATTTAACTGTAATACCTTCTGTGTATAAGAAATTCTTTTATGTCATCAAAGCAAACTCCTTCGATTAATGGAATCATAAACTAAAACTATATCATGATGTTGATACGGTTTTTATTTGAGTTAAATATTTTAAGTATGACTAAATACCATAGAAATTATTGCAGATGTATGTACTTATAAAAATAAAGTGTATGAGCTGCAGTATATCTTTATAAGTACTCATATTTTATTATTTTATCGTGGATTACTAAGTCCGCATCGCATCTAGCATTGAAACATCTAGGTTTAATTCATACTCAGTTGCATAAAGAATCCTTGTTGAACCTACTGCAGTAAGTTTTGAATAGTCGCGATGATTGGTTCAAAAATTGTGTTAGAGCGGAATTTTGTAGCAAAATCAAGTCAAATACTCCTTTTGCATCTGACCTACTCGTCGTAGGATTCACCGCACGTCTTCAGTGCGTATGAAAAATAATTACTAAAGAATTTTTAATGATGTGTGTAGTTAAAGATGAGCCAATATCTTCCGTAACACTGTAATTAATCAGGAAGTTTCTCATACAATTACATCAACTCAAGATTGACTCAAACGAAAAAGGGAATGTAGGTTGTAACTTTCGCTTTATTGGAATGTAATTCCCATAGGTGGGATGCATCCTACGAACTGACATGCACTTCTAGGATTAAGGATTTCTTCTATAGACTCGAGGCATTGAACATCTCTGCAACATGTAGGATAGTCATCCTTTTGGTCAGTGGGTGTGCCATTATGGCAAGGCGGATGGTGGAGGAGAGGATTAGTGGAATTACAAAGGAAGATTACAGGAAGGCGTTTGTCGTCTTGATATGATGCACTGATGGGGGCCGTGGGTGTGGAGGTGGAATTAAAGGTGGGAGACTCGTTGAAGGGATAATAAAGCACGCGGATGAAAGGGTGTGTGTTTCTTACTGTTTGCCGTTGTGGAAGGAATGTCCCTAACGAGCGGATGACGCTCTATTGGGAAAAGTTGCGCGGGAAACTTGCAACGAAAACATACCCCGCCACGTGGCAAATTTATTGCGACTCCGATTTGCATCGGACTCGCCGTTTCAGCGTAGGATAAATATAGTCATTATCAACTATTTGTTCAAGCGCGCTTTCATCTCGTGGTGAATATTTTTTGTTTCATTATGAAAGAGATTCTGGAAACGGTTAGGAAAGTTAATGCGGTGGTCTAACCCAAGGAGGAAGTGGAATATTTATGATGTTGACGACCATAAGTTTAGTAATAAGATTTTACTCATTTTTAGGGTTTATTTTATGTCAGTCTTGATGGAAAAAATTGAATGGGCGATCCATGGCTTTGTTTTTTGAGAGAAATAATTGAAAATTCACGAAAGAGGTACTATATTATATTTAAGGAAGTTAGATTAATCGATAGAAAGGAGTATGATTTTCGAAAACAACGATTATTTTCGAAATAAATAGCACTGAAGACTTCTGGTCCTTAGAAAATTACGAAAAGAAAGCTACCCTTGGTTCAACGTAATACAAGCCTGAAATAACAGTTCGAATAATTGAAACTGTCCCTATAATTAGCTACACTTGCATTGTATCAGAATGTTACGCGAGTATAGTTATTTTTTTTTTAAATTTATTAGCTATTAATTGATACTCATTAAAGATAAATGCTCGTTCAAAATTAATTTTCACCAGATGCTTCATTGCTTACTGTAGTTTATGGATCTAGCTAGACTGGTTGCAAAGTAAATTAGGTAATCAGAGCTTGGATTCACTGCAAGGAATAAATTCGCTTGATGAAGAATTATAATTATCAATATCTATATTATGAATATAGGTAATTATAATATATATCTTTTCCCCGCCTTCGATTAAATTCCGCGTATAATTATCTTAAATTAGCTGTATCACCATCGGCAATTAGAATATTAAAGCTCCCATAATTGGCATGCGCCATGATTTTGCTTCCTTATTAAATAAATCCACAGAGGTCTCTGGGAACAAATTTAATCCGTCCTTCATTTCCGTCAAATGAGACCGGAAACCAAACGATTTTGTTTCCTTTGTGAAGCGCTCTCAAAATCCGTTTGGAGCAGCGTCGAAATTCCGAATGAAACTCCCCCTTCTTTCCCTTTTGAAAGACTTCGCGAGAACAACTCCCCACCTCCTTCTTCATACACTCCCACGCCGTCGTAATCTCCATAACACAGTTTTAATCGATTCCAAACGCGACCTACTCAAAAAGACGTTTCACAACGCTTTCTTAATCGCTTCCTTCCAGTTTCTCCCCATCCCAATCCACGCTCGTGAAAGCTCGCTGTAGGGGAAGTAGATGAGTAGCCTCACGATCTCTACACCTCTCGTTTTCCATAAAGTTCCCCTCTCTGGAGAAAAGATCTCGACTGGCGTAAAACTCTCTGGAAATAAAAGTCTGATGGAACTTAAAGGAACTAAAACGCCAAACTACTACACCAGTATCGGGAATATTGAGATTGCACCTCATGAACATAATGCGTATACTTAAATATTACTTATACGTAATTTGATATAATTGGTTAAAAAACCGAATATTTGATTCTTATAGCTTTCCTATCAGTTTTATCCCAATCTAAACGCTCTATTTCCTCATAAGTTTTTGCCTTAAATCTCACCCTTAACATCACATGCCTTTTACAATCCAAATCTTGTACCTCCGTATTTTTTCTCCCACAATTTCTTCCGGCACTACCATCGAGAGATCACACATAGTGTACCCAATAACGTTTTCTTTTCCTAAATATTTTCCGGGGACATCACTATTCATTAGTTTTGAAGGATTCCTTAATCATCTACTCAATTTTTTCACATTTTTCATCGCTCTCCCGTATCTCCAAATGTCGTTTTCTTCTTAACTCCTCTTCTATGCTTCTGATACAATCTAAGCTCCACAAAATGTCAAAATATCTTTTTATAAAATTTGCTTGAAATTAAATTACTAGTAAAAGTGTGCTGTACGTTAAACTATTCCAAAAAGTGGACCCTATTTAGGTACCTACATAGGGTCCACTTTTTGTACTAAAATCGGGAGTAGCGAATGTCATTGTTTAAAATCTCTCATATCTCAGTAGCTCTCATGATATCACAGTCATTAGCAAGAGTTGCTAAACTATCCCAAAAATTGGAGCCTATGTTTGTACTATAACCAAGAGTAGCCAGTGTGAATGTCATTTTTCAAGATCTCTCATATCTCCGCAGCTTTCATGATATCTTAGTCATTATCAAGACTGGCATAAAAGAAACGGGAATATTCACATTTCCTAATCCTGTGCTAAGAAACAACTGGATTATAAATCGTTCATTTAAGTATGATTATGTAATTTCAGGTATACAGCTGAAAACGTTTACTCGATGTTGAACAAAGAAGCACATTCAGATAAAGGCATGGTTTAATTATCACCGTACTCTTTCTCGTGAATAGAAGAACAGTGAAACTTATAAGGGGTACAGATTTCATACAGCGATAAACTAAATATACAAGTCGTCATATCGTCATCGAAGTGCACGATCGCGCAGAAATTCACTGAAAAGAAAAACAAAATATTCGATTTAAATTGTACTCACTCTTTAGGTGACGAACGGAAAGTAGGAAAAGAGGTGGAGAAAAGAAAGGGGAAAATGAAGTGAGGGGAAAGAAAAAGAGAAGACGGAGAAACGAACGGGGAGGTCGAAGGAACGAAACGAGTCCCTTCCTCCCTCCCCTCTCTCACCCTCAAACTCGATTTACATGTATAAATTTTAATGAATTCTCGTTTTATGGTCCACGGGACAGAGGAGAGAGAGGAGTCGAGGAAGGAGAAGGGGGAGTCCGCGAAAATGCGAAGCAATTCTTTCCTCTCCCTTATCCCAGTGATCTACCACCGCGCGTGTCCATGTAAGTCGGTAAGCTACTAAGTGGCTGAAGGGGGGTGAGACCAAGGAGGATTTTTTTCCATCTCCAGGGGGAATTGCGGAATGAGGAGTTGCATCGGTGCCGGAATCCACTCTCCCTCCCCCAATACTCAGTTATTCCGCGCATTTAAAAGGTGCTACCATCTCTTCTCGCCTCCCGAGGGCATCCTCCGCGGACTTTACCGCCGCGGCTACAACTGTGTTGGTAGATTCGCGCTTTCGCCCCTTCCTCTTTCTTTCTGCCCTGGCATGAGATAAGATTATAAGTGGATCGTTTGCGGGAGTAAATATTAGAGCGAAGATCCGGGAAGCTCGCTTTTTATCCCTCCAAATTTATACCCTTCTTGAGTTAACAGGCCGAACTGTGGAGCGCCAAGCTTGAGGTGAATTTGTTTTGATAACTCGGCGCGGAGTTGGTCGAAGAACAAGGAGCCGTTGGGCAACGAAAGTATGATAGCTATTAAATCTTACTCTTCCTCCGTTTGGAACGTTATTCATCGCAATCGAAATAAATTTCAATAATTAAAGGATGGCCGCAGGGCATGTTTGCTGGAGTAGAGATCATAACTTCTAGATTCCGTAAATCTTGGCTGAAAATGGAAGGAACCGGATTTTAGCTGATAATTCACAGAGAAGTTCATTATTTTAATTTAAGGTTATTGAATTCCGTCAATAAAGCTTTCAAATATCCGATTAAATCTGGGATCCTTCGGAATTAAATTATATCCGATATGCAGGAAAATTAGTCATATGGCAATAACTGTCTGAATGGAAAAAAACTGTCTTTGATGAAGGCAATGGGTGATTATTCAAAGGGAACCACAACATTTTAATTTAAGATTATTCAATACCATTGATAAATTTCTCATATTTTTGAGTAAATTTGGAAACCAATAGGTTTAAATTGTATTCGTTGAGCAGGTAAATTAGATATATGAAGTTGATTGTTCGGTTGTGAATGCACGAAGATTTTAAAGTTATTGAATTTGGTCAATAAATTTCTCGAAGTTTTGAGCAAATTTGAGATCCTGTAGGATTAAATCGTGTCCGATGCGCAGGAAAATTAGCCATAAGAAAATAAATGTCCGGTCGGAAATACACGAGCCGTAGTTTGTGGGTTTGTATCCATCGAGGAATTTCGGAAAGCAAGCTATAATATTTTAGGGCCGCTCTCATAAGCCGTAAATATTACCTTAACTTCCTCTCCGGACGGGGACCTCCTCGGAGACCCGGCCGTAAAATCCGAAGCGAGCCCGAGTGACCAGTTGTTTCTCAATCCCAGACGCGAAATTCCATCAAACGGCCGTGTAAAACTGTCCGGGCAATTCCTCGCATAATCAGGCGGAGGGCCCGCGCGCGACCGCCGGTCGTCAATAACCGCGATTCCCGGCGTTTCCATCGAAGGCTATTTAGGATGAGGAAGCGAGAACGGCGTGATATAATGCTCCTCACCCCCAACGTGGATGCGTGTCGAGGACCGTACGTGTCTCGAATGCAAATAAAGTCCCGGAGAGGGACAGGGGATCTAAAAGCACGCAGACACCGATGGGTGTCTTTTTAGTCGAACAAGGTTCTCATCGCCTACAAATCTATAAGCGAGAGGAGAGGGACAAGGTGCTGGAAACGCGTCGATGGACCGGGAATGGAAATGGTTGATATTTTATCTCGGAATCTGCCATTCCGCAGCTCAGGGCTGTATATATATATATATATATATTCCCCTTTATTTTTATGTGCGCAGTCATCTATTGGTCTAAACTTTTCGGTGGACTCTGTTTGCTGAAAGGGCTCGAGATGGCCATCTCGAAACAGCTGCGGAGAGAGCGGCTTTCCATGTAAACATTTTTAGCATTTGTAGAGATGATATTTTATTTTCATTATTCCGCGTCGACGAATTGATAATGTTTTTTCTACGGTCCGAAAACATTATCGTCGGAGGTTTTACGAGGAATAATATTGTGATTGGCCAAATCAAAGAATGCGTGTGGTCCAACTCGTGAGGATTTTCGAGCTAATCGATGCATAAAACATGAAAACATTTTTGGGCGTATAAATTTGTATTCTTTGGTGAAGAATTGATAATTCGATGCTTCACTTGAGGAAGTTTTCTTCCGTGACGAGTTTATTTTTACTAAATCACGTTTATTTTTATTAATATATTATAATGCAACAGGAGAAGAGTAACAAAAATATGGATTTCTGGACTCGATTGAAAAATTACCCACCATCATCTACATCTGCTGCTATTGCATCTGATTGTGAGAGGAAATGGAATCTGACAATCTGTACATTATTCAGCTAAGATGCCGCTTTAAGTTTACTACCTAAATTATTTACTACCTAAATTATTTACTTCCTAAATTATATACTACCAGGAGTATTGAAGAGGTAATGAGGTTTAGAAGGCAAAATTAGGAGTGATGAGTTTTATTACTACTCACTAGGCAGGAATATTGTGGTTGGAAAACGTCGAAGAAAATTCAGCACATGAATAAAACTTCTTATAGCATTTGGGTGAGAAGTAAGCTCATGAATGCCCTTTTAATTGGCATTATTCTCAACTCAGTAGCTTTCATTTCACCTTATCCATAAACATTACAGAAAAAATACAGGAAAGACTTTTTTTCTCAATTCTGTAAGTGCACCGCAATCCTAAATAAAATATTCAATTAATCAAAATATGATTACGGGAAATTATTTCAGCATTACCCTCGGCTAAATGAAAGACATTATTATTTATTTATTCAAAATTCAATTTGTTCAGTGTACCAGATGGAAACGGTCGAGGTGGATGTAGTAAAATACAGTGTTATGGGTGGAAGGAAAACCGTCAAAAAACTTACAGTGGACAGAGAAAAAAATCGCCCGAACAGGGACTTTAACCCTGGACCCTTAGATTAAAAGTATAATGCTCTACTGACTGAGCTATCCAGGCTCTGAATCCATTTCGGTAATTAATATAGACATTTCAAAATTAATAACATTGGTATAGCTTCATTTACCTCGAATTTTTAACTATTGATATTAACCTATGTTTTGTGGTTGACGGTTGAGAAGTTCATCGACTCTTAGTATCTAAGAAAGATGTGAAAATGATGTGGAACCATCAATTTTGACGATATCAAAGAGGTCAGAGCCGCACTCCTTTGAAACGAACGCTTTTCGCGCAACATCCCTCTTGTAATAAGGCGAAATGTATTCATAGGCATGAAGACAACTGTCTAGTTACCGTCGCAACTCCCGTTCCCGCTCCACGTCAAATGTTTGCGCATCAATTCCCCCTGAAGCCCTCTCGCGTGAGATACGGAAAAATATCCACACGGTTCGTGGCATTCCTTCACACTTCGAACCGAAGTAATCTCGCCCGTGACACGTGTGATATGTAGCCACGATCCCTGCGAGCGTTAATGTCTCCGGTATTACCCGCCTATCCAGCCCAGAGGCTATTCCCGATGCACTTGCGGGAGATGGACATCTGCAAGAAGAAGGAAGGGAATAGATGTGCGAAGGAAAAGACGAAAGGTTCCTTCTCAGAGAGCGATTGCCCAACCTGCGGGTGTCTCTTCGGTCGCAGATCATCTACATCTAAACCTCTAATTACACCCTCGTAGAATTCGTTAGGTTTTTAGCATTGGATGAATGCACTTTTCAATCTTAGTTCAGTGTTTGTTACAGTTGCGTATCGCTTGTGCTAAAAATAAGCATTTGAACATACCAGCACCGCCTGTATGGTAATACGACACCCTTCCTTGATTTTTCTCATATCTGAACTTCAAAAGTAGCCAGATAAGTGCATCATTAGTATTAAATTTTTCGAGAATATATTCTCTGTCTAAAGCAAGAGTATATTTACATTTGCATATGAATATTTGGATGATATTTGCATAGATATTCTTTTCTCTAGATATTTCAATCCAGCACTGACTTCTAGGGGCGTATCAGAAATTGGCAGCTAGTGCTTCTTTATTTATTTTGGACTACTATATTTTATCGACTAACATATCGGCAATTTTGCCTTAGATTATTGCTAACAGATGCGAAATTTGTTACAAAATAAGTGTTTTATTAGATCTTTTATCTATTCAAACTAAGGAATCACAGTTGAATATCTCAGTTAATTGGCCCAATCTAACTCACTTCAGCATATCGACATTGTTTAATAAAATAATCAGCTTTAAACGTTCATTTTTTTACATCTAGCATTCCTATGTATCATCTACATCCAATTTCCTCGTAAGGCCTGCGGCGACCCTCACTTATTCAGTTTCAAACGTGCATTACTCTCGTGCCATGTCCAGAAGCAACTCGATCACACTCACCGAGTCACAGTAACAATTCCTCACAAAGCGCACGGCGTCACGTGAAGCCATTTCCATTCCGTCAATTCAATGCTTTGTCCGCCGAGAGCCATATGCTACATGCATCTGGGGTCTTAGTAAAGCACATGCACGGATGTAAAAATTAAACGATTGCCATTTGAGTGCGCGAAGTGGATGGCTAATGCGGTTATGGGCTCCAGCGGCACGCCAAGGCGCCGATGGGCAAAACTGCAATAACCCCATCGGGGAAATTGAACGTCCTTCTCCCGATACCTCCCTCCTTTCAAAGAGACTTGTGGCGCACTGGCTCGTAAAAGACAGGAGAAAACAACCCACATCATTCTCTGCAGTACCCGGAGGGAAGGAAATATGCATCGTCGTGGCCGAGCTTGCCCAATGCTCGGACCGCACGCGATGAAATATCGTCCTCTAGTGATTTTAAGACATCTAGCCTCGGTTGGAAGTGACGTCGTCCTCTGGGATTGATAAATGGGAGGGTTTTATTGGTGGTTGGCGAGATTCCGATTTGTTCGAATCGATGTTAACTCCCTTAGAGTAAAATAGTGGGATAAATCCTAAGGAAAAACGGACTTGATAAAAGTCTGCCCGGATAGAGGGAGATCCCGGGTTCGTTTCCCGGCCCAGTCAGACTTTTTTCAAGTCCGTTTTTCCTTGGGATTGCTCCTGGGTGCACGCCCTTATGTTCAATTTACCCTTTACCCTTTCCTTTAAAATAGTGGGATTTGGGAAGATACATTTCATCTCACTGTTTACAAGAGGGGTTTAATTGATTGTCGAAACATTGGTTCATACGAGGATATATTTGTACAAAGTTCTTTCGCGAGTGTTGCCGAATATATCTCTTAAAGGCTAATTAAGTGTATTAGGGTGCTAGTATAAATTGTTGCTTATATATTTTAAGAACTCTATTAAACGTCGTATCTGTTGTCTATTATTTACTTTAAGATAATACTGATGATTACTCTTTGCGATCTTTTTAAGATATATTTTTCTGAGTAATACTGAGATAAATTTCAATTAACAAGGATTAAAAGGTACCCGGATAGTCAATTAGGAGGCGGGTTTAGATTTGGCGAAAGCGTTCCTGGGTTTGACTCCAAGTAGAAGCCCATGTGCGAAATAATCAAAGCTGTCGAAGAGCAAGAAGACAATATTTCTTAAGTTCCACAAAATTTTCAGATGTTGATCCTTTGTATATCGTTTATCATGTATTTCTATCATCACGCCGTAAAATCTCGTGACCTATAAAGCCGAATCTTTCAGTATGATTATTTGATGATTTTCGTAATGTTGGATGATTATAATTTGATGAATATTCATTTAATATCTTAGGTTATTGCATAAATAATATTACAGGTATTATTATTGATAAGTGTCCTTAAAAATGATAAGTTCCATTGTAACGAAATGTGTAATATTATTTGTGAAGATAATAGTAGTATAGAGTTAATGAATGTGCATAAATATCGTTGTGAATTATTTATAATAATAGTATATTTTAATAGATTATAATGATAATAATAGTATCTAAATTTTTTTGCGGATGATTATTACAAGTACACATAGGAGACTTCAATTCCTGCCTTCCCCGCATCCAATCCCCATTTCTGCTTCTCAGCAGAGAAATCGCGGAAGGTTTAGCACCGAAGGGTGATTTAAATACCAGTTTGACTCGAGCCATACATCCGTCCATTCATAGCCGCCACTTTGTATTTAAACCGCGCTTCACTCTGCCAATACCGTTCCTCGAAATAACATTCTCATTGAAAGGTTTTGTGTTTTCACACCACCCACCCCATTCGCGGAGAAGGGTTTTCTCCGGCGTCCGCAAGATCTCTTTCCCATGCCAATGGACATCCACCTCTCGCACCCGAGGTCTCTTATGAGTCTGCACTTCCGAGCTCGCCCCCAGAGTGTCCCCCGGGCACGCCACCTCTCACCTGTGAGAACGGAGAGGAATTAAAACACTGTGGTACAAAAGGGGTGAGAACGGTTACTCTCCCCGAACGAAATGGGCGAAATGACTCTGCAAGACCGTTGTGGTGAGTTTAGTGTGATTGTCTCTCTCGAATGCCGAGAATGATCTTTATCGGACATCCAGGGTTGGAGGTCGCCTTTCGTGTTTTATCATCTTCGGATCGCTGCAGTCATATGCGACGGTATGGGAAGCGTTAATGAGGGATTTTACGGCTCTGTGAAGTATTTTGCATTCATCCCTCGACTTATAACTGTAATTGTGTTCGAATTTCCAACGCATGCCAAAGCCTTCGAGTGTGATATCACCCAGATGTTCGAGACTCGAATTGTAGCGTTTATTTCATACTGTTTTTTTTAAGCCCCAATAGCATCCAAGTGGAAGAAATTACAGCGATGACTATTCGCACACTAACCAGAAAAAATTCCGATTATTCGGAACTCGAACCCGAGAACTAGGCGTTGGTTAGATACCGTACTAACCTATGAACGGCCAAGATTCGTATATTTTGAGAATTTTTGAACTTATGGAATATTAGGAGAATACTAATATCGTTTCAGTTACTTATTTTCGTCCGTTAATCTTTATTTTTGAATTATTTTCAGTCCCCTTTATTATTCATCAATGAATTGTAAAAATGTCTTTGATCTGTGCGTTTCTAGTTTGAACAACTCGATGTAAACTGTGAAATTGTTTGAAATACAAGTCATCTTAGGTCAATCCTCCCTGATATATTCACCCACCTAAAATATTGATGATCGTATTACTTCTACGAACTTATCGAATGATTCTTAGGAAAAGAAAAAGATTGAATCTGATCAACTCTGACAGTATCAAGGAAACAAACGATGAACTGGTAAATCATGCAAATATAATAACAAATTTACAAGGAAGGAACCTCAAAGGGTCGGAACCTCCTAGTACGCACAGCTATGACTCATTTTTGTGTTAGCTGTGTACACATACAAGATTCGGGGACACGATACTAAAAAGACACCAAACCCAGCGCACCTACATCAAAGCTACGTGTCGTGAGAAATTTCTCCAGAAAAATATTCCTAAACATCCTCCGTTTAGAGCCGCAACATGGGATAGTCAGTGTGCCGTAGACATCAAGGAGTCGCATACTTCAGAAGGAAAGACATTGGACAAACAATGGCTGTTGGCTCACTGAAAAAGTCATCGGCGAGAGTAATAATACGGCATCGAACTGTAAATTTTAACCTGTTGGTCTTAAATTTCATTCGGTGAGCTATTTGGTGAAATCTCTTGTTTGTCCGCGTAAATGACACAGCGAAGAAGTGAACTCGCGTAGGTGAAGGGGCCCCGGGGATGGATGGAGGGGACGCCGTATTTGGTGACGTGCGCTTCTAAGGATGATTCCGCTACTTTTCTGAGGAATTTTATACAGGAAGAAGTCGAAATGACACTCCTCTCCGGGTCATGAGAATAAAAAGAGAACGGCCCGAGACACGCGCCTCGTCCTGCGTGACCGGTTGTCGTCTTCAAATTATTCCGACACACCCTCTCGCTACATGAATGAACTTTAACCCAGACCTTAAACGATAAATTCAACCGGCTCGCGACTTGATTTATCTTCCGCCTTCGACTCCCTTTTCACGGTTTTTCAGTGGTTACCCGGTCAAGGGAAAATTTGAGGTGCGTGGTTTGGCCCGTATGACGGAGCTCGATATCTCGTGAAATCTAATTTTTCGTCAACTCGGATCGTAAACTGAGAAAGTAAGGATATAATCAACGTATTCAACTAACTCAGTTCCTGTGATGATCATAAGCGGTGCTAATGTTCTAAGGTCACTGAGAGATCCATAAAATTTAGAAACAATTATCGGTAAAAATCGAAAATTACGTATGGGCGATTCGACGGGTAATCGAACAAAAATTGACGCTTATTCTTTTCTTAGTTGTGAAATTTTCCATACTTGCGTACCTCATTGATAAACCCATAGTGAGAAATTTACTATACAATAAAAATTTTTTGTTAAGTATTGTATTTTTATATTTTCCCCAAAACCGGCGAGGATAGATCATTTTGAAGGGTTATAACTTTCGAATGAAATACGTATCTAGTTGTTTCGTTTATTATAAAAATTTGAAAGTGTTTTTATGAATTTATTTATGAAAGCACTGCTTTGCGTAAAATACTGTTTGAAATAGCAACAAATGTTTTGCTGCGATATTCAACCGCTTTAACCCCAGTTTGCCCGAGTTTTAAAAGGTATCATCGAAGTTAATCAACAAACGCAACGTGTAAATATGTACCCATACAAACGAAATGTTCGCTCGCTGATCTTTGAATCACCAAACATTTAATAAAAATTTTATTTTATTCCTCTGGACACCGAAAAAGTGAAAAAATGTATTATGCCTTGCTAGTATTGTATTATGTTTTGCTAATATTTATTGATATGGACTTAATATGGGACTTAAATTGGATATAATGATAAGAGAAACTAACAACGTGGCAGGTAAAAGAAAACCGATTAGTTTCTTTATAAATACATCTGTAAGGTTTAGTATTAATTAGTAAATTACGTTTCACCTGCCACTCTCTTTGTTTCCCTAGCTAGTATTTAATTATATCTAACAACTATGACACATGTGTAATCATAGTAACATCCAGTATTGTTTCTTCCGTTTTAAGGGCGTCAATTATGTCCAGCATCAATAGCTGTGCTCTCCCATTCTACATATTTCTAAAGAGATTAATTCGTTGTCGTCGAAGCCCCCAAAGCTGTTTGAATAAATCAATCCATAGTTCTGATATTCTCTCACTTCTCTGAAAAGATCTTGAATGATAGATGTTGCCAGTGGTCCCTCTTTCCTTTATCGTTCAAAAATTAAAACTTGCCTTTTTTAAGGGTGTTCCGTGATGCGTTCTTTAAAGGGATACGTGTTTGAAGATGGAACTCGAAAATTATATTTGAGAGGACTACTTGTCCGAGTTTTTCGAGGTCAGAACTTTATTTGTCAGGCAATAACCCACTGGATTAAGGGAAATTGGTAAATGTAATGAAAAATATTATCTTGGCCATTATATTTGTTGAAGCTAATCTATTTACATTCTGCTGATCCTTTGAATTTGTTTAACTATAAAAAGATATTGGTAGAGTCGATAAATATCCGTTATATACCAGTTATTGAGAGGCTCTTACGTATTGAGAGGAAAGATGTGCCAGAGAAAGGATGTACTAAATGTCTGATTTCTTCAAATTATCAGTGATTACCGTTGTAACTCAATACTCACAACAAATGTTGTGCGCTGAACGACAGCAAACGTCGGCGTCCGAGGAAGACAAAACGGCCATGAATATCATCTGCACTCGAGATAAAATACAACAAATGGACCGTAACATTTGAACCTTTTGAGAACATTTATGTCTCGTATCTCTTTAAAAGCTTCCGAATAGGTCGTTCTCTCCTCTCCGAGATTTAAATCCTCTCTCCTTTCAAAAGTTTACAACCCAGCGTCCTCTCCCACCATTACCCTCCTCCTCTCTTCCTGCAACCCCTTGCCACCTTCCGATATCGCAGCATCCGACTGCAGACTCAAAGCACTCATCTTCACCCCTTCTATCCGCCCCATAGTTCACCGCGTGCGCAACCCTCTCGCTTTATGGTGCTCGTTAATCCTTAAGTTGGACATCGCAGATCTTAAAACCCGTACCCAGACGCAATGAGGTGGTCATTCAACATCCTCCGCAGACCCCGTTCCTTCCCGCGTGACCCCTCCGCTCTCCTTCACATACTGCAGAGACAAAAGTGGTAGATAACGAAGCCTCTTCGATCTTAACATTTCCCTCCCCCGAATCTCCTCCACATCTCCCCCGCGTCTTTTTTCCGCAGCGGTCTTCATCTCCCATCCACCCACGCTTCACCCACCAGGAAAGAGCGCCTTCCCGCATCTCCGTGCCCTTGTCTTCGGCGACCATCGCGTGCCTTCCTGGAAGTGGACAACCAGAAGGTTTTTCTGCCGGGGACGACGATGCCACCCTCGGATACCATGTCCTGACATTGTTACTCCGAGCCCATTAAGGCCTCTTGAGGTTGTTGGTCGGGGGCTAAGAGCGGTTGCTAGTCGCTTCTGCATCTCGCGGGGGCCGTGGGATTGAGATGAGCCGTCGCTGATTAACGCCCTTCTTTCCCGCTCCCCCTCCCGTTCTCTGCCCGCGCTTTTTCCTTCCATTCTAGCTTTTTTTCGACCGGTGATTGATGTCGGAAACGGGGGTAGAGATAGGGGAGAGAATCTTAGAACAATTCCCATTTTCTCCTCAGAGTTTCGCCCCGTCTCCGTGTTTCTCCCAAGACGACTGATGGCTCCCTTTTGTCTCCTCTTCTCGTCCCTCTCTATCCACTATTTTTATCGTTATCTTCACGGCGTTTTCTCTTTCTCGGGATGGCGATTCGATCGAGGCTTGCGGCCGTTTCGCTGCCCGCGTGTTGGAGTGCTCGGAAGGGAATGACGCGCTCGGAACGCCTGGTTGTCTTTGTTATAGGGAGGTAAAAAATCTTCAGCTCCCCTAACACTTTCTCACCATGAGATATCTACTTGGCTTCCATCTCTTTCCAGATCGATTAGAGGTGTCTGCGCTCTCTATAGGCTGTATCCCCTATCTTAAAGGCTTGAGTTATTTTTCTTGCGATCGGCTATTGTATACATTGATTCCATTACCGTTCCATAATGCTCAAATAGACACCAAAAGTGATGGTATTACATACTCGATGGCACTAGAAACAAGAAAATGAATTGAAATTCAGTTTTATAATTAGGAAAAGCGTCAGCTCTGAAATTTAAAAAAAATTTCAGATATATATGAAATGGTAGATCTACGAAAATGTAGGATAATATTAATAATAAATCATCTTTATTTGGGCGAGATTGAGACTTAAAAGTCTCTTCTTCCATCTAACCCATCGTCATTAATTATAAAATAAGAAGTAGAAACAATTAGAAGAATTGTAGATGTAAAACCCTAAGAGATTCTTAGGGAAAAAATCCACTGCAGGAAATACCCACAAGGAAGGGGGGTGTGAAAAACCTGCGAAAACCTACCGATAGTAATAGCTAAAAGATAAGAAAAGAGAAAAACATTCAAAAATAAATACACTACCAATAAATACTTACATGCGATACATAAATAAGAATCAGTTCACATTTAAAAAAAGTGATAGCAATATACGAAATAACATAAAAAACGAAATAGAAAAACAAGGAAAAGGTATATGGATTTTCATCCATAAAGTACATTTTATAGGATAAAGGAAGGAGCTATAATAAAAGCCAAGCAATATTCAGAAAAAGATATTGCAGAGGTTAAAGATCTGTTTGAAGAAAAACCAAAAAGAACCAAAAGGATATACTTGGAAAAAGGACAAGTAAGAGTGAGGCAGATTGGGAGAGAATGCTGGCGAAAGAGAAAGGAAACGAGCCAAATAAAAGTTAATGAAAAGTAAATGATAGTTGTTTACTCGCAGCCCATAAAAGGCTGAAATGAAAAATAATAATAATGAAATGGAAGGAAATATTTTCAGGATAGTAAAACTGGAAATTAAAATATATTGGATGTGTAATTGAGGATTGGAACTCGTACTTAAAAATCTGGCAAAGATAAGAGATAAGCTAGTAGCAATAATAGATTCTTAGACATTGGAGATTTCATGTTATAGAATGATAAGATTGGATATATTAAATATGGTAATATTTTTTTTAATTCCATTTGCGGTTGCTGGAGTTAGTTCAGTGAAGTTAACGTTTTCAAGCTTAATTTTTAAAAAAATGGTACTCATAATACGCATTTCCTGCGACTATACGGTTTATCAATCCGATGCAAGAAGTTGAAGACCTTCTTACCGTGGAAGCTCTTGAGTATATTGTGCGAAGCATCATTCTCCGACTGAAAACAAATGCATTTTATCTGCCAAGCTACGATCCCTGTAATAATAAAATGGGGACGATATAGACAATGCATTATTCGGATTCAGATTCCTCGCGTTTCACGACAATACGTATCCGAGCTTGGGCAACAACGGCAAGGATGTGCATCCCTTGAGAGTGGTAAGAACTCACGCCGTTGTGCTCCGCCTCCACTCTCATCATCGTAAATCCCGTGTCCGTACGTGACTCGTAGCGTCCTTTTCGGCCAGAAGATCTCCCTGAGCGAACATACATCGTTCCGTCCCATTGCCGCCTTACCTACCGCAATGTCTCTCGGATTGGGAAAGAGTGCTTTTACCCTCCGAAAGAAGGAGATGGGGTTCATGGAGATATCTCTCCTTTAGCATACCCACACTTCTGAGAATAATTTCTGGGCATTTCCATCTGGGCTCTTCTCATTTCATCGCGTCACCTTCGATTGATACTGGACTAAGTAAAGCAAGTGACCTTCTCCATGTCAGTTCAGTTTTTTATTTATTCGTTTAATACGCTGTGAGCAAATCGGATTTGTTGGTGTTATTACGTTTTGAGTGGACATTCTTTATATTTAAACTTATAGAAATTTTATTTGAATTCAATAGTCGTCTTCGATGAGTTATAATCAAATCTCTGTAAAAATCATATTTTATGGAATGAATAGGAATATCGTTGTACTGCATTAAATATTTCGTACATTGGTGAAATTTGAACACTAAAAAAATTGTATTCACTGAGTGAATATTGTGATTAGTCTTGCTCTGAAGTGGTGTACGCATTAAACCTAGTCGAAACCAAGATTCGAACCCAGGATCAAGAAGTAGCTGGAATAGTGGTAGTCCCTTCGCCTGGCAACAAGGTTTGAACGTTCAGTCAAAATAAACTAGACTCTTTTAGTTTTTAACTTCACATTATTCCATTCAAAAGAGATGACTCCATTTCAAGGAAGCGAAGTTCCAGAAAGACCAGTAAGTTCGTCTTTAATATTATGGAGTACCAGTCCCGTTATGTATTTGACAGAAAAACAGTAATTTCTACTCAAAATATCGTACGACAATCTTGAAATTAACTCCATAAGAACGGACTTATAGCTGTAAAAGAAAACATGAAAGTACTTATACTCCATGAATCTCGTTGTGAATAATAATTTTACCAATTTGAAGACGGTGAAGGTAAATGAGGCTCGACAGCTATTTCCCTTGCACGAGAGAAAAAGTTTTTCGTTATGTTGTGAGCTGAAATGTCTGATCCAGCTTATAAACATTATACATAAAATGCACAGGAGTCACTCTCGCGGACAAATATGGTCGAAACATATTTTAACTGTTCTCTCCATTTAATTCTAGAACATTCAAGTAAAGATAGAGCCATTTCCAGTTGTGATTTAAATGTGATTTTGAAATGAAAAAAACTGGCCAACGTTTTCCTCATATTCTAAATGGGACGAAAGAGAGTATCGTAAGGAAAATAACCCCATTTGTTCGCTCATAAATAGGTATTTTCCGACTTTTTCGCCGTATAAAGACCTCTAATGAGTATGTGCATAGACGGCTAGTCGTCCTTGGTTCTATCCTTTAAGACATAAATGGGCAGAAAGATGATACTATGCAAATTTCTGTTCCTTTCCCTTGCATTGTTTCAGCAGAATTTTGCAAGGACGAGCATAAATAAATTAACAGTGCAATAGAAAAGCAATGCAAACGACATTCGAGAACTATTAATGGAAGAAAATTCAGTTATAGTTTGATTTTGGATGATGAAGGCTAAAAATATGTGTAGTATCCATTTAACAAAGGTGGAATTGACCGGCATGGTACTTTAGTGGTTAAAGTACCTCGCTGGAAAGTGAAAGAACTGGTTCCTGTCCCAGTCATGTTGCTATATTTCATTTCTGTTTAGCTTTAGGTTTGTAGACACACGCTTCTCCATGCTATGTAAAAATTAATTCCATCTTCTGTCTGAAAATTTACAGCCCAAATGCCGGTTTTCGCCTCACTACCTCTGACATAAGTATCTAAGAGCTTGAAGAGAGGGATAAGGTTTACTAGTCGGGATGAGGAGTGCAGTAGTTCGCCCTTGCTTTCCTCACTGAGCCAGAATGATATAAGCGGAACATATCCACGCAAGTGAAGCAGAATGACTGTACGAGTAACACTTTTCTTGTCAGTCCATAAGGAGAGAAGTTGATCAGTATAATTATTCACTCATACCTCAGTAGATTTCATTTCATCACAGCCATGATCAAGATTGTGACAATAGTAAACGAAAGGTATATTTTTTCTCTATGCTGCACCAAATGATAAATGAACATATTCCATTCATCAGAAGACGGTAGCAGGAACCAGTTCCATCTTCATTTAAGTCTAAAATATTTGAAGGCATGCTAATGTTAACGTCACCTTTCCTTGAATCGCTAATGATATGCGTCCGAGACAAATCAGTTTTGCGTAACGGGCGTGTTTGAGTGCACATCGTAAGTGAAAGCTAGAATAAATTAAAATATGAACAGGGAAACAGGACATCTCCCATTCCCTACCGTTTGATTAAGACTTCACAAGCAATCGTTATGAATTGCCCTCAGCGACAATAGCTCGACAACAATGGAAGGGAAACACGCCACGCACTTGCATACCTGTCGGAAGGGCTCGAACCAGCGACCTCTCTGGTATTGAGGTCGACATTGCTCGGCCTCGGGCAATCCGAGTTGGCAAACAAGTGGGTAGCGATGGAGTTTTAGGCGCGGGGATATCCACGAGCGCTATTGAGAATGGAACGGAGCTAATATCTATATTGCGCGATGAACACGCCTGTGACAGTTGACCTTAAGGAAGTCTAATATTATGAGGTGATTTATCGAATGCGTTTTTCCTCACGGCTCTGCAAAGAATACGGTTCTTTTCATACGAACGGAGTGGGGGTATAGCATGGAGCATTTAAGAGAGTGCAAATGGAAGACCTTTACGCATCGAAGGCGTTTCACTTTAAGAGGTAAATCATAGCCAACGTGATAATTATCACATTCCTTTTCCATTTAAATATAATGCTTTCTTTCTAACGGAAACGTCCCTGCTTAAGGATTCGCTTGTTTAGCCATAAAAATTTGATAATCTTCCTAATTGTTGTACACAAAATGTTAGTTGCTCTAGGTCAAAACTTTCATCCGCGTATTTTCACATTCCTGATTGCTATGACAATAAAATATCTCATATCTAACAAGGGTAATCCTACGTCAACACGAGTTCATTGAACACGAAATTCACATTTACAGAAGTAGTAATTTGTGAACGTATTCGCATAGCACGAAGAAATTTCCCACTTCAACACAATTTAAATATGCTTATGATTAAATACATTCAAATACCGCTTCAATCGAGTTTCAGCTGCAGGAACTAAATACTAACTAAAGGAAATATACAAGCAAGGCATTGCATATTTAATTAAGGTTTTAAATATTTCATCATATTAATATTTATATTTGGTCACTATGGAAGATTAACGTTATCGTAATAATTAAATATTCGTTTAACACGACAGTTTTTCAGAACATGCCTTTCAAATAAAGCGGGAGAAACCTTCAATACATGTATTTTTCGTAATAAAATATTAAATATGTATTTTATCATTAGGGAAACTGGAAAGAATAAACGCAATCTAAGATGCTAAGGAGATGACAATCCGATACAGTACAAACTGCTATTTACGCAACGAAAAGTATTCTTTCTCATCCACTTAAAAGGAGATATCAAAGCACAATTTCAATATGGGGGTGGAAGAAAAGGAAGAAAACGCCAAAAGGCAAAAGCTGGCACGAATTTCTCGTTGCAGATTCCCACGACGGATGATTGCCTCTCCCCGTTTACCAACTCTTTATCCCTTCCCTCCGTGGTCACCCTCCGTTTGTCACGCAGTTCACAGTAAAAACTGTTCCGCATTTTATCGTCGTCTCTTAAATCAAAACTGCAGTTTGTGTTTTTCTAAGTATAACACCGTTAAATAGAGCTTTTCGGGTTCATTTCTAATAGAAGAGTTCAGAGTCGCATACATACGGTAAGAATATTGGATATTATTTTTATTATGGTTAGTTGCCGAATTCAACACCAAAGTTGGTGTGCTAGCTTTGGCAATGAATCATACAAAGATCGAGGAGAAGCTACCTTTTTAATTTTAGGAGCCTAATTGAATATGTATGTACCTCCTTTATTCGGAAGAAAAATAGTGCCGATTTCGCCAACGTAGCGGGCGTCGAAATCTCCAATTGCAGCAAGTGGAGATATTGTGTGAGCAAATGCTTTTCATTACTCTAACGTTCTTTCTTCATATACCACTTACGTCTCGAAACCTTTAAAATAATCATTAAATTGAGCTTTAATGCTAACATTTCTGAAATTACTTTTTTATGAATTACAGCACCATGATGATATATCTGTCAATTGATAAGTTAAAACACGAATGGTATAAAAAACATCTAAATCGAGAGCAAATATTACTAAAATAAACAAGTTAAAAATTTATTATATATCATGCTATAGATGCATATTTTGTATTTTATTTTACTAAGATTGATTCTGACAATTTAAATCAATTCAATCTTTCGAGTAACAAGTCGTCAAAAATGTGTTCATGCCGAAACGACTATTGTAAGATCTTAGCTTTCAGATGAAAATACTTAATCCGGTGTACATAAAAACGTTATAATAGAATTTTTAAGATCTTTATTATTCTGTGGACGATAGATGTCAAAGTTAGGTATTCTTATTTTACCCAAAGACACTTCCAACGTTTATCCGGTAGCGAATTCCGGTGCGCGCCTCTGGCTCGCGGCCCTACCTCTCCCACGAAAGCAGTACTACTGGTGCACGAAGGCCCGTTTCCCACGTGTATGTGTGTGTGTAACGTGCTGATGCCTCCGCCCTTGTCTCACCACAAAGTCATTACTGAAGGAAGATGGATGAGAGGACGGCAGACCGTGAGTTCGGTCATCACGGTTCGAGCCCCGTTTTCGCGACCTCACGTACTGGTGTGGAGTGTGGGGCGGATGGTTAGAAGATTGCGTTTCGTGGAAGATTGGTTAGTGTAGTTTAGGAGACCTCGATACCCCGCTGTTTTCATTCGGAGTAATGGCGGCTCCAGCCTATTAGCTTATCCTTTGTCACTTTCTCACGCTTTCCTCTAATGGCGCGATGTCCGTAGTGAGATGCTCTTTAGCAAACACCAAACTAAGGAGATGAGGAATTGTTTTTCTGCAAAGTGAATTCTTTGGCTTCTCTGAAATGGCGATTCTATTCGAATCAATATAATGCACTCATAATCTTTTACGAAGGAGAAGGCATAGCGTACGATTCCTACGATATTCATGTTCAGCCTTTCATCTCAAGTTCATATACACTTAGGTTTTAGTAAGTGATGCTATGAGGAATCAGATAAGGAAAACATTACTAGGACTTCTCCGAAACATTATATGTTAAATAGAAAATGTAATGCATCAAATTTTGGGGATAATGCAATTTAAATTTTTTGTTCCGCTCTTGATTGATTATTTTAGCTGAGAGGGAACTTGGGCGAAGAATTTGAGATACTCTTATTTAAGTGACTGTGATACTGTCAGTGAATACCTCATGGGTAGAACTATGCTAGAAATCTGCAAATTATTACATGATTAAGTCGGAGAAAATTAATTCAAAGCATAACATTAAAAAATAACAGCTGAGCAAGGGAAATATTGCTTGGAATCAAATCAACGGAATCAATGATTTTGAATCTTATTTCGCAGATTATTTTCTCTTTTCGTTGAATTTCCTCCCTTGTTTCAATTTTTTTTTCAACAAACTGGTTAGCGACGAAACGCGGACATAAATCAAACCTCGCCTCAATTACTCTCTCAAATGCGGAGCTCGTAGCTTTTGATAAATCCGTTTTTCGCTCGTTTTGGACGTTCTTCCTCAAATCTCACGATTTCCGTCCCTCGGATCGTTAAAATCGCTCGTGGAAGAGAAAAAAGAATCGACTCCGAATCACGATGGTGACGTCACGCACCCGTGAGATATTTCCAACGCAAACGATTCCCGAAGTCGAGCGGAGATAGTATTAAAGGCGAAATTCCCCCACCCTTATTTTATGGCCGATAGCTTTCGCGCTGACCGATAGCTCAGCAAAACTCCTTCGGATTGGTCACGGAGCGAGATTTAATCTCGCGGCCCGTGGAAACGAACGTACGGTCACTTCCTTTTCTGCTCATCGTGATTTGGTGCCCGATTACTCGTCTTCCAGCGGTGCCAAGGGGAGGAGAGGATTAAGGGCAGAGGCGACGAGGGGTGGAATGGGAGGGTTATTGGGAAGGGCAAAGGGCGCCTACGTGCCCGAGTAAGTACTTACACATACCGGAATTTTTATATTCCGGTCAGGTAGACCTTGGATGAGCGGTGGTTATATTTTGTCTCATTTCTCCTCGCAGCATGATTTATTTTTCGTTTCAGGGGCTACGGAAGAGAGCTTAGCGGTAAATGCAGGCACAGATTTTCCAGATGCAAGCAATAAGCAGAAATCCTGCCCGTTTAAAACCTTTCCTTTCAACTCAAAGCAAATTGCAGATGCTAACTACAAAGTCCTCTGTAGCCAGTAACATTTTTTATAGCGAAAGCGTTCATATTTGGCATTTACTCTTAGGTGGACCAAGTAGAAAATGTTTAAGAGGATGTAAAAAGTTTACTTGAATAGTTTTCTTGAACTTCGCTTGGAATATTAATTAGAGCTAAATATCTGAAAAAATCCATTGGTGAAAATTAAAGGAATTTTCATTTTAACTCTACCATAGGTACTTTTTTGCGAGTGTTCTCCTTCAGTGGATCCTTTACCTGAGGCTTTTTTTTACATCCACTTCTTCTGAAGTTCTCTATCTCTAGTCCTTTATATGTTATGTATGTTATTATGTTTATTGACGAAAGAAGAGACTTTTAATCTCAATTTCGCCTTAAGGAAGATCTTATATCTATTCAACTCTTCCCATGATCTGTGCGGCACATTTCGATTATCATCATTTTAGATAAAAGGAGAGAAGGATTTACCAATAGGCGTACTAGGCGCAAGCTGAGGGCCTCATTGGTATGGAGTCCTTAGAAAGGTCCTTCTTTCGCGTTTTTAAATGAATAATTTCTTAATAGGACCTCAAAAATGCCTCTGCACCTAGGAGCTCTGATTGCTGAAACTCACTCCTTGGTAAATGTATAGGTGGTCCCTTCATTTCCTTCAATGGGTTGCTTTCTAAATGACGCCAACTTGTCAAGTCTATCTCTGCAAGTGACAACGCGTAATAGATTTTTACCCTCCAAGCGTTGCCGAAATTACCTGAATTAATCACTTCGCTCCGACACCTTTCCTTATTCAAGTGGTACTTATTTGATATGCTCTCCAGGCTTGTCCAATGAGACTTCCTTTCTCATTTTCTAACGATTCAGGTGTGAGATTATTCGCTGAAACAAATGATTAATTTTTATATATTTATATCCTTCGGTAAATCTTTTGTCACAGGAAACGAAATTACATTTAATTAAGAAGATTGCCATGGCAAAGATCAGGGGTTTATTCTACTACTGCTCACACATTTTTCAAAGAATAATTATTCATTTCCTCCCAAATTACTCCATTATGAATTAGAATTGGATATATTAATATTGCTTGATTCAGAAACTAAATTAATTATACACGCAATCCGATGAGCTGGCAAATAATCGAGGAAGTCAGTTCTTTCGGTGATACCAGATCAAATTGTCCGGAAGAATGTCCCGGAATGTTCACATGGGAGAAATCGTTCATCCACGAACCACTTTAGTTCAGCCACAATTTCCACGGTAGTGTCAACCGTTATTAGAGGAAGAGACAAATTTGTCGATAGTGTCATGAGAGACTCCGATAGAATGGAAGGAAGTCTTCTTTACAATAATGTATCCGAGGAATGTATAACGTCCAAGGCATAAGTACAGTCCTGGCCAAAATTAACGCAGCACCAGCCGTAAGGATCGCTAGGGAGGTGCTGCGTTAATTTTGGCCAGGAGTACATAGCATCTTAATTTTTACTGGCTATAAAAGTTCAGACTCAACCATGATCTTGTGAATGTGATTCCGTTGATCATTTTCTATCACAATTTTTGATAAATGTAGTTGTAAGAAATTGCCTATACTTATGGATGATTTATCACAATTTGTAAGGAATCTGATGGGATCGATGCAGAATAATTGGCGTGCATTATTAAATTTTCGTGAATTCCGGGATCTTCTTCGGCTGATACGCACTTAATACTCGTTTGACAGGCAGCATTATTCGTGATAGCGCCAGTGATAATTTGCGATGATGGATTGTTTTCTCCCTTAAGGTGCGTTCACACGAGGGGACTTTTGACGCGCGGGTTTTATGGTTGAGGCCGGATGGGTTGCAGCTCGCATTCACACGGAGGAACTTTTTGAGGGTACGCGCGGCTTCTAACGGTTCTTAAATCTCCACTGCGGCAAAGCCGCGACGCTGAGTTGCAAACTTGTTCACACGTAGCAACTTGGCCCTCCTGCATCATCAGGCGCCAGTTCTCAGTGGATCGGAGTGGAGTCAAGCGGAAGAAGGATATCAGTTCATCTAGTTGCGTAGTGTAGTATATAGTAGTGTATTGTGTAGTGTAGTATATTGTGTATGAAGTATAGGGTATTTTGTTCAGTTTTGTATTTGCTTGTTTAATTAGGTCCTTAGTTGTAAATATGCCATCATTTATTCTTTTCTTTGATTACAACTTACCAATTTTTCTCTTTATAGGGGAACCTCCATAAATTATAATTGTTCACAAACCTTCAAGAAACCGTAATTGAAATATTCTTGGAGCTTTGTGAACAACTCTGTGAACAACTGTCTCAACAGCCGTGTTCCTTTTCTTCCAAAAATTTAATTAACTTATTGACAGTATCAATAGCTTTTTTACAATTTTTTACTCGTTATAAATCTTTGTGAATCATTTCACGCTGATGCATACATATCCACATATTAACTTCGGTATTAGTGTACGTCAAATTCGATCGGATTTTTTATAAATAGGGTATACTTAAAACTGTCCATTATCTGAGGCTGCAATTGTTCGATTTGCCTTGATTTTTACTTGGTTTATACCAGAATGTTTAAGCGTGCGAGGAGGTTGGTGTACGCAAGGGCGAGACAGAGTTAAGGATGTAATTAATTCCTCATAGTTCATTCATAGAGAGTATAATTTAGTCCTCAGAATTTAAGCCTGCCAAATTGATTTTAATCTCTTTTTATTCTAAGGGGAAAAGAAAAAATAATGCTTGAATAAATTGGGTAGAGGCAAAGAATAAAGGAATACTCAAAGGAAGTGAAAGTTTCATTCAGGCTTGGAAATGGGAATGCATTCCTTGAAGAGATTAAGAGACTGGGTTTTGCTCACAATTCTGTGTGTTCAGACTATTGATAAATTCTTTCGAAATAAGGTTGGCACAAGGTTCTACGAACTCATTCAAAGACAGGAACAATAGCTAAAGATAAGACATCCTACGAATACTATGGGGACCTCCTGCGCAGGAGGTGGTCTACCTTTTCTAAGTTCACATTTTACTTGTTGGGAAGGATATACATCCTGCTGAGGATTCTGTTTCAAGATGATCAAAGCTACTGCCGACACTTTCTGGTTGAGATGACAATCGTTACTAAAAGCATATTTTTCCCGAACAGCCATTCTATTCTCAACAAATTCTTTGCACCATTCTCTTAACCCGTTTTGAAAAAAAAACCGAGTCACTGATGACATTTTGGAAGCAGGTCTTCATTTAAGAATGGAAGGAGAGGATGGGCGCATTTCGAAAGCATTTGGAATAGAAGAAATAATGAGAAATCTTAAAGTTAAAGTTCATTTATTTATAAGGTTCACTTTCTCATAAGTTTAATTTTGTGCAAATGTGCGAGGTTATTTTCCAACATTTTTAGGTAGAAATATCATTACCAAATAAATAAAATAATTTTTAAATCCAGTAGTGAGATAGTTATACCGATGAGAATACTCCCTCCTACTGCTACAGCATTCAAACTTCATTTTTATTTTTTATCTGCACCACTAGAGTGGTTTAACACTCCGCATATTCGTCAACTCTCTGCGCGGCATGCGGAAAAGTTTCAGCCGGTTAGAACTTTGCGTCAATGTTGCAGGAGCCTAAAAAGCCCTATTCACACGGAGCGTCTTTGCCGCACAAGAAAGCCGCAGACACCCGCTCTCAAGGTCACAAAAGTTGAGCCGCACAGTCGTTCACACGTCGCAATATTTGAGGCGCGCGGCATTTCGGGACGCGCTGCAAGAAAAGTCCCCTCGTGTGAACGTACCTTTAGGAAGAAGTTGGATTCCGTTTATGCAGTGAAGGCGCGAAGGTTCGTTCCTAATCAACGGTCATCCGCAATCATTCCATCGTAATAAGTAATCTTCCTCTTGATAATGGGGCCTCAGACGAGCCATGTGTCGTTGCGGTGGTTTAGACTCGCGGAAGTGTTCAATCGTTAGACTCCAGATTAAAGTAGCCGCAGGGCCAGTCTTCTCAGGTACTCTTTACCATCAATCATTCACCTTCACCATAAATTAGCTTTAATATCGCAGGAGAAGCGGATATTTAAGCTCCATTCAAACAAACAATGGGTAGATAATATAGTGATGTGCCCGCTCTCGATAATTGGAGTGATATGGAATATTCAGCTGTATCTAGCTTTCGCAATTCTTTCTAGTTGATGTCTTGTTTGAATTTAATGAAAGGAAATGGCTTCAACAGTACCCTCTTATGCGTTATGTTACTCTATTGCTGCCATGGATGGAACATCTTAAATTTCCCGCTATCATTGAAGTATATCCGTTTTCTCATTATCATATCCACTTGAAAGTGTAGATGAATCTGAGGTGTGCTCTTACGGAATGTTGATTCCATCGTATGGAAAATCTTAATTTACACTTCCTTTGAGGTAATAGAGTTTTCACATTCTAACTTTTTCTTGAACGTGTAAAAGACCAAGCATGTAATTTTTTCCGCTATCCATTTCTTTTGAAATGCTCACATACATTTCAAAAAGTACGCAGCAACTTCCAAATTTTGTTTAATTGAATTAATTTGAAGAATCGAGGCAATATCGATCTTTCAACGACATTCACCAAATAACTCAATTCATACCTAGGAAAAGCGGACTTGGAATAAGTCTAACAGGGCCGGGAATCAAACCCAATTCAACTCCACTCATTTCTGAATAAATTTCTTTTTATTCCTACGATTTATTTACTTGAATTTATTTATTTTTCGAAATATTGCGGCCGAATTATCTTCCCCTCTCAGAGGAGAAGTTAGTTTTTTGTAATTCATGGAGAAGTCTACCAAAAAGAAGTTGCGATTATAGAACAGGGCTTTATTTTATTCGCTATGAAAAAGATATTTACAAATGAAGTAGGTTCTTCATCATGAAATTCTTGAAATACCTCCTAAATAAGTTAGGTATAATACGAGCATTTTCAATCTTGGGATAAATGCTTTGTTTCTCGCTTAAGTGAATGCAGTAGATTGAAAAACATTGTTTGGACATTTTCCTCTCTTCTGAGTCGTCCTAATCCTCTTAAATGTAAAGTAACATAACGTAAGCTGCATAAAAGAAACGGAAGACAGCTTGGTCACTTTCAGCCGTAAATTTTAAGCACACGAAGTACTGTATGAAAAATGAAGGGAACCTGTTTCTTGCCGATCTCTTTAACTCTCCAATGCAAGAAGTGTTTTAACGAGGTGTCTGGGAGCATTTAAGCGAAGAATATATTTCGCGAATAAAATGCGATTTCAAAGGGGTTGAATAAATGAAAGGGGAGGGCGAGATTTTTTGCGTGAGGTGCGAAGCCGTGGAAGTGATAGCGCGAAGTGAGTGACTTTATGAGCAGGTGAGAGTGTTATTACGGACGCGGGAAAGAAAAATTTCGTGCAGGGGGCATTTAATTATAAACTCTGAAGTTTGAATATGTATGTTCTGCTGTAGCGGGATTTTAGCGTCTTCCTATTATGGGTAATTGAGAGAAGTTACACATCGACTCAAAAGCTTACACAGAATGTGTTTCCTCGGAAGTATTTTGACCAATAATTTATATAAGTACGAAATAAATATGGTCTTCAACGGTTATATCTTTCTTTGGCGTAGTGAGTAATTTGTATTGTCGAAATCAATCGTGTACCCTTTCACGCACTGCAATTTATTTAAGAGAAAAATCTCGTATGACTCTTTGAAGTTAACACTAGCAATAATTCTTTCAATAACTCATCTAGGACATTTCACTCATTTTGATACCGCATGTATCACTATTATATACGTGGTAATATTGCATAAAATACTTTTTGTATTGCTCTTAAACTTCGAACCTCTGAATCATGTAATTTATAGTCGTTATTTTACCAATATTGCAGGATTTTCCACAAAATTTTCTTATTCATATTTTAATATTTTTGTGGTTATTTCATGTAAATAAATATAAAATTATATTGTATGAACGCATTTATTTGTCGCTATCAATGAGAATTGCCGTTCCCCCGAATTCAATCACAGAAAACCAAACTTTTCAGGGAATCTCGCGAGCTGAATTAAAATTTCAGTTTCTCTTCGAAGTCCAAACTGAAAGATACCATCGAATCATCCCAAGTATTATTTTCCCAGAGGTCAAATTTCCATCACTTTCTCCCACTTCCCATTTCACGGAAACCGTTTTCGGAGCGGTTTCTAACCTGAAGGAGAAAGAGTATGAATATGCATCGCCATCCATTTTGCTTTCCATCCATTAACTTAGGCTAATTGCTGTCCATCTCGAGTACTCAGGAAGGGTGCAATTTGTACTCGCCAGCCCGTGTCTAAGCAAACGGAGGAACCTTTCAGTGGTGCCTCCAAAGAGAAGCATACCTCCCCGAAAGTGAAAGGAGCTTCTTTTTGCAGTGCTCGGGGGCTGTTCGGTGCTCTCCATAAGGCCTCCGCCATATCCGAAAGGCAGAAAAAGAGGATGATGCTCCTTCCAGGCTATCCGTCTTATTGGAGTGAAAGCCGGGGTTATGCGGGTTCATCGTTCGACATCTGCCCTCACCTTTCCCCTTTTCGCCATCTCCTTTCATACTTCTCCCAGCGTCCACTCCTATGAACTGAATTCCTTTATTCTCCCCTGGATCGTGGCTCCAGGCACTGGCCTCGCTTTCCAATTCTTTTCTCTTCTTTTTACTTCTCAGATTAGACCATATTCTATACCTGATATACCCCCCTGGTTGGGTGTATTCCCCATCTCCCTGCGATTTTTATCTGAGGATGAAACTCCAGCGAAGGAAACCTTCACGAAATTACTCTTGGAGTTTTTAGTGATTACAGCGCGTTATATATAATTATGTGAATTCTGATTTAGTATTTAACACCTTAAAGTCGTAAGTATCTTCCTAGCCACCTTCCGGCTTATGGAAGTCAATTTCCGTATCCCTTACCTAGATTATAGTTCGCAGATACTCAACGACCGTAAAGTATAAAATAATTGTTGGATCGAAACGGGGATGAAATGGTGATCGTCTCCCTTGATGAGCTTGCTGAATGATCAATTAGAGCACGAGGGAAAGCTCAAACTAAAACTAATTTCAGCGTTTTTAAGGTAACTTAATATCCTTTGGAATCGACTCCATGTTAGATTATTTTAGTTTTTTATCGAAGAGAAATTAAAATTATTGTTTTCATCAAGATAGGTATGTAAAGTATTATCCGAAACCCTCAGCATATTTTTCGACCCACCCCAAGTTATTGTATTTACATATATAATTTACTGTAATAATATTTATATAATAATATTTGTAATAATATAATAATGTAATAATATGCAGATATAATTTTATTTCAATGAAAACTTACTACTCTCCTTTTCAATATATATATATATAAATAAAAAACCATTTTTCTCAATGGATACCAAAAACTAATAATGATTCGAAGAAATGAATATTCAAAAAATTCAAGCTAGCAATGTGCTATTGTTGAGATGCGTTTAAGCCATTTCCAGTAGTACCTATCCCTCAAAAATCTCTCTTTGAATGAATTTTTAAATTTTCGAAGAATGAATAGACAATGGAAGAGTATTTATTTGCACTGAGATTTCTGCCATATATAAAATAGCTCTTTCCTGAGAATGCGGGCTCAAAAATCAGGGCTTTTTGTTCCTCTATGTTGTGTCCGGTCACATCAGATTTATCAATTATGTGTCAGAGGTTTTATCAAACAGAATATTTAACCACTTCCTATTGACCGCAAAGAAACGGAACCTCTTCCCGGGAAATCCTCTTCCCCCTGCCAAAGACCACTAGCGGGTTGCGAGGGCACATCTAAATCTAAAATATCTAAATCCAAATATGGTGTAGGTTGCACCTAAAATAGCCTCGTCCTCTCCAAGAAAAAATATGTCATGCTGCCCGCAACAGCATTAAGATTTTTTTCTCATGCGTAAAATTGTTGCACAAAACTTGATTATTTGAACCGTGTAGGTATATTCATGATGAAAACAGCAGAAAAAGGGGGCAGCGGGTAAAAGAAGAACATATATGCTTTGCTGATCAGTATATGAATGCATGATATGCGTCTTATTTCCGTATAAGACCGTACACCACCAACTGTTCTACCAGCTTAAATTCCAGAATTTTTATTCGGTATTCTATTGAGAATGCCTCAAGGATTATGGAATGCAATTCCTACTAAAATTCTAAATTCTATGTGAAATTCCGTTATTTCTTCATCTACTACATTCCTAGTGAACACCGTCCAACAACCAGATGAATCGGGTTTCCAGAACGTGGCTGAATCTTATCGAAGAATTTATTGCTCTTTAAAATCAACAAACTTTAGTCTCCCCTTTATTTCACATGTTTCTATATAGGATCGTATCTTACAGAGTAAACAAATATGTTTCATAATTGAGCGATTGTCGGTACTTGGTGTGACTTGCCTTATTTAGGGGATCGATATTGAAATGAATGTTAGGGAACTTTTAAGGTTTAGTTAAAATACGAATTCAGAATTATCTTGCTAATTATCCGACTTGGCATAAATTAGGGGAGACCATAATTAATGCCAGTATCCAGATTTTAACCTGAGTAGTAGCATTCATTCCATCTCTGTCATGTATAAGACTGATAGTGAGATGAGAGTGAATGAAAAATATATCCCCTCCATCTCATACTGTACTTGTAGGATATACATGCCATTCTTGAAGATAGGAAGAGCAATCATAATATACAATGAAAATCAAAACAAATATTTATCGACTGGGCAGTATAAAAACACCAGTTAACACACGATGAGTAAAATAATAGTTATAGAAGCTAGCTAATGAGAGATGAAAGGAAACCGAGATTTTGGCAACCGTGGAAATGGTGGCAGGGCCGGAAGAAAATCTATCTCACCTCATTCCATCTCTTTTCTCCCCCATAGCGAGGATCTGTCTTTGTTCGCGATCTCTCCCTACTCTTCCACCACTTTCTTCTCCTTTAGAGATAAGCAACCAGCAGCTCACAAGAAAGGGTTGTGCGGCGTGGTGGAAAAGAACGAGGGGAAGGGATTTGAGTGGGGGAGGAGTCTTAAGGCTTAAAACACGCAAAATCTTGATCTTCTCCCACACGCTCTCCGCTTTCCCTCATCTTGGTTACGGGAGTTTTTATTTTGCTCGGAGTCTTTAACTTCGCGCATCCCGGTATTGAGTGAGAGGTTTTGACGCGGACGACCATAATTCTTAGAGATTGATACAAACGACTCCGAAACTCTTCCTAATTCCATGCCATTTAAGTGTAATCCATCGGAGGGAGATAAATTTTTATTGATCATGTTTAAATTCAAATTTTCATTGATATTGCTTTGAGAATAGATGGAATAGAAAATGGAAGGAAGATGTATACTTTTCCACAGTTATATTTGTTTCGAAACAACCCGTTTCGGCTACGTAGCCATCTTCAGTTTCATAGAACGCTAAGCATTCAAATGCAGAAACGGAAAGTTTAGTGTTTGAATGTTTATTCTATTCTATGAACTGGTTCTATGAACCTGAATATTGCTGTGTAGCGGAAACCGGTTGTACCGAAATAAATATGACTGTGTAAAGTATACATCTTCTTTCTATTAGTAGATTTTATAATAAATCGAATAGTTTTTCATTTGTTATTTGGTACGCAATGGAGAAATTGTATCCAAAATTTACATTTGTCTACGTCTTGCTCATGGCTATGCTAATTTAAAATTATGTAGTAACGAGTGATCTTAAATATTGGTATTCTTCCTAGTACCTGGTGTTTGAATGATGAGAAATGTGCGATTCGCAGAATGTGCTGCGCTTATTGTGGTTTACTTAGTAAGAAAATCAAAAGAAAGCTCCTTCTTATTGCTCGTGTAAGCGAGCTTCAAACTCGCTTTTGAGATTCAAACCTGCCTCCGAGCTGAATGTTTTACAGAATTCAATATTTAAGCCACAGGAATCGATATCTACTGACCTAAACTGGAATATATGGCATTGGATTATAAGTAGCACATTTTTAAAACGAATGATTTCGATATCTTTTGGTTTATCTACATTTCCAATGGTAAATAGAAAGCCAATGTGTAGCTTTCAAGGTATGAATGTAGAATAGTTGATGCCTCACTGGCTGGAAATTCACTTACAGAGGATAACATTTTCTAACTCAGTCCGTACGTATACCTTGCTAATGTCGCTAATGAAAAGAGTAAATATATATTAAACAGGATTGCAGATATAAGTAGCACATGTCAAAGGGAGCGTAGAATGTCAATCTGTGCGCTTGAGTGCAGCAATGATGACTGAAAATTATGATTACCTTTGGAAACTGCTATTAGGCTCTACAGTTCGTAGTAGCCTTTTGCATACATATAAGTTACACATTCATAAGTGTGCCGAGTGTAGTAGTTATGATTGTTGGAAATACGTCGAAAGAAGAGAAAAGCAGGAGGTGATTTGTAAGCAAAGAAAAAGCACGAGTTTGAACAGCACGCCCAATGAAAGAAGCTTGGGCGTTACCAATGTATTGTAGGTAGATATCTTTTTGCTCCTTTACCTCTGTTATCGGATGATGCACGACCGATGTTGGGATAGCTAAGTGATATGATGTAAGAAAGGTTTATTCTCGATGCCATTGGTATTTGAGTCTTAGAGACACGGCAAAATGTCACTACGATTTCACTTTTGTTTCCGTTCGAAAAGAGTAAAGCTGTTCAAACAACTGATCCGCATCACCCTTCGTTTTCTCTAAATTCCCGCAGATGTAATTTTCTTACAGTTTTGGTCTTATTGTTTGCCTTAACTTTATTTTTTTAGTGGATCTCCTGATACTCTCTTCCAATAATTACATTTTCGTACAAACTTCTTGGATCGTAAACCAATAATCTATTGAAGTGAACCGTCTCATAGACAATTTCTAAGCTACTATATCCAATTTATCTTTGTGAAATTTCGTCAAATCCTTGTTTATTCTTTCAATAGGTCCCGATAAGGTAAACAATGGAGATTTTGTGACATTGGTAAATCCGTGATATATTTTCAAACATCCATTACGCATTTTACGGAGAAATAAAATAGATGGCCCTTTCTACTTAAAGGAGTGAACGCAAGATCATTCTTTATGCCAAAATTTGAGCCAATACAAACAATTGCGTTGTGGATGAAAACGTATCACGTAGTTACCAGTGTTTACCCTATCTATTTTATCAAGACAAAAAATAAAGGTTAATCTAGACGTACATTTTCTGACCTCGGCAGGGGGCAGGGCATGGTAACAACTCTGGGGTCGAATACCGCTTCGGTCGTACATGCTTGTGCTTTTTTGTTGTTATCTTTCTAATTGTGTTTGTCTGATCGCATCTTTTGACGCTATGCATGCTAATGGATTAAAAATTCACGTATTTATCATAGCGATTCATCAAGGTTGGTTTTATGGCTTAAAATTATGATTTTGGCATAAAAAAGTATTAGGAAAGGTGAACGAATCATGATATTTCCCAGAGGATGAAGGAAGTATACTTCGGAATTAAAATTCTGCGGGAAAGGGACGGCAGTGTGGAGTTTGATGAGAGTAAAAAGATTATCGTTAGGTGAAGGGGAGAAGAGAGAGAGAGAGCTCGCGAAGGAGCAAAGGCAAGAGATGCGTGCCGAGTCGAAAGAGAACGTCAAAGGGGAGTGATGGCTTTGAGAAGAAGATGAAGGAAAGAGGTTTGTGGAAGAAAGTAACACGAGAAGTGATAGATTCAGGCAGAACACAAAGTATTCCTTATGGTAAAAGTTACCTCTTCTTATCTTATCCTCGTTTCTGCGTGATTAATTTACGTACAATATGGCTAACCGGACCGAACGAGGTGTCCATTTTTAATTTTAATTTACAAATTTTCAGTTTACTAGTGGCTGAAAAATAGAAAGTTTGTCGTGTAGGATTAGTCAGGTAATGAAATTGTTTTTCCAAAATGATTTTAATTTATTTTTTATGATTCTATTTCACCTCTAAGGTAGTGAAGGGGATAATGCTTTTCGCAGAATCGTTTACAAGCGTTAGCGCAAGAATATATATTAAATGACCTTGGCAATCGCCGTTAGCGTCTTGTATTCGGATGCAGGTCATGACACGTGTATATATTTCAATTTTCTGATCATAACTTTGAAAGGATTAGTGGTAAAGCTCAAAATCTAGGTTGTAAATGAGGTACTTAAAAATTTAATTTCTTATTTATTCGGAACATTTTTAACATCATATCGACCTGCATGAGAAATTAAAGACTTTCGAAAATAGCTCAACTGATCACGTTTTAATTCTTCAATCGATGGCTGAAATTCTTCTTCTGCATATTACTGACAAAATTTGCGTTATCATCAGATTGTTTGACCTTTCCACCTTCCTCAATGTTCAAGAGAGTCGTTTAATTTTTCTGTCTTACTCCCAACTCGATCCAAAGAATACTCCTCGTTGAATTCCATGAATTCAATCTCAACGGCTGAAGAATGCCATTTAAAATATCCCTTTCACTTGAAGAAAATTTTCTCCGAGTCGGTAATATCCTTTCTCATCTCCGAGTCACTTCTGTCCACCCTCAGTCACCTCCAACACGATTCACGGCATAGCTTCCATAACTTCAAAGTTATAGGTTCCTCAAACGACGAAACAATGAAATTCCGGAGGAGAAGATTTCCCCTACGACTCTTCAAATAGGAACAATAGAAAGCATAATTTTCGCGACACCCTAGGGTGTATCCACGTTTCGAATAGCTACCGTACGGGTCCGCAGAACGACTGTCGCTCATTCAGCACCTCACATTTGCAATCACACTCACGCATAGAGCACTCGTGCACACCCAGGGGAGTGGGGAGGTCCCAAGAGAACTCTCGGAAGGAGCGTTTCCATTCCTCCACTTGGTTTATAAACCACCGCCTTTTACTTACCCCACCCCAGTCTCTGCAGAAGCAGCGGCGACCTTTCTCCGAAGACTATCCTTCACATCCTCTCGACTCCTTGAAACCATCTTCAGATTATCTCCTCCTACTCTTCTTTCTGCCTCACTTCCATTTCGGCCTCTATCTTTATCCTCCACCTTTCTTCGGCTTCTTTTCTCTCTCTCTCTCTGTGATCCTCCCGACTTGTTTACTTTATTAACGTTAAGAAGGATCTACTTACTTTCACTTCAATCCCTCCTCTTCAGCCTTCTACCGTTCCTTACCGCCATTCACTGCCACCTTTCGTTATCAACGTACCTTTTGAAGTCATTAATTTCGGAATTGATTTTGCTGATGTTACTGCGTCTAAATTGGGTGAATCTGTTTTCATTCCATTTGTAAATATCTCATACTTTTAATGATATTTTTATTTTAACTATAATTTTTTTGCGTATGGTTTCTTATAATATATATTGCTATATTCATATAATTTAATTCCATGCCATGTTAAGGAAATTCTGAGTCAAGATCTTTCATCTGCCAGCAGTTCTTTTAGCCCTTCTTTAGATTGCAATGATTAAAGAGTGGCTATCTTCCATTGATTGTAAATTTAGAGATAGGAAAATAAAATTTTAGTATAAAATCTACATTAGATATTTAAATAACGGAAAAATAATAGTATTATGATTTTAAGCCAAATACAGTATTTCTGACTCATAAAGGTTTTAGATAAAACATCGTCAGAAACTGAGATTTTTGATTAGTTTATTAGTATGTAATTTACTAAAGATTAAAAATTTATCAAACTACCGAATTATCCATCCCTTATTGCCATTATTTTTGATTTTTTTTTAAATCTACATCTCATTTTGTTTGTATGGGGCTCCTCAAAGCATCTTCAGCAGTAAAGCTAATAACGTAAAACATATAAATATATGCTCTTGGCTCAGGATTAATCAAATCAGTTTTCATCCATGGAAAATACAATATAGTAATTTACGTGATGTATAATTTGATGAAAACCATGCATAAAGATGTACGCTTTATACTAAAGTACTTAAATGTGAACAGGACCGTATAATAATATGATCGCCTTCAATTCAGTCGTCATTCAATCCTATTCAGAGACTGCTTTTCTTCGACTCTCTTAACGAGGATGTGCTATCTTTATTGAGCGGTGTGTTGTACGAGGCGAGAGATGAATGCTGATGTGAATACTCTGCCGAAGCGATCAGCTATCGGCGCTTTTAATCACCGATACTACTTTCTTTTTATCGTTTTTTTCGGCCGTAAACCCTTCCGCGTATCTCCCTCCACTTGGGCACCCTCTTACCCGAAATCCCATTCACTCTCTCCACTCGCGAGCCCCTCATTACCGCTTATGGCACCACCTCGTCTGCCCCATCATTTCAACCAAAGGGCTGAATAATATGTAAGACCAGCAGATCGGAAATGTCAGCTCCGTAGCTGATCATTACGTAACCCGATCGATGATTAAATGAGGTAACGGTAACTTCAACGGTTGTCCATTCTATCTTCCGAGCACCTTTTCATGGCTATCACGGCTATTCTTTTTTAAGGCAGAACAATCACGGTATTGTGTACTGTAATGTTTGTGACATATAAAAATTTAATTTTCTGTCGTTTAAATCAATGAAACATTACTTACTTTCTTGGCATATAATCCACGGATATCTTGATAAAGTTAAATAAAAACTGTTTCCGCTAAATGCTGGAAATATTATGGAAACCGTGAGGTGTTCTTTCAATTTTAGATTTTTAGGAGTTCCATGAAGTACTACTGTAAAACCCCATCCATTTTATCATCAGTGTCTTAATTCATCCATTACTATAAACGTGGCCATAGGAGCTTTACACTTGCTCACACCTTAAGGAAACACTATTTTAATTACATCGTGGTATAGGTTAGTTTTAAAATCACCGCGACTCTCTCATTAAGCCTGAAACAGAATGCGATATTTTAATCTGATTGTCGATTTTCATTACGAACATTAGCCATCTCATGTTATCTGTCCAATTTATTCTCATCTAGAAACATAGCCTCCTCGAGGAATATTTTTTTAAATATGGAAATCTTCTCGTTTCCTTGAAAGAACTTATCTAAATGGATTCCTGTTAAAGTTACACCGCTATATCTGCAAAGAAAAATATATGTGAAAAATAATTGATATTTCTATCTGTTACAATTAGTGACAGAAATACATACTTGCACACATCTAACAAGTTTGTAAATTGTGAGTCATATTAAATATATGTGTACATATATACTAAGAATAATCCTCTTAGAGTTACTACCCATACGAGAAGGCTCTATCTCGTCTACCCCCAATGCATGTAATTATGTTCCCGCATATCTTAGACCAAAATTTTGAATAATTTTATTTCAGATCGAAATCTATTTGAGTTATGGATTGGAAAGGATGTTGATGAGCTTCGAACTCTTAATTTACGCCGTGGTAAATAAAATTAGTAAAAATATAATGGAGGAGCTAATCATTAGGTGGGGAGTAGCGTCTTTCCTGTCGGTAGTCGTGAAATCGTGACCTGCTGTTTGACTCCGAAGTGAGAGCAAAAGGCGGGAGAAAGTTGCGGAAGCTTTTGGAGCGAATGGGAATAAAGGAAGGCAAACAAAAGAAATCTCTCAGCCGTATTCTTTTTGCGGATTCGAAACTCTCGCCGAACAAAAAAGCAAACTGTTTACACTCCTTCGGTCACAAGATACAAGGTGAGGAGAGGGAACAAATTCCATGGAATTTGTATACACTGTATAGCATCTCCCCGAGCCTCATTTTTCATCAATATTTCAATTATCCTTTTAATCCAATCTTGCCACATCCTTAACCAACAACGTACGCTTACAATTATATATTTAGGTTTCGAATATTCTTCACACACCCCATCTCGCGGGCGCTTTTCTGCAGTGGTGTTTTTAGCCTATGTAATTGTCGTTGGTTATTTTCGTCCATATACTTGTTTTTTCATGCTTTCTCCTTTTTATGGCTTTATTTTCCCTTATCCTTACCGACTCAAAATATTCAATAAAGGAAGGCTGCTGATGTTTGAAATATAGAATAAACGAAGCACTGAAAGCCATCAGAGAACGTATATGCTAAGGCTATATTACTATAATAGTGTTAAAATAATGTATAATATAATAATGTCTAATAGATAATGGCAGTTCCTTGCCGACCTCCAGGCCCTGAAGATGCTAAATATGCACATCGCCATAGCATGTACATTCTTTTATAGTTTTGATGCTCCGTTTATTCTATTAACTCACAATATGACAAAGGGTTAGATGAAAGAAAAGAGTTTACAGTTTTAATCTTGCCCTCAATGAAGTCGATTCATTCGGTCATCATCCGGTCACATTCTTTTCCTCAGTGTCTTACAATGTATTAACTATTGTGCTTTAATGCCAAATCATGAACGTGGAAATGGATATGTTTAAAGAAAATAATCAGGGAAAAGATTTCCTCTATTACCCAGATGTAAAAAAAACGGGCGGCTGTTAACACGAATTGGGAAACGAATGTACACCCCTGGCCAAAATGAACGCAGCACCTCCCTAGCGATACTTACGGCTGGTGCTGCGTTAATTATGGCCAGGACTGTACATATCAACACCTCATTTGTACTCGCGATCGCGCTGATAAACAAGCGCGCTAATCCTTACGGCACACTACTCCTTTTAGAGTACATGAGTATAATTCTTGTCAGTGGTATTATAAGTTATTATCATTGCAAACGCTGCTGTCTTCCTTGAAGATAATACGAGTGAATTTTATTTTAATTGATACCAAAAACAACCATTAAGTTCTAATTCGTTCAATTGATAAGAGAGGTATTATTCGTAATTGTTTCCAAATTACCGAATAAATATAAGCGGTTTCTCGAAAATTTTTAAGATAACGGAAGTAATTATTGAAATTATATTTATAATTACTGAAAAATAAATCCGGTGCTTCTTGAACAGTGCAAAGGTACCTGTGTAACTCTTATAAAGGTCACTTTATTCTATCCTGTTTTACACGGAACGCATTGTGCTTGGTAGATAATATGAAAGATTTCCGCAATAGTATAGAAATGCCTTAAATGTGAAACCCACCCGTCCTTTATGTATCTACTTAAAGGCGCCTTTTATCTCCCTAACGTTTCAAGGGAGTTGAAAGATAACCGTCCAATTTTACATACGTCACATTACGAAGCTGCCTCTTTACCTAATTTTTCAGCGCCCTTTATCTCCGGCTCCTCTATCTCCCTCCGCAGGAAGGAGCCTGGGAAGCAAACGAGAAAGACAAGCGGGGGCATATAAAGATGAAGGGAAAGGAAAAGGATCTTTGGAACAAAGCGACAACTTGGGCATTAGTACGGGCGCGATGAGATCGCGAGGGGCCGAAGGAGTGCGGGAGTAATACGACGAGGGGAAGTAAACACGATTTCGGGAGGTTTGGTCCAAAGTCTTTAGTCATTACCGTCGAGGTGGAAAGAAGATGGGAGAGCTGAGGGAAGATTGAAGGAGGGTGCGGGAGGAAGGAGGAAGCAGGTTGGAAAATAAATGAGGTGGCGGATTTACAGAGAGAATGTTTTAAAGGCTTGCCTAATGGAGTCGCGGAGGATGTGACAAGAACGAAGTGGAAACGTAGGAGCCACCTGAGTTGAGGACAAAGGATAGATGAAAGGAAACGGAATGATGCTGAGATGAAAGGGAAGGGAGGGATGGGGTGGGATTAGAGAGGGTAGAAGTAGAGGCGATGTTTCTATTGGGCGAATGACTTATCTATAGCGGATGATTCGCGGAAAGTTTGGAGGAAGTTGCGTCTCGGAGAGGAAGCTATGGTTGTGAATCACGTTTCGTTCGACGAAATAGATATTGCTGCACTTATACTCAGAGGGCGTGGATCTCAACGTAAGCGATGGTAAGGAAACGTCTGCTGGTTCTTGGAAAATTAAATCAAAGTAAATATATTTCTATGCCTAAAAATTACACTTAAAAGCATAACTTTCAATTATAGGCAGATCCGTGGTTCTCCGGATACATTACTAAACTAGCAATAAGGGAATGACGAGGAACTGACTATTGTTGGCGAGTTGTATACGTGAATGCCTTAAATGTTTCGATTTCTTCCCAGATGGAATAAAATTTCATAGATTAATTGGATATAGTTAAAGCATTAAGATTTTGCTACTTGTAGATGATTGTATGGAGAAACTGTTTAGTTTACTACCCTCCTTAACAAGTATCTATATCTGTTCCAAGTTACGCAAGGCCGCAATGAATTAGTGCAATCTTTGACCGAACTCAAGTGAAGATTTTGGAGATATGTAAAATTTCCTTTGCAGAAAAATTTAAGGCTTGAAAAATACTATAATTCATGTGCATATGATCCAGGATCTTGATGGAAATAAATCACGTCAAAATTACATTATAGGGTAGATCACTCAGCTGTTTTAAATTGACTAGAACGTTTTCACTACAGGAATACCAAATTGACTATGGAGAGATGTCACAGAGATAGTAAAACACAATTCTTCTTTTTCTCAAGTTTTATTATAGTAGAATAAGTTTGAATTTGTTTAATCCTCTCATAGGATTTGAAATATCTCACTTATCGTAAATTTTCCGATTGTATACTGCTTTACCTTTTATGCGTTGACAGTATTACGATTTTCAAAATTAGCTATTTTTTATGTTTCCAATTTGTTTAAAAAAGGAATATCAAAGCACAACCCATATACTTTCCTTTAAACAGCTAATTTGAACATTATAAATCCTAAGCGAATAAACTCAGTGTCGAATTTACAAAGTTTTTCATTTTACTATGGCTTTCCACGAAGTCACGCCTGCTGATATTGATTTCATTATAAATCCTCATTACAGATGGATGTCAGCAAAGGCTACGATCATATTTCTAGTTTTCATAAGACATTTGAAACCATCTTGGGGAAAATGAAACATTTTGCCTTGGTAATTGAGCAATCAAGGTGCTGACTTTTCGAACGTCCAACTTCCGTTAAAGGGAAGTGGCAGGCGGTGGGAAGTCCGCCGGACGTCAAGTGAAGTCAAAGGCGCCCACTGCGGAAGACGGCTAACTGTTATTTATCAATAAAATGATGCGCGTGGGGAGGGGCGACACCCTGCGGACTAGAAGACAAGAATACTCAAGGAGACCGAACTTAATTATCCAACTTGGGCCAACTCTTCGGGAGATGGAAAAGATTTCGGTGGGAAGGAAAGCGTGCGTAAAAGGAATTGGAAGGCGCGTGGGGGAGAAAGAGCAAAGAGAGAGGCATGAAGGGGAGATAAAGCTGTTCGCGGGATAGAAAGGAGTTCTAATAAAGGAATGGCGCGCAAAGGGAAACAACTCGAAGGAACTTGCAAGAGTCAGGAAGATGTAGCAGCTTTAAGAATTGGCCGCAGACTTTAAATGCTTTCCATTCTTTTTCGGTCGAATCCAACCGCTATTTAAGTCTGGTGCTGCGGTTTCATTCTCCAATCGCTGCGCAAATTGTTGAAAATTTTCCTGAAAGCATTTGAATACACAATAGAAATTGATCGACTCTTGACTTTGTGGCATGAATGTATGAAGAAAATGAAAAAGTCTAACTTTTACCAATTGCACAAATTTATTGATAAACGACCATGGTAATCGTAAGATGATGACTATGAGTCGAAACCATGGTCGTAAGTAAAAAGTGTAGTTGGTAAAATTTCGACTTAAAATAACCAAGGATTTTGCAAAGTAACTTCCTTACCCTCATCCTCATGTTTAGACTTTATCTTGCCTTTTAAACTCTTAATTTGATCAAGCATTCTTTTAACTACTATCTATTCACGAAAAAAATTAACGGAGTCCAGGCGCTCATACGTTTAGATATGAGTTTTCGTTTACATTTTTCTTTGTTGTTTATGACCGAAAACAGATCATCGGTAAAATATTTACTATAATTCAATTTTCTGCAATATCTGTTACCAATGATAATCGTCTTTTTCAAGTTTAACTACGTTATCACTGATAAATTGTAACTGAGGGATCAAGAGAGATAAGAGAAGGTGCTAATTTTAGCCACACATAGGAGAAATTTAATGACACTAGATTCGGCAAGGCCCAAGTAAATTCCTTAACAAAATAATTTTCCATAATATATCCCCTCCAGTAAAACTTTGAATTGGTAGTAATGAAACCGAGATATTGAAGGAGAATCACTTTGCTATCCAAAGATATTAGTTATAGTGCATTGAAGAGAGATTAAGTTTGCTCAGTTCACGCTCAACTCTCCATCACGTAGTACGTAGTAGCATCTCTCAGTTTGGCTAGTACATACTATATCTGCTAACGTAATCTCATCTTAGCTGATTGTCTATTTTCCTAGAGTGCATCTTCTGGTACACCGTATCCGTAAAAAAATATGGTCTAAAATTTGAGCACGTACCACTAGATGATCCTTTTAAGGATAGCTCGGAATCCTATTTCGCACCAAAGCATAATACAGTTTGCAACATCGGCCCAATTTGGACCGTCTGGACAGACGCCCGTAATAGCCGGCTTCGATATCCTCCACTCGTCTTAATACGCAACCTCGCATTCTCGACTAATATAATAGGAGCCCCGTCTACCATTTCTACTCCCACAACCTACCATAAGGCGTATCTAGATTTGGCCCCGCCACCAGTCTCTCCCACCCAGAATTATTGGACCAAAACTGCAATATATGGGCTGTTATTTGGGTCCTCGCCGCAGAACTTCGGTCCTCCGATCACGAAAAAAACTCCCAATTTCGCCCGGCGCAAAACTGACCCTGAAACCCCCGAAAAAAGTCTGGTGCCATCGGATTTGCGCCTAATCCAATTGTTTCAAACGTTTCTCCCGTTTTGGGCAATAAGATGAGCCCCTTGAGGAGGTAATGACGTATCATTTTCCATTCCCGGCTCCTGCCGGCGCCTTGCCGCAGCCTTAAACGGGAACCGATTTCATTTTCCGCCTAAAAAAACGACTTTTTTCCCCTCTCGTCGGCGAAGAAAAAAAGTGGAGATTTCGCCAGTCTTTAAGCATTCCTTATCCGTCACGTATTCCGCGCGAGGGGAGGAAAAAACTCGAATCCCCTCTCACGGAGACACTTGTTGCTGGATCATTTATTCCTCCTCATCTTTTTTCCCCGCCTCATTATATCTCCCTGGATGTCGTTTTTCCCCATCCCGCGGCGGGATTAAAATTCCGCCTCCTTGACGACTTCGGTTGTTTTGCGACGGGGAAAAGGGAGAGGGGGTCTCAGTCGAGACGGTGATTTACATAGTTTGAATGACAATTACGGATTCTCGAATGGAAAAGCGCGCGGAGGCGTGGCAGGAATTCGGGATTGAATATGCGGTGTTCTCCGGGAAGGTGTGTGTAAATATTTGTTTTTGCTGCATGCGCTAGGAGGTTCGCGGGGTGGGAATGGAAGTAATGCATTGAGTTGGTTTTGATTTGAGATGAACCAGTGAGAGACCTTTGCGGCGGTTTGGAATGGTTCCGAGGAAGAAAGTATGCAAGTTTTTGCTATCCCTATTTACAATTTTTATGCTCCTGCTTCATTGCATTGATTTCATCACAATTACTATGTTCTTGCTTCATTGAGTTGGTGAATGGAATATTTCCATTTGTCTTAAAGTTAGGCATGATTAAAATTGAATCTTTCATCAACTTTTTATCAATCGGGCTCATATCAGTGGAAGTATGTAAGTTATTGAGTTGCTAGTGATGCTAAGTTATAGCATGCATCTAGTCTTGTCGTTGTTGAATACTATTGAAAGTGTAATTCATAGGATCACTGCGCTCTACACTGTAGCTATTGGCTCATGGCATCCTGATCCAGGATTTATTTTATCAAATACATCTATAATTATCATCTTGCCCTTAAACTTCAAAATCGACCGTTTTTAGATTGCATGCCCTGGGTAATTCAATCAACAATTCTGCTATACTATTTATTTATTTGACGTTTGAAATTTTAAGGAATATTAAATATTGAGAAATATATTGAAGCTTACATCCTCTTTGAATTTAATCATTTCATATTTTGAATGAAATGTTTTTATAAAAATATGTGTTGTTGTTTTATATAGTCTCCTCTATTTATTAAATCATTGACTTAATTGTTCTCAGAAAGTTTCTAATTTTATATCGCAAGAGAATATAGCTTATATCAAATTGATTATTTTTGTTATTGGGTAGATCAACGACTAATTCAGTAATCATCTGTAAAAGACTATAGATGATTGCTGAAGCTATAGGCAGTCGGTTCATGTAATGCTCATTATAAATGATAGGAAAGACAATTCGCGGAACACCTAAGAATACATATGAAAGCATCTGCAGAGATTCTTGTTTGCTACTCCTCGCTCTTTAGCAGGCGAAAAAAGCGGGAAAATGTCCAAAAGTGAAATCCGCCGTCCGCCAGGCAGTACCGTTACTCATCGTACGCGTCTCCCAAAAAACCAATCCATCATCCTCGCAAAATTCTTGTTTTTTTCTCCCCCGACGCTTTAACGCTTCGACTATTTATTTCTTGCGCGCGGCGCCAAAGGACCGATTCCAATGGCATAGTCTCCCGTCGAACGCTAGTTTAACCGAATACAAAAACGCTCGTCTTGCTGGACTACGCATCGTTTATCGCTCTTCCCAAGTAGCAGTTCACGAGGACCCTGAGGGGTGGAGGGCTATTCTGCTGCAAAAGGAGGGCAGTTAGGCGGACATAATGGAGGCAGGGACCTCGGAGGGAAGGGGACACTGGCCCTTTTTTCTCGGGTCTATTGACGATGGTCGGCTTGTCCGACAGATTTCGTAGGAGGCGATAAAAAAATTGGGAACGGGGTCCGTTTTCGCGAAGGCCTCTCTCCGTTTTTTGGGTCTTGAGGGATGTTTTTACACCGCTGTTGTTTGAGGAGACCACCCGCCTCCTCATTCCTCAATCAGCTTTCCTTCTCCGATACCAGGGCCTCGGTTCAATTATCCACGGTATCCTATATTTTCGGGGAAGAATGGGGCGGACCCTGGCGTTAAGCCCATTCGCATGGCTTTTTACTTTCTTACGCCCGCCCTTCCGAGGAAATCGACCTAAAACAACTTTGTCCTCCCACTATAACTATAGTTCCGCTCGACTTAATTCGGTAAAGGAGAAGGTGACTATTTATCGAGTGGTCTGGGGTTCGGTGGAATGTTCAGTCCATTCAAAGAATTCGCTTGTAACAGACTCCGCTGGAACGTGCGGTTACGTCTGAGGACATAATGAAGTTGGTACGTTTACCCGTATTCATTTGTAAATAACGATAGAGCTATTTTGGAAGTTTTCGAACTTACAGTACATTCAGACGTAACTGCGTTGTGGAAAATTATACTTTTATTAGCTCAATTTGCAATCCTTATAGGGCCTTTGTCACATTTAATTTCGGGTATAAGATAAGAAGATATTCAACCGGTACTTTTGAAAGGTAATCCTTTGTGGCGGGCTCGCAGATAGCCATGTGGGGAGCGCGTTCGGCTTCGGTGGTCCTGGGCTCGATTCCCTGTGGGAGCCGTGTGCGAAATTACCTAAGCTGTCGAAGTACTTTTAACCTCATGTTTAATCATTCGCAAGATTAGATGTATGCGATAATATTTAAATGTTTTAAATGAGTAAAATTTAGTTTTTAAGGAGTAATTCACTAGTTATATATATAGTTTAGTATTGATTTAATAATCATGAATCATAGTTATGGAAATCATAATCAAAAGTAAGCAGCCTAAAGCCATTTTACTAATATTGTTTTTCGTTTTTCAAAAGATTTTGAAAGTGGTCTCGCAAAAGGCTACAAAATATAGAGGGAACTTTTATTGCAATATTTCATTCTCTTGTTAATTTTCTGTGATTCCCATTATATCAGCTTACCAGTTCACTACAATATAGTTCTTGCTAATGGTTGGTTTTTATTTTTCTCCACCTAATTTAGAATAGGATAAACCTAAGGCTTCTCAATGAAGTTAGCAGGAATACAGGGAAATAATTAAGTGTCTCAAAGCCCACAGCACCATAAAAAATGACTTCGAAGGAAACTTCCTTTGACCGTCTCAAGAAGCTAATTTTCACATCCCTATGAAATTTAACACACTTAGCGTGTTGGTGTTGCAACCATACATCTTGAGCGTAATACATTTAAATGCAGCATCTTGTACTTAGTGCTTCTCATATCGGATAAATATTTTTTTTATTAATGCTTTAAATAAGGTAAGCAAGTAATTGTCGTTGTGAAACTTGCTTCAAAACACCATAGAATTATTTTAATTCGTATTTTTTTCTGGATTTTTGGAGCTGTAAATCATTGCTGTATAGATAAGTGAAATTGGCGGTTTTCCATTTTAGACTTTTCCTAAATAATTATAGCTGTATTTTAAAAGTGCTTTGACGGTCGTTTCGCAGGATTATATCGTGAATCGAACTAGGGACCACTTTCATCGCATGCTCCTATGGCTTGGCTATCTAACTATATTATATTATTATGTGTATTAAGATTTGGATACTAATGTTGCACAAAGTATCCAAACAGAAAAATTTTAAATGTTGCCTCTAATTAGTCAGTCGATATATTTCAACAATGCTGGAATAAATAATTTATTTAAAGTAAATCAATTCACCTAATGACCTCAATTTTTCACGCAATGATGATAATGGAAGGTGGTTATCGTTCGTATAAATAATTTTGTATCCTCAGATCCACGTGTGTGAATTTAATCGTTTTCCGTTCGTAATCGGTTGAAATTTAAATACAAGTGAGGTAGACTTTTCCTCTGGCGCAACTTTTCCTTATCGGTAAGACCAACACCAGTAAATGGGGCACAAAAATTGACAAGACGGAAATGTAGGTTTACTACGATTTATTTACGCAGTTTATGCAAACTATTTAGTCTACGCAATTTATCTAAGTTTCTTCATTAAAGTAAGTCAGTTCTCAATAAGTTTCAGTGTAATTCACACTCAAATACGTCAACAACCTTAATATTGCTCAATTTATAAAAGTCGTAGCTAAGCTAGACTAACGAACTGGCATTGTATTCTATTAAATTAAATATGCTTAACTAAAAGGAAAAATGAAAAGGAAAATTTTCATCATTCATTTCGGTGGTTGGATTAGCTGCGAAAATTTGGATAGCAGAACTAGAAAATCGATCTGAATCACTGCTCCAATGCGCTTTGCCATATCATTATCATTAAAATAAACTGAGATTAGGCTGTAATTATATCTGCCTGTGCAAGTCTTACACCTATATACTCAGATATTTACTCAGTAAATAGATCAATGAATCGATTGCTACAACCAGAAAAGTCGCCACAACAATAATAATCCGTAATATTACTACAATACAGCGAAGCATTTCTTTTTACAATATTTGAAATTTTCAGATGAAGACGTGAATAGTAATCCAATTAACTATTTCCATTCCGCAGCAACCTTTACTAAGAAATAAATACTTAGCTATATCCATTATTTGCCTCTTAGGTTTTATTTTAAACATGTGAATATTTTTCCCGAGGTATTCCGTATTCTCATTTTAATTTTTAAAGCCTTCCCACCCCTCGTTATCTTCAAAGAAATTTAAAATGCGACCTAGTGTTTCCTACTCAATTATCATCCAGTTTTCGGTAACACTGTCCGGTTTTACAATTCTGCCCATTACGTATCGAGCTGCGTTTCCCCTGACTAAATACGTTTCCTGTACATAAAATTCGGTTTATTTGCCCAAGAGACAGAGGGTCTGGCACAGCGCATGCCGATCCTCGCACGGCCATCTCACCACCGTGACCCGGCTATTTTTACGTTCGCTCAAAATCCACGGAGAACATATCCCTTTCCTCATCTTTTCAAAGACTCCCTGACCACTTTCTGGTTTCTAAGACCGCGAGGGATTATGAGGGATTAATATTTTTGCCTCGGTATCAGTTTTCCGTGGAGCTCAGTTTTTATCGAGGTAGAAAAGAGATACGCAGCTGTTTTGCTAAGGGGAAGACGAGAATCCTGCGGATATCGGAGGCATTCCTGCTTTTCCGCGGAGGAAAAATGGATTTTTCACGCTTCCCTCTCAGCCTCCGGTCCCGCCGACCGATCTTTCATCTTCACGTCGTTTTTTCCTCCTCGGACGTTTTTTCTATCCCGTCCATCTGCGAAAGCTGTACAAATAACACGAGTTCCGCAAGATTATGAGAAACTCGGTAATATTCAGTATCTTCAAGTAAGCTCATTTCATGTTCGGGGAATGAAAGGTATTTTTCAGAGGGCTGAATATTACCAGCCAGATTTTTTTCTTTTTTTTAAATTTCATATAGATGGACATTCCTTAGTGCTAGAGCTTTTCAATCATTGAAATCCCATTGAAGGTGAAATTGAGCTTATGCTTCAACGTTAATAGGCTATGAATGAGTAATGGTTTGGATCCAAAGAATTGCCCTCTCAGGTGGTTGGGTTGTTATTTCAGCTGTAATGTAAGACATATAAGTCGTGGTTGGATTTTTTCAGTACTCAGTACGCTGAGAAATGCATTCTCTTCTAGGAGAAAAGAATTCTTCACTAAGTCTGTTCTTTTTTTTTAATTTACTAACCCATTGTTTTAGATCCAACAAAATACAATGTAGTCCTTATATTTTAGCTAAAGGGCATCAATTTGAACCTGTGGCATTCTCTTTGGTGTCTAAAAGTCGAATCGCAAAATGCTTTGTTCAGGATACTGCATACTTTGTACTAGAACTCACAGGGGAAGGGGTAGTCTTGCGGGATTCGATAACAAGAATAGAGGAAATAGAAAATTGTACTTTTTCACTATTTTTTATTTCTCTTTTCTTGGTTTTTTAAGTAGAAAACTACCAATTCTATCGGAGAATGAAAGAGAACAGATATTTGAAGAGAAGAAAATAGGTTTGTGAAAAAAGAGTTTGGGGTCACAATCAGTACTTCTTCCCACGATTTGTTTCTTGTGAGATACTGAAAGTGCCCAACTATTAGTATTTAGTTGCACAACGGATTTAGGGACCACCAGAAATTACACCATATACAAGAATCTTCTTAAAGTCAACTTTCGAATTAACACTGGTGTAAATTATGAGCTGTATCTCCTAAGTACAATGACGTCTTCACACTTCCAAGTTTCACGCGGTTGCATGAAACAACTACGAAATTCATATATCTACCGATGTTTGAAAGAAACAAATTTAGATAAGGTAATGGAATGTTTATGAAATTGAAGGCATTTACTTTACGATAAACAAGCAAAACATATTTTAGTCATTCCTGCTATGGGAGAGCTAAATTGCTATTTTACCCCCACACATGGGTCATACTAATTAGAAATCTTTAATAATTAACAATAATTGGGCAAAAATTAGCGTCCTTATTAAAATCAAGTTCATGTAGTAGAAGGAAAAAATTTGTTCCGTTAAAAGTAGTCTTATCCCTACCACGCAGGGAATACCAACAATATTGAGCAATTTCCTGTTCCTTGAAGACAAAAATATATTTGTCGGTAATCCTTCAAAATTTACTTCTATTCCCGGCATCTCCGTCATCCCCTTTCCGGTTACACCAATCAAATCAATTAATTTCAAGAAATTACCGCAAAGGACCCCTCATTTTTCACCTCTTCCTTGACTCATTATTTCTCGGCTTATTTCCTCGTCCATTTATCATGCTCTCTCTTTCGCATATCTCTCATCGCGTTCCCTCCCATCGTCTCTCCCAGATTTTCCCTGTCCGTCTCAAGCTATTTTGTGTGAACCGTGTCCACCCTAAAAATCTGTCCGTCACCCATCCATCGTTAACCAAAGCCTCGTCATCCTTAGGTCACTCCGGCCGTGGCTTGTTTACTCCGGATGGGGCTCGAATTTTTGAGGGATGGTGAGCAGATAATGGAAAGGGTTTCCTCGAGTTAGAGGCGGTAGAAGGGAGAGGCTAGGGCGGTCAGAAATGTGCTGAGATTTTGGAAATGGATTGCGGGAAAGTGGAAGCGTGGTGATGCAAGGAACACGAGGAAAATTGGTGAAGATGTTAGGTAACCACTTCTCAAAACACAGATAACCTAAGGGCATTTTACCGATCATTTTCTTAGTGAAGGAAACTAATTCACTTTCAACAATAATAATTTATTAATCGCAAACAGATTTCTCAACCCAATTATATGTGGTATAATATAAATAAAATAATGAATTCTAAAAAATTATAATAAATATTTAATATTCAACGAAAGAATAAAAAATTACAGGAGAAATAGAAATAGACAAACATAGACAAAAATCATCAATAATATATAGTAGAAAATTCATCTAAGATATATTTGACGTCGAGTTACTAAGAAAAATCTTGGAGCCTATTTCATTTTCGACTATGAGAGTGATTTTAATAAAGAAATAAAAGGAACTAATGAGTATAAACAACATATTTCTCGTGTAAGAGGATATATATGATAATTGGATGGTTCCAAATAACCTATTACTACACAAATAAACATGGCAACCAGGAGAAGAAATTCATAGTGTAAACTACAAATATCCATGTAGAAATTGCCGATTGTAAGAATGGAACTTCTTTGTATTATATGAGAAATGACGAGTGAGCTGGTAATTCCTGCGAATAATCTTATTTAAGAGTGATAGCTTCTCAGAAATGTATATGCTCAAAACCACAATACTGTCGATCAGTAAATTAACCATTCTCAATGTGTTCCTTTATACATGATAACGGGAAGTTTCTCGTTTGCATAAATATTATTAAGTGCCACCTCACATCTTTCATATAACTAGAAAGCGTACATTCGATATTATGCTATTTTCAATAACTTCGTTAAGTTTACCGTTTCCCAAATAATTTCATTGGCATCGTTGAGATATTACTCGGACGGATTGAATCTTCTCCGCGAACTTTCTAACGTGATTGTATAACTGAGAATAATCCCTGAGTTATGGAGAATCACGGAATGAACTTATCTCATTTCATGAGAAATGAAGACGCATATCTATGCAATTGATGACATTCTTTTTTCCGAAATATTTATCTCTACGAATGAATTTTTAGTAGACCTTTCTTTTATGGAAATACTTTAAAACGACTTGCAAAGCAGCGTTTACTGTCTATTATAATACTGTGCAATCAAACACACCTATCGCACTTATTAGTTGATATCACTTCGTCATTGAAGTCGCTACCAATGTCCCCAATATTGGAAACATCAGTAAATTGATCTAATTCGTATCCTTAGATTACCATAATATATTGACTAATTCTCAGAAACTTTAAGGTTATTTTTTTAACGTACTCCTAAAAAGTTACATAAAAGTGTATGCGCCCCTTATGAGGAATATTCTTTTCGCCTCAGCATTTCCTTCCCCCTCTACTTAACATCAATTTCCATTAACCAGGTGACGCTCATAGAAGTCATCCTTCTTGAACCCAACGTCTCTCATAAAAGCATACGTGCGACCTTTGTCAGATTTTTTTTTTCGAGATGAATCGGTCCGAGTGGTCACGCATATTGCTCCGCATTGGGAGGAGGCTCTTTGTCCGCGACTTCTATTCCTTATGGAATGTCGGGCCGTGTCCTCGGAGTCCATCTCATATGCTTGTGTGTGTGAAGAGACGGAGGGTATCCTTGGGCTGTTTGTCGCCGTGTGTTTGTGCAGACCACGATCGCCCACAACCCAGTGTTCTCTTGGACATTTCGAATCTCGGTTTGAGATTCAAACCTAGTCTGGTGAGAAGCCGTGAACTTGGGGTGGAATTGTGGATAAAATTCTTGCATTTAAGTTTCATAATTTATAATCGATGTGAGGTGGCGCTACTTTGTGGAATTCCATAGAGGAATAAATAAAAATACTTGGAATTTTTCACGAAAATTTTTAAAACTAACCTTTTCCAACTATATCCAATCATCTTCAGGTGAACTGGCAGGCTGACCAGAAGATGACTGGATATTGTCGAAGCCATTGGGGTTAGAACTATTCTGGAAACAATCACGTATTTTTATTTCTTCTCCTTATTTATATATTTTATTCTTCCTCATATATACTCATACACATAAGTAAATATTGCAAAAATTGAAATCGATGGACATAGGCTCCCATAGTACGATAACATCCTGTTTGGGGATTAACCGACTCTTTTGGTCTAATAAAAGTACAGAAAAGAATTAAAAACAGTTGCTGTACCGCTATTAACAAGTCACTTTACAAATATGAAAAGTGGATACAAAAATAATCAATAAAAAATAAAAATGGGAGAAAAATTGAAAATTATTATTATTCATTATTTAATTCAGAGTTTTGTAACTTTTTTATCCGTTGGCCCTTTTATTCTTTGGTAACAGCCCCCAACTGTTATCAGTAAAAACCAATGTCTATTTTACCTAACCCTGATCGTATTAACATATAAAAGAAAAATCTCAATTTGAGAATACTCTCCTAAATTTTAAATTGCTGATATTTTATTTTGTCTGGAGCTCATTATTCTTTAATTGTTAAAGAAAAATCAATGGCAAAAGGATTATGTGCCTCTGTATCTGTTGGATCTTAAATAAGCATTCCTGTGAAGCGATACTTCCCGCTGTGAAAACCATTGATTTAGTCTTTCCTACTAGCTTATATTTCTTGAGGAAAAGATATAAAACATATAAGGAAAGGATTGAGGTGTCTTTGCACATAAGGGCGTGCACCCAGGAAAATTCCCAAGGAAAAATAGATATAAAACAGTTGGTTTTTCTTCAATCAGATGTGCCCAGATGATGCAGGAAATGTCTTACTAATTTCTATTAAGTCATCACCCTCCCCTTATGCCTCATTTTGGACTAGTTAGCCCATCCACCATCTCTTGGGTCTTCAATCGTTTTTCTAACAAATTTCTACGTTGAAATTAGAGCCTACGGAACATTGAAATTACATATAAATGGTTCAGTGGATATTTCTATTGGACAAATCCCCGATCAGGGAGTTACGTCTTTCGGTAAAAGGGAACGAGCATATTTCTCAAAGCCATCCTTCAGACGCATTCAGCCTCTTTGGGGTCCCTCGAAAGAGCGGGGGCGGGAGGAGTCCGAGATCATCCATCATCCGAGAGCGACAGTTGAGCGTCCGCAGGAGGCGCGGCTGACCACCGCTGCGCAGATCGTTTTGACCCCGTCTTCGTATTCTCCGGTCGCTTTTTCCCAACTCCTCCTTCGCACACTTCTCGGTGGGGAAGCCGTGAACAGCTGAATAAGGCCGCTGCTTTGGTAGAGTGACGCCGATTTCAAACTTGGCATATTTTCGACTGATGCCTCCCTCTCGGTCACTGGAGAATAGGAATGGATGATTCATGGTAGGGAGTGGAGAGTGTTAATAACCATCCACTGGGAATCAGAAGATGCATCGATCACTAGATTTAGAATCTATATCTATGGAAACCTACCTATTCATTGCAAAGCTACCGCATTATGCATTTCTTAAATTAGACTTTCCCAAGTGCAAACTTAGATTTTCAAGTGATTAAAAACTTAGTTACTTATTAAACTTAGTTTCTGTGAATTTTTTTCAAACTATCTGTTTCTTTCAAATATTGTATGACGAAGGACTAGATGTTTCGATATTGTATCGTTTTATCATTATCACTGAGTTAGAAAAAATAATATAAGTATTTATTTTGCGTACAAATCTTAAAATGCATGTACCTACTGTCTTACGAATTTTTTAAAATGCGATTTTTGTCAGTTTTTTCCACGAGTAAGCTGCTAAAACTCAATAAGCTCAGGCTTTACTGAGTGAAAGTTAATTTCCATGATAAAATTAATAAATGATAAATTATTAATAATATTTTTACAACTAAAAATAAAATAAAAAGTACTGGTACACATCCACAAGTTAAAAGACGCTAAAAACCACGACCGGTTTCGGTACGTTCGGCCATCATCAGGTGTGGAATCAGGATACACAAAACTATATATATATATATATGAGTTAATGGAGGGGAACAGGAGGAAGAAGAAGACAAGAAGGGGAAGGCATTGAAGGTGGTGGGGTTGTAGAAGGGCGAGGGAGGGTGCATAAGCTGCTGTTATCTTACTAGTATTACCGAGGAAAATTAAAAGAATTCTCAGAATATATTGAGGTATCACGTCATTTAGGATATGCTCGCGAGCTTTCTTCAAATAGAAACGATCAAAGTAATCCACATAGTTAACCTAAAAAAGATTTTCCTCTGAATTGCAGACCTCAAACTTTGAATGGAACGCAAATATTGTAATTTTTACCACTATTTTTATTACTTATATAAAATAACAAGCTTTTATTAGGAGGTAATTCTGCAGTTTTACTACTTTTTCTGCCGTAACATTTTCAGAGTTTCTCAGTTCCATCGCAGTATCCAGTGTATCTTTGAAACAATCCATCTAACGTGATAAAGGTTTTGAAATTTAACAACAAATCTGTTCCTTTGAAGATGAGGCAATTCTTTTCATAAAAACTTTAACACGGAATGCAAATTTGTGTCAGGAAATCCCCGAAATGTTTGGGGAAATATTTTTTCGTTTCCTTTGCCGATTTAGCCACCTTGCCCTTGGTGCGAGGGACCATAACGCGAGAACGAGGCTATAAACGTCAAAATTTATTATTTGAGAAATGACTCGAGCTAATAAATCCAGGATATTTTTAAAAAGAAGAGGATAATTCACGGGTGTTAACTTGAGACGGGAAGGGAGACAACTTTACTGCTGGAGGAGCAGAGTGGATACATTTCTAATCCGTTTTTGAAACCGTATGACTAATCTATCTTAAATGAAAAAAGTATTCCAAAGGCGTACGAAAGCGTTTGCTTGAGGTATGAAAATGTTTTTTGGGCTCAAATAAGCAAAGACAACCGAACAAGAAATTTCGGCAGTTGATACATAAGTTTACATCTCGTTATTATGCCCACGAGTGGAAAATGCTCAACTGGCTAAACGTTGAAAGAGACAAAGGGACCCTTAACGAAATCAAACGAGACTACTTTCGCGTCATCGGCGCATAAAATAAGAGCAATCTTTTCGCCGACATTATTTTAGTCCCTCTCCGAGAGAAAAAATGCCCGCATCCCCCTCGACTTTAATTCTTGTTTATTTGGTATTCCAAGATTTGAAAAGAATAAACACTCGAGAGAGAGGGAGACCCTCCTTTTTTCAAAGCACCTCTAAATTTAGCGCCCATAAAAATATCGTTCCGTTCCCTGGCGCCGTTCCAAGCTGACCCTCTGAGAGTATCAGGAAAACTCTCCCTCGCGTATCTCCGCGGGTCGCGGTTTTCGGAACCCGGGGGAGAGTGACTGACCTGCCGGACGCTATTTTGGAGGGCCGCCTGCTTCGGTGGAGAGAGGATCTACGCTCAAATAGCGTTGGATGAATGAAGTACAGGGGGATGTGACGCAAACAGATCCAAGCGAGTTGCGGTACGAGCAATTTTATCCGACGAAGTAAGCACCACATAAGGTGTTCCGCAGGTAAATGTCCTAGGGCCGAATTTGTTTCTTATCTTTATTATCGGCCTAGTAGATAACGTACTGAGGAAGGTTAGATTATTTGCCATGATACTCTCATATATCGAGAGATTTCCTCGAGAATTGATAGCAGAATACTACTTAATGATCTGAACGTTAATATAATGAAGGCATAAAGATTATCAACTTGATTTGAATGTGAATAAATGTGTTGCTATGTGTTACATACGCTCCACAAACATTATTCCCGCACAGTAGCAAATTTCGGTATATTCCTTAAAGTTCTTACGTCACAATAAACACCTAGGAGTTACGTTTAGCAGTAGTTATCTTTTCAAAAACATATTCGAGATGGAATAGGAAAATCGAATAGATTGCAAAGATTAACTAGTAGATCGCTGAGGGAATGGCCATCTAGAGTCAAAGAAGCTACTTATTTTTCACTTATCCGACCTAGCCTCAAACCGGAGCGCGATTTGGAAACCACAAGAAGTAGGTTTAATCACAGATTTATAGATGGCCCGACGCAGAGCAGCTCAGTCTCAGATTTCAGTTAAACGGATTTAAGTTAGTGGTAGCTATGATAGAATCTCTCAGGTGGATGAAGATTGCGAAATATTTAGAGTTTTTAGGCTACGTAAATGAGATTGCTTAAATCGATGATTCTGGTCGTACTTTCCGCAATCTATTAGAGAAGATGGAAGAAGTTTATTTGATAAAAAAATAGGATAGATTGGTTTGAAATGGTGGTGTGATTACACTCATTGCCATACGCCACAGGCGTCTCACGGAGTATGTATCTAAATCTAAAGGCAGAGGGGGCAACGCGATTTTAGCCCTCCGCGAGTGGATGGAAAGAGGTGGGGAAATAAGACTACCGGGCAGAGATTTGGAGGACGAGAGCAGCGACGTGCAATTTCTCGTGAGATATATTCTCCCGCACAATCGCGCGAGATTTACGCGTCGACGGGCCGTTCGCGCCCCCGTGCTTGGGGTGATGTAGAGGAGCGAGACGTAATGAGAGGAAATCTTACCTCTGCAATGTCAAACATGTATGACATCGGCTTTTTTAGTCAAGCGAGATCCGCGTGATACATGATACCAGGCTCGTTACGTTGATTAACCGGTCGCGTGTTCATATTTTCGCGAGTCGGCCGGAGTAATGAGTACGAGTTTCTTGAATCTCGGTGTCTCCCCTCGCCTTGATCTTCATTCCTCGCTGTGATCTCTTTAAGAGTATTAATTTCTGGTAAATGAGGTCCTGTGATGTCTCGGGGCGAGGCTTCGTGCGGAGACGTGACCGTGCGTGAAGGGAACGAAAGTATTTTCGTCTACAAAAACCGATGTATTTATCGTGTTATTAGCGCACTTCAAGCTGGGTATAGAAATAGGAATATACAACCCTCGTTCTAGAAATGAAGGGAATTTTGTATGGCCAAACGCTACTGTCATCGCTTGCACGAAGAGATAATATTATTCTATTTTTTTTGTGTGGAAACTTTGTTCTATTCTACATCTTCATTATAATATGATGTCAGTTTTCGTGCTTTACATTTATATTTCAGGTTTACATGTATTTTCTTCTTCTTTTTCCCCCTGTTGCGTATATCAAGGGACGTATCAAACTATCATCCATACCTAATCTACTCTATTAGCTTCTCTTATAATCTGTGGAAAAAATGAGCAAAAGTAACTATCTTTTTCAGCGATTACTTCCTTGTAATGCGTTGTTTATTTCGAAAATTGTAATTAATTCTTATTTATAGTAGTAGTTATGTGTTTATTAGGTGTCTTGACAACTAAAATTACCTGTAAGTTATGATCCCATTTTCAAGTATATCATAATAGTGGTCTTGACCTTTATTTTTTGTATTTTTTTATTACATTCCAAAATGCTACTATTATTATTTTTGGTGATGTCATTTTTAACATGTCCATTCATTTTACGAATAATTGCACCCTATTCTTGCCAACTCGTAAAGCTTTTACAGGAGGAATAAAAGACAATTTATTTTTAACCTTCATAACGGAATTATTACCGACCAACGATGAAACTGTAGTTGAAGGAATCTAAAGATACAGCTGGGGGCATTTATAAGTACACCATTCTCGGGGCGACTTCCACAAATCACCGCTAGATTTCTTTCTCTCGCAAGAAAGTAGCCAACCTTCCTCTCTTTGTATCTGGATGCTAAGCGAGGGGATTTCAACATCCAGCTTTAAATCCATTTCCCCGTCCTCGTTCATGGAAATAACTAAGCGTATTATCATCAGTTTCAGCCGGAATTGGAATAAGTTATGCGAACCCATTTATATTTCTCAGTTCCCCGCTCACGAAAGCAGCTTTGCACAACCCTCTATGAAGGGAAGGCCTTTCGTGCATCTGTTTAGCATCAAGGGAAGCCTTCTTTCATCCATAATAGATCGCGGAACCTCCTTCCCATACGGAGGAACTGTCTTCGAATCCCACAAAGCTATCTAGCCGCAGCATATTTCCAACCAACAGGATGCCCTGACCCTCGTGAGTGATAGCTGTTTGTTCCCCGAACCTCTTCCCCCGTTCCACGGCACTTGGCTCTAACTTCTCGAAATAGAACGGGTCAAGACTTTTGCGGGAGAGTACACGAGAGGATGAGACGAGCACGCAGTCATACATAGTAATAGAAATGGATTCGGATGGAGATAGGCAAGGGAAAGGGACGGTTACGCTATGTAGTAAATATCGGGAGAAGAGCAGGGAGGAAATAAATGGATTTGTGTGAAAAATTGCGGTGAAGGGGACGACGCGAGAAGAGTGTTCGGGGATAGGAGAGGGAATTAATTTGGAGAGAAAAGTGTTGCAACCTCGCTGGTGAAAGGAAAGAGGTGTAAAAATTGGTGAGGGAATTTTTAAGGGACGTCTGCCATGATTAAGGGATCAGACGCGCAGTGCACACAGTGGCTACAATGTAGCGGAGGATTTGGCTGAGGGAGATGGACGATCTAGGGTAATAACCACACTCCTGTATGTGTTTAAATGTTTGTTTGCCAGTAGTTCACGTTATAAATACATATGAAGGTCCTTCTTCGTTTCGTTCATAGACCTGTCTTTTGGATAGTGTAATTGGGACTTTCTCGTAAATAATTTAATTGGATAGAAGGGCCTTGCAAAATCGGGAGCAGTGTAATATAAAAGGAGTTTTAATAGTATTTCATATTTTTCATCAAAATTTGTTTTTTATTACTAATCTGGGAAAAATTTGTAAAATTAGTCCAATATTCGTTTTTGATAAATCATTCCTATAACGAGATGGTGAATAAAACAATCACTTTTCAAAACGAAACTGGTATAATTTTATTCAAACATCACTCAGCACCCATTTAATCACCTGCAATAATCACTTCGAAACACGTCTTGTGTGTGTGCGTATATTGTTTTCTGTATTATTTTGCTAAATGATTTTTGAATAAAATGATACAAGTATCGTTTTGAGAAATGATTGTTTTATTCACCATCTCGTCATGGAATACTACCAGGTGGATCACCGTTCCGTCGATTTCATTACTATGGCAACCAATTCTATTTATTGAGTTCTTGATTACGTAAATGAACTAGTTTATGAGAGTTCTTGTACTTAACAAGGAATAAAATTCCTTCACGTTCAACCTCCATGAATTTTATACAAAATATTACAGAATTAAGTAGATGTATAGAGTTTGGAAGTCATTGAAGTTGTTTGATTTCATTTCTTAGTATCTGTATTCAATATGGAATCAGACAGTGCCAAAAATAAATCGAAACAAATTATAAATAACTAAACAGGAAGCGAATGAATAGAAAAACGGCAGTAAATATTTCAGTAATTTGATTTAACGATAGCCTATTGTAATGTAATGTGATTCAGCCAATGTTGCGGAAGAATCATCTAGGAAGTGTTTACTTTGTTAGGTGAAATTTTAAAAGCGAATAGGGATATAGATGAAGTTCCTATTTCTGATAACGTATCCACTGCTCGGATATATTAGAAAATGGGATCATAACTCACTGGTAATTTCGGATATAGCTGCCACTGTGAGCAAAGACTGTTCCCAGAAGTAGACTGCATTCTATACCGTCGCCGAGGATTGGGTGTCGCGCAGACCGCCGCGACCGAAAGAGCTTCCAAGTTCCGGTCACCTCTTACCATTTGATCACGACCCTGGAGTATTTGCGTGGCTATTCCTTTAAGGCTAGACGACTCTACTATCTCTTATAATGTGCTATGATGGAGGGTGGCCGCCGAGACGGATTATATATGTGAAGCGCCACCTGCGTCGCGGAGGGAGCGCTGGACCGTGGCCAGGAAAGGGGGAAAGGTGGTCAGCAGGGGAAGATGGACGGTCTCCCCGTCAGTTTTTTTAATACATTTATTTATTTTTGCCACGGGGGTATTTCGTGCGTTATGAGATGGGAGCGGTTGGGATACGAGGACGCCCCGAAGAGGTTTGTTTTAGTTGTCCCCATTGGCAAGCATCTCGGAGATTATTCGGGAGCGAGTCGACGAGGGATGGAAATTCTCCGAAGAAGGGGAGCAAAGGAAGAGCAAGGAAAGGGTTCGAAACAAATAAAGTTAGGGATGCAACAGTCATAATCATATCAAATTGAGTATTGGAATAACTTTTATGAACAATATTCACGAAAAGTTTTAGATGCACATTTATCCTAAATCTGTGAATTATTAAGCAGGAATCCCTTCAACTGGTAGTTTTTGAATTGGAAACGAGACTCATTAGGGAAGATGATTAGTGAGGTAATTAGTCCACGATTTCCTCCATGATCCGAATTGCAATAAGTGGAAAACGTCCTCGCAATTGCAACAATTCCTTAGAATATCAATTTTCATAACATTTAACATGAAATGAATATTTAGGATTTTCTGAATAAAACACAGTCTTTAAAGAACAAAGAAAAAAAATAACTTTAACTATTCCACAATGTAAAAGTTAACTTTTTCTTCATTCTTTTAAATCTGTTTTATTCAGCCAATCCAAGTAGGCGGCCATCCCGAAATTCCAAGTAGTGACGGCCTCCATGACCTTTCACAAAGATGAATATCTTAATTTGAGTATCATGCATATCTCAGTAGATTTAAAATACTTTCTGATATTAAAATACAAAGAAAAAATAGATCTAATATATATTTTTCTTTATCTCATGCCAAAAAACAAATGAAAAATTTTTGATTCCGAACATGAGCATTAAAACGAAATGAAAAATAAAATCTCCTTTTCACTACTTACGCGTATTGTCCAAGCATGTACTCTGACTCCCATCCATTGCTCAGGTCAGGTCAGCACTCGGAATTTCGATATGACTGAACCTTATAAAATAAATTGAACGATAAAACTTTCTTTTTTTCTCCTCCAGTGTTATTTTTTCAGGTTCCCATTTATTGTTTCAATAACATATTCACAGAGTATTACTGAAAATATAACGGGAATCAACAGGTGAATCGTTAATTACAGATGGGATTCTCTCTGTTTTCGTGATCCTTTTTCCATAAATTCTTCCGATGCCACCAAAGCAACTTCCTAGTTTCTTTCGAAAATTTCATCATTTTTCAATCCATCAAAAGGTTCGATTACAGTTCAAATTCCACAAGGGAAGAGATCTTTTATCCCATTTCGAAAGTACGTCCGGAATCATCTGTATCTCCATCAGTGCGAGATTGAATTCCAAGCCATTTTCTAAAAATAGCGGTCGTTAAGAGTAGTGATGCAGTTTTTAGGCTATAAATTCCTCGCTCAGTTGCAATTCTCAGTATGATAATTATAAAAAAAAGCTCTGGAGGAAGACATCGTTGAAGCACCGCGTCAAGCATATGACCAATTTGCCGCATGATTGACTTCATTTCCCTCAATCCCCGCTCTTTTCTTCACTTCGATTATCTCTCGCTCGCGACAAACCCACCGACCGGTAATTAAATTCTCGGCGGCAATTACCGGCAGACTAAGGAAGCAGGACGAAGGAACGGGCGGTGCGGACGAGGAGTCCTCGAGCGAGAAAGTAGGTTTAGATGGTAGATATTTTGGTAGGCTCATCTGCCTTAATATTTTATATTCAGCGCCATTTCTTTCGTTTCTGGACTTGCCACACCTTTTATGTCATTTAACATAATCTGCCTTTTGTCTTCCAGTATTTTCTCTTGTATTCTACTCTCAATTACTTTCTTTAACAGCCTTCTCCTCTCAACATCTGACTCACCCATTTCCTCCGTCGATGCTTAATTACTTCACTTAAAATCCTCTCTTCTCCAGTACAGTATTTATTTTCCTATCATCCCAACTCACTCTTTACTTTCTACACTACACCCACCTCTCGAAATAATCCCACCGTTAAACTTCCTCTTAGCTAAAGATCCATGTTTCACACCCATGCAACAAAAAAAAAACTTGACACCCAGTATTTTAAAATACTTTCTAATTAATAATAACTATACTAATATTTCACTATCCTTTACGTAACCTTTCGTAATTCCTTCATCAAAACCTCTATTCATCAATTCCTTTCGCTCTTTGAAAGCTTCTTTGGCCAAAGCTATTCTTTTACGAACCTCAACTTTGCATCTTCCATCCATAAAAGAGTACTAATCAAGTAAAAGAATTTATCCCCTGCTTTAGTTTTCCCCATCCACTATAATCATTTACTTAGCCTTGCTTTTCTTGGTAAACCTCTACTTCATTTTTACCTACGTTAATTTCCATTCCAAACTCCCTTACTTTATCGTTAAGTGCATTTGCTAGAATTTGTAAACTCTTTTCGGAACCACTCACGATAGCATTGTGGTATGCCTACCCTGCTGACTTCACAACTTCCCAACAACCTCTACTTCCTCATCTATTTAAGTTTAGGGGGAGATGGAGTAAAATAATCCCTCCTCTCTTCCCATCTGGTTCGTCGTTCTCGGCTAAAACTGTGGCCGCGGAGGTTTTTAAGAGGACACGGCGCATAGGAAGAGATTCAGAGCTTCCTGTTCATCAAGATTAACGACCCGTGAACCGCTCCATTCTCTTAATCCATCCTGTCCCCGAGGATTTAGGGAGGTGGGAGTAGGTGCGCCCTGGAATAGGGAAAGAGTATGGGACTTCATAAGGCCGTTAAAACTGTCTCAATCCTTCATTCTATGGCCAGTGTTTCTCCTATCTTTCTTCTTACACTCCCTCGTGTTTTTCCGAGGGCCCTTCTCCGCCGTGGTCCTTTCAAACGGGTGCCAAATATAGTGAGGGGACCATCCTCTCCTGGTTCCCAATTCATGGAAGTTACGCCGCAGGTGAGAAATGGCCCTTGATTGATGCACGATATAGCTTACCGTTTCGAAACAGCGGTCTGCCTGTAAAGTATTCAGCCCGAAGACCGGTTGGTACCACGCCCACTCGAATATTATTACTCGTTCTCATATACCAATCTAACATTATTATTCTAATCTGATGCAGTCCCTCTGGTGGAAGTTTTTGCATGTGAGAATGTCAGAGAATGCAGTTTTGAGCGGAATTGTCGTGAAAACTGTCGTTTTATTGGTCCAAAGCGCCAAGATAGGAATTCCGCTCAAAACTGAATTCCATACGTAAAGGTTAGTTTATAAATTGAACTCATGACTATCGACTGAAGCTATTTGGAACTTTCATCGGTTCAGAACCTATATGAGAAGTAAATGAAATTTTAGTTCCAGTGCAAATAAACGAGATTTTAGTTCCAGTAAAGAACATACGCGATCCCCGAGAAGCATAGACCAAACGTTGCATGAAAGTAATCGCATAAAAAGATAATTACTTCTGGTTTTTCATTTCGTAGTCTATAAGAGAAACTAATAGGGTAGATTAGGGACGGATGTTGATGCTAGTCTACCCCTTGCAATTGGCCTTTGGCGGCTCGCGAGGTATATATTTAAATCTGCAATCTAAATATCAGCTACCCTGAGCAAATAGGAGGAATGAGGTTTGCTAGACATGATGAGAAGTGAGGTATTTATATAACAAACATAAAAATCGCTCCCCTGCCTTATCCCGGGCATTACAGACTGTATGAGTAACAACTTTCTTGTCGTTCCGTAAGGAGAGACCTTAATTAGAGCCACTATGCAGCGTCACTCACATATCTCATTAGCTTTCGTGTCATCACAGCCATGAACCTAACTATGACAAAAGTAGATGAGATTAATTTTTCTTCATCCTGTACTAAATGACAAAGGAAACCACGGGAATAGATGGAAGAGGTGAATTACTAAGGGATGAGAGAGCTCTTCTCCACCTCCCCGTTTCGTATTTTTAGTCTCTCCTTTGTTTTTGCAACTGGTCATCCTTCGCTCCTCGTGTATTTTTTACGTCCCCATCCTTATCTCTCCTTTGGTGCAAGAATCCTTCCGGAAGTTCCATGTTCGCGTTCTTTTCCCGCGAAGTGAATCAGATTCTTAATTAGTTGCTTCCGCCCTCGTCGGGGTGGCCTGGATGGATGGCGCGGAGGGAAATAAATAAAATTTTGGAAAGCGAAAATCACGCGACTCGTTTTGATGCATGAGTATTTTTGGTTGTATACCATCGGCTATTTATGGTTCGCTTTCCATTGGTTGGCGAGGGCCGGTGTGACGAAGCGAAACGAGTGTCGTTCGGGAGCAGAAAATTTGATTTATAAATAACTAGAGAATTAGCGTTATGATACATTGTCTTGAATATCTCAATCATATTATAAATTTAAAAAATAGCGCTTGGTCTTATAAGTCTCCCATTCCTTATTTTGAGGACCGGCGTGCGTTCCATGGGGTGGCTGCTATCCGACTTCATCATACCCCATTACTTTCAAAATACTTCCATAACCATTAAACCACGTTGTTTGAATTTAATCAAGCTAGCTACTTTTCTCTCGCTCATTAAATTATTTAGGTAACCTTATTATTTTGGGATCATGTTTATGATTTAGACTTGAATTTTTTTAAATGGTATGCATACATCTAACGTGAGATTTCGCTCTCATTTATGTTTATGGATTACGATATTTATGAAGAATCGCACTTCTATCGGAATACCATTTGAAAACTATGGAGACTTAATTAAATCTTTGGGAAAGAAAAAGGATCTAGAGAAGATTTCCTCCTATCATTTGTAGATTTTTCTCTTTTATTCTCAAGATTCCCTGTTGCAGAGAATACCTTATTAGTTCTATTCTAAATTCAGTGGTACTTTCGTTAAAAATATAAACATACAATCAGCTGCATTCCTTGAGTTGAACCCCTCAAGCGTAAAACCTGGATGTGCGCTTGAGTGAGAGATTCAGCATTTACATAATAATAATTCTTTACAAAGAGTCTCAATTTATGGGAAATTCTTTGCATTTTGTATCAATGAAATATCAACGCCTCATTTTCATTTTAAATGATAAAAATCTCCGGTAGAGAGCTCTGAAGAGAAAATAAGTGCCGACGGCTCCTCAAAGACTTACGGTGCAGATGTCTTGAATCAGGGACTGGAGGATACGTTGAAAGTCAAAATTATCCGCAGTACCTGATCTTAAATTTAGCAGAAAGTCAGCTAATTAGTACAAAAATTACAACTGGGAAATATGATAGTAAATCATTAAAAGCCAGGTCTTTGCCTAGGTGATTTGCTGCGGTTGACGAGATTTTCAAAATATCTCCATGAGGATGAACATTTAAGAAGCTTTGTCTCTCCTTCATTGTTCCTTTCCAAAATATTTCGGGCCAAGTATACCAAGTTGCTGTAAATATACGAGGGGAGCGAGTAATTTATCTGAGGCGCCCTTTTATAACTTGCAGCGAAGAAGGGATAATAAGAGTTGCGGAAAAGATGTGTGGGACCATACGTTAGGCCTGGTTTGAACGCGTGTCATCCCAGAGGACCATTCTATGTCTGGAAATAGAGCACTTGCTCTCTAAACAAGAGAAGGAAATGGAGGATTAGGGCAAAATTGATAGGAGTTGCTCTGGAGATTATTCGTGGGCGGATGCATCATTTTCCGCAGCGGAAATCCGGGCAAGTTTAAACAGTTAACGGTAAACAAGGCAAAAATTTACTGTATAACACGCGGGTGATATATTTTCCTTTAATTTTGCAATCCCTTCAGAGGAGAGGGTCCGAGTTATTACGTTTTTGACATACTGATTTGAGAAGTTTACAGAGGGTAAGTGTTGGGAAAAAATCTGACTTTTTTCACCCTTGAACTTTCATTTTACCTTAATAATAAATGGAGTACTAAGATATTTCTTTCAACAATAAAATGAATTATTTGAAATTGTAGACTTGACTTGACATGACTAGGATTTTGTTTATCCTGGAGGAGAGTACTATAAATGTAGGTACTTTATAATTGTAAGTAAGTGTGCAAGTGCAGTAAATGTATAAATAATGCAATAAATTAAATAAATAGAATAAATGAAACAAATAGAGGATAATAAGTGGGTAAAAATACAGGTTGTAACAAAATAATTGATTAAAGGTTCATTCAATCACTTACACAGTATAAATAGGATAAAATACGTCCATTCCACTTCACAACACTTACACTTAAACTCATACTACACAGCATCATAACTTAGGGTAGAGAGGTCAACATTAGAAGATTAAAATTTAAAAAAAATTGGATTTCATTTCTCTGATGGAATGCCGCCTTTGATTCGGATAGTGTAGATCTGCGCTCTCAGAGTTGTATATCTGTTCTCAAACTTCTATGTGTGAAGGAGGAATAGTTTCCTATGCGATTGTCGTTTTCCCTACGAAATTCCGTTATTCCATCTCACTCAACAGAATTTTTTAGCTAATGAACTCTCCCAGAATAGATGAAGATTTAAGTATACAGCAGTTGAAAATTTAATAATCGATGATTTCACAATCTTTCCAGAGGGAAGAGTCCGAAATCTTACGTTTTCGTCAAGCTGATTGGAGAAGTTACGGAGGGCAAATCTCAGGAATATATTGCCACTCTTTTCTCCAAAACTCGCCATGATTCATAAGGCCAGTACCATATTCAACGCTATATCCATCCGCGCGATCTTTTAGTTCTTAAAATAGCCCTTTTCTTTGATTCGAATTCCTTCGCTAAGTGGTCTCTCTCATCACTAAGCCTGCTCTCATCTTTCTATTACTTTCCACCGCGCTAATTCTTCAAGATTGACCTCTAAGGAAAGCTCTAAAGCCGCGCGAATCGCTGACGTCCCCTGGTTCAAAAATTCTTCGCCCGAAAGCCACACCTGTTATATTAACAAATTAATGGATATTATAAATAAATGGTTTATCCAAGGTGAATCGGATGGATGGAATTATTTCTCATCGGACTTCTTTTCCTGGCTGAGGCTCAAAAAATTCGCCGAGGGAACCATATTTCAACGACTGGAAAAGATAAAAAGAATGAATAAGTGGGTACCCTCGGCGAAGAGCGCAATTCCCCCAACATCCACCGCTATCGTTTATAACGCGTGAAATTTCGGCAATATAGTGAGGCTACCGTCTCTATCTATTGAAGAAAGGACTCGCTAATAACAATGAACGAGGTGATTGCCTTATGAAGCAGAAGTTGGGAGTCAATACTTGTATATTTAGATGTGGTTCAGTCTAAAGTAAAAAACCCTTAAATGTTAAAACAATTTTCAATATAGTAATAGTGAGGTTTTGAATTAAGCTGTGATGAATCAATTAATAGTAATCAACTTCTTGCGTTCATTTATTTGGAGGTGGTCTGATTACGTATTGAAACTAGTTGTTATCAACGACAGCTTTTATTAATGACTCACGACAAGATATGATTTACATATCATCGGAGACTCTTTCACAGAATTTACTAGGATAATATCATAGATAAGCAGAAGTGAAAAATATCGACATGACTGGGACTCAAACCCAAGTCTACCACTTTCCAGTAACTATACGTAATACTGTTCGAATCCCACTCTAATATTTCATATTGTTTATCCTTGTGTTGTAAGGAACACGACTCCATGGGTAAAGTTTGTCTTTCATTCATCACTTAGGATATTCCACAAACACGAGCACCATGTCTTCCTCTGAAAAGTAACTAAACGAGAAATGTTACAAAAATGTTGCTTGGTGACTGTAGAACGGAATAGTCAGCATATAAGACAGACTTAATTTTACCACAAGGATTCCGCAAATACGAAGCAAGTATGGGGCAAGTACAAGTAGCAAGTACGCCTTCTCGAAATACTTCTCCATTCAATGGACGACAAAGAGTGAAGTCCAACAGAGTAAACATGTTACGCGCAACCCTGGTCGTCGCCGTCTTTTCTCCCAGGAATTTAACCTCTCCCGCGACCAGAAATAACGCGCTGAAAAATTCGCGCCGCTTTATTTTTGCGTCGGTGTGCAAGACCGGACCGCTCATCGTTTAATACGGCATTTTATCACGCAAATTACTCCGGCGAATCTCGGCAGGAACCGCTTCATTTCTGCTCCCGCGGATTCGCGTGGCTGGCGTTGAATGAAGATTCACGGCCGCGGATATGAGGCTGCCCGAGGGGGATGCTCATCCCCTGGACAATGGCCAACACCTCGTGCTTTACTACCGGACGCACCTGTGGTCATGTCCCCAATTTTCACCGGCTTTTCGTCGACCCTATCAAAACCCATCCCCGGTCTCTCATTACCTCTTTTTTAATTATTTGAGCGTTACCTCATCACGCGACTAGCATCCTCTTTCGTGGTCACTTTCTGACGAAATAGAAACGCTTCGGATCTAGAAGACAATTATAGAACAATAATTATTTATCGTGGGTAAATAATCCTAGGTTTGATTTATTGCAGTTCTCCCAGCCGTCCTTCAGTTAGTCAATTGCTTTGTTTCTTAATAATTCCTAACTTCAACATTAACTACTAGCCTCTCATAATCTTACCAAGGTCCTTCTCTATGATTACTCCCTCAATCTCTTTTTTCAACTCTCCTTGTCTTTTCAACTTGGTTTCCCCTTATATTTCTCTCTTCATTTGCTCTTCGTGGAACTTCTTCATTAGTCTGTCGGTCTGTCTATTGTGGTAATTTGGCTTGGAGGGGGCAAACGCTTTCTAAGCACTTTCTAAGATTTTGAGATTTTGGGACCACCTATACAAAAATATAACATCCAAAATATGTGGTGTAGGGAAAGTGTCTGTCTCCGTCAAGTATAAAAGACCGATGTTACAAGGAGAGAACAAGCAGTGTAGAAGTAAGACTGAAGACCTGTCAACCAGCAGCTTAGAGTGAGTATAATAAACCTTTGTAATAGTGAAGCCTTTGTTATAATTTAAAATACGCTCCAGTCGTAGAAGCGCTACGACAATATTGGTGTCAGGTGTAAAAGTTAGGTTTCACTATTTTCGTTATTTATTGTCATTCTAGTGTAAATTTATTTTTTGTTTTGTTGATTGTTGTTCGTGTAGATTTTCCTTTGTTCGTTGGGAAAAAGAATGCCTCATGTAGACGCCCTCTCTAGAATCACTCCTGCCGTAAATGTATTAGAGGCCGAGACCGTAACATACGAGCCTGTGTGGGATAAAGAAAGAATAATGAACGAACAGTCCTTATGCTCCGAGTTAGAACCTCTCCATGCCCTAGCAAAACTGAACCATCCTAACTTCTTTTATGACTCGGACGGAGTCTTATATAAGGTTCATGCCAAAAACCCCGATCCCGTATTTCGGATATGCGCGCCTAAAACTATGAGGAAATACATTCTTGAGCGATGTCACGTCAATCCCCTTGCAGGACACATAGGATTCGATAAAACGTTAGATATCGTACAGCGTAAATTCCATTGGGAGGGCTGCTACTCCGAAACCCGTGAGTATGTTCTCAAATGTTTAGCTTGCAAAAGGAGAAAAGCAGGGAAAACAATTATTCCAATTCAACCAGTCACTGAAGCAACCTATCCTCTGGAGAAACTTGCTCTAGATATAGTAGGACCTTTACCCCGGTCTTCGCGAGGAAATCGTTTTATCCTCTCTTGCCAGGATTACTTCACTCGATACCCCGAAGCATTTGCTATTCCAGACCAAACAGCCGAAACAGTCGCAAGGTGTTTTGTAGAAAATATTATCTGTCGTCACGGCGTGCCGAAGTTCCTCCTTACAGACAGAGGGTCTAATTTCACATCGCGCCTTATGAAAAACATCTGTGACATATTAAAAATAAAATCAATCTTCACGTCCCCTTATAATCCTGCAGCAAATGGTCGTTTGGAAAGAGCCCATCAATCCTTCGCAGCCGTTATTTCGCATTATGTTAGCCAGGATCATTCGGACTGGGACGAACAGCTCAACTTTGCTCTATTTTCCTACCGTAATAGTAAACATCGCATCACTGGTTATAGTCCCGCATATCTTATGTACGGGCGAGAATTGTGCGCGCCCTGGGATACTGATTTAGCTCCTTCCCTTCCGTCATATACTGAAGATCCTCCATACGACCAGGAACTACGCCGTAGACTAGCCCTTGCGCATGCACAGGCTGCGGAATACAATCGGAAAAACCTAGCTGATGAGCACCAGAAACATAATCGTGGGTTAACTTTGCCAGCGATCACAGTGGGACAATTAGTCCTCTTACGGAACATGTCACTTTCTCCGGGTCAGTCCAAGAAACTTGCGTCGCGATGGGTGGGACCTTATAGAGTTACAAAAATTAGGAGTCCAGTTACAATGGACATCCAAAATATTGAGAATGGACGAAGTTTTACCGCCCATTTACGAAACCTCCTACCCTTGCCTCCCGATCCTGAGCCTTACCCTCTCCCAACGTTCCCGGAAGAGGAAGCAACGGTTCCCACACCCAACAATGGACCTGCTACCGGGTCATCCGAAGAAGTTGCCGGCGTTCCAACCACGGAGAAGCCGAGCAGCCCTACCGCACCTACTGCCGAGGACATGCCAGAAGGACCTACGAGTCTTCCCGCAGCACCAACCACTCGCTCACATCACTACAACCTGCGTCCTCTGCCTGGTAGAGTACCCCCACGGTACTCGCAGCTGTTCCCAGATAGCACTTCCGAAGAGGTCAACGGAAGGCAGTGAGAGTCAACGGCCGAGCGACCGGAGGAGTGTCTCCAACTGTGAACGTCTCTGGAGACCTACAACTGATGTCCAACAATCAGGGACCGGTTAACCACCCCATCGCAAAGGCAGCCAATAAGGAGGAATGGTGGACGGCAGAAATCGGAACCTTCCCTCAGTTATCCCTCATCCTATTTTTCATTTTACTTCTCGGCCATGGCAGAACTACTCGACAGATAACAGTGTTTTATTATATATATATTTTTTCTCTTTCCTTTTTTTTTCTGTGTAGCATGTGCGTGTACAAGTGTAGTGGAATTCTCCTGATTTTCCTGTTCCCAATCTCCACCGGGATTCTGTTTGTTCCCAAAGGAGACTTGGTCTTCTCAACGGGGGAATGGATGGTGCACATTGACCTTGAAGTTGATAAGTTAAGCGACGCCCTGCGAGAAGTATATCAACAATACAAAACTTTCGAAGCCTTAGGAGGGAAGTTGGTAGCCGGAACCAGCAAAAACGGCTCATTGTTTCTTATAGACATTTCACGGGAATACGCCGCTAACTTACAACATCATTTTACGAAAGTTTATCATGTGTTATCCTCTTTTGGTGATGGGTTTTCGGATAATTTTAGTTTTAGATCTTCCCGAGGCTTATTTGATGCTATTGGACATGGTCTGCACTTTTTAGCGGGTACGGCTACGGATGATCAAATTAAGGAACTCCATAAAGAAATTTCGCGACTCGCGCAAAACACTGAGGAGTCTTTAAACTCTCGGGTGACGTTTTTTAATAACGTTAGCCGCACTCTCGAAAGGCACGATAAGATGCTTTCCCAGACAACGAATGCCCTCTTGATTTTGCAACTACATCTCCACAAAGTAGAAGAAGCAATTACTGATTCCTTGGCTTCCTCACAGGTAATGGAAAAGGTATTTGGCATACTTCATGCAACATTCTTGGCCATCTCCGACCACATTGCCGAGCTGTGGGATGGGGTTTCCCATCTGAAGAATATCATAATGCTTGCCGAACGGGGTAGACTAACTCCTTCCATCCTCTCCCCCACCCACCTGAAGGACATTCTCAGAAACGCCCGCTCCAAATTGGTATCGAGTCTACAATTCGTCGGTGATGATGAAGGATCGATGCTGCCAATTTACAGCGCTGCCAGGGTCCTAGTAATCCGCCAGACGCAGAGGCCAACGCTTCTTGTAACTCTACCGTTGCACCATCACGGGAGAAGCTTCGTCGTCTTCAAGTCGCACGCCTTCCCGTCACTTCATCCAGATGGTCAGCATTCAACAGTGATCGAGCCTGATTCATCCTACCTGGCGGTATCCAACGATAGGACTCAATTTGCACTCCTCCCTGAGGGTTATTCGGCAAGCTGCAAGGGAGACAAGGTAGAGATTTGTCCACCCACCTTTCCCCTCTATACCCATCTATTCAGTTCGTGCAGCATTATGGTTTTTCTGAACGTATCGGAGCATATACCAGGGAGCTGCGAGGTTCGCATAACACACGCAAATTACGCATTATATGTTAATGGTCATCGTTCGGGGCAGTGGCATTTCAGTGTTGCTCCAAATAAAACATTGGTTGTCGCTTGCCCTCGCAAAATCTCCCGGATATCTCTCATGGGCCGTGGGAGTCTTATATTGCCTTCAGGGTGTTCCGCTAGCGACGAATATGTTTATCTGGAGTCGACATCCGATAGTTTCAACAGCAATTTCTCCTTCGACGCGAATGTCTCGATACAACCCCTTCCAGCAATTCCAGTAAACCTAACCAATGTAAAATTGCTGAGCATTGTGAAGGATCTCGAAGGAACCTTGGCGTCGATTGGGAAATTGAATACCCATAAGGTCCCGACCATGTCCATAGCCGAAGTGTCACGGAATCTTAAGATTCTAGCGCCTTTGAGGAATGATATTAGCACAATTCATTATACCGGATTGTCGATCACTATCTTGCTCATGGGTGCTACCATTGTGGTGGCCGTAATTTATATCGTGAGGCGAAAGGTTAAAGTACCAAACTACAAAGAAGTGGTCACGCATCCCCCCCCACCCTCAAATGGACAAATTACCATTTATAATAGTACAGTAAGCGCAGTTAACCAGCCTCTCTTTCCTAATCTTGCGGATAGTGAATTGTGACTAAGTTTTTTTTTTTTTTTTTGTTGTTTGTTTGTGAATATTGCATATTGAATTTTTTTTTTTTTACTTTTTTAATTTTTTTTTTGTGTTTATAATTTCGTTGTCAGTGTATTTTTCGTATGATTTGTAAATGGTTGACAGTCCTTCTGCTCTAATATTATGTAATGTAATGATATCCTCTCCTTGTAACCCCCCGATCTTGTTTTCGGCGGGGGAAGTGTGGTAATTTGGCTTGGAGGGGGCAAACGCTTTCTAAGCACTTTCTAAGATTTTGAGATTTTGGGACCACCTATACAAAAATATAACATCCAAAATATGTGGTGTAGGGAAAGTGTCTGTCTCCGTCAAGTATAAAAGACCGATGTTACAAGGAGAGAACAAGCAGTGTAGAAGTAAGACTGAAGACCTGTCAACCAGCAGCTTAGAGTGAGTATAATAAACCTTTGTAATAGTGAAGCCTTTGTTATAATTTAAAATACGCTCCAGTCGTAGAAGCGCTACGACACTATTTTATTTTCACCGTTCGTCTTAAGCAGCAAATTTTATACATTTTACTGTAATTTAAATAATATGTTATTTTCAGACTGGTTACAATACTAGAAAATGAGTGTATTTTTTACCAATTATAAATATTATAGGCTTTCCCGAAATTTATTTTGTCTTATGCTTAATAACAAGTTTCCTTATTACTGATACTAATAAAGAAGTTACTTCTTTAAGTGAAAATGAGTCATAGATTGTATAAATGTTTGTGTGGTAATTATCAGTTCATATGTTTTATAAACTAAAGGAAGATTATCATTCTCTTGCATTCATATTTTCGGAAGTTTGTTAATTATGCAACTGTTTCATTAGCAGTCAAATAATTTTATATTCCAATTAAGAAAAGTATAAATCATTCAAAACGAGCTCTCATCGAATGCGCATTGATGAGCAAGTCACCCCAAATGTTCCTAGGTCTAGTGGTTTTCCATCCTGTTTTCATTTATCCAGTTTCTATGTATCCCTTTTTATTACGGCTACAATCCACCTCTCACAACATAGAATTCTTTCCTTCGAATGAGCAGCGTAAGATTTTTTCGCCGTTCAGTTGTGGCTTTTCGTCAAAGTCTCCATTTCCTTCGCCCAACCAATCCCTCTGCGGCCTCCTCTTTTTTCATACATTGTCCAACCGCTTCTCTCGCATTTTTTCCTTCTTTCTTCTCCTCGGCCCCCTGCCGCCAAACGCCTTCAAAGCGACACACATGGGAAGTCTCCCTCCTCTCCAGTTTTTCATTAATTTTCTTGTCTCTTTGGGTGGGAATTAGGGTGTGATGTACGGACGACATCTGCCCCGCAGCCATGGGGCACTAAAACATTGATGGGTCTCAATATAATTATTTTGTATCTTATTTCAAATTCTTCAAAACTAAAAACTCTATACGTCTTGTGCTGTTTATTTCCCTACATTGATGGGCGATATCCAACTTACGCAGCGAATCAATGGATTTTGCGATGATGAACTGCACATCAAGGCTCGGTTCTAGGTCCCTTCGATTTATGTCGGGAGTGGCCGACATTTACCAAGTTCCCTTTACTCCGAAGTGGCATTTTACTTCATTGAAAGTCGTTGAGGTATGCTGATAATAAATTCGTAACGTGAATGGGAAATGCCTATTCACTGAAAGAGTGAACGGCTAATTTTTAGTAGCCGCGAATTTTTCCTCTATTTTAAACAGACTTAGCAAACATATGGCTTTGGACCGCATGCGTCCCTCAGAAGTTTCAGATGCGGCCCGCGGCTAATCTAGTGCTCACTTGACCACTGAGACACCGAAGCTCATTCCAAGAAATTTAAATTTTATTCTCTAAATAATAATGTGAAAGCAATCTGAATTGAAAGCCACAAGTATCAATTTAACAGAGAAGGTAAAGTAATATATCTGGAAAACAGATTTAACAAATTTTTCAAACTTTTGTGAAATTGAATGATAAAAAAGTAATTTTTCAAATTATATTGAAAAACTCCTTTAGATTCTTATGTATCTGTCAATTCAATTAACAATTCAGATGTACGAAATAATGACGTATTTACTGATTTTTTTCTAAGAGCTTCCCGCAATCTTGGAAGATATCTGTGACTCGGATCTTTGATTGGCAAGGTTGTGCACCGCCGATCTAAAAGGAAATATCTCCGGAAGTAATTCAATTTTCCACTCTCCGAAGAGAGCTTACAGATCAGTCCCCTCACGAGAGGTACCCGCGACCGATAAAAAAGACGCACTCTGAGTAAAATCGCCACTTCTCTTTAAAAGCTCGGTGGACTCGCGGCGGATTCCCTTAATTAGAGCGGCATCGGTTCCACAGAATAATCTCCTTACTGCGATCCTTGAAGTGCGGGTCAACTCCCTATATAGAGACGAGGAATTGGATAAGCCCTTTCTAGACGGATAATGCCACACCGTCGCTGCCCTTGTCCTAATTAGCATCTGAAGAGGAGAGAAAAAGCTCTCTGCATCGGCGCAGTTTTCTTTCCGGAAGGAATCCTTTGAGCCACCGAAAGGCGCAGATATGCGGCGACAGAGGAAGGAATCTGCGAGGGATTTTTTTGGTCGAAATTGGCAATTACCGCAGAGGCCATCTAAGGCAACCCGCTGACCATTTCTGGAGCAGTGCCCGCTTCGGTGATATATGTCTGAATTTCATTTAGGGCGGCATCTTCTGAGCAATCTCTCACCTGTGGGATAATTCTATTATAATATGCCTTTGAACATGGTTTGAGGGCATTGCGCATTCCTCTTTTTAGTATTATGATCAGAACATCTCTTTATAAATATTGATGTTAAAGAGTAATAAAATCCTTCTACCTTTTCCACAAAAAATGTTAATTACCATACGACACCTCTAATAGCCTCAACCCCTTAGTTATTATGAGGTTCAGAGCAATTTAAAATGAGAGTACACATGCTTTTGAAATTTTTGTTTTCAAAAAACATTCCATAGTAATGTAAACATCGTAAACATCGTATTCCGGAGTATTATATTGGTCTTTAAGAAGTAATCTAACTACAAAAATGAGGTTTAATTGTAGATTCAACTGTTGATTCTTTTACTTCCAGTTCTTATTATGAAACTGCATCATCAATTAGACACACCATATTCCGTCTCGGTAACCAATATAACTGTAGTAGCATGTAATTCTTTGCATAAAGTGTTTCTTTTCCCTTGCATTTGATCCAAATTTTAATTCTTAAGAAGTTCCTCTCCTTACAATATTTGATCCACATTGATTTCCTCTGTCGATGCTTAATTACTTCAACATATTCCTAACAACTTGATAGAATATAAAAAATTGTGCTGATAGAAACCGATGTATTTAAAACTTAAATTCATAATGGAGTATATTTACTGTTGCCCGTGGATTAACATTAACAAGCAAAGAAGTAACCATATGATGTACGCGATTGAAATTCATACTTTTTCGATTTAATTAATACTATGATCGAAATGTCACATTCACCTTAGTTCCACTTTTTTACCTTATCCACTCCTACATTTAAAAAAAATGCACGTACGATTTCCCATGTTTTCCTCATTTTGAGCATTTCCAACGTTAGCAAGTGAAGGTCGCTTATTTTATACTCTTCCAATTTCTCAATATTTACCAACAAGCTATTAATAGAACATCCGCATATTTCCAGTATAGACCTGCGGGTAATCCCCCATTTCATATCACCTGCGAATCTGTTTGCAGGTCGTATGGTCATGGCTTCACCTATGTTCGTACTCACTGCCTTTCCTGGAAAAGGTGACCACAATATCCTTTACTTCTCTCGAGTGTTTCTCAATTCACTTTCACGCCATCGCTCACGGGAAATTAAACATATACTAGTTGACGAGATTTATTCGTAGTATTTGCTCTCCTCGACCGGCATTTCAACAGAGACAGCGTTTAGAGCCGTACTTCTAATTGAAAACTCATACGATAGTCTTTGTGTGCCAGAAACAGAGTGACAGAATTCAATTCGGTAACGTGAGAGGAGTCAACCGAGAAGACTTCACTTCTCCAGAATTGATTTAAATCAGACTTTCTAAATCCAGCGAATGCATTTCCAGGACAAAACTTCCTTATTTTCCTAACTGTAGCTTTAGTGGACTATTTCAATGCTTGATTAGCACGCGTTGCAGGAAACTCCGCGAGCCATCGAGTTCAGGCAAATTTAATGAGAAAATTGCATGCTTTCAAAATCATCTACCCTTACGAGTCTCTACTCCAAGATGGCATTTAAAGTTTGAACCCGGGGGTAACTTTCTCATTTGGTCGGAACATATGCCACCTTTCGAACGTCAATTCTTGGTCTGGGAAACAAAAAAATTAAATTAATTTCTAAACGTTTTTAATAAGTCGATGCCTCACCATAAGCGATTCCAGAATAATTTTATTCGTTCATTTACTTATGTTATGAAACCAAATTTATTGCAACGGTAAATTTGCAGAATAATGCTCATAAGCATTGAAAATCCATCCATATGTATAGAATAACATATAATAAAACATTTCATATGTCATAATAATGTTCTTTGACATTAGTTTCAATTTAATCTACCTACATCTAATCACATTCATTCATGAGTGTGATTCAGTAGGTTCATGTAAAAAACAAAAATCTCTATTAAGCGCCATCTCCTTCGTTTTCTTATAGTTAACTCCACCCCTTATGTCATCCATCATCAACTTTTGTCTCTGTCTTCCCCTCTGTTTTTCCCCTGAATCCTACCCTCAATTACAACCTTTACCAATCCCTCCCCCCTCAATATTTGACCCACCCATCTCTTATAACGATGCTTAATCACGTCAATTTAAAGATGGGACTAAGAAGTCCCAATTTCGCCTAATAAAGACCTCCGTATGTATGTATGTATGTCAATTAAAGCCCTCTCCTCCCCAACCATCTCCAACACCTACGCGATTTTTTCCTGTCAATCAAAGATACTTTTTCCATTCTACGCCATACCCACATTATCTAATTACAATATAATATAAAATAGACTAATTTATTTCAGTAATTGAAACATTGTGACTTGGTGGAAATTTTACATATTTAATCCAATAAAGCAAAATCTGACAAGGTCCACCGGAAATATTATTTTATTTTAGGAAGAAACGACCGATTTTGAGAGATATACCTCATACGCAGACCTCTGGAAATGTCAGATTTTTCTTCATTGGATTAAATTAATTCACAATAATTTACTGTTGAGTATTCACTTATAGTGAGTTTCAATTGTGAATTAATTTAAACTCAACATCATGTAATAGATTTTTTGATAATAGGAAATGGTTGCCAGTCATATTCTGTTTCTAAAAAGCAATAACGGATTATTACTCCGATTCCCACGAAGCTCTCCTATTGTTAAAGTGCTGTATGCTGTAATAATTTTAACTTTCTGACAAGCACAAGAGGGTCGAGGAAAGAATAATACTTGGGGGAGATAACAGGATAGCAAATTGTAAAATGTAAAGGAAGAGACGGGAGACGTCGCGGAGATCAAGTTAAAGAGGACACCGAGACTTTTTTAATGGGTACATAAGCATAAGACTCATTCCACGACTTCTCCCCGTTCCTTACCTGACCTCTTGCTTTTCACGGCGACCCCTTTACTCACGTCATTAAGACTAACCTTTCTAAGCCACTGTCACACCTGGCCATTCCGAAACATATAAGATGAGAGCTAGAACAGCTCGCATTGTGAGATAAATGAACCTTATGTTAAAAGCTTCTTTGCACTGAAATGAAATTTCCATTTCGAAGTCATTCCGAAGCTTCTTCGCTCGGAATAGGAATTTGAAAGTCACTCAAAAGCGCATCACATTCGTTGCTTTAACGGAAGAGTATGAGGAAAAATCTGGCGGCAAGAATATGAAACAAGAGTACAAGAAAATGAGGTAATGAATATTCACAACGACACTCATTCCACAGTATGATACTCGCAAAACGAATTTAGAGGTCAACGTACAACTTTGGATTATCATTAAACTCCTTCTATAAATACATTGTTGTTATCAACCTACATGTGTTTCGTAATAGGTTTTAATTTTTATATTTTAACTGCATCTTGCTTCACAAATACTATTCAGTATCATTGCCTTATTTATTTTTCAATTCTGTAAAAACAGCCCTTGGTTAAGCATTAAATGAATTCCCTGATATAATGAAATCAGTTTCTGCTCTTGTATTTAGGTTCAACCCCTCCATTTTTATGCAAGGTAAAGAAAATATCTTTAACTTACTTTGTTCTTAATATTTATGCTGTGAAAATTTGTAAGTTTATGAGGAACGAATGATGTTAAATAATTCATAATCATCTTTGAAATTCCATGAAATTCGCTATCAATAAATAATAGACTTGTACTTGATAGCTATTAAGTAACCTCATTCCGTCTCTAAACCTTTTGTTAGCTAATGTTGAAGAATATGAGGGCATTTTGGCTGATGGTTCAACAGAGAGAGAGAGAGAGAGAGACATTAAAATCAACGCACTAAATCTTTTAAGTCAGAACTGAATTTAGAACGAATAAAAAGGTCAAATTCTTGGAAATACTTTGCTAATGTGACTATATATGACTAATTTGAATATATATTAAAAATCGAAAAATAAATGTAAAAGTAGTTCCTGAAAATTGAGGGAATTCTAATAATTTATTACGCACATTCAACTTAATTTCACATATTTATAATTGCAGATCCTGATTGACAATTCTCGCACCTGGCATAACGCACAAGGCACCTCTCTCCGTTTTTATCAGCATCACTACCACGAGTATCCCACCGTGACCTCCCCTTCTTTTCCTCCCTCGACTTTCTTCCATTTTTCCCATTTCTCCTCTTCGCTAATACAACTTTAACGCCACACCGTTCTCTCCCACGCCGCTCCTTTTAACGACTACTAAACGCCTCCGCCTGAGTAATTTATCCCCGCACCTCCTGACCTCTCCGATTCCCACTGTTGCAATATTCTTTCTCCGTTGGCTATTCCGCAGACGACCGCGGCGAGCTCTTGGTGCGGTTCGAGGAATGCCTCCGAGGAAATGATTTTTTCCCTGCCGGTGCTAAAGCGTCTCCCCTCGTCCCCCGGCTGCTTCTCTCTCATTGGTTTGCTGTAACATTTTGCGCAACGGGGATGAAAATCTTTTGTTGCTGACCGCAGAATTCTGTCTCTTAAATCAAGGGAGGCCGTTAATATTGGTCGGAGGACGTGGGCGGAAGAAATTAAAAATGCATTTCTCTTTCGTACCTTCTTCACTTGTATCAAGTGGGACTTCGATTTTGTTTCAAGTCTATAATAAAGGTGTGTATTAGGGTGTCCCAAGACATAATGGAACAATATTTTTGCGAATTCAAATACGTATACCCTCTATTTTTTTATTTGGTCCTATAAACTTACCTAATAAATATTATTGAAGCAAAGAACGTGTCTTAAAAGTTTCGTGCGAATCCGTTTGTTAAATCACCCATTAACCTGGTGTCCCCCTGGTCGGTACAAATTTTCATTTTTCGAAATTGTTTTGCATCAAGTCGGCACGGGTTACCATAATCCAATCGCAATAATATTTATTAGGTAAGTTTATAAGACCAAATAGAAAAAAATAAGGGTATGCGTTCGAAATAAGTGTTTTTAATTTTTGGGACATAGTGTAGTGTATATGTTTGATAAAATTTTTTAACACCGAGTCTGCAGTCTCTAAGTAAGCTCATAAGCCTTAAATTCCCTTTTAAACGTATTTATATTGCACCCCATGTCTTTGTTTTAAGCAAGAGGCCCATACGCTCATATCAGTAGCACCCAAACTCTTTACTTGAGCTTCTCTCGGGGGAGTACAAGGTTGTGTTCAGGGGTAGTTTTAATGCTACTAGTAGGGTAGACACACTTATCGGGGGTAAAAACACAGCTAAATTTATACCTATTTAAGCACCATCGATTTTTCTGTCAGAGTTTCAGTTATCCTTTCCCCCATAACCTAACCTTTTGAGTCTCGGTTGAAGTGCTTTTATCATACTTATCACCTAGTTCCTTAATTTGGGTTACATTTTTCAGTATGTTACGAAATTAATCTTGCATAACCTTACCCTATCATCCGTACTTAAGTCTATAAAGGTCCCTAAAAAGGCTTTATAGGCAATTCTTGCCAAGTATCACTGGACACATTCGTAGTTGGCACTAGCTGAGGGCCTCATCCACTCAGGAGAATTGGCTCTCAATAACGCAGTTTCAATTATTTATAAAAATAGTTCACCTTCATGAAGTCATCCGTATTTTCAATTCCAAACAGAACTTCACATATTTTGAATAACTTTATGTAATATTTATATGGGATATATATAAAAATAGTTCTCTTTGTGAAGAAAGTTCTATCTATTGCTGGTTGTTATTGATAGAATTGCCGATTAGGATTCAATATTGTTTTCCTTTGCCGCAGGGTAGTAGCTGGATTTCAGTTTTATATGTCTCAGCGCATATCATAACAAAATAGGCATTTTCTAGTCTAGTGAATCTTAACGGGGGCCTTTGCCAAATTTTTGTGCCGAAGGCCTCGGACAGCCTGGATCCACCCCTGGTTGTGTAGCTGAAATATGAGTAATTTTTAAAATTTACATATTTGTTCAGTGTTTTCTCTCTTTTTCGGCTTCATTACCCCTCAGCAATTGATACTTTATAATTGAATGGAATTCTTAACGTTTTAATTTCCAATTTTTTCATCCTTCACATACCATAACAGTTACTAAATATAAATCTACCAAGACCCTTTTTCAATCACAACTGGAAATGTTCATGAGTGATGTATTTCTCCGCAATTAATTAAGTGAGAAAACGGAACGATATTTGGCAGTACTCGCTAGGCTAGGCTGTCTCATTTAATTCGGAGAAATATTTTCTGGGAGAAATATTTTTACCGAAATCAAAGTAATTTTCCTCGGAGAAATTGTTGGAAGACTTCGTTCGATCATTCGAAATGCCATTGAAAATTTTCATTCCTGGTGTCTCCATTTTTATATTTTCCTCCATTTCAATCTGCATAAGGATCGTGTTATTGGTGATTAAGTCCATCTACATGCTGAAAAAATTACATATATTTTGATGGTCTCCCTTTTAAATGGCTCTTTCTCTTCCAACGGTCTCTCTTTCAAGTGTTGAATCTCAGTCTCCATTCATTCTCGCTCAGAACACACCTCTTCCGGTTTCCTTTCAGCACAATTCACCTATATTCTCTTTTTCACATGGAGTCCGTCTTTTGGAAAGTACCGTAGTCCCCCTTTATCCTACATTCTAATATCTTAAGTGCTTTATAAGGATGAATTATACTGTATCTGTATATTTACTACATCTTTACACTTTCATACTTTCTCTTCGCCTCACACGTCGGTTATAGTCAGCCATCCTTTTCTGCCTCTGTAGTCATTTATTGAGGTATTATTCATTTTAATATTAATGCAAACTATTTTATAATAATACTCAAAATGCATTTATGATTACTGATTTAGTAAAATGACCATCATAACCTTTTTGTATTTTTAATTTCATTTTTGGTAATTATGTTTCCAAGTATGTTGAACCTTGTTATCGACGAGTTTGAGAAATACTCAGCTGAGATTGATTGAAAAGATAAGATTTCAAATTAGTCTGCGATTAAATTTAAAATATATGTCCGAGGCATGCAAAAATTTTTATTTTTAAATTACGGTAAAACACATTATATTGAAGGATAGATTGTTAATTAAATCTTCATCTAAGTTCATTTTACTGCGATAAGAACGAACAAAATAATATTAATTAGTTGATTGTTCCCAGTTAAAACTTCATTCTTTCTTCGTTTAAGACCATTTCACGAATCTGAAATATAATGTTGTGCTTACAAAATTTCCAATTCTTCCGAGGATCCTCAATAGAAAGCCCGCTTTTCATAACCTTCATTAAAAATAAAACTTTATAAATCGAATGTATGTCTATATAGCCCACTCTTACAAGTCACGAACAAACAACCATGCCATCAGAACTCGAACTTGAAACCCAGGCGTTGCAAAGCTGGCAAGCTAACGACAACGGCACTTCGGCTTTTTCATTGAAAATATGGGCTCACTCCTCTGATTTTCAACAAAACATCAGAATTTTGTTGTATAAATTAATTTACCAGTCTAAATAATAACGAAGCTAAAAGGCCACTGGAGAAAACGTTTCCTTGAAATGAAAAACTCGCTCCAAATACTCGATAAGAGAAAGCAGAAGTTTAAAAACACACCTTTTGTCATTTTTTGCGAAACTCGCAACGGTTGAAGAAGACCTCTTAAAAAGCGTTACTCCCATGGTCCTTTCTTTGTTACTGGGGAAAAGTCTGTAAAAAACACTTTTATCGCCACCCAAAGCTGCCCGTACCCAACCTAGCTTTTTTCTGCTCACGCTACGTCACATCAGAGGGCAACCCTACAACGATTTTGTCCTATAATTCTTGAGCTTACGTTTTATTTCCTACCACATTAAAGCCATTTTCAGTTTTTAGATTATTCTCGTTTTCTCGTTCGTGTATTACGCATGCACTCCTCTCTAGAACAGGAAATCTATAATTTACACAATATAATTACATCTTGGCTAACTTATGCCCAGGTACGAGTAGTAAGCCTATTAGGAAAAGGGAAAAGTTTTTTTTGCCTGAAAACGATTTTTCGCCGTGTTCCCGCCTAAGCTAACGGTGAAGAATTCTGCGAACGAAATTTTTTGTTTTGCATCCGCTTTATAATCAAAGATAACTTTACCAAAAGAGATGTTGCATTCTGGTTTAGAGTGTGCTAGGTTTTTGGCTGATTCAATATGTATTTGAGAAATTTAAAACTTAACGGATATCGCTTTTCTACAAACAAATGTGATTTCAAAAGGAATCATCTTTGCCATTCAATTATTATGTACTAATAACAATAATAGTAGTTAAGTAATAGTAGTAGGGTACTTAGATATTTACTTATTCAGCCTTGGTGAGGTCTATTTCAATGATTTCATTACATGGCACAGCAGCTATCATAATAATGATATGAACTCATTGACAATGACGGCTATAAAAGCTATTAGATCTCAGAAAAATGATACCATGATCGATCTTTCTATGGAAAACCTTAAAAAGGTTTCATTAATTTTCATATGTCTGTGAGCATAGAGGTTGCCCAACTCCAAAATTCCTTTCCTCGATCCTAGCTATTCTTTTTGTGAATTATTATTGTGATTTTGAAAAGATATGCGTAGAATCAATTCAACTTATTCCATTGCATTCTAACTTGTTGAACTTTAGGATATAATACCTTTTTCAAAATGTATAGACTCAATATTTACAAGGAGCAGAATAATATGGAGCCTATAACATAAGAAAAGAAAATTTGGAAAGGGAGTCGTTTACCGTGTAATGAGATGGTTCTCGACACCAAAATCTGTTGCTTTTGGTGTCGAGTACATCAAAAGTACATCAAAGAATTAATTCACTAACAGTAACGAAGAGGCTCCATAAGCATACATTTCTCGACAATTTTATCCATCGGAAACAAAATCTTCAGAAATTGTAAGAGCGTACTTACTTCGAAATACTTATTACGGCCAGGTTTAAATTATAAACAAATTTATGAAATTTGAAATAATCAAACTTGCTGATTTATTTCAGGAACGATTACGAGATGATCTAAACTATTCCCATTTTCTTATCAACGATATTCGGTTGAGTTCAAAAAACACATCCATCGCCCTAATCATTCCTTCAGTTTTCTTTGTCCATTCTCTCTTTCTCCCTGCTAAAAGTATTCCAAATCCTCCAAAATAGGGTCAGTGGACGTTGAGAAATCCATGCAAGAAAGATCGAAATCTTCATTTCGGACGATTGGACCGCAAGTCAAAGAGACGAATGGAACAAGAGGGCGAGTCTGCAAGCGAGCCAGAAGCGATTGAGAAAGAGAGAATCCGAGGGATGGGACGAGCTTAAAAAATTACGCCGGTTGGTGAAAAGATCCAAACCGATGGACTGGACGGAGAAGAATGGCGAAATCCGTCGATGCGAAGGAGAGGGAAAAATAACCGATGCTCATTGAGGGAGGCGTAACCACCGCCTCCCGCTTTCATCCCCCCAATTCGCCCCCCGCAGTTCGCTTTTTTCACCCATACGCTTTTTTATCCTTGGAGCGGACAAGGGCCATCTTGCAGAGTATCCCACGGCTATCTTCTACGCATTACCTAACTTCCATCTGCGAATGCATTAGTCAAAGTGAGTAAGACTATTATATCAGGCGGAATGAGATATCAACTTAGAATATGTTTCAAGCTAATAAAAAGATTACTTTACAACACATATGATAGGAATGTCCAAAATTATTCTTTTTTTTCTCAAATATGGTCTCAAAGAAGTAAATCGTCAGATAAACATGGAAACTTGGTTTTAACAAGATCTTAAATTTTTAATTCTCAACATCTTTATAGAGATGCATCAAAAGAGTAATTCTTTTTATGAAAATTTAGTTTCCTGAATTGACAAATATTTCACAATACCAGTTAGAGACGGGCAATTCCTTTATGTTATTCCGGAGGTTTAAAATGTAAGTTGTTACGATTTAGTTGAGAATTTAAGGAAAATTTTTTACACTTCACAAATTTACACTGGTAAAAGTTATACTTTTATTTCTTTATTATCAGGTACTTCCACCAGGTCAAGGCAAAAATAGTGGATTTCGTTCACGATTTAAAAATTTTATTTTGAATCCTATTGTTATTCGTTGTTTTACAAACATTCTCATCACTATTTCAGTAAACTAGTTTCCAATTTCCCAAAAAATATATCCATAATAAATTCAGATTTTCAGAATTACTCACCTATGTTGTATATTTTATTTCAATCAAAGCAAATCCTATTTATTAAGGCGAGCATTCAGAGAATCCCCAGCTGCATTTCTTCAATCTTTGACTGCTAATGAAGATCTGTAGATTTAATTTCGAAATTCACGCTTTTGAATAGTTCGCGCCTAACATCTGCTCCGCTGGATACTTTTCAAATTCCAGGGTAACCGAAGAGTTTCCAATTTCTCCTTCCTCTAACGCAGCTAATGAGCCAATTCTTGGATTCTTTTCACTCAAATGAAAGAATAACCGTACCTTTCTCCACCCTCTCCTCCTCCTTCGCTTCGCACTAACATTTCCTATGGATTCTCCCTTTGCGGTGTCCGAGCCCGCACTGCGGCGTGGATATCCAACCCCAGAGACCTGCGAGTCTATCTCCACCCTTACCTCCTTTCATCTTTTTTACGCATTTTTTGTATCCTCCGCCCCATTCTCATCCATTTTTTTTATCCTCGCATCCATCCGACTTTCCTCCTTACCCACACCACCTCGAGTGCCTCAGGGTCCAGTTTTGGGGCCTGTGCACTCAGCCTCCTCGATACCACGGCATCCGTTTCGGGCCAATTTCGTCGGTCACTTCCTCTCGCATTCAACCTGCCCTCTGTCTCCTTTCCTCCAGTTCTGCCTCCGCCATTCCCCTTTTTTGAGCACCTGGCGAAGAATAAAGAAGAGGTGTCCGGCTGGTTTCGAATTCGAGAGGTCCCGAATCAACCAATCAATCAATCTCAATCCAGCTTCTGTCTCCAGCTCCATCCGTGTCCATTTCTTTCGCTTCGTCGAGCGCACAGGAACGCGGGATTTCGGTTTTTGCTATTGCTTTACCATGGGGTAAAACATGAGCGAGAATCTTATTCTGCACACGTCTCTTTCCTCTGCCGATAGGAATGTAATCCATCAATGTTGCTTAACTGTTGAGAAATTCTTGGAGGAAAAACATTCATTTTGTAGCCTGCTTTGTGATTTGAAATTTGTGGAAAGCGTCTGGGAGAAAGTATTTTCATTATTGTAGATAATGTAGATATCAGCTGTATTTTGAGAATTTCACAAGCTATCCTTCAATAGCGAGATGTGCATGCTCTTCCCAAGGTATTTGGATTAGACTTACCTCTCGTAATATCACTATCGTTCAATTTATCGAAGTACGTTTTTTGTGAAAAATCAAATATTGAAATTCATTAACATATCTTCTTGTAACTCTGCTTTCTTTCGGAACTAAAATCAATCAAAAGAAATAATCATCTGTGTGGCATAGGTATCTTACAATTGCATGTGCTTAGTCAATCACGTTAGTAAGTAAACGTTGCATAAATTAGAACTTTCTAAATATACATAAGCGGGCCTTTTGATGTCCAGAAGCATTTAAATTAAGTTAACTCTTATTTCTTCATGGATTGGTTTTTAAACCTATTGATTTGGTTTTTAATCCTATTGATTACATGGAATGGTTTTCCCGAGTTACATGCATTCATTGAATTGAATAGCACTTAATCAGCCAATTGCTACAGCAGCTAGATTCAATTCTAATACCTTAGATGCAAAAGACTAATCCTCTAAGAATAACTTACTAAAAATTATTTCTGGAAGAGTTAGTATTTGCTTCGCAAGGGATATCGTAGAGTTTCCAATGCACATGAAATGTCTGTATTTAATGAGGAAGAGGCTCAGTCAGACACGACTTTTTATTTCCGACAGTCTAATCCTGAAATCAGAAAAGAGAATTTTATGAGTAAAACCGTGAGCTGAATCTCGACTTGCTATTAGTGAAAGTGCTGGCACTGTAAAAGAATAAAATATGGTTCTGTAAAATGAGAATTTAACCGCATGTATTAAGAAGAGTATTTACTGAAAGAATTCTATGAAAACTGCAAATAAGAAGATTGGAAACATGAATCTTGCTGATAATTAACTTTCTCCACACCAAAAATCTGTAGCTATGTTCATTCACAACGGAGATGTGAAAATAGGAAGAAACTGGTCGTTAGCGATGTTAGTATATGTAACAAAAATTGGGATTATTTACTACACGTGAAAAAAAGATTATGCTTTCAGAGTAATTCATTTTTATCTTACTATGGTCATTTGTAGCCTGATGTCGATTTCACTTCTATTTAATATGTCTTCAACCTGAGCGTTTATAAACCATCAATGGCAATCACTCTCTCGAGAAAGTAAGGTTAAATACGATCCACTAACCCAAATTATATCATGGGACTTAAATTGTGTACATTACGACAAATATAAGTATCTTTTTGAGAGCATTTTATTTCATGGCTTGGACGTTTATTTCTATGCGCATGATTTTACTCTTTGAAAACATTTTTAGTCCTCGCAACCACTTGAAAGCAATCCTGGAAGAGACAAGGGTGTTACCTAAGATTGAGAGTGAAAAAACCGATATTTTCGTGAAAACTTAAGTAAGTGAGTAGTGGAGCACCCAACTTTTCTCCAAGCGATGACCCACGATTATGCAGTAACAATAATCATGGACTTCGGAAATCAGCCCGAAAGGGATACGTGGTAATTCGAGACCGGAAGTAGCTCCCGAAGCTGTTTCGCAAGAGATCGAGCGCATCTTTTATCCCTTCCTTCGTGGGCGTCTCCCACAGCCTTGGCCACTTCCTCTGGTCCTACCTCAACATATCCGCTCTATCTCGGAGCATAGGGGAAACGCGTAAAAAAGATGCGCCGATGTCCAACCTTCTCGACCTCCTTATCCATCAATTCTCCCCTTCAAGGTAAACTCCTCACCCAAAGCTCACCCTTGCCACTTCTTTGGTCGTGGAAAAAAGGTACCCCCACACCGGATCGGACCAGCCTGCTGGTCGTGCTTTTTTGGACCCGCAAAGCCCCTTGGTCTATGCGCAGACATCCACTGGAACATAAGGCCCGGGAGTTTTTTAAGGGAGGTTTTTTTGGAATGACAGAAGGGAGTACTGCGAGTAGGACAGTGAAGGGAGAAACAGAGGATCGAAATCACCCCTTGGCACACCTTTCCTCCCCAAAATCCATTTCGCTGCTCAGTGGACTATGGTAAGTGCAGTCCGTATAAAATTCCAGAGGGGGATGAATTTACGAAGGACGTCCGTGGCGGGAAAACAACCATCGCGAAAGGCGTTCCCGCCATGGCTGTTCTGGTCTGGGAAGAAATAGGTCAGCCATGGATGAGCGTTTGAGGAATTTCCGGTTTTGCGGCTTTTTAAGTGAAACCTGAAGGATACGGAGGATATGGTACTGCCAAGATCCGCGCACCGCTAGTGCTGGAAGATGTAAAAATTGTATCGATTATGTCGATTGCCAAGGCGGGAAATTATCTGGATGTTTAATCTCATGTATCAAATAAACAAGAATTTCAGAATGTTTTACTTCCGGTTTTTTTCTTCACCCTTCGACTTTTAGTGTCTCAAGGTTCCATTTAAGTTAGACATGCGACGAAAATCTCTGAGAGTGATTTTCTCATGTATTTATGCCATGTTTTTCGCACATAATACGGTATTATTGATGATAAAAATTAAAACTTTGTAAACACTAAAGATAAAATAAACTTTACTTTAGTCCATTCCAGAATAATGTAAAGTTTATTTTATCTTACGCGTCTAAGGTGAAGTTCCGCTAAGTGAAGGTCGAAGTTATTGTATTTTTAATATGTTCTTATCGTTGAGCATCCTCCTTACTTCATTTCACACTAACAACAATTATTGAGAAATAAAAATGAGTAATGTTGTGACTTAATTCTTACATCTAACCGCTTTATAGATGGAATATATGGAGGTAGTTTCAAATATATATTATTATTGTTAACGCAAATGAAATCATTTTCTTTAGTCAATTTAATTATTAGATTTTTTGTTGACCAGACATGTATTTCAATGAAAACTTCCTACAAACATGAAGACAAAAGAGGAAATTCTTCAGCTGAAGCGGATGATGATAATTATCGTTGAAGGTACTTTCTATTCCCAACAACAATTCTTTCTTTCGCATGTTAGGCATAGCCTAATAATTATTTATTGATCCTTATAATTAAATTATTACTCTGATTATTGTGAATTCTACTCTACGAAATGTGTGATTCGATTTTTTTAACATATTAGCAATATTTAACAGAGGAATATAAAATCTATAAGACTATAGAATTAGTGGAAACTTTCTCCCACAAGTGTCAATCATTTAAAATAGTGATACACGTTAATGATTTAGAAGAATTGTATGACACCATTCAACGCTGTCCATCACAGCTTCACCCGTTAGTGTAAGGATTTATCCTCCAGCAGTGGCGCAGGAATTTGCGATGGTTCTGTTACTCTGAAGGAATCGAGTAGCCCCACGCATTCCCTCAGTCCAATACTTTCCGACCAGATGGCTCAGGGTTTTTTAGCGGTCACCCGCTGTTTCTACCCTCGAATGCCCTAACCCCTCGAAAGGCCGAAAAAACGTGGGACAGTCGCTTGAGAAAAAAATATGAACGGCCGTGTTAAAAAAAGTTCCGTGGGGTGGGTCGAGAAAAAGTGGGCCCGGAGGAGGATGGGGACTCGGTGGTTGGTTTGGACCCTAGGGGTCGGTCCGCCCGGGGTAAAGCTGAGTGGATGGGGGTGGGTGATAATGGTCCGCGCTGGAAAGGGCCTTTCAGGACCTTACCCGGTCATAAGCGACGCAGCTATGCCGAAGCTTAGAGGGTAGCGAGTATTTTGGTTGTGTGGTGGTGGTTTTGTCATCATCTCATAGTTCGCCGATTGTTTTGGTGAGAGAGGGTTCACGTGAAAGCAGTCCCAAGGAACGTCGCGTCTAAAAATCTACCTTTTTAAAGGCATGGTCTTTGCAACTGTCGCCTTTCACGAAAGCAAGGAATGAGGTGACTTGTAAGTGATGCCAGACGCGGATTTAGGGCCTGGTGACTGTTATGACCATGCGTGTGCTAAAGAGCTCACGCTTTGGAATGTTTCGGCTATTAAGTGATGGGAATTAAAAGTTTATCTGCGAGATTTAATTTGATTTCTGGGTATTAAGATGTGGAAAAAGTTATTTCTGGTCATTTACTATCCCGAAATATTTTATCGTGATAAAAATTCAGAGGTAATGGGAAAGCTAGTCGTATCCCTACCGTGCTTCTTATTGAGAAACTGTACAAAACTTTTGACTTATTAAAAATGTTCCTTAAATAACTCATGTATCACTTCTTGAATTTTTTACCGAAGCCAATTACATTAGGAATAAAAGAATATCAACGATCGTATTTAAATTGACATTGGAGGATATTAAAGTTGAATTGACTTGCGATGTATAATTTGGGGAATATGTCTGAATTTTTAAGAAAATGCATGAGTAAAGTATATGATCTATCTACCTACTCTGATACTAAAGTAGTCTTTGCAATCAAGAAAATGTTAAATATCGGCGAAATTGAAGAATATGGATTCAAGAGCAATACTGCAGATTTTTTTATGCTGAAATAGTAGCTATTTATTTTAAATATCGGCAATTTTTTCATTTTTTTAATGTCTGATTTCGCTTGATTATCTCAATCAGCAAGGACGTAGTAGTAGATAGCTTATGTATTTTTTCTTAATTAAGTTTTACTCTAATTAGTCAGTTTCATTCAACTCGACGATTCTTAATTTTATCCACTCATTCTCTACGGCTTCAAATAAAAGCATTTACTCTTAAACAATTATGACAATCAAAAAGTTTTACGTATCACACTCTCAAAATTCGGGATAATTTCACTCACAATTTTAATTACCCTGTCAAGTGTTTCTGACAAGGGCGTGAATAAGAGATTATCTTAATGGACATCTCTTCCGGCCATTTCCCCCCCTTGCCCCTCTGATGAATGGGCGACCCAACACTGTGCGGGAATGGTCATTCAGTGCCCACTGGTCAGCACCTGTTATTCCCATGGCCCCGTTTTTTCGAGGGTCAAGGGAGAGAATTGCAAAAAACCGCTATGTTCTTTGTACACCCACCCCTACGGTCCCTCAACTCTCATAATATCTGACCCCTAGTGATCCCCTTGGTCTGTGTTGAAAGTCAGTGCCCAACACCCCAATCCGACCATCCTATCTATTGCCTATCCCCTTTTTACGACCTTTTTTATGGATAAACAGACTACCGAGGGATTTTTACCCCAATCCCCATGTTTTATATCTAGCCGTCCCTTTACGAGGCCCGGACACTTGGTCATGTCTCATTCCAAGAGTGTCAATCGCACTGATGTTGCGGGGAGGAATCTTCCCCACACCAGAGTCCATGGATTTTCCGAAAGGCTCCGTGTTTCTCCCCCTAATGCAAGCGCCCATAACAATCTAGGACCCTCCAAATCATTCCGTGCCTCTCCCGTTTGGACTCCGCTCATTTTTTTAGGATTTTGTCCCCCAAAAAAATCTGTCCCCTGCCAAGGACTCAGCCGTCCGAAGTGCAACAAGTCTCGGCGGCTATTTTTTCCTAAGCTGCGTCTTTTTTAATGCTCCGTGCTTTTTGTCTCGCGTGGGAAAAAGCTGGGTGGCGTTTTTGGCGAGATTTTTTTAAGGAATGTCCGTTATTATTTTTTCTTTGCGATTTTTGCCGCGTTTTCGATGTTGTTGGGGTGTTGGCCGAGATGAAGGAGAACTGAAAATTTGCAAGGATCGGCAGAGCGGCATCGGATACTTGGCCTAAATCCCGGTTTGAATTTTGTTGCCAATCTGAATTGCAACATTGAAATACTTGATTAGAAACGGAACATCAGTCCTCTAACTAAGACTAGATTCGAATAATGAGCAAGAAAAATGTCGTAAATATACCCATTCCTTATTATCAACGCTACAAAATAAAATAACAATAAATGTACTCACTTCTTTATTTTCAACAAAATTTAGACAATAGTAATAAAGCATCTATTATTAGAACGAAATTAAGACTATTTACTCTATTCTTACTATAATCTTATAATACTACCGTTATCTCTGGTTTAGATAAAGAAAATAAGTAAGGGGATGGCAACTTAAAACTAATATTCATCTCAAATAAACAATAGTCTTGGTGCCTTGATTCTCCTTCTCAGAGTTATTACATTGCAGTTTTTTCATAACGAATGCTCTGCATATATAAGATTGATAGAAACACTTCTGTCAACTTTTATTTTAATTTAAACAAGTTATAACTTAAACATATCGCTGCTGCTACAAAGTTAACTGTATGGGAAAGTAGACCGATGTACAATCGCCCCTACGTCTTTCATTTTACCCGTTTGAAAGGAATTTAGGTATAATACTCTAGGAAAATGTGTAAAGAAGCATACAAAATATTAAATATATAAAAATAAATAAATGAAAAATAACATAATAAATGAAAAATAATAAAATTACAATAAAATAAATATAAAATATAAAAAATATAAAAATAAAAATAATAAATAAATAAAGAAAATTAAAAATAAGCCATGCATGGCAAATTAAGCATCCAAAAGATGAACTGTATAGACAGAATATTAAATAACGAATAAGGAAGAACATAGAAGAAAACAACAAAAGAATAATACCATACTACATAAGATAATTACTTAAGTAGCCATAAGAAACGCTCGTTGACAGGAGACAAACGAGGAAAAGGAACATTCTCCATTGAGAAGAAACAGATCTGACATGTTTCCCCAACATAGGTACGGTTCCTCCAGCACAGGTTAACTCTCCTCAAAACTTAATAATGCCAAGTGCCTCTTCTCTTACTTACTTCCTCGCATTCTTTCAAAGAGTCCTTGTTCCGCAAAACCGTGAAAAACCTTCTCACACATTTACCACTCGGACCATTCTCTCGCTTTTTGTCTTCGCGTTTTGTCGGAGGCATTAGTCTCAAAAAGGCTTCACTATTTATACAAACCTTTCCACCGCCTGCGGTGCAGTGTCAGTGCCCAAAGTTTGTGGGCGGTCATGCGTCGGGGAAGCGTGGCGTATCCACGGGGATGGGGAGCTACTCTTGTCCACTTCCCCGTGTTCCCTCAGTGCGGACCGACTGACTACACGCACCCACGCCCTAAGACGTAAAGCATGTCCAACCGTCCGCCCATTCGCCCCTCCCCCGCCGCCGACGCATCCGTTTTTACCGCACCCCCTCCGAAAAATCTTCGCTCACGACTGTTTGCCTCCTCCCTCGCCGCCATCCGTCACAACAGGTTCGGCCGAGAGCTCGAAAGTGACCCCCGGGTACAAATAAGTTTCGGTAACTTCAACGGCCGTGTAGGAAAAGACTTTTTAGAAGCTCCCAACTCGCTGTCGTTCGTCACGAGTTAATTGCGACAAAGACGTGTTCGGCGGAGGAAGAAGGATCGGTCACGACAGGGTTGTCCGTTCGAATCGTTCCAGTAAGGATCTTTTGTTTCGATTCCTCGGGGAGTTTTTCGTTGTGAGGGGCTTTACGGGAGTTGAGGGAGCGAAATAATGTGATGATTCGCTCGATGGGCGAGATTTTCCTACAATGGAAAAGTGAAGTGAAAAAATTATATTTTAACCTTGAGAATCAGAATTAGTCAACAACAACAAAAACGTAAAGATTTAAAAAAAAATATATAGGTAGGTTAATAAATAGGTTAATTTATTCTTTCGTTAATTTCTTTCATTAACTTATATAGGTATGTACCTGAAGAAGGAAGATGAAAAGGACTATAAGCTAGTTTTAATGTGGACTTACTTAGATGAAATAACGATGTAAACAGATTTTGATATTAAAATGTAATGAGTTGCATCACGTATTCCATGCATGTTTTTTACACTTTCAATTCATCACTAATTATTTTCATTAAAGGACAAATTAGAGCTACAATTCCATTTCAGTTTCACAAGTTCGACACTAGATCGCATTCAGATCGATTAATATACGTTAAATAGAGTTAAATTAATAATTAAATTAATCTTAATATTTGCATGTATTCACATTTTACCTTCCACCGAATATTTTTTTCAATTTTTATGATAGAAAAAAAAATATTCTTAATTTGAAGAAGCATACGCTTTGAAATCCAAATATCAACATAAAAGTAAAATACAACACTACTCTATATCTGGTATTTCAGTTTTTTTTCTAGTATACTAATGGGTAGGGCATTGCTGACTGAGAAAAACCAGTAGCCTCAAGTAGTATTTACAAAAAATGTTTTAAAGTAGTAATACTTTGAATGCAATTTTGTGTTTATTATGAAAGTTTATAGAAAAGACGAATGCATCACTTCGCGCTGCAATTTTCCATGAGCTAGTTAGGGCTCCTATTTAATCTCATTGAAATGTAATAATTTATTTCATGCTCTGGAAGTGTCTCTGCTGTCCTTCTTGTTGGATAGAATTGAAAACTCCCAGGTGCTGATTTTTGGGACAGTATGTACACTCCTGGCCAAAATTAACGCAGCACCGGCCGTAAGGATCGCTAGGGAGGTGCTGCGTTAATTTTGGCCAGGAGTGTACTTTAAAGCTGACTTAAACTTCTGAACAGCTAAGAATTCTAAGTATTACGAAAGAACTTAGAGAAAAACTGATCTTCGCGATAAGAAAACAATTCCCAAGTAACAGCCAAAGAAACTGCCGATCTCCAACCCATAAGAAGTCATGCAAGGATGCGACGCGCCCAAAACACAGTGTCCACTTTTTCCTCGAACCCACTTAATTCCTACTCCAGCCTGAGAATTTTCTCCGCAGCGAAATGACCTCTCCTTCCGGAGATTATTATTTTTTTCCGTGTCCCCTCCTTCCACACGCATATTTCATTCCGATCTCCGAGAAAGGAAACACAGCAGTAAATCCGCTTAGAGGAAGCAACAAGACAAATGGTTTAAGGTGCTTGCACTTCTCCCGGCCGTGGGACAGCGGAGATAAAGGCAGACTCAGGATTCCCAAATTAAGGCAGGTCGCAGCTAGTGGGCAGGGGATCCTAGAGAGACCACCAAATATATTTTATTTCCCCAGAACGAGACAAAAATCTCCCAGAGATACGGACAGGAGGCAGTGGAGGACCCTTTATCTTTCCCTGCGAGAAAACCCCTCGAAAAAGAGGGGTCCTTCACTGGGTCTGGGTCAGTTCACGACAAGGATGGGTGGGGGCGTATGGGCTGCCGACAGACTTCGGCCAGAGGGAGGATCTGGAGACCAGACGTGACGTCATTTCCAGACAGACACCGATGCTTCCCCATCCTTTGACCCATGCTGCTCTTTTCTCCCCCGTCTTGGGTCCATCCCCCGAAATTCGACACTCCTGCGGATGGGTGCGACGCGAAGGCCCTCCTCCCTCACCTCCCGCTTTTCGCCGACGACGGCGGCGGGAAATTTACATCCGAGTAGCGATGCGCCGATGGGCCGTCACACCATGATTGGCTCTTCACCGTTCGATGTCAGATTCGGAATAAGTTTGATGGAAAATAATGGCTTTTTCATGTGGGTATATGAGTGAGTTACAGAAAATTATTGTAAGCATTATTTTAATCTGATGGCAAGGTTTTAAATTTACAAAATGAACCTGCAATCTTCCATTAGCGTATGGCAGGGTATGTAAAACCCTTTCATTCGGAATAACTTTGATTGAAAATAATGACAGTTTTTCACGGGGTATAGCGAGAGATAGTATATTGTACAAAGATTTTTGCTTTGGTCGTGGAATATTATTTTAAGTTTCTAGTTTGGGGAAATCAAGTATAATACACGCAAGTTTTCTAAAATTCGATGGTTGAAAATAACCTGTACCGACAACCAGTGCGATTGTTTAATCCCAGCTCATGCATTTTTCCGTAAGATAACTTAATACATTATCTTTCATCAGCCACGCCTAAAACTCGAAAACTCGCACGTTATATTCCGTGCAACAGGTCGTTCTTGGACCAAATGCCTAAAATAAACTGAACTAATTATAACTACTGAGAAATAAATAATAAGTTGTAATTTGAGTAATTAAGAGTGATTTAAAAGTTAATGTTTTTAGTTGTCTTATTTGTTTACTTGAAATCCAATTGAAGAAGTATACGTTGTAAGTCTTCTAGTTTTATCGTTGCCTTTTCTCAGATTATAGATCAGTACTAAACGAGAGAATAATTCTATGCATATGTCACATGAAATAAAATTGAAAATAGTTTACGAAAAACAAGTAAGCGGTCGCGCGATGAATGTGACTAAATAGTCGTCACTTCATCGATTTATTTGTTTTCACAGTCGGAAAAAAACTAAAATGAAGCTGTTGACGCATTTTGAATTTAACATAGAGTGTATAGAGAAATAGACTTGGTTTTAAAGTTCATGGGATTTAGAGACCCAAAAAGGGCCCCACTAAAACTATCTTTGTTGTTAGGAATACAACGGTGCGTCTGACGAAGGCTTATGTACCTGAGTGAATTTGTTGAAATAGTCGTCATAGTAGCTGATAAACATCAACAATCAATAAAATATTTCTGTCCAGAGATATAATTTTCCCTTTTATATTTGATTTAATTTTTTGGCACTCCATGTTTATATCCCATATATATATTATCCCAGTTCATATTCCAAATAGTTTAGCCTTTAGTTTAGATAATAACGGTTAATGAATGATAAAATTATTTCAAATTTATTTAATTTTCAGTAGACCTTTTTTATTTTTAATTCATCAGACCATCAATGGAAATTCTGGATACTTCGCCTAAACGCATAATATTCCTCTGATCTTCGTTCCGAAAGAAAGTCAAGTGTAATATGTTTGAATTTTGAATCACCCACACATACCTACGCTACGGCCCTCCCGATGCACTTTCTCCCCTCTCCGCAATCACGCAAAGAGGCATAAAATACATCCACCCTCCTTTCCCTTGAACTTTCCCCAAAACGTCATCCCTCATGCATTTTTACGTCTTCACCCTGCCATCTTGATCGGTGGTTCTTGAGGCGCCCAGCCCGTATCCTCCACGGGCGATTCCATCTCCCTCAGGTACGCATCTCTGCAGAGACTCCACGCCTCATCTTCGGGAGAATGGATCGGAGATAGGGGTTTCTGTCCCCCTTTTGGAGTTCCACACTCGCCGGAATGGAATCCAGAGTGTTGTCCAGTGGACGGAATTCCTTCCCCCCGCCTCCTCCATCCGCCCCCTCATCTAACACTTCCTCACCTCCCCCACGCAGTTCGGCCCCCTCGATACTTTAGTTCCAAGGCGGAAGGAGACGTCTGGATGGCCGAGGTCCCTCACGCACGTGATACACGAAAACTCCTTCGCCCATCACGTTTGCCCATTCCGACTGAGAGAGGAATCCGATACATTTCTTCTCTCCGGGTATTAAGAGCACGGCGGCGTCCAGATAGGGCTCCTAATGTCTGCGCAAACCGATGTCCGAGACATTCCTTGTCTATAGTGGGGAGGTTTTATGGGCCTTTACAGAGGCGGACGTGAGAGAGCTTAGTTAGTACGACTTCCTTACGAAAGAGTAAGGAAAGAGTAATGAAATTTTTATTTATATGCCTAACTTGTAGTAACGGATGAGAATCGCTAGTTATTACTCAGATGATAGGAAGAATAGATATGAAATTAATATGAGAAATGATAAGTATAAGTTGTTTTCATTACTCTTCCAGCTCTAAGTTGACGCCTAAATAGTGAATTTCTTTAAGATGAGAAATTTTCTGGTTTACAAATGTTGCCTACAACCGATAATTTTGATGATCGTATCAATTAGTATTTTTAACGACTCATCTGTGCATCTGTGTTAGGTAAACATTTAACAACCTCTGAAAATCGGAAAGTACTTAGGAAGGCCTACATGCGACGTCGGATTGAAAATGACTGATGATTATGATATGCATTTTATACTTGGTTCAACCATGATTATTTATGCCATATACATGCATTTGGGAGGAGCAGAATATATATAGTGACATTAAGATAAGAAATTTTAAGAGTAAGAGGGAAGATTAAGAAATTTTCAGTTTGCTAATTTTTGTCAATCGGGGATTTTCTTGCATATGTGTGGTATAAATTAATATATGGGCATTAAAACAATTAACAGCCCCTTATGCATTTTCCACTTGGCTTAACGATGAATTAATTTCTGACACAGATGCTTTCGCAATAAAAATCGTTGCTGGATAGCGAGGAAGATCTCATTGTTGGCAACAGCAATTTGGCTGGAGTTAAAAGGAAAGAAATTTGAATTGAAGAGAGTTTTCCTCATTGCTGGCATTGATGTAACACAGCTGTCTCCTCCAATTTAACTATCAATAGAAAGCACCTTTGGTCAGATGGCAAGCCATTACTGATGTTATGTACTCTTTACTAAGTCATCTACGCTGTAATTTAAATTTATCTCCTCTTCCTTTTCGAATATCAGGTGATTGACAGTAATGTCGAATATAACGACGCGTAAACTAATTTTAAACTCACCGTTTATAGCGGCTCTTCTTCAGCATATCATTAAATTTCGTAGACAAATTCTGCCATAAAATTTTACGACGTAGGTATATGGAGAAAGAGGTAGCGTTGGACTCCATAAATTTTCTTGGACAAACATTTCATGTGAGATCCATACATCGATGAACAGTGTGTATCCCACTTTTTCGGGACAGGGAATAGAAAATTGTATTTCAAGTGAGTTCGTATCAAAGTGCTCATCACTCTGATATATTGTAAACTTTGCTTATTGTTTTGCTGAATATATATTTATCATAGATATAAATAGATTAGTTGCGTGTAAATATGGTAAACGCAGATATAACTGATATAAAAAAAATAGCATCTACTTCTGTTTCTCCTTGTTTAATGCTATGAAAAATATAATCTGTGCTGCAATTTAGTGGACATTCCCTAATCCCATCGTTATGTTTGAAAAAAGCGAAGGGAAAACTATCTCATCTCGTGTTGTAAGCGCTATTCTCTTCCCAATGTTTTTAATATCCAAGATGTTTCTGAGGATTCTACAAATCTTTGTGCTCAGAACCTTTCGTCTCCCTAAAACAAAGTTCGCCAGTGAATTTTTTTTCCGGCGATATCCAAGTCTAAGATGAGGAGAGGGAGCGCACAATGGACGTCATAAGAGGAATAGCGAGTTCCCTGAGTAGGACGAGCGAGAAGGAAGCAGATGTCCGTTCTGGGGGAAGAGGGAGATGGGATGTAATATGGCGGAGGCAGGATAGGTCTTTTAAGAGGTGGAAAAGGGAATGGTTTGGGAGAAGAGCGTCTGGATCCATCCCCATGACGTGGACATAATAAGAATAACGGGCCACTAACTGGATTTTCACCAATATTTCTGGTGAATTTCAGTTTCCACCGGATGAGTATAATGATGCGTACTTAGCGGAATATGATGAATTTGCGAATTTCCGTTACGCTACAGCGCACTGTAATACAAATGTATGGTTTGTATAGAAATAGTTACTAGCCATTAACTTTAAACAGAACTGATTTCAAATTAAAATGAGTATATATTCATGCAGTTACTTGAGCGAAAAATTAAACGAATTTTGAATTGTTTAATTTTTATTTGAATATAGATAATTAATCAGATTGAAAACGAACAAAATTTAAAAATAAACAGATTTTATGTTAAAACAAGATTTCATCGGTGGCTAGCTCCACGATCGAAGGATGCCCTATTTTTGAAACAATTCAAATATTTTCATAAATTAACATCGGATTTTTAAAGTATTTGCCCAGTTGAGGTGATTTTGCAAGCATGAGCACCCTTCGGTAATCGAATCCGGGACTGCTTTCACTAAAGGTGAACACGCTCACCACTTGGCTATCCGAGAACCTTACTTGTACAAAGTAGCCGTATTTGCGTCAATCTGTCATAAATGAGTAAAACTTAAAATCGGTCTTTTTGCTAGGTTTTCGGTCTTTTGTCTGTACGTGCTAGTTTGTCCTTAACTGGTGTTACAACATAATCTTTCCTGAAAATATAGAGGAAAAGTATTCGTAGATTCATAATAAAGTAGATCTTGCGTAGGATTTCTTCATAAAGTCGTTGAAATTAGCCGGGCCTAACATAATAGATTAATAGAATCTAATAGCTTGGCCTAAACCTTATGGTAGTTTGCCATCATATAGACTAATAGTATTAACATTTTTACACTTAACCACAGAATATTTTTATTTCACAAGAATACTCTCAACCCGTTGGGTCACCATCAGGCGATATGATGAGAGATCATCACCTGCTTCACCATGATCGAAATATAAAAATATTCCTTTGTAAAGTCAAAAAGTTTCAATTTTATTTGTCTATAATACACTAAAATAGATTATGTTGATTCCGTTGATCGACTTTAAATCAAGGCAGATCATTCGCGAACATTTGAATAATCCATAGTGTTTTCGGAAACACTCTCAACGGTTTCGACAAAGAATGTCTTCGAGATCTTCATCGCCTGATTTGTAGACCTTCGAAACATCAGCGGCCTTCAATCCGAACGGAACCTCACAGCCGCCGTGCTTTGATCATTTCCCACTGAAAGGAAATTCCGCATTTCGGGGCCGGAAAAATCCTCGGAGCGACATTAGGAACACAAAAATATTCGCACATCATCCTTAAGCCCGCTCTAAGTGGAACTTTTCCAGACCGTTGACGGCGAGCGATTTACATAATTCTCCCTCGCGGAGAGTTACACGAATTCTCGACTCCGCCGCTGTCTCCTCTGCCTCGTCAAAAAGGTTCCCTAATGACACCGAACTGGTCGAGATGCTCGCTACTGGTATTCCGTTAATTGAAGCGAAAGAAGACTTTCGCTCCGTCGCAACCGATTTTGCGACGAGATCCTCGTTTATTGCGATTAAATCATAAGCCGTGGGCAGTCGTGCGTGCTTGTGGCTACCACTCTGCCGTACAGGTACTCGATCCAGTGGTCCGTCGGGAAATTAATTGCGGCCATTATCGACCGGGCGTACCGAGGAGTTCGCGTGTCTGAAGACTTTTTGGAACACTATCTTTTCCCAGTCCTTCCCGTCACGAAGCGAGGGTCCTGTATCCAGAGGCGCATGTGGGTGACGGCTTCGACCACGGAATGGAGCACTCATCTCGGCCAAGTGCTACTTCCGCCACCTCATTCCCTCGCCCTTGAATCCCGTGCGAGATCTGCCTGTCATCTCTTTGCTCCATCCGAAAGCGTCCGATTTGAAATTGCAGTGGATTAAACGGCAGAATATGGATTATCCGGGGTTGGGTCACCGGGTTGCGGAGTTATCGGAATCCGCATTCAAGAGACTCCATATCTACTCGTGGATTACTAAATATGCTTTGTATAGACTTTCGGAGGCAGAACTTGACGATTTAAATTACAGATACATAAATGGGGGTGGCGTATGGCAGGGGATGCAGTAACATCAATAGTCACCGTATGGTAGGGGCAGATCGGAAAAATTCCCAAGTAGGGCGATGATATTAGACTCATACAACGTAGATTTATCTTAACATCACGATGATCTTAATGCTATGATTATCCCCATATACTTGCTGTAATACAATTTTGCTTTGAAATATCTAATACATGTAAATCAATTACAGAATCACTTCCCTATTAGTTTTTAGTTTGAATTACTTCTTGCACCCTAAGTGAATCACTTGTTATGCAATTACATCAAGAGTAAAATTTTCCTCCCCCTGCTTGTAGAGTAAATCCAGCTATTAATAAGTAAGCAAGTTATTAACTATTAGGTGAGGAACTAAGAATCTTAATTTCCGTGTAACTACATTTTATTCAGGGACGAGGTCTTTACTTCGTGGTAGAACGCCGTCAAGGTAAAAACGTCGCTGATTATTTCTTCTATTTATTATTATAATTATGCGTTATTATTGATATTTATGCGTTTTATATTGATTGTTTAGGCGTAAAAATTCGCGATTATTTTCTCATTATTTTTTTTGTAAATATTCTTCCATTTCGCGCAAGATCCAATAATTCGATCTTTCCAGAAATGTTCCTTCGCCACCAATCCGGTCATGAGTGGGCTCTTCAGCATATCCCAGAACTGAGTTACTAAATGCAGCAAATTTTTAGGATTACATCATTCAGATATATATGTGATTTGGGTGCAAAATGATCCTCTCTCGTAAAATTCCGTATAAACTTACAATTCACGAGTGTTTCAGGAAGCTTTGGTATTTCAAGTATGACGCTAGTTTCAGACGCTTCCTCTTAATCACACAGAATGAAACCTGCAGAACTTCCCTGAGCTTCTTCTGGTAACAATAGCGCCAACATCAAGTATAAAACGTTTGTCTCTGAGGCCACATTTCGCGTCTGGGTGCGGCATTCGTCTTGTCTGACCATTCGTGACTCGGAGAGGCTCGCCTCTCTTGCAGAAGGAGCCCATCGACTGTGCCGAGAAAAGAGAAGCAGCGAAGGAAATATCATGGAAGCAAGAAAACGCTTAGGGAGTCCGTTTACAAGTGCGAAAGGATTCCATATCATGCGCTCTCTCATGATTGACTCCTGTTTCTCTCGAGATTGAGAAATGATGGCCGTCTTGCTTCCATGCCCGCGACTTTCCAAAGTGTACAATTCCTTCTATCTCTATTTGATATACATACATTTGCAAGGGGAGAAATGAGTTTGGGAAAGGATTTTGGCATCGCTGAGTTTTTTTTCCGTATTCATCATGAAATGAACCATGGATGGGCCAGTCGGTCAAAGTTGGCTTATCGAATTCAAATAAGTGCAAATATAGGATATTTATACAAGTTGAATTTACTATCAACTTCACAACTTTTTTCTTTTGCAATTTTAATTGATATACTAAAAGTCGTCAAGTATATTTTAAATACGTGTTAATAATAAATGCATTGGGTTGGTGACCAGAGTGTGATAGACTGCAGAATAGGGGGATTTAGAAACTAAATTAAAAAATTTAAAATTATTAAAACAGTTATTAAAAAAATAAAATTCTAAAAATTAAAAATTATTCTAGGGGGACAATTTCATTACGTAAGTCTTAATGCCTTGCTACTAAAATTATCATTTGTTAGAGAAACATTGGTATTAGTTTTTTCTCTGAACTACTCTTCATAACCTTGGCAGATAACCTACCCAAAGAAATTATTGAAGACGATTTCCCTCCCCCCCAATCTCCTTTTGATTAGTCACTCATAAAGAATCATAAGCTGACTATATATTTCGTTAAAACTGACCAAATGTTTTTAGATATTGGAAGTTTTAATAAGCATACTACTGTTACGTATGCTAATCGCTTTTTATTCGATGAATTTAATAAAAAGGATAAGAATTATAGTTCTATACTTAATCGGTATTGTTTAATAATTTCCCTCTTGGATTTTTCCCTGGATCCTCAACCAAACAGCTCTCAAGTTTACACTGACTGATTGCTTCAATTTAAGAATATTTGAGTAATGCTGAGAAGGCGCATTTCCTTTCAGGATCAATAGAATTTGAGGTACTGAGTTAGTTACAGGAATATGTTACAGCATACTTTGTTTGAAATTATTACATGATTTTGTAGCGAGACATTCAACACGCGAGAGGATACTTAGTTAGAAAAATCATCTTCACTCAGTATGTGACTAGTTTAACCCAGACATATTTACTTTATAATTTAGCAAATCGAGCTTGATTTTCATTCTTTTTCTTTCTCTTTAATAATTAATAAACTTCTCTTCAGCATATGCTGTTTACAATAATTTATATGTTTACGTAAGCCAAACCAAGCTTCGGTTAATTGACATTCAGCAAGAAGTATGCATCACATTTGATAACAGAGTCATTCTTTGAGTGACTGCATGTTATGAAAACCCCATGCAGTGGGACCTGCCTAAGCATATGTTCCCTCAAATAAAAAAAATCTATGGGTGATTTACTGCGGTAAATAGAAAAAATGGGTCCATATGCGTGTTTCTGGAGTATGTGCGGCGGGGTATATCTCGAGGGAAGGCAGTGGACTCTTGTTTATCGCTCATGGTCCGGCTGCGAAGGGTCAACAAATAGACGAGGGTCGGTGCAGACTCCTTTTTCGAAGGAAAGGATGGCGAAGGATGAACCGGGGATAAGGTGTAAATGTTTACTCTGTCATATCAACGGTCTCGTAAGGCGCCTTAAGGTCGCGGCAGACTGAGTTTGGGTGCGCGCGGATGGGTGGCACCAACACGCATGTTCCGCTTCTCTTGAGATTTTTTTCCGCACGCGGCTCGTTTCAAGGCAAGGGCATGCACGAGCTCTTAAGAGGTGCGTCAAGGAGGAAGCCGCAACGATTTTTCCGCAGAATTACGTGGTCGAAGTTAATGGAAAGCACTTACGGGTTCAACACATTCTATCATACATGGTAGTTATAGTGGTTTTTGCTCTCCTAATCCATGATGGGTTTCAAATTTGAATTATTGTCTACCAGATGCATGACAAATTTCATGCTCAAATTGAATAGTATTTATTATTAGAACTGTTTATTTTGTGTCGTTACTATTCTTACGGCATGCTAATCCTGAGCTCCTAGGATCCATGTTTGTCTTAAGATTGCATGTGTATTGAAACTGATTCACTTTGAAGTTAGCTTTACATTTTTAAAGAATCTAATAAATTAAAATTCTTTAATAATTCAAATTGAATTAAAATATCACTTCATTATAGATTGAGTTTAATGTATGGTGAGATGGACATTTTCGCCATGGAAGCTGTGATTTTCAGTTATTCGCAGAAATTCATACTTATAGTGTTGGTACCAGAAACAAATGCTTTCATGCCAAATACATAAATAGCATTCGTGCCAGAAGTTGGGAAAGATAGAAACTTTTCGGCTCGGGCATTTATGTCGACGCTATCTTATGTATTCTGCACTTAAGCACATTTAAGCTCATAAGAGAGTCAATGTGAATCATGCTATTAATAATGTGCTCTTTGCCCAATGTTAATGCTGTTTTTATAGTAACAGCATCTTAAAACGATACACTCCACATTATAACAGTAAGCCAGCATCCTACGATATTTTAATCCCTCTTCGGTAAGAAAGTCTTTTGTATCTCCAAAGAGGAAGTGGAGTGACGGAAGAGAGCCATATCTCAAATTTGGTACATACTCTTCCGACTGAAGATGATGCATCAGAATACTGGTCTATAGCATCAGCCGGGATTAATTGCGCTGTATTGAAAATTTCGCTCGGCAATTATCACGCGATTCCCCATCCCTTCACAAACATAACCAAACAGCTTGGTAGCGTATTCTCTATCCTCTCCTCCTTGCCACAATATGACCTTGCTAAAAAAAGAGGAAGAAAGGCCTCCATTAACGGCCCTCCCTCCCACTCCAAACTAAACACTTTATCTATAACGGAACCGATGTAAACTCACCGTTTCTAGGCAATCAAGGCGTATTCTGAAGAGCTCCCGTAGCAAACCAATTCATCGTACAATCCACCCTCACCCGTGTCCTCAATGGGCCTTCTCTTTTTTTTCGGAGGCGTAGGCGACGATTCTCCACGTGTGGTCTTTTACTGCGGGTGCGTTCATTATCTAGGAAGATGGCTTAGGGACTTCACTAAAAAAGTATTCGCCGTCATTATCTAGTGAGTCGGCGTTCCAACGCTATTGGAGGTGGACGTCGCCATCGGCCACCCGTACCCAACAGCTGAAGTGGAGAAGGCGATGTTGCTGCAACAAAAAAAATGAGGAAACCTCACCTCCCTCTTTCTTTTTCTCGCCTTTAACGGATTTCCTATTGCTCAACACTTTTTCCACGGTGGTGTGAGAGGGAAGACTGCATCCACCCACCGAGTTAGTTTTAATCAAGAGGGACCTGCACCCGGAAGGCCATCCCCCCGTTTCGTTTTACGACCCTCCGGTGTTCGCAAAAGGCTTTTCCCGGGGCCTTCCAAAACGCGCATTTACAGCAGTCATTAGTTGTGGCGGTGTGTCTCTAAAACGGAAGACGGAGTAGTGAAGCAGCGGGGCTGGTTGTCAAATTAATTAACGTGATTACCGGTGGGGAAAACAGGGAATGTTTATTCGGATCGGTTGCGCGTACTCGATGTCGGCTGGATTTCGCTTCCCTGTTTGGTGTCATGAGACCATCCATCTCGGGGCACCGGTCCGGCGTTCCGCAGCAGTTTTTCCCCGCCTTTTTTATGCCTTCACGGGCTATTGGGATGAGAACTCTTCCTCGATTTTTTTCTGTTTTTTGAGCATCCCTTCCCTTGCTCAACTTTTTCGGACTTCGTTAAGTTCGGCTTCTCTGATGTTAGCCACTCCGGGTGCCTCGTAGGTCTCATAGAAAAGGCTCAGTGGCTCAGTAACGGTGAGGTCGAACCTTTCTGCAGGACAGAACGGCTGGTTCATTTTCACAGCTCCCTAATTGAATTACACTAAGTTATATTCAACGTAGAATGTTAAATGATTTGGATAGCTTTGAGAAATTCTTTTAAAGTTTCGGAAAGGAATAAGCTCCGAGACTTTTGAAAAGCAATATCACGTATAAGTATATCACAATATAAGTACTATAAGTGGAGCCATCTCAATACCCGAAACAGATTCTGATGAATCATTCCAATCTTTTAAAAAGGAAATTAAATAAAGCTTTCCTTTGCATTCTTAACTTTTTGCAAGGGATAAAGTCCGGGATGCCTTCTTTGTTGAAATGCACTACTTATGCATAGATAGTTATAGAAATATAAATTATAAATGTGCAACATTCTCCTTAGGTCTGCGTAAAGTAAACAACTAGATAAATATAATTATATTCAAATTCAATTTCAACCGCATTTCTAAAATCGATCTAATGTATTTTCGCGGCTATTAAGCAAGTAGAAATTTATTCCGATTTCATTCTTATTTCTCTCTCAAAGTAATTCCAGCAAATAAATTCTTACGTTCATTTAAAAAAATATAAATTTATCAAGAAATGCATATTATCCTAAATCCCCGTTTATAACTATAACTATATAAATATTAACGATGAATTTAGATTCAATCGATCATTCTTTCATAATGAAATCGTCTCGAGTTTGCACTCGTTAGCCAAACATGGACGTGTGCTATGTAAAACTCATTCATACTCCTCAACAAAATAGATCACGGAAGTTATTCCTTCGACGTAGGCTGTGCATTCGCAACGGATTCCAGCATCGGAAAAGTGCACGGGCTCGTAATCTTATTCATAAAGCAGTCCATCCTTAAATTCATCGCGCCCATCCCTCCGACCTCACGCAGTCGCGGGGCGGCAAACCAGAGGGATGACAACGCTCTCCTCGGGGACATACGCGCGTTGAAGTCACCTCTGGCTTGCGTGGGCGAGGGCAGAGGGAAACACACTATCGCCTCAATGGGGCGTAGTTGCCGTTCGCGACCCTCGGCCCATTGTTGTCCGCGCACGGTGCGCTTATAGCATGCGATCTGTCGGGATGCGAAAAAGAGAGCTGGAGGGGGACTTCGCCCCGAGCGATGCGCGCTTTCCACCCGCTGCTTCGCGGGGCGGAGGCCCACGAAGCAAAGGCGGTTCGGAATGCAGACCCGCTCCCCGAGCTATTAAATGTGTTCCTCCGCCTTTGCGTCTCTGGGACTGGCGGTGGGCGGCGACGGGACGCAGGACGGCGGGTGTGTCGCGGAAGATTGCGCCGCAGTCCCGCTTTCATCACAGGTGACGGGACGGACGGTCGTCCCCTATGATTACACTTTATAATTCTTCGGGTTCGGTGGTCTAAATATTCACCGGCTGGATGAACGACTTCTTAATGGTCTTCCTTTGTCTACGGGTTTCAATGTCGCGGGTGTTCCAGGTGGGGACCTTATATATGGAGTGTCTTAAATTAAGAATCAATAGGTGTACGGTCCCGCCCATTCGTAGTAAATAAACTAGGAATGGTGGTTTTGTGAAGGGGAAGTGCTGATAGAGCGTATTTATTTCACCTCGACATATATTCAACGTATTCAGACTATCAATCAACCTAGGGTTAATTAAATATATACGAAGTAGAGACTTGTGGGAGGTAAGTCTTTGAAAAAACATCCTCAAATTAATCGAAGAATTTTTTAATAAAACAAAGTTTTGAAAACAAATAAGTAACTTTTACTTTCAGCATATGGGGTTACTAGCCGAAACTAGTCGCCAGCGAAACCCATATGTGTGGAAAGTAAAAGTTAATTAGTTGTTTTTAAAACTTTGTTGTATTTACTATTCTTCGATTATGTCGGAATTCCACAAAATTTCGGTCTCCTCCGCGAATTTCATCCTTTCCTAGCATCACTTCTGCGGAGGGATACATACAAAGTACGAGCAAGAATTATGTGAAAGGAGCACTGCTAACTTTAAATCACAGTGGATATTTAAATGCCACGAGCACTGAAAGACGCAGGGCTGAAACTTATGAGTATCTTTGAATAATTTGCATCTCCATGGTTGCAAAATTCCATTAATCACCTCACCTAAAGTACTTCTTTATTTTCAGTAATGAATTAACTATCTAGTTATTCAGGTGAGAGATTTATTTAGCTCGCTTACTAGCTTTAGCGGTAAAATAATTTGATGGTTTCCTAATTAGTAAAGAGTAGGAAAGCGTTATAGAATAAATGCAGCAATTTCTTATAACTAACTAGTATAGTAGTATAGTATATCAAATAAGAACTTTATTTCGTATTATCTGTATCCATTTAATCGTTTACGTGGGAGTGAGGTAAAGCAAAATTTTGTTGCTGTGATGCGAAAAAATTGGGACTCTATGATATTCAAACAATGATTTTAATACACATGGTAATGTATATAAAGCATTTAAATTTATAAGAACTTGGAATTCTATTGACCTAACTATCAACCTATAATTCTGCTTTACCGTATATTTGCCTCTTATAATTTTTATCATTAAATTCTTTCAATTACACACATCTACAAATGACCCACATTGCAACAATGAATACGTATCATACTCTGTTCTTTTTACCTTCATTGCTGTTCTGTCTCTCCTCGGAGTCAATTTTTCCTTTCAAAAGTTCAACACCATTACTACACTATTTATCATAGGTGTCCAATTAACCTATTCAATTAAAATGTTTTATCCAATGGCTAATTACTTATCTCCAATTTATTTAGCCGCTACGAAGATTGTGTTATTTCCTTTGTGTTGCCCTTTTCACAGTGGTGGAATCTGTGTTGAGTGCCTTCGTATGGGAGTCCTTGGGGTAGTTCTTGGAAAGGATTGAATGGCAATTGAAGAGGAGGATGTTGAAGATGTCGGAGTATAGGATATCGTGCGCGATTTTATTGCGGGAATAGAACGTTTGGCGTCGGATGTTACAGAATGTCGGGCGATACATTCATTCTCTCGCTGGCACTCGTACCTGTGCTTACACGAACGGGGATTAATTCCTGAATCATGAACCACCGTCTCTAGTTGATTTCTCAACGCGGAAAACATCATCTTCTTCAAGATTTTCACCCCTGCTTCAGGAGGATAAAAAACAGTGAAGAGGTCATTTTATCTATTTCAACTGATGCACTTGTAATTTTATCGTACTCTTCTTGACTTCAAAAGAGCTCATTTTCCTAGCAGTATGTTTTAACTAAAAAGAAATGATTTCATAAAACCCACAGAAATGAATCACAATGAAAATGTAACTTAAGCGACAAAATGAAGATTTATGGAAAAGCTGTAACTGAGATAACAGGTAATTTTAAAAAATAATATATAGGAAGTTCGTTTTTAAAGATCTAATGGTATATGACTGCCTAGAAAGCAGTTTGATGAGGTTACTTTAGATTAATTATAAAAGAAGATATTAAAGGGAGATTCAAATTTTAGCGTATTGATAAATATTTAATAAAATTAATTTTATATTAATAAATCTATATGAAATGTTTTCGTTATATTTATGAGTAATCTTTTACCTCTAAAATATCAATTTCTATAGTTATAGAAGGCATTAATATAGCATTAATTAATGTTCATTAAAATTCATTTTTACCATCTTAAACTTATAAAAAATGTCTTCTTTATACTTATGAATTAACTTTCCTAGAAAGCGGATGATGTTTTTTAGAAGATATCGTGAATATTGTAAGTGTTTCTAAAGAAGAAGAAAAAGGAATTGAGGTTAAAGGTTCTTCGCACACAAGGGCGTGCACCCAGGAAAAATTAATTATATGCTTTCTTAATATCATATAATGAATAACTTCACGCATTACTTAAATATTTACAAACTAAAATTTACGTTGCGGAGGTCATCGACATATTTTGCCTTTGTGGAGACACAGGAGCCGTCTATAATAGCATTCGTGTAACGTATTGTTCGTTCCGTAGAACACTCAGACTCATCCGCGAACTTTGGCATTACGCGGCCGATAGGAAAATTTTCGAACGCCTCATATTTCCATTGGATCTCTCTCTTCGTGGAAAGAAAGACATTGAGCAATCAACCACTGGAGAGCATTGCGGGGCAAGACCGCCCAAAGAACAAGGCAGATCCGAAAAGGAACGGAAAATTAACGCATAATGACTCGCTGGCAAATCGTATGCAAGAAGACCGGAGAGAAATTGGGGTTGGGGAACCGGAGTGGGAGTCCCCGACGACATTCCCTCATCCCCGACCGGCGTTTTTTCTCCGTCCCTCCGGAGTGGGAGATCAAAAGAAACTCAATCGGGCGAGAGAGAGAAAATGGATGGGAGTGGGAGCGAATTCTTTGCTGCGAGCCTCGGTGGGCAACACCCGAGACTGAATACAGAAACGTAGAGAGCAGTCTCTCTCGTCCCTGGACCCGTTCTCTGGATAATAGGAGACTCGCGCTATTAATAATTCAGCGGAGAGGTGCATCCCTCTCCCTCAAAACCTTCTCTCTCCGTGATTCCTTCGACCAATCCCCAGTCTCTCCCGTCCTTCGCCTACCAACCCCCTCGGCCTCCCCCGACCACCCGTTCCTTCGCTGCTCCCACGAGTAAATTCCACGACACTTACCTATATCCTGCTCCGCGTCCCTCCATCCATCTCCCGCGCTTTCCCCCTCCACCTTCCCGCCCATCCCGTCTGCGACTCCGGAGGATAGGAAATGTCATCGGTGCTTCGGATGATAAAAATGTCGATGGATGTTACGCCGACAGGAATGAATAAACGTCACCGGCGTGGTAAGACCCCTTTATCGTCGCCGATGTTTATACCGGGGGATATGATAAAATCCCGTGAAATATAGGAAGCGAGTAGGTCTTCAAGTTTTTGTGATTTACCGCGAGGGAAAGGGAGTTCCACCGGCGGGAGTCACGTCGGGATCCGCGAGCGGGAGGAGCCGAGCCCCGCTGATTTCATATCCATCAGAATTCCGCGCGTCCGAGGGCCGTTCATTCCACCTGCTGGAGAGCCGCGGAAGATCCGTCCGTCCCTCAATGAAATGTAGGAATGGAGAGGCGGATGTCGTAATTGGAGATGTGACGGAATTCCAAATTTTTTCCGAGCGGCGATATGCTTCCCGCGAAGTTTTCCGAAGCGACGCCTGTTTTTTTTTGCGGCGGTTTCGGTTTTCCAGAAAATGTAAAATTTTGAGCCTTCGATTAACGACCGAATTTAAGGGGGATTATGAATGGGGAGCATGCTTGGCATAAATAATTCTGGCGCGGAGAGATTTGAAATGCAGAGGAACCTAAACTGGTGAATATCTTCCAATTTTTTCTCCCCTCATGTACACTTATGGAAGTCGATTAATTATGGGATTCATTTTTTCCCTTCCCGATCCGCCGTCATTAACCGGCCTCCCATCTGCGTCCCGCGGGGATTCTTGCCAAATTGGCAGTGACCACACAGAAATCGTAAAATATCGCCCGCGACAAGGAACGGAAGCTTTCCTCCCATGATTTACGACCCGAACCCCGCGTCCTAATTCATTATTGGATCGGCACGTCCACCCGTTTTTTTCCGATTTATGTCTCCGAAATTCTCCGGGTGCAAAAATTCGCCACTCCATCAGCAAACCAAATGCCCGCGTCCCCGAAATCCTAATCCGTATATATAAACGTCTTCACTCCCTTTATACGTCCCCAGGAATCCCATTCATTCCCTTTATTTCTTATTTCCCGCCATCCCTCGCGCTCGTATGCTGGACACATCTCATTGCCAGGAATGCTTTCTCCCCCTCCTTACGCATCGCAGCATCCCTCTTCAATGGACCAGCCTCGGACGTCCAAATGCTGAGGGATTTTTTTACCCATTTCTGCGGTGGACACGTGCAGGCATTCTTCGTATCGACGCAGCGTCATCGACGTATGTCTGGACCGGAATTCGAACACCTCTCTGTGGGAGAAAACGTTTGAAAGGAAGGAGAGTGAATGAAGGGGTGAATAATAGAGGCGATTTGAGCGCGGGGAGAAAGTGGAGCTCTTTCCCTTTCTACCTTCTGCGCCGGTGGTTCACGCATCGAACCCTCTCTTTCCTATAACTTCGAGCTACTAAGAAGATGTCTGTATGTCATTACTATTATAACCACTTTGCCTTAACGATAGGCTCAGGTCTCTGGGTAGAAAATTTTACATAGGTACTTTTACTTAGGTACACTCCTGGCCAAAATTAACGCAGCACCTCCCAAGCGATCCTTACGGCCGGTACTGCGTTAATTTTGGCCAGGACTGTACTATTTAATATAAGTAATTTTATTCAGGCAGCTATTAGAAAACTTTGATTTGTAACGCACCAGGATGTATTTACAAAGTAAATATAACATATTTAAAAAAATATAACGACTAATTAATTGAATTGTAAAGACAAAAAATATTTACAAATGCAAGACAAAAATGTTCAAAACGTTTTCAGAATTTTTATATTTTTATAGGAATTTCATAAGAAAAACAATTTAAGATTTAGAACAACATTTTATAGACGATTATTATTTATCACCGCCTACAGGTTTTCAATTTGAGGTACTTTTGCGAGCAAGTTCAGATGAAATCTTTAAACAGCATTGCAATCAGCTTTTTTCAATTGTATGTAATAACTTATTTTGACCTTCTCTATTAACGTTTTGGTGGTCCGAATAAACTGCATCTAATCGGATTTGCTCCTGGGGACGGAGTTCGTACTCCACTAATCTATACATTCTTGAAGGAAATAAAGGTTTTTAGAAATCATAAAAGTTGCAGTAAACAATTACATTGTTTGGGGAATGTGGAGTTGTATTTGGTGGTTAGGGTATACCTTTCATATTAACTACAGTTTATCTATAAATATTTTATTTTCCTTTATTTTATCTGGCTTTAAATCCTTCCAATTCTTATATATGAAACAGCATATCTGGGTTAGTGTATACACTCGGGAGTAAATAAAAGCTCATGGAAATTTATATTACATAATTGCGTAGTTGACAACTTTGAACCGGATTCACCCAATGCTTTCACGTCAAAGAACGTCATCCGCCGGATTGGGAGAAAATCTGAATCCTTAATTCTTATTTTGCATTCAAGTAGACGGATTCGCTCGGGATAAGTCAAGGCCAGCTGTGACGTCTTTTCAGATACAGATCCCGTGCGTAACATTGTCTCCTATGGTCAATGGAATGTTAATTAAAGGCACAGCGTTGTTGATACCGATCGCGAAATCCTTGATCGACGTTGATGTTAGCATTGATTATTCGCTCCTCTTCCCATCAAGTCAACATAGTTGAGATCTAATCGGAGACCTGCCAATTCGATCTTCCATCTCTTCGTGATTTCCGTTCACATACGTAAGATTGCCTTTTACCGAAACAAACCCATATCACAATTCGGTATATATTTCAATATAATTCAGTAACATTTTTAATATACACTCAAAACAAAATATTTTCCCGTTAGTGTAGGAAAATTAAGATCGCAGTACTATTACCTAAGGTGAAATTTGTAAGAAAGAATAATTTTGTTACATATATTTGCCATGCGTATACGATCCAGGAAGGGGATCCAATTTACCAATTTAAATCCAATTTACTGGATTTGTTTACTGTCATCGTAGGTAGGACTCAGTGATGGAATAAGACAGTCCACATTTTATTAAACACACTGATTTATTGAGAAACAACCATGGTAAATTGAATAAATATTTTCAAGCGTAACTTGATGGAATTTCATATTTCACAATTAAAAATATTAAAAACTTTTAATGACAAAGTCAAAAGACATAATTTGTACAGAAACCACTATTTGCGGAATTTTTACAAGTTATATCTTTTGAATTTTTTATTAAATATTTATAACGACCATCTTTTTGGCTCATATGGTTGGTAAAATATCGCCTTCTTCTCGCTCCTTCAAAGTGGCTCCATTTGTTCTTCAAGCGGCTATATTTTTCTGAAAGACTCTTTACCTTTTCCATAAGCATTCACTTAATCACTTAATTTTACTTGCTTTATTTACTTACTAATTTGATTTTTTGATGAAATAACATAGCGTATGTGATCAATAACAAAATGAAGATAACTTGCGACTAGTTGTATAGTTATCTGCTTATTATGAGCGATTTTGCTTGGAATAAGGACCTCAAATCTTTTTACGCTCTCTATTTTACTTAATTTATTTTATACATTCCACTCCATAATGCAAAAAAATGTAATAGCTCCACCAGATAATGCCGCACTTTTGTTACGTTTTCAAGTGAAGACCAAAATTACCTCTCATCAGATTCTCAAAAGCCTTTAGAAAAACATTTCGGGAACGCTCACTGGAATTCACGTAACGCCACCTATGGATTCGAAACTCTCATAACACGTAACTCAATTAGCCCGCATTGTGTTCTTGGAAGAAGGGTACAGTACATCGCTACAGCTACTTCTTCGCCTCGGCCGTCCGTCCCCGCGGGCCGTTGCCCAACGCGAGGACTTACGGAATGATTAGCAACTTCGGTATTCCTCGAAGAAGTAAGCGATCGCTCAGGTCTCCCGAAAGGGTACGGCACCTTCTGGTGGCATATATTGGGGTTAACGGTGAGGAAAGATGAGGAGGATTTGGAGAGGGAAATTCTCTCGGGAGAAAGGCATCCGCCACCCTCGCGTGGGTCGTGTATTGTACGTGGGAGGAATGATGGGTGGTGGTCATTCCACGAAAATCATTCTTCGCCTCTATCAAGTATTTCCTAACCGACTACCGTCCTCCTTCCACTCACACGGTAGTCTAGCGGCTATCCCCGATCAATTATTTGCAGGATGCTCCTACTGTGCCATTGTTTCTCCCCCACAATGCTCCCTCACAACTTGCCTCCACCGGATCGATTGATGTCCCGACCGCTCTTTTTTGTGATCAACTCATTCTATTATTTCATGAGCATATAGCAATACAAGCTTCCATCTTCATCCGTTCCTCTTACGTTCAACCTCCGCTCTTTACTTCTTCCGTTGTTTACATTGCTTTCTTGAATCAAGTGTAAGCCTGAATCGTATGGGAAGAGGCCGCGGAGGAGTGTTGCCTTCTTTGGGTCTAGTTCAAGCTCGCATGCAAGATTTTTAACTTAGATGGTTATTGTAAAGAATGATAACCATTTATGTATGGAATATGTTTAGATATTGGGAAACTTACGAAATGAAGGAATCGATTGGTACTTTTTCCACAAATATGTTTTTCACAAAAAAACGGTCCTCCGTTGAAAGCGGTAGTACTATTCAAAATTTTGTGGAAAAATTACCAATCTATTCCTTCATCTCGCATGATGGATTTTCACGATATCTCGCCCGATTGTGTGAATTTTATTGGGAAACTTAGATATTCCTCTAAAAAAATGGCATCTAAGATGTAGTCTCGTAAAGTTTCCTTGATTTTATTGACGAAACGGTTGGGCGTTTATGGGAAATAAAGCTGACTTAGGTATACTTGATGCTTAAATTATGTGTTTTCTGAGAGTATCGATAATTTGAATGCCTTAGTAGCTTAGTATCAACAGATAATACTAAAACATCTTCTGAAACATTAGGGTCTTCAGGAATTACTTCCGGATTATTTTATTTGAAGCTCGCAAAACCCCCTTCCTCAATCGATAGTGCGTATGTTCTAATTCGTAGATCAAGGTATTGACGTTAAATTGACGTAAATTGACCAGCATAAATTTTAGTTTACTTTATATTAAATCAATTTGGAATGTTATCGAAGGAAATAGATTACAAAAAATCCGCAGATCTTCAAAGGAAGGGGAGGAAGGCACTTCACTTTTATACATTTATGTTTATAATTACTATGGTTATCTGATTTCCTTTATTTTCCGTTAAAGTTTGAAATATTCCATTCTTAAACCCCATAAGTAATATTTGGAGGTTTTTTTTAAATCTTACAGAGAGATTATCCAAATAGTTTCCACTATATATTACCATTATTATATTTTCTATTATAATTCTTCTACTTTCATTTCACAATTCAGTAAGGTCACTCAAGGGCAATCATTTTCACTTTCTATGTCTTTCTATACTTACATTGATATTTTTTTCCCGATTCTGTTACCTCAGCCGGATCAAGAAGCACGCTAATATTAGCATTCCTCTCAATACATACACCCAAAGGTCATCGGCTTCAAAAGAGAGTTTTCTCAAACTGAAGAGGTTTGCCGTATAGCTACCTCCATATCCAGCCCTTCCAGCATTCCCATACTATAGCATCTCCTCCATTGGCGAAACTACTATTTTCTACTCTCGTCCGAAGCTCCCTTTCACACTGATCGGAGACACGATATCCCTTGAGGCCTATACTCTTTACCCGCTGAAGAATAAACCCGGAGGCTGTCCTACGCGGCCTCTTCGGAATCTTATCCGTATCCTCGACCTATAACACGCCCTCCTTTCTATCAGGTGTTTTATTGCTCTGCCGATTGCAGTGTTTGTTTTCTCTCTTCGAAGGCTCTATCCCGTTCGCGCCTAATTAACATCGGATAAGTTATGGCATTGCGCGGGAAAAAAGTAATATTTATCTTTGAACGCTAGAATTCTTGCGCTTCCCAAGGTAACGACTCTTTTTCTTCGAATTTTGGTACGCAACAATAAAAGTAATGAATGCTAATGAATTTGACAGTCACTTTGAAATATCGTATCATTGTCAGCCCTGCCAGCGAAGCGTGAAATTGCGCGGTCAGCTTTGAATTTTGAGCAGGTCTTACATCAGCTGGTGCTCATTTGCTTGATTTACTCGACAGGTAAAATAAAATCAAAAAATGTACATGACACGAGTATGTTGCTTTGTCTTCATTAAGGATTCTATTTAAAGATCGCGTCGATTAAACACAATAATAATATGGCATCTCAGTGAATAATTTACGATGCATTTACGTACTCGGAATTCAAAACAATAAGATATAAATCAGCACCTTGTAAGGAAACCTGCGAAAATGGGTCGGATATAAATTAGCTATCGTTACTAATTACCACTAGTTATTGGAATACCTGCTTTTCCCCGTCGAGCGTGTGAATTTTCCGATGCAATTCATGAAATTCATTTTAATTTTTTTGTTTTGTAAATTGCTAATTGGCAGCAATTCAAATTTAGCGTGGAGGAAAAAAATGAGATTATCTTTTTGAAGCTTAAAATAAACGATCAAATATTTACGAAGAGGATACAACAAGCATCGCAAATTCACTTTTCCAGTATCACGTAAAGTAATCACGTATCACCACTACATATTTCAATTTTCTCGGACTTTTATACAATGCTAATCTTTGAAAAATGTTTGAAAACACTACGTAAAATGAGACAGCAATTTTTTGATTTTTCGGGACACTTTTGCCATCGTGTTCTTAGCAGGTATATTCCACTTCAGTTTACCTTCTCGAAATCCCCAAGGAAGAGACGTATTAAATTATATCTCTCCGTTGTTCCTGTTAGCCGCAAATTCCGTTAAGTTTCCCAGGGATTTTAGGATTCCCGGAGAGAAAAAGGACAGATTTCCTTATCTGGCATCGTTGTCCACCTGTCCTGGACGATGGTGACCGCCACCCTTGTCCATTCCAGAAATCCCTTTTTCGTCCCTCGGTGATTTTCCCACACGTCCTTCCAAATCCCCTCGCTTTATCGCATCCCTTCGACCTGAATGACCCCCGCACCACACTCACTTGTCGCGCTCACAAAGACTCTGCTGCTATTCCCAACTTGAGAAAATTTACTTATGCGTTCGCGTTGAGGTTTCTTTCAGGAAGGATTACGCTTCTTATGACCAGGCGAATATGTTTAAAGTCGTCTCTCATATCTTTGTTGACTGAATTACACAAAAGTCATAAGATGTGCTCAATGTCTTTTTATCAAGTTTACCATCGTTCTTATGCCTTAACTGTGGATGGTCGAAAAGTCGAGCGTTAGGTTCTTTGGTTAGGTTCTTGTATACTTGCGTGTCTGGAACCGAATTTTTTCCTCTCCTATCCCATTTATCGACAATGGTAGTAAATAACAAAAAATAAATTGACAAGAAAAGAGATTTAAAAATAATATTAGAAGAGTTTTAGACATAAGATACCTAATCAAAACTATACATATATCCAGGTACTGGACATCTGCGGGATTGAAAGTAATCACTAACAATAGAGGAAGAGAATAACTCCCATCAATGTCGAAATTGGTAAGCCGGGAGTCGAACCTGAACCATTACGTTGCTAGGAAAGCATGCCAAGCATTCAGTCACAGAACAAACATACCATTGGGCTAAAATATCAATTATAATCTTTGGATGCAATGTAGAAAATTTCAATATTCTTCTGAAGCCCTAGCCAGCGCCAAGGGAGGCTAAAATCATTTAGGGTAGCTAAAATTATTTGGGTCCATAGAATATAGAATATTCTTGAAACCAGGGGCAGGTCCTCCTACTTCGAAGGCCCTCATTGCCGGTCACCGAGGACGCAGCATCCCCTGTACTATGTCTTCCGCTGGCCATGGTTTATATCTGGAACGTGCTTTTACTACGGCAAGTCGCTCCCCATTTCATCGCTTGAAGAATCGTACAACTTGACCATTAAACTATGCTCCCTTAACTGGATCGAGATAATCTCCGAAGAACGATTCCTCATTCTAAATACCCCATAAATACATGCCCAGACTCTTAAAAACCAGATAAAGCAGAATCTCTGCTAACTCCAAGAAGCTGCGTGCATGCTGGTGTCGAGAACGGACATGTTTAGTCCATCCCATGAAAACCTCTCTCAAAACCCGGTAGGAGTTATTACGGAATAAAACATCAGCGGACGACGCGATACAAAGCACCACTGACGGTATTTAGCGAGAGCGATGGTAGTGCATTATCCTAAAAGGTAATCCGGCAAAAACTCGAGCTCGGACACGTTTAACATTTCCGCGCGGATTCCCCGAGATCATCCCGTCTTCCATACTAATGCTCCGCCACACCTCGACGCGTACAAATCTTTAATTAGTTTTTCCTCTCATCCTCTTACCACGTTTTTCTCCCCGTCCTTTCAATACGCATCCCAACTATAATCCATTCACTCGAGTCGACTTTTAAGCCGTAGACAGCACGTAAGTTGTCTTCATTAAACCAGTTCCCGTCCGTCCGCCCTCAAATGAGGAGGCCGTTAGAGAGTGCGTCGCTGCTTGGGAATGAAAGAACGGAAGATAGGGCAGAATGCTGATACGGGGAGATGAGGAGTTGGAGATTGAAGACGAAGGAACTGTGTGGTGGAAGGCTATGAAGGTCTTCTCGGAAGGATAGAAAACAAGCGTGGAGTCGATTTAGAAAGAGAAATGGGCTGGGCATCGAATCGAAAACTGAAACCGAAAAACCGTAATTACTGACAGCCGGAACCAATTGCTTACATATATCGTAAAATTTCTCCGAAATGGAACCCGGGCCCAAACATATAGTTGCATTTTCTGAGCTTTAACTAAAACTGAAAACTTATATTTTCTTTTCCGATGTTCGGTTCACATTGCAACTAAAAGTAACTGTGATTACGTTACTTGTTAATGGTAAGGATCATCGGTAACTCCCAACTCGTATTTTATTTACTGTCGTACCTCCATCATGATCAAGAAAATCATTAAAAAGTAAAAGTTTTCATTTCCTTTTCATTTTCATTTTCAGTTCCTTCAAATTGTTCAACAATACGTAATAAAATTGGATAAATTTTAACGATGGGTCTTAATATAACTATAATAATTAATACTAATCAAACGCTCGTAATTCCCATGAACAATATATAGATTCATACTAAAGGTGAAACGATTCAAATAATTGTTTTAAGTTACAATATAATTTAAAACAAAATGCAATTCTCAAAACGGTGATAAAATATGAAGATTAATACGGCAATAAAAGTAGCACTATTAGAGTAAAATAAAAGTTATATGGAGATATACCTAGTAATAAAATATTCTTGAATATCTAATAAAATAAACGGGGGGTGTAAAAAGATTTTAATCCTGAAGAGCGATGGTTTGATGCATAGAAAGAATGTGCGAAACCGCTATAAAAATTGAGGGATAAAAGCAACCGAGAGGAGGAGATGGGAGATACATGAACCGGAATGTTAGGGAAACGGGAGAACTGCGGAGATGGCTAGTGGACAGCAATTCTTTCGAAGACTTATCCCGAGTGTCGGAACGGCCCTTAGGGCTTCCCGGCAACGACTTCATTTATCACCTGGAGAGTCTTCTCCATTACGACAAAGCATTTTCTGCTCGACTAATCTTTTATAGGACATATTTTTAAGTTTATATTACATTTCACACTTCCCCCAAGCCGCAATCTCCAAGCCAAACACCGCCGCGCTATCTTGTGTAAACATTCCTGATTATAGCCGTGTAAAACTCCTTTCCAACGAACTCGCTTGACCGCTTCCTTAGTTGAAATATCGCCGAGGTAAGATGGAAGAATTTTTGAAAACTGTATTTTGATGCTTTGCTTGGAATTGCGATTCATACACGTCTTGCTTGTAATGGTTTCCGACTTAATTCATTTGAGACCTTTGGAGATGTAAGGAGTAAAATTAAACTAAGATTTTCGGTTGTAATCAAGAATTCTTTCTAGCTTGAAGAAGGGACCTTATCATGGTATGTTTTTTAAATTTCTGTTTTGATACGTTTTATCTATTACTGATAAGGAGCGTTTAATGAAATGTTATCTTGGAGATATTTTAACCAAACAAGAGGTCAAATGTATTTTTAACTGTCTTAATAGAGTTTATAAATGTTCCGAGGAGTACCGTAGATTTTAATTGTGTTTCTAGCACGGGCTATTAAGTTTAATTTAATGTTTCCGCATTACCTTTCAGAAGAATTTCGAAGGCCACAAGCAACTTATGCAGGTTTATTCAAACTGGGGTTTTTTTTGTATACTCTTACTGTTTTATCCATTTCTCACGACAGTTTTCCGTATTGTAATATAATTACTACACTTCTTGTTGGTAAAATCCAGTGAGAATACGCTTTAACATATCATCTGACATCCGAAATTTATAGAAAATTGTGAATGAAGGAAAGGAAAATTATTATTTTGTGCATTATGGTTACCTAGAATTGAACTGGGCTGGAAACATCTAGTCTAAAGATTGAAGTAGTTCTTCATTAAGCGGAATGTTTTATTTCTTATTTATTAGAATTATCGCGTTTTTTACTAGTAGGAAATATATTATTTTCTTTTATTCTTCCAGCCATGCTCTGAGAAATCGATAAAAGGGTAACTACCAATCCGAGGACTTTAGAAGAGAATAATTCAGGCATGTAAAAATCTTTCGGCAAATGTAAAATGTTCTCAGTAGCTTGCAATGCAAACACTCCAGGAACCAAACAGAAGAAATTATCTCCTTTTGGCAAAGGGACCCAAGACATGAAAAAGAGCACACGTCTAGAAAGCTTCCATATACGGAGCGGCAAAAAAATACATACGAGAGCAAAGAGCAAAATCGTGACTATAAAGAGATGAGAAGAGAAACAAGAGCAAGGATGGTTTCCAGTCCCCGCATCATCCCGAAATTGATTAGCTCGACGGGTTAATTAAAATGATGGACGAACGGAATTTTTCTATCGCGAATGCAGAGGACGCTCCGTTTGCGGAATCGATCCTCGAAGGCTGCTGGAAGGGGTCGCCAAGGTCCATGCGAGACCAGAAGGTGGGAGCGGATGAGGGATGTCCGGCCGTGAGAGGATGTGCGTCGAGGCAGAGAGAATGGGAGTCGTTGGAATCTTTCTCCGTCCACCGCCTTATTCCTCTCCCTCCGGAGGGACTAATTAACACTTCCCGGCCTTCCATCAGCGGCCGTGCGGTAGGTCCACAGTCATTCCTCGGCTATTTTAGTCTCCATTACGCTTTGCATGGACATGCTAATCCCTCTCCGTAAGTGCTCCCTGAGTAAACTCGGCTGAATTCCATCGCAGAGAGACATACCATTAAGAAAAATTCCCGCTTTGACGTGGGACACGAGGGATGAATTGAGTCCAAGGCCGGGGAGGTAGCTGGAAATTAATATGTACGCGGGTTTCCACGGCGATGAGTATATTTCATGACTCATTTGTGTGGAACAACCGGGGAAAATGTTAGCTTCCTGAAAGACGCGTCCTATGTGGTTAATAAATTAGCTCTATTACCTTGCTGTACTTGTGTATCTGATGCTAAGGAAAATCAGAGGGTCGTTGAACGAGCGAACGATTTTTTATATTATTTGCAACGCATCCAAAAAAAATGATCTGTTGGCTAAAGCTGAAAGAATTGGTCGGATAGATAAAGTTTCCCTACATCATATTAGAGAATGCTTTTATTATTACTATCCATTTTATTCCATTTTTTCTCAGCACTGCTGGATAACACAAGGGTACAAGTATAAATACCAATTACTCTCAGAGAACAGTATTTCCGATATTATGATTATTATAAATAAACCAAAATTCAAACATTTCCTTACAAAGTGGCATTTGAAATAATAACAGCCTTTTGAATTGTTATACAAATGTTCTTTTTTAAACTTAAAGTTTCCAGGATAGAGTTCTTTTGGGAATATACCTGTGGTCGATAACACTTTGGCCACTATTATTTTTATTATTATTTTATTATTATTATTATTTTATTATTATTATTTTATTATTATTATTTTATTATTATTATTTTATTATTATTTTTGTTATTCTTTTATTTTATTGCATAGTTTATTCCATTTTCCCTATGCAATAATTAGTAATATAGCACTGTATCAGTCTGAGATTAAAGGTTAATTAATCTGCAGTTTATTTAGTTCTTGACCTAATGAAACAATCGTTTTCAAATGCTCTTACTTCTCACGCCAATGCACGCTTTAGGTAATTATGGATTTTTCTCCCACCAGATTGCAAGCTCACTTTCTCTCGCAGATTTCAATTTCAGAAGCGAATATTCGATCAGTCAGCGGGCATTGATGCTCTTTTAATTGCGATCGAACTGAAAATGACCGCCGTTTTCATTGCCTCGGCTCTTCCTGGTTTGTTGTTTATCCGGGAAATCGAACTTTCCTTTGTTTGCGTTCGATATAAATAGAGTTATCGCCAATGTGTCATGTCATCCGCGTGTTTGTTCGGAAATGCCACTTTTTGTGTATAACTCCAGATAAAGCGTCGAGTTTTTTTCTGAGGAAATAAAATCGCGAAATGTAAACGTCGAAGGATCTTCTTAACTTATCGCTTCCGGTTCGTTCATTCAGGCTTCCCCGATACAGCCCCGCGTGGCATGGATTTGCCATCCGGTCGAGAATTTTTATCTCGGTGCGCTAAGGACATTGACTCAATCGTTTGAATGATGGCCAGTCTTTCCAAATGCTCCGCTCTCCCTTGACAAGCCCTTCTGGAATACCTGAGCTAATGAAGAAATTTAATTTGTGGAGCATAATATATTCCAGCCTGTAGTAAAGGTGTCAATCAGCGAGTATACATTAAGAGGAGAATTTAGCAGAATTTATTACTATGAAGACTTCGTAAGAGTTAGATGTATCCTTGGATAAATACCAAAGAATGCTTTGATTTCATTCATAAGCTGAGACCATCAAGAAGAATGTATTTAACGCGTTTCTTTCCGTTTCTCCTATTTTACATTCGTTAAAACTGAATTCTCGAAACAAATTCATGAATACCTTCAGATTAGGAGTCGAAACCACGCTAGCCTATCCATCTCGATGAATAATTCATCCAGCCGCGTTGGCGAATATTGTACGTTTTGGAGAATCTCTCGGAATAATTTCGCTCTTGCTTTTGAAAGTCAGTCGCAGCGAGAGTCGCGGGATAACCTAAATTTCGATCGAAGAACAAATTTGAGGAGTCTTATCTCCGATCTTCTGAACGGCCGCGGCTTTTTCCCGGGAGAAGTGAAAGTCTGTAAAAATTAGCGAGAAGCCTCCCCCGCGGAGACGCTGCGTCTTAAAAAAGAAGAAAAATACCCAACATATAAAGGGAAATAATGCCGCAAACGTGCCCGCCCCGTGATGAGGACGTAGCAAATGCATCTCCCGTGTGTATCGCGGGGAAAAGAACGGAAAGAGTCTGCATACGGATCCCGAATGCTAATGGGACAGAGAATGAGATTGGAAAACTAAGTTTTTTCTCGACCAGTTCCCCCTTCCCCGGAGCATCCTGCCTCCCTTCGCCCTCCCTTGCCCAGTTCAATTCCCGATCGCAGTCATGTCCTCGTCCCTCGCACTCCACGGCTCTTATTCAAAGCGGCAGCACACCTACATGCGCCTCTTTTTAACCGCCCATCTCCCGGTGTCCCCATCCCGAAGACACAAAGGGATAAGGAAATATCTCTCATTCTATTTCACAGGCGCAATGGCTGAGATGGTGGAGATAGGAGTAGTCGAACGCTAATTGGCCTCCCTTTTTCGCGAACGTGGATATGTTATGTATTTCATGTATGGGTAATTGAATGTGTAAGTGAGAGTGCATGCAGGTTTGCGGAGAGGAATGGTGGTATGCGGAACAGCCCTTACTTAAGTTGATCAAGGAATCTAGTAATATATGAATACAACGGGTAAAAGGAACAGTTTCCATGAATATTAGTGTATACCTGCCATGAATGTTTCCATCGTAAAAGCTACATGAAATTTTCCCACATTATTTGGTAACTTTATGTGGCAAATAAAGACCTGCGTATAACTATCGAACTGTTTCGATAACTCGCCGAAATTTTTGTGCAAATACATTATCTTCCAGGTCTCATTTCGTGCCGACTCGTTTTAGCTTGCGGGAATCAGTAGGTTATATTCATCGAAATTTAATAATTAAGTTACATTGAATAATTAAGTTATATTCTGACTATAAAACTACTACCATATTTTACGGACTGTAAGACGCGCCTAAATATTTAAGCAAATTTTAAAAAATGTCACAATGAAAATCACATGAAAAATGTAAAAATTCAAGACATCAAGAGGTTGCGATTGTGAAGTATGTCTTTCCAGAATGGATAGAGATTTCCTGCGGCATCGACTATATGGCCAATTTTAAGACTGGCGGGAATTTAAATCAAACACATCAATTTTATTTTAATTTCGAGTATAAGATGCACATGAATTCTGGGGGAAAATTTTTGATTAAAAACTTACGTCCTCTAGTTAGTAAATACGGTATTTAACAATAATTAAAATATTTTTTAAATATGAAACCACTGAATGATATTTAGCTTGTTTATTAATAAATTGTACATATCTAATGGATTTATTCTCTTTTTACAGGTGAGTAAAACTCCATCTTTCTACTTCCCATCGATGATGCTGGACTGTTTTGGTAAGTAACCCTATATAATTGGCATTTATTTTTGTTCCATCTGAGCCAAGATACATAAATATCATCATCTTTAACGGAATAAGAAAATTGAGGAACATTTTACAGTAGGTGTAATTGATCAAATCGTATCGGAAATCAGCCATTAATTCATGAAATCATTGTGAATCAACAAAATACGTGGGTTGGTGGGTGGTGTCTTACTGTTTGACTAGTCACGATTATCGGAAAATATGTTTGATTGAAGGAAAACACTATTACTCTTTTGGTACACTAAAAGTAATCATTTCCCTCTCCAATGCCAACCCTAATACAATAGAAGGAAGAAATCCTTATTCGAGCACATGACGCACGGCCGGCTTCGCTTGGTCACTCAAAGCAGATCACGAGGGAAATATTTTCACATCGACGGAGGACGTAGAAGGAGCGGAGAGAGCGGTTCGGAAAGAGAGCGAAAAGCGGCGGCATCTGCTCTCGTCGGAGGGCGCATTAAAAGGACCACCGCACGCGAGCGAAATAGAACGCAAAGGAGCCACCGCTTCTCCGCACGGTTTAAAAGGGGTAGCGGGGATCTCCGCTCCTTTCACCCACGGAGGACTTTCCCGCGCGGGCCCTTTCTCTAACTCCCCATCCACCGGTCCCGCATTGTCTTTGGCTGTCAGAGGACTTTTAAAGGACGGCCTTTCCGACAAAAGGATTTTTTTCGTCCTCCCGATTCGCCCTTTAGCACGGTGGCGCGGGGGCGGTGCCGGGGAGTTCAACGCTCGACGACGGCGTCGCGTCGCCCGCTCTTCCCTCCGGTCATGCCGTCATGCTGCGTGCCGCGTGCGTGAGGACCGCATGTGTGTTCCGTGAGCGCTCCGCCACGAATCAAACGGGGACATCAAGCATCGCGAACCGTCATCTTTGTCCTTTTCCGTAAAAGGTGGATGGGGTGTGGGGAGGAATAGGAGCGTCTCCTTTGACCCTTCTCCTCTTCCTCCCTCGTTATCTCAACACGGCGTTGTTCTTGCCTCCTCCGGGGGTAAAGGGCCCTTCCGCTCGGGGTTGTGTCACGAGGCGGAGGGGACCGTCACATCCGGAGATTTATGTCGGAGGGCAATGAGAGTGCTTATGGAAGGCGGTGGCATGAGAGTTGGGAGTGTGACGGGGTCAGCGTATTGCGGGGGGCGGCCGGGATGACTGGTGGAGGAGGATGATGGACGTGTGGGAGTTCGCGTACTTTGTCTCGGATTGCACGTTTCGTATGTAAAAATCAAGGAAATTATGCCTTATAAGTACTGAACGAAATATTAAATCAAGATTCATATAGAAATTGTATTCGTTCGGATGGAGAAAGGCTATTATCTTATTTAAAGTCCATATATTTCTCAGGTATAAAGTTGGAGAGAGTATATGTCAAAGAAAAGAGGTGGTGAGCAAAACCTTCTGAGGGGAGACTGGGGGTTCATAATATGAACTTCATATCTATGGGAGTCAGAGTCTTTGAGAATATCCAGTTGAAATTTTCCTAAAAATATGATTGAAATAAGTATACCAGCTCATATGAGTACTACTGAGTAATTCTTATAATGCCAGTACCCATCAGTACCATCGGCTGACATATCCATTTCAAAGTTAAAATTAGAGTGATAAATTTCAATAAATTGAAAAAGAAATACGATATTTACTTTCAGCAGAGATTTGTTCGAGCGATCATGGTTTCGATGCAAGTTTACATCATCATCATTAAATATCGTATTTCCTTTTTGTTTTTAAAATAAATTCCATAAAAAATTCACTTGATACTTTTAATTCTCTTAAGATATAACATTTCCCAAGAGAGGCTGAAAAGTTTATGAATATTGCCAATAAAACGAGGAAGTAAATTAGATTGCCAAATAAAATATTATCGACGTAATAAACTTATCTTATTTTCCAATTTAGTTTCATTTCAAAATCTGCAACAGCATATGAAAGTCTATCTATAAACGAAAATTATAATGTAAATGCTTCATAAGCCCGATAGAAAAAGGATCTGATGATGGATCATTTCTTCCATGCTGTATTCAAGTCTTATTCCATACATCCTTGCGAGAATGGAAGTATAGAAATTTTGCGGAGGCCTTCAAAACATGTTACTGAAAAGATACTCTGTTGAAGGGACCAATGTCGGTCAGTTGCCAGCCAAGCATATCCCCTCTGTTGAAATCCCCCATCCATCCGAAGGTCCGATATGTCCATAACATTGCCCATCCTCTTTTCGTCGGCCTTCTCTAAATCCTTACCAGTGACTTCATCTCCGCCGCTTCCCTTCTGGACTGACATCATCTCCGCCGCTTCCCTTTTGGACCCTAAACATCACGTAGCACTTGGAGATATTCCCATCTCCGCCGCTTCCCTTTTGGACCCTAAACATCACGTAGCACTTGGAGATATTCCCATCTCCGCCGCTTCCCTTTTGGACCCTAAACATCACGTAGCACTTGGAGATGTTCCCTTACTCGACTATTTTTCGGTCATCCTCATTGCCTAATCTCTGCGGCCCCCTCTATCCCCTCTCTATTCTCATGCTGACCAAGCCTTCCTAGATTCGTATAAAAAGAGTTCCTCCGTGGTCCACAGCACCCTTTTCCCCGGGGACGCAGCCGAGAGGCGAGTGTTCTCAACCCAAACCTAACCACGGAAGAGCGCAGCCGAAAGGCGAGTGCTCCCAACCAATCCCCAATCCTCGGTGGGCGCGCTGCTCCTGTGCCGCCGATTCTGTCTAATTCTTCTCTTCGTCCTCGTAAGTGTTGGGCGAGAGCAGTCGTCTTGCACCCCGTAATACCCCCGCAAACTTGGCTGGACGCGACCGACAAAGATTGTATTACTAATGCCGTGTTGTGAATAAACGCCTTTTTAAACAGAACTGAGACTTCTTGTGCCAACCTGTTCCCTTATCCGTAGTCGCATCACGACATTAATTGGTGTCAGGTGTGGGGTGAACGTCCCCGTGCGCCGTAACTCCATTTTTTGTTCAATATACTGCTAAATACTGTGAAACTTTTAATTTAGCCACGTTCTGCGACGTAACTTTGCCAAGTGTGTTGCGGCTTGTGCCTTCCGCTACTGTTTATTTTTTTCGGGATGCAAGTGTGAACTGCAAGAACTAACTTAAGTGTATAACTAATTTATATATTGTGTTGGAGCAACAATTAAGGGAACTTAATTTAATTTTCGGAACTTTTTTAATAAGCCTTTGACCATGGCTTATAAGTCCTTTTCGTCTTTAAACCCTTTTCTTAATCCATGGGATACGGATTTAATTGATTTTGCGCAAGTCGCACATGTTATCTCTCCCTTCTCTCCGTCTGACGACGTTCCATCCCCTCCTACTTCGTCCGAAACGATTAGGAATCAAGTTAAACCGAATCAAGTTTTAGGGATTCAGGTCTTTTTTATCCCCTTATTTACCGGCGAAGACGAAACCTCGGTGGAACATTTTTTAGAATGCTTGACGATCACAAGTGAGTTAAGTGGTTGGACAGAAACTCAATGCCTACGCATTGCCCGTTTGCGTCTGAAGGACGGGGCATAGCAGTCGCTTTTGCCGCCCTCGTTCTCAGAACTGTTTCAATTGCGGGGAGCCGAACCATTTCGCGAAAGATTGTCCCCTTATATTTTGTGGAATATGCCATCAACAGGGCCATCGCCCAATTCATTGCCCCACTAAAGCACCGCGGTCGACGGGAAACGCGCAAGCCCCGGCCGTCGGGTCGGGCCAGAATTAATTCTTTCTATTACGCCAGAAGCCGGTGTTATGCTAAATGGAAGGATCTTAGACCGAGAATGCAGACTTTTGGTTGACACGGGGGCCGCCGTCACTATTGTGCATAAAAGGATCTTTCCCTTCCATCAGTTACGGGTTTCTCCCTATGAAATTCCCATTAAGAGTGCTTCTGGCCACCATCTTTCCGTGATTGGGCAATGTCTAATTCCTCTAACAGTGGATGAAAAGGAATACCAACACGATGCGCTTGTTATTGACTTAGGTGACACAGATTATGATGGAATCATCGGACTAGATTTTATGAAGGCGTTCAATTGCAGTATTTGTTTAAGTCAAGCGGTTTTACGGATAGGTGGCAATCACGAGATCCAACTGCATCAGATAAAGAGAAAACAACCCTTTATAGACGTAATTTCTCCTATCAACGTCGAAACCGCGAGTAATCGCGAAAGGGGAAAGGAAGAAGAGCAGCCATCTCTATTGGATCAAAGGGATTTCGAAGAAATCTTTATTTCATGCAATAATGGACCTATTACGTATATTACCGCACCCCCATTAATACCTCAACCGAAGAACGAAGAGGCAGAAATATTTTCAGGAATTATTTGCAGAAATCGGGATAATCCAACTCTTCCCGTGGAGGAAACAAGTTCTTCGGATTTAATTTGTTTTGAGGATTCTGAAATTGACATATCACACGATAGATTAACTAAAAAAAGAAGGAAGCTAGGGAAAAAGGGACGAACGACAGATTGTCTGTAGGAAAATCAGAAAGCGTCGATGAAGTCACGGGTTGGACCGTAGCCTCGGGAAAGGAAATAGAGGCAGGCGATGTTAATTCCCCGTGTACGAATTCTGCAGTAATTGATGAAGCAGCGGGTCGGACCGTAGCCTCTCCAATGGTAATGGAAGGAGAGGCAGGCGATGTTAACTTCCCGTCTCAGAATACTGCAGACATCGATTGCATAGCGGGTCGGACCGTAGCCTCTCTATTGGTAAATGGAAGAGAGGCAGGCGATGTTAACTTCCCGTGTGATAATCCTACAGATATGGACAATTCTTTGGATTGGACCGTAGCCTCTCAAATGGTGATTGAGGAAGAGGCAGGCGATGTTAACTTTCCAACAGAAGAGTCAGTGAAGAGCAAGTCGTTAGAAGGAGCCTTAGCATGTCCACGTGTGAGAGAAGAGTATGATCCCCCATACGCTAGTGTTGCCGTCAATTTCATTAACCTCAATGAGAAAATGCGAGTATCCCACTTGTTACCCCGGCCCCCAGAGTCGGAACCTAACCCTCCCCTGTCCTTTCCAATGGAGACAGCCCTAGAGACATCCGCATTGCTTAAGCGACCACCACCTAAGCCACCTGATCCACCGGTGTCCGAAGCCCATCCTGAAACATTCGCCACCAGACCTAGGTATGACTTCAAGAGACTTCCAGGACGAAAGTTCAACTAAGTCAGTGTTTGTGAATGTTTGTGAGGAACGAACAGAAAAGTGAGTCTTAAACTAAAAAAAAAAAATATGATGGACATGAACATTGATGTAAATGTGAAGGTAAACGAAACTGCTAAGTGAAAAATGGGCATGTCAGTGAACTAATTTTTATTATTATTTTTGATTTGTTTTAAATTTGTGGAAACTAATAAGTGAAAAGTGGACTCTAAAAATTTGATTTTAATTTTTTTTTAAATAACTACTTTTGATTTTTTTTAAATTTTGTCATTTTAAGTTTGATATTGTGTATTTTGTGGGTTTTGCTTTTTAATTTTTTGAATTTTTGCTGGTTTTGTTACCCCCACGGTTTTTACTGCCGCTGGGGTGATGTTGAAGGGACCAATGTTGGTCAGTTGCCAGCCAAGCATATCCCCTCTGTTGAAATCCCCCATCCATCCGAAGGTCCGATATGTCCATAACATTGCCCATCCTCTTTTCGTCGGCCTTCTCTAAATCCTTACCAGTGACTTCATCTCCGCCGCTTCCCTTCTGGACTGACATCATCTCCGCCGCTTCCCTTTTGGACCCTAAACATCACGTAGCACTTGGAGATATTCCCATCTCCGCCGCTTCCCTTTTGGACCCTAAACATCACGTAGCACTTGGAGATATTCCCATCTCCGCCGCTTCCCTTTTGGACCCTAAACATCACGTAGCACTTGGAGATGTTCCCTTACTCGACTATTTTTCGGTCATCCTCATTGCCTAATCTCTGCGGCCCCCTCTATCCCCCTCACCGGCCGCGGTGGCGGAGTGGTTAACGTGCTAGCGCGTGAACGCTCCAACCTCACGGTCCCGGGTTCGAATCCCGGCTAATCGGATTTTTTCTGTTAGGGAATGGTTGTCTGTGTATGTTGTGTGTGTGTGTGTGTGTGTCTGTGTGTGTGTGTGGTATTAATAAAATAAAAATGCAAAAATAGGATTAAAATTAAGAAAAGGGGTTAATTGGAGGAATAGCCTTCCTAGGCTAAAATTCGCCCAAAAAAGAAAGACGGCATTATTATTATTATTATTATTATCCCCTCTCTATTCTCATGCTGACCAAGCCTTCCTAGATTCGTATAAAAAGAGTTCCTCCGTGGTCTACAGCACCCTTTTCCCCGGGGACGCAGCCGAGAGGCGAGTGTTCTCAACCCAAACCTAACCACGGAAGAGCGCAGCCGAAAGGCGAGTGCCCCCAACCAATCCCTAATCCTCGGTGGACGCGCTGCTCCTGTGCCACCGATTCTGTCTAATTCTTCTCTTCGTCCTCTTAAGTGTTGGGCGAGAGCAGTCGTCTTGCACCCCGTAATACCCCCGCAAACTTGGCTGGACGCGACCGACAAAGATTGTATTACTAATGCCGTGTTGTGAATAAACGCCTTTTTAAACAGAACTGAGACTTCTTGTGCCAACCTGTTCCCTTATCCGTAGTCGCATCACGACAACTCATGGGAGTTCGACAAAGCATTCGTCGCAAATACTTGAATATCCCCCCTCAGATGCAAAGGTTACTTTTTGCGAGAAGAAGTATAACTGTTATCATACCTACCCTTTTATGAACCTAAGAAAGCAATCGTCGTTATTCATTTGATATGTATATATTAAGAAGAAAGCACAAGGAGAACTAGTTGACTACGCTTTCTCAAAGCTATTATATGCCATGAAAGAGCTGAAATTGCTATGTATAGAGTAAGCGGAAATCGAGCAAGGATGGAAAAATTAGAGATGTTTGGAATAAATTTGCACTGGGCGTAGGGTTAGTCGTTTCCATCATCATCCATCACCGGAAAAAACAATGGATTCAAAATAATCCCTCTCAGAGAGCAATGGGGCACGTGCCGAAAGGGCGACTGCTCTTGAGGAAACCAACATGGATTTTAATGGATGTGAATTTCATAGGCATGTGAAAAATTGGCAATTACTTGGCTAGTCTTCTAACACTGAAAAATTCTTACAATTCAGACAGTGGAGGTGAGTGAAGTTCACTCAGTGAACCTCCTTTCTTAAATGGAGAGAATAAATTTAGGACTATAGCCGCAAAAGCCTCTGAATATGCTATAGAAAATACAAGGCTACTTCAAGGATTTCAAAATCGTTTTAATAAGATGTATTAATTAAATAACATGAGTGCTGCGTCATGGCATACAGCATATAGTTACTGTTTCATTTCATTAGTAATTCTTTCCCATGAAGTATTTGAAATAACTGATAATTCTCTGTAGCTTGCTCCTTGAATAATTCCTATCGCGAGAAAGCTAGATACAGGGCTACGTCAAAAATGATAGCGATAACATTCATTGCTTCAGCAGGCAAAGTTTTGAGTGTCGAGATCTTGGTAGGAATAAATTCATGCGTTGTCCTTTTAAACGACATTTATTAGAAATCAGGAATTTCAGATTAAACCAATAACGAATGGTAGACTCTAGACAATACATTTTAGTGATATTACTTTATGAGAGAGCAAAATGGGAATTAAAATAATAAAATCTTTAAGCTAAGCTCAAAATATCGGTTGCTTTCATACTTTCGCAGCCATTGGAAGAGTATCTATGAATTAGAGCGAGGCTAACATAAAACATTTTCCTTTTCTTCAATTCTTCTAATTAAATAGTTAATCCTCTATAAATATGTTGCATCAATAGAAAGTTTTGCCCCAAGATAGTGAAGTGGGTTGCGAGTTTCTTTCGGTGAAAGCGGTCCTAGTTTTATTCCTAGTGGGGGCAGTAATGCTGATTCAGCGTCGTAAAATAGTTTAGATGCTACCTGAATTTGAAGGAAGCGGGTCAGAGATTATATCTGTCAATGGTATCTCGACGTCTCTTAATGGAATGTCGCGCCAGTAGGTTCTTTTTACGACAAAAGCTTTTATTATTTTATGCTTGCTAAACATAAACGTTTCAATAACTATAAGTATTGTCTTGATCTAAAATAATATACTGATGAAGGCTTCGAGAGAATATGCTTAGGGCGTTATTGGATGTAGAATTGATGTTCACCGCTAAGGTTTACATTTCCTCGGTATACCTGATTCAAGATGAAATTTTATTCTCTGCTTGAATTTCTTGATCCCTTTTTACGCATTACCTCCAGGTAAACCTCCACTTGTGCAGAGGACATTTCACGAGCTCACCGATTTCGAGGCGGATGTCGGTAATCAGAAAAGAGCGGAGGAATAAAAGCAACGAGAGCGAGGTTACGATCGCAGGGAGTCAGTCGCGGAGGAGGAAAGAGGATATTACACGGTGCGCGCGTGTGAGAAAGATGTTCGCGGGGCGGAGAAATAATGCACTTTGGGGCGTTTCCCCGCTGTGCACTTCGTCGAAAACGGTCTCTGGAGGCCGGAGCGGAAAGCGGCGAGATGGGAAGCGGAAAGAAAGCGGAAGGCTCGACGAGGAAGCGGACGGGGCGACCGCGGAGACGCCGTCGAGGGTGAGCGGGTGGCGTTGAAGTCTCCGGAGGCCGATGGAATCCTCCTCTACGCTGAGTGGGCAACCGGCGACCGCACAGCGAGGCGTAGCGTTCCCGCTGCACTCCACGTGGATGGAGATAATAATTACGCGCAATTAGTCTTCTTTCTCTTTTCGCCTCGAAACGAGGTATTTCCGAAAGGGGGAGGGCGTTCGATCCCCGTTTTTTCCCACAGCCCGGCTCCGGTTCATCGACCCAAAAAAGCGCTGCTTTCCTCCCTAAGTTGGTCAATTAATGCTCTCCGCTGATTCAAGCGTGGATTTTTAGTGGGGTAAATTGAATTATAAAAATACGGGCTTCCGTGGGTCGGCGGCGGGCACGAAATCGCGCCGTTCCGGGCAATCAACCCTTGCGAACATAAATACTGGTTTTTAGCACCCGAGTAATGCTTCCTTGGGAATTATCTCCTTCTCGGTGGGGCTTAATCGAACGGTAAATGGACCTTCCTTTCTTTCCGCAACGAAGGAATCTGCCGATCTGGTAATCCGCGGTTCTAATACTCGTACAGTTTCTCTCTTTAATGTCGTTAGCCAATTACCTCCGCTGGCTTGTCGGGTCGCTGGCTCCATATTGTCCGCGAAAGCCGTCCGCGGCGTTTCCTGCCTCCCCATTTTCTTCTTCACGAAAACGCAGTCGGTGTGACAGCGATGAGTCTCCGAGCAATTTCGAGATTTAATAACCCATGTCCATCCCTTTCATTCGAAAATGTTTAAATAACTTTTTGTGAAGCTTGACAAAGGAAGAAAGCAATTTTGCCCTCCGAGTAACGTTTACAGTCCGAAGGTAAAGTCGTACGCTGGAGGTAATAGGTTTTCCTCGGCTTTTGGACACGGTTTTCCGTATTTTACGGTACGTACAAGCAGTAGAAGGCCAGAACGAGTCCACTCGAAAACCACTAAATGAATGTATGAGGTCTTGGAGGAGACTCATCTCATTCGTCTTGGATTATTTTTCAATATCATATCTGGGACTTAATATTCTTTATCCACAGCTTTGTCTCTGAGGAAATGGATTCATAATAATAATTTTTCATGGCGCAATATATTGCATTTAATATAAGAATATTTGTCTTTTTCGAATATTATGGAGGACTACCATCAGAGAAGAGAAGCTGTGTCCTCAACAGGCGTCCAATGTGGCCAATCCTCAAATTCTGAAAAAAACTCAATAATACTTAGTTGCATTTTTATCATGATAGACAAATAAATTTGATTCGCAATCTCGATAACTACGCCTAGGTATATGAAAGTTAAAACATCCTGCTGCTATTGACTTAGCGATTAAATTTGTTTCCCTTCACATGATTTCAACATTACACTCTTTTAATAAAAGCAATAAATCTCTCAAGTGTTCCCTGATAGTTTCTAATCCCCGCTGGTACATACAGGCTTCTTTCCAAATAATGCAAGTTCCCCGTGATTGCGTAAAACAATTGCTTATTATTAATCCTTACAATTTTCTGGAAATTGTGGTTTCCTAATCAAATATTACGAATTATGTGAAAAACATCATTTTTAGTTTCGTTATTCATTGCATCTCAATTTTGAAGGATAATTAGTGTAAATATTAATCAATTTCCTTAACTTCTCAGAAATAACACAAATTCTATGAAACGTTATATTTCGCACCCTTAGAATTCCCTTCGAGTTCCAGAAAGCAACTAAAAGGAAACGATTTCGGTATGTAATTAGAAATATTTGAAACTTTAACCACCTACAGCTGGAAGTTTGGGTATTACTTATAATGAAATTTAGGAAATATTTAATATGATATGTTTTTACGATACGTAGTTTACTACCCATCCTCCTCCTTATTTGAGCGCGATTGCCTTGTACACTCACGTATCTCAATCATAATGTATGCACATTTATATTGTCCATTTGTACCGCACAAAAAGTACGGACGGAAAAGCAACCGACTTATCATTCATTCATCTCAATGGAAAGAAACCTTGTTAATTTCCGAGACACTGGACTATCATATCACGACACAAGACTCCCTAGCGACCAACATAAGCAGATAAGGTCTAGGCGAGTCCATTGATGCCTTCTCCCAACACATCCTCCCTCTCCGTGGCCTCCATAAGGTACAAGGGAAGGCCAGATAGAGGAGGACCCTAGCCATGTAGCAGCAAACCTCTTAAAAGAGTTTTAAAAGAAGAACCTCCACCATAGTGTCCCTTTTCCTCGCTGATGAATGTCTTCGGATGGCAACCTGCAGCTCTTTCTCCGGAGGAATAGAGGTGAGATTGGGGTTGGTCACCACCGCCCACCCACGTCACACCCACTCTCTCTCCCCCTTTGACCTCCCGGTGCCCCCAACCGCTGCCCTTCCCTATATCCCACCCCTCGGGGCCCTTTCCGCCACCTCCACCCCGCCTCCCCACGGGGGAGAACCCATTCTATGCAAATCCAAAGCATACCCAACCTCCTACTACGCCCTTTGCTGGAGTCGCTAGCCACCACGCCCAACCCGTGTCCTCCGCCCCTACTCTTTCTTGGTCCTATAACCTCTCCATTTCGCCCATGTCATCCTCGACCCCCTTCCTCCATCTTGCTCTTCCCGTCTTATTCTTTCCCGCTGGGTCCATCTCTTCTTCAGACCCCTTTCGCGCGGCCAACGCGAGAGGATATCCAGCGAGGGGAATTATGGTTAAGAAATAAGGGACCCCCGCGGGGCTGAGACACGCGTGGATGACTCGGTCGGGATGACATACAGGACGTGGGTTCGAGAGGTTTCAGCGTTTATGAGGTTGTCTTGTAAATGTTTTGGGTTACTTTAGTGGGTGTTGGAGAACCATCACTCTTCGGGAAGCTTTGCGGCCGCGGGATTATTCGTCCGGGTGAAATTTTTATCGGTGAAAGAAATCCTTCCGGTGTATGGAGTTTGTTTAAAACGCCCTTTCTCCTTGGTCAAAAGGAAATACGACAGCGCATATTCATCAATTATTCGAGAGGTGTCACTTAAATTATTTTCTTCCAGGAGGACGAAAAATATAGCCGCTGAATATATGAAAGGATTTCAGAGGTGGACTGCGAAATATTTTATAATTTCTCTTCGGTTCCCGCGATATAAGGTGGACGACCATTTACTAGGTAGTCTTCCATATAAACGATTTGCTTTATTTTTATCATATTTAATTTATTATCGTTGAGTGTGTTCACCTTTGTATGTTTCTCAAAACTTGAACCTCCCAGCGAACTCGATGTATTCAAGAGGTCGTAAAAATGGTAGGGGTGAAAGAATGATATATGATCTGGAAACACCTCGAGGAAGTAGCTATTATGGGCCATTTATTCATATGATTAAGATGTATTTTAAAATTTCTGTATATTTCCCATAAGATCTATTTCACATTGTCTTAAACTAACTTTTCAGGTTTGAATATAACGGATGATTATGCCTACATAAGAAGGTGGTGAAGAAGACGTTTTAATATGGACTTAGTGAAGTCAAGGGGAAATCCATGATGTAATATTCATATATGGAAGATTTATTTAAACTCTCCTGTAGTACCCTTTCTCACTACTTACAATTAGATATCCCACCTCCACACCAAAATATTACAATGCAATTTCCTGGTAAATCTGAAACGTTTATGAGTGATGGATTATTACTTTAAAATGACGTAGAAGTCAGGCAAGGAAATCTCATCCTTCCAACGCAGGAATTATTGGTCCTGAACTCCTAATTTTGGAATTTACGCTGTAGTTTTTGATATATGTAGCGAGTGACACTCATACGATATTTCCTTTGATTTATTTCTATCTATTAACATTCCTTTCTGCAGCATAACCAGTAAACCTTTGTAAACACCACTGATCCCATCATCTCTTTACATTTAATAATATACGCCCATTTAATTTTCATGGAGATTTATTCTAAACCATATTTGTAATCCACGAGTTGTGCTCTTCCCGCTTGTGAATTTCCATTATCGAGAGGATAGCCACTCTTACGATAACGGAATATGCACCCATTACTGCTCTCTTATCGCGTGCTTATCGTACTTGCCACCGCAGGGGTCGCGAGTTCGAATCCGACCCGCGAAATTTATGCTGGCGTCCGTTTTCATCTCGCCATCACCACCATCTAATGGGGACGATACGCATCTGGAAACCTGAAACACTAACGCTCAAAATGCTCGTTGATGTTAAAAGCAATAGTATCACCTTTGCCAGCGAGGCCAGCGCCTCACTGTGGCATTGAACTATTTTTTTTTCAGAGACCCCTAAAAATCTTAGATCGCGATTTCTGTCCATCCTTAATGCTCGGCTAAATGACGAATCCTTGTGTTATTGTTGTTTTTTTAAATTGTTATTATTAAAAGTGTTTCGCCAGCTAGGGTCATTATACACATTGGTTCCCATCAGGAATCGGGTCCGCTTTCACCGAATTGTTGCCCACATGGTCATCCGCGAGCCCCTAGGGGTTATTGAGTAAGCTATTTCGGTTTCGGTATCGACAACCCGAGTCGATGATACGTCACAACCGAGGGCATTTGCTTTTTTTATAAATATACCGTATATACCCGTGTATAAACATAGTATTCCAGCACTTATTTTATGCTGAAAAATCCCCCTCGGATTATACTCTAGTGAGGGTTTCACATACCAGTTCTCCGGTAGAAAAAGTCCGCCGTAATCGAAAATCAGCTTGTATATTCCTCACTTGTTCAATTAACAATTCTTCGTTAATTTTCTCCGGAATCGCGTACCGTCTGTTAGGAGTTGTCCACTTACCAAAAATCATGTTTGATCGGACCTCATGATTGAGCGACGTCGGGTGTCGTCGGATTTTCCTCCCCGGAATATACTTTAATCAAGAAGTTTTCCCAGTGTTTTTGTAATAAAATTAGGTGCCTCAGTCTATATTTGGGTTGACTCATACTCGAGTATACGGTCAATTTCATTGGCTGGAGACGTCGACCCCATCACTTCTTCCCAGAACTGCTGCCGCGCTTCAAAAATCTTATCGAATCGAACTGTGGTGATGTCGATGGAGTTTACGAGGTCACTATAGAGTATCACGGCTTCGGAAATCGACTGATTTCCCGAATCCGCATCCGAAGCTTGTTCAAAATGTACGCAGTATCCTCCCAGCTACCTAAAAGTATGCTAAGAAGAATCTGCATTGACCCTCGCGAGTCTATTAAATTGACAAACGGTGGCCCCGCGCGTGACAGAAGCGTCGCCTTATCGACTAAAGCAGGAGGGAATAACACACGTGAGGCGCGGGGTTTTTTCGTCCCGGTGGCAAATGAGCGTGGGGAGAGGGAGACGAGGAGGAGACGGTCCGAATGGTGGAAGAGATCAGCGCTCGAGAAAGGAACTCGCGAGACAGCTGTCTTTGTGGAGTTGTTAGAGAGGAACCGGTAAGCCTATCTAATCTCCTTTGAAGTGAATGAGAGAGAGATGTAGGAGGGGGAAGAAAAATAAAAGACGGCGAACGGGCGAGATAGGATTCTTGGGGGAGTCGGAGGAAGGAGATGAGGGAATGAATGAACTCGGGAGATGGAGATAGTGGGTTAGGGAAGGGTCGGGTGGACAGGGGGATTGTGCGGGTGTAGTGTCGTGGGTGGTGCTACTAGGAGCTGATAAAAGGGGGGAGGGGAGGTGCGAGGTGGATGGGGAGAAGATGAAAGGAGAGGGAAAGGTGAAATAAAGGATGGAAGAATTTCCTCCGGAGCGGGGAAGAGGTAAGACAAAGGAGGAATGATTGTATGGGCAAACAGACGGATTTATTAGGGACGGCTCGGTGGCTTAAGGTTTCCATCTCGCGCCCAAACTTAAGTCAACGCTAACTTTATAGAAACATAAAAGAAAGTGGTCGCGGTCGGAAGAATGGACGTGGTGGGAGGGAAGCGTTTGAGATTAGTTGCCTTTTTTGGAGGATGGAAATAATAACTTAGCATCTGAGAGATGACCAACAATGGGAGAGGCCCGAATAGAGAAGAGTAATAACGGATTTCAGTAGCTCCATAGTCTGAGAAATCAAGTAATGAATACTCACGGTTAAATATGCCTCATAGCTTTTTCTGAAATAGACATACTGTTGTACACAGTGGAAGAAGATGAAATTAAATTATAAAAATAAATAACTTCTTTAGATTGGTAAAAAATAATATGTAGTATTATATAATAATATATTGAGTATATGATGAAAGAAGTGGCGTTGAGTTGGGTATATTGAGGCACATAAAACAACCAAAAGGTAGAATTATTCATGTATTAAACGTATATTACTATAGTGTACACCGATGATAAAATTAAGTAATAAATAATGCAAACAGAAATAGCCGGAAATCTTATTTTTCTCTTTAATTTTCAGGCAAAGTATCTCTTGGTAATTTTTTAACTGTATTTGGTCACTTTGACTCCATATTATTCCGGTCGTTTTCTTCATTGTTGCCATGTTAACAGTGAAATAAACAGAAAATAGTGTAGGTGATGATGAAGACCTCTAAAGCTGTAGATGGAGAGATTTTAATTTATTTGGACTTTGCCTGAGCCAATTACCTATTGGTTTGGATAAAGGTAGCTATGATTTCGATTGAAATACTCGAATGCGGAGCAATGCAGAAAAATTGTGAGGGTACTTGCGCTTAACATTTTAATAATAACATAGGCTGAGGGTGGACTGCAAGTTTCAGTCAATCTCACATCCAGACAATCGTAGGTATTCAGTTCCAAAAGCTGATCGAAAATCCCCGTGTGATGTTGCAACAAAGATGGGAGTGATTACGGCCCAACACTTATCAAGCATATAAGGCTTAAAGAGGAAACAGGATCATCAGTGGAAGTTGACAGTGATAGACGCCGACCAAATGCCAAAGCAAATAGGTTTCCGAAAGAAGCGCTCTACCGTCCCATGGGACGATAAAAATAGCCCTCGAATTGAGCGGAAACTCTTGGAAGAAAAAGAGGCTCTCTCTTGTTGCGTGGGAGATTCTACCGGATAGGTCTTCCACCGGTTAAAACGTAGATGGGCGCTAAAGAATGATAAGCGTTGTATTATTGACCAGGTGAGATAGGGCGACCGTGTCCATCTGCGTGGACTCTGCCCTCTCCCTCCGCCAAATCACCTCATCTGTCCATTTATCTTACAGAGGCGCTTCTTTACAGAACTCTATTTGCGTTGGTTTTTTTCCCAATGAGATAAGATCTTTTTCATTTTACCTGGAGGCGAGCTGCTCTCTTTCCGAGATGCTCTCACGTGCTTCGAGGGCAGAAAGGTCAAAGTTTTGGCAACCGCCATGGTATTATCGTATGACTCCTTGAAGGAAAAACGATGGTTTGTGAAAATATCAGCAAAGAATTTCAATAGCATATGTGAGCACATATTTCTACCTCGTTTGGTATGAAACCAAACGAAGCAGAAGTAACGTAGATTCATTGTTTACCTACATGATTTCGTAAGACATTTTTTAGAATAACGTTAAGAGGAAGTCATAGCATTAAATGTATGATTGATTTGTATTTATACATTTCCGGCCATTGAATTCAATTTGTTTACTTTCAATAACTCGATTATTATTATCACGCAAAACAGTATTCAAATGACAAATTTAAAGCCTCACAGTGATAGGCGAATAACAACATCTACCGTTTAGCGTGATCATCAAATTCTCCTTCTTATTGGTTTCCGAAGTGTAAAGATCAAGGCGATCATGGGAAAAATCATTTTATATTAATGGAAAGAACCCATTTTCTAAGCAGTCTGAGTCATTCAAAGTTGTGTTGCTTTTACCGTTGGCTCAAGACTTTCTTGGATTTCTTGGATTTCTTTGGGAAGGAGAGAAAATATGAGTCTTATAGGCAGAGTAAATAGGATGTTGAAGTTTCTGGTTGATTTTAATTTTGTTTAAAATATATTTTAAACAAATCGTTCTGTCTCTGAATCCATGATATTCTAAGGAGTCATCAGTGACATTCATAGCCTCGAGTCATGTCTGTTTAAATCACTCACCAGATTCTCTGCAGTCTTTCCAATTCACAGAGGATAAGTAAATAAATATTTTCCAAAATCACCGATTAAAAAGTCTTTACTTTATCACTAGAGATAATCGGACTATTTCTTGTCAATTATTTTGATATTCTACCGGGAATTTCGATAAAATTCTTTTTAATCAAGTTCTTTGATCGCGATATTTTCTTATGTCAACGACGATTCACATAACCCAAAGATTGAGGAAAAGCTGACTCATGAGTCATAGGAGATCGTGTCCTATTTCTGGGCATAGTCGAAATTTCTTATCTCTTGGTTATCCTAATTATAATTAAGATGTCGACGCCCTATTCCCTTCAAAGCAAGCGATCCTCGAAATGTCCGTAGCCGATGGACTTTAATCACTTGTTTCATTCCGGTATCTCTACCTTTCTTAAAACGTAATTATAACGTAGTATTTCCAAATAATCTTATATTATATAGATTATCAAACATTATTGGTGAATTTCATGGAAGATTTTTAACCTGCCATAAACCCCCAATGGCCGAGTGGATAGCATTCCATCTTCGCAATCGCTGCTACCCCAAGGTCCCGGGTTCGAATCCCTGCTGATCGGACTTTTCTTAGCAGGGAATGGTTGTGTGTGTTCGTTGTTGCTGTTGCCTCGGTGAAGCACCTCCTGACAAGTTCAAAAGAGAGCTTAGGAGGACTTCACCGATAAGAGGCAACAGTAGCTAAGCCAGAAAATAATATTGATGAGTAGTCAGGTGGACAGCGCGTTTGCCTTTGGTGAAAGCGGTCCCGGGTTCGATTCCCGGTGGGAGCCAATGTGCGAAATGACCTAAGCTGCCGAAGCACTTTTAACAATACTACTACCAATACTGATGAGTGTTAAAGTTTGGAAAATGTTTCTGCCTCCATTACATGTATTTTTTGACGGGAAAATTTCGCCTTTTGATACGAAATAGATTAATGAATAATTTATATTTCATTTACTTTATTCCAGTTCTATTCATGACTTTGATAATATCAAAAGTAATGCTGAGGTGTGAATGATATTAAACAAGCGTCGATCATGTTAGTTCTTTTTGTGTTTGCAACGTAAAATATTATTCAGAGGCTCACTGTACTGCACTTACCTGTACTTTTTCTAAATATAACATTCTGGCCCAACAAGGAAATCAAAGTAAAACATCTCAATCCCCAAAGCATTTGGAAAATCTCATTCTACATGGACATTGGTGGTTGGACATCGTTCAGACAAGCCTTCGCACTGAATAATATACAGAACCGATAAATGTAATCAGCTATAAAACGATCACTCTTTTTCCGTATTATTTCGATTTTCAACTCCCTTTCTTTCTATGTTTGTTTTGATCCTTTCTTCTCTCCTCTTAAATCCATCCAAAATTTGGTTGCAAGAGATTGACTTTTAAAAATCTTATTCATTACTCATATTATTGTATATATTGTTGATTTATCATTATATTTTCCTCACTGATTGTTGATTTTACCTTTGCTTTTTTTGTTTCGTCAACTGCAATTGGCTTCGTTCTGTTTATTGATGTATATTGATAAACAAAAAATTTAAAAATCTTGAAAAATAATCCAGTTCCCATCTTCAAACGCTGAATTCTTTTATTAACCGATCTGAAAATTAATTTTTCAAGCTCTCTCCTCCATACCAACATAGATAATGGAGGTAGGCAGAGGCGGCGCTTCCTCAGAAAACCGTTCAAACGAGACTTTATCTCCTCCAGAAACGGTCTCCATAATGACGCGCACGGCAGCAGCGCGTAAAAGAGGAGATAGCGGGCTTTCGACCGCGAGTCCCCCATGTCACCTTCGAAAACCTCTCGGCGTTCGACTCCCTTCCCAGTCACCCCAGAAAAGCACGTACACAGCTGTTCCAGAGGACGCGGGGAGGAGGCGAGGCGGCAAAGGATGAGGTCGCCGGAGTAGGGAGATAGGGGAGGCCGTGCACGCAAGGGCATAAAGTCGAGATAACCCCTGGGAGAAGGAGACAAAACGGGGAAAGGAGGCATTAAGCGTCGTGGTAAGGAACCCCGCCCCACGGACTATCTCCCCGCGAGAAACCCCGTTCAGCGACCGCCCCCATGGCAGGCCCCCATCCCGGCGTCCGCCCACGCTCTTTTGCCTCGCGCACGCCGCGATTCCGCCCCACCTGCCTCCATCACTCCCCATTCAACCCTGCTCGTTGGCCTATTCGACGCCCCATCCGACCTCCGGCCGTGACCCGCTCTCGCGGAACACACCCGTCGGACGCGCAGGAGGGAGGACAGGTTGGATGAGAGGAAAAAATGAGGGGTCTTAAATGAGATGGATTGTGCTGAGAGAGGGTTGCCAAATTGCTCCACGGAGAGAATGGTGGGTTTGCCGAAGATTAGGCGAAATGATGATGAAAATAGAGAAGTTTATATTTTTTCATCATAGATGAAATTACGATTATTTCCCGAAAATTATTACCAAATTATGAAATACAATGAAAGTTCTTGCATATTTCTCGGGTCACATAGTGACATTAACCCTTCCACCGTAATAATCAATCAACGTTGATTGAATGTTAGTAACGTTCAAACTTAAATAGGCTGTGAAAGGGTTCTTCCATACACTATGGTAGATATTAATCAATGAGCAAGGATTTCCGGATACAAAATATATATTTGCATCAAACAATCATATTAATCAACATATTTATATAAGTATAATCTTGCTATATATTATCATTATTTTCTCGTATGGTTGATCTCTCAGTTGTGTTGAGATGAGAATTTATAACTACAGAGCACAGAGCCTCATAATTATTAAATATGAAATTCTCATTTTGTTTTTTTATCTACTCTTAAATGAAAATTCTATGTATAATTTAAATATCATTGGATTAATGTATTTATCTGATTATTTTTGATAAATTGATGGTGATTATTAATATGAAATTAATATTTTAAATGATTAAATAATACAGTTAATTTTACGCTATGTGGATAGCAAAGTCTATAGGAGCAAATTCGAACCATTGGAACACAACACTGTGGAAGCGGTTATATAGTCGTCAACGGTTAGAGGAAAGAGCGTTAGGCGTTTTACGCCTCATAAACCTACCAATATTAGGAATGTTCACGCACGTTTGGTAGTCGTTAAACGAGAAATGACTAAAGCAATTCTTCAAACCATTTTGAAGTATAGTTGAATCTTTATCCACATACTGTCAAGCACATGCATATGATCACTGTGAAATAAGAAATAGTTAACCCTATGCGTAGGTGACAGTGAAAACTTCCTTGTGTGTAGAGAACACGGAGATACAAACGGAACAGCTTCGCGCATACATATATTTCGATATATTATTCATCTAACCTTTTCAGAGATTTAGAGATTATATAGAGTATTTGTTCTAATTTTCAAATGAAAATTTCTAAATCAACATGATTCGCTGGAAAGAAGTATGGTCAGAGGTATCGTTGAAGGGGGCATATCTCCATTTAGTCCAACATGTTTATAGGGATGTTGAAGGCTCGGAAACGAACTAGAGCGAGGCAATTAAAACATAAATGCGAGATGAATTACGGGGACAGAGTTGCGGAGGAGGTGAAGAATGGAGGAGAGGAAAAAGAAAGTGGAAAAGGAAGAGATTCATTGGCCCCGCGTGTGTCGAGCGGCTTGTCGAGGAGCTCGCCCATTGGGCAGGTATTTCCGGTGAAAATCCGCGAAACTACGAACGCTTTCTATTTCCCCCATCCTCTTTAGCCTAGAAAAGAGAATAGAAGCATCGGTTGGGTGTCTCCGTAATGCAAAACAGGGCCTCTGAAAAACCAAGTTCATAATGAGAAGTGCAATTTACACAGGTTATAAAAACACGTATTTTTTTAAGGGAAGCGTTCGCCCACCTCCACGAATGTAATCCCACAGTGATTTATTTGGCGAATTGTGTTTCCTTTTTTTAATTGACGATGAGTAACTGTTCCTTGGACCATCTCTTCATGTATTATTTATCGCCCGCCTATGCATCTTCCCGTGTTTTATCTTCACCCTGTTTCAGTAATTCTGCTCGAAGATTTCATTACCGCGATAAGGTAATTTGTAGCATTCAACAACGTATGTAATTTACCTCTCGCTTCGAAATTTTTCGGGAAACGAATTTATTGCGAGGATCATGAGCCTATTAGAAGCTGGATGAATTGAAATCTTCGGTGATTAGCGGTTCAAAGAGGAAAGAACATTTCCGCATAAATTTGTGTGACATCTCGCTGGTAAAAATTAGGAATAATGAGAAAAGTAGAATTTTCAATGAACACGATCATGCTAAAGCAGCCTAAAGGGAGCTTATGCTTCAAATAATTATTACAGAGATTTCTTTGTCTTAGATATTCCGCGCCTGATGTTAGCCAACCTAAGTACGCTTTACAGTTGTCGCTTCTATTGATCACCTTACTTGTGTGGGGTATCAATATATTGCCAAATTCGTCGGTTTTGAGTGATGGTATTCGATGTTTTTTTTAACTTTAACGATCTAATATTTGACCTGATCACTCATTGACATACTCTCTCCTATTATTTTATATTATCACACCGTTTAAACCAAATAATAATAGTGTAGTTTGCAATTTCACTTCGTATGAGCTGCTAGCTATGTAATACTTCAAATTTGAGTAAAACTTTGTTTTATGTATGCCTACTAGTATTCTTTCACCTAAGATATTTCTGTTGAGTAATTTCGGGCTACTCCGAGTTGCAATTCAGAGCTTATGATGAAATAACTTATATTATTATTGTTTGTTTCATGTGATATTTCTCTACCACGAGCAGATGTAGGAAACTTTGCTTGATGGTAATAGATTAAACTTATTTTTTTTCCATATAAATATAAACTTAGATTAAGAAATGGGAATATCCTCAATGCGTATTATTACCCTTCGTATTAGTATTTGTTAAAACTCTCAATTATGCTTTATTTATAGGCAGCAAAATAGGCAAAATTCATTTTCTACTGTAGAATTCATAGTGGTTCCTGAGTATCGACCAGGTCCCATGAAAAATATTTGAATGATGATAAATATAATAATAATCTTATGCCTGCTTAACTCTATTCCATACTTCGTAAGGAATCGTCCATTAATCACGTTAGGCTCGAAAATGGGGGGGCTTTATATCACGGGGGGGAAAATATCACGAAATATCACAAGGGGGAGGGGGCGGGTGCACTGTGATATTACGTGTATATTATTTTTTCGTTGAGCGCGCGATTTCTAAACCGAAAAACGGCCGCCCGGCTCGGCTTTCCAGTTGCCAGTAGGTCCGTGATTTTGGCGCCGAAAACATGCGTAAATCGTTGCCGTGTATATTTTCCCATAAAACAATGCAACAATGTCTAAACTATGAGATCTGTATAAAGACCTATTTGCAGAGTATAAGAAGGGAGAAAAACCTAGTGTGGCTTAGAAAGAATTTAATGATTCGTATCCTCACATGACGATCGAGAGAGATTCTCTGCGTAGTGCGTGAAAATGATGACGCTGAGTGGCTTAATGAGGCCGTCGTTGATCTTCAAGAAAGCACAGTGCCAACACCTTACTTACAAGATGCTTATCCACTTGTTAGTGTTGAAGAAAGTCTCACTAATCCGTGATCCCAATGCCAGTCAGAAACAACCTGCAACCTTAATGTCTGTCTGGACATTTTTATCACGGTGCTTAATTTTCCAGAATTAAATTAGACTATACCTGTATTTAAAGATAATCTTCTCAAAACTTTAAGATACTTTGTACCAAAAAATACACGTGATTTTGGGTAAGGGGGGGGGTTAGTCTAAAACCTCACCACGTATCACCAGGGGGGAGGGGGGGTTAAAAAGATGCAAAAGAAACATCACGTGATTAATGGACGACACCTAAGAGTATTAGGTGATAAAATTTGGAAGAAATCATGATGATTGTTATACCCTTTAACATAAGAAACACAAAGAAGAAATTTCTCATTTATACATTCACCAATATTATTATCACCGTCAACAGCCACAAATTTCGTCATTAGCTTCCATACACCTCTAATTGAAGGCAGTGTTATTGATGTACCTCTTGCTTACATCGCCCATCTTCAAAGAACATCATGAAAGGGAATTCTCGCAGTTTCTGGCAGAATTATTAAAACTTATTTTGCGTATAAAGGAAAGCTTTGCAACCAACCTCATCTTTCGATATGAAGTAGCCTCTCCACTCTCAAGAGAAGAATGAGCAGTTGTCGCTTCTATTAGGAGCATTACACCTGTTAAAACACCTGGTGGCGTGTATCCTTCACAGAGAATACATGAAGGTCCGAGAAATGGGAGGAGTCGGGAAAAAAAGATGGGAGAGCGACGGCGAGAGGTATAGGTTAAAGAGGCAGCGTGAGATATGACGGTTCGGGAATGGGAAAAATGGGGAGAATAAAGGTGTACACCGCCAAGAGAGTGTCTCATGAACCGAAGTCATTAGCGCATGTTAACGGCGGGGATTCCTCACTTTTCAGGAAGACGGCAATTTTTCGCGAATTTCTCGGGCATACCGGGCCCGTTCCCCGCCGAATTTTTGGGGAGACGCGGTAAGCGGGGGAGACGAAGAGGTGGGAATATTTTTCCCAGCGGGGCTGGAAATAAAGGTGGCCGGCAAAGACTAATAGGATCTGCGGCTCTTGTCCATTCTTCCCTGTCCTGGCCACACCCCACGAGACTCGTTATGCCCATCTGTTACCATCACCGCTTCTAAATGTGACCGATTAATTTTGTGGAATCCTCCAAGGCCCCTGTGGTGGCGCTGGTCAGCAGCTGTCCCTTATCCTCAATCATCTTGTCCCATTTATGCGGGTATAACTGGTTTATATTTCAGGAAAATTTTTTGATGCTCTTAGGTGTTAATTTGTTAACTCGCGTCCTCTAGGAGTCATTGAAATGCGTCGGAATAATTTGAGTGTAACATGAAGATGGGAGGGGAGCTATGGTTTCATTTCAGTGGAACAGGTTCGTATACTTCTTCCTGTAAGTGAGCGAGTTCCATTTGTTTTACTTGCTAAGATTTATTGAGATGTTTCAAACCTTCTCATTACCTTGCAAAGGGTAATGCTAGAGCCGCGAGCTGGGAAAACAGCTTTAATCATAGCTTATTTACGTCTTAGAGAGCCATACGAGTAATTATCAACCTCGGAATATATTATTCAGTTCCTCATAGAACGAGAACTATAGAAATAGGCTGCATGGTGTAGCATTAATGGTGAACCAAATTCGAACGTGCGTGACAGTAATAAATAGCGAACTGCAGGGCCTTGGTTTCGCATGCCAGGGCTTGCATCTCGAGATTTAATTATAATTGAAATTTTACATTCAAATTTAATCGCTGGATGTACCGCTGATGGGTTCTCAGGAAGTGATCAACATATTCATGAGCGACACTGTCCCCTTTGGAGAGCGGGAATGATTTAATTCGCCTAATTCGCTCGCGATAAAAAAAGAAGAAAGCGAAGTGACGTCTCTGAGCTTTATTTCCATGCGTGTCCAGAGTTTTGAAATGTTTGCCCGCAAATCACACCCTTGGAAGGGAAGGGGATTCGCCCCAATCTCGACTCTCATTTTCCCTTATTCGCGCAGATTACCATTGGCCTCGCACTTCCCATGAGCATGGGCACGCTCTTGGGATCCAAAATGGGACAAAAGGATTTTAATTAAGATGGAAAGAGGACGGATAGGTGTGGCTGAATAACACCGAGGAAATTAGGTGAAAAGTGATAGAGAATAGGAAACAAGTTGGTAAATACAAATTAGTGTTTCAACAAGTCGGAGACACCCTTCACTAACCATAGAGATTTTATACATTATGAGAATCAGCACAAAAAAACACAGACGAATTTTTCTGTAAATTATTTATTACTTATCCTCTTCGAAGGGTATTGGGCTTATTTGACAAAATGAGAAGAGAGATAAATTATTATTTTCTTTAATAAATCTGGTCATTCTATATTTAAATATTGCTGTGATTTATTTTATATTTCTTGGATTCAGAATTGTTTTTCATTTCTAATAAATTTTCTATATCATTCTCATCGAGCAGTAAAACACTTGTGAATGCTTTTTTCACCTTGTTTAGGAAAGAGATGTTCTCGCCTTTAGAATGAATAACTTCAATTTGGAACTCTTCTCTGAGCAAAGATGTGCTAATGTCTATTGTATTTTCTCGACACTGCTGAGAATTCCAAAAGGTGTACAAAAGAAGCCCAAATACGTAAAAAGGACAAATACGAACTAATATTTTAAAACGCCAAATTTAACTGTCTCCTTTTACACTAAGCGGTGCGACACATAAATTAGTCCTATTTCAACAAACAAGAAATAATCCATGCATAAAAACTTCGCGAATTTATTCAGCGCCCATTGCGAACATATTTAAGCCTGGGCAAGAACCCCTATGCGCCATGTGGGTGGTCACACGAAATCTATTCATTGCGAAAATCTTGGCATTGAGTCTGGAAGACAGTGAATTCGCAGCGAGTAAAGAAGAATGGATGGAATGACCGAAGTAAAGACTTTATTCCAACATAAAGGGATCATATAATAAGAGGGATAGATAGCAGAGCTCCGCCGTCACCCCACAGCACCTATCCAATGATGGCTCCATCCTTCAACGGTCACTTAATCTTCCTGGCGTCGCCGGAATTACGGGGGTGTTTCGAACGCGGCCGAAGGCACGTGAAATGGAAATTAGCGGTCCTAAAAAAGGCCGAGCCCACAGAAAAATATAACCCGGTCGACTCCCTTCCCGACGGAGCACTTTTGGGCGTTGGGGGGACTCCTTGCCCCGCTATTAGCCCACGCAAGCCTCGGACGGCGACGGTGCTAATGTCTCGGGATATTCTGTTTGCGCGTTGGACGAAATTATCCACGGTTTGCATTTCAAAGGAGAGGAGGGGTCGGGCAGGATGTTGCCCAAGTTTCGGGACGAGCCTTGATAAATTGAATCGTTTGTTTATTTTATAAGATTTGGCCTACAATTTACGACGAGCATGAAGTAATCAAGAGGTTTTTCCTCGTGATGGATGGCCCAAGATGATTGAAATCAAGTCCTGCTCGGATGGATATTCATTAGCTTCTTTCGTGTCGGCAGCGGCTGGAAAAAGCTCATCTTTATAATTAAATGCATGGGGAAAGGAGTCGGTGTTACTTATTTGTTCTGATCGATCAATTGGCTCGTAAATGGTTGCATGTTAGAACGTTTTTAGGAGGTATTAGTTTCAATTAGGAAGTAATTAAGAGGAGTAAACCTCGGAAAAAAGGTGTTTTCTTTCCTCTTACTCCCAATTAGCGTCAAATTACACTTTATTAAGTCATTAACTGATTACCACAGTTGGTTGTTTATTGAATAATTGAGTACCCAGAGTTTTTTTGTTTATGAAATATTTTGTATCTAGTCGCAGATTTAGATTTTAAATCTCTTAATATTTTTTACTTCAATCATAAATGCTTATGACGGCTAATACTTCCTCTATCGTGGTTTCATATGTTGACACACCCCTGGTTTCAGGGGTGTTGCGTTCTGAAAGTTCATCTAAATTCATTACTTTCTTTATTAAAATTTGTGACAAGTTTCGCCGGAATGGGATGTGTATAATAATTTGAGTTTATTTGAAAAATATTCACATATACTGAACCTATATTTCGAATACCTCTTATGGTATTCTACGTCGCACACACAATCGCTAATTGCGAAGAAAGTAATACCTCTCTGAGATAAACGAAACGTCGAGGAGTTTCGTAAAATAGCTTTTCCTAGAAAATAAGGTAGAGGAAGAATTAAGAATACTTTTTAGAACAGCGAAAAAATAGTTCCAAATGTGTTTTGACCCGAATCCTAAAATTTGACTCCAATGAATATAAAATATTTAAATGATGTTTATTTCTTGTTCATGAAGTACACGTAGGAAAAAAATTGATTACATTTATCTATCTTTTGGCTTTTCTCAACTATTGTTTTGCCTTCGCCAGTCAGAAAACATATTCAGTTATTGGTATTATCCACAGTAAATCTTTATTTGCATTTCAAATATAAACTCTGTTCAACCGATAGAGGGTGAGACGCTAATGGTATACTGAGTTCTATAATCCTAACAAAGCGGGTAGGTAACCGTATGGAACGCCCCCTTGTTAGTCCGGATCGTCGTACGTATAATTCCAGTTAATAGGGATTGTTCCTGGAATTACTTAATCGATAACCTCGACCAAGCAGTCGGCAATTCTTTTCAAGTCCAGGGCACAAACGCTTCTGATGTCCTCGGTGCCTGTCCGTGCCAGCAAATCCCTCAAGCACGAATCACTTGGAAAGCCCCACAACTCCCCCCTTACGACCTGCTATCCAAAATGTCTTCATATATTTAAATGCTTTCATGGCCGAGTCAAAGTTTACATTTTATAGCAGGTAAAAGGGAAGAGCTGGAGGAATAATTCGCGCGATGATACTCATTATGAAAAGAATGCTTGGAGATATGAGTTCTATTTTTTTGTGAAACTGTTTTCTATACATTTCTATACGAGGTCGATTGGACTTAATGAGGAAAGCCATGGATTAAAAACAGCTATTGCTGTACAGATAGGCATACGAGTAGAATACTTTTATACGTATACACATATATTCTTGCATTTCCCTTTCGGGCAAGCATGTCATTAGCCGTATAATTCTCCTGTATTCTCCTATTCTTGCATTATCCATACACCTTATTATGCTGTTCCTAATCCTGCAGCTATGTGTACCTCTTCTATTCAACATCTGATTCACCATATTCAACCAGCTTTTTCTCATTATTTTTCTCCCTTTAGGAAACTTCCGCCTCAGAGGGTATTAATGAATATGTTGTAGAACACTTATGAATAATTTTTATCTATAGCAATTCCCATTTTGGTAGGTTCATGTGCCTTGATATTATTCAACGGAATTTCTTTCGTTTCTTATTAAATTACTCCATGCTTTATGCAATCTAACATCCATTGCTCGTCGATATATTGGAAGGCAAAAGACAAAAAATGTTAGATGTAACTTACTTAAAAAATTGACATAAATTACAGAGTCAGACCAAAAAATATACTATTCAAAAGTATTTTATTTCGGCAACTTCATTCTACTCATTGCCGCAGTGTCACCACCAAGGCCCAAAGTGATTGCTACTTTACTGTCTAATATGAATTTTCACAAAGTTATTGTATAAACCATGGATTACGTATATATATATGAGAATAATTATAGAGGAAGGGTAAAGGGTAAATTGCACATAAGGGCGTGCACCCAGGAAAAATCCCAAGGAAAAACGGACTTGAAAAATGTCTGACTCTGGTCTGAACTGGCCGGGATAGAATCCGGGATCTTCCTCTAATAATGTAGAATCCGGGATCTTCCTCATAATAATTATAGATCAAAAATATATATTATGATAAATAAATAATATTTTTCATAATATTCTTACGGAAAATTGTTATTGAGTTTTCCTTGTCTTTAGAAGTTGCTTAATGTAAGAGATAATGGTGGGGTAACAGTAATCATTCTTTTTATTCTATTATGAAGAATCAGAACACAAAGAATGATAATCATTATTTTTTTTGTTTTGGTGAATCGATTCTCTTCAGAGGGTCACTGTCAAGCTCAATGTGAATTTTCCTAAACTCTTAAAGTTTTACAAAACTTCAGCTAACTACTACGTATATTTTTTTATTATTTTTTGAAATTTGGTTTGAATATTTTATCTTATGATTTATGCCATATTTATTATCTTCTCATTGTTTACTAATTACATTTTTCCTGTCTCTGATTTTATTTTATTAATGTTTATGTAATTTCGTTTTAGTACTGCTTTTGTAATTTCCATGTTATATACAGCTTTATTTACATCTTTTAGCTTGTACTATCAGTAGGTTTGCGCAGGTTTTTTACACCCCCCCCCTTCTTTGTGGGCGCTTTCCTGCTGTGGATCTTTTTTCCTAAGATATCACCTTTGGATTTTTTCACATCCACTCCTTCTAATGTTTTCCTCTCTATTTCTATTCATCAACACAAAACGTTTTAAGTATATGATAACATTGACGAAAAGTTAGATGGAAGAAGAGACTTTTCAATCTCAATCTCGCCTTTACAAAGACCTTATATATTAGATTATCATTACAGATTATTATGGAAAATATTGTTATATGTTGGTTATAGTCTTTTGAAGTTGTAAAATAGAAGTGATAATGGCCTGATTACAGTGTTATGTTATTCATTTTCCTCTTCCTCGTAAATATAATTATGTATAAGAAACTCGAGAAGGCGCTATATGGAGCTCTAGAGGAACGATAAATATTGCGTCCAGTTCTTTACGAGAGTAGGAAATCTCCGCAATTGGCGCTATCTGCGCAAAAATATCTCCGAACCATATGGTCTCGCATCCTTTCGGATCAATCGCCGCCGACAACAATGCGTCCATTAATCTCTCAACAGTGGACGTTGCAATTCCCGCGTCAAAGCAACACAACAATGCCCTGATTAACCCATTGCAGCGGCGGTGAACTTGTTAAAAATAACTCAACCTTCTCCTTTTCGCCTTCGGAGAATTCATCCGTTTCCTCTACCACTGAGGAACGCTCGTTGGTCACGCAAGGAGACCGGTCACCCCCTGCCCTCGACGTATACCATAATTCCGCGTAATCACATTCGGCGATCCGCGGGGATTCCGGACCTGACACGCGTGCTCCGATTCCGCGGCGTGAGATGTGGATGTATTTAGTGCCGGATCCATACTTCACTTGTTATGAAAGATAGGTCAAGAACCAAAGCGCGGATAATAACGTGCTAAGTGGGTGTTTCGGTAAAAATCCACTACGTGACCTCATGCGGGATGCTTTCACAGTGACAGTGATATACGTAATGGGCGATTCATCCCAGGACTCTTTCGCAGAGGTGAAAGCTTTTTTCGCGAATCCATTAAAAATAATCATAATATTTCTCGGGCTTTTCAGTCACGATATATTTATAACGAAACGCAAAATCGTTTGACAAATTTACGCTGGTGAACATTTCCTTACATAGGCTTGGGTCATTTAAAGTAGCATTTACTGTGAATGGGATTTCAGAGTTGCTTAACTTCTTTTGAGTACCACCCGAGGTTTTCTTTTTGATTATCGATCAAGCGATTTTGTCACAAAGTTTATATTGGGAAGTCCTGTGATTCAGAATCCCTTTTGTGTCCTTATATTTTCTTTCTATTTAATATCTATCATATGACTTCTATTAATTTAAAATAATATTTTCAAGTAATTCATACGAGGTTCCTAAAAGGTTACATGATAATGTAATTTTTTCATCTAATCCTTTCCTAACAAAGTTTTTATCAGGAATTCTTGTGATTTAGCATACCATGTGTGGCAATATGGTTCCTTCTTACCATCCATCACAGAACTTCCATCTTAATGAAAAATTTATTAACAAGTAATCCATGCGAAATTTGTAAAATTGGTTATGTGATAAGGTAACTTTCAGCATTCAGTAACGTTTACAATTGAACTCCTACTTCAGAATTATGCTTGAAACTAAATTCAATAGCTAATTAATGGCTCAATGGATTGAAATCTTTACTAGTTTTAGGTGGTTAGAGAAATGTTGGTATCTTCGTAAGTATATTACTTCAGATTGGAAAGCAAAGGAATTGTAAGAAAGAAGAACTCCAGATGATTTGATTACATCTAACCTAATTATACTGAGAGGTCATCCCTCTGACAATTATTCTTATCCATCCAACTCTTACATCCGTCGCGTAACTGGTATCTAAATTAAGCTTTGTTTACCAGTGCCCTGTCTACGGCTCGCTAAGATGCGAACAAGAGCGGTCTTCAGCGAGCTCAAATTCATTCCTTTTGATGATTTAGATCCGTGAGTTATGTTCCTTGCGGAGTCCACGCCGCTCTCACGTGTCGCAATCTGATTTGTTACTATTTGCGTCTCTTACAGCTTTACTGCCCCTTCCGTAATTTCACCAGCTCATTTCATCACGAGGATGAAGATAACAGCCGGCAAACAAAAGACTTCCGAGAACGGCGACGAAGACAGCCGCAATTACCTCGAGGCTCTGTTGGTATTGCCACCCGTCCGCTTTCCATATGGACACCTCTCGGACGGTTGCTCTATTTGCCGTCGAGGGCTTTTGTGCTAAATAATGTGTTAGAGCTATGCAACTTTATATGTCAGGGAGAAAATTGCCTTCGCTGGGACAAAACCTCTACGGATAGAAGTTTATGGTTTCACATTTCGCCTATATATGACTGTTTGAGCAATATGACTCTTTCAACTCCAAATAGCTTGATTGAGTTTAAAATTTAGCAAATAGCGAGTAGACTAAACAAATTTATTTACACTAAACAACAAAATGTATCAAACAATGCGACTCAGGCTTTGATTCATCGTTATCAGGTGATCCACGACAGAGTTGTATTGCTAGGTATTTTGCGGTTTCCTATAAATAAAATTTCTTTTTTTAACTTCCTCTTTGTTATCATGGTATACCTCAAGGTTAAGGCCTATGCAAGTGATGTTAGGTTTATATTTGTGATGAAATATGTTGGTTCGAAGAAAGAATGGCAATATTAAAGATAGTTGACTATTAGGAAGAAGAAATGGTTCTTTGTCCCATTAATATATATTTATATTTATAATTTGATCATATTAGGAACGATTATAAGGGCGAAAATTATATTTTAGATTTTCTTTTAGCTCACCCGTTTACACAATTATTTGGTAGCTTCATCGATACCTTAATTTTTTCCTTACTCAAAGACCGCAAGAAATGTCACTCTTACAACACTATTTTTATACCCGTATTTAAATATTTTGTTTTCCAAACTTTTTGATAACTTCGAGTGAAAAATGAAAATGAAAATATTTTTATCACAAAAATATCCATACAAATTTTCCATGATTAACTATTTGAATGTAGGCAACGCGCAACACGGTAATGGCCTGATGAAAGAGACCGAATGCCAATTGTGACCTTCCGATAGAAAAAGGTTCTCCACCCCTAGGCCAAGCCTATCGGCCAATAAACCCCCCTACTGAAGTAGTAGGGGGGAAGGTAGGCTCACCCTAACCGAATTTTTTTCCCCGAAGGGACTATAGGCTTTCAATTTCACTGTATATGAAGTTTAGCAGCGTAGAAATGTAAAGATTCCCCTATTCGGATATCCTTTGATTTGATCAGCTCAAAGCATTGTGATAATTGCCCTAACAGTCACTAGGTATACGTGCATTACCATTGAAACCCCGAGGTCGGGTATTTACGCATCTCCAACCCTATCCCCACACGCTAATGGAGAAAGCTAAAAACTGAGGAGACAAAAATTTTCATCGAACGAAGGCCGAACGCATCCGGATACCTCTAAGATAAGTCCGGGAGGAGCGAGGTAACAGAGCCAAGGCTCCGCGCAGCTTTCGCGACATCCACAAAGACGCTCTCCGGGGACTTAGCGGCATCTCTCCAGACGTTTCCCCGAATCCCATCCCTCCGTCCGGCCGCTTTGTGAATCCGCCGCTGGGGGTGATTTTCGACTCCGCGTTTTGTCCCCTTTACTGTTGATGATTGCAGGCCGAGGAATGACAAAGGAGGACGCGCCCTGCGAACCACACCCATAGTTTCGGCTGTGTCCTCTCTCCCTCCCTGCCACCTGCCCATCGCCGTCCGGCGCCAACCTACACCCCTCGGAAAAAATCAAAATCTCCCTTTGTTTTCGGGACCCACACCACCTCTCTCCCGCCTACTACAGCCTCTCACTCCCGCCGCGACCGTCCTTAGCATTCCCCGTGCCTTATTCCCTCTTTCCACAAAGGGCTAGCCCGCTTCCTAATGATACGCTTTCTCCCCGACATTACTAATGCAAGGAGAGGGCAGACTGCCGTTATACCCCGTTTGCTTTCAATGGGATTATACCCTCACCGCGGTCTTCCTTTTGTTATTATTTTGTTTTTCTCTTTTTTATTTCCCTGCGCGGTTTTTTCAACGCCCCCCTTTGCCCTCTGATTGGGCGCTGTCGTCATCCGCGTCCCGAAAGGTCACCTTTCGAAAGGACAGGAAAAAAGGCGCGCTTGCGAAATTGCTTTACTTGTCGAATTTCACTTGATCGAATAATTGTTCGATTCGATGTGTTCGCTTTACGCGACTTACAATGCGATGATTAGAAGGAGAAAGTGTGTCTTTTTGGGGATGGGATGGTTGCTTAATCACGTTTTTGGTTCCTTAATACATGTTCATAATAGGGCACTGGGTTCTTGCTGGCTGAGCCGCATGCAAAACTCCAGCGAATGAGAACAGCATCACAAGGATTAACGAAGATAGTCTTCTAGTTGTTTCAAATATTTTTATTCCATATACTTATTTTATTCGAGAGCATGATTCTCTGCATTGTGTAGTTAATTATGTAGTGTAGTAGTATTTAGAAATCACTCCCATTTTAAATGAAAATTAATAAATAATTAACAAGAAAAAGTGGAAATATATTGGGAATCGTAAAAAAAACTATTATGCCTTGTCGCTTTTGTTTATATATCAAGGTTAAAATGGCTAATTAACAAACATTTTCCAAAACCGATATATTTCAAAATAACATATAAACTGCAATATAAATACAAATATAACATTATAATTTTTATTTTTGCAAGCGAGATTTTCATTGATAGATTTGCATAATATTTTCTGGAACAACTCACTGCACCCTGGGGACAACTGTATCATTATAATTACTTGGAAAAAATTCTAAACACCTTAATTCACATACAGCTTCTTGAGAAAGGTACCTTAGCAACAAGATTTAAAACGACTCATCATCCAATGAAAGAACATTTCGATCATAATGCCTTAGTGAATCTATTCCTCCAAAACCAATGTTTCTCAAAAACGCTTTTGCGAATCATAAGCTTTCAGAAAACTCTTCCAGAAATTTCCATTGCACTAATGAATGCTTCAGTCCAGACATTGCCCTATGGACTCTCACCTTTTACCGCCAGAGAAATTCAATCAGATGAGAGACTTACACCATCATATATTTATTCCCAGAATGACGTAACGCAGTTAAGACCTCACCTGCCGCATCTTCGGATTGATCTTAATTCCTCAGAGCGATGACGTTCGAAATGGGTCCGACTCATTGTTACGCGAACTGTTGGAATGGCTGAATCCGTGATTAGCGAGCGAAGAATTGAATGCGTGTTCTGATTGATGCTTCGGGGACGATTCCACGGAGGAATTCGTCAGAAGGCGCACCTAAGCGCATATCTATGTAAATCGAGGGGGGTAATTGGTCGGTGAGTTCACGCGGTGCCATTTGAAGTCGGTGGGGATAAGAAATTGGAAGGCAATAAAGGGTGATGCGGTGGGAGCGAGGCCATCTTATCTCTCAGACGCTTGATAAGAGTGCGGTCGGCGAGTGTATGAGCACGCGGCGCCGAGCTAGGCGACAATGGCTGGGCGTCACTTTTTCCCGAGAAAACACCAAGTGAGCTCAAACAACGGCTATTAATAAACATATTTCGAAACTCATTTTCCTTGGGATGCGAAAGGAAATTTACGGTAGGCTGGTGGACCTTCCTTTGCGGTTCTGCTCAAGACCATTACCCATAAAAATTCAAACGCTATGTTATACTTACATATCTGTTATACTTGTGAGCGCAATCAACGGTGGGTGGCTTTTTATAAATATATATTTCGAAACTCTTTTCCCTCAGGATGCGAAAGGAAACGTACGGTAGGCTGATGAACCTTCCTTTACCGTTTTCCTCTTCGTCATTGCACTTTAAAATTCAACCGCTGTTTTGTATAATTGTAACTGAGATTGGGCGTTAGTCCTTCATTAAGAAAAATTTCATCGCAAAGAAGGGTAAACTGATATGTTGTATTTTCTTGCATTTACCGCGGTAGATACATACAGCACCTGCCTCGGTGGCGGAGTGGTTATCATACCAGCTGTCTTACCCCGAAATCCCGGGTTCGATTCCGGATAAACGGACTTTCCCTCTTATGGAACGGTTGTATTTATATGGCCATTGTTATTGTTTATGCCTACCAATATAATTATCAGGTATATTTCTTTGAAAATAAATGGAAAAGCACTAGCAGTGTTACACTAATATTTCAGTGTCCTCATTTTTATGAAGGCTGTACAGAAGTCTACTCCAGAAATGTTGATACCTTCCTACGAATTTATATTATATCACCTTATTCCTGTGCTATATCTTATCAACCCGCGATTATTTCTTGGAGAGTAGAAATATCTTTGGAACAGCTGGACGGATGAATTGGACGGAGGTTACTCATAGTAATGGGTGTGCCGAATACTGAAAGTTAAGGTACTGTTAAGGAAAATGGTTGAGGACAGTTTGAAAAGGGATAGACTGAGTAGAAGACGAAGGGAAATGATGTTAGATAATATTAAGGGTGGGTGGAGTTACCAAGAAGCTAAAGAAATGGCATTGAATTAGAAATATTGAAATATAAGGCGTACCGCTGATGGTGAAGTGAATATGTGTCACGAAGTACTAAAACCATAAAAAAAGCCAGCCTGATGTGCATTTCTCTACCCAAGAGGGCATCTTCAGAGGCAGTGGGTGACTCTAAGAAATATTGAAGCAAATAGAGACGGATAGTATTGAGAATAATATCGAGACGAATATATAGAAGATGACTTATGTTTGTGTATGACTCATATTGTAGTATGGTCTTATTCAAATTTTTGGCTACTGATGCAGAGTAGTCTGGGGTAAATCTTGGGAACACCTTAATAAACAGTATAAAGTATTGATAGTTTCAATTTATATTTGGTTGCAAATATAGGAAACAAGACAGCGTTCAATCCTTCACAAATATATCCCTTTTCCTATTTTCGTCTGGGACCAGCAGTCGGTGCGGATGTTCTAATTTCATTCAGAATCCCTCTCAATTACTCATTCACATCGTGTAAAGGGACGAACCTTCCATCTTTGTTAACGACACCTCAGCGGGGCTAAATAACCATTTCTTAGAGCCCGCCCGCTCCAACAATGGGAGGTCAATGAGGGACACGGAGAGAATAGGAAAGTGGCGACTAGCGTGAAAGTCGGGGCATTTTGAGGAGAAAAACATCGACCCCGTGACGCATAAAGGAGGTGAAGAAGTTACCGAAAAGATGGTCGCCATGAGATGTAACAGAAACAGTTAAAGAAATAACATAGAATTTAAATTCAAAAGTAACGGCCCAAGGCATTTCGGAGGCACTAGCGAGGAGTATTTAGGCACCCCTTCGGTATCATTTTTTATTGCAACCCTTATGATAAATAATTTTCAATAACAATTTGGAATATAATTTGCAACGTATTATTAGAAATTTGATATCATTAAAATTTTTTTGTATTCGATAACCTAACGCATTGAACTAAGCTAATAGGAGGGAGGTTAAATTCTTTTTTGTGATAATGGAAGTACTATATTTAATCCTGCCTCTATTTCTCCGTTGAGAAGCAACGAATACTTCAGCTATTGTTACTATTGTTTTTTCTCCTCACATTTCCCTAATCTTAATACTATAAATTACTTAAATTATTACTAATTAAGATCTTTTTCTACACTTTCTTCCTACTGCCATTCCCTCCAATACTATCTTCATTATAAAATTATGACTTACGTAATAACTTAATATTTCCATATTTAAGAAATCATTTCATCGAAGTTCAACGTTATCTATACGAAAAACCTCAGCCAATACCAAATTATTGGTATTTATCGTTGTAATCCTACGACAGAAAAAGGAAGTAAGAAAAGCTAAAGGGGAAATATATATGCCCGCATTTATTTAGAAGTATACTCTCGACTGCACGGCTGTAAGAACTTGTTCTGAAAAAATATTCTTCGGGCAGTAATTTTTAATTCCGCGAATAAAATTTACTCATCGCCTTTCATTCGCAAGTACAAACTTATTAAATCCACTTAAAAAAACGTTTCACGAACGACAATGACTCAGTATCCTCCGCGTATGTTTCCGGTTTACAAATTGCTGGAGCACGCGCGACCATTCGTCGACAATAAATAGGTAGTTAGTATAGCAGGAGCGACGGCATGCATGTACGCTAGATATACGAAGGTCAGCAGATGAGTGGATGTCTCCGCATTATGTTTTTAATAAACAAAAGTTGCGACACATCGGATAGGAGGCACACTTATTTCCGAATAGCCTCATTTATCGTTACAGCCATGACACTGGAGGCTTGTCATACGAGGTTACGACAGAAGGTATTGAACGGCGACAGGACGACGTTGCGATGATTATTCGAAGAATATTAATGCAGATGAGGAATCTAAGGAAAACGTTCTTGATGGTTGACCCTCCACTGCATATCATAATTCTAATCGCAATCATTTTCAGGATATTCGGGTTCAGCTTTTATAAAGTCCATTGACGCCCAACCCAGTTTTCCTTTTTTATTTCCGAGAAAATATATTCAAAAATATATTTCTTGGATAACTTAATAAGAATTAGAATTTGTTGTAATATTTGACTGCATTCAGCAGAAGGTGGTGCCAAATCCTATTATTAAAATTATGTGTGAGCCGACTGATTAGATGGTATCAATCGAGAAGTGCCAGAGCGTTGAATGTCAGAGTAAGTTGTAATAGAAGATCAGTTTTTGTCAAACATCTGCGTGAGAAATACCATGGTGATTCTTATCAAAAATGTGAATTCAAAGAGAATTTTTCATTAGCAGTTCGGGAGCATTGAAAAGCAAATCGTCTGTTTCTTTCTTCTTCCAAATATTAATCATCCCTTTGGCCAATATATTGATTGTCATATTTAAACCTAGATTATGATTTACTCGTTTTTATAAACCAAGTCCTTCCTTTATTATACTAGACTTTCGCGATATATTATCTTACACCATGCTGCTATTCTATGGAGACGTCCTAAGATCATGTCACAGTCGGACCAAGGCAGTAAATTTGGTCCTATAGAATACAGGATATACAATTCTGTTTTCTGGTTCTACTCAGCGGTAGATACTCGAATGCAGCATCCAAACCTGGATTTCTGTTGCGTATTCCCTTTTTGTATGGATATCATTTTGAATTCTTTTTCCTCAAATTATGTACAGGAATTAAGAGTATTAGACAACACCTAACTCATTTAGTTATACTTCCTAAGGATACTGCGAGAATAAGAACATGGCTTATTAAATTAAATAATTTAAAACTCCTTCTGCTCAGAACATCAGCATTAGTTACCCGAAATAATTTTGACATATTTGCGGACACTGTATAATGCCCACGAGGAAATACTGCTGATAAGAGAAAATAAATGTCTTGGAGACCACATTGAAAAAATCATGACTCATGTCCATAAGCAACGAAAAGCGCTGAAGGTTCCTTTGAGGAAATTCGAGCTTGGGAAACCAACATATTTGCTTATCACTAGCAAAAACACAAATGACACCGAATTCGCGATGAAAAATGCGAGTATCTGAAGAGTGAGGCCGAAATAAACATCGGCGTGTTTGATTAAATGTGGCAAGTGACGAGATTTCCCAAAGTTTGGTTTATGACGAGGGTGATCGAGAAAGAAAACACACAAAAAGCGGAGAATTTGAGAAAATGTGGCAAGGAACGAAAAATTTATTCCTGCTAGTCATTACAAAAATGTTAAATGTTACCATCGTGTCGGGAATGACCTTTAAAAGGATAAAGTTTACGCAGACAACCATGTTCCTAAATTTTGGAATTTATTTTCCTAATCTGGCGGACCAGAGGCGTATGGCAAGACCCTTCGTTTATGTAAACAAGAGCTATTGATTTAGGTTTTTTACATAACTTCTGCCGAATGACTCAAATTCTTTCACCCCTGCTTTGGGAGAAATCTGAGGCATTTGACCGAGTGTAAACTTTACACATGAAACGTTCGAGAAGATTTCATCAAAATCTATACTCGAAGAAATATACTTGAACTCGCCGTGAAGAAGTTCCTCCACGTAACACAGTTACGTTTATTAACAGAAACAAAGTAAATTAGGTACATTTTTTTGATGAAGCACTCTTATGAAAACTTCTACTAAATGGTATGCTTTTATAATTATTTCAAAGAATATTAAAAGTGGAAAAATTTTTTTTCAACAGTTTTTTTAGCATTTCTAAACCGTTAGTTTCCAGCTATGAATGTAACATATTCTGGGCGTTAACTCTGTATAAAAGAACAATACCCCTGGACGTGATAGGTGCCACGTTTTTGCCGGACGTTTTCCTGTAAAAAACTTTAAAAAATATGTGGTAAGAATCGAATAAGAATTCTAGTAAGAATATCTACAAGTAAATTCTATGGTGTTAGACCGGACTTCGTGGAAAGCCATAATAAGAAATGAGTAAAGCACTTCGTTATTTCCACACAATATTATTTATTTAAAAAAACGACCGGTTTCGGCTAACGCCATCCTCAGGTCATAGGTATGAGGGATTACCTGAGGATGGCGTTAGCCGAAACCAGTCGTTTTTTAAATAAATAATATTGTGTGGGAATTACGAAGTGCTTTACTAATTTCTTAATATCTACAAGGTTTGAATATTTACCTGTTATTAATGAGATTGTAAAAGGGGATAAGAAAACAAGACGGCGTTTTAAAGTCAAAATCCAGCTCTGAATCCTAAAAAGCTTTGATTCGATTCCCTTTGAAAATAGGTGACGTCGTAGAACAAATTTTTTCTCTTAGAAGTTTTATTTTTTAGTTTCATAGGTATGAGGGATTATTGAATTCTCAACTCATGCTCTATATTCTGCTGAATTTTTGACAGGGAATGAGGTACACTAAACAGGGTCAGTTGTGAGGTATTTATTGCTTTCCTTTCTGTGTCAAAATTTGGAAATCTATTAGTAAAGCAAAGTACTACGTGTGCACTACCTTAGCATTATAGTTAACATTTTCATATTATTCTGTGGAATTCGTAGGAGAGACCAAGACTAACATCGCTATTCAAAATGACTCATTAATCAGTGTATTTCATTAGTCCGCAGAACATATGTTCCTGTACTGCTCGTCCTTAGAGAGAAAAATTTGGCTGATGATAGACACATTGTTATTTACTCTGCACAAGAGGGTGTATGAAATACAGTGCTTCATTAAGGACTGGTAGCAAAACAAGGACATAAGTAGGCCCTGCTCATAATTATGCTCTTTTCGAACGTGGTTGGTTGTTGGTTGGTTGGTCTTGCTTTACACTTCCAGCGATCTCTGAAGCACGTATGCAAAATGAATTCTCTATGCGAAGGATCGTGTTTTCCTTTCCCTTCCCAAACGTACGAAAAACTGACCCTTTAATGAGATGAAATTTCGAAACAGCGGCGGCACGCATGTGTCGCCATTATTACCAAATGGGAAACATTACAATTTTTTGAGGAGAGAAAAAAGGGTGGAGTCGAAGACCCCTGGGAAGGGCAAGAGGAATGCGAGAGAGGAAGGGGTGGACAGAGCGCAAGATATTCGTTGGACAAGGCGCACATTATCATATAGCCTCTCGACCTTCCCCTTCCCGGACTTTATTTTTGTGCTTTTTTCGCCTCCTCATTGTCATCCGAGAGAACCATTCCACGACGTCAAGAGGTTCTCAGAAGCCCTTTTTTCGTCGCTTCCGAGGAACCAAATCCGTCCGTCTGTCTCTGTAATTCATGACCGGTGTCGGTTTTTCTGCTGATGAACGTGTGACGTTGCAATTACGAGTGGTCACAGAAAAAAAGACGAGTTTTTTGTCGTTTCTAATTATTTTGAGCCTTTAGTTTCCAGTGTTGGCCTTGGCTCGAGACTTGTCACCCAAGTAACTTATCTGATCATACCATTCTCCGCCGAAATAAATACGTAGTTGTGAATGCTCCTACCGCCTTTCCTACAGATTTGCCTATGCCACGACGACATTTAATACAACAGCGGTACTCTTTGCAATATAGCTGTTACACTCTGAAGTATCAAAGAAAGACTTTCAGTTAATTCACCAGTTTCTATAAAAAAAAGTTCAGGAAAAGAGCAAGTAAGTATCTACTTAGTAGCTCTTCTAAGTATGTACTTAACACAATTCCCGGAATCCGTTCATGTGAGAAAAACTGACAATGATTTCGCCCACTGTCCAACATTACCAATATTTAATTTAATAATGCATATATTGCTAATATTGGTTTGATTTGGTCATGGTCTCTTTATTTTGCCAAATCTGAATATAAAAGAAAATCATACACTGGTTTGTACCGAACTTTTTTATAAAAACTTTCAATAAATTTTTATAGTATCTTATAAATATTAATCATTAGGCCAAACATCAGTCACTATTGTTTTTAATGTATTTTGTTCCAGAAATTTCGACTGCTGCAGTGATGAGGTTAAGTATGAACTTATTGATTTTGATACCTCCGCCGTACACCACGTGGTGGCGCTTGGTGATAGTGGACTTTTACGAGATAAAATATTGGCTTGGGCATTTTCTTCGCAATTCCCGCTTACAGGAGTGCACTTGTTTGGAATTCATCGCTAGTTAACAATCTCGCTCCCGTGATAACCACGAGCAATTGAGAATAGCTTAGGTAAATGGAACGTGCGGCTACTGCAATGTACAAACTTAAAAGCGTTCTCACAAGATACGGTGTCAACCGACACCTCATGTAAGACCCCGCATTTGGGTTAATGGTATTATTGCAGGAGTCCGACTTAAGTAAGCAATACTTTCTTCCACTCTTAAGCACTCTCTGTTCCGCTCACCATTCTCAAGAGCCTCAGAAGTAGGATGTTCACGGCTTTGAAACATTGGGAGGCGTAAACTTTTTTCCCTAATGCACTCACGCTTTACTGCATCCTTTAATGTTGTCCGTGGGATAAGTAGGTTTACGCGCAATCTAACAGTTAAGTGGCGGCGCTTCGACTGCCGATGTGTGCAGCTTTCCCCCGGGATGAGATGGAATTGACGTAATCAGTCCCATCTTCAGATTCAGTTTGCAACGAAGATGGTCCAGCGAATGGGTAGCCTCAGACAGTAAGCAATCAACGGAGCAATAAAGATTGAAAATCGGAAATCGATAAAAACGTCTCAAATTAATATGTATGCTTTTATTTGGTGTTTGAGAATAAGGAGATGATGATATTTCCGAAGTTCTAATCATACATTTACCTCGCGATTGAAGCGTACGAACGTTTCAAAAATTTACTCTTTTTAAATTTCTTGAGCAAACTCGAGGATACCTTTTGAGTGTTTGAGGTAGAAATCTTAATTCAACCAAAGAAGATTAGATGCATAAAAAACTGATACAATTCTGGTTTAGGTTTGTAAGTTTTAGTTATATATTTTAGTATACTGAAGAGTTAAAAAGTGGTAATTTTTATAAATACCATGGTGAATTGTATAAACTGGAAGGTTTAAAGTAATACTCGATAGATTTTTTTCCATGTTAAACGTAGACGGTTTTAGTTTTTCTTTGTATTGAACGAAATATGATATGATACTAAAATATATCTGACTGCAATATGGTGTTCATACTGCTACTGACTGAAGAACTTTCTTCAAGTTCAACATTCTACAGTAAAGAACAATTTTTCTGCGGTATTTGTGAAAATTTCTGTATCTTCTACGTTGTTATCTATCTCTCTCTTTCTGTCAATCTTTTACACATCTTTCGCAGATCTTTCACGCTCTTCTTCTGTTTGTGTTTTCCCGCATCGGAAATATTTTCAATGATCAAAATGATCAGTTATTTATCCTAAAAACAATTCTTCTTTCCATAGTTCCTTTCTATTTGAACTTGAATTGTTAAAAAGTTGTATATATTATTGGTTATATTGTTGTCATTTTGTGTATTTCTATCACACAAAGGTTACGTGGAAAATGGGACTTCCTTATTTCGCCCAAGAAAGACGCACTAAACAACTCTCGAGTCATCAGTGGCGTGTGGCAGAGTATGCATTATCACTATCCTTAACTAATCTACCGTACTTGCTTCTCTAATAGACTACGGAAAGATCGACCAGAAGTAACTATTGTATACATAGTTTTTGCAGTATTTTGAAATACCAGGTTTTTGTCAGAACTTGGATTAGCTTTTCCTTTTATTACTTTGAAATCCGTAGGAAATATTCAACTTGAGTTAAATGTAAGACCAAGTAGCATTTACTGTAATTTCACGGAACACACATTTAGATATCATAAAACTTTGAAGCCAATTCAGCGTTGAGAGCGGCACTTGGCAAAGGCGGATGCTATCACCAGCGTCTGAGAGGACGAAGCCTTTAAATTGAAAAGCTTTGAATCGTCATACAATGTGCTTTACTTTTTATTCGTCTGCACTCACGTTCGCTGAGACGTCTGAGGAAGTGGTCACTTTGACGCTTCCGCTCGCTTAGCCATAACAAGAGGGAGAATCTTTTGAGAGGGAGTGATGCTATCCCTCGGCGAAAGCGGAAGTTTCGTTTCATTAGAATTGCATTACTAAATGCTGAAAATAATTTTTCAACTCCATTCAGATAGCTCCGTTTCTTATCCAAACCTTCTTGGGTAGTTTCGTGAGGGCAGATCGTAGGTAGATAATTTAAATTTATATTCACATAACTACCGTGTTAACCATGGTATGAGATGTATCTACACCAGCATTATATCTATCAAACTAAATCTTAGTAGCTTCTGAAATGAAGTCTGTCGAGTAAACAGCCCGAAGGTTGGTTGGAACCAGCGTTCTTTTTTGTTTGGTGTACCAAATTTCGGGATATCCTTCATAGTTCTTGCGTCACAATAAATACCTAGGAGCTACATTTATTGCATATCGAATATGAGCTCTGTGGGATAAACTACTGAATTGCCTGTGTTTTATGGGTATTTCCTGGATATTATTATAGGGACGAAATTCAAATTTCTTAAATTCAGAGTTAAACCTAACTTAACCAACACAAACCAAGAGATACTTCCATGGAACCAGGCGTGACAAGCCTCCGAATATTTGTGTTTTCATCTCTTTCGTTGGAAGACTATTGGCTTTTAGTTTCTTTTAAATACTTATATATTTAAATACTGAAATATTTAAATACTTAAATATTTAAATAATTCTTATAAATAGTTCCAATTACAATTTCGTGTTTTTAATTTTGAAGTCATTGAAGTTTGAATGATTGATCTGATTTAAATAATTCTAAATGTTAACTCCGTATCCGTATCTTAATATTGTTAAGTGTAAATTGTACTCCATACTTTCCTATAAATGTTTGTGTTTTTCTTCTTTCTCTTTATTTCTTTTTTGTATCTCTTTGTCTCCTTTTTTGTGTTTAATTTTACTTATTATCTTTATTATATCAGATGTAATTTTGTATCTGTTTGTGATGAATAAATATTATTATTTGTTGCTAGATGAACGTCAGCCGTTCAAATAGCGATTGGAGGAGCCAATTCGAGGTAATGTTGTCATAAGGCGGACCATTGTTGAAAAATGGAAATTACATTTCCTGCATAACTTTCCACGTTGTGTATTTCATCCCGTCTTTCCAAGAGCCATCGATTGTGGCGCGTCGAATGCAAATATCGACTGGGTAATGAATAATGCTCTAATGAATTGCGGGGAAAATTACGGCGTTTCCGGCTGATAACTCGAACGGGTGTCGTGCAAATTCGCATTGCATAACACATAGTTCCGTATCAGGTGCGAAATTGACATCGCATTGAATGAGTCACTCGGAAAACAATGGGAAGCGATGCTTTGTTGTATTGTCGCTTTGCCAGTGTTTTCCAGGCGTGGGCTGATACCGCATGTGCCCGCATGCCCTCCAAATGTGTTTTTTTCGGAAGAGGACTGTACCTTTTCCGCAGTAGTCACGGAGATCTAGGTATACATGTAACGCTGCTCGATGTGGTGCATATTCGTATAGTGACGATTACCTTATTTTATCTTCTAATACTCCGATTACCGTAGGTTTCGCTGGTTTTTCACACCCCCCTCTTTGTGGGTATTTTCTTACTGTCGTGTAGAGTTTTTTTGAGTGAAAACTTGGCATTTACGCGCACAAGATAGTTTTCTTCTTTGTTCATTTTTCAGTCAAGCTCTTTCTTCGAAATTTCATTTGAAGTGTTTGATATAAGAAGAGACTTATTAGTAACCTCAATCTCGCCAAAATAAAAGACGTATTATTTTTATTACATGAGGGAATCATACGTAGAATTGTAACAGGAATCATCTATGATTATACCGTATATTATTATATATTATTATAAGTACTAAATGTTTTTATCTGAAGATTCAAGCTGTTTTCTTTGTTATTTCTTCTTTAATTACACTTTGGTTAAGAACAACCGATTGACATCTTGACGAATTAGGGTTTCTATAGCAAAAACTAATAACGTAATCCATAAAGTTAAATAGGAACTTGACATATAAGACAATATCGCGATTTTACTCAAACATTATGACAAAATTAAAATATTTTATTACTAACTAGTTCCCTGAGTCGGAAACCAAATGATTCGAATAAGTTTTCTATTGTTCTCTTTAATTTTTAAATAACGAGGTTTTACTCAAATACGTTTGTAATCTTTAGAATCACCTTCAATGGGAAAATATTCCTCCATGGGGAATCGAACCTCTGCTTTCAATTAGTAGAAAATTGTGACGAACGCGGTGTGTACAACGCAATTGCACGCAGTGTGAGTTGCTCGTAATTCATTTACGGTATTATCTTCCCATTAACTGTGCTTGGGGATGATTGATAAATTCCCGAGCCTAAGATTAATGGCTCTTCAGTACCAAGAGTTGACAGCTGTTTAAATTTGCTTATAAAACTACCAACAGCTTTATGGCCACGTGAGAAGGTTCTTCGTTCGACGATACCACCACCGCATCGACTGGAATAAGACGTTAATATTGCTGCATTCCAATCCATCACATGTTGGATTTATCCGTTACGCTGTTAATGATTGTGTTAAATAATTCTAGATGGACTATCTTATCCAAATAACTTTCCCTTCAAAATCTTTTATTGGAATTTTCTTGGAATATCATCTTAATTCTAGTAATCTAAGCTTACATATTTGTATGCACACAATTTACATTTGTATGATTCATATATAAATAACCACCAAGCAAATCATCAAGGCATTTTAAATGTAATCTCTTTGTAGATCATTATTTCTCGATCGTGAATTCAAATATCTCGCCTCTTGATCTTTATGCCTATTCGCATAATTTATATCTGTTTTCGCTCGACCTGTTTCAAATAAAATTTATCGTCTTTGATCTTATTTTTAATTTATCAAAATTATATTACATTCCGTTTGCCTTATGTATAAAAATATATCCTTCGATGACTAAATGTTAAGCTATTCTTAAAATGGTCTTCTCGGGGTTTAGTAGGCATAGTACCTGTGGCCTATCGATTTTCGAATGCTCCCATAACCAACCACACTTGCCGTTTTGAACTGAATCCATAATGCGCCACATTGCAGTTTACCTAAGAGGGACACCCATATTTTAAATATTCCCTATTTTGTGTTACGAGCCCTTTTATCCACAGAGGCGGTGGAGAAGACCCCTAGTCCCCCAGTTCGCCGCTCTTCACATTGCGGAAACTTAGGCTCTACGACCCCCTCGCTCGACCTGTGGCAGCACCTGCTTATGGAGGCAGGTCGCTCCAATACATTGCCTCGATCCTTGCGTGTATTCTCTTTGCTTAGCAGCTAACGGATAACTTTTCTTCTTTTATAAGATAATACCAGCATTTGTATTTATAATACTGTTTATATAATAATATTATTATATAAATAGTATAAATGTATAGTATATATGGGTAACATACCCATTTTATTTATGATTTGTTATTGTAAATGTTCTAAATCATAATTTAACACGGAAAATTTATTATGTATTAAAATTTAGGATACCTTTATGGAGACGTAAAAGTATTGCTCGATACATTTTGTTCACCATCGAGGTTAGTGGCGAAGATTTTTTCCTCCGGATTACGCCGAATTATAAAGAGGGTAATTCAGTTCATGTTGCGAGAATTTGATTTACAAGTTTCAACTATTAGGTTATGGCGGCCGAAGAATTACCGCCTATTATGTGAATCAAAGGCCTCGATCTTAAGAAATGTTAAGAAAATGAAACTCGTTGAGTAATTTTGTTTCACTTGCGTGGATATGTTCCACTTTTAGTATTCTGGCCTGGTGAGGAATGCAAGAGTAAACTACCTCACTCCTCGTCCTTCCTGAAAAGGCCTAATTCCCCTCAACTAGCTCTAGAAGTTATTGTGAGAATGGATGGACCAGCCGGTATTCGGGGTCAATACTTTACAGACAGTGAATCTAGTCTTCAATTGTACTTGTGGCATTTTCTTTTTCAGCGAATTTTCCTGTATTCACAAAGAAGGGATTTTCGGTATCTATTATGAAAATTCGTTTCGCAAATTTTAAATGAGTTGAAGATTGAAAAAATATGAACGTCACTTACCTTAATTAGTCATTAATTATATTTGGTCACTTGGTTTAAAAACCACATTTAACCAAGTTTCAATAACCACATTAACAGCAATAATACGTAGATTATAATATGATTCATATATGATGATACCCACCCAGGTTAAAGTATTGTACACACGTACATACAGCACATCAAAAGCGAATCGAACTTCTTTTTACCCTATGATATAAGGAAATCATTTTGTTTTCATGCACTGCTCCATGGGAGACTCCCCGACCATGTTGAAACCTATCATGAAACCATTGAAACCATTCACTCGTAGCATTCGATCATCACCTCATCCTAAAATTTATTTTCCCCTACATTCTCCGTTAGCTCTCTTGGCCATCATCGATATCAAAGCTCAATCTCGTTCCATCATCAAACCATTACGTATGTGAACTACTCCGCCGGACTATTGATACCAATCCTCCAATCGACGTCCGTTCCGCCGGCGAAGGCTCATTTTTTTTCTCCGTGCACTCGCGCACTCACCCGCCGTCCCCACCCTCCCCTTGGATTGGCCGAGCGTCCACCACTGACCACTCGGCCCATGGCCTGCGTCGGGACGCCGGCGCCGTAATGCCCATGTGTGTGCACGTGCTTTCGCGGGGGAGATGCTTTGGCCACACGCCGGCGTCGCTCGCCTCTGCCGAGACGCCCGCGCCGCCCAGCGGACGATCGGGTGAACACTAGCGACGCCCGGCGTCGTTTTCCCCCCGTCGCTTCCCCTCGACGTTAGTCCACCCGACACGCAGCGCCGCCCCCGTGGCTGCGGAGGAGATAGGAGGACCTCACTCCCCCCTCCCGCGGCCTACGCCCCCTCCCCACCCCGCCCTGAAACTGCCCCCGCTCGAGAGGCAGCGGAGAGAGCCGAAGATAGGGGAAGGGAGAGGGGCGAGCAAAGGGTCGGCGTGGAAGGGAGCGGCAGTGGTGTGGGGGCAAGAGGGGAGGCAGAGAAGGGGACACTGGCGGTATCGAAGAGAGAGGCATCGGCTAGTTCAGGCCAGGCCAGCCCCCTGTTTGGTACGGTCTCGCGCTCTGCCGTGGCCGCTCTCTCGCTACTACACGCCATTTGGGGCTCTCCTCTCCGGTCGGTTCTCGTGTGGATCTCCCCTGGATACAGAGGGGGAGGAATTGCGAGAGGGGAGGGGTAGAGGAGTCCTTCCTCCGACCCGACGTACACCATTCGGCTGCAGTCCACGGGAAGGTGCCACCCTGTCCACTAAACACGGAGCACCCATAGCATAGCAGCGGTGTGGGAGGAAAACACTGCCTACCCGAGTGGACTTTATCAGTTGTGAATTCTAGTGACGATACCGTTCCGTCGCTTACGCCCGGAGATAAGGCGATCGTGTGCCCGGGGATTGTGGACATCGGACATGGTGTCCGTCGCGGGTTAAGCGCCGCGATTAGCTGTGTAGTGGGACGTCGGGGTTGCGCCGGCGGTGGAGTGACACCGCGCTGGGCGGGCCCCTATCTATGGCCGGCGACGCGCCCGACGCCGGCGACGCCCGATCGCGGCCGCCGGGGATCGCCTGAGTGGACGGATCCCGCGCTCGACATCCGCCCCCGCCGTGAGATACGGCATCTTCTCGTCGTCCAGGAATGGGACATACTCTCACGAGCCGACCTTATCTGAGGACTTGAAGATTTTCGCGTGCCCGAGGCGCTTGTTGTTCCCAGTGCACCTGACGCCTCCCGAGTACTTGTACTTCACGGGTCGTAAAGGACGTTGGCCTTGTTAAGTCGTTCCCGATCGACGACGTCTTCACAACGTTTCATCCGAACTTTCTACGTGCGACATCGTGGAAGTGAAGAGGATTCGAGTTGCTTCTCTTCGCTTTAATTCACAAACGTTGACGGTTGATCGCCGTGTTATCTGGTTAACCAGTTTTAAAAGTGTGTGTTGATCGAAACAAGTGCAAAGCCCCTTGAGTGTGATCAGTTCAGAGTTGGATTGTTATGACAGTAACCGAGCATTGACAGTAGAACTGTCGCGGGGTTTTGTGTTCTCTCCCTGGACACAAGTGACGTTCGCCTTCAGTGGCGGTGATACCCACAGTGTCGACTTTGGCAAAAGCGGCCCAATAAACTGTCTGCATTCAAGATGAGGATTAAGATGCCAGCGGTTCGCATCGCCCAAGGTACGTACAGTGACTTTTTCTCAATTCTTCGAAGCGTGACTCCGGAGTGGTCTCGCCTATCGCCTCGTGTCGTTCCCCGGAGCACTGGGAAATGTTCACTCACCTCTTACGGTTCAAACGTCAAATCTCATGTCGGCGGCACGTGTACCCTCAAGTTTACTGTCCTCATATCTCTCTCTGCGCGACACTTGGTTTTTCTCCTTCCTTTTCGTGTCGTGCGTGTGATTCGGGCGTGATTCCGAGGTGGTTAGCTCACGTTACTGATCCCCTGTGAGCGCGTGTCGCCGTTCCGTGCTTCTTGGCCGAAGTCGCCTCGGACGCCTTGCTATCTTTTGCGGTGGGGTTGTCGCACCGTAGGATTATGAGGGAATGTGTATGTACACACTACCGAGTGTACCGGTGGTTATTATAAATCGGGTGTGAGAGAAATAGCGCGGTGAAGTAGTTAGACAGCCGCGGTTGAACGTGACGAACTCCGAGGTTCGTGGTGATGGTTTTTGCGAGGAGTTACGCGTTCATTTGCCCATCTTCGGATGTCATACTCTCTGCAGAGGAACTCTGTGAGGTAGTTCGCAAGACAAGGTACTGAAGACCCGCATCAGGTGTGTAGGAAAAGAGTAGGATTCACTTGTATGATCGGGGTACCTGTCACGGTGCCCTCAATAAAAATTTACCTTTGCGAACTCGACCGTCACTAAGTTTGATCATTAGGTCTTCGGATGGGTATCACAAATAGACAGGGATTTGTTCTCCTCGGTGGCGAAGAGTTTCGGCCAATTAAGCCCGGAGGTACATCGGCTTAAGTGTCTCAAACGACCCGAGTTTCTGTTAGGAGATTTCCTTTGGAAAAAGTCCCTCGGAATTAATCGTTCTTGCTTCCTCATTTAAGTCCCACAATGAAGCGTGCATCCAGATATGTAAACAAAGCCAATTACCTCATTATCTCCCCGACAACACGTCTCGTTTTGCTCGCGATGTCGAGTAAATAAAGCTTTTCTTTTCCGTGGAATTTTTCAACCCGCGAAACTTTTGAGAGAAAGGGATTCGGGTTCACGCATTGAGTGACATCTCCAATCAGCGAAAAAGAAAGAGGGACGAAGTGGATGTTCGCGGGGGAGGAAGCGGGAGTCTCCGGGGGAGGCGAGGGATTAAGACGGTTTCGCTAGTCGGAGAATGAGATGGGAATTCGGAAGGGGTGAATGAGACGGCGGAAAGATTTACTCGGGAGGAGGAAAAGATGGAAGGCGGGGGTGGCGAGGAGAGGGAAGAAGGAAAATTATCATTAAGAGACCGATTCCTCCCACCCCCCAACTCCTACTCCTTCGCCACCTTCGAACTACTACCAACCCCTCCCACTCCAATCTTTCTTTTTTCTTTTGAGAGGGAAGGAGGAGTTCTTTTTTTCAAAGAAAAGTCTTCGCGATTTCATCCAAGGAGGAACAGTTCGGCTCGAGAGTCAGAGAAGATAAGTTGTGGTTTTGCGTTTGCGAAGGGTACTTACGAGTGGAGTTTTTCTCACCTTCCTCTCAGGGATTCAGATACACGGGGAATTCGGGGATATCTCCCGATATGTTACGATACATTAGTGTTTCGAGTGCGTAAGTTCCTCCATCTAGCAGTAATTCGTTTGCGTCGTAATTGCTTGTTTGGTTCCTCAGACGGTTTCGGGACATCTCTTTGTGTTTCTCAATGAGCGGTGCCTTTAATGCACTCGAGTACTTGGTTCTAAGGAGCGATCACCTTACGGTTAAAATTCTCGGTGAGGTTTTGGGCAGGGCGGTTTTTTTATTGTAGGTTTCGTGGGCCCTACGGCTTTTTTTGCCGGGGCTATTCGCTCGGGTCGGAGTGATAGTCGAGAGGGCGGCCCCTCTCGGAAGAGACCGGCTGGGAACGGCGCGATTGCCGGCAAAGCGAGTGCTAGCCGCCCCTTGCCGTTGAAGCCCGTAGCAGGTCCGGGTGTAGGGAAAAAAATCCCATCTCCGGATAGGGATGGGCATCTACCTTCCACTATTTCATATCCCATTAATCGCTCTACTTCATTGCAAGCATATTTTCATTCAGTTATCCTTTTCGAACCAGTTGTAATAGTTATAAACGGCTAAGGAACCTCGTCGTTGGTGATGAATGAACCGTGTTCTCTCGTGAAATTTCGGTAAAAACTCAATCTCGTTTCGTATTTACGGTGTCGATTCACTATTCGGACAGTTCTTTGTTCTCTTATCTTCGGTGCAAAGAAATACATACTTGCCTTTCGCGTTTTTTGGAGTTCTCAAAGACCGAATGACGCAATCTTCCATTGTGACTTTTATCTTCGGTGTGGAATCGCAATTATTTTCCTTAATATTCACTGTTGCACAAAGAATACTTTTAAACAATGTCCGCCATGGAATGTATATTCATATTTATTGCTTTTCAAGATCTTATGCGAAGATGAATGAGTGGAAATATTTCCTTGTATGGAATTCAGCGACTTAGCGAACTGTTGAAAATTGTGTTCAAATTAAACTCGAATCATTTTCCCAAGCTTTGAAATTAAAAAAACATTAGATTTGGTGATACTTTTTATTCCAATCCGTTCTGATGAATGGACCTTGTATCGTCTCGTGTCTTACTCTCCAAGGGATCTCGTTTTTCTAAAATGATAAAATTCTCCCGAACGACTAAGTGCAAATTTCGAATTCGAACCTTCCTATTCAGGATACATTTTTCGCCTCCGAACGGAGAGAAAAAGCTTGGCAATTTTATTCAGGGACTCCACTCCTTCCCTCCACCGCCTTAGCCTTCGTAACAACTTGAGAAAGAATAACCATCTTCCCCACCTCAGTCACCCCACGGTGTCTCCCGTGTGGCAGGCAGGAAGAGATACGTCTTCGCCCCTAAAGAAAGGGATTAATTCTCGCGGAAATAATTCGCGGGGTTTTCTCGAAATCGCCACGATTTCTCGCCGTGAAAGGGGGCCCCCTTCGTTTTTTAATTCGAAGCCACGGTGGGTCCTCATCCCGTGACTCGAAACATTTTCCTCAGCCTCATTTCTCAATGTGCGCATTTTCCGGTGAAGTGGCGACAGAGAAGGAATCCCCCGTCTCACGAGAGTGCCATATTGAAAATAAACTGAGGAGAGAATGGGCAAGGGTTCTCCGCATCCGGTAAAACTCCTCGTTGCATTCCTTCTTAGCATTTATACCCTCACTATTCCTTCGCCTTTCCGTCCTCACACCCACGAGGAACTCCAAGGAGTCCGGCGTACGGTGTTTGGACACGGAAAATAAACCCTCAGGATGCATTGAAGAGCAAGGGAGTCGTCAGCTTGGCCCCTCTCCGTTCCCTTATTCATTTTATCACTATCACGCGTGCATGCACACGGTCGTATTTTTCAGCGATGTAAAATAATGTCGTTGGTGGTAAGATCAGGTTCATTTATTCACATGTCCCATCCTCCCTCCCATCTTCACCTGGCTTTATTACAAAATCGCAATTATTCCACGCTGATCTTACTCATAAAATACACTTCCAAATGCGACGATGAATAAGATGCATGCCCCGATGAAAAAGCGTCACCACAATGGCGCCTTCCTCCTCTTAGAAACCTGATTTCTTTATCTCCTCGACAGTTTCTACGCTCTTATGCTCTTAAAAACGGGTACGGCTACATTTTTCAGCTCGAAGCTAAACGTTTGAGACACTCGGAATTCTCCGCGCTAGAGAAGCCTTCCCCCGCTCCAGAAATGCGATGAAAAAAGGGCCTCTCTCGCCGCTAAAAACTTATTTAAGGGAGCATAAAAAGGCGTTCGTGACTCTATTACTCGTTAAAAGCGCCAGCGTAGGTTTATGCACGGGATCGCACGTATTTTTCGCTGCGAGTGCGGGGAATAACCAAAACAAGGCCCGTGAGGTCGAGGGCTTCCGGCGGTCCACGGAGGAGGAGGCCGGGAGAAAGGTCTGATAGGGATTTTTTTATGGGATGTATGTTTTGTAGAGCGTACACGCGATGAGAATAAACCAGGAGGGAACAAATGAGTACGGGGTTGTGTATTAAGCACCGCTTGATGAGTATTTTTTTCGTTGTTTAACCGTATTTCCAACGGGACGTATTTCTGCAGGTAGGATCATAATTCTCGGTTGTTTTTGACTAGATGGTTACGGGAGAGCCAAGTGATGGGGCCGAGTTTTATTTTTTCGGGATTAAGAAGTTGAATGAAGTTGTTATCGCCAAAGCGCATGGGTTGGGACGAAAATTATGTTTTCGCTGCGCAGAGGTTCCGAGGTTTATTATAAATAAGATGAACGTGAATATCGTGTCGTATTTATGTTGGAGGATAATAGGAATTGGAGGAAAATCGTAAATATGTCGTCTCGTATTCGTAAATAATGATGTATGCTAGGTTTTTACGTGAATTTCTTTAATTTCGGTTGACTCACGATAGGATGGGAAACAGCTTAACTTACTTTACACAGCTTTACCACTTATTCTAAACTTCTTTATCGAGATTTTTCATTTTCCCAAGTTTTTACGTTACTTTTCGCTGGTTCTGCTGATGACAAACAAAACTGGTTATCCTTTAGCCGAAATTACGTTAGAAAGATGTACCCAACAGAGCTTCTCAACGGTTTTACGATACTCCTTGTTTTGCGTACGCAAAAGCGATGGCCAGATATTCTTTCATTGTTACCCTCTACCTTTCCTTCCAGCACGTTAATGGACGGCCTTCCTTCCGAGTACTCGAGTTTCCTTGCCCATTAACGGTCGAGCAAACCCTCGCTCCCGAATCGGAAAGACGGAGAAAACCCGTGAATAAAAAACGCCGCGATAGAAAGGGAAAAAATCAAAGGTAGAACCACACCCCGTGGACTCTGACCAGTCCACTTCTCCATATTTTCCAGTTCGCAGTCCCTTTCTGCCCCTCGATTCTTCCCATCCTAGTTTTTTATGCCCTCGAATCAAGTCTTCTCTGCATTGTTCGGAGAGGACACCCTGCCCACTACCCTATCCTTTCGGACTTCCCTCGTCCTCCTCACAACCACACCCTAGCCAACACCCCGCACCTCCCAACAGCACCCCCTCCCTCCGCCGCACCCTTTTTCCACTCTAACCCCTTCCATCGGTGCGCCTCTGCGTATCCTGCCACACCCTGGCCAATCCAGTCGTCCAGTCTCCGAGATACTACTGTCCATAAGGGCAAACTGGATTACGAGAATGAAAAAAATGATGGCAGACGAGCGTGAGAATTGCCATGGCGGACCGTGGAAGTGCGCCGTAGATATGGCTTTTCCCCGACCCGTCGGTGTCTTCCGCTCTCAGAGAGAAGAAAACTAGCTTATCTGGAGCTGCCATGTTTTGCGAAAGATTTTTCAGATTTTTCGGTGCTATCCGATTATTCTCCTGTCAGCACTCGACTTAAATTTTCTCAGATGTATATCCTTTAAGTTTTCCCCGTTTGGGACTCTCCAATGGAAATATATTTACAATTTAAATTAATTTTAATCCTCTGTTTGTAGTTATTGCATCGGTTTTCCTAAACATAAACAAATTTAGAAGGAATTGCCGTGTAAATAATTTATCATAATAATGAATATTAAAATTGAAATTAACTCTCAGTGAGGAAAAATTAATCGCATAAATTTGTTAAACTCATTTTCATCACATTTATCAACCCAAACTATTATCTATTTTTTTACATTTCTTTGTTATCTTAATAAAATACACTAAACATTTATGCATAGCAAGTAATATTTAATCTCGTGAGTTTCCTTATTCATGATAGTAATAACCCCAATTCATTCGTATCTTTCTTGATGCTGTCCTTATCCAAATAATAAAAAGCAACAATGGTGTGAGAGAGATCCAAACACAATAACAGTAAGCAAGTTGGAATGAATGTATTGTATATGTATGCAAGTATGTATACCTCATAATCTGCAGGAAGAAATTTCTCGGGGGAACTTTAAAATCATTCTTTCATAGTGGATCTTTTCGACCGAAACCTGCTCCCTTATTTACTATTTTGTTTTGAAACCTTACGTCATGGTTGTTGTGGACGTCCACCACCATACTGACCTTCACCCGTACACACACGGCTCTTTAAAACGTGAAAATTCCGGTTGTATCGGACGTAACAACTGTAGTAGCCCTTCGGTATCGAGAGTGAACTTGCAGAAGGATGAATAAAACGCACCGGAGGATAGTGCCCAGAACCCTATCCACACCCAATCTCTATTGAAAACAAGCTCGTCAACTCCCATGTAGAACTGGACTTGGGTCTCTCAGTGAGTCAGTTGCAAAAAAAAGCTCGTCCTCGGCAAAAAACGGACTTGATGGGCAGGAGAAGGGGTCATACGCACTGAGTCCGCGGACCCTCAGTAACCCCTGCCCTCGCCACACCCTTGTCCCCCCATCCCGGTCTCCCTGACACGCCTTCTAACTGGTCCACCCTTTCTCCTCCCACCATCCTCGCAGCCCCCCGAGCTCTCCGGCACCCTTTGCTGACGCCCCCGACGATTCAGCACCGGTCACCCTTCCTCCTTGCCCCCACCAATCTTGCTCGCAACGTTCCATCCGGAACACGCCGTGGAGTCCAACCCTTCGCCTCCCTCACACCCTTAACTCACCGTCCTAACCACACCCTGTCGGCCACCACGCCCTGCCAGAGGGTTTTATCTGCCCCTCCTGTCCGAGTCTGGCCCCAAGTTCGACCGTAATATCGGGGCTTCTAGAGGTCCCCCGCGAAGGTATTGTTTTATTCCGCTTTTCATAAGTCCTGAAAAATGATAGGAGGACGTGGACGTTTGACGTCGGTTGGTTGACGAATCAACGGTTTTCCCCCCTTTCAGTCGTTTCCACCTTTTTCTAGATCGGAGCAACCATTTGCCCCATGTAAGGCAGCCATGTATTTTGATTTCGTTTTTTTTTTTACGTTTACCATTGGGCTAGTCTCGTCATATCTTGCTATATACAGGGATGTGTTAACGAAGGGAAGTTATTAATGAATTTTGGGCATCAAAAGTTTTTTTCTTTTATCGAAATTTTTTCTGCGAACGGTCTGTCCTTTGAAAAAGTCCTCTGTTTGAATGTGGATTGATTTTTGATTGGACGAAAAACATAACATCCACAGTTAAAGCATTGTCAATATTTTGTTATAAAAATAATATAATTACGAATGATCTCAATTGACCGATAGCTCTATCATTGAAATCTGGCTCTGTTAATAGTTATGACGAAAAATTTAAGTCTCTTTTTTGAATTAATTTCTTTCATAAGTAGTATATTCATTTCGTTGGAAATATCTGTTTTATCTCTTTAGCGTATTCAACTTCTTTACATTCGGCAGAGGATTCAGTAAAATCAGTTTATTTACCTTTAAATCACAATGAATAGAAACAATCGCAACTTCATATGCAATCACCGACCATTTGTCATTTAGCTCAAAATTCTCTGGTATTCATTCCCTCTTTATGATATTTTACAACCATTGCGATTGATATAGGGCCTCCTTCCATCTTTGTGCATAATGTTGCGCTAGATCTACGCAGGTATCATTCCAATATTTTCTCATTCCGTTCTATCTGTCGCCGTTTCTCCTTTCCCATTTATCTTCCCTATTCCGTGCATGAACAACTTTCAGACCCTTTCCTAGCTCTCTTATCTCCCTCGCGCTTTTCTTCCGCGTTCCTCCGCAAGCTATAACCTTAACCTCACCTAATCCTCCGATAATGGCCGATATCCGAAGCGAAAATTTGTATCTGACGCGCATTCGCGCCGTCGATTCCGCGGGCCCAATAAAAACGAGCCTCGGCGACACCTTCGCCGCGTCCATAAGGTTCTATGACGGCCTCGGAGTAAGAAAAAGTCGTCTTTTCGGAGATAAAGCCCAGTGCGATAAAGAGGAGGGCAAGGCCCGCCTCCTGGCGCTGCTTTCGGGAGATGCCGTAAAGGTGTTTATATGGGAGCGAGGGCGGCGCTGTAGTCTCTGCGGAAGGCCTAAAAGGAATGATGGCACCAGGTGCGAATGTCTCTGGATAGGGAGGAGGTGGCGATATCTAAGTAATGGGCGATGTGTGAGGAGGCGGAGGATAGAGAAGGGTTAAAATATTCGGAAACAGATCACCCACGGCGGAGATGCAAGGAGCACGTCGTGGTGCTGTGATGCTAATCTGCACGGGTGCTGGTTCGACGCGTTTTCGCCATTGCCGTTTATGTCCGGGATTCCCGGTCGTTTATATTTATTGGAGAAGCTACATGCACGATGCTGGGTGATTCCTCTATGGATAAATGTTAGCTACAACTTACATGGAAAACTAGATGTTTTCGCTCTTCACTCGGAGAAATACAAAATATAATAAATTAGTAGAGATAACAACTTATTCAATACATTTTGTGATATTGCATGGCTTTAACTGTCGGTTATACCATTTTACTCTAATTTAACTGAAAAGGTGTTTTAGAATGTAAAATTTATCTTAGTTTCGATGTGGAGTAATGCTTTATTAATATATCATAAACACTTTATTTAAAAAAACAACAGAATTAAACATGTTTGTATATCATCATTTATACAATTAATTCTATTTCCCACGTGGAAGAGATTTGAGATTATTAACCTTATTTTTTCTGTGCTTTTTGAAAAATCTATCATGTTTTCAGTTGCACCCATCTAAGAAAAAAGTACAGTAATGCATTGTGCAATGAAGCAACTGATTAAATGTTTTTATTCGTGGAGCTCAATAATTTCAAAAGTCTTGATTCAAAATACTCCTCAAATAAATTAAAATTTAAGTTAATCTCCTTTGTGTCATCTCCGTCTCAATTATCTTATGTTCTCTATTTGTGGCAAAAGAACTGATGTAATTGAAAAATTGAAATTACTTACAATCTACGGCATAAAATCCCATGTCTCGCACTTTTCTTGGAGAATAAAAACGTGTAAATCATAGAGATTCGCCGGTGCGTGCCTTCCCCGAATCGTACAATCATAATTTCAACCTCACGAAAACCCGAATTTCTTCGCCCCCAAAGACATCGATTAAGCGTCTTTCTCCGTATTGCGGTATTTAAGCGGACGTGCCTCTCTGACCCATTGTTACAGCGCGTGTTGTGCAAGCGCCACACTTGTTTCCCAGTATCTCCTCGAGGAATGGCGAGAGGACGTGAATGCACGGAAGTCCGCGTGCGCGCCTTAGATGTCGGCACACACGCACGCACACACACCGCGCTCCATACGTGGTCGGGGGCAGAAGCAGAGGGGGGGTCTTTCCTCAGGGGGGGAGTCTCGGGCGGAGGATGAAGCGGAGGCTTTGGGAGTTCCCATGTTTCGCCAATAGATGGCTGTCGGTGTCTCGGGTCCTCTCTCTCCCTCTTAGTGCCGCCGCCGAAAGCCCGAGGGCGCTCCGAATGGTCTCTCCCCGCACGGGATGAATGGCGAGGGGATTCCGATTAATTCCCATTGCGTCCAACGCCATCGAAGGGCCGAGATGGGATGGCGGTCATAAATTGATCCGTTGGACGCATTTGATCTTTGGGATTGCTGGTGGCTTTTGTGAGATGGACGCCGTTCATTTGTTGGAGTATTTGGGTGATAAAAAGAGCCCACGATCGCGATAAGGGCTCTTCGCGGGCGTCTGGTGGTATTGATTGTGATTTTTCCCGAACTTTTGAATATGTGTGCGGTTTTCGGATGCGGTAACGAGTGCACAACAATGTTCACCAGATCGAATCTTTCCATCGATTTTGAAACGTGTTCATAATCTAGTCACATGCCGTACTTTTTTCTGTTCAGTGTTATTGAAGATGAGATAGTATGGTGAATGAAGATAAATGTGTAGTATAGAAATATTACCAGTTATTCATTTATTTATTAAATGAAGTTAATTGATGATAAAGAAAATTTGAGTGCTTAGAGTAGAAGAAAAGGCAAGCCACCTCTTATTCTTTTGCTTATTATGAAATATTTAAAGACATTAAATTACAATTATATTATTTGTAGATTATTTTATATTAAATTTGCAATTACAAATAGATTCTATTGAAATTAAGAAATAGGAGGCCTAATATTCTATGTAGTTTATGGAAATTTTTCTTCTATTATAATAAAATAAAATTTTACTGTAACAACGGTTAATCGTGTACCAATTAATATCTAGTGAACTGAATTTTTCCATTTATTTATAAAATATTTCAGCTAAATCTATGATTTTGCCTAGATCTGTTATTGCATTCTAATTCAAACATAAATCTAAATTAAATTAATGACTGTTTCCGATATCGTGAAACTATCATGTCTCAGAAATAAGTGAACGAAAACTTTCAACCACTCCGGTGATTAAACAAATAATCACTTTCATCCCGAAAACCCTACAACACAATTAATTCAAGCTTCAGAAATACTTAGATTCGTCCTGAAGCATCTCGAACAGGAAATTATAGCGTAGTCACGCAAAGCTAGAATTAGTGTCCAAGAGGATCGCAGGATAAGCTAGAGCCACGGAAAGAACACGAGGGAACCTTCCTTTTTTTCTGGTTCGACCTGAAGTAGAGGCTTTCGCAGGATGGACAAGGTGGGCTACATCTCCGAAAAACTAGACCCGCTAGGAAGAGATGATGGTGTGGGAGGAGAGGGTGGGGATTAGGGCAATCCCGCCGGCCGAAACTATTCGGAGATCCGTGATCCGTTTCGGATAGCGTGGGTGAATGATGCCCGTGTGAAAATGGACGGCCATTTGGAGTGATTCGGGACGTGGGGGTGGGAGAGAAGAGGTGGTGGAGGCGATTAGGGAGTAAAGGAAGGGGAATATTCACAAGGAAGAGAAATTTCCCCATGATAGCTTCGCTGGTTTGTAAAATCTAGGAGATAGCGGTTGATTTTTTTATCGTGTTGTCCCCAGGTTTCGATTTTAATTTCCTCACGTTCGCGGCTCCTTTCCGACAGTTCTTTATTGACTCGTTGGCAGAGGAATGGCAAACAACACCGCCGTCATTTGGGATTTTATTGAGGCGCCGAAACGAGGAAAAGGTTTCTCAAATTTTTCGCCGAAATCGCATTGTGTTGTCGAGGACCTTTTCGGAGAAGTATCAACCGATTACACATCGCCCTTGTTTGTTCAAACGAGTTGCAACTAACATTTTTATGAAGTAGCAAGGGATGGGGAATTGGAAGAGCTCATAACGATTTAAAAGGTTAATAGCCGTATAGTCGCATTTAAATTTTAATTCTTTAAATAGACGCTTTTCTACGAATTATTCCGTAACATTTAACTCCCTTCAGTCACATTGCCTTTTCAAATGAATCGCGTTCCTTTCTTAGATGCTCATTTTTTTCTCAAAAGCCTTAATAAGGACTTCAGTCACGCGGTGGCGGTGTCGTAAAGAGTCGGATGAGGGAAATTGAAATCTCCCGGAGTTTCAGTTTTGAGGTGTGCAATCTGTCTCGAAGCCCTCAAAGATTTTCCATTCCACCTCCTCCTTAATCCGTGAATAATTCATGAATCTCGTTAACTCGTCCTTAGCTCCGTACGTATAAACCCCGCTGCGTAGAGGCATCTCCCGTCGAAGACGTCGAGCCAATTCGTATTCAGGTCCCTTAAGTGACCATTCGAGGAAAAGTAAAAAACAACTCGCGGATCGCAAACAGGGATGAATCCTAAAATCCCCCGCGGACCCCCGGTCCATCTCGCAGAATCCGAAATTGGCAGGAAATGTTTCTCCCTCTTCCAATTTCCGAGCGGCCACGTGTCCAACACGCGCTCCAAAAAGACTCGGATCTTCTCCATTTGCTCCAATATAAATGCGCCTTGTCTGGACCGGAAGCTTAATGGTGTCCTCTTTTATCTCCCCTATGTCGGTGAAGGATCGATTCTGACTCCGTATATATATTTTTGCCGTCTTCGGATGGACAGTTTTATTCCTCTTTGGCCCTCCGCTTGATTGGGTTCCTTTCCTCGGGTCGTTCGGGAAGCTCTTAATTGCCCGCACCGATGATTTTAGTTGGGGGAAACAGTTGCTCGGATGAGAATGGGGATTCTTTTATCCCTCCCGTTTTCTGCTTAATGGGTGTATCGGTGAGTTTTACTGTTCGAGATTTTTATCGCGGGGTGGTTAAATAAAGTCATCGCCATGCTTTGTGACTGATTGGGCCATTTCGAGGCGTGACTTCTGAATGTTTACGATTGATTTTTCGTGTTGAGTACCGGAAAAATGTAGTGAAGACTGAAGCTAACCATTAAACGTTGAAGTAAATTGAAAAATAGCATTTTAATTACAGAAAAATGTGCACTTTATATTTTTAAAACCATCCACTGTTTCTACTCCTATCTTTAATTCGGTCAATAGAAAATTATTATAATAATTTACGTATTGAATTTAATTTTCTAGGTCCGCTCTTTATCTCTAAGGAGCATGATGAAGTAACAAAGCTTAAGTTCATGTGTAGTAGTAGTATTTTGGTATAGCATCAGGTTTCAAAGTAGATATTAAATGCTCTCTATCAGACTAATTAGTGCTCCCTAGTTCTATAAAGTCAAAGCTTCGAGATTGAAATTATTCTCTCTAAATTCATTCGCTTAGATCCTTGAACATTGAAACCTATTGAGAGAAATATCATTGAATAGGAAATTCCTCATTTTTCTACAGAGTACGTTTTTATAATTTATTTCCCCTAGATGCATCTTAGCGCATATCAATCCAGCTTTGAATTACAAAATTCTCCCTTAGTAAATGACAATCCGTCCCCTCACTAAATAACCGCCTCATGCTCTCTGTGACGTCTTCTTTTGCATTCCTTTACTGCTCGGAGGTGCAGAGGAAAAATCAGTTTGTTTTTCGACAAGGAGTTAATGTCCCTTCACGCGTCATAATCTGTCCATCCGTGATGCTTCTACCTCTTTATTGCCTCCACTTCCTTGTTTTTTGCGCACACGAGATTTTCGGAGCCTAAATGGCGCGCGCAATTTTTCCGCGAGAATAATTTCAATTTCTTTTGCGCGAGAAGCGAGTGTGACGCCGTAAAAGGCGCCTGAGCGCGAATTCGACGCTTTTTCATCCCTCTTTTGGCGATTTTTCGATCGGACGGATCGCTATTTAATGGCATCTGTTTCGGTGCTCACCCGATCAGATTAGTCCTTCCATCTTCACGTTCGACCTACGCTCTGCAAGGAATGTTGGGGGAAAGACTGTAAAGTCACTGTACCATCGTAAGGAGCAGTGACTTTGTTCAAGTATTCGGGCCTTTGTGCGATTCCTCTTCTGCATTGAAGCGATAGAGCAATGGTGCTTGAATTTTTGAAGGGTCATGAACAATTGAAAGTATATTGAATTAGTTGGGAGATCTATGCATACGAAAGTAGGGGATTTGTTCCCTTTATTGACAAACTTTCTTACTATGTTTATTCTATTTTATAGGAAACGTTATTAATATATTCAACCTGCTAATCTATTGCTTTCAAAAATAATATTCTATTTTAATTATATAACTTCTGTTTGTTATTTGGAGTGTATCCCTTTCTTTAGAATTATTGATATTTTATTTTATTATAATGCTCCCTCAATGTCTAAACGTGTCTTGGGGCTGAACCATACAGTTATATACTTACACGATTTGCTATCGTAATCCAATTGCGAAAGACAATCTTCAATCAATATACATACATGTATGCAGTTTTCTGTGATTAAATTATAATTTCCGCAAAAAATCATATAATATAGTATTCATGCTGGAATTAGTTTATATCAAGACACGCCTGGACACAGGGACACAATTTTATGGGGAAATTTGTACAATAGAAGCGTCTTTGAGCTCATAAAAAGTAACCGAATGATTCCCTCAGGTATCAGTTATGGGTCACATCTATTTGTTCACGTTTATTCACTAAACACGCCGAGTAATCACTGCCGTTGAACTCGCGCAAGAAAGCCAGTCAATCACCACCGTCACACCTTACCATAAGGAAGGATACACCGCCGATGAGGAAAAAATTCCCGGAAGAAAAACCGAAGCAATGCGATTGTTTCGCATTTCGCGATTTTTTGGTAGCATCATCCGTCGGACATGATTCAGGAGCACCGTTCATTAAAATGGGATAAAAAAAGGTGCGCTGTCGGGCACTCACGCCGCCCGTTGTTTTCGAACAAATAGGCGTTTTTCCGTGTAAAATGCATTCGTCTTGGGTGGCACGTACCGAGGGTAGGGCAAGACCCACCCTCCTTGCAGGGAGGTCTTATATTGCGGGGGTGGAGAACGTGGGAAAGCGATGAAGGGGCGGTTCGGGCGGCGGATTGGACCCCGGAGGCCCTTCGCCGACGGCCATCCGCCCCAGAATGGACGACGATTTTCGGGCCCCGTTATATGGCGGTCGCCTATGCCATCGCCACTGACGCCGACTTTCCGGATGGAAACCTTTGTTTCGTTCGAGAAAACCTCATTCCATATTTCTGGGCATCAACAAACCACGACCACACATATACGAGGCGTTTGTATTTTTCTGTAAAGGAAGTTTCATTCTGAATGAATGGAATTGTTGTTGAATCACTCATCGTCTTCGATGCCCTGGGATTGATATTTTCTTCGAAGTCCATTTTAATTTCTATTCACTCAACAAGGCGTAATTATTTTTTCGCAGAGCTAGCTTTTATTGTCATTTATAAAAGGTCAAACATACTTATGGTTGAGGTGGAAGAAAATCAGTAATTAATTTGTAGCAGTCAATAATTCTATTGTCATTTATAACAGCCCAATTAGGTTCTTCTGGTTAGAGCAGAAGAAGATGAATGATTAATCTATAACAGTCAATCTTTTTCTAATTCTCCATTCCCTAAGATGCACGTATATATTTCAACGGTTATTAAACTTAGTAGATGTTTTGTTTAGACCGCAACCTGAGCCAAATTTTGAAAATCCATCACTAATCTACTCCTCCCATTATTTCACTATATTCTTATTTTCTCCTCTCTTTCACGACTGACATTCCCGTGAACTCAATATCTCCCGATCACGACCTCAACGAATTCGAAACACCGTGATCGATTCACGGCTTCTCCTTTTTCTCCAACATTTCTCGAACTTTAGTCCGCGCGTTGACCTATTACTTTTTAACAAAGCTGCTGTTTTTCGTTGCCTTCAATGCAGCAAACGAAGCAGGCATTATGGATGCCTAACGTAAGGTTTACTCCTTTAAAGATCACGAACTTGATTACCAAATGGATGTATTAAAATCTAGTTCTTAGTCATGTTTCCTGATTTATGTGTACGAGGCTATAGCTAATATTTTAATTTCTTCCTTAATGGCCTATGTTCCTTCCATTTCATATGCAATTTGAACGTGGTTAATGAATTAAAATAATCCGAATTTTACATCGCATCGTGGGAATTCCTTCCCGCGCATTAAATACAAAATTACCGGCCCAATTAAATAATACTATCAAAGCGCGGTAACAGAGCTTTATCTTTAAATTTTCACATCCATTCCCCGGTACATTCATAATGCCTACTTTGTAAGTAAAACCGCGCAATTAACGGCCGGCCCCTTGTGCAAGAGAAGCGAAATAATTTCGGGGATTTAACGAGGGCAGAGGCCCGTGAAAAGAGTCGGCTAAAAGCGGTAACTCACTCGTGCAGTAATTACGCACTGTTTTTCAGGTGGGCGATTAGGGAGAGTATCATCATTCGAGTGCGTGTTTCGAGCTGGATTTAAAAAAAGCGGCGGAGGATGTAGGAAAGCCCGATCCGGACGAATCCGTTTTTCCCCCTTTTTTCGCTGCTGGCGGATTGATGGCCGAGCGTAGTGATGGTCATAAGGGGCGTAGCGCATAAGATCCCTAATTACATTCATTGTGCCCTGTTTGGCGTAGGATTAAAGAGTCGGACCAAGGAGGCGAGAGGACGAGCCCTTGAGGGATGTCATTGAGGGTGGGATTGAACGAATCCGTCCTTTTCATGGAGACATTCACAGAACGTGCTGCGAATATCCCTTCTTCCTATCACTACATGACATACGTTCTAGCTGGAAGGATTTCAGTTATCTTCCATGTTCTATGCCTGTTCTTTGCACTTTTGTATGATTTGTTCAGGTGTTTTGGAGTTCGCAAATTATCTGCCCTCGTTAAGGATTTAAAATGACTCATTGCTCATCAATTTAATATTAAATTCTACGGGTTTTGGTAAATAAAAAGTAACTAAATCTTCCAATTAAAGAAATACGTTAGGCAGAAAACCATGCAGGTATTCATTTCTTGGATAAATTAGCGTGAAAAACTCTCTCTCCTGCCTAAAGCCTTCTTCGGTCTTTATAATCTCCCTCTCTTCGCTGTCATCTTATTGACAATTGAATTGTATACTTGAATGGATAGCTTTTCCCACACTTTCTCACCCTGACGTCATTCTTCTCATTCTACAAAAGGGAGAACCGTTCGATTTTGTCTTTCTCAGAGCCGCAAAGCAGGGTTGGGCATCCGCATAATGGGTTTTGCGTTTGTTTTATTACATTCTTTTTCTAATGTATTCAATCCTAATGAATGCTCATTTCTTACCGGCCATGCATGGAAGTCTATCATGCCTTTCTCCCTTCTTTGCACTTGTATTCATCATTTAATGTTAGATCTGCATTTTTCTTGCTATATTGGCACAAAGAATGACTGACTTGTGTGTGCCAGGATTGTTACTTTAGTATCTCGTCCTCTGCCTTCCGCCTTTCACCGGCCTTTCCTTTCTTCCCTTTGGTGCTTCCCCTTTCAGCATAGCTCTGGATTACATACACCCTCCCACGGGAGAAACTTGGTCCCCATAATAAGCACGTCAAAACGTGACTTGCCAAACGCGTCCGAATGCAAGAGAGGAAGTCTCGGAGCAAGGAAAGCGGACGAGGCATTTTTAAAAGGCAGCTAGGAAAGGTAACGTTTTCGTCGGACGCTTTCCGCCAAGTCATCCGTTCAAACCGATACGACACACTCTTCGCGGGAGGCGAGAAAAGGGGGAAAATAATAAAAAAAGAGGTTTTCACCTCTCTCTTCCGAGTCACAGATGTTTGAGATCGCCCGCTTTCATCCCCCTCCAAATGCACATCTTTCTTATGTCTCTTTGGTTTTCTTTCGGGGCCTACTTAACGTCCCACGTTTATTTTCCCTCTCTTAAAACATGCGTGATTCTTGTCCCCTCTGCACAAGATGGCGGCGGGACTTCCGCGTGTGATTCCCCGCCTCCGGCGCTAGTGTTGCGGGAGCATTCGACTCCGCGGGGTGCGAGAGTCGGATGGGGCGCCTTTTTCACGCAACGGGAACGGTGTTCTATCGCGACCTTGCAAACAGTTAGGTGTCATCTCGGTATTTTTACGGCAGATGTTTAATTAAGATGGCGGGAGAGGAAAAAAGGTCGCGCTTCTTTTTTACGGCTTCTCCGGATAAGAAAAAAAGCTCTGATGTTTGTTTTAATGAGGCGGTGCGGGTCGTTGGAATGGGGTAGCCCGTTAATAAAGCTAGCGGTGTCATAAAGGGGCATCAGCGCTTGAATAAAAAAGATTAAACGTGTACACTTGAATAAATAAGATGGTCTAAGCGTTTGTGGGACCGCGTTATAGCTCTTACAACTCGACTTTTCTTCTCTCTTATTTTTCGGTATATGAAGAACTTTTAGCAGACTTAACTAATCGTATTGCATATCCATCATTGCCCATTCCTTTGACCGGGAATCCATCGTGGGCTTCACGAAATAACGAGCATTCCTCCCACGAGAAGCGCGTTCCCATGATTCTCTCAGAGTCCTGCCGAACGAATAGCAGTTCTTTTGATAAGAGAAAGGAGTCTTTCCATTTTTACGCTCAAAAAGGCCAGCTACTGGCCCACGTATGACCGCAAGATATTTTTCGGCGGCCTGGAGATGAGAGGGCTCCTTTTTGTTTCCTCTCAAAGACTGGCAATGGAGGGAGAGGTCAGCCTTAAGAGGTCAGTTTGCCCTTTCCTCCTCGCTTTCATCTCAGGAACAAAGCGCTCTGAGAAATGCGCCTGCATTAAACGCCCTGTTTTTCTCTCGGCTCGCCAGCTTATCTTTCTTTCTTTTGAATCCTCTTACTGGCTACATTGTTCTTTTCCATTACCGTTTTGTTTAATCTCAATTGAGTTCTTTCTTAACGAATTCTAATATTTGTTGAATTAATATTTGTTGCGTGATATATGTTTAAGGTACGTAACAAATTCCTTCTATTTACACCAATCATTTAACGTAAAAAATATTTTTGCAGTTGAATTATAACCATAAGTGATAACTACACAATTGTCCTATCTGTTTAATCGTGTTACAGCATTAATTCAAATATAAAAGATAAGGATTTCGAATGGTTGCATAAATTGAATCATCGTTTTACATGTTAATCTTTATCGTTTATTATTCTTTTAGTAACATATTTAGTGTGCTCAGCCTGTATCATTAAATCTTTTCTTTTTTATTAATTCTTTTTAAAAACTTTTTTAACGTTTATTAGTGTTTCCTTCAACTCCTATCTGTTCCACTGTCTAAAAATTTCATCTTTTCTTCATATCATAGGCTGAACCTTTCCCAGTAGTGAAGTAGTTAATTTTCTCTTTTGCTTATTCTATACCTTTCTTAACTTCTCTTTATCTATGAACTTGTCCTTCGCTCACACATTCTCTATATTTTGAATCCATCGCCTCTTATGTTCAGCTATCCCATTGCCTCTACCTTTGCTATCCTATCTATCCTTGCCTCTCCAAGGAACAAGTTTTTCGAGTCGCGTGCTTCATCCCCGTCCTCCGCAGTTTCGCTTGGTTTGCCCTCTCGGGAGCAGAACAGACGAGCCGAAAGACCAGTGAATAGTAGTAAGAAATGAGGTATGAGGAAGGGGTGGCCTAAGAGAAAGGGATGGATGATTGCGAAGGGAGTGTGGGAGGGGTGGAGGAACAGGTTCACGTAATGGCCTTGAGTAGCCGATATTCTTCTCGGGAGCATCCTTGGAGGAATGCCCCTTGTTATTTTTATTCCGCCCGATCGTCGTAATTTTCATCGTTCATCCCGAACTTAGTGACGTGGGTGGTGCTTTTTGCCGATTTTGTGCGTTGTTATTTCGACATCAGAGGTTATTCGACCCGCGGTGGCGTGGGAAATTTTGGGAGCAATTTATTCCACCTCGAAAGTGAATTTAGAAGTTGGAAGTGACGGAAGTAATTTTCTAATTCACTTTCGGGAGTATTTTCCGAGATTTGGAAATGGAGAGGGCATCTGTGAGCTGTACTCGCTGGATGAATTCACTCTTCGGGTGTTTAGTTCCCGCATGAAATGCTTACTTTAAATTATTAAAGACAATTTTAGTCATTTTGTTTGATACCTTAAATTAAAATCTTTATTAAACTGGTTTCTTCTTTCAAACTTAAGAATTGCAAAAAATGCTACAATAATGAAATAAAAATAATAATAATAAAAATCCTAATTCAGTAGTAATACTCTTTAATAATTATAACAATACAAATCAAAATTAAAACACACTTATTTCGTTTATACCTAGAAAAGGTGACATGTATTATGAAAGAAGGCACTGTTTTAAAACGTGATTGAAGAAAGAAGAAATAGTATCTAACAAACCTCATCTTATTTTCTTTTTTCGCTTTTACGAGAACGATATTTTTTACATTTTCCTATTTTAAACTTCCCTGAAATTCACATCTTCACATCTGTGGGCAATTTCTCCTGCGACAAAGCCGTTTCGAGTCTATCATTGGCGTCTACTCCTGCGTACTTGAAGCCTCGTCGGGGACAACTTCCGTTATCTCTTCTTCGTGCCCAGTTTCTAATCGGCCTTCACCACGCCCCGAACTCTTTATTTCCACATCCTCCCCCCGTTGAGCTCTTATCTGGTAAGCCCGGCCATCGGTCGGTACCCTTTGATCTTTCCCGAAGTGCTAAAAGGCGTTCGACCGTGGGTTCCCTCTCTGCGAAACAGAGCCTGACCCGTATTGCATTCGAGGAATTTCATGCAAGGGAAAGGTTCATAGTCCTCAAAAGAGGCTCCTGCTATGTCGGGGACAAGTCTGCAAGACGGCGTTGGTGGTGTGTCCACTGTCTTGAGTGAATGGGATGTTTGGAGTAGGTCATGGTGGAAATATACCTGCAGAGACGGGGAGAACCGAAATCTCGCTCAATCGAATATCGCCGTCCTTTCTCAAAGAAGCTCTTATTTTTTCGGCCTTATCTTTATGGGACAATAATGGTGTTTAGTGTCCACTAACATCCGTGTCTCCGTTGTCATTCAGTTCCATTCAGCCCTACCTGGAAGACTGGATGGGAATGAATGTCAACGGATGATAAAATCATTCCGAAGTCTATTTAGTTACTGGATAAGTGAGATAAGGATCTTTTTTATTGTGTGTGAGTGCTGTAAGGTCTCCATTGAGAATATCCTGCCATTAGTTAATACAGAATAGGGAAAAGTGACAGAGAGGGCGATCACAAAATTAGAATAATAATTTAAATAGGAATTTAAACGTTCTGCTCGTCATAGAATGTATTTTTATCAATTTATCGTGCTTATTACTTAGCCCATGGAGTTCACTTATAAACGAAATCAAAACTAAAATAAAATGATACTTAGTGAATAGGGGTGGGACCTGTATTAATCTGATTCCAATCAACATTGTTTTCAATAACATATCAACTTGTTTTCATACATAATGCTCTATTCGCTCCCGTAAACAAAGGCAAAGTCCTTCGACCGACTTTGGCGAGGGACTTTCTCATTGGGAAGAAGTTCGGTAAGATTCTGTGGAGGAAGAAAAGATTTCGCCAAACCAAAGACAGGAAAAGGGGTTCAGATGTCTGGCAAACAACGGCTGACACTTATCTGCTCCTACCTCTTTCCCAATTCTTCCTCTTCCTTTCTCCTCTTGTCTCCTTCGGTCCATCATCCTTCTCCACGCTCCATCTTCAACAATATTGGATCCGGATCGTGGAAACCCTAGACGCCGCTCATTTTCAGAGAAATAAAAATAAAGCCCTTTCATTCCCTTGGCATCGAATCAGACTCCCCCGTGATGATGTCTCCACCGACTAATCGACAAGGTGCTTAAAATCAACAGTTTTTTCTCCCCTCTAATTTTCAGAGAAGGGAAAAGTTTAAAGGATTAATTTCGTCCCCCCTAATAGATAGACTGCACGACTTCAGACGTCTTTCTTACGCCTCGTCACAGGAAGTCTTTTCTCTCCCCATCGTTCCAGAGGATTAGCCATCGCGTTTATAAATTAAGGCGATTTTCTCTCTTCCACTCTGTTACTTTCCTACCTCAGTTACGATCGATCAGTTATAGTTCGCCTCCCAGGAAGGCTTTGCTTTTTTACGTTTGATACTTCCCCGATTTATTTTTTCGAGTGCTCTTCCTGTACTCTTTGGACTCGTGTTTAAAACCCAATCGCCATTTATTTCGCGTAAGATGTTGTCTTCCCGCAAGACCTTCTTCTTCACCCCTCCTACTTCTATCCCCAGCCTCTTTTCCTCCACATCTCGAAACCCTATTAATTTCTCGCAGGCAACGCTTAAGCGTTCCCCACCTCTTTCACTCTTCGTGTTTTGTATCGTTCCCTCCGAGTCTTCCCATTCATCCTATGTGCTGCCGTCAACTCGTTCTCTACCTCGTTCTCTCTCCCACTCTTAGGAAAGTCATCAAGACTCGAATCTTGATTTTCGAAGAATTCCCTCTCCCCTGTCACTCTCCAACGCCGTCTTCGGAGGCTTTCGAATTAATCGCTTTACGATACTTTTGTCCTCTATTTTCCCCATCTGCAGCGAGCGATGTTTCGTTTGATTGTGTAAAGGTCGATCCCGGGTGAGATTTATATGGTGGAAGTGTCTATGAAACGGCGAAACGGCCGGTTGTTAGTGAGGTCAGCGGAGATAGTCGATAGATTTGTTCCTTCGCATGGTTTTATTAGTGGGATTTGCGACAAAGGGAGGAAATGTTATTGCCTTGTTAGTGCAAACCTATCGACTGCTAACGAGTATATTTTCGTTTCATTTAATATTCATTATCTGTGTTGTGGTATATATGTCTCTTTATTTCGTTATTAGTGTTGGCAGTTTTATTTCCTCATCAAAACCATTCCTTATCTCCATATTTCCTCTCTATTACTGGTTAAATTCTGTGTATATGACTGGCTTTATTCTCGGTTTATTTTTATTTGACAATGGTTAAATAATGGGGGGTTTTCCTAGTCAAACTTTTGCCCAACAAAGAAAATTGTGTTTGTATATATCTACAGCCAATTCGTCACTCTTTACATGTGTTTGATTTGAATATTTGCTCTAATAGCATCCATGGTCGATATTGGTTATGTATATTTTTGGTGGTTTCAGCGGCCACAAAGACAAAATATCTACTATCCTGACGCTAATTTTAACGCATCTCCTTTCACAAACGCGGTAAATTACTTCATAATTCCCTTCGCAAAACGAAGTCACACGCGCTACCGGTCTCGGCGCACCCACCTCATCATCCGACTTAATTCTTCCATCAAAGCCGTGAATCCCCTCCAACTTTACGTCTTTCTCCGCCGGAATCGGGCAACATTTCTCAATCCCAGCCTTCGTCTCGTCGTGTTGTTTCAGGTCAAAGGCTTTGTGACGCCTCCCGCCGTTGGTGCCGCGTTGAGTCTGATCAAACATTTCATTATCTCCGGAGATAGCGTCATCCCGATGTGGAGGAGAGAAAACAAGGCCCATTTTTAACACCTTTCGGTCCCCCCAACTTTCTTCACCCGTTTCTCGTTCTTCGAAAAGCCTCCCCCAGTGCCGTACGTCGCTCCCTCAGCCCCTTTTACAATCCTGTCTCGAGACTTCCTCGTCTTTTCTCCCCAACCTCTTTTCCTGCCATAAAACCGCGGATGGTCTCCTTACGAGCGTCCTCAGCAGTCTGAGACCTCCCTGGAAGTCGCCCACTGCCATACACCTCATCCTTCAGTCACTCAACACCTCCGTGCTCCTTCCTTTCCCGGCTCCCTCCGCAGCTCGGCATTTCTACACCTTAGCATCTCGCTTGAGAGATCGAGTCCGTTGATTACCGCGTGGTCTTAAGCTCCTCTTCACCTTTCTTTCAATGCGCGTCTCGATGTGTCTGCCGCCGTATTGTTTCTCGGTGGAGGGACGATCCAGATGTACGGGAATCCACCGTCGGATGATAACTTGGGTACAGTTAAGGGTCGTTGTTTAACTGTACGTTTTGCTGTATTTTTCGGTCGGCTCGTTATCTCCTCCTAAGCACGGGATGTTTGACGAGGACAAGGCGGTTGTTGAGTTGCATCCAAGAGCAGTAAAGTTTTCTTAAATAATGATATTCCCTTTAGGAGTATTATTCTTGGTGCCCGTAATTGTTCTGGAATAATTTTTCCGCGGTTCGAAATTGTGAAGGCACATCACTTGCAGATAATCTTTTTGGGGGATTTCTATACCACTTCAATGAATATTGGTATTCATCTGAGTGATTGCAAATTGTTTGTCGAATGCTCTTTATATGCCTCTGTTTTCGTTAGGGAATTTTCGCAAGAGATGATACTTTTGCCCTCTTTTAATAACTTACATTTCAAAAGATATCCATCCACTTATTTAGTAATAAGAATGTTTTCATTATCACGGATAGTTTTTCTAGCAAGCAGAGGGTTAGAAAACAGTAATCTTGTCATCAGTAATGAGAATGCATTATTTGAAAATTTTCATTGATACCACTGGTCGCCTCGAAATGTATAAAAATCGCCGAGATCAGTCATTAGCTAAAATAACCAAGAATACTCTCCTTATTTCATGCGATAATTCATCAACGCAATCATTGTCTCATTCTTCCCCGCACTATTCTTTCTCGGAACGATTTTTGGCATGGGCCCCGGCCGAAAAAATAACAAGACGGCCACAGGAATTCCGTGGTTCCAATTTCGGCAGGGGCCATTAAACCTCGCGTTTTCACTCATTCTCACAAAAAAAAATTTCGACATGGCGTGTTCCGTGCTCGCATTCTCCCCTCCACCGCCATCAAGGCGATTGTCTGAGTGACCCTATCGTCTTCTGATTCACGATGGGGTCATGGGAATCTCGTCTGCATTGTTCCCCTCGGCCCGAGCATTTTCACACCCGCGGTGGTTTAATTCGAACTCCGCAACTGTCTCGCGGGATTTTTTTGGTATTCCGCGCACGGTTTTTTGACCGCTCAGAGATCTCTCATTCTGGTTTTCGTGACAGGAAGGCAGCGGCGGGCGTGGGAATTGCTTTTTGATATCAGTCGGGGGTTATGAATCAGGCGGGAGCTTTCTATAGACGCTTCGACACGGTCTGAATTAAACGTCTCGTCCCATTCCTACTACCGCTGGATGAGGTAGCGATGGGTTGATTGGTCAAGCTACTCGGGACGAAGGTTGGGCATGGGAGCCGTTTTCCCCTCGTCATTAATATGTATCAGAAGCCGCGCCGTTTAAGATCAGTCGGTCGCGATTAAGACGCGGTGATGGCTCCGTCAATTTTTTGCCCGCATTCCCCCGAATAGATGCGCGGGGTATTTTATTCTATCAGAGATACGTCGGTCGGGGGAATTAGTCACGGATGAGTGATCAAAAGCGGAGGCGGTGGGCATTGTGTAGCGGGAGGGAACGGAGATCAAGTGTTTTCTGGAGACGGGAGTTTGAAAGGGATGGATTTAGAATTAGATTTTGAGTTCATAAGTGAAATTTGATATTAAATAATATTTTTAAGAGATATATTGTGTGGCTTGTAGCTGAAAATCTGTAGGGCTTTCTTTTGCAACGGAATAATCGAAATGTTTTTTTAAACATTTTGATAGAAACATTTAACATTGTAAGAAACACCTCGAAAGTATACCAATTCGTTTTTTATTCTTTCTCTGTTAATACAGACTTATCTTGGAATTGATTTATTTAATTGATTTGATATTCTCTTTCATATTTAACTTTTAAAAGTTCCTTTATTACTCACCATTTAATTGAGATTTTGAATACCCCAGATCATTAGAAGCAATTAGATATAAATATGAATCAATGGGAATTATTCGTTTTTGGTCTTAAGAATAATAAAAAAACGCATTCATATCTGTAAATAGCATGCTACAATGAATGATCCCAATTATCAGAAATGGAACGTAAATTATTTCTGTCTTAAGATGACGACGTTCCAGCAGTTTGACGCTCCAGCCTTTTTTACGTGCGTTTGTATTGTTATCCGCTCGCGAGGGACCCGCTATCAATCACCGTCTCTTTCACACTTACCGACACAGTCCGCGCTATCTCGAGTATCCATCACCTCGAGTGCCGCCTCCCCCCGCAACGCGTGCCCGCGCATCCCCCGGACATCAACTCATCGCCGCCCGCCACTTCCAATCATTCTCTTATCCCGGCTATCAGACGAGGGCTCCCATTCCACCACGCTGTCGCTCCCTCTTCACTTTCTTAGGCATTCTTCCAAGAGTCGCCTTTTCTTTTTCTTTTGTTCTTCCGCTTTACGGGTAAATTTCTTCCGCCCACTTTCCCCCGGTGTACGACCCAGTAATCGGGTTGATGATACTCCGTCTATTCTGAGCGAGTTTAGAAGCCATGAATTTCTTCGTGATCTCTTTGGGTGACGCGAAATTAGTTTTATTATTGCTGTCGCGGTTTGTCTGTAAAGTAATCATCTCGTACTTGAACTTTATTCTCTACACTATTAGCTAACAAAAGCTGGGGAGAGGGAATGAGGTTTACTAGGGATGAGGTATTTTGTTCTTGCTTTCCTAAGTGAATCACAATAGTATTTGCATGATTTGAGATACCCTGAAAGCTTTTAATTTCGAGAATTGGCCTTGATTATTATGAAATTTCTGAGGCTTATTTAAGCCTAAAACAGAAAAATCGAAATCTTCTATAGTAAATTGAAAGCAAGTGCAATTTGGCTCATTTTTGTTGTAAGAGCGCGATATAATCTATTATTTTATTGGATATACCATCAGGCAAACATAGCGTATTCTTTTTAACTCCTATCATTTGGTGAAGAATCATTTTAACTCTAATAAAATCACTCTTTTGAATACCTATCTCTTACAACATCGATATTCTCTAAGTTTTCTTTTAGAGTGATTCAATTAATGAAGGTTTGATATATTAATTGTTTGGAATAGTGTTGTTTGATATAAACACAGAGTCTTGTTATGATTATATTTACAAAGTGATTATTATGAGTATGAAGTTTAGTATGTACATAGAAAATACCGCGTGCGTGTAAACGTGTTTCATAGATATGTTAATGGTCGCATTGCTTCGCTTTGAATCCCAGAATATCCTCTACGAAATTGTTCTCATAACCATCGCGTGATACGTATTGCCGCGACGTTTTTATTTCCGTTTTCACGCGATCAGTTCCTCCGCTCATTAGAGTGAACATATTTAGTTCTTTGCCCCTAGAATGAAAGACCTCATCCTTGACGGCATTCCCACGCTTTAAACGGAGCTTATCTAAATTCACCGCCGTGATATAAATGAATACCGAATCCCCTCGTTTGTGAGCATTTCTAGCTTGTTACCGAAGTCATTCTATAAATTACCACCGCCTTGTTACTGGCGTGCTTGTTTTAGCACTGTCGTGAACAAAAAAAGATCATTGCATTTTATAAAAGCTTTGGGATATATCGCATGATCCTTACACCAGTATGACGAGATAAAAATTCACTCGACTATTTTTTCGGAAGTCAACCGCTTGTTTACACGTAAAGACCCCGCTTTAAAGTACATCTCGTCCATGCATCAATGTATATAGCATGTTTTTTCAACCTCGATCCCTTTCAAAAGCATCGGAAGCTCAAGGGCTACATCTCGACCGCGATTTAATGGCCCAAAAGACGGCGTTTTTTACCCCTTTCCTGACCATCGCGGGCCGTTTTTACCTCTTAAACTGCCCTTATCATTACCGATTGTCTCCCTTTTATTTCGCTCACGTTTCGCCTTCTTTTTTCTCGCTCTTCCTCTGTTCCAACGCGTTTTCTGTCACCTCCGCCAACCGGCGGCGTCGCCCGCGATTGTCTCGGGAGGTGGCGGGGGGAAGCGTGGGAGGAGAAGATCCCCCTTCAGACGGATAGCCTGTTGATGAGGCCGAGGATAAGGAGAACTAATGGACCGGTTCCAAAGAGCTCTCTCGGAAAAAGAAAGGACAGGATGGGGAAAATAAAAGGACTGAAAATGAGCTCCCTCTTTTTTCCCTTTCGGCATCCCCTCCCCCTATTTTTCCTTATAAAAGTCCGGGGGTGTTTTACGTTTGCGGAGGCCTTCCGCCGACCCAATGGAATCGCCGGGGGCGGAGGAATCGGCGAATATCTCAGAAAGGACGGGATTGGGAATTCTTCGGGTTTTTGTCGGATGGGAGACGCGAGGGAGATGGTATCTGATCGGATTCGATGGCTTTGATGGAGCTGCCCAAGGAATCGGTGGATGGAGATGGACCGTGCTCAAGGCATTGCCGGCCTCTCCTCCGGACAGAGCCCAATCTGCATCTTTTATGTCTTCTTTTCGGGTGCTCAAGCTTGGGAGCTTCGTTAGTCTATGGGATCCTGTCCATCTTTGGGATTAAAGGATGGTGATTTTCTCACAAAGCGTCCCGTTAACAGGGTGGTAGTTAGAATACACATCTTGCAAGTGGTAGACCCGAGTTCAAGTGCCTTGTCGCTAATTTCTTTTCATTTTATCTTTAATGTAAAAACATCTTTTCGGGCTCTCCATTGCAAAGTATTCTAAATTATAACCCCGAGATCTACTGCTCTTTCTCATTCTAAAATAATTTATCGTGGATTTTGTAACAACTATGTATTAAAATCACGGTAATTCCATTCACATTCAAAGATAAAAGAATAAGTTACTCGAGTAAGCTAAAGTTTGACTGTTTTATGTGAGATTTTAAAGTTGGCAAAAAGTTTTGGAGTGCTTCGAATTTATCCCGTTACATGCCTTCCTTGCACCCACACTCACGAGAAAGAATACAAGTGCTTCCCTTCACTGCGGCTTACATCACCGCATTATGTATTTCATCGAGAAAACACTTGTTTAAAATGTTCAGCCGCTCATAGGGTCGAAATTTATTTCCCGGCCCCGCAAAGCTTTGCCCTCAGAGTGGGAGGAGCGTAATATCCAGATGCTAAAAAAAGATAAAGTAGTTATTCTTACGGCGAAAGGAGAGGAGGAAGAGGGAGCCACGGAGTGGAAGACAGTGGTGAATTGCTGTTACTCCTCCACGTGACTCGCAGCCTAGTCATCCCTTCACCGACATCAATTTCCTCATCTCTTTCCTCCTCGATACCATTTTTTCCTCCACTTCTTCCCACGCGTTTTACATATGCGCCCAGCGTCTGACCTGCCCGTCGTTCTCGCTTTCGAGTTACGCCGTATTTCGTGGGCGAACGGTCCCCGCGATTGTGCCTTCGCGGTAGCGGCCCTACCGTCTTGGGCAAAGCCCCGGGGGCCGTCGAGGAACTGGAGGGGCAGCTCGGAAGGTACCGCAGAGGCAGCTGATGAAATCTCCAGCGTTGGAAGGTTGCGTGCGGCATCGAAAAAGATTCATTCCCTAGGTGGCCGTGTGCAAGAGACTTGAATGCCAGAGAGCTCCTGGGAAACCTCCGCGTATTCTTTTCGGGGTTCCTCCGAAAAAATGTAAGAGATGGGGCTGGGAGATTAAAACGCGAAAAGACTGCCGGGAAGCCAGCTCTACGTCTATGAGGCCGGGGGTAGCGGTTTTTAAGGTGTAATTAATCTGTCCGCGTTGAAATACAACCCAAGTTATAAAGCGGATTTGTTTTATTTAGGAGCCGTCTGCGGGACGAAATATGCCCGCCGCGTGAGGGGCTACCGAATCGCGGCTCAGAAGCGGCCTTTCAAGTTCGTTCATTACCCTCCCGTTTGTTCGTTAATCCGTCCGGGAAATAATTAAAGGAAGTCCTCGCCGGTTCGGCTTTAATTCCCCGGTCATCCGAAGATTTACCGTCGGAGGATATTTCCCTCCCGCGGACGTGCTTTTTTCCTCCTGGGAAAAAAGACGCCGACGCGTTAGTCATGCCGTGGAGTGCATTTAACGACCGGTCGAGAAAATTGGTCGGTTCATCATAATTTTTCGATCTCCCGCAAAAATATGGGGAATAAAAAGCGCGATAAATTAAGATTCTGCCGCTCTTCCTGAGCGTAACTCCTCCGTCCATTACGCATCCGATCCACCACGTTTCCACTTTGTCCCTCCTCCCACTACCCTCTACCCTTTCCGCTCCGCAACATCGACTCATTTTGTATGCCCAAGGCGAGCGGGGGAAAAAAGTCAGAAGCCGTCGCAAATTGCTCACTCCTTGACCATTAAGTACTCGCCAGGTCGTTTGCTGATTTTTTTTATTTCCCTGAGATCTCGCTATCTTGAGATAGACCACCTTCCGACGTCGTGGGGAACAATCATCGCAGATTTAATAGACTTCTGTATCCTGCGTGCAAACGTGTTCGCTATCAACCACCGCACCAGCTTCTGCCCATTGCGGATGCCTTACTTATTCAACTCTTTCGCGAGGAGATTGCGCGTCGTTCTCTCGAATAAAAACGGCTCTCTTTCCGCTTTATTGCGCCTCTTCTTTTTTTGGGATTCCCGGGCCTCCGGTGCGTTGGCCATGTCTGATGTTCGGGTCAGTTCCTCGACCACCCGCATCCTAATGTGTCTGAGAATAAGAACTCCTTTGCGAATCAGAGTATCTTTTTGTTCGCGGAGGGATCTGAGATGAGCAAGAGGAGAATAGTAGTCCAGCTATTTGGAAAGAAGAATTTTGATACTTTCCTCTCGGTAGCTTCTTCATTGGCGCGTTATAATTCCCATTATAACTCTCGTCAGTTCTTTGACTGATAAATATCAAAGTTTTAATTCTAGGAGTGAGATCAGTAATTTGAAAAATATACGTGCAGTAATTGAATCGTTTACGACACTACGGCTGAATCTAAAGTGAGTCCAATTCAGCTGAAATATTGTAAATTGCCACTGTATTCACAATCATTTAAGGTATTGCTTCAAGTGAATTAGAAATATTAATCATAGTTTCCATCGCCATTTCTTCAGCTATTCTTCTTCTTTGAATTTCACCAAGTAAAAACTTTCCTTTTCTGAAAAGGGACACGAGAGAGATGACTGTAATGCATGAGTCCACAGAGGTAGGGATTCTTTGCCAAACCTATGATGTAGCTTCTGAAATATGCAAAGCTAAGCGTGGAGGTGTGGCTCAGGAAATTCATCCTAGTTTTCTTTTCCCCCCAGCTCTACATCCTGGCACTATCTATGCCAGCCAAAAGGGAGAGAGACCGTCTAATTCTTGGGTTGAGAGTAGCGTCGAATGCTGACCGAGTCTCCTTGGCATGGCCATTGCATCGTTTCGCAATCCCCTATTATTTATAAAACAGCCTCTCTCGCGCCGAAAGGGCAGTCCTCTACTTTTGTTTTACACTCATTGCAATATCCTAATCGTGTACTCAACAACGTATGCAAACCAGGGCTTCATCGCAGTCTTTGAGCATTCGCATCCAAGTAACGTCCATTTAAACCCCTCGTCTTTAAAAAGATTCCACTCTCGATTTAGTTCCAGCCCGTTATGAGCGCAGCCTATGAGAGAGCTCGCGGATGTTAAAAAGATTCCGTGGGAAAAGTATGTCGATGATCCCCGGGCCGATTATTTTTCCGGACCGTTACTTCGGAAATCATGTTTTCTTAACGAGCCATTCATTCATTCTCCTATTCCGAAATTCTCAATCATCGTTAATAAATCTGCGCTCCTACCCTCGCTTCCGGTTACTCGGGCCTCGAGTTCCCGCCCCGTCCGGAAGGTCTCCGGACCGTTAACACCGGAAACTCGCGGGCGCTTCTTCTTCTTCCCGGACCCGCAATCCACCAACGAGGTTTACGACTCGTCTATGTCGTCGGGATTTCTCGAAACGGGGCGAAAGGGGAGTTTCATCAATTAACCCGTCCGCGCTAATTGGATAGGATGGGCGGTCGTCAATTTTTTTTCGGGAATTGCACGAACGTGGGAAAGAGAGGGCCTTAAAAGGGGTGGGCGATGACTCGAAGACGGAAGGAGCCTCTCCCGCGAAGATCCTTAATCGAATGTGCCGCATCGTCTGCAGAGGGCTTTTTCAATCGTGCCAATGGTTCGCAAGTCGTTCCCCGAAAAGATCGGAAAAAAATCGGGAAGCGCTTTGTTCCTGGTGAGGTCAGCCGTACATGCTACTTGTCCTCGGTAGAGTAGGCACCGCGGCCGGAGTCTCGTTTTCCACGGTTTCCAAATCGATTGCGCAGTTGATCGCGGCCAAAAAACCGCAGGATCGAGAGCGGGCAGGGGGAGAAAGAATCGCCGGGGAATTTCCTTTCAGGAAGAGATTGATTGATATTGTTCGAGCCGGAATCGTTATCGGGACCGCTGGTGGCAAAATATCGTTACCTTTTGCGGTATCCGCGGGAGATACAGAGTCCGGATGGGAAACTCCCCGCCGCGAAAATCCGGGGCGGATTGGAATCGCCAAAGTGGAAAAAGGCCCGAGGCGGAATTTTCCGGCGGGGAGTAAATCCTCTTGTTTGACTTTTTCGGCGTTATTCTCTCCCGTTGTGGATTTAAGGGCGAGAAAATATCCTGTTTATCTCCCGTTTGATGTTTGCTCTCGCGTTTGGGCGAATCGCGCTCCCTTTTTATGTAATCACGCGCGTACGAGCCTGCCTCCGGGGGGCGGGAGTTGCGATTTTTTTCCCGTGTCGGTTTTGCTCGAAATGAATCACCAGTTTTGCGTTTCCGGGATATCGGGTGAAAGCCCGTGGGTTCGCGTTATTAGCCCGCCGATGTCCTTAATTTCGGTCGATCTTTCTCATCCACAATGGAGAGCTTTCATCGCGTGATTTCCTCATCGACATTGTTATAGGAGATACAGCTCTTCCCTTCGGTTATCATTGCCAACTCCATTATTTCTGCAGGAAGAAAGTCAGAGTTCGTTTTTGCCTCGCCCACATTACAAAGGTGCTCATTTCAGAGAAAGAGATTACGCGTATAATTTTATATCCCGGTGATATCCAGCGGATAGGGGCTGATGACATCTTGACTATGTAGGACAGTGAAAGAATCGGGGAAAGAAAAGCAATCAACTCGGGACTGATCGAGGATGGGTGGCTGTGGATGTGTAGAAAAACTTAAATGTTAAGGTTATTCGCATTGAAAGAAATGGAGTTATTGAAAATCGTTTGGTAAAACGTAGCGAGTATCAAATCACGGATAAAAGAGCTACGTCGTTCTGTGCTGCGTATTATTGAGCGAAAAATTGTTTTCTTGTAGGATACATTGTATTCAAGATCTTGAAATGTGTTCCTGACGTTTATTAATCCTGAAATATATACTTAAAATTACCGGTGTATGCTAAACATTGCCGTTGTACGTTAAACAAACGTCGTACACTTAAAATTACCGTCGCCCGCTAAACGTTACCGTTGTACGCTATTCGCGCTTGACACGTGTCAAGCAATCCGGGAAACTGCAGTGTTTCAGCATGTGAAATGATAAAAAATTTTGTAATTTCCACAATAAAAAAAATTTCCACGAAGTACGGCCAGAGAACTTAGATTTCGTTACAGTATGTATTCACAGAATTTACTCTTCACCCCCGAGTTGGCCCCGGCTTCATCCAATTCCTCTCCAAGAAACGGAAAAAAACTGTTTCTAGTCCGCGGATGAGTCATGAGCAAGAAAAAACAGATTTACGTCCACGGAATTTTCTTACGGTAAGGAGTCCCGGATTCGATTCCGAAACAGAGCTGAATTCGAATCAGCTCCGCTCGTTTCCGTCTCTCTCCATTTCCTCTCCTTTTTTCCCAAAAGCATTGCCCTTTTTCCTCCGGTGCGTTCAGTCCACCGCAAGAGACTCCCGGACGCCCCGCCCTTCCCATTCTTTTGTTTCTCTTTAAGTCATCCACCCGACGGAGGAATTATTCAATTGTCTTTTTTCCTCGGTCCGTCTTTTTCACCTTCCTCCGGTGAGATCGGAGCGAATCGGCCGCAGATCCGGACGTCGCCCTCCCGCGATCAACGGACGCACCGTTCCGTTCTCTGCGGTCCGTCTGTCGATCTCTTGAATGGATTCCCTCAGTCATTCCCCCACTGTCTGGAGCTATAACGGAATTAGCAGCTTTGAATCGCGAAGTCTTTAAGTCGGCCATCGCGAATGACTTGGTTGGTCGTTGCCACCTTTTGGGGCTTTTCTTTGCCGGAAGTGGTTTCGGGTGATTTGAGCTCTTTTTGGGGCAATGTGGAATCATGGGTATCTCATAGACCAAGATTAAGTAAAGGAGGAGAAATAAGTGATTAATCCTCAAGTTCCTTTTTTATTAGCAACAGTAGGAGAAAATTCTTAGATAGAGGAAGATGGGTATCCAAATTCTTATGCTTACGGGAAAATATACCTTCCGTAGATTTTTTTTCTAAATTCCTTACTTAAAAGTAATTTTATTTGCTCAACGCATAAATATTAGCTAACCAACCTACTTTACTCAATAGAAATAAAATTGTTTTTATATCGTTACCCAACTTGCTTCCTATCTTCTACTTATTTCATCTTCATAATCTAGCAAAGGAGAAACTTATGATAGCAGAGAAGAGACTTAATAATAGTAAATTCTCGTAGCAATATGAAAAAAATGCTTTGAATAATTCATTTAATGGTTTTCAACATCGGGAAAGGAGTCAGTACTATTTTACTCGTAAGAAAACAGAATATTGAGAATATTACAAACACACATTAAGAAGCTCTTAGTCTGCTAGTACTTCTTAATTTAGGAAATGAAATTAAAAATATTTCACGGGAAATATATTTAGTGATCCATTTTTATGTTCCGCTTTCTATTCAGCATGCAACAGTACGGCGTAAAAGATCATAAGACCCCGATTCTCCCACACAATCACATCCGACCACTCTTCCTAAAATTCCTGGATTTAATTTTTCAGATTCATTTTCAAATATCCCCGAGAGTCCCTCGTGTTTATCCCGAACGCCGCAGGAGCAGTCAATTTTTCTTCGCGTCACGAGGCGCCGTCGGTGAAATAGGCTCCGAGAGATTTTAATACGCGCCTATTCGTGCCCTCCCATCAGCCCGTCCACACGCTTTCACCCCCACATCCCCTTTTAACCTTTCCCCAATCTCTCTCCCCTTTGGCCTCTCCGCTGCAACTTTTTTCGCGGTAGGCACCCTGTGATTATCTCTCTCCGCGGGATGGACTCGACGAATATTTATATACGCGCATGTTGAGGGCGATAAGTCCCGCTGAACGGGGATCCGAAAACAGCCTCTGGTCCACGATGGTTTTTGTTCGATCTTTTCGCTCCGGCTCATCGATCCGCCTCGGTATTAAAATTGATGGATTTTATTGGCTTTGGCTTTCGTTTAGACCCCGTTCCTGACCCATCAGCTCGTTGGATAATGGCTGGAACGTGGAGGAAAATCCTGTGCGTACCTGGTAATGTCATCATTAACTTAAGATAGAAATTACGCTATGGGTGCTTACCTTATGAGGTTTGGAATTGCGTATTCCGCTTCATCCCTAACGTTGCAATTATATTCTCTACTATAATAAATTGAAAATGGATTGAAAAAAAACCGAGTGAAATTTGTAAAATAAATTCAGTAGATGAACTACAAGCCTTGATGACCCACAAGTCTATCATCTCAGCAAATGATAAGGATATCGTGGTTCTTCTACAGGAAATTTCATACGTAATACGACCAGTTTCTTGTTTAAGTTTCCATTGGAAAATACGATATCCTTACCATTTGCTGTGAACTTTGTTGTTATAACTGGTCATAACTGTTATTTAACTGTAGAAATCACCTTCATATTCATACCGATATACTGGTCATAAGGATCATATTTGTACATACAGTAATGGAGGATTTTAATTTTAATGTTTCCGAAGAGCTTTGGAAGGGTGTTTTTCGTGCTAGGCGTCTGACAGGCGGCATCTTTCTATGAATAAACCGATGATTAAGATTATGCCGAAGTCAACCACCGGGGTTGAGAGCTCCCCGCATTTTTATGATCATACAGACGCCAGACGCAGTGGTTTATGAAGCCGCGGGGCCTCGTCAGCACATATGACAAATAGAGACGATGCCGCAATTACACTTTTTCCCCCCATCTGCATCCCATGAACTTCTCATCCGCCCGACGCTTTCTCCCATAATCAATTTCATCCAAAGATCCGCTTTCCCCATCCTTTGTCCCCCCTCTCTCCATCCATTTAGCACATCTAACGTGCATGATTTTTATTCAACATTTTTTTCGGGATTTTTTTATCGCGCCTCTCATGTCAAATGATGCCCACATCGTGTGAATAGTTCTGGAGAGAGATCTCGTAGTGTATCTCTTCCCTCTCTTTATGGGAACGGGGTCAATTGCCTCGGCCCTGGGTCGGTGCACCCGTGAGCTTCGATGACCCATAGAGCACGCGAACCAGTTTTTCGCGTGCCACATTTGGCCCCCCTCGCCACATCCAGCGCTGCCGAAAGCTTTTGATCTCCGCCTTCCCGACCACACGTAGAAGGGCCGCGAATTAGAAACACGGCCGAAGAGGGGAAGTGGACGCGGGGTTTCCTTTTTGCGACGGAATCAATGCTTTCCAATCATCCCGGTGTGTAATTAATGTGTCCGGGATGGCGGTTTCACCGCGGACGTTGCAAAAATTTGTGCTTAAGAAATGTTGTTAGCCTAATAGGACGTTGTTACCCCATCCGAACCATTACTTGCAATTGAAATGGATGACAGGTCGAATATTTAACGGAAATATTGCTATGGATTTGTTTCTTATACTGGTTTAGTTAGGAGAATGAAATCAATAAACCTTTCATTTACTTTTATATAACGCACCGTTAGAATTAATATTCAAAATTCAAATCTTTAATACATCTTTAATATATTTTTTTCTCGTGCAATAAAATGATGCATCATCACGATCATATCCTCTAGGATTCCCATAGCTTTTAAATGCTTTTATTTCTTAAGACTTTTATTATGGTTTTGAAATACATGATGCAGCTTAGCGCTTTTTCTAAATAGCTATTTTATTTTCTAAGACTAAAGGTTGGATGTATGTAAAGACTCGTACGTCTCAATCTTTACCTAATAAAGTAGATTTTTTCATCACTATCCCCCTCCTTAAGCTATTAAAAAAATAAAGACATGTTACCATATGATGCTGCAACGAAATAAGCTCTAACTTCTGTTTAATTCGATAGCAGTTTCGAAGAAATCATTATAGTATAATTGTGGTGCAGTAACAGCCATATTTCCCATCTCCCGCGTGGGATGTCGAGTCGGCTCACCCATAATTAGCAATCCATCCGATGCGAAAATAACACCGCTTTAGAATCTCGCGGTAAGACTTTGATTGTTCGTTATCAGCGAATGTCGGCGTTAAATCGGCTCCCGAACTCTCCCTTCGTGTACCGCGATTAGATTCCCGACCATTAATCTTCCTTCAAAAAGCCTCTCGCCTCGGAAGAAAATCGCCGTAATTTGCGGCAATTTTTTCGCAAGACTGGGAGCAGATATCGCGCCGAGATATGGGGCCTCCCATTTTGCTTCTTTTCCCGCTCCGCCGAGTCCGAGGAGGCCGCAATTCGCCGCGCTTCACGGCTGCGGACAGAGCGCAGTCGCCGGCCTAATAAACGCCGCCTACCGACATACGTGGTCGGGTGCGGGTGGTCAAGATGCTCTTATTACACGGTCCAGCGGGTGGTTTGGGGAGGGATGGGGCGAGAGCGCGCGCTTACTGGCGGTCTCTTCGAATTTGTGGGTAATTTCTGGAATTTTTCAGAGGTGAAATTTGGTACTGAAGTGTAATTCGGGTACTTTTTTCATAAGATTTTATCAAATATTACACATGGAAGGTGCATATAAAGTGGAAATGCGTTCTGACAAGTTAAACAATGATAAATATTCGAGTAAGATATGAAATATTTTGGAAATTTTATTTAAGATGATAAGGAGATAGTTGTCTCTTATATAGAGAAATTTAATTGAGGGTGATAATAGTATCTGAAATATTTTAAATCTAAAGTCTTACAGTTTATTTCACAGTTATTTGATTTAGAATTCTGGCGGATTTTTTCACTGTCTCTAATGGATGCATTTTTTCTCTTTCTCCTTCCAATGTTCTTGAAGTATTTCTGTTTAGGAAATGCATATCGTGAATGTTGCTTAACTAAATAAACATATATCCTTAGTAGTAGTGCTGACTAATTTTACATTGGAGTGAGAAAAATCTCTACGTCTTTAACTAAAAATAGTAATTTACCTTAAATGTCAGGATTTCTTAAGATACATGCTCAAAGCAATTTTCGAGTGGAATTAGTTTGTTATTGCTCCCCGTAATCATTGAACAAACGTGGGATTCCGATAAGGATTTTCATTCACCACCATCATTCACTTAGAGGATATCATAAAAGTGACATCGTCACGAATTTTTATTTTCCTTTTCTTTTACTCTTGCCGCAAACGGTGCCTAATTCATATTCACCGCCTCAACCATTCCAGTTTCTCAGCCTTTCTGTTCATCACGTTGCACCAAGAACAAGGCTCCTATGACGACAGGGGTCCACGAAAATATGAACGCATCCGCGTACGTATTAAAAAAAAGTTCTCCGTTCATTTGAATTTCGGTTGGGAGAACCCGTGGACGTGATCAGCCGCCGAATGTGGACATTTCTACGACTGGGCTTTCCTTTCCAAAGAAATGAGGAAGCTCTAAGGGACGATTCTTATTCCGAACGAATGCTCCCGAAGCGCCCTCCTTCTTTTAAGATACAAATAAATACGGAGCGAATGCGCTTCGTTTCGGATATCCTTTTTCGGAAGCGATGTAATCTTCGAGGTATTCGGCCGTTCTAGAAGCTTGTCGGTTCCCTTTTCACCTTTGTCTCTAAGTTCTATTCTACTTTAATTTTATTCGCGCACCAGCAATATGTTTTCTGTTGCCTCTTACAGTTTAGTGTAACTGGATGGTTTTGACTTTCCTTTGCTTGATTTTGCTCTCATTTTCGTGTATTCGCTTGATTTTGCTACTCTTTTTATTGATGCAATACACTAGAAACTACATAGAAACAGCAAAATCTCATGGCACTCCGATGCGCAGTAAGGCGAGGAAAGAGTTGAGGGGGTGGGAAGATTGAGGAGAAATTGAGACCATTCCATAGCAATCCGATACAACGCCCGACAACCCTTCAGGAAGGTGGACTATTCTAAGTTAGAATCGTCAGCTTCTCAAGTGCCATATGCTTTCGTGATATCAATACAGAGAACTCACTACCTTATCCAAAATGCCGTGATTGTGTTCTTGAAGGAAATAACCTTCGGGATGAAAAAATTGAGGGTACTCAGTACTCGTCAAGAGGCTCATTACATGTCGTAACTTCCCCGAAGAAGTTTTTTCCCCCGAATGTTTATTTTGCACTGATGAGGAAGTTGACCATTGTGACCGATTCGATCCGGTCACGTAATCGTTGGGCAATGGTGGAATGGCCGCGCAATAAAGAAAAACTCCGGCACTTTTCCGTGCGAAAATTTCTACTCTGCTGATTCCCCACAATGAAGCGGTCCCCTCCCTCGCTTGCTTACACTAGGCTTTCTATTTAAAGTACTTTGTACAATGGGGGTAATTTTCTCGTAGATCGACCGTTAACGATTTGGAATAGCGAGGGACTTCCAGGAACAATCCAGACTTTTTTGATCGCTCCCTTTTCTATTCTAGAAAAAATATCCGTCCGGGATGCGCCCATGGGGCAAAAAGTGGAAGAATAGAAAACGCCGATAGACTTTGCCCAGGCGGTATTTATATAGGACTGGGCCGGGGAGTGGGAGGGTTAGATCCGTTTTTTTCCTAGCGGGGGCGGGCTTTCCCGTGTCTACTTTCCTCCCACTCTCATACGTGCGCGGGATGGACAATTTCGTGGGCAGCCGAGTGATTTGTCGTCGCAGCGGGAGGTGTGGAAGGACCTCTCGTCCAGGATCCACAACTCACGCTCCGGAGGGACATCGGGTCCACCGAGTTGTTGGGCGTTCTCCGAGCGTTGCTCACCATCCGGGTCTCACCCAACAACGGTGGACGGACGTGCCCTCTAGTTTTTTTTATTCATATTTGCCCCTCGGACCTCGTATCTTTTTCGGCTTCTTTCTTCTGAATCACGTCGGTCTAATATAAGTTTTTCGGGTCAAGCGGGTTAAGATATTCCCGCCGAGGAAAGATGGTTGGATAAGGAGGATTTTTATCAGTAGAGTCGCTTTTTGCATATTGTCCCTACGGAAAGATGTTTTCGTATTTTTGGAAAGAAAAATGAGTACTGTTTAAATTTCTGGAAGTAATAGGAATTGCTTCGAAGAATTTACCGAGTGTTTAATACCGATATTTAGTACAAAATCTAAATCTAAATCTAGTTGTAATTTTTAGTTTCCTTGATCTGTATATCACAGAAGTTTCATTTAATTTTAATTTCTATAGTATAATATATTATTTTATTATTGATGTTTAACAATGTAATAAAAATAAAATTATAAAATTTAAATTAAATAAAAAAAATTAATATTGATAACAATTTTACCTACAAAACTTTCGTATGAATTAGACCGCATTCATATTGTAGTCTCAAATTTTAATCGAAATTTAAAATTACTGAATCCTCATTGCATTGCAGTTCTGCTCTACGTATATAATCTCGACAGGCGATGAAAATACAGGCCTCTTTTTATCGCATCAATTTTTTCGAACATAATCGATTTATAGCATAGGCGACCTTTCACGCAGCCACTTCAAAGGGAATCCACCGGCCTTCGTTTTTCCCCGCTTTTCACCACCGTCGCATTCTAGCCGTTTGATTGGCAACTAGTTGGGGGAGCAGATGAGGAGAACATCTCCGCAGCATCCGTCCATTAGCCGTTTTTTCTCTCGAACGGGGCGAAGTGAACGGCGGATGGCGACTCGCAAGGCGTCAAAAGTCTTCCCCGTACCCAACCGACGGATCCAGCGTTGGACGCGTGCAGATCGGTGACGGTCCGACGACGGCCCGCGTCGCCTCCGTCTCTCTGGGTGTCCTCGTGAAAAATGTCGCGCTCACGAAAAACACTCCGAAATGCGGCATCTTTTTTTCTCCCCCCGCCAGCCTTTTAATTGAGCGAAAGACGCAGCATTGAAGAAGGAAAAAAGACGTGGGAATCGTTTAACACGCTCGGAGGAGTTTCATATTGAAACGTTGGGGGAATTAAAAGCGTTCTCTCGGAATACCCTCGGTATCGCGGTTCTCTTCGCTCGTAATTAGTGTCCGAGAGCGTTGGCTGCAATTAGCGAGTGTTTCTTTGGCCGATACACATCCACTTCGGACTTTTTCCCGAGGGGAATATCTGAAGGGAGGAACGGTAATGATTCCGTTTTCAGGCGGGATCCCGGGTGAAAAAATAATCAGTTTACGTATGTTCATGGCCGTCGTAAAATGGGTTTAATCGCTGTAACGAGCGGTCGCTAGTTGTCAGTTTAGGGATATGTGGGTAGTTGTGATTTACTGGAATTCTAATTAGAGGATGTTTCTTAGGCTGTTAAGGTGGTGCATGAAGATTTCCTCGTTTAATACTAATAGCAAATAAAAGATGGAGTAGTTTATATACCGACGAGTTTTATTTTATTATTAATAATAATATTAAATCGTCTTTATTTGGGCGAGATTGAGACTAAAAGTCTTTTCTTCCATCTAACCCATCGACATTAATTATAAAATTAGAAGTAGAAACAGTTAGAAAAATTGTGGATGTAAAAAAACCTAAAAGATTCTTAGGGAAAAAATCCACTGCAGGAAAACACCCACAAGGAATGGAGGTGTGAAAAACCTGCGCAAACCTACCGATAGTAATAGCTAAGAGATAAGGAAAAAGAAAAACATTAAAAAATAAATAAATGAATACACTACCAGTAAGTACTTACATGAAATACATAATTAAGAATCAGTTCACATAAAAAATAGCAATATACAATATAATATAAAACAAAGAAAAATAAGGAAAACGTACATGGTTTTTCATTCATAAAGTACATTATGAGGAAAAATAAAAGAATATTATTAAAAAACAGTATCTAAATAATACATACAGTATATACTAGTCAAAATTGTATATAACAAAGACATTTAGGTCAATCTAAGTAAGAAAAAAAGATAGAAAAAAACAGATTTAATGAATATTATGGAATGATAGATATAATTAATATTCCTAGAGGTGGAAATGTTGCAGCGGTAAAATTCGATTGAAGCACCGTTCTTCTGATTTCAAAATCTTTTTATTTATAACTTTTGATTATTATTGATTGTTGAGAAACTCTTAAAATTTAATTTAAATTCCATTTGGTGAAAGATCAATTGAAATATTTTATGTCTGTTGATTAGCATTTAAGATTAGACAAGCTGGAAACAATTGTTGATAAGAATTGGAAATAATTGCTGATTAGAAAATTAATAATTCTCTTCTCTGAAATTTCAAATTTTATTACAATTTTAATAGGTGCCATGTCTATTAAATTACATCGTCTGGTCTTGTTGAATGAAAATAAGTTAAAGTTATCTGCTAGTTAAATGTCAAAATTCCTGATGTAGATCAGAATTAAAGTCGAAAATTCATTATCTACGTAAATCTGTTGTGGTTATCCTGGTTTGAAAGTCGAAGTTCTAATCACAATATCAGCGGAAAATCGTTGAATCCGATCCGTTCGAATTGTTTTATGCACCGGCAAAAATCCGCCGCGATAGAAACCGATTGTCCCTCCATTCAAATCGGTCTTTTCCAAAGATTACTCCACCTCCCGGGCGAAAGAAACGTTGCGCGCAAAAAGCGCTAGATGGCAGCGCGGGCTGGCTGCACGGAAGTTCTCGGAAAGCACGAAATCACTTTTTCCCCTCTCCTAGCGCTCGGCTTTGCAGTTAGCTGACCACCATTGATCTCCGGGGAGAGGGATTCGAAGGAAAAAACCGCCATCGATGAATATTCAAGTGGAAAATTGGTCCGGCCATTTCCCACCATTACGAATCGAGCGCTATACATCATCGGAGACTCCTCATCTCTGGAGCGCCAATGGTCCTGCCATGTTTCGCATTCAACCTTCATGACGCCAGCGGAGAGAGAGTTTTTTCCCGTTCCTTTTTTCCATCTCTCCCTCGGGAACTCTTCCTTTCAGCGGGGGAATAAGAGCGAAGGCAGGCCTTTTGGTGCAAGTCACAAGTCACAGCAGGGCGGCCCGAGCGCACGGCTTGATGTATGGAGATAGGATGTGCACTTTCCATGTATGGAAAATGAAGGCGAGCAGGCGAAAAAAATCGAATTCGTTGGTGGTCACGAGCGGGCGTGGGGGTGAGGCGCGGTGACGCAAAGCGGGGACGATATTTTACGTGGAAGCCATTTGTCGCTCGTGATCCGTCCGTGTTATTCCGATTTTATGGTTAAGCGAACCTTAATGCCGTGGCATCCATCCTCGTTGGACGCGTTTTTATCCGCGGGCGGAGGAAACACGGACGGTAACCTTGTAAGACCGTGCACCTTTTGTTTAGCGGGAGATAAACTCGGGGGATTAAGTGAATTACGTGCAGATATCACCCGCGTGGGCGATTCCATCGGTGCTGAGTGTTTTCTTGCGCGAAGTTCGTATTTGTCTTGTTGAAAACATAGCTTAATGTTAGAACAAGCAAAGTATTATAAATTCAAAGAATTTTGGCCTAACGTCGTGGAATAATATCTACAACTAATCAGAAACGTAATTCGTATTTTTCAGTAAATTCTGTGGAATTATGGAATATTGTGGAAAAGCATTTAACTTTTCTGATTTGTTTTTAGCTGAGTATTGTTTATCAATAGAGATAATTCAAACGCCTCCAGATCAAAGGCAAATTTCAGTACATTATTAATCTTAATAATCGACAAAAGGTCCTGTTGGAGTCAACTTTAGGGAGAGGTCCTCTTGATTAATGATAGCATGAAGGTCTTTGAAGCTAAAATACCTCCACCGGTTTCAAAATAAAAAACATTAAGATTTTATATTCGATTATATACTAAGAAAATATCTAGTAAGTTGCATAAGTATGAGGTATACACAGCATTTACGTCATATTTGGGTAAATTGCGTTACTCATTCATGTTGTATGCTTCTTTGTACTCCCATAAATTGACATTAACCACGCTAAAGAGGGTCTCAACCAGAATTACCGTCATGCATCGTCATTGCTACCGCGCGGATATCAAAGTCACGTAATGCCTACCCCAAGAGACGTGAAAATAAGACAATGAGCAGGAATGAAAGAGTAGAACCCGCCCTTTACCGCGGGGGGGGGGGCGAAAGAAAAAGTGGACAACGAGAATTGCAGCGCCCGGAGATGGATGGGACGTAACGTTTTCTGGTGCGGCGGAGTCTGAGGAGCAGCCGCGGGCGGATTCGAGCTTGATGGCCTTTTGAATGACCATCCGGAGCGTGTAATACGGGAATAAAGGTCTTCACTTTTTCACCAGTACGGGCTAGCAGTTATTAAATCGAATCAACGTTTTTCTCCTTGCGATCTTTGTGGTCGGAGAACGGGATTTCGCTGCGTCCTCAGCCCGCGAGTTTCCTCCGCGTTCCACTGGGGGCAGAGGCCGTCCGTGAGGTCTGCGTGCAGGTTTCGGCCCAAGAGGTTCCCTGCCTCTCACTCTCTTAGGCAGGAATCAATTCTCACGATCTGGAGGATAAAGTCCTCCACCCATCCTTCGATGAACCGCCACCTTCTTTCTCTATATCGTGCTGTGACCTTTCCCCACCGCCTCCGCCTTTCCCTGTCCGTGACGAGCCGTTCCTATAATTCGTCCTCCCCTCCCCCCAAAAGACTGTTTCTCCGTTTCCGCCTCACCTGGTGAACTTTCCCCGTCCCCACATCCGTCACTCCCCGTTTCCCCCATTCTGTCTCTCCTTGTTCTATTTCTCTCTAATATCTCTCTACCCGGTTCCGACTCATACCGTCAACTTATACCGGATTTGCCTCAATAGCAGTGAGTTCCGAGAATGGATTCGTGAGCAGGGGAAGATAAGATATGTTAGAATTCATTGCGGTTTTATTCGGTAATAGAGTAGAAAATAATACTGCTATTTCATTGGTCTTGATCATTCTTATTCATAGAGTCTGTGTGGAAAGGAGTCAATGAAAGGAAGTTAAGGTAAATTACCTCATTCCCCATCATGCCTAATAAACCTCACTCCCTCTCCGGGAGTTTTGGTAGCTAATTGTGTAGGGCTTGAGGTTGTAAACGTATTCCGGACTAAATAGACCAAGGCAGAATTTGGCCTTTATCATGTTTCTTTTGGTGACCAGTCGATTCGATAATTAAATCAATGAAATATAGTTTTCCCATAAAATATTTTACATTATTTCTCTGCTAATCCAAACTAATATTTATGTATCTTTCGCATTAAAAGTTATATTTTCTAATACTGTTTGATTCAACCAAAAAAATGAATCGTAACTCTCGAAATCCAGCGAAAAAACTGGTTTATCTCCTCCCGAATTTCCCGCATTGCTATCTTTCTCCGTGAAATTTCCGCTTTTGACCACATGGCGACATTTCTTCGCCCATCCTTACTTTGATCGCGAAAACAGTTTTGATTTGTCATTCGCCTGTCTACTCAGCTCGACAATAAAAGAGAGAAAAATTTCCCCAGCTCTGACATGAGAAGCGACTCGCGTTGCTGGAAGCTATCATACGTTTCCCAACCCGTTTTTTCATCGCTTATCCTCCTCTTTTGTGCCCCCTTCATCATTGCCGCTACCGCATCTTTTCCCACCCGTTCCTCCGCGTCAGACCCCTCAAGACGTCTTTTCTCCGGGTACTGCGTATCTCGAGAGTATCTCGCGAGATGGAGAAAAGCCCATTGCCTCCTGTCATCGCTCCCTCTGCGCGCGCCACCGAGTGTGTGAGGCTTTAGCACCACGTTCCCACAGTGGCTCTGATTGCTTTGATGAATCCCTCCTAAGGCTAAACGCCTGAGAAGATGTGCAAGGCGCTTAACAGACCCGTCTCCCCCAATAGAACAGTTGTCAAAGCGTAAGATCGCCCCGGGAGGGGGTGGGAATAACGCGATTGGCTTTCGGAGAAAAGTCGAGTTATAAATTGGTTTTTTCCTCTCATCGGCGTAATCCCTGGTTGTTAACGATCCGATTGTGACTAGGTTCGCGGATAAGTTGTTCGTTCGCGTCGCATACCATTTTTTAGAGCTTTCCCCATTGTTCGCGGCTTGTATAAACGTTCCTCCGGGAATTCCTTCCTTTTCGGAAGCGCGCAAAGAAATGCCTCCGAGACAATTTGGCTATATCGGGCGCATACCTCTAACCCTTGCAAGAATTACTTTCTATTGGTAATTTTTTTCTGTATAAATCTGCAGAGCACGAAACGTATTCCCCTTTCAACACGTATCAGTGCCACGCCTGGCGATTGGAGTTTCGTTCTTCCCGGGGCTAGGAGTAATTTATCGCCGATAGAAAATCATTACGGCGCTAATGGAGAATGTGCCCCCGTGCGTCGGGTTTTGATGGCTGGCGGAATCGGAGGCGAAACCGGTGATTTGACCACTCATCGCAGGTTCCGTGCGTGACGGACAACGGGTATACCCACCAGCATCTCTCATTTTCCATCGCAATCCGAAAGCTACCCATATTCTCTCCCCCGCACAACGGTCGGCTCCTTTATGATAGCCGTCCATATCCGTTCCTGATAGATCCACCTCACTCGTGACGTGAGCGCTAATGAAAACTAAAGAACCCGATTTCCAGTAGGCGCCGTTCCCAACTACCGGAATCCCGGAGCGCTCGAGTTTGGTCCTTCATCCATTTCCCAAGAGCGAATTATATTGCGGATCGTGAGTCAATCAAGATGTCGTTCACCCATAAGCCTTACATCTCGATAGCTTTCATTCCTTTTTTTCCCGTGCTGACCCAGAAAGTGGCCCTCCGGCGGTAGAGGGTGTGGTCATCGAAATTGGCCTCTTTCGCGCACCTTCAGGGACGGTCACGTGCGTAGAACGGGGCAGGACCGTTCGCCGGGTTGCGTCACTGAAATATTCCCCCCGGGCATCTTTTTGCGGGCGATCTCCCGAAGAATGGGCATTTCTCTTCGTTTAAGCGGTTCCCCGCGAGTTATTGCCCTCCCCGGAGGGTCCTCCGACAACAATCGGTAATAGTTCGGGAAACTAGATGGAGTCGTCGGTCGAATGGGGCGATGTTGCGGTATTCCCGCCCGTTCTTCCCGCTCAGTTCCGCGTGAGGAGAGATTTCTTCCTCGGACCTTTCGGTGCACGCCCGAAACATTTTCGGATCTTTTCTCCGTCTGCCCGCAAACACCTTTTTATCGCTCCCTCGGAACGAATTGTTTTGACGTGTTTGCAGCTTTTCCGCTCATATACGAAAAAAAGCCGTTCGGAGGCGTTTCCCTCGAATTCCCGTCGCACACGAAGTGGGCTGCACTCAACCTCGAAAAAGATCCATTCTCATAGTGCGCGTGTGGTTTGCGAGTTTTTTCTCCTCAAGCGTTCCGTAAGAGCTGCATTGATTTCGCGTTGCGCAGTATGTCCTCCAGTCTTTTTCGGGGCCGCCAACAAAGGGTTTGCATTTTAAGACCGTTTCCCCGTTTTCTTTCTTCACCATAATGAGGAAGCCATCAGGAGTCAATTTTCCGCAAGGGCCATTTCATTCATTGTCCTGCTCGTCGTCCGCGGGGAGTACTTATCGTGTTCAGTCTTTCCGTAAAAGGCGATTGGGACATGCGCTGTGGAGGTCGCCCAGTCATTACTGCCCCTCTTCCATCCAACAAGTCCCGCCTCGAATTTGCCCTGATAGATTCAGCATAGCTCTGCCTTAAGACATTATTCGTGAGCGAATTTATTTCTATACCATGCATGGCCTAACCTGATGCCATCGATAGCCGTGTTGTCTGAATACCTTGGTCTTGGGAGTATAAGCTCACGATTGCAAAACTCATACGTTTCTTAAGGAATTTCTTGTCTATTTATTCTATTTGTTAAACTTTGGTTTGGAAGCTAAATCAGAGCAAGGTTCATTATTTTTATTTTCATAATCGTATGGTAAAAAGAAAATACTGAAGAGATGATTTTGCCTTAAGCCATTGACGTCGGAATTTTATTCTTAATTTGCGCAGTGAATTTAAAAATAACAACTAAATGTATAAAGTATTTCTATTCGTGTGTAATGTATGTATTATGTATTTGATAAAGTATCATATATTACCGTCGTTGAAGGATCTACTTGGAATTTAAAGTATCGATCATTTTAGTGATAACACAACAGAAATGTAATATGTTAGATTTTGACACGTCCCCCACTTCCTCTCGAAGCAGTAGACATTTCTGAGTTGGCGGTTCAGAATTACACCAAAGATTCCTAGGAGCCGCAGTTTCCCCACGTATATTCCCCATATGGTGTGTAGTTTTTCCATCTCCGCGCGCATCAAATTTCCCGACGATTTCGAGATATTTCCCCGTTTCCGCCTTTTATACCCGTCAAAGGCCTCCCATTTTCGTCTTTCCCACGGTAGCCACTCCGGGATACTGCGGATGTAGTAATAAGGGATATAAAATGGTGTCCTCCCCGCCCATTTTCTCCCGTGATTTTTTTTTCAATCTCCCTCGCATTCTCGACCCCGAATGCCTCCAGATTGTGTGGGAGGGAACGGGGATAGATGATTGCGGGTCCGCCACCTGATGTGTCCGTGTGTTCCGCAGATCGGGTGTCGTGCTCCGGGGTTTGGGTGCCTCCAATTCACTCCGTGATCTGTCTCACAGGAGGAAGGTTTTTCGGGATTTTTTTTCTCATGATGGGTTGGGGATGAAGGTTTTTCGTTCCCAGGAAGTGCGAGGGGGTCGGAGAGGGTGCGAAAAGACGTCACTCAAATCTGTGCACGCACACCGGCGACCCCGAAAAGAATCGCGGAAGTCCCCCTTTGTGTGTAGGCGAGAGGCATCACGATAGGTGGCGGGTTAGAAAAAATTCGGAAGAAAATGTGTGATGCATAATGAGGGGGACGGTTTAGCGGGATCGAATGGGGTTTCCATCGTTTTTGGAAAATAATTGTTGAAAATATCTTTATATTTAGCAAATCTACCTAAAATTTCATTCTACACGATACATACCGTGGTTAACTTGGAGTTAGCGGTACTCTTAATAATACATTTTTTAGTTTTAGTAACTATTCAAATCGATATATAAAAGAACATAGCGCCTTGCATGATGATTGTTAACATATTCACAACAAAATCCGATTAAACGATAAAACACCCTGGGGGATAAAGCACATACATCATGGTAAAATAAGAAAGGAATGTATTCGTACCTATAGAATACCTGAATGTAGTTAAAACCAAGCGTAGAGTAAAACATTTCGGTATTTTAATAAATATTCCCATTAAGTTACAGCTTATGCTAAATATAAATCCAGTATATAGTATACATCTTAATCTCAATCTTTAAAATAAAATAATTCTATATTTCATCGTGGGAAGCACAAGTTAATATAAAAATTAATGAAATAAGTATTTATTTTTAATAGAAATCACAGGATTATTCGATTCCATAGGTATCTTGGTTCTGATTTAGCTGTAAAATCTCGCATTCACTTACATAATAGTTCTCGCTCAAGAATATTAGGAAAGGCACCGTTTTAACTTACCGCAAATTCCAAAACAGTCGTTGAGATTCTTTCATAAACTCCCGATTATGTGGGAACTGGTATAAACCGTCCTCCCGGACAGCTATGAAGTGCCGAAATGGTCCTCAGATCGTTAAACAAGAAATGCAGCGAAATTCGTAACGGCTCCCTTTTATTCCATTCGGTCTTTTAATAATCGCCCTCCCCATTCGTTAGGATGACCTTTCGTTTCCCACCGCCATTCCCTCGGCACCCAAACTAGTCCTGAATTCACTCCGCGGCCACTCGTCCGTACGCCCTCATTATCACAACACCGTAATCATTCCTGTAGTTTATCCTTCCGATGGCGTTAAACCTCTCTTGAGCACACACCTTCAATTAGCGATAGTATCTCCCGCAAGCTCCACCCTCGCCCATTTGCCTGTCTCGGAAAACACCGGGTCCCGAACGCGGCCTTAATTCGGCTCATTTTTCGTGAGTAAAGCGGCGTTCATTAAGTCCCGAATTCATAATGGGCCGGCCGAAAGTGGCGCTACCTAAAAAACCACGGGAAGCACTCCTCGTTTCCCTTATCTTTATTGTGATATTGTTCTTCTCCCCCCGCGAGGTTTATTTGCGTTTCGTGAGAAACGCGGAGGAGCCGGCGGAGCGTTTGTAAGTGCTTCCGGTCTTCAAACGTTTGGCTGCAGGCGTCCGAGGGCACAAAATATTTATCGGGCATCGAAAACAAGCGGAGACGAGTCTAGGATCAGTGGGGATTCCGTGGGGGTAAAAGGGGGTTGTTCTTTAAAAGGCGATTTTTACCGGGAATGGGTGTGTCCGGTTGTTGGAGGAGACTGACACGTTGTCCGATGACCTCTGGTTAATATCTGATGCGGGGAAGAGGGGAAGGAAACGAAAATGAGTTTTCCCTGGGAGTTTTGGGCCGATCCCTAATTGAACGCACGCACGTAACCTGACGGGTGTGCCGGACTAATGGGCCCCTCCTGCTCGACGATGGGCGGATTGCTTGGGAGCAGGAAAAAAGTCGCTGTAGGTGAAGGAAGGCTTGCAGTAGGGTCAAAGAAAAAGATCTATTTAATTATTTTTATGGTTCAACGATATTCATTTTTCAAATCTATCCTCTAATATTTTTGAGTGACATTTTGTATTTGTCTTTCGTTTGCCGAAAGTTACTAATGCAAAGTATCTTACGTTATAAATGTTACGTTATAAATGCAAAGTATCTTACGTTTATCTTAAAATAGTGTATATGGTGCCCATAGGATAACGTTACTAATGGAGCGATTCCAAACTGTTTTACGCTCATGACCGATTAGGTGCCTCACCTTAATCTTTGCTTCGATCTGACTCCGAAAGGCTAACTGCTTCCGAGAAGGGAATCCGTGGATTTCTTTTGAAAAATACGCGTCGATAATATCAGCGAAGCTCTCTCTCAACGACTCATAAAATTAACGTCATTTCGTTGGAAGAGTCGGACCGTTCCTAGAGGGATCGCTTCGTGTTCGTGGTCTAGCGGCGACTCGAGATAAGCCATACAAAGAAATTCTCTTCGCTTAATCTGAGGCGGACATCTTTGCATTCGCGGCCGGTGGGAATTTTGGACTTAAGCCCCAAAAATAACAATGTGAGAGAGTAATTCAAAAGTTACGGAGGAAACAGGAACGCCAGAGACAGCGCTTGATTCCAGAAGAAATATGATGGATTTGGTGATATAACTCTCTCGTTTAATTTTCATTCTGAGGAATTAATTGCGTATTTCGAAATTGTTTCGTAAGCGTCTCGACACCTCTCAAGTGTGCAATAGTTATATGCAGTCTTATTTCATTGAATTATATAAAGCCTACCACCTCTTTATTAGTACAGGAAATAAAAGTGAGCCTATTTAGATGAAAAGCTGTAGCAATGCCTTTCTATATTCTAGAAGTTGATGGAAATTCAGCGGATTTATAAGATATCTTCAAAACTTGCTTGATAGATATAGATTGCTCTCCACCGGCCACGTGGGTTTGTAGTTGTATTTAAAACCTTCCTATTGTTCTCTTATCAGTGAGAGTTAGTAGCTGGAAAGGTTTGGGTATTACTATAAATGTTTTTTTCTGAGTACTATCAGTACTCCGCTGAATACTCATTCGAGAAAATTTTAACAAGGCGGACATGGACTAGAGCCCAATAAAAGCCTCGTTAATGAAGGCGGAAATAGTTGAATGGTTAAACAACCGCCGAATATACCCACAGAAGCGATCAAAGCCGCCCCCTGAATCGGAAGTCCGCTATGCAAAACACGTGTTCGGAACACGAGTTGAAAGGTGGTCGTGGTTAGATCTGTTACCCGTTATCTCCCACACGACTGGGAAGATCTTTTCTTGCGAGGGGGAGGGAATTTTAGGACAGGACCCGCGTTCCTGAGAGCACGGTTCAGGGGGAGTGGAGGAACGGTGGGGACCTTCCAACATTAGCTTATTTCTCCCCTTCTCTTTCTCTCGACCCCTCGGAATCTTCCAGACGCAACGACCGGCCAAAATAGCCTTCGCTGAAGCCACCTACTACTCCCGCTCCTCAACTTTGGTCCTCGCTTCCCATCAATCTTCTCCCCTCTCTCCTCTGCCCCGCCCTCAAACTCCTCTAGCACCACTCGACACAAAGGTGACACCACTCATTCCGAGGCGTCCTCAGAAATATCTCGGACATGTATTATCCCACTCCCCCCAGCGCCGCCCGCTTCCGCTCGGTTAATTGTTACATGCTCGCGTGATACGTGACCTTTTCTACATGGTTGCTTTATAAGTCAATCCGGACGTGTGGAAAATGTGTTCAATGATTGCTAGCTCCGTGATCGAGTGCTCGCTGACGAAGAGCTTCGAGTGCTTCTCATCTTGGGTTTCGCGGAGTATATCGTCTCGTTCCGTGAGAATTAGTGAAGCCGAAGTATGCATTGTTTATGGAGTTTTTCTGTGTAAGACAATAATTTACAAGAATCATTAAAACGTAGATTATACATCAGATATCTAAATTTGCATCGATATAAATCATAAGTTACTTTGTCAGTAATAATTTTATATTGTAAAAAATGCTGCTATATGCATAATAATGAAAATTTCGTCTCTAGCTTCATATTACTCAGCTTGCTTTAGTGGCTCGATGAACATAAATTCATAAAATATTCAAAACAATTCTCTAAAATCTCCACTCACTATGCCTTTTGAATATATTTACGAATCATTACTTGGAAAAGATTTATAATGAATGCACCCCATAATTATATTTGGTTGCTATTTGTTACAGCAGCAAATAGATTTTTGCGTTTTTAAAGATTCTCACCGATGAGATTTTTCCAGTACGTAATTGTGAGTGAAGGTAAATCGCGAACGCAGAAGTCTAGCGTGTGCTGCTTATTTTGAAAGTAATCTAACGTAGCCCCACCGCGTGGTACCTCATTCGTTTTCCTACTCCTGCTAGCACTTACATTGGAAAAATAAACCATTGAATATCCTGACACCCTCTTCCATTCGGATACGTTCCGCCAATATTTTCCGGAAAAGTTTTTGCCCGGTTTTTAGGCACCCGCCCTTCGCTCATGACTCTTCGGTCAATATTTTTCCTGGAGAGACAGTTATTTCTCTAGTCAGGAGGACCGAACGAAAATTTTCGAGCGGGAGCAATATTTCGCTCGCACCGCCGTCTGTTGGCCGATTCGAAGGAATTCAGTTAGCATACAGATCGGGAGCACTTTGTGTCCAAACATCGTTCAAAATAAACTCGTTCTCCGCCCTCTTCTCTTTCGCAGAAAAAGCGTCTCCTCGCGGAGATATCTACCGTGGGGGCAAACGCTATCACCGAAATAACGAGACAAACCTCCGGAGATATTTCTTTTCCCGCGGCAGACGGAAAAATAATCCATGAATAATAAATAATCTCAATTGGGGTTTTTTCCTCACAGACAATTCCGCGAAACACCTAGGTCGCGTAAACAGTAGCTTTTGTGTTTTATTTTCAAGCTGAGGGAATCTTTCACCGCTAGGTTGCCAACGCTGGTTGTGTCTAGGTCTTCCTAGCATCAAGGGGCATTCGGGGGTAAGCTCGAGGGGAAGAAAGAGATTCCGTGGACGGGAAACGGTACGGACGTAGACAGCTTCCGTCTGGTGGCGAGGATCGACAGTTGTGACTCCGAAATCCCGCTGTAGCCAATGGGAGGGAGCAATGTTTCCCAGATTCTTTTTTCGGATTGTAGTCGGTGGGAGTCATCGCAAGGGGTATTACCCCAGCCTCTCGGGAGAGTATCTTTCATAGGATTTCACCTAGGGATAATTACGAGATTCCTTGGCGTCATAGTTTAGGAAGAGGAGGTGAGAAAAGGATAAATTCGAAGAATGGTTTCCAGATTTCGCCGTCTTTCGACCGTGAAAAGAATTCCCCCCCGAAGTCGTCTGCTCCCCCACTTCGGTGATGTGTGACAACGTCTGCAAGCGGCTGTTGAAATGTTTCTCACCTCCGAAAGCGCTCATATACCGAGAAAAAGGTTTTTCAGCCGGTTTAATTAATTGTCGGGATCTTAAATGTCCTTTTTCTCTTCCTCAGAAGTAATAGGAATGTAACTCACGCTCTTCTTGGTCTTGCTGCTTTGAAGAAACTTTTTGTCTTTCTCGGACCTTCTTAGTCGTTTTTGAGTATATCGATGAAAAGTTTAAAACAACCGATAGTAAATTTACTTATAAATTTCGGTGGATTTTCAATGAGCTTTGAACAGCTAATACTTCAAATTCGATTGCTTTGTTTATTTTTTATAATTTCTCCCATTTAGTATAATTAACGTCTCTGCCTGTTCACGAAGAAAATCCTCTGTCTCTATTCCCAGCCTCCCAATTATATCGACATCAACGAATGTCTGCCGCTAAGCTTACACAGTTCCGACAGGAATTATTCCACGCATCGGCAAACGATTTGACAGTAATTGCGAACCGGAGAAAGTCCTTTCTTCTTCGGAACCCCACACAAAGGTCGTGCCAATATAAATATCCCCATCCCGTAAATTAGCGATTGGAAAGCGAGATTCCCATCCGGCACAACAACGGAAAACGAAAGTTCGTTAGAGGCGAGCTCGTTTAGGAGAAAAAAACCGAAGGGAGGCTGGCGTCGGATGCGTCAAGGGACCAAATGGAACGTTTCGCAGCCCGATTAGTAAAGCCCCCACCGTTCCTCCGGCGTCTTATCCATTATCCACCCCGCAGTCACCAACCCAACCCTCCCATTCCTCCTCGAGGAGCGGTTATTTTTACATTTTTTCATCCCTCGCGTCTCCTCCCTTCTCAATCGCTTTTTTCCTCAGTCGGCACGCGTCTGAACCGTGTCGCAATCGCGGGGACCTTTCTTCTCTCTCTCGCGTGTGTGCCTTTCCCATTGTCCCCGCGCGCGCTCAACATTTCCATAGGCTCCTTCAAACCATTCCGCGGCGGCGGTTCGGGTTTCTTAAGACTTCCTCCGCGGCCATTGTTGAAGGGATGCGGGGCCTCCGCCGCGCTTCTCAGTAATCGACCTTTATTCTCTTTCTTCTCAAAGGGCTCTTACGATCTGTCCTACGGTCGCGTGTCACGTGGACATCTCCCGGGAAAGACTCGCCCTCCGTGACAGCCGCTGATCGAGCGTGTCTGCAGAGGAATTAAAATGGAGGAAGATGCTTCCCTCCCCATTAGTTTTTGATCGATTTCCAGGAGTCGGATGCGTCGGAAGGTGGTTTTCAAGGACGCGGTATTGTCGTTGGCATGCTTAACGAGGGTGTTTACCGGGTTTCTTGGAAGGGGAGCAGGTACTCCTTTTTTAAGCGGGGGCAACGACGCATTGCGTAAAGATAGACCGGTCGAACTGTGAAAGTGTTTATCTTGAAGGAGCGCGCAAAGCGGTGGGGACGTGATATAAGATGGTGTTTACCCTCGCCCCAAAAAAATTCCGGAATGTTGTTTATCTCGCTATTACTCATTGGAGCCGTCTTAGTTTATCGGCCAAAGAGTCCTTACGACTTCATTACGCGAGTGCACGGCACTTTAAGGTTGCTCACGCGTTGTAGGCTAGAGTGCAAATGTAGCTGTGAACTCAATTACTCTGTTAAACATTCTTGAAGGGAAATATCTCTAATTTAAGACCGAGGAAGAATGTGAAGATACTTTACCCCAATATAGTTATATGTATTTTTGGAGGAAAACGTTCAGGTATGCACTAATTTGAGGTCAACCGCGGTAGCTATAGTTAGCCAAGTTTATCCTCAGCACTTCTAACTCCCAAACTAAACATTCATTCGTTCCCAATGCTCAACTCCTTCTTTCTTCCCTAACTCGCGTTTCGCAAGATACGGGCTCCAGATATACACTCCTCTCTTTGCCCCATTAAGAAAGGATCGATCGAGGGCGCGCGATCAAAAGGTATTTCAAATTTCGATTCAAGGGTTTACCGCTTCGGATCTTCGTAGGTTACCGGGAAACACACTTTTCCCCTTGCCCACTCGGCATCGCAAATCCCGGCCGAGTAGTTGAGCGTAAACAGCGTAATGGACAAAGTCTCCTTCGCGCTGCATATCTCAAGAAGAAAGGGTTCGTTAATGGGAAGATGAAGGAAGGAATGAGGTGAGAGATAGGTTCGGTGCGGACGGGAAACAGCGTGCTGGAGATTTGTGGAAGTGCGCAAAAAATGCACGAAGTTCGGAAACCTCCCGAGAATATATCGCACCGCTCGGCCCAAATCGTCCGCGAAAATGTCTTCACCTCGCATTGCTAAGGAACCATTTACTTATGAATCGCGTCATTGCCAAGGAGCGCAACTTTGAATCCTTTGCTTGCAGAGGTTTTGTTCTATCGCGGATCACTTACTCATTTGCTTACTCTTTCATTTCTTCCTGGTGGCCTCTGGATCATTTATTTCTAAATCTTGTTTAGAGAAAATCTTCTTGGAATCAAAAATCTGATCAATGACTACCTTAAGGTGTTAGATTATATTTTTAGAATATTTCCCTGGAGAAGTACTGCTTTACGGATTCTCCAAATCACAAAACTTCATTTTTATAATATCTTGTACCCGAGATAATTTTAATGGAACATTTATTTACTTATTCGTAAAAATGCATCAGCATGCAGCATGAGGTCAATTACAGGTAACGATAAGGAATAGTAAAAAAATAAGATCAATAAATTAAAATATAATATAAAACGTGAAGTGAATAGATAAAAATACAAAAACAAATACAGGGATTAATCAGACGAAGTTTCAGGGGTCGTTATATAATTATATCGATCGATTTTTACTCCTTAAGAAGTAGCACGATTCCGTCGATTAATTTAAGCTCCTCTCAGAGAAACCCTGTTCTCGCTCGTGCCCAACTTCTTCATAAAGGCGGCAAAGATAAATCCCCTTGGCACCTCAGATCACTTACTCCGCGGAGGTGTTATTCACCGCAAAGTGGGTTTTCGCCTCCCCGTCCGGGCCCACGTGGCTTATTGGCAGCTCTATATACAAGCACGCACACGCTTTCTCTTCGGGGAGCGCTTATATGCGGCCAAGGAGTCGAAAGATGTGTTAGGGTCGGGACGTCTTAAGCACGGGACGCATGTTTTATTTTCCCCCGAGGAGCAGCGCTGTCTTATATTTATCACGACCTCGAAAATTACCGCTGGTGATGCACGCAGCCTCTCGCTTCGTTACCACCCACACCTTCCCACTTCGAAAATATCCCCTCGCGCATATCTGCTTACTGCTCACTCACTTTCGGATTCTTCGGATGGACGTTTTTCGAGTCCCCGGGTTCGGATTCCCCCGAAGTAAGTGGGTGTAAGTGGGGCGTAAATCTCGTGGCAGTTGTTCTGAAATATCAGGAAGATCGTCAACCACGCTGAAGCTGAGTGGCCAAAGCTTGGACGCGGTTAGACCAGCGGTTCTTTATATAATGCAGGGAAAGTACCACTGACAACAGGAGGAAAAATTGTCTTTATTTCTGAGATCTATACCTTGCACCTTTTATTAGGACGCTCATATGTTTTTATAAAACCCTTATGGGTCTGTAGATGTGTTTATATAACGCGTGTTTACATTATTCACAACGTGATAGTGTTGTAAACTTGCTAAAGGTAAGGAAATTCAATTCTTTGCAACATTGATTCGATTGAAAAGTGTCAAACTTACACGTGCTATCTCACTTCTTTCGTTAATGGTGTGCACATCACCGGTTGAGATCCCTGCAACAATTTCCTTGTACTCTCTTAGAGTCATCTTTGTTTGATGTGCTCGGGTGCGTTATAGTTCACGCCAAAAATAAGGATGGACTCTCATAGATAAACCATGACTCTTTTGTTCCAGATATGCTCGTACCTCTCGTATTATCTCGGTCTCTTCCCGGAAACCATTGGATGTCTATCTCATCTCTTATACTCAGTCATCATCTCTGATATCTCTCTCATCCTCCTAATCTATCCATTCTTTAATTGTGTTGTTCTATCCTTCCGTCCCTCCCCACTTGCTCTGCGCTGGTTCCCTTTCTCTATTTCCCTCCTTCAATCTGTCTTCTCCTCCCTCATTCCTAGACTCCTACTTAATGCCACTCTTCCTCCATTGCTTTATCTTCCTTGTCTACGCTTACCTCGCATACGGGGTTAAAAAAATCGTGAAGTTTCGGCGCGAGGATAGTGTGATGGTCTTCTTTTTCAAGTCGTTGGCCACTTTCCAATTCCCCTGTTTATTCCCTCCTCTTCTCATTTCGGCTCTCATCGCTCGCTCCATCTTCCTCCTCAGAGACCCTTCCATCCCGTATCAACCCTTTTCGTTTTCCATTCCGACGATGCGTTCTTATCCGTTCCGTTTTGCCTCCTTTTCCACGCCTATTCCGTAACTGTCGTCTCCCGTCTCTTCCCTTGCCGTGTCTCACCTCGTGATTTACCGCATTTGATGGATATCAAATGGACTTATCCTTTTCCATTCCTCGCATCTCTATAATAATGTCTTCCTGCTTGGGGTAAACTTGAAGACACTCATTATCTTCTTAGAATTCCATGATAAATCAAACCCTCAAATCTGTGTTCCCAAATGAATTATACAGCTTTTCGTTTTTCTTAATTTCTTTTGATGTTCCATCGACCTCTAATCGAATCCTGAATTTCAATCAACACCTAATAATGGCATTTAGTCAATTGGAGTCGATATAAATGAAGTAGGAAATGCAATATATTACATGTGGCAACACGGATTTGAAGGAGACTGATTTCTGATGAAAGTCTTGGGAGATAATAAGAGTCCCAACTTTACCGGTAAGTCATTTATATTTAATAGCCTTTGATTGGTCTCACTTTATACAATTATAAATTGTAAGAAAAATTCCTTTATTCTTGTTCCACCTTTGAGCCGTGATCATACATGAAATACAATATAGTGATAGTATAAAGTGATGATCCAGAAAATGTGAACTTCTGGACAGTACGTGAGTAAGGTTCGGCTAGAAACTTCCCTCCTCTAGTCGGCTGGTAGTCTGAATACAGCTATACTTCTTCTTTATTTTCCCACCAAATCCGTACAACTCCCTGGCGCTAAACATCATCTCTCTTTCTCTCACACAGTTTCTCGGAAGGATCAAGCCTTCCCTTATCCTTCGTCGTCACATTCACCATATTTTATACCGTCTGTCTTGACCGTTCGCTCCATCTCTCCCTTTGTTTTACATCCCCTCTTCCTCTTCGTCCTTGCTCTCTCCTTTGTTCACCCTCCTCTGTTTTCTCCACTCTCCTTCCGTTTATTTTAAAAGATCGCTCTTTCCTTCGGAGCATTCTTTACCTCTCCCATCCCCCTCACTAAAAAACGCGTCTTTGTCAAGCTTTCATCTCTCTTAACTACGACATCTCATAGCCCATACATATTAACCCTTGTTCTCCGCGGTATTTCTATCAAATATTTCCTCTCTCGTCTGGCACAAGTGTCTCTTTGTACGATGGGAAAATAAAATAAGGTTTTCGTCGAGGTTGTTTTGTTCCCGTCCGAGCGGCCTTTGTGTTTTTTTTACTCGCGGGGAATTTTAATACGAAAATGTTTGCTTTCGAGTTAAGGTCTCTTCTTAAGGGTTCTTTTTTCCTTTGGCGATATAAAAAGACTGGCTAGTTCACTTCTTTCTGAGACATATTGCTGAAAGATAGGGCGGTGGAGATTAACCTAATTATGTAACGAGGGTATTTTCCGGGCAGTTCAAACGTCGAAATTCATTTAATTTACCTGAGGTAAAGATGTTGTGCGGTATTTTGAGGCTATTATAAGTGCCTTATGATAATTATCGAATCGGGAAAGTCATTTTCATTATAAAAGGTGATAATCTGAAGTTAGACCGAACAGGATTAACCGGATATTATTTCAATTATTAATGATATTCATTTATTACTTTATATGTCGCGGACATTCCGCTTGTAGCATTTTCGCTTGGTGACGAAAGCAAAGAGAATTCACCTCACTCCTCATCCAGCCCAGTAAGCCTCATTCTCTCACTGTTAGCTCTTAGTAGCTAATGCTAGGGGGAGTGAGTTTGCAACCGGCTTTCGGGCTTGAAATATAACCCCTCAAGCCCCGATGAGGTTTATTCGCAGCCACCGTTTCAACACCGCTAATTCAGCTATCGGATGTAGAAAGCAAAAATGAAGTTCCATTCAAGATACGTCGGATGCAATAGTTATCTGAGATTCAATAATTCCGTATGTAATAGTGAAGAAGTTAACAAACTATTGTGATTACATACGTAGGAGGAATAGTAACGTTGCTTCACGTAGTTCAATCCTTTGGACGTGTTCCCCCACTGTTCAGAGAGCGCGTTATTTATTAATTCTTCGTTTCTCGAATCGGGTCCCATTCCATCAGCGGACACAAAGGTCGCAGGTTTAACGCCTCAGAAGCGGACCGAATTGGAAAGAAGCAAAGCGCTCTAAATGCCGCGGTGTAGTTCCCACCCATTTCTCGTTGTTGGCGTGTGATATCGCAGTCCATCTGGGCGTGTCGAGAGAAGAAAATGAGAGCCACGGTGTTGAAAGCAAGAAAAGGGGTTTTGAACGAGAACTCTTTATTCACAAAGTAAGCGCTCCGCTTCCCCACTCCGCTCTGCGGGGGCGGTGGAGTGGGCTTAGCGAGATTGTTTGAGTGAGGGATGTGGCCGAGATGGTATGGAAAAGTGGGATGATGCAAAGGATCGCTACTTTCCTATGTTCTCATCAACTCGCGTATCAATGGTTTTTTTCGGCGATTGCTGGTACTTTATTCAGGGAAGTTTTTCGTCGAGTGATAGTATTTCCTTCTTTTCTGAGTGAGGAAATTAACAAGATTTCGTCAATTGCCGATACCTTATAGGTGGAAGTTTACTCCAAAGTTATTTATTACTCTTATATTTTTTCTTTTTATGAGTGAATCGTTTAACACGAGTCTTTAGTTGCATGCGACGCGACGCGACTTGGCATGAGACACGATGCGACGCGACAATTTTAAAGTCTTCATTTATTCTTGCGATAATAATCATGAAATGTTTATTCTTACATGTTAACTTATTTAACTGCAGAAATTGTGCATTTTAAATTTCTATCAAACTAAATTTTGGGAAAATATTAAATTATTGAACGACAGAAATAATATAGAGATAATGGTTACCAAATTATAAGCGTTGTGACTGAGGGAAATAAAGCTCGGGACAGGAAGCGCAGGAAATAAGTGAAACAACACCGAGGACAATCGGAAGATGCGAGATAGGTAAGGAAGGTTGTTGACGAGCGGAGATGGGAAGTGGCCGAGTTATTCTCGAGACATTGGATTTAGAAGTGGGCGTGGAGGTGACTCATCTCTCCTCTCTGGTCCATCTACTCTTCCCTCTTGGCCCCTTTGAGAGGGACTTGTTCTTCTCCGGAGAAGCCAGTGTGCATGAGTAAAAGACTCTCGGGGCGTGACCACCGAGCCAAGCGATTATTGCTTCGCTTTTTAACGTCGACCGACTCGGACACCTGCCGGGCTCTCCAGCCATTCCAAACGTATGACCGCGGGCAATGAATCGAAACTGGTCCACTTCAAGGTTGCGAGTTTTACGGTTGCAAAGACTTCTCGAAAAGATGCGTTTTTTTGCAGTCTCTCTCTCTCCAGGGTGGAAATTAGAAGCTCTCTTCGCGATAAAAATCAGCGGCGCGTTTCATTCCTCGGTTATAGGACATCGCCGGCGCGCAAGATGTACTTGGTTAGGTGTTTTACGAGCTGAGGAGATTGGGAAATGATATTTAATTTCGCGGTGAGAAAAAATCCAGTAAAAGTTTTTGTCGTGGATTAACATTACTTATGAGGAGATCAGTGGGTTCTTTCGGATTTTAATGGCAACTTTTCGTGGTGAAAATACGTTTAAAAATATATTTACCGACGAGAATGAGCTGGTTGGAAAGTTTAAGCGTTAATGTTAACAAATAGTTCCTAGATCGTAGCAATAATCGGTTCTGAAAGTTTTTATTTATGAATAACTCACGATCAAGCTGTACAAAAGTTGCTTTCTCTCTTATTAGAATATATATTATCTATAGTTTTCTATGTATAGTTTAAACGTAACAGTGAATAAGTTGTCTGGAATGGCCAATTTTAAGACATATTCAATAATTCTCGGATATTATTGATAGTCATATCAAAAAATGTTTATAGCTCACTATGATACTCTACAGAAGTCCTCTTCCATCGTGTTAGAATATATACGATTTTATATAGTACAGAAAAAATAGTTCTTGTAATAATAGTTTGCTGAAATTAAGGGAAAACTCAGGGTTTTTATTTTTTTTAAACCGATTTGCTTTAATGTAGACGAATTTTGGGGTAAAATTAACAGTCTCAGGCGATGTCTTGTGGAAATACGTCATGATGAAAAATAACAACTTTGTACTTTTTCCACAGTATTTTTAAAAACTGTGGAAAAAGTAAAACTTTGTTATTTTTCATCTAATTTTGGGATTTCCAGTATAACTTTTTTTTACGAATTATTCTTCTCGTAATCAAATTCAATTCATCTTGCGGCCGCTACATCATTTTGGAAGAATTTCTCTATTCTCCTCGGCATATTGCAAGGATGATGACCAGGACACTCATCCTACCTGGAGGAGTAAAAGTAGAGAGGAGATGAGAGGGAAGGGGTGGTGTTTGGCAAAGGAAGGCACGTCCTCCTTTAAGGTTCCCGTGACACTCCTTAGCACGCGTCCCTCTTCTATTATTCGTTCGCTTCGTCATCGCCCCTTTGGAGATCCCCGCTAAAGGTCCTTTCCGCCTCATGTAGATCATTGCTTCGTCTTTAATCACGTTTCGGACCGCGGAAGTAAAATGGCCATGTCCCGAGGGAATCTTTTTTCCCGAGCTAACAAAGGGAGCCAGTCGATTAATAAAAGCCCGCTTTCTCGGTGCGCAGTGAGAGTTGGACAAGAAATATTTAACGGGAGGAGTAGAATGTAAGGGATTCAAATGGTCCAACCGCAAGGCTTTAATTTAGCTTTTAAACGTTGCTTACACTCGATCTGAGAGGGTTTAGCGAGGATATTTCTCATTTAAGAAATGCAGAATTAATCTGGTGGCAATCGAGTATATCTGTATGGACTTGTAACTTCTGATACTTTTTATTTTCGAAGGCTTGTAGAGAATCATTGTGGTTAGTCTCTTTCATTTTAATGTAATAGTTACAAGGTCCTGGGTTCGAATCCTCGTCAGTTGCGATTTTAGAGTTGTACGATTCGAAGAAAATAATTTCATTTTTTAAATTTTAACAGTTATAAATATAGAATATTTATAAATTTGCGATATAAATGTTGGAAGGTTATTTTTTATTGTATAATAGGGTGATGAGCTGCATATTTTTCTGAAAAATGTACCGTATTGCAAAAATTAAAAGCTGTGTGGTTGCTCTGAAATAATATTTATATATTGCGTTTCTCAATTTAATTTGAAGGAAAATCAAATTAATATTTAATGAAGGATTCAACAACCAAAATGGGTGTAGTAACGAAGAATGCGTCTCGCTGAATATAATCGCGAACTTTTTGAGAGAACAATACGAGACCGTCCACTCTTGAGCCTTTCTTACTTTTCTCCCTTCCCATCGCTCTCTTTGCCGTCGCATTTCTTCTTCATGCTCGGATCATCTCTTCAGGTGGAGTTCATCCTCTTCTCCACGGACACTGAGGTACTTCATCACCACTCCTCTTTCTCCGTCTCTCTTTTTTTCACGACTCTATTCAAGTTTGACCGTCTCCATCCTTTTCTCCTCTGCCTCTTTCATCCTTTTAGTCTTTCTCCACCTCGTCTTTAGCGAGACCGTTGTCTGTTACGTCCAGAGATGATTTCACTTTGCCCTTTACAGAATTTGTTCATTTACTGACTGCTCTTTAAGTAGCCCTTTGCTCGGGAGATATTTTTTCTCGCGAATTGACTAACTTTATAATTTCCGCAATGCGCCCATTAGGTTTAATATCTCAAAAGTGAATTAACTTTGAAAGCATTTATTAATTTGAGGTACAGCATTAATTCTCAATAAATGTATGTTCGGAATTATTTTGACCCTTCAGGCGATATGCATTAATTTAATATCTAACGTTCTTAATATCATAGATGAAAATATTATTTAGAATTTTAAGCTACATTTATTCAGGATCGATTATTATCAACCTAAATGTAGGTTTGATAATAATTTACGCACACTATGATGAAAAATATTTCCTAAATATCATGAAAAATAGTGTTCTACTAGTTTCAATGTAAATCTCATATTACGTGCTTGTTCTTCCCATTTTATGAAAACAATGTCCAGTACTGTAGGCGATAATATTCATGCAGCAATAAATTACAAGAGCAAAGAGTTTATGGTTTCTCTATAGTTAATTAGTTTCTATTCAATCATTGGTTAGGTTGATTCAAGTCTTTAAACGAAGGCTTGGATAGCAATCATGTATGGTTTAGCTCTGGATAAAGTGCAAGGTTTATGAATTTTTAAGTCTTGAAATTGTTTCATTTAACATTATAGTTGCAACTGGTATTGTACATTGTTCATCTTCCATCGTTTCTAAAGTTTGGGGAAGAATAAAATTTCCTCCTCGCTGCCACTTCTGTCGGCCCTGATCTTTCGGCTGCTCTTTTTCGCTCAACCCTCTCGCGACTCTGCGACGGACTGCCGACCCTCGTGTCCACTTCATCCCAATGCACCACTCTCACTCTTATTATCCCCCCGGCGAAACTCCTCGCCTTTCCCTTCCCTCCTCGACACCTTCTCCTGCCGTTCTCTCTCGCTCGAGTACTGCTTCTCGACCCCGTGAAAACGCTCCTTCTCGCATTTTTATTTTAGGCATTTTTGCCCCTTTTTTGTCTCCGAGAGAGATTGAGATATTTTGAGCATTTTTCGTTGCTTTTTCCCCTCTCTCTGCCGGACTTTGCGTCACGGCGTTCAGTGTTTAGTGACCTGCCCGGGATCCTCTCTCTCTCTCTTGCACGCACTTTTATATTTGGCTAATGAGTGTCCCCTTTATTTTCCCTCCCCGGCACCTCTCGTTCAGTCGCCCCTCAGCCGTTATTTAGCTTCACGAGACGACCCTTATTACGCTCGCGTTCTACGTTCATTTAGCCATCTCGGAGCGTTGATTTTTTTGAAAGCCTTTTTTATTTTCGCCCGTCTTTCTTTGGCCGGCTGGGTTTGTATTTACTCCCCGAGCCCGCTTGGTTAAGTAATTGCGCAGCTCTCGCTAATCACGGAAAAATTACGAGGCGTTTCCCGGACGATTGCGACCAATTATGAAATAATTCCGGGGTTTAAAAGCGAGGAAAATTGCCGAGATGGGAGGGTAATTAGTCAGGTTACAGGTAAATTATTCATTAGCAAATTCTTTGGAAACGAATTCTTCGAACGATCAATTCTTCAAATTACAAATTCTTTCAGTCTCTTTCAGTTCTAGTTCTTTCCGAATCAGTCCTTTTAAAATAAATTTTGGATAACTTCGGTTTTATTAGAGTGGTCTATTTTCAAAGAATTTGTCATTCGAAGAGTTGGTCGTTCGAAGAATTCGTAATCGAAGAAAAAACAGCAGACCTTATGCCCTCTTAATTTTTGGGCGTTATTGAATTTCCAGCCCCTTGGCTTCTAATTCAACTTTCTCAATTTCTGTATCTTATTTAATGAAAAAGTGCTTTCGCACATTGGCTCCCACCGGGATTTGAACCAAGGACCGCTTGTACTAAAGGCAAACGCGCTGTCCGCTTGACTATCCTGGAGCTCCTATTCGAAGACTTCGTTTTCGAAGAATTCGTATGCTCCCAATTATTCAAACGTTAATGGCCATCGTCGTTATAACCATTCTTCCCCAGGGACTTATATAGACGATCGCGCGGGACGGGCTCCAGCCCCGGGTTCGAACCCCGCCCCTTTAACACTCAGATATCCTCACATCTATCCATCTTCCCTGTATTCGAAGCCGGGTGGGAGGCTCATCAGTCACCTCTCGGAGCGGGCAACACCCAGCCTCAGACCCCCTCGAGGTAGCGACCGTTACCCCAACACGCGTTTTTCCCTTCCACCCTCTGGAAGACGTCTCGGTGTCGCTCCAGAGGATTCCTCCCCCTCTTACAGGAGAAGAAACACTCCCGGTTTAGTGGTAAGAGGAAATCCACTATTAATAGCCGCACTTTCCGGTTTTCTCTCCCTCGGAACGGATAAAAGGAATGGTGGTTAAGAATGCCGCGGAAGGGACACGCCGCCAGTAGATCTTCGAGGGTGCGGGGGTTTAATGGGTGTGGCCGCGGCGGCGAGGCGTGCAAGATGTTTCCAGCGGTTGGCGCGGTACACCCGGCAGAAGCGGTCGCGGAGACCGGGGAGACGAACACCCTGCCACGCGGTCTAAGTATAAGAGGCGATTATTCAACGTTGGCTTTTCCTATTATTCCTCCTGGCAGTCCTTCAACACGTATTTCAATAAAGTCCGACACGCTCTCGGACCAAATTGAATCGCCCGTGAGGCGTTTCGGCGAGGGGAAGGCAAACTTAGCAAACGAAGCGTCCTAACTTTTAAGTGGACGCATATTTAAGGCGAAATTTCGGGCGGAGGCGAGGAGGGGGCTGGCTGTTGTTTCGCTTTTTTCTTCCCTTTGGTTTTTCGTTAATTTTGAATCGCTTTGACGCAAGGGGTCACGTGAGCGAGGATGAGACCTCGCCTATTTTCGCTGTCATCCCAGGGTCGAGTCCCCCGTCTACGCCCACCTTCAGGTCATCCTAATTGCCGTCCACTCGGCTAGAAAAGGAGTGGGAAGAGAAAGCAAAAGTCGGGTGTGGGTAGAGGATGAGTCAAGGAAGATGATGCATCAATATGACTTCTCTATCTCTTCCTCCTCTTCTTTCTGCCGACATCTCGACTGCCTCCGTCTGCAAGCTGCCCCTCAGACCTCTTCTGCCTCTCGCAGTTATCTTCACTTCTCTCTCTCTCTTTGTCCGATCTGCAAAGCTCTTTACCTCGAGTATTGTCTCTCTCGTCTAATTTCTCCCGTTTTCCTTCATTCCCTTCATTTTTTTTGGAACAGTTTTCATTTCGAGGGTCTACGACCGAGGTGGGCTCCCCCCGACCGATCGAAATGGGAGATTTTCGTGAATGATCGAATAGATATCGGGAAAAGAGTTGCAAAACCCGGAGTTCTCTGCGTAATCCTCGGCCAGAGCCCGTTGAGCATGTCGATTACATTTTCGGCTTACAATGAATTGGAACTGGTAAAAATTAATCTAGGTTTGGACGGTTTCATGAGAGATTTTCCACCAAAATAAAAAAAACTATTCCCTCCAGGAACATCAGTAATATGTCTACCGATATCACAAGTGCACTGATGTAGTCATGCATAATTATAGAAGAAATTAATTGCTTAAGTAGTAAATATGAGTACAATTCTACCAAGTCTTGCGGTAATACATTGATATGGTTATCGTTAGCTGCTCGCGATTTGAGCTAGGGCCTTTTTTCACTGTTAGCAATGCCTTTGAGAATAGAAAAGCAAACATGCAGAACTATTAGTGTGTCAATTTGCGCTTATAAATCTGTAAATATAAAATTCATTGAAAAATAAATCTAAACCGAACCTTCTCCTTAGATCAGTTGCGATCTTTCTATTGTGATCGATTTCCAACATGCCTATTAAGCGTCTATTCTTACTAATATTAGTGCGAATATAGTTCTTGCACCACGCATATATCTATTATATACGTCAATCATATGGTAGCGTCCATTTTACAAGGAATAAAAATCGCCGTGGAAAAGCAATCTCGGTTCGAAATCATCCGTGACCACTTTGGATGACCATGGGAGGCAGACGTGGATGGGGACGCGGCCCTCGAGGGAAAGCGGCGTCGGGGAGAAGAGTCGCCCAAAGGGATGGGCGGGACGTCCGGACTCCCATTACTCCGTTTATTAAAGAGCGGCGCGAACTTGTCCTTATTAAGCTGTTCATTCCGCACAGGAGTGGGAGGCTCTCGGAGGTGGTGATGGACCAAAAGACCCCCTTCCGTCATTACGACGGTCTTCCTTTTGTTTTCGCCCCAATCCTCCGAATCAGTCTCCCATCTCGTGCGGATTCCGAACAATTTTCAGCGCAATGTCCTCTTCTCCCTTCTCGATTGGAAAAATGCCCCCTCTCCGGAGGAAACCAAAAGGAACGTGGTGAAAAGGATAAACTCCTTTTTATCCCCGTCGGGGGTTCGAAAAATGAAAAATTAATTGAAATTCATATTCCGTTTATTCGGCTTTGATTGATTCGAGTTTTGACGGATTTTTCGGCTACATCAATTTCAGTCTGTGGTGCTCAGTTGGGGAGCTCTCCGCCGCTATTCATACGCCATTATACGAAAATGTTATTCCTTGGCGTCTTTTAAAGTGACTTGGTTATTATTACTTCATATAAGCGGGCGATGAGGAAATATTTCATCGTTTTTTGTCTCTAATACTTTCAGAATGGGTTTATTGATTCTTATTGCTTATTAAGGCAAAGCTAAGGCTCTAACAGTTAGGTTAAATACGTTGAATATAAATAATCAGATTGATCTATTTACAGCAAGTATGTTTTCAGTATCGAATTAAAATCATTCCAATGAAAACTCAGATTATTGTAAGCCCTAAATATTTGGGAAAAACCTGTGAAACACCAGTGAAAGAGTTATTTAGGAAGTCTTATTAGTCAAAACGTCTTGCATTTGCGAAATTTCCGGAGAAACAAGGAGCGACAGTCAGTTTCTCAGGCGTTACAATTTTGAAACCCTCACTCACAGTGAAGGGACTGTATTTATCTTACCCTGAACCCAAGAGTTCCCCGGGTAGGCAGGAAAGCACGGACACTTGGAAGAATCAACTTTTGACTAGCGTAAAGAGTCGAAAAGTCGGCGATGCATCCTCGAGCGTCCCTCCTGCCAAGAGCAGGTTATGGCACTCCCTCTGGATTGACAGAGGTAATTCTCCATATCTTTTCCTCCAAGAATTAACGTCCGCGTTCGCGACGTCGAGCCAAAAGAGAGCGCTGGAGAAGGAAAAGGAAGAGTCCGTTTCCTCGGGGATTTTTTCCTGGGATGATTGATCGTGGAGAAGTCGGATTCCACGTCACCCCGCAGATCGCCATCCTGCATTAGACGACTTTATTGATGAGCGTTTATCTCTGCGAAAGCTCCGCCGTCCGATGGAACACGATTCCAACTCTCCTCCATGCCATTTGCTCCTCTGTACCTATGGACGTTTCCGTTTCTTCCATGAGGCGGCAATGGATCTATTAAATTGCTCTTCTAAGATATACATGTTAGTGGTCTGTCCGCGTAGTATTATGGATGGAGGAGGTGGGAGGGTTTGTCGGGAAAATTATAATGCGCCGGCTCGTGTGATGTTAAAAGGCTAGGAGAGAATGTTGCTTTAATGTGAAACGTAAGGGAATTAATTTCTACGTGGCCATGAATCTTAGTTATATCAATCTGAGGTTCACATTTAGAATTTTTCAGTTAAAAACTATGGGATTACCCCTAAACTGAAGCAAACAATTAATTTCATCTCATTACATGAGCCAGATTTTGTTTGATGCTGTCTCGTAATCTGTACCTCCGAGTAATGGACAAATATTCCCACATGTATACAAGAAAACTACCGTTTCACCTTTTTAAATTGTCTAGAAAAAATTAGATTATAACTAACAAAAAGTTTCTAGCTCTAATGTTAAAAGTACTTGTACATACTTTGGGTCTATTTGTTAGTAGGCAGAACTTGCATTTCTTTTTTGATTTATCAGGACTGTAATTTAAGGTATCATTCCTTCCGAAAAATTATAATCTCATATTATAATTACGTGCTGTATTCATTACTTATCATGCTCATCAATCCTTACCTACTTGATCATATTGCAGTGCACTCTATTTTCTTTTCAATTTCCATTTTTCTTCATCAAGCTTATGCCTTCTCTTCTCTTCCCAACTGCAATGTAACTGCCATTTTAAAAATCTCAGCTGTCAGTTTCAAACTCCTCCATCCAGAACGTTCATCTCCCTCCTCTTCTAATGCCTATTCCAAGTAGCGTAACCCCATCCCCCGTTCTCATTAGGTCCAGCTCGGATCCATTCCTTCTTCGTTCACGGGGGAGACGGGAAAATCCTCGGAATCCGGCGAAATGCACGCCCGTGCTCGAAACGCGCAGACGGCGTTTGCACAGCTCTCTCTTCCCTCAATATCCCCGTCTTGTGTTCCGGCGCAGTCCATCCGCCTTTTCCCGGGAAGGAACGCTCCGCTAAAGAGCCTGTCGTCAATTACAAATCGATCGCTTTTTAATTGAGCGCTTTTTATTCTCTCTCGCGACATCTTCGGCCGCTTGGTTCGCTGCCAGCGGAATCCCAGCGATCGTAAGAAAGATGTTCCCCGCTTGGATAGCGAAGTTCTCGCATAAGTTATCTCGGTGTCGTTTGCGGCCGTAACTTTTATCCGAAGAAGTTCCGGCCGGGGAGGGGATAGCAGCCCGAACAGTAGTTGATCTGTCAATTAAACCATGATGAAACGAGTCGCCGGAATAATATTTCATCGTGGATTTATACGTCGGCCGATCTACATACACTATCTCAATCAGGGGATTTTTTGGTCTTTTTCCCCTTCGAGGTCCGGCGGGAATATAAATCCCGTAATTTTTTCCTCTCGATCGGCCGCTAATAAGAGATGGGTTCAACAGATGGAGATGGACGGATACCGCCGATCGACAAAGATTGATGCATCGACACGGGTGCAAGTGATTACCGAGGATTTCCACCGAACCGAGTTGGTCGGCGCGCATTCTCTCCGAGGGATAATTGAGGAGAAGCAAAAAATTAGGTTAATCAATTTGAGGCGTACGACTGCTCCGACTTCGGCATGCGAGTCGCTGGGTTTTCTCCGACGTAGGTGGAGTTGACCAATACGGAGACGGTATAGTTTGTGCCATTCCTCCCGGTGCTTTTTTTGCTCGTTGGCATTTTAAAACGCCAAGGTTCAGGGAATAGGATCGCGGTTGATATTCCGCGGACGAGCGAGCTGTCGTATTTAGCGATAATTTGTTCTGCGTTTTGAAGTGAGTGGAGGGAAAGGAAAGGAGATTAAATTGAGAATTGGAAACTTGGTTGATGCAGAATAAATGGAAACTCGAGCAAGGAAAATGCTGATATGCCTGCTATGTAAATACCTCAGCTTACTTGAGAGAATAAGGAAAATTTTGTAAATTACGTGACAGAAGTTACCGGATTTTTATTAGGATAAACCTGTCCCAAATTATTCTTTAACACGAAAAATAAAATTTTGGAATCTTTCTTCATTTTTACCCTCGCCATCCAGGTAACCATTTTCGCCATGTTGTGGCTCATCTAAATATTTTACCGATTAATGCTACAAGTTCTAACTTTGGAAGCAATAAAGATTGAATTGTATCCTTCAGAAATGTATTAAATTAAATATTTTCAGTCACCGTGACTTATTACTTAAGATAATCTTATCTCGTTTACAAAGGATTGATAAACATGACAGGATTTAAAATCCTTATTACTCGTCGTACGATGGTGCATCATTAGCTCTAACATGGAGGTCCTCGCAGCCATTTAGGCGAGTACACAGGGCGGACACGAGAGCATAAAAAAACGCACGAATAGCATTCGCCGTTGGGTGGGGCTTAGATAAAGGGCAATACACTTCCACGGAGATAGAGAGAGCACGGCACGCCGGGGAATAGGGCACAGAAGTGGGAGGGACAAGGGACACAGCCGTCGCTTTTTTCAAACATCCTTCTTAATAATGGAACGAGACGATATAAGAACCAGATCTGGAGAGAAAAGAATTCTCTCGAGCTCGGGTGGAGTCAAAGGAGAGAGGGGTGGGTTTACTTTAATGTTATTCGGCTCTAATGGAAACTTCCGCCGTTACCTTCCCTCCGGCGTAAGCCCCACACGCCCATGCATGTAACCCTTTGGCCTCTGCGGGGTGCACCGAGAGGAGTCCGAAGCGCGACAGCTGTCTCCTCCGTGGCCACGCCTAACACTCCAACCCTTCCATTGGATTTCATATAACCCCTTCCATATCATAACCTTTCACTCGGACGTGCCGGCCAATGGGATTACGCTCATCACCGCACTCGAGGGGGAAAAGAAAGAGTTGGCGACTCCATCTCGGAGTTCTTTTGGCCTGCTTTCACCCAGGCTCCTCCCCTCTTTTCTCTAAGAGGACAGTTTTAGAAGGCCCTCTCGGATTCCCGCGGACCTCATCTTGGGCATGGACGGGGATCCGGATTGTGTTTCCCGCGAGGGGATTTTGTCGCTCTCCCGTTGCATCGGCCAATACTCGGAGATGCCCGTTTTCATTTTTCGGGATTTTTGCGAGAGTGAAGCGAGAGAGAGAAATGTCTGGTTTTTGTTTAGGTCGGTGTTTTAGTATCGGGAAACTATATGTGTTGGTTGTGACGGGTGTTTCTACAAATTAAATTTTTCTTGTCATATATTAACCTATTATTTTTCTTTCTCTTTGCAGGTGAGTCCTTGTGCGATAACCGCCAGTCGGTTTGGAGTGAATGTTGTGGGGAAGAAATGGTCCGATACGGAGGTAAATTTTGTTTATTTTTAATTTTCTTTAATTAGGTGCATGAACGGGTCGATTTTTATTTTTTGTATTTTTATTTTGGTATTTTATGTTTAGTTCCATTATTATTCGGGTTCAAGTTAAATATACTCTAGCTTCGTTATTTAGCTTAATTTCACCGCGACAAACAGTACTCAGTTGGTCACCGTAGTTTCTTTAAAGTTTCTTTATATCTAATATCTTTTAAATGAGGAGGAACAGAAGCGAAAAATTGGGACTCGATCCCTGGTCTCCCCCTTTTTTGCCGAACAGATTCACGTGCAAAGTAACTTCCTAAGCCTAGATTAATCCAACGGGTCTTCTTGTTAACTTATCATTAACACAAGCAATGTCCCGCTTTAAATTACATCGAAAGTAGATGGAAAACGTTCCTTCCCTATGCCAGAATTTTAAAAGTATATCTCCTTAATTAGATTCCCATAGTCTCGTTCATTTTATATTAATAATTGAGAATTGTCTCTGAATCAGTTTCCGTAAATTCCCAACATCATTAAATTCTAGTAATTCCTGTGTACTTCGAGATTTAAGCTAAATCATTCGAGTCACTAGTCACACCTCGTCCATTAAACGCGTTAGTCTTTCTTCGAAGCCATCGGGGGATCATCCTCGCGATGCGTGTTTCCACACGAATCGTGTTTATTTCCTCGCGCAAACGATCACCGCATAGTCATTCGGCGCAAATGCCCAAAGCACGCGTTTCGCAACATCCTTCCCAGAAGTCCTACCATAAAGAGCTTCCGCCCTATCCTCGCTCATTTCGTCACAAAAGCGTGCCTCGTCTTTCTGCCGAAAAACGCGGTGAAAAAGGAAGAGAATGGCGCTCACTCGTCGCGCAGTCACGCGTGCACTCCTCCCGTTCCTCCCCGCAAGTGGTTCCTTTCATCTTGCAGCGGAAAGAGAGAATGACGCCCGTGAAAAGGGGCACGAAGCACGCGTTTTGATCCCCTCGGCGCCGACGCACGGCATTGTGGGAAGGACTTGCCAATGCGTCCGCTCATTCCCGAACGAGAACATTTGTCCTCGGCTTCACTTTCAACTGCCGTTTGCGCCAACATCACACGTTCGATCAAATCAGCGGTGATAAAAGTAACTCTTCGCAATCATAGACGCGGAGTAAATGCCAGGAGTGGTGCTTTTGGGACGGGGTTTATTCGGGGACCGCAGTCTCATTCCGTGGGTAACTGCGGACGAAGTGACGCTCTTGACCGAATCTGTATTTCCTATCGTATCGACTTGAAGTAAAGGTAGAAATGTTCTTCTTTTTCTGGGATTTTGGATAACAAAACCAAATTTCTTTGCCTTCGCTGCAGATTAAAGTTTGGGTATCTTGTGAATGGAAGTTTGTGTTTCCGGAATTGTGTTAGGGAAAGGTCTTACCAGTTCTAATGTGAACGTAGATCTTTTTATTTAAACATTTCTAAAATTCAAGTTTTAATATTTAATTTGAAGCGGAAAACTGAATAAAAATTATAGCGCGTATTCGGCATAAGTCAGGTTCACGACTATTATTCAGAATTACTATTGTATCGATTGGTGAAGGACTTAGTGAGCAATATACAGAAATATTAACGGTTACCTTTAGTTTAATCACATCGAATAAAACTAATTACATCAACTTTAAATTCAACTTTCAATGTTCTTTCAAATGGGAATTTCAGAGGGTAAAATCTTAATGTTCGTTCATACGATATATCTTTGTAATCTGCTATATAGGATTCATACCATCTCAAAAATCTCCTCGAAATGCGTTAAAAATCTATTTGAAGTGTCAAGAAATTGTTAAAGCGGAATTTAGTCGATTATTCATTATTTTCGTCATGCTTCAGCGTTTAATTCATTCCACGGAGGATTTTAGTGACCCCCGACGTTCTCAACCGCTTAAGCCGCGAAGAAAAATGCTCACCGGCATGAGACGTCAACCGAAAAGCCGTGTTCGCACGTTCTCGCAGGTGCCGGAGTCGCATTTATCAGCAGTCGAACAAGAGGTAATTCAGCCATCCTCCCGCGCCATTATTTTTTGCGGTGTCTTATCCTTTCTCTAAACCGCTCATCAGTATTCCGTCCTTAGCCCCCTTTAACTTTCCAATTTGTCTCCCGTTACCTCACCTCCCCACCAAGCATTAGCGCTCGACCATAAGAGAGCCGACTCCGGTCCGAGCATTGTCCGAATTCCATCTTCCCATCCACTTATGGTCCCAACTCTCCGATTCCCTCGGAGAATTTCTCGTGAATCCCTCGCCGCCCGCCGAACCGCAAGACTCCGCTCGCTAATGGAGACGGGCCCCGACTTTTTTCGGCATTCTTTCCGATCGGGAAATTTCTTCTCTCCGGACAGCCTCGGGTCGGATGCGGGAACTGGTAGTCACCGATGGTTGATCATGCGCATAGATAAGGCTCATCTCCCACGCCATCCGCCGAATATTCCTTTTCGTTATCTGGAATAAGATCGGGGTTTTGACTCGGTGATGTCTTGTTCCTCTCTCGATTTTCGAAATTACACCAGAGTCCCGAAATCGCTCCCGTCCAACAGTTAGGCACTCCTACGCTTCCCTTGCGGGAACATGGTCGTTCACACGATGAGAAGATGTTATAAAGCCTTCCGATACAGCGATTGCCTTCTCAAATTTTCTGGCTGGAATTTTGTTTTGAGGCTGTAGCTCTGGGGTATAAGATGGACTCTTAAATTCGATTCGGCAAGCGAGCATCATCAGGGTCCGAAGAACAAGTTTTCCTTACGTATGATTATCTGTGTAGACAGTTTAATTTCTTGGCAATGCATCGAGATATCTCTAAGTGCGGAACTTATCAAATCTTTCGGCAGTTCAGGCTATAAAAGTTTCAGTTTCTGCTGAATTAAAAGCATTTTCTTATTATTCAGGAGGTTAAATTAGGATTTGATTTTATGGGATTTTGGTGGCTGAACAGAAATTCCTCCTCGGTAATTGCTACAGCCAATAAGATTTTAATGATGTAAAAGAAACATTTCCAGGCGCTTATTAAGATCTCAATCGACTTTTTTTTAAGCTCTCGCGTCCTCGGTGACTTTTTCTTCTCCCCTCATTCTTGTTTTTCTCCTTGCGCTTGCCAATCTCTTCATAACTAAGTTTATGACCTGCATCCTCTCACTTTTACGAGCCATTGGGAGAAATTTCTTGCCCCTCGCGTCCTTTTGCCTTCTTTACCCTCTTTGCTCTCTCATTTCTCCTCAATTATTCATTTTGCGCCTCTACTGTTCGGCATCTTCGCGTTAACCGTCCTCCCTTAACATTCTGAGCAGCTCTTAGTTTTCCCACACTTGCGAATGATCCGGGAAATTAAAAAGATTCAACCCAACGGGTCCTTTTGCTAACTATTCATTAAAATGCCCTCATCCGAAGAGCGCGTTGCTTTCTTTTTAATTAACGTCCCGGAAAAATCCGCCCACTTCCCAGCCTTTGGATCGACCGCGGAGTATCTGCGTCAGACTTTTTTTGGGACGAAGTCAAAAGTTGGTCGAATAGCCGCGGGGGATCGTCCGGTGAAGGTGCTTATTAATCAGTTGGCGGGAGACTTTTATTTTCCTCATTAAAATCCGTTTGCTGGTGCGATTTGAAGAGATGGGTACCATCTTAGTCTACACGATACAGATCCAGGTTTAATATTGTGGTGCTAATAAAGTATCCATAGCAAACCAAACTTTTACAATAAAGTGGTTTAGTAAATATTTGGTTTGCTATGGATTGTTTTTATCTTAGACTTATTGAGCTATTTTGAAAGGTCTCGATGACTAGTAATTCAAAGATTAATTCTTATAGCTCTAAACGAGATTTTTGAGATTGTAAAATATTTGAAAGTTGAAAAAAGGGCTGAATTAGTAGAAGGGTTTCCTCAGATACTCGAATTTCGTAACCTATTTATGCACTACTATTGGTTGCAGTACCCTAGAAATGTTTGGATGAATGCAAAACACGTAAATTGATCCATCACGTAGGAAAGCGGCCACCTTTGCAAAGTTATCAGGGTGAGATACACGCGTATAAACGTTGCGAAAGCATTCGCGAAACCCCCGGCAAACTCGCACGCTCCTCCGCGAATCACAGTTTCCTTCCCGCTTTTACAAAACTTCGCGGCGTACCCCCACACAAATGAAATCGCGAAGCCGCGATCATTATCTCCCAAGAATGTCAAACGTGACTCTGCTGAAGTAGCGACTGCAAACAATTCCCCCCGAGGAGAGCGGGGACGCACGGGTCAAAAGTTCAGGCTCGTCTCTCCCGTGGATGTGGGAACGGTGTTACGGAACCGCATATCTCGGAAAGAAGGTCGGGGGATCCGATCGGATCAGATATGTGGTCATCGCGGGGGTGGCGGCGGGTAATCGAGGCTGGCGAAGACGGATCTCTCCGCGACGGACTTCTCTTACTCATAGATACACGGGAATCCTCTCAGAGAAACCTCGCGATGCCACTTCGTCACGTCGGAGTGGCTCTATGATCTTGAGGGAGAAGGAATCTACGCGTTTCGCTCCTGTTTTTTCGAAGTCGAGCTTCTCGAGTCGATCGAGTTTTCCCTTCGTCAGTGTTATCGAAGCACGATCGACGACGTAGGAGAAATGTCTTTTTGTGTCTCCCGGATTTTAGTGGAAATTTCTCTCGTTTGGCGGAATGCTTCGCGATGTTTAGTGGGATGGGATGGTTCGGAGATGGAGAGAAATCTGCGGTAGGTAATTGTTTTGTTTCCGCCTCCGTATGCCGGTAAAATTCCCGCTCCGTTCGCCTGATGACCTCTAACATTTGTCCCTCACATCCACCGATACATCTGCCTGTTCTATTATGTCTAAGTGTCAGGCAGCTAAATATATCGATGTTTAAGTATAGGAATTGTAAAGAAGGTGGATTTGAAAAATGTTAAATTTTGCCTCAGCCTGATTGTAGGTGTTTGTAGAATAAGAAGCGTTTTATTTTTAACTTGACTGAGAATCATTCCCTTGATTAAATTGATATAAACGGTATTAATAATCACCTGTGTTAAATTTGATGTATTGCGAGTTTGACTTATTTTTGGATCGCTGATTCCTTACGAGAACGTCAGCCTTTATTGTGACAAAATTACTCATGCTTAATTTTTTATTTTCATGTTCATATTTATGAATGCGTGGGACCTTATAAAAATATTATATATCCCGTGAAAGATAGCGGATAGACATCTAAAATTTCTCTGTGGAACAACATAATCCATTTATATCACCTCACTGTAATGTTCCAAATTCAGTAAATCATCTATTTAAAAGCCTCAGAATAAGTTCGTTCACGTCTATTTTCATCATCACCACGCTAATCGTGAGCATAACCCTACTATTTGAGTCGATGTCCTTTCCTCGCATACACAGCTATCTAGTACGCATGAAAGTAGTCTTTCCATAGGAGTAACATCTTTGAAATGGCTCGAGATATATCGTCTCTAAGGAATAGGCGGTATCCGCTTGAATAGCGAACCGTTCAGGTGAATGCGACCAGGTACGTCATCGCGGAGAAAGAGATCTTCTCCGACTGCGTGGGTATGCATTGAACGCATTGACGTGCTCTCGGGGTACACGGGGAAAAGATAACACCCACGTCTCGGACAGAACGAAACCCGCGTCTCTCCACAATGAAAACGGAATAGAGGCGACCGTAAGCAGACGGGTATGAGGCCACAATGCTCTACGGAGAGGGTAAACATTCTGAGCGACTAACTGCTAGATTTATCGCCGGCAGTGGGACGCGGATCCCCGGCCGTAATAAGGATAGCCCTCGCGGAGAGGACTTAATTGGCCGAGCGAGATTGCGGATCCAAGGGCAATGTCTCGGCCGAGTTCCCCGCCTCATGCGACGGCATAAGGTGTCCCTCCCCCGCTCCTTGTCCGGTCCATTGTAAGTCGGGCAGATCGATCCAGCTTCCAAGATACATCCACTTGTCCCCCCTTATTCCGCCCTCGAACCCGATGCTTTTCCCCCAAATGCCTGAGATGCCTCGGCGCCGGTCACTCCTTCTGAAATACGCGGTAAATAAGCTCTTAAAAGGTAAAGGGGGGTAAAAAACGGCGATGGAAGATTTGACCGGGGAAACACGCAGGGTTGGTTTATTTCCGTGGAAGGCGGAGGAGTCGAGTAGATCAGTCGAAATGAGATAATTCGATTTTTTGCGGGAGATGGTGGTATAAAAACGGTCGGAAATTATCGGGAGTCGGGCGCGCGCACCTGGATTCCGCCTCCGCGACCATTCTAATCCCCGGTGGAAAAAAATCCGATGCGAGGGAATCGGTCGTAGGGACTCTTTGTCGGGCTCGCGTTTTAAAAGGGTAAATTGTGGCTTTCTTTACGAGCACGCGGCGGAAGCGTTTTTTATATGCAGAGCGCTCCTCTCCTTTAAGAGGTCTTTTTCACTAATGCCGATGGAATTCCTCTCGCTCGGGTTTTCGGACGTTTTGCTCTCTCGAAGGCGAGCGATGGCCTGTTTATTAGGCGGCAGGTGCGACTGGAATCGGATGGACGCTTCTCCGTGTGCATTAGTGGCCCCTCCCGCCTCCACGGGCACGAGCTGTTAATCACCGGTGGTTATCTGCGGGTCGGAAGAAGCGTGTAAAGTGCAGCTCGCGTGTGCCCAAAAAGTGTTCTGTTTGGGGAGTGGGGCCCGCTTTCAATTTTCCTCGCTGGATGGTAGTGGAGGATCCGGGTTATGGTTTGTTTAGAGTGGAAATCTAGTAGTAGTCGTTCGGGGTATACTTATGTAGCAAGGAGGTAAAATTTATGGAGGTCGAATGCTGATATGATTTTCTCAAATGCGCGCACCTGCTCAGTGGCTCGGTAATTTCATCGGCGCGCCTTTAAACCAGAAGGCATAGGCTGTAAATTTCTCAGAAGCATAGGCCCATATTTGATACGAGGAATGGCCAGGAAATTAATGGCAATGACAACACTGTACGTCAATTTCTCTTCCGCACATCTTCAACGCTCGCAAATTGTCGCGACTACAAACCAGAATGGGTAGGCTTTAAATTTCTGTGTTATAGATTAGTACAGGTATATTTTTATGCAGGGAATGGCAGCGGTAATAACTAAGCAAGTAATGCTAATGACAACGATGTACGTCAATTTTTCTTTCGCACAATTTCAATGTTACAAATGTGTACACACATCCTTTGTGCCCCGCAGGTCGCATCCGCCTCATATCAGCGAAAATTGATCACTCATACGCTCGGGGAAATGTCATTCCACCCACGGCCTCGTATTCCCACGCATAAACAACGTCCGATAGATTCAGATCGCGTTCCACGCAATACGATGTTTACCACACACGTCCAGGTAACGGAGCTAAATCAAGCGGATAACTATCTCATCAACGGAGGGACGATTATCTTCCATTGGAGGGAAATAACGTTACTGTTTTGACGCGGAGGAAGCGCGCTTTAAAAGCGGCCGTGATTTATCGCGCGTCGCGGAAACCGAACATTCCTGCGGAGAAATTTCGCTCCCGTATAACTTAGGCTTATTTACCCTCTCGAGGAATTTGTTTCGGCCATATCTACCATCTCCCGACGCGAAAAACTCCCCCGCAAACGCGGCGCAGTGACAGGGCGATTTGTAAGCGAACGTCGGCGTCTTTCCCTTTGTCGCCGCCTGCTTAAATGCGAGCATCTGCGGAGATCCCCGGTCAGCGCAAACGATTCTACGAGTCCTGATAAGTAAGCGGGAGCGAGAGGGACATCCCGCGGGAAAAAATCTATTGCATCTCCATCGCGAGGCATTCGCCGCTTCCAGATGTATAAATACGTCCCGTTTCGGATTTTTTACTCGCTCTAAACTCCGATAGGAGTGGGAGGAGATAGAAGGAGATAATAAGAGAGAGTCGGGGACCTGTTTGCTCGCATCCGCGCGAGGAAAGGCTCCTGTAACTCTAATGCTGCCTTTATAACTCCGCTCCGCATTCCTGCATTTTTGTTTCTATTCATTTTTTTTCGACTCCCACAATTTGCCCTTAAGCTAAGCTCCGAATGTCCCGACCTTGATTTTCCTCTACGGATCGACTATTCGTATTTTACAATCTTACTCGCGTTGCTACCTTAACTGATTTAAATCCAAAGAAAATCCAAACTTCCTTTCCCGCATGTTTCCCGAATGACAGATTTATTAGCAAAAATCTCTCAAAAGAAATGGTAATGGTAAATGACAAATGGTGTAGAGTTTAACTGATTTAATCCCAAGCAGAACACAAGCTTCAGTCCTATAAGTGTAAAGGTACTTCTTTTTCCCCATCCTTAACTGATTTCTTAGCGAAAGCATCTCAAAAGAAACGGCATGAGAAGTCAATCTCTCGCGCATTTATAAACAGAAACTGGACTTAGTAAGCTTATGGAAAATACAAAGCCCAGTTTTTATTTATTGAATGCTGTTCCACCAGTTCAGGTCAAATCAGATTGATCACGACTTGATCATAGTGAGCTTTTTTTCACAGCCGCATTAATTCATGAGCAGCAGCGATACCTCAGTGTTGATTGGGTTAGCGAAATAATTACGAAAGATCGCCTCGTTTGTGCTCTCGTTTCAATTGTCGACCGTTTAACTAAACGTCTCCATAAGATCGCGTCGAATAGTGAAATGGTATCGAAGTACCAAGGAGGATGGCTCGGCGGATCCTCATTACCAATTCAAATGCGAAAAACCCGCGTTTCCCACGATACGGATAATAATCTGTTCGCGGACTAAATACCCCTTCTTCAATGGATCGACGAGAAAAAAATACGTCTAGGTATCGTCGAAGACGTCCGCATGAATTATTCATTCATAAGACGCGATCGCTGCCTGAGTTTCCGCGCTATCCACCGCCGCTAAAATGTCCCTCGCGCCTCTGGTTATTATTTACGACTCGCGCCGGTCTGCACGGCCATCCCCTCTACGGTAATCCGTTTCCGAATCGGATATAAACATGCCAATCGGACGCAGGTTAGCCCAGAGGAATCGCCTCTTAAATCGCGCTTAATTAACCGGATGCGTGGTAGCCCCGCAATTTATTTAAACGAGCGACACCGATATCTTCCCCATTCGGAGCGTAAGACGAGCAAATGGATCATAAAGCGGACAGCGGAGATTAGAGGGGGCACCGCCTTTGATTGATCCATATAGCCGCCCGGCTTTTATCCTCCCACCGGAATCATCATAATCAATTTGACGTCATTTGGTCCAGCGGCCGGGAAACATCAATCCCGCCGACGCCCGGAGCGATACGGGATTCTTCGGAGGGCCTTCTTTCGGGGAGTCGTCTGCAGAGGGGAGTGAGACGGTGGGGATGGCCGGGCTGCAACGTGGGAAAAATGCGAAGCGTTTATACGCGCGTTTTTTTTATTTTCGGCGATGGACCTCGCGGGGCTTGTGGGCGGGTCAGCCGGCTCCCATTCCAGTCCAAACATCAACCCCAAACATTCCGCAATAACAATAAAAAAGGACGGAGGCGGCACATCCATCCTCCGGGACGGACACCCGATCCGGAGAATTATTCCCTCCCGAGATTTTAATTTATTGCCAGGCGCTCCCAAGGAGGGAATAAAAAAGGCGCAAAACAAATCTTCGCCCGCTCCCTCCCATTACGGGCCCCGTCATTTTTTTCCTCCCCATCCGCTGCCGCATCCTTCGCCTCTCATTGCTTTCGTATAATGCGCTCGTTTACCAAATGACCGTCTCGTGTTTTTGGACCGTCCATTTACATCCGCGAAATCGCGGGTTTTTCTCCTTTTCTCTCAATCATCTCGTCCCACCTCTCGCGGTCATCATTCAGCCATGTGTTTCAGGTATTCCCGCTCGCTTTTTAAAATCTTTCGGTCTTTTTTCGTTCTCGATTCCTCCCGATCTACTTTTTTCCTTCCATCTCTCGCGCAGATGCCGCGGAGCCGGTTTTTTCGCGGGGTGAGGGAGGAGGGTTGTTGGGGGAGTGTTGGAGGGTGGACGGTGGTGTACCGCTTGGGGCGATTTCGCTAAACAGAGGTATTAGCATCGTCTGTGCAAAGGAAGGGGCAGTCTGCGGCGTTGCTAAAGAAAAGGGACTTGTGTCTGGTTCCGTCCCGCGTTGATGTCCACGGGGTAGATGCTCTCTAAAAGGTCTAAAACGATTAGATTAGTTGTTTTATTGGGGCAGGGTAGTAGTCAGGTTTAGCCTAATAGGGCGCGTATTAAAGTCAAGGTGGTTTGATAGAATTCTGTTGATAATATTGATACTCTTGTAAATTGAGGGAATCAATTTCTGCTTAAATTATTTTATTTTAGGTTCTATCAGCTTTTAGAAATAATTTCCGATTGAAATTCCGATAAAATGAGGAGCAAGTCTTTTTATCTATTATTTATTTCTCTAAAATTCAAGAATGTGACTAATACGCTATTCTATCTTTTAGTTATCGATATTAATGATGATTTGTAATGAAAATTTAATTTTTATCGCTAAAGAAATTTGGTTTTCATCGTATACCATAATTCTAGATGAATATTTACAAAACTGTTAAAAATCATTTTCTGTATATTTTAGTTACCATAAAAATGCTAGTTTTATTAAAGCAAATCAAGATTTCATTCGAAAAAAGACGAATTTCGCCTGCGTGTGAAGATGACAAGACCACATTTGTATTTTCTTCTAAACAGCTTCCTCAATGTTCCATTCAAGCCAGTCTTGTCTTCAAGTAGCAAGATGTTTCATTCGGTAAAAAGAAGCTAATTATCTCCATTCCTTTTGACTTAATGAATCGGCATTCTTAATAATACCTCAACTATAAAATCCAGAAATCCTGCCTCGAAACGGCTAATAACGTTGCGCCATCAAAGTATCTTTTTATACTTCTGTGTCTTAAAATTTCCATCGCTCATGACTCGGGAAGTCTCGCTCGATTTAAAACATTACCGAGGAAGATCTTCGTGTCTTTGGCGACCTTGGATAGTCTCCATTTCCGATCGCCCTTTCATCTCTCTCTCTCTCATAGTCCATCTCGCATAAATTCGCCACGGATCTTTTTCTCTCTCCTCGCGGAACGGGGGAAGTGATCAATCAGCGGTAGCGATCGCTTAAATATTGGATAAGGACGGGGAAAGGGTCGGAAAAAAGGCGAGGTCGTTACGAGTTTATCACTGGGAGGATGCGGCGGTACTCGGGGCATCCTCCGACCGCAAAGAATCAAGCATCAGGGATCATTAGCGATCTGCCCGTATTCTCCCCTTACAAGACCATTTTATTTTCGTCCTCCTCACCTCTGCCTGTATCTCTTAACCTTCCACTTCCATCCGATCGGCAGTTTATATACTCATTTTTTCGACCATTAATGTCTCCTCCGTATCGGAAGTTTTCGCGTTTGGAAAATGGACGCGGAGTTTATGTACTGTCGGGGCTATTAGCGCGGTCCCCGGGGCTTATTACTTTTTTCTCCACTCCGTTTAATGCTGCGGCGGTAATGAATCGAGACCGAAAGAAATCTTGTCGAATAAAACAAACGGTCGGCCCGTGTAAAAGTCTTGTCCTTTTAAATGACGACACTTTCACTTAACCAGTCTACCGACTTCTCATTAGGTCCGTGTTCTTTCCGAGTTAATTCAAGTTCGATTTTCCTTGTCGGGCCATTATTTCAAACAACGTGTAGCATTAATTCCACCATATTGAGTCTTTCTGGAAGACTTAATTACCTCCTAGTTTCTAAGAGAGTATAGTGATGAATGCCTTGATAAAACGAAAGCCTTCTAATTACAATCTCTTCATTGGCATTTTATGTTATATTAGACATTTCCTTCTCTCTTTCTTGAATCGTTATAATCACAGAGCAATAGAATCTCTCTCTTGGTCCTAACATCGCGATTAGTCACAGCTCGCTTTTTACACGGACTGCTATACAACTTAATACATATCATCAAACGTCTTTCCTTTCCAATTTAGCGTTCAGGGCTTCATTATCGTCAAGAAAGCATAAGTTAGCTTTCAGCCCATTCTTTTTTCAACAAAGACCGTATGGTTTCCTATGGTAATCATCAAGAGCCTTGGCCGGTTGCAAGAACAGGATCTAACGTGAAAGTAGAATAAAACCGCAGAATTTTAATTCGGTAAAAATTGATATCAAATCCCGTAAAAAAGATCAGTGCGCTCGCTCGAACGGCTCGCAACGGCCAGCATAAAAGCCACTTTTCCAGAAAAGTCGGCCGGATTTGTAAAAAAATGTCCATAAATAATGGTTTTCCCGGATTTTTTTTCTCCTCTCTCGCTCACGGACTTAGAGACTTGCAGCTGTTTTCTGAATATTTATGAATACTCGTAACGTGCTGGATGATATCTCAGGGGCTTAAGGGTTGCTGGGCCCCTTCTCTTTTGTTCCTTTTCCACCCATTTAGAGATCTTTGAACCATTCGGAGGAAACTGACGACCTTTCCCGCCCCCTCTTGCCGCAGAGTAAACTAATAGAGCCGAGGTTTTTATGGGACGCCCACGCGCCTGCTCTTCTCCCGCGGAATTCTCTCTTACAAGTCCTTTTAAATGTTCCCCTAGCGTTCCTCCATCCTCGCTGCCTAATTCCCTTATCGCGGTCATATCGTACATTTCCCGGAATTCTTCTCGATTGTAAATCCCCGAATAGCCCATTCATCATTGTCATACTTCTGTTCTTTTATCTCTATTTACAACTTACTATAACTTGGTTAAAATATACAACTCAACTATTTAAAAAGCGATTCCATATAGCAAGAAGATCAGTCTATTGGGTAGATCCCTACTGATTGAGTTGAGTTAGAGGTTGTCAGTTACAGATTGAGGAATATTGGCGGTGGCCTTGTATGTATACGTTCGTTAACAGAGATGATTCAGTGTAGGTTGTTCCCTCGTAATAGTTGAGGAACAATTGTAACACCAAACATTGATTAAATTTGTTCAGCACAATTGATCCGTACAAAACCGACATGGTGCATGAAAAGAGTGACTAGAAAATACTGTAGCTTGTGAGTATCATAAAAATACTGATGTATTATCATTTGAAGTTAGGAGAAGATCATCAGATTTAGAGCAAACGGGAGATTTAGCCAGCCCTAATTCCAACCACGGCAATCCAGCTCAACTGGAGATGTTACCATAAGGTGTCGCCATGAGCAAGATGGTAAGGCCTTTGCTCCAGAGATACGGGGTTATAGAAGTGAGGGACTCGGAGGAAGTAAGGGAATGGGGTGGAGAAGGTAAGTCTTTTAACGCGTGACATCCGGAAAGGACTAAATTAAGGAAGGAAGCTGAGGACCGTCTGGAGAGCTGGAGGGAAGGGGAAAGACGGCGACAGACTTGAACTGGAAGAAATTCGGTCCAGAAATAAAGAGGGAGGCTCTTCATCTCTTCCCTGGGGTACTCTGAAGAGGAAGTAGAGGAAGTCACGCTGAAAGCTAAGTCATGGTCGGCGATAAAAGACGGGGCCGAAAGAAACCTCACGTTAATTGCGGAAATGTAAATATTATTTCGCGCGTAATGCGGAAGATCATCAATTATCAAGATTATGAGAAGGAGAATCAAGCATGTCATAAGAGAGAGTATAATTTTTGTCGAATATTTTCTGAATGGTTGTCAATTACGGTATGTCAGCTCTTTTACGGTTTGATGGCGGGAATGGAGTTTAATTTATTCAGGTTGAAAGTCGTCAAAATGTATCTGATAACAAGGAGAGATAAAATATCTGATCGAGTTTTAATACTGGCTAACTATATAGAAAAGGATAAAAGTTTGACGATTTTCAGGAGATAATTTTTATGCCGGCTGTTAATTGCGGTAATCTCGCAATCTTTAACTGTTATTTATGCCTACAACTTTTCCGCGAATAAAAGTAGAGATAAGATTTAAGCATAAGCTGCTCGAACAGCTAGTTTCTGAAGCGGAGTCAAAATATTATTCTTGAACAGAATATTTCAACTTTATTATAACATAAAATAATTCGTTATGGATCATTTAGCTCTAACTTAGACTAGCGTAGAAGCAAAGTGGAATCTGAATTCTCATCCCAATACTTCACTTGCATTAACTTGGTGACTTGAAAGCCGTCGTGTTGAATGTGGACTGATTAACGGCAGAAGGTAACGTTTCGGAATGACGAGAGGAAATCTTTTAGAGCGTAGGCCATAAAGACGCGTAACATTGACGCAACTGTTTTCAGAGGGCCGCGAATCTCCTCGGGGACGAGCAGAGTTATGTAAAGGGTTTCGAAGGCCCACTTGGATCCCTTCCATCTCTCGCCGAGCGTTTTTTAATCCCCGCGGGATTTTTTCCCCGCTTGTATAAAGGTCCACTCCGTGACAGCGGGGGAACCCAAACGAGACGGCGATAGGATAATGTTGGCGGAGTGATATATTGCCGTTAAAATGTCAAATGTTCTCCACCGTTCAAATGAGGATTGAAGCGCGGGAGGTGCGGCGCCGCTCGAGGTGTTTTGTCTACTCCTCGAGAGACAGCGTCCTTTAAGAAAAAACGCTCCATTGCGCGGCGGAGAAAACTCTTTTGTTTCCTGGCAGGGAATCGAAAAATAAAATCGATCCCTCTGACGCCCAATTCATTACGAAGTCCACGGATGTGTGGCAATTGCCTTTCGGAAGCCAGAATAGGTCTAATCTTCGGTTGAAGGACGGGAGATATCGACAGGTTTAGGGATATTGTTCCGGGGAATGCTTTTAGGAAAGCGGAAAGAAAACAGCTAAACTGCTGTGAATTATACGGGTTGAATTTGTGACGTACATCAGAACAAGTCCGCTTTTTTAGTCTAAATGCGCTTTCACAGCCTCTCCGACGCAACGGGAAATGTTTCCCCTCTCTGTATCTATTCCTTCCCCATCTGGAAAGGTTCCAGATTACCGAACGGCGGTATTTTCGATGGCGATAATTCCTTCGCCACAAATGAAAATTACGAAGAAAGGACTACCGGGCTATATATTTTACGTTTCAGCTGAGAGCCAAAACACGTTTCCAGGAGAATTATTTTTTCGTCCTTTCGTTTCCCCTCTTTTAATACGTCATTATTGCCGTTCGGAGTTTTAATTATATTTATTACTGTAATATCGTTAGAAGTGGAGAACTGTCACATTGGCTAAACACATATTCATGTACAGAAGTTCACCACTCTCATCATGCCCAACTAAATAAGGCAGCAATAAATCAAAACACAGTCACCACTCGTAATCCTTACCATTAAATACAAGATTCACACAAATACAATCCTGAGTTCAACACAAACATCCTCGTATAGTGCAATACTGTAATCAAAGGGTGCAAAGCATTGAGTAACTCTGCAATACCTTGCGAGCAAAATAGCGTGCGTTGGAGCACCACCGAGTACCTGGGAATTTTAATGTTTCTTTGAGATATGCGTCGGCCATACACGCAACAACAGACATCCAAAGTCGAGTCGGTGCTGATGTAGTATTCATATCAAATACGATCTCCAAATTTTTGTGGGAACTTAGGGAACTGGTTCCCGAAAGAAGACATACGCACGCACCGACCCTATTAATTTAGCCATACGAATCTCTCCTTCATAAACGCTTGCATTCCCGCGGATACCCCCGCTTTCTCGTTTTAATCTGCGGAGTCTCATGCTCCCTCCAATTTATTCATCCGGGTCATTTCTCACGCGCATAATGCGTGGGCAAACAGCGCATGTCTTCTCACAATTAGTATCGCACGCATGTAAACCCCGAACAAGTTTTGATAACAATTATGTGCATTTATGGCGTCTCATTTTCAACAGCTCATGAATCACGCTCAGTGTGATTGTTTGCTGGAGATTCGCTGGTTACGAATCCCAAGAGTGGATTTTAATTCAATTCGGGTCGAAAGCGTTCGTCTATTAGTCGTTTCGTCCATTGTTCGATTTATCGAAATAATTACTATCAGATTGCTATTTCGGTCTGGAGTTGCAAGAGTGAGCTTTAGGAATCGATCGCATTTGAAATACGGAGCTGTTGCGTTTTGTTCTGTTGTCTATCAATCGCTTCATCGGTTCCTCAACATAACAGGTTCGATATATCTATCACTGTATATCGATAAATCGATTCTTCACTTTCGATATATCGATTTATTACTCTGAAATTTAATTAAAAACGATGAAGAATTTCAACGCTCATATAATATATTTTCATTTTCACAGTAAATATCTATTGAATACGAGGAGCATCGTTTTTTCACAACCTATTCTTTATCCGCGGCCCTCTGAGACCTAGTACTCCCTCATCCTCATTTCATGGAGCCTTCAGGAGCTCCCATAAGCATCTTCTTCCTCCCCTCCCAATCACTTTTTCCCTTCTTCATCTCCGAGATTTCCCCCTCGTGTTCCACCTCCGTTTCAGCCTCATTCGCTACCTCTTAGTGACTTCCCTTGTCCTTCAACTCTTCCCTCTTATTCCCACGATCACCCCCGTCTCGCTCGCTCTCCTTATCCGCTGGGAAGACTCGCTGATCCCCTCCCCCCTTGTTAAGGCCCCCGCTTCCTCCCATTGTGATGCACTTCGCGACATCTCTACCCATTTTGGACCACGCGAACCCCTCTTCCCATTGCATTCGTGTCGGATAGGGGACTTTCTTATCTCCCCGCGATCCCTCGCGTGTTCCTGGGCTAGGAATTTTGGCATACGCGCCCCCTATCTACCCTGAGAACATCTCTCTCGCCTCTCGGTTTTGCGTGAGGAGATTTCCATCGTTCCCTTAGATTAAAATAGGGCGCTCTCTATGTTCTTTTAGGAGAAAATGAGCTAAGGAGGTGACCCCCTCTCCTCGGCAGTGTTCTTTTCCTGGGGTTTCGGGACATTGGTATCAAGATGGAGGCAGGCATCCCTCCCGCGGAGCTTCGTAATCTCACGAAATGGATTAATTCGTATTTCGGGTGGTAAATTGCCCTTTTTAATTCGCGGAGGCTTAATTGTGGGAACCCTCGGCGATAATTGGGAGCCGTGATTGTAGGAATTATTTTTTTGGGGTAATGGGAGAAGTTAAAAGAAGGATGTTTCCCGCTGGTGTTTTGAAAAGGTTGAACTTTTCTGTTAGTTTTCGAGGTGCACGTGGAAAATGAATCGGGGCAATTATAACGAGGCGATAGGCACCCACTTTAAGTTATTTGGGAAATATTCTCGTTTGAATCCCTGAGGATGAATCTCAAGTTGCAAATCCAGTTTTCGTGAGTTGTAGGTATAAATGAGAATAAACGCATACAAATTCGATGTGATGAATCTTATAAAGTGATCGCGGAATACCTTTTTCCTCTTTGTGATGTTTTTTTGACTTTTCAGTCATTTATATGTTTTTTTGGTCATAAAATACCTGAAATGGAGAATAAATCAACGAGAAAGACTTGAACTCTTTTTCAAAGGAATTATATTGGACTAAAGTGTAGAAGAGCTAGCAAAAAATGATATAAAACAATAAAATTTCTTACCTTATCTTAATCCAATGAATAATTTATCATATTTTATACCATATTAGTCAGTAATAGGTACAGAAAATAGCATAGATAACATTATTAGAGAACTCACTGCATCAATAGGCAGAAACTTCCTTCTTGGGTACTCTCTATCGTTTCTAAATAGATTACTTTCCAACTCGCACCGCTTTCAAAATCGCTTTCTCACCCAAAATCATAAAACCAAACTCCGGGTAATTAATCCAGTGAATGAACCGGCGAGGAGAGGGGGTATGAGCGGGTACCGTTGGACGCTAAGTGCGCGAATGTTCGGCGCTGAGAAAAAAGACTTTTTCGGGGGGTCCGAGTGCATCTGGCAGCGGAGGAAGCGGGGCAACGGGGGTGGGGGCGGTCGTGGGAAGAGGCGATGGAGGTTAGATTTACGGTGGACCTCGCAACCGATCGTCGTTAAAGCGGCAGTCACGCACGTGCAATTCGGCTAATTAGCGAAGCGAGAAGCCGAAAGAAAGAGGGAGCCGGGGTGTGAGGGGATTTGGGGTGGTATGGCTTTGTTAGAGAGATCAACAGCCCCGAGGGAACCACTGCGTTTGTGCATTTCGAAGGCCTCGCTTGGGGAAGTAGGAAACGGAGGAGCCGATTAAGAGGGGGGAGTGATAGCGATCGGAATAATTACCGCCGGTCATAATTGGGGACATTTAAAAAGGGAGTGCGTTTCACACATTGATATTCTCATGTTGATTTTGAAGCAATTTTCGGAGATCGCGCGTATATCTGAGGATGATATCAGCAATTAGGGGTTTAATGAAGTGCCGTGTACTTGTAAGGTAATCCGAGCTGCCTCGAGTTTCTGGAAGACTGACATGGTGCATAAAACAGCTGCCAGCATTCGAAATGGGGCAATAATTTCTTGTATGATATGGTTGAAGCGAACATCTTAATTTAGTCAAAAAATGTTCAGATGGGATATGAAGTCGTTATAGTTTCTCGTCAGTAATGATGGATTATAATTTACGATTCAAATAGCGATTTATGGCTTACATTAAAATATTTAAACAGTGGTTTCGAGCTATTAAACTGACTACAAAAAGTTGAGGGTAAAATTAGAATTGTTTGTGACAATATAATGAAGGTGTCGAATTTGTTTATAAATTCTAATGTGGGAATGATTTAAATATAAAATTACCACCTAATTCTACGCCTTAAATCAGTATTTACTCAATGCCGACTTAAAAGTTTCTTTAATGCGAAATATTTGAACCAACGATTTATAGATAGTTCAGAAGATTATGTTAGATCTATAATATAATTAATAATAGATCATTACTGGCGTTCTTTTAAACCTCTTATCTGCTTCATAGGGAACTGAAAGCGCTATTAAACTATCAGTCCAGCGAAGTATAGGATTCGAATTCCTTACAGGTCTCATCCCTTTGGCCCCAGCTCCTTCAGCTCCCATTTATTCTCGTCCCGTCCCCGAAAGCGATTCACAGGTGGGAATCATTTCAAATCACTTATTGCCTCTCTAAACAAAGAGGGAGCGAAACCCGAAAGACTCTGTGGCGTTGTAACCCATCGGGAAGTAATTGCTTCTGAGGGAATTATCGCCGGCCCGAGTATTTGCGCTCGATGTTTTCCGGGAAGATTCGTCGTTTTGTTTTCCGATCCTCATTGTGAGAAGCCGAAAATTTCCAGGTGTTGGAGGGACGTGAGAGAAGGAGGCTGCGAAACAATGGGAGCAAAAGACATTTCCTCAGCGATCGGACTTTGTAGCGCCGTTGTATGAGAAGGAAGCCATTTAAAGCAGTGATTCCGGCCAGAAATCGGCCCTTAATTATAACAGCTGATTTATAGGCCCCCGCAATAATTCTGCCCGTGCTGTTACTTCTCGCTGCCGGAATCCACATTTTCAGATTTAATTAGCGCGGTCGGGTGCTTGAATTTATGCTCCGGGAAACGGTAATTGCGATGCATTGCTCTACCGCAGAGATGTATATTGTCCCTGCAGACAAAATCGACCATTGTGCATCTCGCCATAAAGGTTTTGATTACGTCTAATGATCAGGAAGAGGCGCACAACGAAACTTTTTAACCTCGCTGCGGTAACAAGTGGCTTTCGCACAGTATATCTTATACATTTCAGGGGATGGGATGGCTTGTGTGAATACAGTTATATAGTGGAATGGGTGGCTGACCCGATGTTAGATGTTTAATTTAGCTCTCCACGAGTACGGTTCTGCTATTGTTTTGCGGGGAATCGCTTCCGCCGTAGGTGCACGTCCATTTATGCTACATAAAAATCGCAATCTGCGTTTCCATGTGCACTGGTCTTCCTTTTGTTGCGTAATCGCGTCGGTGTGGGAAATACAAGCCCGCATCCAACTGCGTTTGACGCCATTTACACCCGCAAATTGCGCCCGACTCCGCATCCTGTCCACGGGCTCCTGCGCGACCGTGTTCATGAATTCGAATTGCCGCTAAATTACTGGTACCGTTCGGAACTCACCCGGTCTATCCCAACCGTCCACCCATTCCGCTCACCTTGCTCCTCACAGAAGCTATCGACGGCGAAGTTTGGGCGGTTCTTGATGATATTACTGTCTGCAAATACGCTTAGATAGACTTTGATACTTTTTTATGTGAATTTTATACTTACAGGGTTGGTCGAACGCGATATATTACTGCAAACTTAACAAAAATATAAAATGAATTGTTGATAAAAGGAGAAAAAGTCTATTATTTATAAGACTTAGAAGCCTAAGATTAGACTTTAACGTCAGAATATCTGCCAGCGTAATTATAATTGAAATTGAAATTGAAAATTTTACAGCTTAAATCAAACTATTTTCAGTATGACTTCTTGGAATTTCATTTAAGAAATTAGGTGATTATTAAAGAATCTTAAGTACAATACGAAGTCTTTTTGTCCTGAATTCAGAGATGAAGAAGGAGATATACTTTTTAAATCAGTATTAATGGAAATAATCTTAATATAGTTACTGTTCATTCCTATCGAGCTCATTTTATACATTAAGCTATGATAAGCAGTTGTTATTTGCAACTAAAGTACGAATAGAAAGGATTCAGAATTATGTATTTTGTTAATCGTGCTACTCAAAAATTCAGAATATCATCAAAGAATAGAGCTCATATTTATTGGAATGAAATAATAGATGAATTCCATACATATTTACATCGCCATTTCCTTAGGCATTTTAGAAAGCTATTCCTTCTCTCCGATCGAGTTCATTCTCTTCTTCGACCAACCCTTTATTCAATTCCCCTGTCTTTCCTCCTTTCTTGCCCTTTCATCCACCGCCAGTCCTTCGATAGGCGATAATGATCATTGTCACTGAGGCAGTCGCCAGGGCGGCGCGGCGGCCGTAAAAAGGAAAAATTGGGCGAAGAAGCTCGATCGGAATGGTACGATGAGGTATTCGCGGGGATGGGGCGGCTTGGAAACAAGGCACAGGAGCGATTAGTGGTCACTCTGCTCCGGAAAGTGGTCTGGAATGAGATTGTATTCGGGGCGGACGCCTGTAAGGGAGGACGCATACCTCCTTTTCCCTGTTACTTTATTTCCACTTCCCTCCGTCGATTACTCCGATACCAGGTATGTGCCTGCTCAAGAGAGAACTCTAATACCGTTTCGAGAGATTTCGCCGATATTGATGGATTGAAATGTTTGCCGTTCCCCCCTTCAGCTCATAAATATACGCGGTTTTCGATTCGGACCGCAAATGAATTCGGCGATAGTTTCCCGTTGTGTAATTGATGTTTCGCTAAGGCGAAAAAAGTTATCCGTGTGTGTATTTCGGCGCTCCATCTGCCTCAGCAATCAATTTTGGTCACGTCCCCGCTTTAGAGCGTTATTACGCGCGTTATTGATGCTCAGAAATGTCTGCCCTCCCATCATCAGCGCTTTTTTCGGTTCTTTCTTTTTTCCCGTTCGCCTTTACGCCTCCTCTTCTCCTCCTCTTCTCCTCCTCTTCTTCTCCCGTTTCGACTCTTTTATCGTCCTCTTTCCCCATCCCCGGTAACAGCGTCTCCGGCCAGGTGGTCCGCTCCGAAACATCACAACAGCCCATCTCCCTTGTCCACCTCTTCTTTATATAACCTCTTGCGGCTATCCCCCTCTCTGCGGAATGTCCATCGCCGCGGAGCCGCCTTCGACCCCGCCCCGCCAAGGCCGCCAGGCATTGCCAATTTTTTTCCGCCTCTATCTCTCGTGTTTTTCCTACTCTCTCGCGGAATCTGCTAAATTCTCTTCGGGAATTCCCTCTTTTACGAGAAGCCAACTTTATTTTTTCGCTCCATCTCCACTCCCCCGACAGCCCCATCCGCTTTCACCTGCCGGCTCTCATTTTGTCTACACCGTCTTATAAGAGTTACACGCGCCCCGGTGCCTTTTTGCTCCTCGCGAACTTCACCCCGAATTTATTATCCAGTTTAGCCCAAAATGCTCGTCCATCCAAGAGGCTTTTATGCTTTATGTTCCTCGGATATCGGAGCGATGTCCGAAGGTATAATTTTCCGTACGGGATTAAGTATAGGTCCAAATTCTTCGGTAATTAACCGAATGCGCCCTTTGGGTGGAATTTTCGGGGAATTTAATTTTAGCGATAAGAATAGCTTCAGGAAGAATTCGTCTAGGAGGTTGATACGTAATCTTCGCAAAATAGCTTTTCATTCCACTAGTATCGTTTAGCGTAATTTAATGTTTGGATTGATTGATTTTTTGGGCAATTTCGGATTGGACGCTGCTCCATTAAGACTCGCATAAAATGGGAGTAATTAATAAACGCCCTCCTGGGATTCAAATGTGTTTTTAATAGCTATTGAGGATGTGGTCGAGATATTTTTCATTTCCCTCTGTCGTTTTCGCTAATGAACCTTTTAGGGTTATTCGGCGCCAGATTTCCGAGGATGGCAGTGAAGATATTTTTGGGCGTGGTGGAAAGATTTCAGCAAAGTTTTCCTCCGAGAGATCTTCCGCTGAGAGGGTCCAACGGTAAGGGTTAAGCGCAATGTATCGTGGTAGAACAATTTCCGTGGCGCCCCTTAGCTAAATGGAAGCTCTTTCTTTCCCCATTCATCCTCATCTGTAGCCTCGGAATGCCCATAAGGGATGCAGACGCCTCCCGGTGTCCCCCTTTACTTATAATCAGAGCATTCCCCACGACCTCATTTGTTATCTCGCTTCTGCCGTACAATTTTCCATCGCAAGTTCTTTATCGCATGGCCGAACCCGAGAGTCGCACGCAATTTTTTTAATGTCCCCTTTCTTCGTCAACAATCAGAGAGTCGTCCCACTGTTTCATTCCGCTTACCTTCCGACCCCAGCTGCTTCGCCCACTCCCGTGGTATTTTAATATCTCTCGCCTTTGTGGAGCGCTTTGTTCGCGGGGGGTGATTTCTGAGAGGTGGAGCGGTTTTTCATATGGTCGAGGAACATGTGTCTTTAGGGATGTTTTCTCGCTGTGAAAAGGCCTTTGCAACCTGTGAACGAGGGGGAATGGAGTTGCCTTTGTCGCCGCAGCTCCAGGAATGATAAAGATTGGCGTAATCTCGTCTTTCCCCAACTTTTTAAAGTTAGACGTATCAGCTATTTATCAATAAGTGTACATAGCAACGGTTTTACTGCCAATATTTACTTAAAGACATAAATCTTCATCGAGGATCTTAGGTGCGCCACGGTCCCTAATAGAAGCGTTGAAAGTGATAAACCAACAACTCAACTGCTTGCCATAGTAATTGGTGGTCTTGGGAGTGAAATATCGGGATATATGATGGCTGTTATTGAAACTCCCAAGCTATATATCATACCTTTTCCGCGTGGTAATCTCCTCACGTTCTTCCTGTAAGGATTGATTTTGAAGTTTAACGTTCTGAATGATTTATGGAAGTTCACGCCCTGTTGGTCCGCTTACCTGAATGTTTAGGCGTAATCACCGTCGCTCTCGATTCAACGAAAAGATAATCCTTGCTTGTAGCAACGTAACTCGTGAATCCTGGTAGCTACATAGCTAAATTATACATTATACCCACGACCTCTCAAATTACTTTTTAAATGTTTTCATAGGTGCGGTTTCGATGGTTCTTTCTGATTTTTAAAGAAGGAAATTTTCTCGCTGCGAAAGAAGCATGTTTCAGCGTTAATGAACGGGAAGGTCTTTCCGCAACAGTTATCTTCCTCAGAAGACGTTAAGATAACGATTCTTTTCGAGTTATGATACCAGAATTTCCGTCCCAACCAGCCCATTCACGTATTTTGCGGTCTCGTAAACACCTACACATTCGAGTTCTTTGAGAAACCGGGCAGGAAAAGACCGAAGCACGAAGAGCCCTTTAAACGAGCATAAAAGGAAGCTTTAACCCTTTTTCGAGCGATTCCTTTCTTTGTCTCGTGTTTTTACGCGGTTGACAGTCATCCCTTGAGACCGGACTGTTCTCTTCCGTCTTCGGCGGTCAGCGAGGGGTCCAGTGGCTGCGGATGACCCTTTCCTTCCGATTCCACCCACGCGAGCGTTTCCCACGCTCCCGTAAGAATCCCGGCCCTTTTCCGCATCGTCCAGATACAATTCGAGGCAATACTCCTGACCGGACCGTGAGAAAAAGAAAGTGTTGACCCGGAGTGGGTCGAAGCAGGTGGAAGGGATTCTTGCAGTGCGTGGGATTTTCTGACCGGTGTCCGGTGGAAGGGTTGCCGCGGAACAAACCGAAGATTTTTCGGGATGATTCCTTCCCGTCGGATGCGAAAAGGTTAAAGATAACCTCGGTCGAAGATTAAGTGAGCGGTCCGGGTTCCCTGTCAGGTTTTAAACGGTCTTTATCTTTCGCTTGATTATCTACGTTGTACAATTGTCCACTTATCTCGAAGGTGTCTCTTCCAGTTTCCGGGAAACTTATCCGTTTATTTTTCGAGCCTTTTCTCGTCCTTAATTCTACCGCTGTGCTTTTACTCGAGCGACTTCCTCATTGGGAAAGCGTGGCGAATTTTCGCACCAGTACATTAAAGAGACGTACGCGCGCTATTAAGTATTTGCCAATTTCGCTCAGTTATTTTAATAGAAAATTTACTCGTGCCAGTGACAGTCAAGAAATTGAACGATTCCACTATTTCTCTCTAATATATATTAGGCGAGATTTCGAAAGGCTACGCGAGTGACTGTTTTAAGAATTCAAGGTTAATGGGAGATAGGGAAGAAATAAAAATATCTGGCAGTTTCCTCAAAACGATTTTTAATCCCCTGAAGATGGCTTGATATAGTCGAGACCGGTATTTGAAGATAGCTTAACTGTGCTATACATGGGCCATGACAGTAAACGTAAATGGGCTCTTTCCTATTTTAGAATTTTTGGATAATCTCTTTCAGTGTTATTACTTATACATCCCCTAAAAACGTTTCCGTAATGGAAACTCCTTAAATTCGAGACCCCCCTTTCAATGAGATAACTTATTAAACGGCGATCTCTCAGGTCTTACATTTTCCGCTCCGTGTCGGGGTCACGTTGGCTCAATGGGGTCGAGGTGCACGTTTTTAATTTCGTGGAAATCTCTCAGGAGTCTGGTGCAGGAGAGCATTTCCTTCCGAGAGAGCGGAGCTGTTATCTCCGTTTTTGGTCTCACTCGCGATGTTTCCCCTTCCTATCCTCCTTTCTTTTCTTTACGGTGGACCAAACCACCACTCTGCCGTGGGAACGTCTCATTTCTTCCTCTCGACGACATTTTGGGAATCACTTTTCGAGTGAGAAATTTTTTGTGTGAACTCACCCGCACGTAACCTATACTGTTGACCATTAGATGATATGTAGCTATACGTAAGGTCTTCATATTTTTCTCTTTTTTCTACCAGATATTACGGATGTTAGCACAATCCCTGCCTTTGCTGACCAAAATATCATAGTTCAGCTTTCTCTTTTTATTAACCCCTCAAGTGTCGTTGATAATTACTGGTGCCGGTTGAATGTCAGTTCTTCTCAACACCCATAAAAAGTCCATGTCGACACCTCACTTTATTTATGGAGGTAAATTATCCCCGTGCGCTAAGCAATTACATTTAACTATTACGCCTAGGGGAGCACTGTTTCGAAGCAATTACATGGACGATTTAAATTCTCTATCTCAGGAAGGTCTTTCGCTATGAAATTGCTTTATTTTTACATTCTATCGTCCTATTTGCATAAAATAGTTCTGACAGCCAGTTTCTAGCGCTCGATCGAATCTTTTCATCTTGATATTTCACGGTATGTTTTTGCCTTCTTAAAAATAGATTCTTATATAGCTTGAACTTTTTCTCGGCTACTTCAAAGTAGGTGTTGGAAAGTGGCAATCTCGAATAGACTTCGAGGAAGCTGTAGTTTGTATACAAATGCCAGATAGGAATTTTTCCGAAACTCACGAATTTAAAAACGATAATAACTCACTGTTTAATTCATTTATAGAATGCAACAAAACTGGAAATGGTTTGTGTAAAAACTAGGGAAACGCGATACCCGCCACACACAGGAGCATTTTATGATAAATGCCTCGAGGAAAGTGATCGGGAACCGGTTGGGGCAACTCATAGCCGGTGCTAATCTAGGATGATATGAGAGACAATCTGTTATAGTAGCAATATTTATGCTTTCCGATCAGAGGGAAAACGTAGCAAGAAAAAGTCTCCTCCACAGGCTTTGCTCATATCTTCTCGATCAGCTTCCTTGATCTATTGGCCTACGCCTTTAGACATTCCGCGTCTACCGTTGATCAACCTCCTTCAAAGAAATCGGGGGCTCTGGTGGGCGTTGTCGGAACCTGCCGGCCTCTGGTCTGACTGATTGACGTGTTTACCTGCCCCGGAGGTGGGGTGGAAGGCCTTTTTTCAGCCCCAGGTCGTAGAAGGGTTCGGTCAGGAAGGGAGGATGAAGAATAGTCCGGAAACGAGCGTCCGAGAGGAGTCGGGGGCCCTCGCAAAACCATCCCGTTCGCAAAAAAAATCGCATACCAGTTGTTGCAAATTATTCCTCTGGTAGCGGGGGATCAATTAGCATAAAACTAGGAGAAGAGAGTAGTAAATTTCGTAGTTGATACAATTTATTTTTGGTGACTAGCTCCGCTAGCACGCTAGCATCATCATGTTTACTCATATAATTAAATTGTGGAAACTACAAAGTTGATTAGTCCCTTCTCTTTCTTGAGGTTACCACTAATCGTTTATGAGTTTATTAATGCTATAACATTCTCATGGATGAGCCGGCTGAATTCAAGAATTCCGAAAGAGGAAAAATCGAACTGTTTTGAACCGCTACTTTTGAACGTGGACCTGCATAAGGCCGTGGAAGTGGGGCGTTATTGAAAGTTTTTGAGGGATAAAGGTAAGGGTTAGGCGAAAGGGGATGAAAGGTGAGCAAAAGGGCATGGAAAAAGGAGTATGGGGTTGGGGGTGGTTTCAGTCTAGTAGGTGGTGCGGTGGAGGCTGTGGTATGGGTGTGAGGATCGGAGGAGTTAAGTGCTTCTTCAGGAATGAGAGGAGGAGAGTCGCAGGTCTCTTCCGGAAAGGTGTAAGAGACGATGGGGAGGGGGTGATGCTTAATGGTTGAGGAAGGCCTTTTAAGAGGACATCGATGGACTTCGCGGATGGGTGGCCTGCGAGGGTCGTGGGAGGATGTTTTCGGGTTGCGGGGAATCCTGGGGGTAGGGTAAGGGGATGAAAGGGGTAGGGGTTTTTGACGCGATCTGTTAGGAAAAAGCTGGGCTGGGAATCAGTGGAGCTTTTCAGTTCGGCTCCAGACGGTTGGATGCGGAGTTGCTCTCCGAAAACGAGGTGATTCAATCGCTACTATAACCGCTTCGCTTGAGGGAATCGGTTTTTTGCCCGCTCGGACGAGTGCTCCGAAATGTTAAACGGTGAGGATGTGAGAGTGGTTATTGTGAGATATTTGCTAAGGATTGCCCAGTGATGAAGTAATACGTGGATTGCTAGCGCACTGCGAAAAATTACTTGTTATGTTGGCGTTCGAATTCTTTGCTGTTTATTCTTCCATATACTAATGAGGACTCCAGCGGTATTCTATGACCGTAAGTATTTTTATTCCATTCTCTAATGAGCCATTCAAATGTTTTTTTATAGATATAAATCGTGAAATCTTATCGATAGAAGTATCAAAATCATCCCAATTAGTTCCTACGTTCGCAGGGCATAAACTTTTTCAAAATCTTTATCTCAGATTTCTATCTCGTTGTCTCTTCAAGGATCCCTTATCGTGATTTATAATTCGACTTTACCCTATTTCAGTAAGGTAAGTAATTTCTCCGGCGGTGAAATTATTTACCGTCCATAATGTAATTCCATCCTCTATTAATTTTAAAGTTCAACTGATCGAAACAAGTGTAACTAGGTATCTATGAAATAGTTATGGAATGAAATTGAATTTCATGGCTGGCGTCGCAACCCTGTCTTGACGGACGTCTTGCAGACGCCGTTCTTACGTGAATCTCCTGGTTGCCCCGGTGCGACCATGACATTTGATTTTCATTATTGCTCGCATCTCAGTCTCTTTTGAAGTTGCGTTCCTACACGCGGGACGGATCCAGAAAACTTCGCAGTTTGTCCTTGCAACATACTCCCTCCACTTCTTCTACTTAGTGTGTTATATATTACCTGCTTAAGACAGTCGGTTCATCCAACTGACGATTTATTACTTTGGTGGTGTGTGGTGCTCTATATTAGGATAATTGTTATTTAAATTATACATTTATATCACTTAAAAGCAAATGAGGTAGTTCTTGCGCTTGAGTACCATGGGGTATACTTCTAGGACCACCAAATTTGACGAAATAATTTTTTTACAAGAAGGACTTCAAACGGTTCTTTGTTCTTTCTCTTTTAAATAGTAGCTGCTATCTTTATTTTATATACCATTATCTGTTTTATATTCTTATCTTCCTTCTCCAGCTCTCCTTCCATGTACCGCCTCTACGGCTAATTTCTTCCTGCAGAGACGTATCTCTAGCTCTATCATTAAGAACCTCCTCCCTCTACTCCCGTGTTTCCCACTGTTTTGTTTGCTTCGTCCCCCTCCTCCTTCTATCCCATCCCACTTTCGCATTGCCCCATGCTCGGACGTTGATATATATAAGGCGAGTCGCATCCTCTATTCCGCCTGCCTGTCGGGACATCTCTCCGCGGAGACGATAGCTGTCGGGCGGCAGCTGTCAGATAGAGGATGCTGGTCAGGGTGTGAGGTTTTGGTCTGCAAATTTCTTCGGAGAATGGGCGGATCCGGGAATCGAGAGGAAAGTCGAAAATATGTAAGGGGGTCGAGAGAATTTTTTTACGCGAACATTTTGCAATCAGCGCATGAACCGATGGCTCGAACCGAATTTCTCCAAGCCAAGTCTCTTTTGTTTCCGCAGCCTCTAAATAAGTTGGAATCGTTCGTGTTAACTCTGACAGAGCACGGAAACCGATGGGGAATTGGTTGATGCATGAGTTGCCATCGTAAACCGCGTTCAGAATTTCGAGAGGCGCGGCGCGCAAACTTGTTTTTATTTACGACCCGAACTGTGGCGGAAATGTTGTTTTAAATGTAATAGTCCCGCAGATAATGGCGTGGGGAGAATATGATCTGAATTCCGGACTTCCAGTTTTTATCGTTTCGTTATTCATGATCGGGACGTGTGGTAAATAAAAGTACGGTTACGGTCCGATAGTCATCTAACGTCTATCATTGGCGAGGAAAGGGCATAGGATCGGCTAATTTGTCACGATCTTCATTTCGAATTTATCCTCGCAGCCAATCTTAACTCGCCATCGGCGGAGGCACTCTTTTAAAATGAGATCTTCTAACTCTCGCGATCATTTCCCTCCAAGAGTCGCATTCTTTTTTAGAGCGAGTCCCACCTGCAAAGTTCTTATCTATCTCCCTCTCCCATTCCTCTCTCCTCCCCCTCGCCTCTAAATTCTCCGTACTTTTCGCTCCGTCGTAATACTCCCCTGTGAGTGCATTCCTTACCGCTCCAGTCCATTTTGTCAACTCTCGAGTTTCCTTCCCAAGGTCGACGCACCTTCCTCTCCCTCGTTCTCCTCCTTCTGGACCTCATCTTTCCGCCGTTTATGTACCACTTTTCGGTTTTATAGCCCCTAATTTCGTTGACCATCGTCGCGTAAAAATTTTGAGATCTCACGCGATACTTCTCAACCTAAAGGCTATGAAAACATTCACATTACTGGTTTCTTATTACGACTAAATGGGGATTTTTATGCTGGGAATATACTCCAATCAGCTTGAGTTATTAGTTGTGAAAGCTGTTTAGTTTTAAACTGCGTTTTTGATATTTTTCGTTTATTCATTACATCTCTCTCTTCATCTTGCATAGTAAGCCCTATATCCCTCTAGTAGCACTTGGAAGCTAATGTTAGAATGGTGAGGCCTCGACCAGCTTTAGAGCAGCAATAGTTAATATCTTTTGTGTCAAATTGGCTGCTCAATATGTAAATCAAAAGACAATAAGGATATTTTTATCTCCAATTGTTGCTTCTAATAGTTTCGCTACGCATTAATGTAAATCATAATTCTTTTACCAACGCATAAAATATCTCCTTTATCCGCAAGCCATCAACTATTTTCAGGCAAACGACTCTTGTCACAGAATCAGCGACGATTACCGCCGTGGAATTCGTTTTCTCCCAGTAGATAATGCCAATTTAGATCGCAAATGAAGAGGCCCAGTCGAGCTTCAGACCGAAGAGAATTTTCCTATCCAATTTTCCCCATTTCGCATCCAATAAAAGTCTTCTACCTGCGGAGCGTCTCAGCATCCCTCGCGATTCCCCCTTCGTAAAAACATCCCTCGCTCTTTGTTTTAAATAAGTCACTCGGGTAATTGAAGTCGGACCAAAATAAAGGACGCTTCCGTAGACGGGATTCGTTATTCCTCCTCTCGTTCTAAGTGCTCCTTAACGGTCGCGTTTTCTTTTGTTTCCCTCTCCGTCCCCCGCTGCAATTTAATCTCCTCCCCCCCACCACTCCCACACTCTTAGATCTATACGCGTGCGTTTTCCCATTAATTACAATGCCGTGCGCGCGGCTGATACTTTTCCCCTTCCTCGGGCAAGCCATCACCAGGTGAATTTTTTCATCAAAGCGACTAGAGTAAGATACCACGTGGCTCACCTCATTTTCTTCGCGATGGAGATTGCTCAGCGGTGCCCGGTATTCTTTACTGCCCGCGTTTCGTACTTCGTCTCTGCTCTGTGGGTTTTTTTCATCGTGTTCTCCGATTTTCCTTCTCCTGTGCTCGAGTAAGATTGACGTCAATTTAGTTGATTCATTGATTTTGTTTCCATCGAGGATGCTATTACCTAGATGTAAGACGGAATGCAGCGGTGGAGACAAACAATTCTCTGAGCTTTCATGAAGCCGACATGCATTTGAATCAGATAGATAAATTAGAAGTTACCGTTAATCTTAGAAATCAGTCTTTCAAAATTCATTAGTAGGATTTGCACCAATCTCGCAAGGTTTCACGTATGTAGCCAGGTAAATTTTTACGTCTAAAGTGAACTAGATTTTTATTTCATTGTCAGTATAATAGCTTGAGATACACATTTTTTCTATTCAGTTAAATATTATATTTAATCGTTGAAAAAGCTTTTCTGATGAAAATGCTATTGATCGCTTCTCCTCTAAATGGGAGGCATATTACTAGGTATTCCATTTCTCAGTACAGTTGTTCGGCTATAGGTTAGTTCAAGAAGATTACATTGATGGAATTCGAAACATTCCCCAGAAAAATATTACGAGATATAATTTTCTTGGAATAAAGAAAGGCAGAACTGTCCCGTTACCTCAATTTCCCCACAAAGCCGAAGCAATTCACTTCTCCGAAGCCGGAAAAGAGAGAAACCAGTTCATCGCTAAAGGACTCGGCACATACATACATCATTCAGGTGGGTGACGTTCGTACCGCGAGAAAAATACTTAAAACGCGACCTCGGATAACGGGACGGATGCCTCGTACGGCGAGTTAATATTTCAATTACAAGGCTCCCCTCGATATTAACCCGAGTCGTGCGCGCGTGTGAACGCGGTCTTCAACGGTCCGGGGAACGAGCCCGAAAAACCGGTGGCGCGACTCGCTAATTAAGACCATCTCGCGAAGGAATCGCCCCTCCGAATTCGGTGGAATGGTTAGCAATCGAGGCCTTATGGGGACTTCGAGGAATACAGTTTAGAAAAAGAGCGTATGGGAATCGTAAAAGCTTATGGTAGTTCAATGTGCAGAACGGAGGGTTGGAGGTTTTGGTAGGGGTTGAGCGAGAGGTAATCGAGACGGGTACAGTGGAGAAATGCGGTGTAATAACAACCCAAACCTCCCTTTTGGGAAAGTGAACTAACTCTTCCTTGCCTGAATCAGTCCACTCCGCGAGTGCCATCAGCTTTCGCGGCACTTTACCCTTCGCCGGTGCTTCTAGCGCTCCAGCGGAGGAGTCAGCTGTTGGTGACCTCAAGGTGCCGTTATTTTTGACACGCGGGTGAGCGAGGGAGGGCACGAACTCTAGTGACCCGTCAGGGGCAGGTCTAAATGGGATTGGCGGGAGATCGCTCTCCGGCTTTTGTCCTCCCCTCCCTCTCTCGCGGGGCTTTTCCCACGCTCGCCTTCTTCCCCGCTATCATTCGGCTTATATTGCGGGTCGGGGGTGGATCTCCTCTTTAACTCCCTCCCCCATGCCCCCTGGACACTCACGATCTACCTCCACATTCCCCTCTATATCACGACCAGCTTCGCTCCCAGAGGGCACTCTTTGCAGGAGATATGGGATAGGAATCTAGCTCTTCCCCTCTCCTCCTGAATTATTCCGCCTTATTATTTAACTCGCTGCTTTAATGCGTTGTTTTTTCTTCCTTTACACCTCGGCCCAGCTTTTACGATCCGGTTATTTGTGTGAGTGGCTATTTTTTGACGCTCGCTGGTGTTATGCTTTGTTGTGTTTGCGGGTGTCGGGTTCTCAAGAAGAGATTTGCGGGATTTTTCTTTTCTGTTTCCGGTTCATTTTCTTTTGGCGTTTCTCTGAGTTTCCGTAGCCCAGTGTTCGTTCAGTTAAGCTGAATGGCTCGGAATTTTACGGGAAGGGTTTTCGGAACTCAGTGGTGATGAAGAGGGAAGAAAGAAATACGGTTAGCTTTTATGTTATTATTATGTTCATCTCGCTTTACTAGATTATTTGAATTACCTTTATAATTAGGTTTATCATAAATAAAATTAATGCAAAGAAATTAATAATTTTGATTTTTCGCTTTTTTCTGGCCTAATTTCATACGTAACATTTTTGATAGTAAGCCAGTCGTTATTGAGATCATTCAAATTATTGTTGCTCCATTCACTGGAAGTTAAATATTTTTAGGAATATTAATTTATTTTTTTCTTTTTTGATATCGGTTTAAATATACTTACAGGATATTCTATGGCAAGGCATTTTATTTTATACAAGTATGAAGTAAATTAGAATCGAAAGAACACTTCGAGAACCTACTGCGCAAGTGTCAAATATTCTGTTTTCGTTTTATGATAAAGCACCACCCGTTTTTCCCCAGCTATTTTCGTTGTCAGTTCCTGTGGCCAACGCGCTTATTTATACAGTCCGCGTAAACTGGCCTCTTGGACCAGCGTCCGACAATAAAACGCAAATTCACTCGAGGAAGTGCGCACGATGCTCGGAGAGATAATTTCGCGCCTCAGCCAGCAGAGTAAAATACAGCGCGCGAAAATACGTTTAGCCGAAAGCGGCATAGGGCTAATAGGGCAGAATCATCGCGCCGTTCATCACCTTTAATGCCTCGTATACGTCGGACCACTTCACTCCGTCCCACCCAGTCTGTACTCAAGTGCGTCTGGGTCACCTCTCACCTCCCTCCATCTCTCTCCACGCCTCACACACTCTATTGCCTCTCACCGACTTTTCGCATCCGACCTTCGCTGGACAGACACCTCCCGACTCCCGCATTTTCCACGCCAGACCAATACGGGCAATCAACGCAGCCAAAACATCCCCCCGGTGACTTCTCCTCATCGGTCGCCACTTGACCCGTTGATTCGGCGCTCTGAATCCATTCATGCGACTCCGTTTCCTTCTCCGCTCCTTTTCGAGGAGCCGTCTGAGTTCCAGTCTTTCATCGCCGCCTGCATGATACGCTCTCCTAGGTCCCCTGCACTCTTCACTGTTTCCCTTTCTCTCTCCCGCTGAATGCCGAAAAAAGTGGGCAAGGACAGCAGCTGCCAATCTGCCCGAAAGTCCTTCCTTCCGCTTCCGGTGACGATGACGGCCCTCCAGGATTTCTCCATTCCAGCTATTTGTTTAGTCGCTCCCATATGTTTTGTCGCGCGGTTAATAGGTCAGTTCCATTGTCGTTCTGTGACTTCCAGACGACTTTATTTTCCGCCGCCGAGTTCCAATACTCTCGTGTCTTGCGTTATTTTCTGTATTGTATTTCTAATGCGAGAATGCCTGTGTACCTCTCATTTTATCCAATTTACCTATCAATACGTTTTTATGTTGTATGACCATAATTAAGTATTTCTTACTCAGGATCTTTAGATTCTCTCTTATATATATATTACACTAAATAAAATATTTAGCGTAAACAACAATTATTAGTATATTTCTCTTGCGTTATAATCATTATTGCTCATTTTTCTTTTATGAAGCAGCGCTACTTGTCTTTGATATGACGTAGTCAAATAAAATATGAGGAACCCATAGGAATTTCACTTTCACTTTCACGTAGCGAAAGTTTAAGTCGATGTAATATTCTTAAATGGAGTAAAAGTCGAGCAATGATTTCAATTCGAAAATTATGGGTGCTAATAAGGCCATAGGTAACCAGAGTAAAGAATTAAGCATATATAACTCAAGGTAGAACGAAGTACAAGGCACCATTCAATCCTCGACGCAATACGTTGACGATTAACTTCGCATAAAAATGACAACCTTCCAAAGAATTTTATGTCGAATTACATGCCGCGTTCTCACTAGTTCAAATATTAGTACTCGCGGTTCGTACACTCGGTAGACCAAACTCTTCCAGTCAATTAAGCGTGGGCTCGTCCGACTCAAGTGGTGGAGAAACGTACATGCACACATCCCTTCTTGCAGCGGCGACGGGGGATGACATGATACGCGATTTTTTTCGGAACAAGGGACCCATGAGGTGGTTTTCGGCCAGCAAGAGACGCGTCCTCGCCGTCCGTGGCAAGAACAAGAGATTTTTCGCCCGCCACGGTGGCGATGTCTTTCACGGGTTGCGAGTTGGAAATTTTCGGCTCGGTTGCGTGGCAACGGGAGAGGATGGAGTGGTTGGGCGAGCAAAGGCTTCTGCGGTGGATGAAGGGGTTGCGAGAGAGGGTGGGAAGTGGACGTGGTTTATCTCTCACTATCTCATATTACGGTGTGGGAGTGTACTGCACACCGAAGGCAACCACGCTACGCTCCCTCTTGCCCCGCCGTGGTTAGGTCCAAGCCGTCTTCCGAAGAGGCTTTTCCTCACACGCGCCGAGATTCGTAATGCGATACCACGATTTCTTTTTCCGCTAATTAATTAATTAGATTCTTCGCGAGCTATTCATAGTGTTGAGGGTTTATCTACCGTGAAGTCCTCCACATTTTAAGATGCGATCAACTTTGCAAGTCACTTCCTCAAGTATGGTTCTTTCGGAAACAGGTAGAAACTGAAATCGTATTTACAAGAAAATAGGCAGCTTCATTATATTGTCCAATTTCGTGTAATTACCAGGATATATGAAATTCTCGATTCGATGATAAATTACCTTAATATCTTAAATGATATTAGTAAATAACTGTAGTATTATAAGGATTAAGAAAATCATTGAAGTGCTATGTGTCATTCAATGTGTATTGTTTACTTGCTAAACGATTTTTTTGGCATACGATCTTATGCAATCAATTGGGCATATATGTAGCTAGAGCGATGTTCACTCAAAGTCAGTGTAAATACAAATATTTTCTGCTATTTTACAGTTACCGGTTTCCTAAATTTTATTTACTTTCTTATGCCATCAAACGATTGGAAATTCCTGAATAAAGAGCATTTTAATTTTCATTTTATATGATATGTATATTATCATTATACAACGCCGTCAATATCTTTTGCTCTTGGTAGCATTTTATCAGCGAAATTTTTCATGACTTCTCAAGTCCTTCTCCGTCTTGGAATCGCTGTTATGTCAGATGGGAAACAATTGACGCAGCGCAATACTTGTGAGAGCTCCGTCCAACGGAAATTGTCGCCCGTAATCAGATTCGTCTCCAAACTGTCGCAGCTTCTCCCTCTCTCCCCGAATCATCCACTCCCCCCGGAATAGCCCATAGGTATACGCCTCCCTCTCACAACATCCACGCAACCCCATATACACATACCAAATCGAATTATTGACCATGGCCGCAAGAGGGAGGGGGCCGACTTCCGTTGTGTCAAGGGTCTTTCGCCGAACTCCGGTTTTGGGGATTTTTTGCTCACTTTTCCCCCTTTTACCTCACGGCTGTGTGCGGGGTGGGAATTGTCTCCCGTGGCCGGGGAGTGGGGCATCTCTGGAGACATCCGTTCTCGTACGTCGGATCCATCCCTGTGGGGTTACGGAGGTTTCTACTTTTCGCCGCCAGGCCGTCGTTGCAGGACCCGAGTGGGTGGGAATAGCGCTGGGAAAAGGATAGAGAGCCCCAACGCGGAGGACCTCCTCATTGGTTGATTCTATTAGCAGCGATTCTGACGGCGGAGGTAAGCCGTAACTTAATAGTGAAGGAGAGAAAAAAATGTGGTTCCTGGGATGGTCTCGGCATTAACTGGGAAAGGAACGGAGGAATAAAGGACGTGGAGAGATAGGTTGACGCGACATCCTAGGTTAAATGACAGTAATGGGATTAACGAAGGATGAGGGAGGAAGAATTGTTGTCTTAAACTCCGGGGGACTTGCGATGGGATGGACGTAAAAATTTGTTTCACTTCCTCCGATAGCCTCCGCGGTGTTGGAAGGGGTTGCCGCAGCGCCTTTGGTCCTGTCAAGCGGCGTTTGACATCCTCATAACCCGATATGTGAAAGAGGTCATTTCTGTTCTTGGAAACCGCCGGAGCTCTCCCGGCGCGGTTTTTGGTCTACGGTCCCCGTTTCTTCTCGCACTATCTATCATTCCGCGTGGGTGTCGCCCGTGGACGTTTCTCCTCCCCACTTCTCTCTGTCAAAGTTTTGGCGAAATATCGTGTGGGAGCTGTTTTGGAGGTGAGGGATTGGGTGCGGTAAGACAAGAGGCTTCTTTTTGTAACCGCTTATGATAGTCTTTTATGAGATGTTCTATTTTGCGAGTTTTAACACTTAGCTTGGGGATGCATTGCTTTAAGTTCAGCTTTATTATCACTCTTGTCTGATATTTAAGTAAACTTGAGCTTATTTTGGCGATGGACAGATTTTATTTTAGTGTTTACGGAATTTCTATAATTATCATTTATTTTCTTTACTCATAAAAATCGGAATATTAGTTATCTGCTGCGATATTTAGATTTTATCGTGGTGTCAGTTAATTTTTCGTGTATTAGGAAGAAGGAGATACTGGATTTAGATAAAAATATTAATAATAAATAATTATAATAAATAATTATAATAAATAATAATAATAAATAATAATAATAAATAATGATTATAACAACAAATGAGTACAATTCAGTGAGAGATTTTAGATTTTTACGTCTCTTACGTCCAATCCTACATATAATGTGGAAAATAAGGATAATCGTCAATGGTTCCTCATTTCTGATGCAAAAATAACGCCTTAATCCTTCAACTATTCATTTTATCGCATGTCATCCTTTTACGGCACTTGCATTCGAGTACCTCGCGTGAGGGTATGCGTTTACGCCCGCAAATATTCACTCGTGAGAAATTTATGCAAGAAGGGACAGGCGGATGAGGTTGCGGGGGAGTTGATACGGAGACCATCTCGAGTCGTTTAAAGTGACCTCTAGTGACCTCTCCTCTCTCCAGTTTCTTCCTCCCGCACACTCATCTTTTCCACTCTGTGTATAGCTGCCTTTAAAGCTGGTCAGCGGCGTGCATCGTACGGAAAGAGTACTCCGGAGTAGGTGGGCAGGTCTTGCAGAGGGTGAGAGGTCATCCCCTTTCACTCTATCATCTTTTTCTCTCTTTATACCTCTTTTCGCTTCTTCCGAGAGACCCCAGACGTCTTTTCCCCCTGCTGTCACTTCTTCTTCCGGAGACCTTTCTTCCCCCGGGCGAGCCTCCCGCGGCGGCCCATCGGTGCCTTCAACACCCCCATTCCTTCCGAGGGTTTTATTATTCGGAGATTTTCCCATATTTTTCAGTTTCCCCGGCTGATTGAATTTCCCTGACCTCGGCTCCCACCTCGCCGCTGAGAGCGGTGTATCGCGGTGTGCGTTGACCTTCTTAGAATTTCCCTCCATCGCCAATTTCGTTTCCTTTCTCGGTACGTGTCGCTTTGGTATCGCCGTGCGTTTTCCCGTGGGAAGGTATCGAGTTGTATGAGGGGGAAAATGCTATCTTACGTCGCGTAATTTCGCACTTAAGGGTTTTTTAGGCAACAGGGTAGGCAATTTACTGAGCACTTACATCGTCGTCACACTTGGTTTTCATTAAAATTGATAGTTTTTCAATCTAATTGAGGACGAAATTGCATGATCAGGTATTTTAGTAGTTACCTTTAATTTATTACAGATGCACGTAACACCGCAGTTCTTATTTCAAAAATTTAGTCGAAAAGTAATTAGAACATATTTTTGTCTTTAGTGAAAAATTAAATGAAGGAAGTTTGATTCTGTTTACAGTCTGAGCTTGGATGGAGAAAACACAAGTTTCTCTCTTCGAGGAATTTTTTCTAGAAGTTATTCGTGCCTGAATTAATTCCTCTTTTTGGATGGCTGCAATTGGTCTTAATATCGATATCGCATTGAATACATTAAATCTAGCAATTTCAAATTTTTTTCTTAGGTTAACACATAATATGCACATTTGATATTTCAATTTTCCCCAAAGCTAATACTAGAACCTATGGACTACCATTTACTTTTAATAATCTATGAAGTATTAGCTTACGGAAAGTATGCTCATTCAACATGTTCAGCAAGGATGATGCAGCTGCGGCAGAAGGAAAGGGCATATCTTCCTGTCTCTCTCATCTTTCAGACGAGACGCAATACATAAATGCACGCATACCGGAAGTCTTTCGGAGAAGCTGTCCGGCCTACGCGAATTGCAACTCCGGGAAAAAAGTTCTCGTTTGGACCGCGTGTTCCTCGAACGCTTCGGGAGAATATTAAGAGGGCGTAAAGTAAAAAGAGGGTTCGTTCGATGTCTCTCGTGTACGGTGTCCGATCACGATGTAGGAGTGGAAAGGGCAGTGCATTGGAGGAGGAAAGGCCGGTTTTAAAAGCGAGGAAGATGCTAATCGATGGGAGAATTGGGAAATGAGGAAAGATGCAAAAAGCAAGGTTTGAAGTGTGATTTATAAGTTTATGGTGCTAGCGGTTCAACGCTCCAGTCCCTGAAATAGATTTAACTTAAATAATGTTCTACTCTTTTAAATAGTGTGGATAGATCAATACGCTGCTGTTATACGCATGATTTGAAGATTATATTTTCACTTGTTGCCAATCATATACGTGGAACAAAGTAACAACTGGTTAAATAAATTACTGAGGTGATTATAAAGAGAATTGCATCTAGTTTAATCTTTCATGTAGAAAAAAAGATGGCAGGAGCTGTTTTTGAAAGCCTGGCAGAAATTTATCAAAAAAATAAACTCGATTAAAACATTTCATTATTACATATTACTTAGAATACTTGAATGACAGTAGTTGAAATTAATTTTTCCTTACGAGGTACTATACAAATACATTCTTCACAATATAAAATTGCCTGGGTGAAGATCATTTCCTCACTCAACTGCATTTCATGGTCTACTGGTATGGACCCAGAAAGAATTTCGACCTTAAAGAGGTAAATAAATAAACCGCGGACCATGTTCTACGGCAAAAATCTCCGAGGAACATACACCGCTTCGCAAATCGCCATTCATTCGTCTTCTTTCCACCCCCCACTCGTCCCCAATTGCCTCCCCCATGCTTTCTTTTAAAAACCAAAATGCATTTTCCGCGGATGCTTATCGCCCTCCGCTTTTGCACGTGTTCCAGATGCACAGGGTCTTTCACCTCGCCCGCTCGCCGATAGTCACTTTTTCCCGTCTCCGGAACGGTGTATCTGCGAGAGCATACGCTTTCTTTCCTTCCCGCACATTTTCGTCGCCCTCCCGTCGACTCTCTCCGCGATTAACGATTTTCTCGTTTTTCACGTGACCCCAAATTGAGTTTCGAGTCCTGCGTTCCTTATCGCGGGAACGGGGACCTTTGTCTAGGCGCGAAGTATAAATAATTGCCCGTGTCACTTTCTCTTTCGGCCGACACTCCCTCTCTCTCTGCAGTTCCATCCATCAAGCGGAAAGGTTAACCTCGGAGGTAATTTTGTCCGCGGCGCTCATCTTTGCGTCTTTTAGCGATCGTAAAAGACTCCCTCGCTAACTCCTCCGTCAACTTCCTTAATAGCTTCGGTACACCCTTTCTATCACGCCCCACCCTCTCTCTTCGCTGAAAATGTACTGGTTTTTGACGCCGCCTCCCGAAAATCTGTCCTCATGCGCGTTGCTGAATCGCCTTTGGTTTGGATTAATCTGAGCATGGCTATAATTTTGCTTTCTGCAGAGAACAATTTACTTAATTGATACGAAACCAATTTTTTGTATTCACTTCTAATACATTTAGGCTTTTAGAGAATTAGACGATAAATGGGAATTCGAACATAGAGATACATGGAGTTTGCCCCTGAAAACTTTTGTGACTATTAGAGTACTTTCACTTTCCTATAAAACATAATTCACTCGTTTGATCATTATGGTTATAAAGTGATTATTTTGTTGCTTTATATTCTTTTAATTTTAATAACTTTTGCTATAGGATAGTAATGAGTAAGTAAGTAAGCAAATGAGCTTTCATTCTTCATTTTTCTTCTTTCATGTTTATTGAATACTTTGGTAAAGCTACTCCAAGTTTTACTCAATGAATTAAAAAATTGATTGATTCATGATGACTCTCCCCTATTTCACATCCCAATTGTTGCAACCATTATTATTCCATGAATCATTTTCATCAAAAATCAAATAATAATTTTGTATTTCCAAGTTCTTTCCCTGTTATTGATGTCCCATTGCCCCCATTTCTTTGTCATCCAGCTTAAATTTCGCATCGTGAGGTTACCTTTATTCACAAAAAAATTCCCGAAAATTCATCGAAATTCACTTCAAGCTCTTCTCCTCGGGCAATCCCCAAACCGTCGCCTCGGGAAAAACTGCCCGCATCTGTTCTTTGTCACACTTTAAAACCATCGATCCTTGTCGCGGGGGAGAGAGGAACGGGGAACACCAGGAATAAACGCCTCAAATGAAGAAGAGGGAAAACATTCGTCCTCCCTAATGCTTCTTTAGACACGCCGTTGGGGGAGGCGGGGTCAAAGATGTCGCGGAGAAAGAAGTCTGTTATCTCACCGGCCTATTCCTTTTACGCATCTTCCCTATCTCCCCCACCCCTGCTCCTCCTTAATCAATAACAGACGCCTTTCTTTTGTCCGTCATCGTGACAGAAGCGGTGGGTGGAGGAGGGGAGGTTGACAAGAGAGGACGCAAGATGGATTGTGGCGAAGGTTGGGTAAGGAAGATGAGGAATGCTTTGTTTTAGAAAAGATAGGAGAGGGCGGCCGAGTTTCCTCACCACGGGTTACTTATTTGTTTTCCATGGACAGATTGATGTCTCTCGGCACTTTTTATCGCTCCTTATCATTTGTCGGGAATACTGCACCGCGGAGGTTCTCTCGATTCCAGAAATCAAAAGCAGTTCTTGCGCGACGCCCTATCTGCGATCTGCCTCACGTCCGATGCCGCGCGCCGACAAGGCCGAGGAAAAATACTCGTTCGGTTTTGAGGATTCGCGATGCGTCTATTTGGTACTCCGCCTTAATAAACCCGTTTCGGTATTGGAGACCCAAACATCCGCCCTCTTAATCTTGGATCTGTAAGAGCGACCGGAGGGATGTGCGGCGGCGTTTAGCTCGATTTCCTGTTTGGCGATCTCGTTGATTAATAAGCTCGGGCGAGGAGCGGATTCTTTATTGGGTGGAAGAGGTTTATGCAAAGGTGGAGATAAGGGATGAGGATGGTGAGACGTATTTACTTCAGAGTGGCCAAACGAAGTGGAAAAATAAATAAAGCGTCCGTATTTGAGCTAATAATTCTGTCCTTGCTTTTTATTGATTTAACTGATTCCACCTTTTCTATGTTTACAGATGATACTTGTCTTGTGTCCCTTTTTCTGGTAAACGAAACTTACGGAAGAGGTGTAGAATAATTTATTTATCTACAAAGCAATGAATTCATGCGTTAGAATATGAAACATCGACTTCATCATACACTAGAATCTAAATGTTACTATTATATCTTTAACGGAGACCCAATTATATTCGTTAGCAGTTGTTATTAATTGTTTCTTGTAAAACTAGGGAATTAAAATGTTTACGTCTTCTTACTAGCCCCTCTTTAGCGATACTTTTTATTTTCATCGATGTGTCGAGATGGCCTCTTCAGAAAATGTTACTGCCGACACCCCTTTTCTTTGCTGGCCTAATCTGCAGCCATTATTGAGGGTGTTGTCGAAATCTGAGTAAGCAAACCAATAGCACGTGCGTCTGCTGATTGAAGAGGATTACTAAGGAGCGTGTTGGGCAGCTCCTATGGAAGAGTTCGACGTGCGGATTCATTTATATCCTTTCAGTAAAAGGGGAAAACTAGAGGTCGTAGTTTACGTTGCTACAAAATCGGGGGTGTCCATGAAGGAGACATTCTTTTTTCCCACACCAACGCCCGCTGCCCCCGTCTTCCGCCGAACCCTTTCCCCCTTCACCCTTCCAATAAAAACCTCCCGATAAATGGTCTATGAAAAGATCATCGGGTCCCGACACCCTTTCTGTCCAGAAAAACCATTGGGTTTTTGCACGGATCATCAGCGCCCCTAAAGCACGCGTTCTCCGCCGGGGATGAGCCATTGATTGTGTTTGCGGAAGGGCGCTACAATAACAATTGAGTCGGGAAGTGCGCGCGGGGGACTGTGACGACGCTTATTGTGCCCTCAAACCCAAGAGGGGATGAAATGATCCTCCTCTTTACCATTACTTTTGTCACTTTCCGAGGAAAAAGGGTTGTTGAGCGGCGGGGCGTTGGCGCGGTCGTCGTGATCGCTGCTTATTCCGCGGGTCTCGCAAACAGCTCGTTTTCAGACAAGTCGTTATCCTTCTGGGACAGCCATTTCGGTCATTCCCGAGTGATTTGGGGAGCATGCGGCTGGATTTCGGGAAAGGTTGGCCTATGCGGGGTTGAAATTGACCGCGGCGAGGCTGGCTCCCTCAGCGGGAAAGTCTCCAATTAGCACGGCGTGTAGGTATCGCGGGTTGTATGTTTTAAGGCGCAGATTTTCCTAAGTCGGTGGACACGCATATTTTTGCTCTCCTTGTATCTTTAGTTGTCAACGTGTTATAGATGCGTTATTCGTATGTAGTAATTTATTTAATTGAGCTAATATTCTACGCTTTTAGCCAATAATAGGTAGTTTAGCTTCATTCCTAATACTCCTATCCTTGTTGCATAAATAATGGACGTGATTTTATTTGAACCTCCCTTAGTTAATAATAAAATAATTTAAATGGTTTTGAAATTTATTTCAACAGCATCGAATACCATCTCTATTACACGATGTCTCACGTGCTGAAAGCTCATATTCATCCAAAGTAATTCTTTCTCCCGCAAGGAATCGTTTCCGATATATCACACGGTTTACTAGGGTCGCTCTCGCTTCAATATCCATACAAATAGAGCGAATTATTTGGAGGGCAATTTGGTTCTCTTCCCCCCACCACGCTTCCCACATTTCCCATTTCCAAGTCCTCGTATCACTATCGTTCCTCCCAATATGTATCGGCAAATTTCGCCCCGACCTTCCCATCTCTCCAATTCGTATCTCGGGATGGGAGACTCCATATATTCCCCCAATAACTTCTTCTTCTGAGTGAGTTTCCAAGTCTTCTTTCTCTCGACCACCTACTCTCGCCGCACATAACCGCATCTCGACCAAATTCCTATCTCCTCTCCCAATCTATCGAGGGTAGGAATCCATCCCTCCGTCCCGAAGGCTCCTCCCCATCTTGCGGACAGCTATTGGCCGGTGATTGCAAGATTAATGCGAGTCGGACCGAATCGCCCTATTTGTATCAAGATATGTTTGGCTCGGATGGAGGCAATATTGCATGTAGGTTTTTACTCCCACTCGATCCCCTCGATCGAGTCTTTCCTAGATGGAATTTTTCCTTTCATTCTTTTCTCTTTGTTAAATTATTTTTCTGATTTTTCTCTTCAGTTTCCGTTACCGCTTTCTCGTAGGTACTTTTTGTCCTTATTTTAATTTATTCCTCTGATTTCCTTTTCTCTATTATTTTTCTATGTATGATGTTCCTCATCTTCTGCTATATCTTCCATTGTCTTGAGATTTTCCATCTGGAAATGGCGCCTCAATTTATACCCTTGTATCTTTTAGTTATTCGCGAAAGATTTTCACTATTTAATCAGAAAATCTAGTTATTAATATTCTATAATTCACTAGTTTTTCAGAAAATGTTTGTTGAGATTAATTCAAAAACTGTTTTAAATGTTTCATTATCAATAATTCATTTGTAGCTATAAATTTATTTCTCTTATTTTGTATGCATTAAAACATTAGCTTGTCTATCCTCGGACCATTATCAAATGGAAGCATAAATCCTAAATTATATCCTTAAATTAAATTAAGGTAAATTTTAATGTTAAACATATTTTAATACTTATAAATGAAGACAATTACTTTTAGCTATTTCAATCGCTTTCCAATCGAACGGCTTTAATTCACTTTCCAACGCTAGTATTGTAGTAGTTGGCACTGTTCCATGAAACAAGTGAAGCTTCTGCTTACCACTGCAGATCTCCTTATCGGCGCAAGGATCTCCGGTTCTTGCATTTGCTCCAATCGGCGGCAATTTCATTCAGTGGCCACTAATCAAAGTTGTGTATTCTCCCAGAAGCCCTCCCTTTATTCTCTCTCATTCCATCCGAGGTCGTTCGCTGGACACGTATTCCCCAACCCTTCCGACCCAAACCTTTCAGAGTCAGGAATGCCGTGTCGTCAGTAAATGTATACGGTCGTGGGAGTGCGGAGGGTCGTGACGGAGCGGGGACTTGCGATAGTGGGACGATGGAAGTTCGATTTTTACCAAGGGATAGGTTATGGGGAAAAGTGGGAGGAATCGCTGCGGAGTTGCGAAATGGTCTCCCCGTAAGATTGTTGTCCTTTGCCCCCCACTCTCTCCCGAGCAGCCAACAAACTTCTCATTCCAGCGCAGAAGCCATTCCTCCAAAAGATTCCATACCATAGACATCTGTTTCATTTCATGTGAAACCTCTCGCGCGAATTTTACGAACGGGAAATTCTTTTTCTTCACGAATGCCAATTTATCTTCTTCAATAGAATGTTTAGTTTATCTTTTCAATAAGGATGGTGCCAATTTAGTGAAATAGGTTTACACTCAAGCGGGAAACTAGGTAGGCTGCAACTGGTAGCTACCGCCTACAAAATAACGGTTCAAAATCCATGTTAAAAATCCCGAAAGCATGGCTGTAAAATATGGAAACCAGGCCATTTTGAACCATTTCGTCCGATTCGAGTATCGCGTAAAACTGAAGAGTAAAAACATAGGAAAATAAAGAGTCCGATAAAAGGTTTCTCTACAATTTTACGTTTCATCTGATTTTTACGCCTATTTGCATCCATCCTTTCTTTATACGAAATCTCGGGTATGAAAGTGGAACCGGGTGGAAATAAAAGCACGCGTTTGAAGAGGGAGGGAAGTGTCGGTAATAAGAACGAGGAAATGTTGGTCCACGTCCCAAAGCTAAAGCTACCCTGTGACGAGTTATTCCTGTGCCCTCGGGGCTTGATGGGCCATCAACGCGAGATGGTCGTCTGTATCCTGAGATGGCTGACCCTCGACGGGCGTAAATGAAAACGGAGATCCACCAAGTAGGGGGCCCTTTATGCTGGGTAAATTGAAAACAGCAAAAGCCAGTTCCTCCGGAGGGCTCGTTCCTCGGTCAATTAATTTGCATAAAAAATTCATGCTTTGCAGAAAGAGCGGGAAACTTCGTAATTATGTAATTATATCGGAACTAAATTGACTTGTACATGCATAAGTAATCTACTATTCAGTAGGTTCATGTTTCTTAATGTTCCTTATTCAAAGCTATTTCTTTCATTTATTGGTAACTTACCTCAGTCTTTATGTTATCTAACACCTTTTTCTTATCTTCTCTTCACTCTTATCTTTGTATTCTATCTTCAGTTATTTTCTTTAGTAGTCTCTACCTCGGCATTTAACCATTTCCAACGTCGACCCACAATTACTTCAATTAATACCCCAGTCTCCCCAAATATCAATAAACAAGTACTTATCGGCATAGAATGATTTATCATAAATCCCTGTCGTTCTCGAGTTTATCCTTTAACATTTTTTGACCCTTATGAAATTTATGCGCTATTTTTGTAAGAACAGGGAATTCGGAGTGTATTTTTTCATTAGGTTCATACTATGCGTTCCATAATGGAAATATGTTTCTGGGCGTAAGCCTTTAAAGAATGAAGAGGTTTGCATAGTTTATTTCCAAATGAGTTCGCTCAGGACTTCATTCTTCTTTCATCTCGCCCTCGCGCTTAGAATATGGCAGGACACGTCCCCTTGTTTGCCCTGGGACTCGAACGGCGTCCTCCAAAGTTTATTCCGCATCGCCTCTCAATGCAGTCTCAAGCACGAGTCAGTTGGCCCATGCACCGTCGGACATCCTCCTCCACAACGCACTCTCACAGTCCAATTTGAGTGGGAGGACACCGGGAGTTGTTTGTGCTAGGCGCGGGGGCGGGAGGAGATCGCTCCCATTTCCCCTCACTCCCATTTCAACCCCCTCTTTGGGACCCCTGTGGTGTGAATGGTGATGACCACAGATGGTGCACTTTTTTTGTCCTCGACACTTCCCACCCCCTCGTTCGTATCACGTGACCCCTCGCATCGCCCAGATCCTTTCATTACTGTATTCATTGCCGTATAGCCGGCCCTAGCTCGGAGCCGGACATAACAACCGTTCCTTCCCTAAATCGCCCCGAGGGATGCGTCCCCTTCGATTTTATGTTTGGTTTACTTGAGTTTTACGATAAACAGAGGGCCATCATCACCTTACAGGAACGATAAATAAAGGAGTACTCAAACTGACAAAAAAATGCGGTAATACATCTACTTACGAATTCCTCAAATACTAAATTAGCTATGATTTTTATTTAAATCCCTCCAGTGCTTTTGTTAGAAAGGTACAATTCAATTATTAAATTTATTATTTTATAATAATTATTACATTTATTTTACAATTATTAAAATAAAAAAGATACAATTCCATTATTCGCCCAATTTTCGGTAATTATATGAGTAAACAAATTTTTGAAAATGGACACTAATCCATCAAATTGGTTTTATTATTCAAAGATTCACATACGATTTTGAATCTATCTTAAAGTAAATGCAAGCAACAGACTAAGAATATAACAAATTTAAAATAAATATACATTATTTTACGAAATGAAAATAGGGGCAAAATAAACAAAAAATAGCATAGATGAATATATATTCATATATTAAAAGCGACCTAAGCAGGATCTCATTTACAAGAATCTATCTACATTACTATTATCTTAATTTTTTACACCTTCCTCTCTATATTTCAAGGAGATGAAATGTTAAACAACCCATTATTCGCCCAATATTCGACTACCTACGTTCCCAACGAGGCCGTAATGATTTTTCAGATTTTTCGCCTCTATCCTTTTATCCCCGTGTTTCCCTCTCTCTCTCTCATTCGAAGTGGGCCACTCTCCTTTCCCTTCTCGACCACTTCCTTCTCATACGTATCATCCACTCGTCCATTAGTCCAGTTGCCTCGGAGATTCATGCTCTCTAGGTTTTCGAGAGAGATCGTCCCCAAGGAGAGGAAAGAGTTTTGAGATACGCTTGGCTGGAGACGGGCTCTCATACGGACCATGTTTCGCATTCAGATCATCCTTTCCATAAACGTATGATTTATCCGTAATAGGGGTAGTAGTAAGACTTACTTTTCTCAATTGAGATTACTTATCATGCACATACATTGTTTACTAACTATTATTTGGTATTTCCTGTTTCATTCTTTCGTTTAAACTAATTGGTTTTTAATTAAATACCGCTCGGATTTGTCTGATGTTTTCATATTTTTTTTTTCAATTTCACATTGAGCTACCACACTAATACTATGGAAGAAAGGCATCCTAACATTATAATGTTTCTCGTTCAAAAATATTTCAGAGGTTAGATATAAAAATTTGCGTAATCGAATCAGTCTGTATTATGGTATGCTAAGAAAACTTTTATTAACGTGATATTTCAAGAGGGTATCTCTCTCAACTCGAGTGTTTTGCTACATCGAAAACTTGCGTCGTTTCCTAGGATATGCTTAAGCCTCTTATTTCCTTTTACCCTTCCACTCGAATCGCTATCGGAATCGTTTGTGCTTGGAAGACTTCTTTTATATATTTTTAGTTTTGGAGGCGGGCGCGTGGGAGTATTTTTCCTCGGAAGCAGCGAGCACGCGATTTTTTGCGCGATAAGAATTGATTTTCCCTTTTCTTTTGTATCGCGGTCGGCTTTCGATTTGCTCTGGGTGTCACTCCGCCGGGAAAACAAACATTTTTCCGCCGTTGTTTCTTGCGGTTGCTACGTTTCCGTATCCGAGCGTGGACGAGTTTCCAGAGCTACGACGTTTGTGGGCCTTCAAGAATACAGATGTCGTTTCAAAATTCTCGATGATTGCCCCCACCCTCGTGGTATCTTGTTAAGGAATGATGTATTTATGGCAAATTGCTGAAGTATATTCAGTGCGATTGAGCTAAGTCATAATTACGTAATCGTGTTAGTTACAAGAACCACTTCGATAGAAGAAGTATTAAAGATTTTTTGACTCACAGGACATTGAAAATTACGATGAGATATCGTACTCGTTGAAAAAAAGTCAAAAATATTTTCGATACAAGTCGCACCGCGATATGAAGAATAAATTAAATGAAATAACTTTAATAGCAGGAAATTAACGCTATCATATCATATCATGTCTTCAAGTGTAGAGAAATATTTATTTGATATTTAGTTTTCTTTAAGAAAAATACTAGAAAGATTTAATCTAATGCATACTAAATTATTTTTTTAAATACTTATTTATGAAACCTAAGAATGAGGAATTGAACCGATATCTATTAACAAGATTTTGAAGCAATGTGGTTTTGTAACAAGTTTAGTTTAGACGGTAAACTGACCAAATCTTTGGTTATAAGGTCATTTTTCGATTTATAGGAATGCTTTTCGATCGGATGACAATTGAATGAAATATAAAATATGTTTCGATAGCATTTTTAGGACGTTCCACAAACAACTCGCTGTCCCCGAGCCGTCTGTCCTCTCCCTTGACCACTTGAGCGAAAGTCGCCCGGTTCGACGCCTTATGCCTCTCGCCATTCATATTCCACTCCTTTGTCTTAATCGGCATTCTCTTCGATTCTCCACTCTTCCGCTCCGTTTCGCGTCCTCTCGCTTATCCTCTTCTTTTCGTTCTTATTTTGACCGCTGGCGTCACCCCTTTCACCCCAATCACGCGGCGCACTGACGCACCCCCTAATGGGGGTATTGTCCCGCGCCGAAGAGGGGGAAGGATGCAAGTGCGAATCGGTCATGAAGAGGGATATAAAGTCTGCCGAGGGGTTTGAGAAGGTGTGTAGTGAGGCGTGTGGGCTCGGAGAGTGAATTGTCGGCCAGGAGGTGTGCGTCGCCGTGGCTATCCAATCCCTCTTCGGTTTCTTCATTTTTTCCCCTTCGTCCCCCCCTCTGCCCATTTTTTGAAAACGCTCTCTCGATTTTTCAATCCTGTTGACAAGGAAAGGGGTGTTTTACAGGGGTGTGAGAAGGCTTACTATCCCCGTCTCTCTCTTGGCGTAAGAGTTTTTTGTCTCCACAGTGGCTTGAGACGCGGAAGACATTCGCGAAATTTTCTTCAAGTGGAGTATTTTATTCCGTCGATGGCTTCTTTAAATCCCGGATTAGCTATTAAAGGTACTTATATTTTCAGTGAATGCGCAAAGAGTTTAGAAAGTTAATTATTTTTTCGTGCTTCGATTTATTTGAGTGGTGATAGGTTTTCAGTTTAGTAGTAATGATAAAACTGTCCTTGTTACACTTCTGGGAGAGAATAAAGTGTTAGACTTCATGAGGTTTATTAGAAAGATATCTAAAATTACTCTGCCTAAAAATGCCTACCTTCGGAATATTTTTCTATAATTATATACTATACTCAGTGTTAAATCAAATATTGTTATCAATTGTGATTAAAGAAAAAAAAAGAATTTTCGTTGGGAAATAATTCTTTAAACTTTCACCATACGAATTTTACGCATTAAAGTTCGTTTTTTCTTTTTGAAATAGTTTTTTATCGACGCACGATTTAAATCTAATTACATGCTACTTGAACTTAATAGTCGATCATCAATATTTATCGAAGCTGATACTGACAGCTATAGCTGGGTAATTCCAACAATATCCAACCTTTCCGCTTAAATCCAGATTCATAATTTAATCCTATCCCAAAACGAGGAGTATGAAAAGTAAATACGAAAATTTTAGTCATTCCGTGTCCCTCGACCCTTTACATTAATCCTCTCGCGTAACACCCCCAAACTGGGCGTCGTATTCGCTCTTCAGTGGCCACGAGAAAGAAATCCCACTTAGTCTTCCCCTAGAAGCACTCTTCGCGGACGACTCGCGAGCAGCACGGGATTCAATCGCACTTTGCGCGGAGTGGGGTCCGCGATAAAACGCCCAAATGAAAGGGTCTCGGTGGGGGAGGGTTCCATCTCCGTCGGATATGGAAAATGCGGAAGAGCATTGGTTAATGGCGATGGCGATCTCGCAGGAGTGCTTAGGGAGATGATCAACTCTTTGATTGCGCAGGGGCCAGTTACAATTGCGTTAGGGAAGGCAGAGGTATCGTTTAATGGGGAAAAATCGTGGCGAGTGTCCCTTTTACTCAGCAGCGACGCTCTCGAGTGCCCATTTCTCTTTTGTAACTTCGTTATCCATGAAAGAGCCTTGGTCCTTTTGGTTCCCTCGAGGTTTTCGCCACTGCCAAAAATGTGGATACAGTGATTCTCAATGTTGTTGTGCGAATCGTATGCTTCAATGGGTGAGTTTCGCGAATGTTGGAAGAAACACTAAAAAGAGGTTGAAGTTAAATCAAGATTCGACACCTTGCAATAGTTTGCAATTCCGTGATATGCTAATATCTAGGGAAATACATTTTTTTACCAAAGTTATCAACTTATCTTATTTATGCATCTCGTAACAATCTTTCTTTTGATAGCGAATAACATTTTTTCTCTTTAGGAATTAAGATATATTTAGAGTTTTTAGAGTGCTTGTTTAATTAATTCCCTTATAATATTCATAGCATGATACCTTCAAGATATACCTATTTTTCTTCAGCGTATGTATCCACCGGCTCGTAGTTTATTATTAATCTGGATAGTATACAGCAATTTGTTTGTAAAGGTGAAAATATCCATATAATTTCGAGGTTTACCCCCAGGGTATTATTCCATTTTCCCAACGATCTTATATTTCCATGTTTTTAGGCTACACTTCGTGAATTTTTATGTAGTTAATTTCAACCTTTCGGTATTTTCTCCATTCTTTAACGTTGAGGTAGTCACCCGGTCGCCCCCTCTGAAGGCTGTCCATCAACCATGGATGACCGTCACCAAAGGGAGAACAAGCGAAAGCTGCGTTCGATCGCGAAATTCTTCACGCTTTTCAACAATGGAAAAAAATCATCGAGACACTCCGGTCATACTCCCACTCTGGGGAGCGTGAAGCCTCCCGTATCCTCATCATCAGCCCCACTCCACACAACGCTCATTCTTTCCTCTTTGTCGCCGGACCTCTCGGTGGGGTGAGGGCAGAAGGGGGTGACGCAAAAGGCAGTGGACGCAATTTGCTAGGGCTGAAGGGGTTGCATCGGCTATTTGTCCGCTCCCGAGCAGATGGGGTCGGGATGCGACGAAGGCGTAATGAATAGATAGGAAGAATGGGGCGAAGGACGGACGTTCGGGCTTAGGATGCTGTGCATGAATCATCTTCGACGCGTGTGGGAGTCTGCTTTTTTCGAGCATATGCCCGTGTCCTCGGGGGAGTGTGATAGCTGACAGCAGCGAACTCGTGACGCAAGGGTGTAGATGTAGATAGGACAGCGAGCTGGACCTGGGAGCGATTTTTTTTCGGCGTCGCCTCGCTTCTGTTCGCTAAATCTGCGGGTGTTTTTATTTTTAAGGAGATGGATTCGGATAATAACATATTTTGAGCCAACCTTGAAAAGCTTCTTTAATAAAAATTTAATATTTTTTAGATGTCAAATGAGATTAAAACAGACAGTGATTGAGGTTCCTGTAATTGATTACGTGTAAGAAAATTGATTTTTTTAACTACGTAGGTATATGTATTATTATTATACCAATTGTTAGGAGAAGATGGGCAAGAATGGACCATTCTTCCACCTGTACTCATTTATTATGAATGCATAATTACTTATAAAACGTTTAAAAAATATTGAAAGAGAAATTGTTTTAAAACCTTCAAAAAACTGCAAAACAATATCTGATATATCTTGATATATGTAAGAAAATTCTAAAAAAATCCATGGTAAGGAAACTTTTACTAGACCAGCTAAAAAGTCTCCTTGGTCTAGTAAAAGTTCTCTTGTAATGGATTTTTTAATAGTTAATAGCTACCACAAAATTAACCCTGAATCTGTATCGTTTAAGAAAATTCCGTTCTAATGTAGCCCTATCTTTGACCGTAGATATATATTAATCACGTAATTTAAAATCAATCACAACTTTATGGTATCCTAAAGACATTCTGATTGTATTAAATTCAGCAACTACTCGACATAGTTTAAAATTTATTTCCCACACGAAATTAATATTTCATACCAACGAGAGACCAAATATTTGGCAAAGATTCTTAAAGAGAACCGTGGACCAGTAATAACATCGTTAGCTCATCATTCTTTTCGCAGCCAGCTATCTGGACGTGGCATTTCGAAGTTACGGAGGAAAAATTTCCCCTCATCTCTGGAAAGCAAAACAGTCCTAAAGGTTTTTATTTGCGGGCAAAATAAGACTGCTGACATAAGCCAGCTGGAGGGAGTGTGCCGAGGGGAGGAGAAAAAATCGGGTGTGTGTGTGTGGAAAGGGTGGTAGGTTAGTGAGGTCCGTCGTGGAGGCTGCGAAGTGGAAAGGGGTGAGGGGACACAGGACTTTGGAGACTTATTGATCTTCTTTGGTCAGGACAAAGGGAGTGGGGGACCTCCGTCTTGTCATGCTCTCCTTCTCCATTGTTCTCCGCATCTTCCCCATAAGGGAGGGGTCGGGAAGAAAAGGGTCGAAAAAAGGTGGTCGAAGGAGCGGAAGTAGCGGGGGATATTGTCAGGGTACCCTTGCGTGGGTGGTCAGGGTATTGGAAAAGGGGTATGCGTGTGTGAAAGGGCTTGAAAGTCCGTTCGGAACACCTGAGGGATGCATGGGGTTCGGTACGATTGCAATCGATGCATATTTCCTTCAATTTTGAAAACCTACGGAGCTGTGTTTTCTCGTTTACGAAAAACCGTTTTGTGTAGTATGTTTGTTGAAGTATGTATTTGGCTCATCTGAATATTTCGAATTTATTTACATCTAGATTTTGCTAGGAGAATCTTGATAATGCTGTTTACTTTAATTTCGTTTGAGTGTGTCGGTAAACGACGCGAATTTCATGGTCAGTTCATTAAAATGACTATTTTGAGTTTTATTCCGTCTAATAAACCCGTATATCTTCGTCATTTTTGCTATCGATGAAATTTTGCATCGCATTGTACAATTTCTTTAAAGAAGGGGTCACCGAGAGGTCATAACGGTATCTAATTTGTAGCTGTATGACGAGGATGAGAAAATTTAAGGAATTAAAAAGAAAAGTGATGCGATGAATTATTGGTGTTTGTATTACAACGAACTGCTTCTTTATTTTACTGATCCGCGGAATCTCCTCATTTAATAAAATTTAAAAAAGAATCACTTAATATTACCTTTGTATTGGCATAACGCAACTTTTCTTCGCAGATATACCCACAGAATTGACTACGGGTATTTTCAATTGAACCTCCACAGTTAAATTAAACGAAAACATACCAATCCATATACCAATAACATACCATAATATCTCTCGGTATTTCTTTTCCATGGCACTAAATAACCCAACAGTAGCATCTTCCACCTGAAAAATGGACGCAGGGGTAGAAAAGAAGGGATACCAGTGGACAGCGCATAAGGGACAAGCTCACATGTGTAAGGGAGGGTCAAGAGTCCGTTCGGACACCCAATCCAGACCCTCGTCCACCCACACATATGCCACACCCATCCACTCGCCAGCGAAACACATTCAGACTGACCCAGGGAGGGACTGACCAATGGCTGGACCCCAAGACCGGCGTCGGATTACACACGCCCCAAGACCAAACTGCCCACTCGTCCATTCCACCCACACGACGGACCCCCCTCTCCCCCCGCACCCTGCCCATAAGGCCCCTCCCGCCCCCGCGTCCCTCTTGACCCCTCCCTTACTCGCCGCTGCCCAAGGCATGGCCTGCGCATGCCTTGTGTCATTGCCTTTTTTTCTCCCCTCTTTCCTTCCTCCGCCTTCTCCGCACTTTTCCGTCTTCTCTCCTCCTACGTCCTCCTCCCTTCTTCCTTCACGCAGCGGTAAATACCGTCTTCTTCCTTTGGAAATATTAGTTTCCCTCTCTCTCCGGGGGTGTGTTACCTCTTGCGGCGAATTCCCCCGCTCTCGAGTTGGATGTTTTTCTTTCCGCGCTGCCGAGAACGTCCGGCCGAATAAAACTTAAAGCCTGAGTTATCGCTCTCGTCTCGGAAATCGCGAGATATTTCGTCTTTGTCCACCTTCTCGAATCGGTCAACTATCTTAGGTTTTTCGCAGTGTTCTCGTTTTAACGAAAATAAAATGAAATGGAAATATAATTAAACAAACGCAATTAAATTAAAATGGACGGATATTGTTTTAAAATAAAATAAAAATTAACATAGATAAAATGCAATTAACAATAGTTAAATAAAAATATATAAAGAAGTTGAAGAAAATAAAATTTACGAAACTCTCATAAAACTAACGATAATAGAACCAAATGTGCGATATTAATTTTTAAATAAGATTGCAAACGATGTAGATACTAAACTAAACGTGATGATTTACAAGAATTATTCGACTGAATTTCATGTTTAACTGATAAGTTCCACCAGTGCTCCTCAGATTCGAAATTTCTGATTTAGTACAAATATTTCGCAATTACAGTTACGAATAACCCTAGTTCCGATTCAATCAAATTCCCCCTTCGCGGTGGTCGAAAACGGCCGTCGCAGTCTTGAGCGGAGTACAGTGGAAATTGGTGCGGGTGTGGGTGGCACTGACCTCCCGCTGAAAACGGCGGAAATAGCCGCAACCTCCATTTCTTTCTCCCTCGGTCTCTTCTCTCTTTCTTATTTTCCCGGGAAGGCCTTCCTCCTCCCGGCATCAGCTGCCGCCCCTTTACGCGATCAATGCCTCTAGGGGTATCCAGCCACCCCACCCTGCCCCTCCCACTTTCTTGAGTTGTCTTGGAAACCTCGGGGCAGTTGCGGCCGCCTCCCCCCTTGCCTCCACCTGCCACCGCTTCCACAGGGAATATCTCCTCGCACAACATGCTCTCCCCCCCTCCACCCGTTCCAAGAGACACATCTTAGGGGTCTCGATGTTTCTGGCGGTTTTATCTAGCAAAAGAAGCTCGCACTTGGTCTGCTTCTCCTCAAATCTTTACCTCGTTTCTTTTTCTTTCCTGTTCTGGAAGGACACGCAAAGGCGTAGTTTTCTCATATTTTTTAAATTCTGACAAACGGGAATGTTTTGGGTGTGTTTGTTTCTTTTATGGATCGCCATTAGGGGTATTATTTTCTCGTTAGTTTTTATTTTCGGCGGTGAATCGACATGTGACATGCTTTGAACTTCAATTACTCGAAGCATATCTTTTTATTACCTTTGGAAATCGTTATCCATTTCTGAATATCGTATTACTTAACCAATTTAACATTTCTTAGAAAATGAAACCACTTTGTACATTTAATTCGGGTTTTGTTTTGCTCAACGTTATCACTATATTATTTTTCCGCGAAAATAAGTTTTATCTGTACAAAATATACTTGGTAATTTCCTAAAGATTATTTTGTTGTACATACGTTCTTCATACTCCTGTAAAATTACCTGAAACGTGTTAAAAATCAGTTGTTTCAATTCCCGAATCTTATGATCTTCCTTAAATCATTAATAAATTAGAATCGTCGGAAAGAAAGTTCCGAGTTTATTCGTTTTCTTTTCTTATTTAAGATTATTGCTAAATATAATTTAATGAATTTATTTTTTTACAGTGCTTTTATTTTTAAATTTTAATATCATCTTATTTTTTATAGCCATGTTTATAGGATTGGAAAATCTTATTCATAAATCCATCTCTTTCTTCTCTTCCAACAGCGGAGGCGGAGGTGTCTTCCCAGGACATCCTGACATGCGGCGTCTGCCAAAAGCCCTTCGCGCTCTCCGACATAGTCAAGTTCATCCAGCACAAAGTGTTGGCGTGTAACAAGGAAAACTACGACTCCCTCGCAAACCACTTGCACAACAACCACCACCGGAGGCGGAGGGACGATGACGACGAGGGGGAGAGCGACGACGGCTCTGCCTCCCAGGGCCTCCTCGTCAACTCCCGTCGCCCCAGCATCTCCGCCCCCATCAACGCCAAGAAGAACTCCAACCCTACCACCTCCTCCTCGCCCTCCTCCGAAGAAAGGCTGGGCTTAGGAGCGGAGGTGGAGGGAGCCGCCGAGGGCGAAGCCCCCGGAAGGCCCCCGTGCACGCCTCCCCCGGCGGCGCTGACGCCCGGAGGGACGCACCCTTCGAGCACGCCGTCGTCCTCAGCGCATCTCCACTCGTCCTCATCGACGTCTTCGCCCCAGTCTCCGCAGCTGTCGCCGCGACTCCTTGCAGAAGTTGCGGCCGCGGCGGCGGCGGCGGCCTCCAACGGCACCCCCACGGGGAGCAAGCGGGAGGCGTCGGACAGCGGCGACGACGCGAGGATCACGCCCAGAATTAAGCAAGAGAGACTCGAGTCCAGAGCGGACGTCGTGGACGCGGAATCGAACACGACCAACTCCGGTGAGTACAGCTTATTTTTTCCCTCGAACAATTTCTTATCTTTTCGTTAGTAAGCATTCAACGGTATCAGCAGGCATCGAAAACTGGTAAAGTCTTTTGTTTAGTAGCTCCGTTACGTCTCTTTACTTCCAAGAAAAGAATTAATTCAATGATTTAACTCGTATATAGATTCAATTTCCGTCGAAATTCCTGCAGTAATATTCTGTGTACGAATTTACTCTAATTTAATAATCTCTGCATCGTTGATGTTATTTAAATGGTACTAGAAAAGTGGGGTAATGTAGCATTATTTCCAGAGTTATTTATACTCTTTGAAAGTTACTACAAATAAAAGGATCTGATTTTTAGAAACTGCCTTCATGCGATAAATGTCTCATTCCTACAAATTATATGAGGAAGGCGTTCTCCAATCTAAAAAGACTTATACGAGACAGTTTTGAGAAATGCTTGCAATTATGAAAAGACTCACTGTAACCAAGAAAAGTCTATTTCGTATATATGCCCTTTAGTTCCCCAGTTCTTACACCTTCAAGTTCTGTAATCGTCTTTTGCGGCAATATCCAGTAATTTCCGAAGGCTTCCTTCAATATCTCTTCTTTTCAAATGTCATCGCTGACCTAACGGTACCATTTTCTTCCGTGCGAATCTTTAATTGTACGTGCAACAGCTTCTAATGTCTCGAAAGCTGGATTCCTCCTCACATCCTTCACCTTTTCAGCGGAATTAATTCCTTGACCATTGCGGAAAACGAATACTATAATTTGCCCCCATCAGCGGAGAGCCCAGAGGTTTTTAAGAGCGTGGGTTTTTAAGCCGGATCATTATCGCGATAAATCGATGGCCACAGCGTTCTAATAGAAGCGAGAAGGAAATTAAATTCGATTTAATCATCTTTTCTCCTCTGGCACGGTACAACGTATGGGCAGTCCTTCAATCATCTCCTCAGCATTCATTTGTAACTTTTTTCCGTGCCTTTTTTTCGCCGAGTCTGTCGCATCTCTCTTTGCTCGCTTTTCCCCTCTATTCTCTCATCGACTCAGCTGCCGTCTCCGTTATCTTCTCCTTTGTCTTTCCCTTCCTCTTCGTGTCCCCTTCAACTAAGCTCGTTCGTAATGGACTAATACGGAGGAAATGAATGTACTTTTTTTCTATGGGATGTTAGGGGGTGTCTTTAGGTGGTTCTCAGCACCGTAAATAGTCTCTGATGCCTCTCTAAAATAGTAATGATAATAATCTCTTTTAAGAAATAGTTCTCGGGACTCAAACCGTATAGTCACTCTCTATATCGTCTACGTTTCGACTGCACATTTATCGCCCGACTTATTGACAACGAATTATCATCATCATCGATGATCATCATCAATATTCATCACCGATGATCATCATCAATAATCATCATCATCGTCTTGAAGATGTCGCAGAGTATGCGGCCGAAACGTCGAAAATATGGAGAGACGCTATCCGGTTGGGGTCCCGAGAACTATTCTTTCATGCATTTCACCGGGAAAGAACTACTTCCTTCAATTATCTCCCTTTTTCAGGGAAGCTATGATTTCTGGAAAGATGAAAACAAGGGCCAAACTACGTGTCCAAAGTCACGCATTTTAAGGGTCAGAATTCGTGGAATTATATGCGGAAGATCCCGGCTATTTTCTAATTTGGCTTTACTTTGTGGCCTCCAATGTTCCGACACATTTGACGTGTTTTATTGTAATGGTCCCACTGTCGTCCACTAAATTCGAGTGTCTCCCTCTTTAAGTTGCTTCCCTTTTTGTCTGCTGGCTGTTTTATCGCTGCTCTTCATTTGTCTATTTTCGTAAGCGCTCTCTCTCTCTTTTTCCTTCCGCTTTTCTCATCTTCCCTTCCCACCCCACCGCGCTTCGGAAGATGCCAATCGGATTGCCTTGCCACCTGCTGGCCTTCGGGGTAAGCTCGTGGAGGTTTTGCCTTCTTGTGGTATGGGGAGGGATGGGGTGGGATCTGGCTGGCCTAGAGGGAGGGGTGGGGTGGCTAAGATTGTTGGAATTAGACGTCCGGCTACTAGTTTTATGGCTAGACGGGAATATTTGGCTTAGGGGCTCAGGAAAGGATTTGCTTTATTCCGTGAACTATATTCCGTTGGACTTAGTTGATGTTGCCATCAGTAGCATTAACGTCTAATGGGTAATAAATAAATAAATTAAGAGACCAAAATTAAAGTATACCATCGTAATTATATCAGATTTTAAAGATAGTGGGAACTACTATGTAATCGTTTCAATGATGTTCCAAGGAATTCCGATGAAAGCTTGCTTTAAATCAACGTGAAAGAAAGAGACTATTTTTTTCACAATCAATTCATTTGTAATACTATTTGCGGATTGCATATTTACCTTATGTTTGGCGATTTTAAACTTCAGAAATTAGGAAAGAGGAAAACAAAAACTCATCAGAGATAGCGGAGAGAAAACCTCGCACGGCAGATGTCCTCTCGACATAATTCTTCTTCCTCGAATGGGTAATTTGGAAAATCGACGCAACTTTAGCGAAAATGCCGTCCTCACAAAAAGCGAGCGGGGTATTTTAATAATCTTCGTTTACTAAATTCGCAGGGAGGCGGCTCATTTGGGGCATTTTGCGGAATCGAAGCTACAAGCGACCGACTAGAAGGAATTCGTTCGAAGTATTTAGTTGATGCGCTCCTATAAATTTACGGTCACAGTCGCATCGGCGAGTTTTTGTAGGTACTCGGTGTTAAAGTATGCCAGCTTATTTCATACAATACTAAAGAGATTATATACTAAATAATCATAAATATATATTGCATAAAAATTGATACTCTCGGAATACTAAGATATCATTTATTTTCCAATGACCATTCATATCTCAAATATTAAAATAAAATCGGTACGGCATTGTATCTAAGTTAACTATTATGTATTATGTAACTATGTAGGTAACTTTATTTCATTTGTTTTCGGTCTCATCTATAAGGCAATCTAATAAGATTCTCGATACCATATGTAAAGCCTCACTGACCTACGTCAAAAAAGAGAATTGGGTATAAGCGACTAATGCTCAGAGATGATTGGCGATTTAAATTCGGCGATGGCCTTATCAAGATACAAATGAGTCCAATAAACGATCCAGAAAGCGGTGTAATGCATGAGTTACCACTGCCTCTCGCGAACGGGTCTCGTCTTCTTATCTTTCCTCCGGTCTTAATGTAATCTCTCCCACTCTCTACCCCGGAGTCCACCCATGTTTATCCCTTCGAATCTTATTCCCTCGCCGCCTTATTTTATTTATTCGGCCCGCGTAGTCCAAAAAGGCGAAGGTCTCCCGTGTTATTATTCTCCCGTGCGGGATTCTCCTTTCTCCGATGTTTTCTATCTCTCCTTCCCATCTCTCTCCATCCTTTCGCTCCTATAGAATCCCTCCCGCCTTTGTTTGCGTGTTTGCTAGCCGTGTTTGCGCTCGATGGAGATCGGGGAGGCGGGGCAAGTTCCTCGACGGTCTGCGGAGGGACCAAGCGCCGGCTCGGTGCGGCCGCGGAATGAGTTTTCCAAGAATGACTGCGCCCGATATTAAGGAACGGGGTTTTCGGGGAAGAGAGCGGAATATTGGCCCGAGACATCTGCCTCCCCGAAGTCCGGCTCGTGCGGGGATGGGCCGAAAAAAGCTCCCGCTCCCGTTTATGCAAATCAGGCTGTAATTTTCCCTCAGCCAAACCATCAATTGATCAGCGATTCCCGAAACGTGGGAATCTAATGGGATTCCTAATGGGAAGAGAAACGTGTAGAGCGCGGTATCATTTTTTACGCACACACGTACATCTCGGACAAAGGTACGTCGTTAGCTTAAATTTAATCGGAATAGGAGCGTTTTCCCCCGCGCGTTCGCAGGTGTTTTTTCCGCCGATGCGCGTAGCTGATTGGCGCCGTAATTAGACGCTCTCCCGAGGGCACTAGGATCTTCGCTGCTCCAATCGCGGAGGATTTTTTCCCTCCCTCCCAACATTTTCCCACGCTTTTAATCCCCAGCGCCTCGCTAATTACACGGTGCTGCACACCTGCATTGACCCTGCGGCAGGGATCGGAACTGGAACGCGACGGCAACCCCGGCAAAAAAGCGCGAACGAGGGCTTCCTTTCCCGTGCGCTATCGCTTCGCTCCGCCCGCTTAATCCATTACGAAATCCCTGGGAGCCGAACGGGGAACAACGTTATTAAACGACGTTTTTCTTTCAACCCTCTCGCGGAGGACCACTGGAGACGTTCGGCCAGGCGATGACACACTCCTACGCTAATGTTGTTGTTCCTTTCTAAAAGGGGGTATTCTGGGATAATAGGAATGCCGTATATATATCGCGGGGTGGTGTTTTAGGGCCGTTAGAGAGGTGAAGGCAATCGGCTGAGGATGGATTTTTGGCACCGAGGAGTAGGCGATTCGGAGTGGTGCGGGAAAACGGGTTTCCATCGCGGAGGAGGGTGTGGGTCGCGTTGGCGGAGGTTAGCGTCGATGCGGGCGAGACAACAAGAGTGATCCGAAGATGAAAGATGTATGGACCTCTTAGTCGCCTTGACAGGGTTCCACATAGACATCTAAACGTAAAGGAGATACGGAACAATCCGATACCTTCAATTTTGAGTGCGACTATTTGTGGTGCTGGTTAATTTGAGTCCATCCGCGCGTCCCTAATGAATTGCTCGCCCAATATTTTCCGTAGTTATTAGATTGGTATAGGAAAGGGCCCATTGCTCCGTCTACAAGTTTATAAATAGTCGAAACTAATTTATTCAACCCTCCAGTCCCCAATTATGTTTACACATTTCTTCGCGAGGGTAAAAATAGAGCTGGCAAGAGGATATTTGAATATTTTTCGTTGCTGGAGATACCTAACGCGTTTATAGATATAATCCGCCTTCCGTAAGCACGCCGACTCGCTTTTTACTGCCGCAATGTCTCGCAATTATTCGGAGCGAGACGCTAAGAACGACGCTAATAAACGCGTTGCCATAATTGAATGTCCAATCTCACTCTTTCGGAAACGGAAGACGTTAAGCCCGTTTATTATCCAGCCGGGAAAGAGTGCCCATATAACAGCCGTAGCGCTGTTTCCTTTTCGGCATCCAAACGAGGAATTCGCTCCCGAAAACGCGCCGTGGTCAAACCCCCAGTAACTCCAGCCTCCGGGCCAGGATTTTTTCCAGTCATTTTCCATTCCCCTTTTATTCCCACTGCTGGAATTGGGGCCCACTCGCCTGCAAAGCGCCTCATTCAGCCATCTCGCACTCTTATCCTCACGAATAAAAAAAGAGGTTAATCCTCGAAGAGGGAAGCGAAGGAAGGAAAGGGGGGACGGCGATAGCTGGGAGAGTAGCGATTCGCCGGAATTAAAAAGTGGATGACCGGAGGATGGTGGGAGGAGGAGCTAAGAGGGTCGGAGAAAGGAAGATAAAGGGAAGACGAAGAGGGAAGAATCGGTTCGGCATTCAAATGAAGTAGGGGAGTTACTTGTGGTGTCCGTGTGGCTGCGAGCTCTCCTTGCGGGGGGGCTCGCCGGGGGAATTGAGTGGACTCGAAGTGCGGGAGGGCCACGGGACAGCGGGAGGGGCAGGGAGGCGATTTTAGCCCGGGTTTTCTCGTTTTTTTCGAACGGCTCTTCCGTCTTTTCTCCCCCAAGGTGGGGTGTGTGTAGCCGGTATTCAAAAGGTGTGGAACGTGCTGGAGTGAGGAGATGCGGGAGGATTAAGGGCGAGGAAAAATGGGGGATAGTGGGCGATATAAAAGAAATCGGGGTGGGAAGTCGGGGCGTTAGTGGAGGAAATGAGAGGGTGTAAAAATAAAAAGGAAGTGGCGATTGGAGGAGGAATGGAGATAGGTACGGATTTTCGCTAGAAGGAGGCGGTTTTATGGGCGAAAGCTGGGGAAAAATGGCGCGAATGCAGACGCTTTGGTTACCCCGGTGGTCGGAATGGTCGCGGAAAAATTCCGTCTTACGACGATTTCTTTTCGCCGCACGAAATGGCCACTTCGATACGAATCCGTTACCAAGTCTGGGAATTTAGTTTTGAACGTATCGAAAGGTTATGTGGAGGGGGTGATCTTGAATACTTTCATTGCTCGTGGTAATCAAAAGGGTTGGGTATTATCGGTAGTGTTACGTACTAATTACGATTATTAAATGCTAGACCAAGGAAGAATGAAAGCTAGATTATGAGGAGGTAGAACTTAATTTTCTAATGCCTTAATTTAAATGTTGATGCTATTATAATGTAGATGTTTTTTAAAGAAAAAAGATAGTTGAAAAGAAATTTATATCGATATGTATTCGGAAAACTTGTTTCAACCGTGCTGCATTCAAAATACGTCGATAGGCTAGGATAGAAGTAAAGATTCACCAAATATACGAGTATTCCTATAGTGAAGGTAATTACGGTAATGTTTCTCCCGTAAGGGTGGAGACACGTGTTAAACCCTCTAATTATCTTTTGAGGTGGGCTTCGAACCCACAGCCTTCCACTAATGACACCAGTCAGTACCCATGACACCCCGGAAGTCATTGTAGAAATGTTTTAGATAGGCTCTTTATCCAGTCGCTCCTGAGCGTCGTTGTTCTCGAAAATTGACCTGTCAGTGGGGGTATAGGATGTCTCATTCGTATGTCTCTGCGTCTATTTGTTAGCGATTGCAGGTGGTGTGGGGAGGATAGGAGTGTCGGTCAGAGCTTCGACTGGTAGAATGGGCGTAGCAGTTTTCTCAGAGGGCGGAGGATGATGCATGAATGGATCGCACGCGAACGTTTTCGAATCGTCGACTTGGGATGGGATTTTTCGATTACCGTCGGTTAGTGCTATTGTCGAGCCCGCCTTTCACCTGAAACTTTCCTCGACCCAGCTGCGATTCGTGATTCCCGGATTTCGTGGGTGTTCTCCGGGGAATGAGAAGCATAAATAGGACGGAGAAAATGCGCGGAAGTTTACGCTGGCGAGGAGATGCAACGAGATGTGATTATCTGTTGATTTTTCGCCCCTAGGCGTCCCGCTGTATCATCTTCGTTCGCTCTTCGTGGGGTCGCGTTACGCCTGGATCGGGCTATGAGGCAATGTATCCGTTTTCCATGTTAGAGTTGTTTGTTTTACTGAATCCGGAAGATATTTTTTGGTTGTAGCGTATATTTCTTTGATATACAATGAGACTCCATCACATCTAATGCTCGAATTATCCATGCCTCAAGTCAATCAGAACAAAATTAGCATTAACTAAGTACATCGGCATCTGTAAAGATGTGTTTTTAAAGGAAAAAACATGTTAATTACCACATAAATATATTTTTGGAAATTCTTTTGAACTTAAAATACGTTGTATTCTAATGTTTTTTCTCGTAATTAAGTATTTATTACGTCTTCAGTGAAGGAAGGTTATTGCAAGACTTTATGAGTACATCGGAAGATGACGATGATTAAGTTTCAAATTGATTTGCATACCCCTTTCCCCTATTCAACTGATCTATTCTTTACTCTAACCTCAGTTTGTTGAATTCATCGACGAATAAACACCGTTCATCCGAAGGATATCTTCTTCCCGATGATTTAACTATACCCACACTCATGCACGCGCGAAAGGAATAATTTATTCACCCCCTCAGGATCAACTCGTATCAACACCCTTCTGTTTCCTCCCGATGTTTTCATTACCACCCCAATAACGCATGCTCCTCTCACGACCTCCGTATCACGAATCAAGAGGCCGTATCTTTCCGCAAAACACCTGCTTTTCTTCCGGGTGCCTTCTCCTCCGCCGCCACTAATTTATTCGCCGCAGATTTCACCCACTCTCGCGTGCCGTTTTGGGCCTCCTCGCAAAAACGTTTCGGACAGAGAAACCGTTGTCTCCCCAATCCGTCTCTCCCACGATGCTAATCACGTCCTCTGGGCAACTTGTAATGGCGAGGCGATATCTTACCACCTACGCACCATCAGATGCAACACTTAGCGGTGTCACCATCGCAAAGGAAACAATCTTTTCCCCATTAGTGGTTTTAAAATTCTCCAAAAGCCGTCTTTGTCACCGTTTCGTACCTGGAGATAAGCGAAGGCTAGGATTATCTACCCTCTAAGATGTACATAATGTATTTATGTGCACAGTGTATATTTCAGTATCCAAGCTATTATCTTCAGGGTTGTAAGGAAGCAAGAATTACTGACCTTCTAAGAGGCGATATGTATCAATACGTACCCTATGATATTCAGGGGTAAAAGAATGCAATTATGATATCATGTCCATTCAAATGTGTACATTGAGTACTTTTTAGAAGGTCGATCATCTTCGTTTTTTTCAGTTATCAGAATTAACAGCTTTTATTTGTTCCCCCAAAATATTCTTTGTTTCGGTAGGTATTCTTTCTATTTCCTCAATACTTTTTGATGAATCTAAACACATAATAATGAACTGAATATTACTAAATAGAATAATACACTGACCGGTTATATTCTTGTTTTTATGCTAGTTTGTATTTGACAAGGATTAAATGGCACAAATTAGTTCCAATTTTACCAAATAAAGACGTTTGTACAAATGTAATCCGGGTCTTCCGTTGTCTGGATTGTTCGAAACACGGTACGGAGCGCTGGCAAAGAAAACTTTTGAAGATTTTTACCTCTAATTCATTAACAACCGCGTTCCAATTTCTTTCCCCACAATCTTTCCTCCCCAACCTCCCGAGGAAATCGCCCGACGACGCTTCTGCTTTCCCAGGGAAAAGCTCGCGATTCCATCCTCTCCTCCGGTACCTGCATAATTGGTTGCTTAATGGAAGAGGCGGGAGGCGACAGATTACCTCGCATGTGCGTAGGGGGATCGTGTTCCGAGGGTCACGGTTAACGGGGGAGGGAAAAAATCGAAGGAGATAAAGACAATGCGATGTCTGCGTGTATAAATACGGGATGGTTGATGGTTTGCGGAGGGGGAGGGCAACTAAATGGAACATCTGCTTTTTTACGGAGTTTAGCGGAGTGCGGGTTGCGGAGGTGTGCGGAGTCGTCCTCGGGGTCTTTTTTACACCTGCGGGGCACGTTCTGAGGGGGGTGGTCATGGGGGAGGAAGAGGTGACTACCCCCGAGTAACACCCCTTCCTCCCCTTTCCACTTCTGATATCCTTCTCAACGCTTCCCCCCACCCCGTCCCCTTCCTCATTACCCGCATGTGCCGGCAGGTGCCGCCGCTGTTCCGTGGGGATCTCTCCCACCCACTTTATCTCTCCCCAGATCCGCTCCTGCCGCTACTCATCCCAACGTACTGCTTAACTTCTTCGCCCCTTCCCCCTGCCCCTTCATCTCGCCTTCGATCCCCTCCTACCGGTCGTATCTCACAAAAAAGACTACTGTTTTATGCCTCGGACTGTTCGCTGTTTAGTTTAGATGGGACTCACGCGTTTTCCTTTTGTTTCCGGGCGTTCAATTTTGACTTTGTTGTGAATCATGACCTGTGTCCGCGGGGCGAGTATTCACAGCCATGAATAAGGTGAATTCGGCAGTAAATTTCGTTTAAAACACTAAAGAAAAATTCTGAGTTGAGCTGCTTCTTTATTTGATGGCAAAACTTTAAACTGCATTGGAAAGCTATCCTTTGGCATATTAAATATTAAGAACGCAAAAGATATTGAAATAGATTGCTCGAATAGAAGAATTTTTGTCAACTCGCTACATAATACTCAAAGAAACTCAAATAGATAAAATAATAAATACGTTTTTATATTTATCAGTGTACTCTGGTATATACTAAGCATACATAAAATAATTATTCCGTTATAACACAGTAAATATTTGGGGTGTAAATTCATGAATTAATCCACTCAGGGTGTCAAAACCTTCCAGATATGGACGATCTACTTAAATCGCCGATAAGTTTCGGATTCCTCATTGATTTATACGAGCTGCCTCCTCTCATTTTTTTCTGTTTACCCAAACCACTTTTTTGCGGCCTCCCTTCGCGTTAGCGTCTATCTCCCCATCTTATCAACCGATTAACGAAGTTTTAACTCATTCCGCGGCCACTCGAGATTTTATCCTCCGCCCCATCCGGGATTGGGTGATAGAATAGTAGCTCTATACATTAGATTGGATTGGCTGTCAGTCGAGCGGGGGATTCGTGTTGGCGCTGGGCATACTTCCAGGCCTAATTTATTTTTTGTGCCTCCCTCGACATTCCCGACAGAGACTGAGCCCATTATATCGTTACATCTCCTGTCATCCGCCAATCTCATACATTCTAAATGAGAGATAGATACCCCTCATTTTTGTGTTTCTCGCCAGATTTCCTGCCTCGTATAAATAAACCATTCCTTCGGGAGAGAAGCGGTAACCATATCGGTTTATGTTAATCGCCGCTTATATTTTTACGCATCCCTTTATCGCCCGCCTCTAATGTTTCATCCAAGTTATCGGCGAGCGCTTAACTTTTCGTGGCTTTCAGCGCCTACCATCGAGGATCGTAACGCGGAAACGGCGTAGAGAGATGTGCAGAGAAAGAGAAAAGGACGGGGGCGTGCCGTAGTTCTCACCTGGTTGAGACGTCCACCCCATCCCGCTGCTCTCCGCGGAAAAGTAATGCCTTCCTTGCGTCATGCCGACCACCGGACTTTTGTGCGAACACGCTCCCTGCGAGAACCGCAAGGAGCATGTATTCTTTCGTTCCCGGAAGGGCAATTCCAACTATCCCCGTCATCCCCCTCCCAACTCCCGCCGAACCTCTCATCTCCCCCACCGCACTTGTTCCTTTTGTCTCGCGTAATTTATGCGCATCCCCCTCCCCCTATCGATTCATCTATCACGATGCACCATGCCGGTAGCGATCGTTCTCTCCCCCCTTTTTTCGTCCTGCGAACCTCATTTCATACCCTTCATATCCTTCATCGCGAAGTACACTTTCTCCCCAGTCACGGCTAGACGCCTCCGTATTCCTTCTTCACCGCGTGATCCTCCCCCCCTTTCGAGCCTTCATCTCTCCCTTGTTCTCAACATCTATAATGGTTCCTCTCTCGTCCGCCTGTCCTTCCGTCCTTCTTCATCTTTTTGTCTTTGTGTTCAAAAGAAGTTTTCGGCCTCCTCGGCAGTCCTCTTTGGTCCCGGTAATGAGTTATTGGCAATGGTTCCGACGCTTTGCCCTCCACAGCTGGCCATCTTCCCCTACGGAGAATTCGGGGGAGGTACGAATTCCTCCGTCTTTGAGCGCGGAGTTACCCGGTCTGAAAGACCACCGAGCCCCCACTACCAGGAGGTGCGTTTTTTACCTTCCCGTTAATTCTTTTTAGTGCGTTTTATACTAGCGGGTCGTGTTTTAGTGGAGAGAAGTTGAAGATGTTGATGTAAGATTGGTAATAAAGTGAATGAGATGATGATTTATGTAATATCCGCTCGTGTTATTTCTTAAGCTCCACTGAGGTCTATAGTATCGCTTTTACTACGAAGCACCAGCAGGTTGCGAAAATAAATAATTTATTCACAACTCTGGTCGAGTGAAACATATTTCATGTAGCAAATCCTCCGGGAATATTTTATTCGTTTTGGCGCAGACATATGTACGCGTGGCCGTAGTTATTGTACGGAGCCACTCACCTCCCGAGGGCTACAATAGGCATTCTGCGCATGTAAAAGCCCGTTTATCTCTCTTCTCTCTTTCTTTGCTCTCCTCCGAAATCTTCTTTCCCTCCGACTGCGCTCAGCGCGTGGGCTTTTCCGAAACAAATGAATCGTCTTCCGCGGACGTCAGGTCCAACGTGACAAATGGCGACGACACCACGGGGCAATTTTTCTACTCGAAACTATCTCGGAGGATTCGTTCCCTTTCCTCTCAACGCCCTTCCGACGCTTTCGTCTTCCCTTTATCCACTTGGAGGTCCTTTGCCGGTACATGTGTTTTTCGATGTCGAGGATTTCCATCTCTCTTTTCGAGTTCGTTTGAACGAGTTAATATGCTTTCATCGCCGACGCCTCTCACGCCAGTTCGGAAATTTCATCTCTGTATCCTGTTTCGTAAACGTGTTAAACGTAAATGAGTTTCCAGAGATTTTCTAGTTTTTGTTTAAATAACTTAGGCTTCACAATTCATTTAAATTACAAAATCTAAATTATTCCAAATAAATCATTTACATTGATAAAGAAAATCTTTACGGTGCAAGAAGAGGTTACAGTATCGGAATATGAGTTTTTACCCTGAGCCACACATTGTGTGTACTTGCTCTTGAAGTGGGTTGAGTTGGAAGTAAATTAGAATATTTAGGTAACTTTACCAGATTTTTCTGGTATAATTTTTTCGAAATAGCAATATCTCTTGGGAAGAATACATTAATTCAGGGATTAATAATGTATTTATTTTTTGGCGTATTTTAGTAAAAGATGATCTTTCAGGCTTAAAAAAACACAGAATAGAGTTAAGGGAAAAAGTTGCTGGCGAGAATAATTGGCTCCTGGCTTCGATTCCCTCTTCAATTGTACTGTTCTATTCTCTTTCTTTTGAACATTTCTTTTCACCTCTTTCCTTCTTCCATTTTCGGAGACTTTCATCTCTTCCCGCCGTCTCTCGCTCTTCTCCACGTATTCGTTCTCCGACCCCGATACCCTCTCGCATTATGTCGCATTTGTGCCGGAGGTCATCCCTCGCTTTCCGTGTCCACACCTTCTTCCTGTCCTCGCTCGCGTGTGGTGGGATACCTCGCACGCCCCTTCACGATTTGTCATAATTTTCTCGGTCCGGCCTCGCCTCTTTTCCCCCACGCGGCGCGCTTTATTCCCGCGATCTGAGGGAAGCCCGTGTAACGACGTCCAATTCGTATCCATTTACGCGGGGTTGTGTCGTCACCCGGTAAAAAATGTCCTCCCGGTATGGAGTCTTCATGCACGAGGGCATTCTCTCGCGGAACAGATCGGTCGTTGATTCATTTCGTTGCCTATTCTCCGGGCGACGTTTTCCACGAAGAATTTTCCGCGTCTCGAAATTCTTCAACGTAATGAATCGCCCTCGCCTAAGGTCGCCCCGATAATATTTTTATCGCTCTTCTACTTATTTCTCTCAATCCGCTCTCAAACCTATATTTATTCCTTTTACGGGAAGGCTATCCACCCCGGCGAGACCCCCCTAAATCCTCCCGCCCACCCACTGCACCTTATCCCTCGACCCCAGCATCATCAGTCGTCTTATACGCCGCCCTCTCGTGATCCATTCATCTAACTCATGCCCTCTCGGATGCTGTGGTGGGGGCTAAAGGGATGCAGGCTCTTTTATTTTGCCACCCCGCAAGAGAGGCGGGTCCCACGCGCAGTCCTCCCACGTCTTCCATAGTTCTCCGCCCACTCTTTCATCCGCGCCTCTCCCCAAGACAATTTCTCTCCCACGGTATTTGTATCCCGTGCCTTATGTCACCTCTCTGGCCTTCCTGCTCCGCTTCACGCTTTCCGAGCGTGTATCCTAACGCGTTCAAAGACTGTCGCTGTTAATAATGGGCCCATTATTTAATGATGCCCCGAGACACCTGCGGCGGCTCGGGGTACGGAAAAATATCCCCACGTCTCTGTTTTCCGATGCGTAAATGGCATATTTTTCTCGCTCAGTCTTTTTTAAATTTAGGGTGACGATTGCGCGTGCGGTGTTTTTCTTTCGTTATCGGGTTATCCGGAAGACTTGAATGAGTACATCTGGGTGTTTACTGAGGCTACCAAAGGATGTATTTTAGTTTGTTATTGTTATTTTTACTAAATTGAGAATGCCATTATAACGACGATTTCCGCTAAAATCGTCCTAATTTTTTCCTAAATAATAATTACCTAATTTTTCATTACCTATTAAGTTCTCTATCTTCAGTTAATATTATGAACTTAATTTTTCATTGAATAATATATATAGAATCGGTAACTCTAAATGAGGTAATTGATTACGTCGGGTATTTGTATTCATTGAATAGTATTTTAGTTTTATATTTTGATTATTTGAAGAGGAATAAAAATATTTTTTGTAGATGTCGCAATTTTTAGTCCATACCGAGATTCGAACTCGGAATCGGGTTGTTGCGCAGGTGAGCGTGTTTATGTGGGAGGTTAATAGCCCGCCACGACGTATATCTGTAAAAAAAGCAGATGCCCGCAATGAATTATGTCGGCAATAAAAATTTTATAGATAGCATAATGGAATTGTTCTCGCTCTAAACCGGCTTCTCCTATTCTCACCTTTGTCACGATGGTTATCTAATTCATAAAAACCCCGCTCCGTTTTCCAAAATTAATTGGCGACGCAATTAAAATAGCTACATATTAAAACGCGAGCACCACTTACAATTTCACACGGAACGGTTTTCGATTCACAGATCGCTGCTTAATTTCAGAACCCTCCCCTCCCCTCGTATAAGTGCATCTTGGAGACGCTGAATCCCATTTTACTTCGAGACGACCTCTTCAAGAAATATCTCGAGGCGTCAATATTTCCTCTCGCATCAATATTCCTCCTCGACTCGCAAGGATGTCTGAATGGCGGGCAGTTTCTTTCATTAAGGCCCGCTTTTTCCACACAGTGGATACCTAAAGCAACACATCGGGATTGAGACGCGGAGAGCGGCGCCTTCAGGCGTTTTTATTTCTCCGCTCCAAATAATTCCTGGCTCGGATCCCAAGGAGTAAAGGGTGGTTATTCCCACTGGCGGCGAGGAAAAAAACCCACTATAAACCCCTTTCAAAACCGAGAGCGACAGAGAGAGTCGTACGCGGAATGAAGGATGGCGAACCTTGGCCCTGAGCGCCCTTAATTAAATTCGGTCCGTCTTATTCCATTCCTCTCTTTACCCTGTCACACTCGCATCCGTTCGCCGCACGTGGGAATGGAATGTGTCTTTGTCCACCCTTATTTCGGGACGTCCTCCGCTCCACTCCCCAACAGCTTCTAATTACCGCTCTTTTCCGCGGTGCTCGCTTCATCGGACGCGATTTTTTCTCCGCCGTCAACCGTCGTATCAATCTTCATTACCTCTAAGGTTGAGTCACGCGACGAGCACGACGCACGCGTTCCGTGCCTTTCTCCCCCGTTTCTTTTCTGTCTCTCCCAGAAGATGAGTTCCAGATGACTCCCAAGACCCCTAATATCACCCTCCTCTTCTGTTCTTTCCGGCGCCTCCTCCTACTCGGCTCTTGGACACACCCTGACAGGCGCCTTCCGCGGTCTCGTATGCCGGGAGGTTGTTTCAGCAGTTCCCTTTGATCATCCGGTTGTTCCCTTCGGTTAATATTTGTCTCCGGTCAGTCCTACGGCGGTAACCCTATTCTCCAGAACAGACATCTCTGGCGGAAAGAAACCGCGGACTAATCTGCTCCAGTCCGTCCACACGTTTTCCCATCGTAATCTCGATAAATAGGCTATTTTCCCCCGTATTGCCTTTCGTCCCTTTCCTGGCTATCGACCAAGAGGACCCGCCTGATTATTTACCACCGTCGTCTTAATTAGTATTGGTAAAAGTGGATGGCAGATTCCTCCGCGGTTTTTTTAAAGGTCCCCCTTCCAAGAGTATTCTCCATATGACGTACTCTCCATCTCACATCTTTCTCTTTGGTCTCCCTCCCACTCCGCATTTCCGCCTCGTCTACTTTTCTCACCTCCGAGCCAAAACTTCGCGCCTTCAACTGTAACCTTCGCTATCATTCAACTCGCCTCTCAGTTTGTTTTACGCACTCCCCGATGCTCCCCTCGTTCGCCTAAGACACCATCCTTCCCATTCTGCTTCACGCCATAAAATAAGCGGAGTGACCGGATGATTTCCTGTTTCAATTTTTCGCGTAGGCCTACACCTGGCGAACTTCTTCTGGTAGGGAAAATAGCTCGATCAACAATGAAGACATATAAAAGACTGAGGCAGGATAGATATTGATGTTCGTCAGAAATCATGAAATTCAGCAATACCTTCGTAAGATACCTTAAAAAATACGTAGAACTGAAATGCAACGCAGGATGAATAAAGAAAATATAATTTCATTCCTGAGTTATTGTCAAAGAAGTCCTGACTAAAATTTATTCAAGTTATCTATAGTTATCAGCATAGGAATTTAGGTATATGAGGAACTGAAATATTTTGCAACACATTTGCAAGTATATACTACTTTTAAAAAACGTATATCATAACTTAACGCGAGATTGAAACTATAATTTTATTCCGTAGTTTTTTTCTTGGGCTCTCACGAGTGTTCGTTTTATTTTCTCTAAAACTTCATTTACTTTTATCTCCACAAAGAAAAAGGATTTTTTTCATTAATTGCTTTTGTTTCCACGCGAGACCACTCGCATTAAATTCTCACCTTCCACACGATCATTATCCAATTCATAAGTTTTTCAGGGCGTTCATCATCGCAGCTTAGCGCAATTAAAATACTTTTCCCGAGCCGCTGCGCAATCAGGGGTTTTGCCGCGCGTACGTAAGATTCTAATCTTTATTTCGACGCTCTGTTTACTCACAATAGCAATGCAGGACGCGGAGAATTCCATTCTCGTCCAAAAATACTTTTCGGGAATGGATCGAGAATCGCCGATAAGTCCCAGCGGTGAATCGAGAAACATTTCAGCTCTCTCCTTAAGACTCGGCGTAGAGAGAACCATTCAGTTTTCGGTCGAGATGAGATTTCGCCCCGGTCAGAAACAATCACGGCGCTTCTAATCCATTCTCATGCAAAGAGAAGACTTTCGGGAGTAATCTGCCCGGACAAAAAGAAAAATCTCTCTCCCCCGCGATTGGAAACGAAATTCGACTTCATAACTAACACCTCATCCGAATTCAATTCCTCTCCGCGGGAGAGCGCGCCCCTCTCCGGGAATCATCTCCCGTGATCCGATACCCAGCATCCGCAACTTCCAATCTACTGACTGGAAACCTCTTCCCCGGCTTCCCCCTCTCCTCGGACTAACTTTATCCGGTCATTTCATTCTCTCACGAAATACGTCTCCCCCACATCCGACTTATCGTCATATATTTGTCACTCGATCATCTCATGCCGCCAAACCCCCGCAGGGACGTCTGTCGAGGGTTTTTTCACCTCTCTCTCTTCTTTTAAATTAAAAAAATCGCGTTTATACGGCTTCATCTCCCGTTCCCTGTTCCAACTCGCCCTCCAGACAAAGGGAATCCCTTCCTACGTTTTAGCGCCCCTCTCTCTTTTCAATCAAAGCTAGATTTTATTCGGCTCCTCGCCGATTTCTTCTCCCATCCGTGCCTTTGTTTGCGTACCGTGAGGAAGATGCGGGTATTTTTGTTGCGAAGTCTGCAAGAGCATCAGGAAGGCTTCGTGAGGTGGCTGCCTTAGTGATAGGAGATTTCGATTACAATTTGTTTATCGATGGATTCAGATTTACGTTACTTTAGGCGTGTCAAAGTTTTACTAATTCGATCCTAAGGGAATCAGGCAGTTGTGTCCTTTGGAAGTATGCATGGTGTCAAAATGAGGTTTATCCAAGAATCCTAATCTATGCTACCAGTTTTAGCTTTGGGGTTCAGATAAGGGATTTAAACCATTTAATTGTTTGTACCATGGTAATCAGAGTCTAATATAAATATCGTAGCTGAATTTTGGGTAGATATATTAGGGTGGTAATAAATGTCATACTCTTCTTGAGAAGAACCTCCACTTTTAATTTATCAAGTTTGAATGAAATATATTTTCATCCCAATCGATACCGTATTCCGAAAATACCTGGAAAAGAAAAATAAATATTACTAAAACGTGAAAATTTATAAAAAGTATAGATTAGTGCAATTAAGATTCGAGGCGTCAGGTCCAAGTGTTAGATATTTTTAAAATGTAAAAATGAATTGGTTACTTCCACTTTCAGAAACTTAGAAAAGTTCTCAAGAATTTGTTTTTGCCCATTAATAATAGAAATCTATTTTATTATTTCATTACAAAATATCCTATTACCGCCCTAGACATCACCTTCGCTCTCTCTCGAGCACCGCTCCAAATGGATGGAACAACACTCGCCTCCGCAATTCTCCCAACGTCTCAACGGGGGACCAAGCAATACTTTTCACATCAACGTTTAATTTTAATTGAGAGGCGTCCCCTTTCCCCTTACCTTAATAAGACGGCGCTCCGGCCACAATCACAGGCGTCTGATAGGGACATCGAGGCGGCTCCGGAGCGGGGAAAAAAGCCCACACGCCCCGATGGGTTCGAAAGCGCCGAGGGTCGTCGTCGCGAAGGAATAACCGCGAACCTCCTTAAAAATAAAAGAGTGTTTGTCGGGGAAGGGGCGTAAGAGAGGCCTCTCGAAAAGGGACTCAAATTAAGGGATGGAAAAATTCAGGCGTCGCTGCGAAGATGTCCAACGATTCGTGGCTGCGCGGCTCCTTTTCGAAGTCCCCGCGCAGAGCACGTTTATTTCGGGCCCGCAATTAAAGGAGGCCCCTGAGGACCTGCTTAAGATCCCGCGAGGCCGCATTTCCGGTCTGAAAGCAATAATGACGGACGGAGTCAAGGGGATTTTTTTACGAAGGAAATAAGACGCACCGCGTTAACAGGGGCAGGAATCGCCGTTCCTTTTACTTCCTTTTTTATCTTCGCATCCTCATTCTCGACTTCTTATTCGTGAGATACGGTCTTTATAAGTGGTGGATTTCTCATTAAAAATTGGTTGCTGTCGACGTATTGGCTGGCGCATATTCTACGACAGCATCGTCACTTTTTCCTTTCCTCGTTACCGACTGGTATAACTACCGCCTCCTAGGTCTTGTAGATATGAATGATTTTTCCTTGACTGAATATTTCTGTAGTTTTACTGTAAAGTACCCGGTTTTCATTGAGAGGCAATACACCATAATAGAATTCGTTTTCCAACAAATAGCTTTAATGGAACGTGAAATTATTTCCGATGTAGACCTTCATGAAGAAAAGGTCGGAAGTTAGAAGAAACACATTAGTACCAATCCCGCTCAGACTATTATTAGCATATTCGCTGTTCACCCATTGAATATCTTAAGTATTTAATCATAGTACGATTATAATGAATTTGCATTAAAATTCCAACTCATACAGCCACGCCATAATATCATAATACAGGCGAATAAACTGTAAGGCATTTTTACTTGCGATGGTTCAAACACAGATTCATTTTTTAAACGTAGTTCACGTCTCAAGTAAAAATTGAATGATTGGACGTGCTATAACCGTTCTATTTCGTTTTATCGTTTGAGGGCGCTGCTATCTGTACGCAAATACGGCAGCGCTCGTCCGTCTTTTTTACGTGACCTCTTATCAGTCTTCCGTGTTTTCCGGAAGATGATTCACAGCGTAGGGGTGAGTGTTGCGGACGATATAGGGTGCGGGCGGTTATGCGGGTGTAATGATGCGTCCGCTCTGAATTACGAGGCTCTACGAGAGGCGTCGCCGAGGATCTTTCCTACGGTGCATTCTAACGAGCAAGATTATATTGCGGTACGTTATTGAGCTGACGACCACCACTGAAACTATGAAGACACAGATTTATCATTTTAAGAATAGGTACTTAAAATTTCACTTTTTTATCAATGTGTTTCAAGAGGCTATAAGAAGTCTATGGTGATTTAACGAAACACCTTGGTCCTGGGTTCGAGTCCCGGTTAATTCGTTTTTTCTTTTCGTTTAGACAAGGTATAGTGTTCATCTATTGTTATTCTTTTCGTCCCTCGGTGATTGTTCATTAGATGAATGTTTTTGAAGGTATAATTGACGTTTTCTTAGAACAGGAATAGGTTTTTTGTTAATGAAGTGTAGTAATCGATGTTCAGAATCGTTTTTCATTATTAATACTTATTTATGTCAACATAATCCTTATTTATTCACTCAGTGGCTTTATTATTTAAGTGGGAATACTTAACACGGATAGTGCCGTCAGAGTTGCTCGTGCAAAAAATTCACTTGCGTACCATAGGTTGAGGATAACGCCAATATAACGGAACCACCTCATAAAAAGGCCACGAAAACGTTTGCGTAAATTTCGATAATCCTCGCCTCGGATATTTCCCTATTTTGACTTGTGTCCGCTCTTCGTAATTTTTATTGCGTGTCTGTAATCGTCCCGGAGGAAAGGCCATCACTTTAGGGTCGCAATAATTTGTCCGACCACTCCTCGTCGAGCTTCAGCCGTCCCCATAAATTTTCCTTTCCTCGGTGAGAGAATCGCTTATTGGTCTCCGCCGCGAAGGGCATAAAAGTCTGACCAGGTGAGCGTGGCTGGACATCCCATTAAATTATGTTCCTCGACCAGTTAGCGTTTTTTCATCGCGGAGAAAGAGCTTTCGTTTTTATTTTGGCACTCGAGAGGCGCTCTTACGGCTGCCACCACTTCCGCGGAATGGGAATGCCAAGAAAAACACGTTATCGCGCTCGGGAAAAAGAGCGTTCTTCCTTCGCCATCGAGCTTTTAATTCCGGGGGCAGGTGAAGCCCTCGAGGGAAGACTCTTCATAACTTTTGACACCGCAGTCAGTCGATGTGTCGGGCTCCGTCGAGCGTCAGCTAACCTTTAAAGAAGACATTAGCTCTCGGATTTCCTGATTCCGATTTCTTTGAAACTGCGCGCACTTTGAAATGGATACGGCGTTTTATGGTGTAAGGAAAAAGGTGGTTTGCGGGAGAGTAAACGACCAATTAATTCCGAATATGTACCGTTGAGTTTCGAAGTGAACCTCATCTCCGGAACTAAGATAAAGCGTTTAAGATTCCTCAAGTATATCAAATAGAACACACTGAAAGCTATACACAACAGATATTGTCTAGTATTATTTCATCTTCCTTTGTTAAATAACATTTCATGATGGATGCCATAAATGTTAGGATGTCTCAAAAATATATGATAAAACACACACAACAGTTTTTATGCATTACTTTATAGTCTTTAAAAAAAATACTTTTAACGATTAACGTGATCAGGTAATAATGGCGTACCATTTGGAATACTCGATTGCAACCTTTATAGGACAATTTTCTAACTATTGGATTCTATAACATATTAAATTTAATTTCGTATTTAATTATGCTTCGATTGAATTTTATAGTTGATTTTTTTTAAATGCTCTACCAAGACAGGAATCGTGATATTTATGTATAAGGATGAGGGACCTCAACTATTTCTGTAGAGTTGCAAAACACTTATACAAACTATAAGTTATTTGATTTTCTTATCGTAGCTTTTCTTCAAATGCGACTGTCCGCAAGAAACAAGCGACCGAATCTTTCTCCCGAGTCGTCCAAAAACGTGCCCTTCGCCCTCATTTCGCATGGAAGGGACGCATTTTTCTCTCCCAATTTATTCAGGAAGACTGGAGTGGGCGGGGCGATTGGGTGTGAGTCGAACGGCGACGAATTCTTTTTTATAGATTCAGCGAGACCGCACCTTGGCCGTGACGAATCTCATTCTCGTCGGGATGAGGGATAGCGGGCGCGTGTTCGATTATGAGCAGGCGATCGGCGAGGGGACCGCGGGGAACGGATTCGTACCCCAAAAGGGAAAGGGGTCTGAAAAAAAGGGCTCCATGGAGGGGTCACAAAGAGGACAGATAGGAGGGAGAAAGGGAGGCGTTCGGAGACTTTCGATAAATATAAAGGGCCCGTAGAGAAAAAGGGAGCGCCTGGAAAGATCTCTGTGATAGATTACGCCCTATTCCAATAAGCGCGAACTTCCTGATAGATAGTTTCGGACTCGGGGCCCATCTATCTTTCTAGCCGAAAATATTACGTCGTCACGTTCGCTCGCTGTGATTCATGCGGCGGGAAGAAATTCGGAAACATATCGGGAACGTAATCGAGGTTTGGGGGTTGCTAATTTGGCGAGGTTTTCGATGTAAGTGGCCGTAATGGTTTTACTCGAGCAATAAAGTAGCAACTCCGGATTAGCTGTTTTAGTTTACGAATTCGACAAATAATTGGAGGGACTTCAACGAGTATAAATAATGTGAATATTAAAATATCTTATTATACGTAGATCACCCTTTTTCAGCATTCCTTCTGCTAAGATTTGTCTGAAATTCCTCAAAGTGATGCTCGATCATATTAATTTAAAATAATGTACATCTCATGCTATGATATTGCTTCATAAAGTTGCCAGAAAACTAGGTATTCCCCGTTTTACCTGTTTAATGGGGGGTGTGAATGATAACGATCGTAACACGCAATGTTTTGAGTCGCAGTAGGAAATAAACTTTTTACATAAATGACTCCAGAGGAAAACGATAATGAGGTGCTTTAAGAATCGCACCTCGTGATCGAAATGAGAGTAAACGACCGGTCTCTTCCATTCCGGAAGACCGAACGGCAACAAAAACGAAACATTCAAATGGACTCACGCTTCATTAGACGTTTTTATAGGGCGGAGTGCTTTTTAAAGGGCGCGTTTTGATCCTCGAAAGGCGAGCGGAGCAATAAAACGCGCCTCCCGCGGATGTTTACGGCTAGACGGAGGGCCTTGTTTCAAATCTTGTTCGGAGCGACGTAATGGGCTTTGTAGGAAGGGCTCGATTATTCACCCCCGAATGATACGTGCGTTTGACAGCATACGGGCCGTCCGGGAGCGAGGCATTGGCCGATCATCTTGAAGGGCGCTGAGAAGCTCTTTTCACCTGGTCTCCTCCAGCACCTGCTCCCTCTAGCGGAGGGTCCTTTACCTTCCCGCACACGTCCCCACATGCCTAATGTATTGGCCGATGAATTAATTCCCCACTCTCTCCCTTCCCCCGCTCATTTATCCCCTCTTTCCGCTTCATCTACTCTTTTTCGCACTGTATAATTTCCCGTGCAATTGTTCGTACAGATTTACGACCCGAACTCGGCTTCCTTTTCTCCTCCGGGCGATTAATCCACGTGACGAAATCGCCATCATGGGGTATTAGTAGTTGTTAGAACTAAACCCCATCCCACGCTCAATCTGGTTGTTTTAGCCCATCCTCTCTTTAACATCGGGGCGTAAGGTTACCCCTTCCGCGTGTTGTTTTTAAACGCTTCAGATCGGTTTAAAAAGAAGGCGACGCATAATTAATGCTCCCGTACGCCCCGTTGGATATTTTTCGGCGGTTTTCTAAACGGGGGAATAAAAGCATTCCGCCCCCGATTTTTTTTTATTTCTACTTCCTTTTCGTCAGCTCCCTTTCTTCTCTCCCGTACGACCGCGCCAACCTCGCTGCGTATATCACTGCCATCGGCCGGGCCCGCTCGTGTGAGTTATGGCGGGCAGAAGGGAAGAATCGGGGAGAGGTTTTTGGACCCGAAGAAAGGATAGGGATGTGGGAGAGGTCAGAGGAATGGTGTTGTCAAAATAAAATGGTGATTCGCGGTTTCTTTGGATGTCGCCCCCAGAAAAGAGGTCGCCGTACGTCGTCGGCGCCAGATGCGCAGTCCTCGGGTATCTGCCCCCATTTCGATCCCTTTTCTGCGTCACCTTCCTCGATTCTCCATTCCCGCCACCGTCCAGTTATTCCTCAATCGCGAATATATATGATTTTGGAAGCGGATGCCTCGAGGCTACCGTTTTTTTTATATAGGACGGGGGAAGGAAGTCGGCGGGGCAGAAGTCTTCGCCGAAACCGTCCATCTCGTACCGGAAGGTCTCTACGGAATATTGGATATCCGGGGCGAAGCCGAAAATGGGAGTGGGGCCGGGGTCGCAAGGTCTTACCAGGCCCCGAAGGCGCGGCGTGGGAGTCTCCCTTTCCGCCGGCGATAGGAGAGAAAATGGGAGAATATTTTTTTTTTAAAGTCTGCAGGCGTGTGCTGCGGGTTGCGGCTGCTGGCCATTCAGGAAACGGGTTCCTCCCTCCGCGTCTCCAGTCATCTTTTATCTCATTTCAACCATCTTTCTCGCTTTCTCTGGGTCCGAATGGGTGGTGCGGGGTGGCTCTTGGGTTGGGTTTCCGGGACACATCTTCGTATCGCTTCTTTCTCCCATCCTCCGAGGGCCGTGGAAGACTCGGAGGGTGGGTGAAGCCCGAGTTTAATACTCTACAGGAGGAGGTGCAAAACCACTGGAGCTACGTCTATGGCGGATTGGTTTGAGTTCTTTTTTACGAGAATGTTTTCTCTTTTTCTGAGGAGGCTCCCCAAGCGGATATGGGTTCGTAAAGGCGCGCAGAAAAAGAAAGAAAAAAAGTCGATCGGGTGAGAGAAGCTTCGACACTCCGGAAAAATAACGGAAATGAGCGTTTTTTCCTTCGGGGAGTCGGGGAAAAAAATCGGTGCGTTGTATATCCGCCCCGATACCGTGATTTTCCCGCTGATTCACTTTCTAAATAAAATTAAACTTACTGGGGTGGTGGATAATATGGGAGAAATTCAATTAGAATCGCTTCGATTGGCATCGGGATTGATATCGTCCTTTGATTAGAAGCGACGATGAATGGAGCTCGAAGTGGATGATCGTGTTAAAGTGGCTCATTCTGATTTATGAAATTTCCACAAAAATTCGCGGCGGTCCCCTTCTGTGGGTGTGACATATTTAAGGGATACCCCCTCACTAAAGCGGCTTATATCCTTAAAGAGAAAAATTGTATACCCACCCTCCCTTATAGAAGTGCATCTCGATCCATTATTCATAGCTTATTATCGCATATCTCTCGCTTTTCCGCCCAACATCTTTATTCAATAAAGCGATTCGACGCCAAGATCTGCGCTATAAATATAAAAGTCCATTTCGGTCTCCGCTGGCCAGATTTAATTTCACGCCTCGGGGGCGCGGAAATTGAGAAATGTCCTCCGTACTCGCGGCGGGGGCGTCCGCCTGACCCCTGGGAAACGGGTATTTTAAGGATTTTTCGAACGTATTCCAATGCAAACAAGAATTTTCTTTTTGCCTCCCCTTGCCCGCTTATTGTATGACCGTATAATTTAATTATTTAAATCTTGATATAACATACAGCAAGTTAGCCAGTTTTCAGTGAAATATAAACAAATTGCTGATATAAATAAAAATAGAAAGATTACGTAAGATGTAAGAAACAGTACATCACATGGATGGCAATTAGTAAGTGGGTAACGAAATCAATTTCTTCTGATGAAAAGAGACTCATTGATTTATGAATTAATCTTTGATCAATGGAAGTGGATACCGATCATTTGGATGAGGATTAAATAAGGAAAAAAGACGATAGAAGAGTGAGCGTTTAACAAGAGAGATTCTGGGAGTAGGATAGTGAAATAGAAAAGAGGAACGGGTAGTTCTACTAGAAACTCGAACATAAAATTGGGCAAATAATTTGGGACAGTCAGTAAAGGAATTTAAAGCACTATGTATAAAAGATCACTTTTAGTTCTATAGACAGAAGGGCAATCCAAAGATAGAGCAGATAATATGTTACTATTAGAATTTTTTACTTGTTGCTAAGAATATTTGGACGGGAAGCCTCTGAAAAAGGAGCCGGGGGACGTTGGTGATTTACGTCCGCGCAAAGATAATATATCGCTTTTAATCCCAGCCGCGGCCGATTTTGTGTACTTCCTCATTCCGCCTCTGTATTTTATCATTTTGTGGGTATTCCGCTGAGATGCGGATCTGCACACGCGGTCCCTCCCCCCTTATACGCGGGGTGGCAATGGTCTCGGAGGCCATAAAGAAGGGAACATTGCGTTTCCTTTTTTACTCCGGGAAATATGTGTATCTTTTATTCCCTGCGCCATTTTCTCCCCTTTCTATCCGGAACGGCCAGTACGTGCGAGGGAAATTTTAAGTGCATGCAAATCGCCGAGTCTCAGCGGCCAGCTGTGGGCAAGATGTTGGCGGAATCGGGCCCTCTCTATGCGAGGGGAGTTGCGGGAGTGTGTTGGGGGTCGCCTGTCGTCGTTAAGGGTAAGGGGTGGAAAGGTAGTCGAGAAGGAACCAATATCCACAGTGCACCATCCGCGAAGAAATGGGACCGAAATTGTAGCCATGGAGACTTAACGCGTCGTTTTTTCCCCCGTGTTTTGTCCCGCTATGTTCGCAGGGGGCGAGATGTATAATCAGGGGGGTAGTCGATGATTTTTTTCGGTTAAGCGAGAATGGGGGGTTTGACGTCGGCGTAGGGTTGGGTAGGGTGGCGTGGGTGTGGAGGTTTCTTTTTCCACTCGTTTTTCCTCGTCCTACATCCCTTTTATTTTGAGGGAAGGCATCGAGGGCCTGCTATTTTCGGTCTCCCAATGGTCCAGGTCGTCACATGTGACGGGAATCTTCTCCGCCCCCGTCTCCTTACCTCTTTCATTTTCTCTTTCTCCGTTCCTACCGCTGTTTTCCACCCCCGCGAAGCTGCCTCCCTTTCCCTCTTGTACAGAAACCACTCCCACCTTTACTCCCCACGACACATTCGGTTCAAACGGATACGGTTTCCTGATAGGGTTTTATGCGTCATTATTTGAGGGTGTCCCCTAACGTGGTCTCTAGAGGTCGTGGGTTCATTTCGATGTAGAATGGCCAATTTCAGTTTCAGAATTTTTTCTAAAACTTTCAGTGGAAGATTTCGGAAACAGGCGATAAATGCGTATTTGCTTCTTTAAATATATAGAGTTATTAAGTTGAAAACTAAACGAGTTTCTTATCCAATTATACTTGCTCTTCCCGATGTTTCTCAGTAGCTAAGAATGGAGTTTGGTTGTTTGTTTAGCACAAATCAGAATTTCAGATATTTACACGTACAGTGTTGACCTGACAAAAGAATTCTAAATTCCACAAACTGTAAAACAGACTATTATCAAAATTACAATCATCAGAATATGCCAGCTAGTCCAAGTATCAATTTCGGTGAAAGTATCCCTAATATATCTCAGGAACGATATCTTTACCAATTGTGGTAAATATGTTAAGTGGGATTTGTACATGAATTGTGTCTTTGACATCTATTCATTCATTCCAAGTTAAATCAATTTTTGTTTTAAATTTTCGCCACGTTCTCTTCCGGTGTTCTTCAGAAAGATAACTTTTTCGATAATAACCTTTACTTCGAACATTAATACCGATATTAAATTAAATTTTTTCCTCTATTCTGCCACCGAGGGGCGCATTTTTCAATGTTTGTAGCGCGTAAACATAATAGACACCTTAATTAAACAAATTAAACGGGGAAACCTTTACGTCGACCCACTCCGCGGGGCTTCTACGTCCTTTGGCTATTAAAACTGAGTTAGCAAACGCCGCGTTTTAATGGGAGTCCCCGATTCCGCCCATCGATCCCCTTTTGTTTTAATCAAAGGGCCATCAGCGATCGACGTCAACGCCGGAGAGCTTTGCCCGCCTTTAAATACTTTCGATACCAATTTCAGCGGAGGGAGGGCCTCTTTCAAAGGCCAGTTGACGTTCGTTTGGTAACTTTATGAAAATTTATACTTTGTTCGTGCATGCCGCGGAATTCGACGGAAAAAAGGGAGCCGCTCGCATCACGGTCTCCGACTGCATCCCCTCTCCCACCGGCGCTGCACTTTATTCCCGTGAACCTTTTCGGCCCACCGCCGCGGTCCCTTCAAAACCCCCCTGCATTTTTCGCATTATTACTTTTCGATATTTTAATTACCGCACCTCTCTCTCTCTCTATCCCTTGTGCCGATTTTCAATCCGGTCCTATCGCAAACGCGGCACTTTATTGCCCGTGCATCAAAAGTGCAATAAAGAGGCCGATCCCCCCCTGTCCCGCTCTTTTCAATCCCCTCTATCGATACCGAAGTTAACCCCGAAAATGATCCTCACGGTGGGCGAATGAATGGGTTGAGACAGGGGGTTGACCTGTGAGTGAATTCGTAGCTACCGTTGTGCACGGGGGAAAGCCCTGTTTTCAACCCCTACCCCTTTTATAGAGATCAAAAGGTCCGCCGAAACACATGTGCCCCCGGCGAAGAGCGAAAATTGTCGTTGGCTAGATCCCGAAAAACGAACTGTGATTTCAAAATGTGGGTCTGTTTTCTCCAGTCAGCGACGCAACAGTTGCTGCAGAATTTCCCCATGTCCACCGATACGAGACGAATCAAAATTTTCCCAACTCTTTTGGAATCATACGTTTCCTCAAATTACCTGAGAATTGTTGCTGCTAGATAGTCTTAAGGTTTTCATTAAGGCGAGACTGTGACATAAACGTTTTCTTCCATCAAACCGGTTGTCAGTGGTATTAACAAAACAATAATATTGCATAGGTAAATGAAAAGGAGGTGGGAAAACTTTACGAGGAGCGTAAGTAAAGAAAACTTTAGGTATTATCTTAGGAAAAATGATCCACAGCAGTAGAAAAACCACGAAGAAGGGATAGTGAAAACCTTGCGCAAACCTATTGATAAAACAGGTACAAGTCGCCATAGTACTAGACAGTGTGAAGGCATGGTATATCGTATCCAATAAATTTGTATCTCCCGTGCCAATATTTGGTATCCAAGGATGGGAGTTACTAGGGCGAGGAAAAAATCTCCCGCGTATGACTGCAGACGGCAGGTGTCACTCGGTGACCGTGCATGCGTGATGAGATCCGAGGGTATTGAAGTTTGATGCAGCAAAGTCCGTTTATGCACGCTCCGTGCCTTACCATTTTCATGCACAATCATCCTCCTCTTTCCCCGTGCATTACCTTATATCTTCGGCATGATGCTGCACATGCTTCTGCCAATACACCCACCTTGTTTTTCTCCGCGTCGCTGACCTCTGCACCTCCGTCCACCTGCCATTAGGTGACGCCTCCTCGAGGAATTCCGTCTTTTTTCAATGCATGGACATTGGAGTCACCACGCCTATCTCCGTATCCATCTCTTTCTGCATATCCTTTGATCCCTGCTGTATGCAGATGTGCCAATGCTGGCGATAATGATAGTGCAGCCCACGTAGTTATTCGATTCGAAACGAGTGGAAGGTAGTGGTAATTTCAAGGGCGTGAGATGGGAAATTTTATTGAAAACGACGATGGTTATTATCAAGAGAATGGCTTGCGAACGTTTTGGTTATTAACAGATTTGCACAGATTTTGAGGAACAATCCTGTCTTATTTATTTTTACGTTCTACCCTCATGGAAATCAGGAATTAATTTCGAAGATTTATAGATAGTTTTGATGGATAAAACGTTCATTTACTAATAGTTGATATTATTTGGTAAATATAAGATACAATTATGTTAGTAATCTACTTATTTTCCCCATTATTTTACTGATTCTTTTCTTTTGCAAACATCCTCTTTCATTTATCACTCTCGAGGAATGCGCGTGACATATATTTTTCGTTTTTACTCTAAATTATATCTCGTAGTCGGTTTTGTTTTCTATATTTTACTTTGAAACTATTATGATAAGGTAGTTAGGTAGACCCTCACCTTACTGTATATATCTTGATGCATCAATTTCTTCTCGTTTTTCCAATCTGAAGCCCTCGCGAAAATCTTCATTCAGATTCCGATCAGATTTCCAGGAAAATAAAACCACATACTTTACCGAATGTACCGGCGTCCGAGGGGGGTTGTCGCGGAAGGATGCCTCGCTCTCCCCCGCAGAAAGGGGGATGATTACGGTATGCTTAGACATGAGGTGGGGGCGCTAGGGGCAGACGACTAACGCAGCGGAGCATGAGGACGGACTCGCTCCAGAACAATGGAAGGAAGGACAAAGAAAAAGGCGTTTTCGGGAGGGAGAAGACGTCTTGGTGTGACGCACGGGCATTGTCAAAGATTCTCTCAGGTTGACGAACGTCGCGAGTCTCATTAGAAAAACCCTCTCCAATTAAGTGTCACGCCGCGATTTTTCGGCGCCCCGAAAAATTTCCCGAAAAATAACGCCTCGGATCTATTTGCGGACCGTTTTCTGTTTCCGTCCGTTCTAGTTCCTCATTCCGTTCCCTGTTTGCTCAGTTAACAAGTTTGCGCCGCAAATTACTCGAGTTCAGCGACGTCTCCCCGCCCCTGCGACATCACCGGAGAAGTCTCCTGTGATCTCGCAAAGGGGTCATTGTGTGGTCAGTTCAGCCTTCCGGGACGGGGGGGTGACCGTATCGGAAAGGTCTTGCTTGCTTTCCCCCCGCGTCTTTATAGGGAGGATGCCGCGGTCGGGAAGGGTCCTTGCGGAAACGGGAGAATGCCTTAAGAGTGACGGCAGTGTTATCTTGGGAGTTGGACAAGGAGGTCGAAGGTGAAAGAGGCAAGGTGGGGTATGCTTAGAATGTAGGTGAAGGAGTTGAGCGAGTCGGTGGAAGGGGAGGATTGGGGTTAAGCGGCTGGCGTTTTAGGAGTGGGTTGGGTCGGACATTTTTAGATGGGGTGACTTTGTGACGGGCGAATGGGCGAGTGGACACAAGTTTTCCGTGTCCGAAGACTAGAATAGAGTCGAAAGGTGTTGGGGAAAGGGGCGGATGTTTCCTATTTCCACAGTTCTGAGAGTAAATGAATTTTTAGACGGATTTGTCGTGCACTATTCCAGCGGAAAATTTAATTAAATTTTATTTCGCTATTTCGACTTTACAATTCTTTTCAAATTTGATAAAACAAAACATTCACAAGTTTGAGCTTCATCGGTGTATCTAATTTAATCTCACTTTGCTTATTATCAGTTTGTGTACTACAACACTAGTACTCTATAGTAATATTACTAATGTTTTTTCTATCCCTTGCTTAAATTGCCTATCAGTAGATTGAGCGGTATTTACGTATTATTTGTCTGATTTCTTCAATTCTCAAAAAATCTTTATATCTTCATTATTCATTGTTTTTATATTTTAGATATTTAAATTATTTAGAAATTATTTGATATTATGGCGTCATTTGCTTCCCATATCGATCTATTATTATCATCATTTGAACTCCATCCTATCGATTACTATCGAGCTAACTGTACAAGAAATATATTTATCGATTAATTTACGCATCACGGTTAATTTCAACTGCTGTCCGCTTCTCTCCAAAATTAGATCCCCGTTTCTTTGTCGTAGTAGAGAGGGCTGTGTTTACTCAGGGAGCCATCCCGTGCGCTTTAGAACTCATCTCGTCTTCCCAAGTTGGTCACTTCTGCCGAGCGGGGGCGAAACTTTGATTCGGGTGCACAGTCTTGGACAGTTGGAAGATGGGAAAAGGGTTGAGGAGGGATGGTTGTTGCCGACTAAGGTCCTTTCGATCGATTCGATTCCACTCCATACCCCGCGGTCATTGCTGTCCTCCCTGCGAAGATCCCCGAGGGATTCCCTCCCAGCAACTTTCGACGAAACCCTTCCAACCCCTTCACGGAGGGGTGGGCATCTCCATTTCTTCCACCCTTTCAATTCCATTAAAGCGGGCCGATTGGACGCCATCCATTACTTCTCGCCCTGCCTTTTTTCGAATTTCGGATTGAGAAATGCTCTTCTCTCTCGCCACAGTTTCTTAGGGGCTCCGTTGGATTTTTCTCGCAGCTTTAAAAACTGCGTGACCGATTCTTGGAAGACTTAGGTCTTTTGGAAGCGTAATTGACCCCAAAATCACCGTTTCTTGGGCGTTATGAGATCGTCGTCGGATATAAACGCCCATAAAAGGCGTAAATCCTTACTTTTCTTCCTATTCCGTAAAGACCGCCGCCCTGCTCTTTCTTACCGGGTCGGGTACCAATGGGTGTCTCCTCTTCCATCTGTATCGAGAAGACGTGGTGCTCTTTATATTATGATATGCCGTTTATTGCGATATTGTGCCTATGGTACGCTTAAGCGAATCTATTATTCTGCTACACGTCCCTCAGCCATTCCGCATTCCGAACAGCGACGGGTTAACGGGGTATTTAGTTTTATTTGCAACCTCCTCCATTTCTATTGTTTTGTGAAATGAGAAACACGGTGAAGTTTAAGAGCATTGCTTCAAAAACAACCCTTCCTTGTATTCGTCTACATTCGCAACGTGTCGCTTTTGAGAAAAACTTCCGTATTGGTTCCGCATGACACTTAGCACATAACCGAGCACAGTTAAAAATCATGGGTTTGTTTTAATTAGGACGAGTTTAAGTCCCCCCGGGTGTTTATGTCTACTTCGCAGAAGAAGTTGATGACCATAGTTAAGACCCGAGTGAGAATCTTTAAGCTCTGCTGCGACGTATAGATTTAACGGTTAGGGGTCTCTTCAGAGTCACTATTTTTATTCCAATCCTTTGATCTATCTTCTAGTCGTAAGACAGTACAACTGTTAATAGTCGGAGTATTTCTGAAATATTCCTCTGTTTATTTACCAAAGCCTCCTTTATTGACCAGCCCGTTTCAGCAATCCCATAAATTTTATCATTACTCTCCTCGAGCTTCAGTTATTTTCTCGCTTATATACTCGAACGTACGCCTTGCAACCAGTGTGTCGTTTTTCTCCATCTGCATTCCTTCTGTTTATACCCTGGGTTATTTTCGCCTTCCATTTCCCACAACATTCTCACGGGCCAACTTCTCTCATCGTCCCCTCTCTCTTCGCATAAAACTAATACTGACCACGCCCACGAAATCACTTTCGTCACTCCATCACTCGGCCTCTCTCCCTAGTTTTTTCGGGCGAAAAAATTTGTTTGATTTACCCCGGACCGTGTTTTCTTTCTGGGAATATCACCGAGGGACGGAGTATAGGAGGGTTTGCCTCTCTTTCATGATATTGCTCTGGAGTAGGGGCGGCGGTTTACGCTTGTAGATTGGCATTTTCTCGCCTTCCCGACTTTTTTTAGTAACTTTGATTTTGACCTTTCTCTTGTAGTTTTCGTAGGTATTGAAGTCAGTAGTAAAAAGCTAAATTTAAATTTTCCAGTTTTGGTTGTAGTTAATTTCGTGGTCAATATCAAGCAATATATTTCATTCTGAAGAAGTAAGATTTTATTTCGTGTATGCCCGATAATTCCGGATTTTTTGGTTGACTTCTGACCTCAGGAACTCTTTCATTGCATTCTTTCCTATCGTGTATATAAATGGTTGAGTCCAGCGTATTTCCATTCATCTCCTGTCCCCTCTATTATAAAAGCTCGGCCAGAATCTCCTCGATATCATTCTTGCCAAAGATTTTTTTATCTTTCCTGATTCTCTCTTTCCCCCGATATCTCCTTCTTCGATCATTTTTTTTATTTTTCTCGTGCAAACACTTCGGAATTAGCAATATAGCCTCCCGAGATCCCCTACTATCTCCAATCATTTCTTATTTTTCTCATCCACCCTCCGTCGTCTTACATTCTCTTTCTACGCTATTGTTATCCTTCTCCTTAAGCTAATATTTTCTCCTCTCCCCACTTGGAAATTACTATTTTTTGTCTAGCCATCCTCACAAATAGCGTCGTTTATTTGTGAAGATTAGAAAAGGTCTGACTTAAATACAGTTTTGGACAAATATAGTCTTAGTATTCTTAATGGAAATAAAAATTGTTTCCCTAGCGGAAGCAATTTTTTTTCGATTTTGCAGGGATAGTTATGGCTTGAACGATTTAAAACATAAAAATAGTTCTGTCTTTATTTGACCGTATCTCGGTCAAGAATACCCATTCTCAATGTAAATTGTAAAAATCATACGATATATACTTTACTGCTTTAAGCAGCTAGACGTATTATAGTAATTACTAAGCATAAAATTAGATATACGTGAACCGATTTCTTTCCCTTATATGGACGGGTCTCCCGTTATTTTTTCGGTTCTGGGAAAAAGACAAAGGCAGGGAGTGTCACGATCAAGGGTGTGTGTGTAGGGGGGAAAGGCAAGCTTGCGTTTTTCATCTTCTCTTCCCTCATCTTTGCAACATCTTGAATATGCATCGTCGTCGCTCAAATATTGTTTCAAGGAATCCCGCTGCCTTCTTGTTAGCGTGTCCGTCGCCGGGAGAAGCGTGGGCCAATTCCCACGCAAGGCTGGGAGATTAAGGAGTGGCCGGGGGTATTGAAGGAAACGTTAGTGGTTACACAGCTAAGTACATTCAACAGCGAATGCCACCACTTGACACCTCTAGAGCCGGGGCTTTTTTCGCGCGTTTTGTTTATGAAAGCGGTGGAAAGTGCGTGGATGCTTTTTCCATTAGTTAGGCCTGCGACGGATGGAAACCCTTCATTGAGGAACCTTCCATTGAGTATCCTCCGCTCTTATTCAGAAACCCGTGTTTATTGAACGTAGAGCTTTCTCGCAGACGTTCGTATGTCCCGCTCCGGGAGTTTTGAAATCGCCCCGCGCTGGGGTACAAAGAGAGCGATGCAAAGACCTCTGTCAACGGACATGTCAATTTTTTTGTGCAGACCTCCGCAGGTAATAGTTCCATTACCGGCCGCGTATTCTAGCAGCGCCCCTAGACCGTCAAAGACTCTTTGTAATAGATGAACGCGTTAAGTTTCGTGTTAAACAGATATGGAAAGTTTCTTTACTTAATAAATCGTTGTTATAATGGATCTTATTATAATGCACTGAATACTGTAATAATAAAATTTTGTATCTCAGCGTAGCTCAATGGTACAGGTTATCAAAATCGAAAATGTTCAATCTTTTGTAAGTTCTCATAACTTATAGCTGAAATTTGAAATTGACGGTAAAATAATTATCTTCATTGGGAATGTTTATACTGAAGAAGAGAATAATTTTACTCCCAATAAAGGGATCTTTGATTAATCATTAATTCATATGAAGCCGAATATTATGACTGTGCTGCATTTCACGAATTTGTGTTTTTGAATCATTAAACCATAGAAATTTGCATTATATATCTATGGATATATATTCATCCAATCGGAACACTTTATAAGGCCGGGTAATAAACTCCAAGGTCGGAAATATCCTCGGCGAGAAGACCTTAAAAGACAAGTAGAAAGAGGACGATAAAGTAAATAGCGTTTGGATAAGGGCTGCGAGAGGGGAGAAGACAGCGGGGAGAAATTATGGCCGAGCTCTTTTGGGTCGAGCGGAGAGCAGCCACGAAAAAGCTCGGAAGGCGGTGATATGCAACCCCATCCAAAGGAGTCCACTCAACCTACTTAGCGCTCCACGCATCTTTAAATACTGCGATTCTATACATCGAGACCGAGCGATAACTCTCTCTGTCGCGATAAGTTAGTAATAAATCGTGGCGCGAGACGGTAGCGATTCGAAAACACTCCGCTGGCTCCATTTTCCTAGAGAACTTCAGGGTGGCCTTTAGCAGTACCTGCAGTGTACAGTGAATCAGTACTGTGAGACTACCACAAAAATAGCCGTAAAGAGATTTCGGATAAGAATTTAATTTCGCTAATAATTTCTATTACCTTCAACTGAAGCTCCAAGTGCCTTAGGTCATTTAAATAATAATTAATTCAAATTTAAATATTCGGAAAATTACACCATCTTCTTTCATAGTCATCCAGTGCTGTTAGATCAACATGTAAATAGCTGTAAAGGGAAGAATTTCATCGCTAATAATTCCTTACCTTCCTCTGAATCTTCAAGCACCATAAGCTACCTAAATACTCATGAATTCACAATTGATAATTCGGAAAATAAAAACACCTTCTTTCGTAGTAATCTGTACCCTTCTTTGAAACTAAAAATACATCTAAATGATCACGTCATCTTTTCCACCTTCACCACCCCTCTGTCTCTCTAATCCAACCCTTGCATCCCTTGTCCATACTTACCTCTAATTCAGTTCCCATGATTTATTCCCCCATATCTCTCCATTCTGAACGCTTCTATTCTGGATCCATTGTCTCTCTCCTGTTAGTGACACGCTTCTTTTCCTTGAGATATCAACACGTCGTCGGGACCCTTAATCAAGTTTCCCGACCGTTTGCTCGGTACAATCGAAGCGGAATAAAAATAGTCCGCTACCCCGATATTTTCGGACCGTGAAAAATCGGACATCGGAATAAGAGAAGCAGCTCTCCTTCCAATAAGGATTCTTATATTCGTTATGTCTTTTAGCTTCAATAGAATCTAAGTCCGGCGTAAATATACTGGGTGGAGGCTAACGGAGTGCATGCTAAGGAGGTGTTGTGTGTCAAGCAATGCACCGCTGCACCACGGGGGACTCGCATTCCCTAGGTGACGCAGTGCGCCCGTGCCCAGAGATCACCCCGCGGTAACCTCCCACCAACGCGTCCTCTTGCGTCCGCGGAACGGCAGTTTGCACAACTCCCCGGCGACTGTGCGTGTCACAGTTGAAGGCCTCCGGACTTTTTCTCTCCATCTCGTCTCATTAGTCACGGCCATAGACGTGGGATGACTCGCCTCAAGAAGAGGAGAAACACAATCGGACGTATACTGCCGAGCTAACGCTGTGTTTTAAATGGAAGCTTAATGTTTTCTCGTTTCCGAGCGTTTTTACGAGACGCAAGATGGGATATTTCCCCCAATTTTCGGGCCCCCTTTTATTTTCGCCGTTGTTTTCTCTCTCTCTCTCCGTGGCGGCGTGCCATGCGTTACACGCCAATTTTTCTCGGGGCATTTCGTTCCGTGACGCAAGAGCGTCCCCGATACTCGGGAAAAAGTTTATTTAAAAAGTTCGTTATCGCATCGCGGGGTAATATCCGAATGACCAGTGGATGGGTGCCAGAAACGTGGTGCAGGGCGCGCGGAAGCGATGGCTCACGTCGATAACTGCACGGTGGTTACACGTGCCCGTTGGTCAGCATGCCAAAGCTGGATGATTTACATACAAAAGACGATGACAGATGCTTCCCAAGGTGGCGTATCAACGAGGCCATCGCGGGGTTTAAACCGCGTCTTCGGAAGTGCCTTTTAAAGCTTGTTGTTTTCCTGTCGTCTCTCGGTTATCCAAGTGAATTAATTCCGCTTTGTTTCCGAATCTAGTTTTTCTAACTAAAATCCTATTTTAAGGGATTTATTTAGGCGAGTTCATTAAGTTAAAATCGTAATTTTAACCCATAGGTATTGACTATTCAATAGACATCATTTCCAGATTTCTCCAATTCCTATTTAATAGTACAAAGAAACACTCAAATTTCCGCACGAATATGTTGTTTCAAACACAAAAAAAATCGGTTATGGCTAGAAAAGAAGATACGTACTTTTCCGACACCGGTAGTTTTTTAATAAATCGTATGGATATTACAAAACGTTTCTTTACCTTCTTTATGTCGTTGTTCGTAGCCCGACGGTCCTTGATAGATCATACGAGTACTTCTTTTTTATCCTACTGTTCATTTTATCGAGCAGATGCCGGAATTCTCGGTGTAGGACAATCTTCTCGGAAAATCGCTTATCGAATCAATAGCAATCGTCTCGAAGATCTCTCTTTGAGCTCTGAAAGCGGGGCATTGATAGCTCTGCGGGGTTTGGCATTAAGCTCTGGAAAGGCGTTCTCCAGAATAAAAGAGTTGAGTGAGATGAAGGGCTTGTGAAGAGTTTAAAAGGGCATGAGTGAGGGAGTCGGCCGAGTCAAATCGGCGAAGTTTAAAAATGTTTTCGGTGGAAGAAATCCCTCACCGCCTGTTGAAATTTGGTATCTCACAAACGATACATGCTCGGGGAAACTTCTTACTACAGCATACGTCTGGATCTTCCCAGCACGCTTTCGTAACCAATCCCTTTGTCTCCCTTCACCAAGACGGATTGATTTCTTCAACCGGGGTTATTGTACATCTCTGTCAGAATACGAGAGTTGAACGCGTACTCAACCTTTTGTATTATTACATATGTCAGTTAGCCCGGAAGAAAGGTTGAGACGTTGCGCGCCGTGACGTTGATGAACGCGTAAAATTCCTCCTCTGAGAACACATCCCAGGAATGCGTTTTCGCCATTGTGAACAGTTTCTTTATTCCCGTTGAAAAATCCAGCGGCGCTGACCATTATGGCAGTGCCAGACTGTACCGTTAAGATCGGGAAAAAAATTGAGCGAAACCATTTCCTCCGCCCTCTCGTCGAATGTTAGCAAATAATCCTTTCACATACACCGATGGCTGAGTTCTTAAGAGAGGCTGCATTAAACGTAACAGGGTCAAAACCTCTCTCGAAATCTCCTCCCTTTCTTCCACTTAGGCCCTTTTCATCTCTCTCCTTAACCCCTCTCTCCGATACGCGATGCCATTTCGCCCTCTTGCCACTCACCTTCTAGTGATTTTGGCCCTCCAATGAGGCATTGTTGGCGAGTGGAGGTCGGCCATTAGTCGCCGTTGCCCAACAGATTTTTCCCCCCAACCTCCCACCGCCTCCCCCGAAGCCTTTTTTTATTCTCCGCCGATATTCCAGACGCTATAATCTTCTCCCTCGTTTCTGCAATCCCCCCAGCGTTAAGGCTTTCACCCTAAGCCGCAGCCATATTTTAATGAAACTCGATGTAAATAGAGTTCGATCAGGGTTCGGGTGATTTATTTTTTTCGCGTGGGGAATTTGAAAAGCCCTATCGTTCAACTCCTTGTCCATTTCGGAAATATTTTTGCTGTAGTTATTTCTCAACGCCCTCACACCCATCCATTGAATGGACATTATCATTGAGTTGTTGAATGTTAACAGTAGTATTAGACAATTGTATACAAGCACTCTCTTTAAAACTCCAGATTGCCAGGACTCGATCTAAAGGCCTTGATATTGTTTCAAAACGAAATTATTCTCTTGGTACTATTTCAGAATTATTTTCCAGTCAACCTAACTTTGTCTCGATTATCCGGGGTCCGTCTGCAGGTTACCTCTATGTTCTAGGCATTGCTTTCCGTAACATACTCATTTCCAAACCATCGTTGAACAATGTCCATAAACGCCCATGCTTATCCCATGGGAACTTCCTCTTCCCCTCTTCTGATATTACTCAATGTTTTACTTGCCATTAACTCAGAGAGAATCGAGTCTCAAAACTAACTTCATTCCACTCCACCCGATTCAGTAGTTTCTTCCGGCTCATCTGAAAGGCCCTCCTCTTTGATTCACGTCCAGGTCTCTTTCGAATGAAGAGTTTCATTAATTCTGGCAGCTGCGATTTGGACAGTGGTTTCCTCGTCCATTGTGGAGTCCGGGGCACTTTCATGTCGGCCGGTTGTTGTCGGGATCATCGATTGACTGGAAAGGTACTTTCCTGGAGAGGTTCGGCCCGCCGACTTTGTTCCGAAAGCTTTTCAGTTCCTTCCGAAGGCCGCAGAAAGAGACGAAGGACGATTTGTAAATCTTCATTGTGAGGGGACAAAGCGCATCACGCCACTGGGACATTAAGTAAGCGGTGGAAGTACTTGTACTCTTTCGAACGATGTTTCTTTGAAGAGCTGAAGGAGCCGTGGTTTGCGCAAGCGGTTACACATTTCCACAGTTATTTGAGGACGAAAGAAAGGAGTACATGTTGGAAATTGAAGTAATGCAACTTTGATTGACTCCGTCCGCGAATTACTGAGGTATTGTTCCTGGGTTTCACGTCAATTGATTGCGTTATGTCAATACTAATTATCCTGTTTGTAAACAGTAGCCATAAGGATTTGCTTAGGCGTAGGCCTGTTTGAACCTCATCTCCCACTCAAAGCGTAGGAGAGGGAATGAGGTTTACCAGGCAAGATGAGGAATGAGGTTCTTATTAACTCGGAGAAGAGCTTTCTCAAGATAGTATTCGCTTCCCATGTTGATTAGATTTATGTTTTGCCCTCATCCCCCAGTCAAAGTTTAGGAGAGGGGATGAGGCTTACTATGCAGGATGAGGAGTGAGTATCTTACTATTTCTTCGCCTCTATTAAGTCTTTACCGTAAGTAAAGGAGGGGTGTAAGAGGAGAAAGGACGAATAATGATGGATTAGGATTGTCAGAGTGTTGCGGGCGGCATTGGGACCCTTGAAAAACGGACCGAGGAAAAAAAAGATTCGACTCTGGGAATGAACTCCTTGGATGGCTGGTGTGCGTGGGTGCGGCATTGGGCGTACCGCGCTCTTTCTTTCTCCCTCTCTGCCCGTCACAGGAAGTCGTCTCCGCTTCCGCCCCCGACTGTCCGACCTCCGCCCTCGTCTTGGGCTGTTTAGAGATGCTCTCACTCCCCCCTCTACTCCCCCCTCGCGAACCACCTTTCCGCATCAACCAACCTTTATACTCCTCGACCTCGCCCGCTTCCTTTTTCTCCTCCTTCCTGCCTCTCCTTTCCTTCCCACCCCTTTATCTTCCTCTTCCTTTCTTATTGGCCGCAGTGTCGTCATCCCTCTGTCTCCAGGCGAAAATTACCGTTCCAACAAATAGGCTTTTTGCGACTGGACTTCTTAACCCTTCCACGGAAGACTTTGTATATTGTATCATAACCTATGTATTTGATAGTCAAAATTTCTTTCTTTATCGTTAGATTTGATTAATCTTGTTTAAACTTTCCTCAGTATTTTTCTGCTAACATCATTGCGTACCTAGGAAAGTATTGGATACCCCGATTTTCCGAAAACATTTTCTCTCCGAATTATTTGAAACCCAACCCATTCAATTCTTAAATAATAATTCTCCAATAAATTTACTTATTCATGCATAAATTTAATTAATGAATTACATAAAAGAATGAAATTATTATTTCAAATTCAGTACAATCTGCATTACACTCCGATTCTCGCGCGTTTAATTAAATTATTCTACTGAAGAAGGATTTCATCTTTTTCGGTATTCGAACCCGGCACCTGTAGAACAGCGACCCTAGAGTACGGTTTGTTGTTTGTTTTCTGGTGATTTTTTACCTTTTAAACCCATCAACTATATCCTCACCGAAGTCTTTCCCACAAAGTGATTCATAATCCATACCCTGTCCACTCGAAAACTTCACCACGGCAAATTACTCTCAATGTTCGACGCGTTACTTTCTCGTGTGGAGTAAACCCCACAGCAAGACGACACGCCACGCCACTTCAGGCTCCCTCAATTTTCATTCCATCTTCCTTCCTCCGCCCTAAAAATTGCTCTTCGGAATCGGTCATGCACGGGGAAGCTTCCCCGACTTCCTCCGCTCATCCCACTGACCTCAGCCCTATCGCACAAGAGCCACTCCTTCAGCCAATCGTCCGAGAAGTGCACCATCCGCTCGATTTCCCATGATTCCTCGCCCCTTTTTCCATACCCCTTCCCTTCCTCGCGACCCCTTTTTATAAAAGAAAGAGGGTCATCTCCTCTGGATGTTTATCTCCTCTTTGGCCCCTTCAAATTTCATGCGGCATGCTGCGAATAATGACGATCCGCTTCCCGTCCATGCACAATGTGTCCACTTTCGGCTGCGAGGAGTAATTTATTGCTAAAAGACTCGGAGGAGGTTTTCTTTTATCGGGACTGCGGACCCCCCTCGAGGAGGGCATAAACACCGCCCTGCTTCGATCGCTGCTATTTATTTATTTTATCGCGTACGACCGTAAGGGTGGCTGGAGATATTGCCTAGCTGACTTGCGACGATTTGAATTCACTTTTTTATCCTTTATTCGACTTTTTCAGTATTAAAAATTTTTAATTCTTAATACTTACGTGTAATTTACGGATGATTGTTCACTCACGTAGCTAAATGCAGTTAGTTTTGCAACGAGTTTGTTAGTAAAGATATTATTTAATATTATAATGAGTAGCATACTAGTTAAGGTAATCATCTTCTCCTGTTGGGTGGATAATTGCCTCCAAAAAGTCACTTAAAAAAAGACAAATGGCAAAAGTTATACATTCGTGTTGCAAAGATGATAATTCCTGTGCTTGGTACATCACAGTTTTCCTACAACGAGTTATAAGATGGATCCTTTCTTTAAAATTTTAATGAATAGTTTACTAGTTAAAGTAAAAAAATCTTCCTCTACAGAGTATCCTCCAGAAAATAACTCTAAGAAATACCAAAATGGCAATCCGAGAAATATTTGCCTTTCTTGACATTCTTTACTCCATTTCTACTAAAGATTCTTAGTTTTTAATTTCCTATTTTTTAACTTCAACCTCTCCCTAACCTGTAGTCACCCCACCTGCGAAGCGTCCACCGCAACTGCACGTACTTCATTAGTTCTCCTTCTCCTTTTCTTCTCTCCATTCTCTCTCTCTCTCTTCCTTCCACGGCAACCCTCCTTAGCACCTCCCCATTCTCCCTCCTCCCGAGAAAAAGGGATTTTTTTATGCAGAGTTTTACTCTTCCCGTCCCTCCCCATAATCCCCCATCTTCCTTTTCTTCTCGCCCCTTTCTTGCCCCAACTTCCCTCCGTCCCCTGAATAGAAAATGCGGTGAAATATGGACAAAAGGGGGATGGATCAAACTGCGATGGCGGTCTCCGGGTGATGAATATTCCTCCGGAGATCTCCGGGACGCTCCTTAAAGTGCGGTCACTTCATGAGAAGATTGCCTCCGAATTACCGCCCGCCCTTAAAAAATGCACGCCGAGGACTTCCCCGTCGACGATCCCCTTTCTTACGATTCCGAATTATCTTTCGTCTTGAGGACCGCTGCGGTCTTGGAAGGGGGGCGATGGAGGATTTCCTCCCTAATGAAGTAGTTTCGGATTCGGATACATGCGGGCCCTTTCTTAGTTATTAAAGAGGCAGATTCTTGGGTGGAGTTCCCCCAACACCTGGCCCGCCTCGTAGGAACGAATTAGCATGTGCGTTAGGTCGTGTATTTCTGTAGTTATGTTTTACGAATAGGTAGATCTTTAGTCCTTTTGCGTATATGGTGTAAATTTTAATCCACCTACTATTTGGTTAAACTGCTAAAGTTCATTATTATTGATATAGGAATTTATTGTAAAGGTACCCATAGTCTTCATCGTTAAGTGTGATGTTATGCGTCGGTATTGAAATTAAATGTATTTTTTAACATATAAATATTTAATATTACTTTCTATTTTCATAAAACATGAAACAAACATTTTTATAAATATGTTTCTCTTGAATGAATTATCATTCAATATTATAAGTGAAAAATACATTTTTTTGAATTTAAGCATTTTCAATGTCCAATTATTTTGGCCTTAACATTGTAGGGTTTCATCTTCGAAACACAAGATTGAAAAACAACATTGTCTTTAAAATTGTTGTATTATCACTCTAATTGTTAGAATTTTTTCTCTTAGTATTGCATTTTATTACGATAATTTAAAGTGCACATTGTTACGTTTCCAACCAATACGATGTTACCCTTCTATGCTATATTGTTTCGTAAATATTGAAATTGAGCCACGTAGATTATTTAATATATCCCATCTTTCTGTTACGTAGTCTCAAGAAAGAGATTGTCTCATTCAGCAAGCAGACAAGTGCGAGTCAGAAACATTCCTCCCGGAAAAAAGTTTCATCTCCGAAAGAAACTCAAACTTTCATCCCTCCCCAACCATTCCTCCCTCCTTCAAAGGATAAGCCATTTAAGCAAGTGTTTTACCCGTGCCCATCACTCTTCGTTACTTATTTAAAGCTACGCGGCCTTTGTGTCAGGGGATAGGTATATAGCGCTCGGACCTGAAGGAAGGAGAGTTAATAAGAAGTCTCGAGTGGGAGGGATTAAAGGAAAAGGGGGCAAGTAGTTTTTCTCCCTCCCTCCCTCTCTGCATGACCGAAGTTTTGTGGTCTACCACGCCCTCCTTCTACCCTTCCAGCTTCTTACGTGACTCGCCGACCCTTTCTTGCTGCGAGCGGACCGCGAACTTCTTTTGTCTTCTTTAGCGCCTCGCCTTTGCTCTCGCATCCTTTCTTCTTACCCCCTTCGCGGTTGAGAGAAGAGCTTGACCGCCCTTTCTTAATATTCATGCGCCCAACTTACGCGGCATCTCTGTTTTCGCTCGTATATCATTTCTTTTTTTACGTCTGTTTTCCCCGCGGAGCCAACCCCCCGTCCTAATTTGCTCTTTTTTTTCTTTTCTTTCGGTTTAATTTGGTTTGCGTTTATTCAGCGACCCCTTTGCTGGCTTCTTTTAATTTATGGCGGTCTTAACGAAAGGATGTTTGTTGACGGGAGTGAAACCGGCAGATAGGAAGATACTTGGTCTAGCGTTTTTCTCATTGTATCACCGATACAGCCAGTTAAATTCTTTCTATTACACTTATTCTGTAAAACAGGTGTATCTTACGGGCATTTTATTCGTAATTTACGCTCATGAGAAAGAAAATCGTATTGGGAAATCATACAAACGTTATCTTTTTATATATACGAAAATGTAACCGATAACCTATACAGAAAGGGTTTCCCAAATAAGAAAATTCTTCTTAATAATACTATTATTATTAAGACTAGATTTCGTGGAGTTTAAATTTTCTTATTGTCTAGCTATGTTTCCAATATAGGTCAGAGCAAAAAACATTAAAATTTGAAGCGAATTTTTTTTTCGACTGGTATTGTTACCGGAGTTGCGCTGTCAGGTATAGAAAGAAGTATGCCTAAGTATATGTAGTAGAGAAGGGGAAGGTGGTAGGAGGTGAAGAGAAAGCCCATAAGGGAGGGAAGCGAGGGGAGAGTTATGATTTTTTTCTATGTTCTCGGTAAATGAAAGTAACCGTCACAATCAGTGTATATTAATCCACAAAATCGGTTATACCTATATAGTCCCTTATCCTTACCATGCCGAAAATCACTACGCTGCGGAGATTCTTCCTCTAAGCGTGAATTGATTTTCGCATGCAGGGAGGCAGATTTTCTTCCCGTCGGAGGCTGGGAACGAGGGAGTGGACCGACCAAGTTTCGGCAAGACGCTGGTTGAAAGGGGTGCGTGCCCCCTCTGCATCAATAATACATGCATCGGGTGGTTGCGGAGGAAGAGTTTTAGGAAAAAATGGAAGACCCGTCCCGAAAATGAGTGGCCACTTTATAGGGTATGCGGGAATCTTCGCCGGCTCTGAATTTTAAGTCGCTGCAGCTTAAGATGATGGTATTACGCAGGGAAGATATCGCTCCCGAAATTTACGTTCATCGCCTTACGCTTGTCCCTTTTCAAGCCATCCATTACCCGTGAATAAATTTCGATTAGCGGGATATTGCGTAGCCGTAAGTTTATCGTTGGCTCTGATGTAATGGCTATATCTTTCTTTTATCCTCACTGACTTCAATACTAGTTGCAGAATAGTTATCCCATTTTCATAATCTCGTCATCAATTGCTAGTGGTTGTTATTGCTGCTGTCTATTTATCTATTATCTTAAGGAAATATCTTTTTGTTTCTGCCGTGACTTCGTTTTTATTTAATTTAATTTTGATCGTATTCTTAGATACCTTTGAACCCGCGAGCAAGGTGGAATACAATAGTTGTTAATCAGGTTGTAATGGTGTGGATGAAAAGTTGCGTCCAAAAATTAAATTTATCTACTCCGTAAAAGATACGATGAAATGTTAAAACTTTAGTGAATGCCGAGGATAGAGCGAATTCTGCCACGTGAAGATCTGGAGCTCATTTACCGAGATCCATTATGATGCCCTCTCGTCGTAAGCGGATACTTTCCCTCCTTCTACGTTCTCAGGAGTTGCTAGAGAAAGGGAAATTTCAGGGTCTTCCGCAGAAGAAGGGGGCGGGGAGATTTTAAAGAATAGGGAGACGATGAAGATTATGTGGACAGAGGGGATTTGGGGAGGGTCCCAGGGGGAGCGGTCATCTTCGGAACCGCCGAAGCGCTTCGAAGACATTAATGGGAATGAGAATTAGGGGAGTGGACTGGGAAGCGGAGTGGCAAATGCGTCGAAAAGGGTAGCCCCAGATATGGGTTCCGAAATCTCCGATATTTTGCCTCGCTTATTGACAACGAGATTGGTCTCCCAGGGAGACTTGGGAAAGCCTTCGGTTTAAGCCAATGGTTCTTGGTTCGATTCCTAGAGAAATAAAATTAGTCCATCTTATTGGATTGGAAGTTTGCAAAGCTCTGTCTCCGTCATTTAATCCAATATTCATGACGGAGTAGATGATATGGTCCCCAACCCCGATCCGATTTAATTTGCCGGCCTCCTGTGACTCACCAGGGGCCCAACAGGAAGGGTCGCGCCCCCGAATTTTTTCCTCCGGAAACCTATCCATTATTGTCCGCTTATTGATTTTATACTTCTCGCATAACATCCGTATTCTCCCGGTGATGTCATTTCGCCAAATCTGTCCGAGCGTGTATCCCGAAGGCTGTAAGGTAGCATACCTCATTTCGAGAGAATTTGGCTCACAACGCCCCCGCACTCGGCGGTGTTCGTCGCTTTGTAGTACTCCCCCTTTCCAGTCTCCATCCCCTTCCAGTGACAGCAGCGTCCGGCCGAGTTTCCTACTCAGAGTCTCGCACGAAAATTACCGGCTTGACTGGCATTAATTCCATTCCGGAGACAAAATTTAATAAAGAGTGGTCTCCGGAGAGGGAGAAGTTGGGGAAGGAATACGTTTTTTTACTTTGCATTCTGTGTTAAGGACGTTCAAGGTTTCGGTGCACCAATAAGTCTATCCCTAATAAAATTAACGAGCCGAAAATTTCAAGGTGTGTTCGTACCAATTCGATTCTTTCGATTAGAAATACTCATATTCTGATTTCCTTTGATAGGCAAATAAATTGATAAAAGACCAAACGATGCCAAAAGGTAACCTCATGGCTTTAGAGATGTGAATGTCGCTTGATCAAATAAATTTCATGTCAATAAGTATTCATAAAATTAACCCCAAATTATTGTTGAAAATCTATTTAAAGGTGTTTTTCAGTGGATTTGCTATCTCAATCAGCCAAGCGAATACTCACTGTAGGTTTCTTTAGGATTAGTGAAAAGATTTATGTTATACTGTGGATCAGGAATATTACGTATAAATTTGAGTGTATTCCTAGAAAAGTTGAATAAATAAAATTAAAATCATCATAGGAAAATAACTCTCCTATAAGTCTCTTCATAATCTATTTAGACACATCGTTTTAAGTTCTCCATCAGGGAAAATTTAAGATGCAATTCAAAAAGCCTATAGTTCAGGGGATCTACCCATTTTCTCCACAAGTTTTTCGTTGAAATCTTCTCCTACGAATCTACTTCTTCCCAAGTTTTCTTAATAGCGATTTTTCACCAGGTTAGAATAGGGGCGAAATAATTAATCCCAAGGGACTGAGCTTCCTCGGCAAGGGAAAATATCCTTAGAAGACATTTCACTACGCTCCTTCGGTCCGAAGAGTGGAGGTATCTCATTTCTTGGGCCAGTCTCATCGGCGGCGTCTGTAAGTGACACCCTATCTCCTTGAGATTCAAAAGGAGGATCCCGTAAATGAGTCGTCCGCTGAGAGAAAGGGTTTTGGACCTCGGAAACGTGTCCGCACGGTCATTCCGAGAGAGTCTCCCCTTACCTCTTCGGAAGTGGACAAAACGGTATCGTGTTCGCCTCGGGGTAATTTAGAAGCGCGCCCCGCGATATTCTCGAGTAAACGATTTTCCGTGACTTTTTCACGGTCCTTTGTTTACCGCTATTTACAATCGCGGACTTTTAATTTATCGCGTTGCCAGAAGGTGAAGCCAAGTTACGCGACCGGGGTAATTAGCCTTTCGCCATAATTTTGGGGGACTTAAATGCGTGCCTCCCCTGATCATACAAGCTGCGAACAAATATATATATATACACACGGCAGTAGAGGGGAGAAGTTATGAATTTTGCTCATCTGAATCCTATTTTATTTTGGTCCCCATCCAAATCACCTCTTACGAGATGTTCATATATCCCGCGCCTCTTTATCCCACACCATCCATTATCGCTCCTATTTTAGGCTTCAAAGTATCCCCCCATAAGCTCCTATAGAGCCTCTCTTTCTCCATGGGGACCGCTTTTACTTTGTATGCACAAAAAATAACCCGTCTTTCCATATTTCACATTTTTATAATGGGGTCCCCGCCCCCGCGTCCTCACACGTCCACGGCCATGAAGAAAACCCTCACTCCCCGGAGAACGCTATTTAAGTGTCCATTTGGGGTCGTGTTTACTGGGCCACGGGGGTCAAGGGAGGGCCGCCGCCCTTCCGCTCCCTCTCCCCCGCACTCAAATCCGAGTGGATTCCGGAGAGGGTGGCTTCCCGTTTTTATACGATTCCATGCAGCGGGCATTCATCTCCTCGCACACTTGTGCCTCGTTGACCTCGCGGCAGGATAAAAGGAGCCGAGCGCCGCTTTTTCCAGGGGTCCGGCGTTATTTTCGGAACATTAATTCACTCGCCACCTCGACTCATTATGCGCGGTCCATCGGGCTGATTAGGCGGGGTAAGGCACCATAAATTTCGAGGGCTCCCGAAAGGGCGCGACCCTCCTACCAAGGAGGAATATTTAGTGTTTTTAATTATGCTTGTTATGACGTACGTTTGGGCACGGGGCGTGATTAATTCTCGAGGGTGAGGCCGGCGTCTTAATTGGGGTGATTTAGAGGCTGGTGTGTGGAGAGGGTCGTGGTTATAATTTCTGCATTTTATTTAATGTCGCGTCGCATCACTTCGATGTCGCATGTGGTCGCGTCTCGTCTTGTCGTGTCTCATTGCTGTCGCGCGGAGTCTCGTCACGTCTTCATTCCGCTTTAGTGAGCCATTTCCGTTGGAGAAATAATGAGATCCTCCACTTTACCTTATTCATTATTCTACGCATTTTCTCCCTCCTGCTTCCATTCGTTATGTTCTATTCTTGACTCTCCTCCCATAACTTTCCGCTCGGTTCTCGCGCCTCTCGAGGTTATCATTCACCCTCATCCTCGGCACCCACAAACCATTCCCGCTCCTTTTCCCCCAACGTCCACCCCATCCGAACATCGCCAACGCATAGCAATGTCCCGTGGACACATCAGTCGGCTACCCAGGGGTGCCCAAAACTGCTTAAGACCTTATGGACTGGCTCCTCTCCCATCCGCCTCCATAATCCCTAACGTTAAGAATCGCGTGAGAGAAATTGCTCCCTCTTTTTTTTATTTCGGCTATCCATTTTATCTCCTTTCAGTTACCGCACGACGTTTTTTATTAATGCCCCCCCCCCCTTACGCGGAGGCTTTCTGCCTCCCGCGTTTTACGCCCCCCATATCTCCTCCTTTTTTCAATAAATTCCCCTCCCCCGGGTATCGAATTATCGGCCGCGCATTCCGCGGGGAATTTACGCGGCGAATTCATAAGCGGCGTGTTTCCGGCATAATTCGGAAAATCCACGGTATTTCCCGGCGTTCCTTTCTCTCCCAGCGACGTGCCCCGCACTTTAGGGGGACCGTTTTTCTCCCCCCCCCGCGACGACACCTAAAAATTCACTCTCATTTTCAACCCCTGGTTCCTCTCACTTAACCGCCCACCGCCGACCGAGAAAAGGCCGGCTCCGCCCTGATCGCCCTCCCGCGCACGCGATCCCGTCGACCGCATATTGCACGGAAATCCTGACCGGAAGGGAGGGCATTAAAAATGACTTCGGGGATGCCCCCCCGGCGCCTCCCCCTTCTTCGCCGATTTTCGGCCCTTCGCTCCCGGGAAATTTTTATTAAGTGCCCCCGCCTCAAAACGACTTCGGAGGTCCTCTTCGCCTTTTTTTCGTTACGGCGGAATTCTTTACGAGGGCGTAAATAGCGCGATAAGTCCCCCGGCCGGAGTGGTTTCCTCTCACGTCCCCGATGGCCATATTGCGTCGCGAAGTGGCTTCCATAACGCGGGCGCGTATATATATTTCCTCGTAATAAGAGCGGTTTATGCGCCCAGGGCCTTTATTGCGCGGACCGGTTACTCTTTCGTATTTTCCCCAGCCCCCCAGAGCGGTTATGATGGCCTTTTTTAGGGATTTTGCGGACGCTAAGAGTCACGGTTTATTTATAATGCGACTGTCGCGAATACAGAGAAATTGACGTTCTCAAGACTTTGATGCTCTAGAACCTCCTAATTTGCATAATTTACGACATTCATTCACGGGTTGGGAACTAAATTAGATATTGGTGAATATTTTAGTGTTTACGGATTTATTTATGTGCTAAGTGCACTTTTAGTTCCCATTTTTGCATATTTTCTTTTCGTAATACTTGTACTACGAGTATAAAGTGGCAGATACGTGGTGCTAGCCACATTACTGTTTATTATCAAATATCATTGACCTCAGACTGTTTAAATCAAGCACTAGAAGCCTTATTGTACGAACTCTCAATTATGAAACCATTATCAATTTTCGGTATAATGTATAATTTTTAGCGTGCACAATATCGTTATTTTTTTTCGTTTTACTTCTATTTTTCCATAATTTTAAGTGCGAAGTTCAGGGAGGCGTATATGGCATCGTTAATTGGGTGTAAGGACGTAAAAATACCGCCGCCACTCAAGAAGAGCCATAATCTGGATTCCCTCTGCAGCCAAAGAGAGCCATTATCGGACAGCCCTCTGTCGCTTTTTTCATCCTTGTCCGCTCTTAAAAGCCCATGCCCTCCCGTGGTCACAACAGCCCACCCCACTTCGCTAAGAGAATGTCTAAGGTCCATTTACCATAAGTTTTTTATTTCCCCGGAACTCCCCGCAGCTTCCAGCTATTATCATCACGCCAGGGCGTTTTTCTTTCGTTTCCGTGGATGAAGGATATCCTCTGGTAATGGCAGATCCACGGCTCCCGATGGCCGCGATTAATGAGTTTTCTCGGGATAAATTTTCTTTAAACGCTCGAGGTCCGGCTGGCGGTTCTTCTGGGAAGTCCGCAATTCCCCCTAAGGGCAATTCCACCCCTTGGCACTGGTCGGACCGAAGGGAGGCAATCAGTAATCCCCAACGGCCAACTTCAATCAACTTCCCTCCTCCCACACCTCTCTTCTTCTTTCAGAGGTCTCCTCTATACTTCTGCCACAACGGACATTAACTGTTCCTCGCTCACATTACCACTTTTCCACGCCCTCGGAAGCCTGCATCCATTCGTATATCAACTCTGGACTTCTCTCGCAAAGTCTTATCTCTTACGCCTGCATCGAAGGGTTCCCTCACTGTGTGTTGTTAAGCAAGGAGAGCATTTCTAACTAGGTGGTCGAGATTTTAACCCATTTCGATTTTCATTTTATTTCGTCCGGATGCGCGAATTGACTTGTCGAACATCTTTGTTTATGAATTGTACGCTTTCTATGGTATTTCATTATTATCACTATTTTATACTTCCACGACTTTTCTCCGTGTTAAATTAACAACATGACTTACCAATAAGTTATGGATTAACAGTAAATTCAATGGTGTTTGTAATTGACGAAGTGAAAATTAATGAATCTACTTTTTTAATGAGCTAAACAATTTAACTGATATACAAATGCACCAATGACCATAAGTGCTAACTGCAGCTTTTTTCCAAAGTGAAAACATAGGTTTTATAACCCATTAAATAGTTCTGTGAACTGTTTACAAGTTGTCTCTTTATTATTTTAATACGATGGGTATGATAATAGTTAGGTTTATTAGTCTCAATCTTTCACAAAAACAATTCGATTTATATATATAAATATGTTAATCAATACTTTTAGCTCGTGCTAAATTGATTGTGAATCGCAAATCACACTGGGAAATTATTCCCCATGGTCCTTATTCACAACTGGTGTAAATTCGAGGACGTTCATCTTCGGTTTGAAGACCCATAATTCGGAGGGCTTTCCCCGCTTTCAAAGAATCGGTAACATCTGCAAGACCGGCCATCGAGTGCAATGATGTTCATCGAGAGTGTCCCACGATTTTTTTCCGTTTTTCTCCCCCAAACTTTCGGCTCGAAGGGGGAGAGAAAATATCGAAGGGAGGGATTGTGGTAGGCTTAGGGATCACATGGGGAGGATTGATTTCAGCAGCTTGTCGCTCAAAATTCGAATCACATGTTGAACCGAAAGATGTACGAGATGGGGTGCTTTATTTCTCGAACATTTAGGGGGAGGAGTAAAGCAATTTGGACCATCCTGCGGAAATTCCTAAAATGCTCGGATTTCTTCCTTGTGTTCCGAATATTTTTTTGATTTGATCTTTCTCTCGATTTCGTCTAAACATGGGTCATGCTTGTTACCCATAAGCGTTAAAACTACTTGATATATGTCCTAAGCGAATAGTTCCAATGAGTTAATCCTCTTAATGCCCATTCAAACTATCCGTAGAGAACTCTTTCCTCGCCGCAGTTACTCACCTTGCCGCAAGGTAGCGTCGAGGTGAGTTAATGAGAAGGAAGGCTAATAGATGGCGACAAGGCACGCTTCCCTCACTCTCTTTTAGCACGCAGACTCGTAAGTTTCTAAGTAGAAGTTAAGAACTTACTCCAAGAGGTTTAATACACTCGTAGAAGTGATTTTGCAAGATGGACTGCCGAGTTTGTCGCGACTAGTCAAAGAGTACAACGTTATACTTTCGGATACAGCTGTATCTTTTACCACATCTTCGATTTCTATTCATTGCTTTCGAAGAAATTATTAAAGATAAATTCTATAATGGAAAATACGGTAAATTATACTATTAAACTTGTATTGATTTAGGTTGAAATGCGCTGAATAATTTTTCCTTTATCTTGAAGACATAACTGATATATATCTCAATACAAATTTTTCCCCTAAATATTATTTAGAATTTTCTACGTTATTATTATATAAAGTTATCTGAATATCGTAATTTTCTTGGATTTAATTACATACTTTTAGAAGCAATCACTAATCAGGCTCATTTAAACTCGCGCTTAAACTCACTAGTACGGGTAGTGACACCTATGTTATACCTTCTGTATTTCATCCTCTACTTATAGATATAATCTGGCGGGATAATTGAATCAAAATATGGTCGAGATTTGTCTCGTATGATCAGAATCATTTCTTCGTACGTCTAACGGTCATCTTCCGCTTGGTGCAACAGGGAAGATACATTTCTCAAGGGGAAGAGCAATGATGATACTGAAGGGAAGTAGGATATGGGTGTAGGACCTCGGACGACACCCGGATGTGGACTCTCGCCCGTCCCTCACAATGGTCTCCTCCTCCACCCTTCCTAAATGGCCACTTGGCAACGGGAGTAAAGAGCAACCGCCTTCGAAATTAAGCCGGGAGGAGCTAAGGGCAATGGGAATACCCATCCGGTGATCTCCAGCCAATGTATTCCAGGAACCGATGTCATGGCATACGACGCATGTGTAGCGAAAAATGTTTCTCTAAATAAGAGATCTTACGGGAGGAGACACGCTTAGCGAAGTAGTAGTGAAAAGGGTTAGTTGAGAGGTTGAGTGGACCAGGAGCTTTCAATAATGACAACAACTCATCTCCGGGAGACGCATATAATTACGGCAACGGTTCTCAGACCGTCTTTTGTTCGCATGCACGTCAGGAAGGGTAGATACGAAGAGGATATGGAGAGAGAAGTAAAATTGCGTCCTTTATTCCGATTCGCTTCCTTTTTGCTCTCTCTTAAGAGGATAGTCCGTTTTGTCTCCGTTCTTCCTCTCTGTTTTAATGTCTCCTCGATTGCGAAGTGGGTATTTCTTTTCATTCGTGAGTGGTCACTGTTTCGCATCCTCCATTGCGTAAGCTTCTTTAGGTTTCAACTTTTGAAAGTAGCAAGGATTGTTTCTGTGTTACTGTAAATGTATTGCTGTATGAGTTACTCTACTCTACGACACCACTTTATTCTCGATTATTCTTTTCTTTATGCAGTTTTCGCAATGTAATGAATTTCTTGCAATTCTTATGCCACTGTATACTTAACTGAGAGTCTAAAAAAACGTATTGTGATTTACTCAGTAAACTCAAACTTATCGACTAAATCAATCGAAAATTAGCTTTTTTATGTACTAGCTATTTTATTTTCTTTACCTGTATGAGAATATTAGCCAAATCCAAGTCGATAAAACGTTAGATAAGTTCCGGTGAATTTAAATATTTTTTGTCGCAAAATTCGCCACAACTACCCATTTTTTCATTCTCATCATGGTAAACAATCCATCCAACGACGGTAGGAAGAATGGGTACATTTTTCCAAATGGATTCTCGGATTATTATCTTGAAAGCTTCATTAGCTTTATTACCATTAATACCATCGAATAAAAAGTATTCACCCCCGCACGGTCTCTGAGCACCATTTCAAATTGAATGAGCCCCAGACTCCATCAGTTGCAAGGATTCACTCGATCGAATAACTATAAACGCCGAGTAGGGCTCCTTCATTCGTCGTCTTTCCCTCCACCGAAGATTGCATTCCACTGCTCGCCATTTCCCTCGTCTTCCCTTCCGGTATCTTCCGCGGTGGTAAACTGGTGTAGTTGTGCGATCTCGGACGTGCCTCGTCGCCAGCAACTCCGACCGAAACACATTCCCGCGCTACGTGAGTTGAGAGGGGAACAGGACCGTGCGACCCGCGATCTCCTGCGCCGTCGGCGGCGGGCGACTCCGGCGCGATTCCGGGCACGTCTTTCCGAACGCGAGCGCCTCTTCCTCAGAATTTCCGGTCCGTGTTACATTCCTGAATTTTTTCCTCCCTCTTCACTCTTATTTTCTCCTCCTCGACCTTTCATTTCGCACGGCGGATCGGAAGAGGCAACTGATAAACCGATCTCGATTCCGCGCCCGGAATAACAATGTCCTCCGCAGATCGCGGTAGATTTCCAGAGTCAGTTAATAGGAAAATAGCCGTCCAAACTGGCGGCGCGGGCAATTTTTCTCGATCTAATGAAATGTGCGGTAGGTAAGATGGGGCTATGTGATTCAGTCCACGGAGTATACCGGGCGCCATTCATTAATTAGAATTCTGCTCTACACTCCGCGGGCGGCTTTGGCGGGTTGAACATTGGGGAAAGAAATGTAGGCATTGCTTCGGAAAGAAGTTATGTAACTACAGCACTAAATGCTTTGGGATTAGGGACACCGAAACTTACGTAATCTAAACCTCATTAAATCTTTATCATAATTGGCCTCTCTAATGGTGTACTATTCATCGATGCCTGCCCTAATTTATGATAGTTGATTATCATTAGTTGACTAGTTAACATGAATTCTAAATTATCATATCTTCAAATGTTTATTGCTCAATTTATTAATAGTAAAATTTGTTTTTGTACTATATATCAAACTTATTCACTTCTTATTCACTTCACTCTAAGAATTAAGTTTCTAATTAAGATAAAAAAATTATGCCTTTTTGCAATTCTAACGAGCACTTTCTTCTTTTTTCCAGAACCGAGCAATTACCTTTGCTCCACCTGCAAAAACCGATTCGGATCTGCGTGGACGCTTGTACAGCACGTCCAGACCAACCACGGGATCAAGATCTACGTGGAATCTTCTCCCTTGTCCTCTTCCTCTACGTCTTCCTCGACTTCAGTCTCATCGCTGTCCTCCGGCAGTGGGCTTTTAGCCGGGACATCAACCCCTCTCTCAGCTCCCCCGGCCCCGAGACTCTGCGACCTTTCCCGGACGCCAACGGGTGCGGGAGCCTTGAGCGCTGGAGGACTCGCAGCTCTGCAGCCACCGATTCCCACTTCCTCGGCGGCACTCGCGGCGGCGTTGGACCCACACAACCCGTTCGGGCTTCTCCGCATGCCCCTTGGGGACAGGCAGTTCAACCCTCACGCTCACCATCCCCATTCACACCCTCACGGGCCTCCTCCTCCACCACCCCCACCTCCTCATCATCATCACCATCATGCGCCCTCTCACCATCACCACCCGCACCACCACCACCAGCCGTCTTCGGTGGCCCCTCCTCCTCCACCACCTTCCCACGTGGCCAGTCCCTTTTCGAGACCCGCCTCTAGTCACGACTTCCGGATGGAGCAGCTCGTCTCGGAGCAGTTCAGACTAAACACACACCATGCCCTTGGACTCGCGGCAGCAGCAGCCGCGGCCGCGGCTCAGTTTGAGCCTCCACCGCCTCCAACCAGTGGTTCCTCCACGAGGCCCCCACCGCCTCCACCGTTCCAGGCAGTTCCTTCTTCCACCTCTACTTCCGGCAATCCATTCGACAGAGCGGCGGCGGCAATGGCTGCAGCAGCCGCGGCGGCCGCAGCAGCAGCAGCAGGCGAGCCCACTCCAAAGCTCCCCGTTGGACTTAGTTCTGAGCCCACATTGGACTTCTATTCTCAAAGGCTTCGCCAGTTGGCGGGCACCAATGGACCCGCAGTTCCTCCGGGTGCTACGCACACCAGCCCCAGCTCCGGGGAGCCCTCATCCCCTTCCCCAAGGAAGGCTATGCTGACTCCTCCCTTTGCCACCAGTCCGGGAAGCTTAGTTCCGCCACCACCTCCTCCGCCTCCTACCCCAACGAGGCAATCTCCAACTGAGTCAAGTACGCCGAGACCTGGCAGTCGCCAGTCACCCAGCACACCAAGCAAATCCCGCGATGACTCAACCCCTGGACTCCCTCTTTCTCTTCAGCTGCCAGTTCAACCGGCGAGACCTCGATCTGCTTGCACGCCTCCAAAGGCTCCTCCTGAGGCCCTTCCTCCTCCAAGACCAGCCTCTGGGAGGTGTACGCCACCCTTAGCTGTTGCCACTACTCCATCAACCCCCATCACCTCTGCTGGAGCTGGTGGAAAGGGAAGCGGCACGATGAATCGCCTTCGAACCTGCGAATTTTGCGGAAAGAGATTCCGTTTCCTAAGTAACCTAGTCGTTCACAGGAGGTCCCATGCGGGAGAGAAGACGTACACGTGTTACATATGCAAACACACCTCCAACGTGCCCTCTAAATTTAGGAAGCATATGAAAGCTCATAGACGAGATGCAGTGAAGGCTAATTCATCCAACACCGAGTCTGACGAGAAGGAATCCGGAGAGGAGAGCAAGAAGGATACCTCCACCGGAGATGCTGCAGAGTCCAATGAAGAAAATAACAACGGAGAGAATGGTTCTGTCGCTGGGTCGGTGGAAAGCAATGAAAACGATGCGGAGGACGATGACAATGAGGTAGATGACGATGACAACCTCGAGGAAGAGATGGTCGAAGACGAGGAGCTAGAAGATGAGGAGGAGGAGATGGAATTGGAGGACGATGATGAACAAGAACCGGAGGATGAAGAGGAAGACATTGATGGCGAAGGAGAGGCACCAGAGGATCTGACCACCAAATCAGCATCTAGTGTTAACTCCACGCCTCCCGATGCAGTATCGTCATCTCGTTTAACCTCCACACCCAAACCATGCTCTCCCCTTCCCGGCAAGACTTCCGCAGCTGCTGCCGCCGCTGCAGCCGCAGCAATGGCATCTTCCGCAAGTTCACTTGTCGGAGAACTGATGGACAAATTTGGGCTCAGTAATATTGCCCAATATAACGAAGCTTACAAGCAGGCTCTTCAGGAATCTGGAGGCAAGATGAGCCAGAAGGAGGAGCGTCTACGCCTCTCAGGGCAGCGCTCTAACGCACTCAACAACATCTGCGACAACAATAACATCGGAGGCAAGATGTCTGGACCACCACCACCACTCCCACCCCCACCGCCTTCGGTATCAGCTGCCGCCGCTGCTGTGGCCGCAGTTGCTGCCGAGAACGGTGTCGATAAAGCGGCATCTTTGAGATTTCGCGAGGAGTTTGCCAAGGGCCTCTTGGGACATGCGGCACCGCTCCACGACGCCTTGGGACCACACGGAATCTTCGGCGCAGCATTCGGACCGGACAACCCATTTGACGCCACCAGCAAGAGATTGAAGTTGGATTTGGACAACCACTTGCACCACCACCATCACCATCAGCTCACCGCCGCCCTCGCAACGAGAGGAGGCCACGCCAGTGAGAGACTAGACGGACTGTACGCCGGCCTATGGCTTCCAGCGATGGCTCACGCGCCGCGAGACATTTTCGGCGGCGGCGATACTGCCCTCGGGCTCGAGCATCACCACCACCATCTCCTATCCGCCACGAGATCCGGAAAGCCCACATCATCCAGCGATTCATCACACAAGAACTCCGGATTACGTCTGGGGGATTCGTTAGTGAGCCCCAAGCCAGGACCCAGCGCCTCTGCGGCGGCGGCCGTCGCAGCAGCTGCAGCCGCCGGTTTGAACCTCGGCGCCCTCGCACCAAGTCCAGCGGCAGCGGCGGCGGCAGCAGCAGCTGCAGCAGCTTGCTCTCAGCAAAACCAGATGAAGAAGGAGAGCAGGAGGAACGACACTTGCGAGTTCTGCGGGAAGGTGTTCAAGAACTGCAGCAATCTGACGGTGCACAGGAGGTCCCATACGGGGGAGAAACCGTATAAGTGCGAACTCTGCAGCTACGCCTGCGCGCAGTCTTCCAAGCTCACGCGCCATATGAAGACGCACGGAAGGCTGGGCAAAGACGTCTACAGATGCCGCTTCTGCGAGATGCCGTTCTCCGTCCCGTCGACCCTCGAGAAGCACATGAGGAAGTGCGTGGTGAACCAAGGGGGCAAGGCCCTCGGAGGTGGCGCTGGAGGACTTCTGCCCTCCCTCATCACCGGAGAGGACACCGGAGACTCGTCAGCGTCTGCGTCGAAAGACACCACATGACTCTTCCCCTGGGGAGGATTCCGCCACGTCCCTATGCAGAGCATTTACTGAAAGGAGGACCTCCTTCCCGCCGCTGCGATCGACGCGTGCCGGAGGGACCTTCTGAGCTTCTGCACCTCTAGGTGGAACCAAATGAATACAATCATTTCATCCTCCCTGGCGGAAGTAACTTCCCCCGGATTGCAACTGTAATATAGACAATTTCGAGAACCCTCGCAATGGACTTCTTGGAGTGTGCTTCGGCAGCCCGGTGAAGTGTGAAGTCAATGAACTCCTCTGTGTGTGTTTGTGTGTATCTAGTGAGATTTTTGAAGGGAGCGGAGAGATATAGACACTTTGTAAATGCATTTATCTCTCTCGATCTCTTCATGGACGCCCGCTGGCGACTTTGAGGTTGGTTTGTCAATTTCAGAGGTCCAACTTTCGCCATGTAAAATAATCCTATGTTTTGGAAACTTGGATAAACTCTGCTGTCATTCCAGCCCAATTCCTTTGCACCTCGAGATTGGTTCGCCTCTGTAAACAGAATCATTCTGAAAGAGTTGTCACGATCTTGTGAACGTGATTCTATTGTAGATCATGGCAATTGATATCGTTACTATATCGTGTTTTCCTCACCATTAAATATCTTAAATCCTGACTGTCCATTAATCTTTTGAAGGAAACGGATATTGAATGAAAAGAGCTCATTATCATTGCAGCCATCAATATGGAATGTTACTTTGGTGTTTCGCATCACAATGTCGAATCTCTTTCGATATTCATCTGTTTTATCTGGTTCTGACGCCGCAACATCGCTCGCAACAGGAAATCCTTAGCATTAGCGAAATATATTGCTCATGTCGGAGTTCAAAGGTCGTCTGAATCTCATTCCAGAAAATGTTAAACAAATTAAATCTTCACCGGACTCGTAGAGTAATTTCAGATTGGAATTAGTGAAGAAGCCTCGACTTTTAATCATTTTAAACGGGGCAATCGTATTTTTGGATCTTTTCCTCGGCAATCTCATTTAACGGATGTATGATTCCTCCTATCGTGTGAACTTATAGTTTGCATAATTAGAATATGCATTGGTCTAAATGTAGTACTCGATTTTTCTATTTCTCATGATGTCCCACGGTTGGTCAGCCTTTTAAAAGAGTGTAAACGATTTGGCATTAACTTTTTTATCCTTTCTGGTAACTCATCTCTGGCTTGAATGTTTTCCTTTCGTATACGTTGTCTATTTTGATTTTTTTTTAATTCTCCAACTCGGTAAATGCTTCCCTGTTTTTCTTTGAAGTCGCCTTACAGGACCAAAATCTTTTCGACTTGTATTTTCTGTATTTACGCAATGAGCAGTGAGATTAGTCGATGATCGTTAGAGGGTTGATTGAATGTGTGTTCTCTAAGAAGAAAGACCTACCTCTCTACATTCTCCACGTTTTATTTTCACAGGGTAATCGTTTCCAGTTTTATTTTTGGGTGAACTCAAAAAAGAAGTTGGGTAGAGAAGAGAAACGCGATGGCTCCCATCGTGGCATTTACTTCGTTGATTGCTCATCAAACTGCCAGGAGGTTAATTATGTAGGCATTCACTTTGAATTTATTCCTATTAATATTTTAGCGGGAAATTCACTCTGGGTTAAGGGGATTATTTGAGAAAACTCCGCGGCTTTACGCGTTCTAAATCTAAAATGACCGTCGTTATCGTTTGTTTCCGATGATTTTAATAACACAACACGTCTAGAACACTAGGCCCGCGTTCAAACTCCTCTGGTCTCCAGCCAGGTATATTTTTATAAAACCCTTATATCCTCTATCTGATTCTTCAGCCTGACTTCCGCCCTTTAAAAACTCATTGGGTTGAAAAGTCCTCTCAAATTTTCTCAGGAATTGAAAAAAAACATCGATTCGCGTTCGATACGAGTCGCATGTAAAACGACGGATTTATTTTGAATTCACGAGTTTTCTATTGAGTTTAGTTAGGGAATCCTCGCCATAATTTTGATGACTGCTTCTCGACTAACCTTGAAGCAGGTTCCACATTCAGTTGCGCGGTCTCCGAAACATTCCGAATCTCTCCAGGATTCACCGTTGTTTTCCTAAGCATGTTTAACTTAACTAGCAGCTTTAAAGATAAGCAGTTTCTACGCCAAGTGATTTATTTCTCAGCGGGGGCGACCGCATCGCGCCCCCTTCATTCCAAAGCCGATGCCGTACTTTTTATTGTATAGTTTCTCTCGCAAAGATTTCCGCGTCTTTTTAGTTCGTACTCCTCGTTTACTCGCCTCTTTTGTTTACGTAGCGTTCGACAGATGATTCCATCGCCTACTTATCGATCCGTACCTTAAGAAGACTACTTTTAGTCATTTAAAAAAGTAACTTAATTTGCAAGCGGCGTTCCGTGAGTTGTATGGGTTAAACGAAGTGTGAAATATGTAAATGTTTGTTTAAATGTAAATAGATAAAAGCTCCTATGGAATTATGTATACCTTAAACTATGAGGGAAGTGCTGGCAGCAGATCCGGCGTCGGTGGAAACTGTTCCCGTTGGTCAAATTGGGAAAAGCAGAGGGATTCGCTCTCATGTTGTAAAATAATGGACTCTATCAACACTGGTGTGTTTGTGACCTTGTTCGAGTGTTGATAATTGACATTGTTAAAACATTTGTACTCAATCTGTGTGGTGCGGGAGGAGCGGAAGGCCCTCCGCGCCTTTATCCAGTCGGTGGCGGAGGAGCCGAAGACACGCCCACCGTTCATTTTCCTGTCATTTTACAATGTGTGTGAGTGTGTGTGTTTTTCGGGACTTGATATTTACACGGGCACCATGTTCCTCCTCGAGTTAGTCTTTTTTCAATAGCGAAAAAGAGTTGTAAAATTGTGGACCGCCGACGGCGTAGCTGTGCGGGAGAGGGTGTGAAGACGGCTTGGATAAAAAACGTGTTTTGTTGATGCATGTCTGGTACTGTTATATGTTTCACAGTTTCTTGTATCCTGTGGGTCGGGAGAAGCATTTACCAAAAATTTAGAGGTTATTTGTATTATAAAAAAGAAGAGTAAAACTAAAAAAGAGGAGCCCCTCCGCAAAAGTCCTTCTCGAATGAGAGTGGAGAATTAAAAAAACGGGGCCCTTTTTATTTAAGAGTAGATGAAAAAAAGAATTGTACAAAAGATTTCGTAATTATGTTTGTTTGTATAGTTTCACGGAAATAGTTGTTTTATCTGAATCTGATCGTATTGTTGGTAATATCTTAGTGGCAATGTGTATTGATTTTACCCAGACATTTTCATTAACAGGGTAAAAAAATAAACTATTTAAAGATGTCATTAGAGCGTTCAGTTTGTTCCGGAACTTTCGACGGATCTTGTGACAAGTTTCCAGGGTATGCGAAACCTTTACTTTTTGATTTCCCTTAGAAAAACAATACCAACCCACCTTCCTAAATAATTGAAGACGTTTCTCGGATCATCGTTCGGGTTGTGAAACTTCGCGGTGCCCACGAGGCAATTTAATTTTTTTACGTTCTTCCCCCCCCCCCCCGCGTGGAATCCCCTGTACCTCTGTCTGTTTAGAGCGGCCGAGGCTTCTACGTCCTCGGTCCGTCCCGTCGGAGAATTCAACCGCCCACTTGCCGTTCAGGAATATTACGTGTGTTGCAGAAGCGCGAAGTGGCGCGCCCAAGTTCATTCCAATGTTTTCCTTTGGGGATAGAAAAGTCGCATGGAGTACGCGGTTAAAAGAGGTAGAGAGATCCTGTGATTTCCACCGGATACAGTGAAAAACTTAGGAAACCAAAGACTGGCTTCTGACGATTACTTTATCGTGGGTGCAATCAAGAGTTTTAGGGTAAGCAGCGTTCGGGAGTGATTAGGGGTAATAATTTAACAAAGGATATAAAAGAGAAACATGAGAGAGAGAGAGGTGGTTTATGGTGTAAAAAGAACGCACTTCGGTAGTACTGCATGTTGAGGAAGGCTTTAAGAGGGCGAGGTCTTTGTACCGCACCTGAAAGTGGCTTCTATCGAAGGAGGAGTAATTAAAAAGATGTTATAATATCAGGAGGAAAGAACTGTCAGTTCTTTTCGCGGTGGATTTGTTTTTGTTTCATGTCTGTTTGTTTATTTATCTTGTACATGTAATGTACCAAATATGCATACGTAGAATTGAGTATATGTATTTATGATGATTGTCAAACAGTTTGTTTTTATTAAAGGCTTCTTTAATAGACAGCTTGTGTTATCCTTTCTGAATGATCGCCATTGATTCCAACCCTAAATCGAGCGTAAACAAAGAAGACGCGCGTAGAGAATGAGATCTTTAGGTAAGTACGTGCGAATAAAAATAAAAGAGACTAAATAAATACAAATGAAATCATATAAAAGCTATTGGAGATCAATTAAAACGAAAGCTTGAAGATAAATGAAGAAATATACTTAGCATATGCAAGCATAACAAAAATATAAGCGATTAAATAAAAGATATAGGAGATAAATGAGAATAAAAGCTTGAAGGTGGCTGAAGAAAATATCTAAAAAAATAAAATTTTGAAATCTTACTCTTAAGGAATGAGCGTGCAGCATGAGCTGCAAATTGGAAACACTATTAGAAACACTTTCATTCCTACAAAGCCTGAACGAAGAAAGCAATATGCTATTGAATAAATAGAAATCCTTGTGGTATAAATGTAAATGAAGTAACTACACTGTTAAAATTGTAGTACCCTTAGCACAGCCTGTTGTCCGCTTCTCTAAGCTGCAATGACACTTATAGTATAAATCAAAAGTGATCATTAAAGGATAAAGAATTATTTCAGTGTTATTGTATAAACACGATGTCTAACCATCCTTCACTGAATTAAGGTCAATAAATATTATTATTATTCATCTTATTAAATTAATATATATATTTATTATTCATCTTATATTCTCAAATGTTATACATATGTTTCCATAAAAATTTGAATAAAGAGCTCCAAGAGTAGACTTATCAAATAAAAGAATTTTATGCGAGTATACTTTGAATTAATCTTAAGAAGAATAAATGAATGTCTTCTGATACATTATATTTAATTAATGAGAGTTACAAGTAAATCAACAACAAAAGTTAGAAGGGAAAATAAGTTCTTTTAAATTATCTAAGTTCTTTTCAACTATTTATTTAACGGCGTTCCACGAATTACGGCTTATTCACATCGATTAAAAATAAATACTCTATCGTGGCACATCAGATTCGCACAACACGTATTCTCTGGTTCGTCGAGAATTAAGTTCAGTCACCACTGACTTAAGTCGAAAACATAAAACGGAATACCTCTTTTCCTTACCCCATTAGATTTTGATTTCTGTAGTTATGCGTTTCGCCACCTTGAGCGGGTTACAAGGTGATTGTGTGAGTTCAAGAAAAGGCATTAGTTATAGAGCGGGTGCCAAAGGATGTGGACGACCAACTTAGTGGACTCGAGGAGGGAATCGCCTCAGCCTAGCAACAAGGTATGTGCAGATTTTAATGTTTCTCAAGAAAGATTTTCGTCATCCATTCACGTTAAATAGTCCATGGAATCATTTGGTCTCCTACGCGTTTTAAGTTTATTTTTCTTATTGCGGCTTTATAACGGACGTGACGGCGGGACGGTCTTTCGGCGAGTGGCAGTGGGTGTAAAACATCAGTTGAATCTAAACTACTTCCTTATTCGGTTATTGTCGCGTATCGTTCTAGGAAAGAATGAATTTTTAAAACGATTCGTGGTAGCATCTATTTCTCTTAACTTACGGTCATTATCGGATCGACCGAGGTAACAAGGGGGTTGCATGATACCGATTGTATCTTTGGAAAATGTAGTTTCTCTGAATTTATTAAGCAATCGCAGCCTAGCTTCCAATCTCCTTTCTTTCAAGGATTCCCAACCTACGTCTGAGAGCATTTTTGTAACGCTTGTTTTTTTTATCGTAGCATTTCTTAACAAAACGAACCGCTTTACGCTGCACTTTCTCGAGTTCGCGAGTACATGTTTCATCCGCTGGATCCCATATACTTGCCGCATAATCCAGAAGGGGTCTGACCAAGGTAAAATAACATCGCTCTCTCACCTTTTCATCGCATTTACCGACAATACGCTTTACAAAGCCATGCCTTTTACTTGCTTTGCCGCAGATTTTTCGAATATGCGTGCTTTAAGTTATTGTTGATCCCGAGATATTCAACTTAATCTACCACTTTTATATTAATTCCATTAATTTTTACGAATGATTTGGACGCAATTTTTTCTTTTCGAAGAAATTAACTACGGAGCATTTACCTACGTTAATATCTAATTCACATTTTTCGCACCACCTTTGGATGAGGACTAAATCGTTTGAGAGAGATGTTCGGTCTTCCTCGTTTGTTCAACGTCACTTTTTTGTTGTTAGAGTTGCTTAAGTGTTAGAGTTACTTACAAGTCATTAGTTATATATCTTCAGGAGATCGCGAGCCTATGTCGATACGGACCCAACGATTGACGCATGGCACGACGAGCTCGCCATTCCTCTCCATTAGAACGTTGCGTTAATAGGCTCTTCGGAAGAAACTTTGCCTCAGAGATCGACTCTCGGAAAGCTCACAATGTGCATTTAGTAAATGAGCTACTGAAAGTTCAAAATATTGAGAATAGTCACGGGATGGTCTGGCATGGATTGGACCGAAGGAATAGTAAAAATCAAGAATAAATCACTTGCACACTTTACCCTATTCCCCTATTTCATGACGAAATTAATGTCATTCGTTTTGAGCAGAGCAAATACTGAATAAATCACAGCAAAAGTTATTGACAGAGAAAATTCATGTAGTGAAAAGATCTTAACGATTCGTTTATGATAACAGGAATTTCTTGAATGGAATAACAATTTTGATATGCACTAAATGTTTTATTAATTGTGAAACATTTATTTTCAAATTTATAAAATATTAATCCTATATCTGTGCAATGCAATGAGTTCCTCCTTCCAGAAATGTAAAATGAATACAATTAGCAGATAAAGAAAAGGTGTTTTTACTTTGTATGTTGACAATTATTGAGATATAAGAGACTTTCACTTAGGTCTTGTGCCGAAGGACGAAATTTAAACCACTTATCTGTTATCCATGACATCATTATTTTATTGAAATGAATGTTTCGGATACATTTAATTACCTAGAAAAGTGACAGCTAAATAAAATATGAATGAAAACGCGTAATTCAGATATAATTGCATATTTAAAATCGTGTAGTATTGCACTATCATAAATAAAATTATGTTTTAATTAGGCAAATCAGATTTGGGCTCACATACGTAAAGAATTTAGATGTTCGACACCTCGAAAAGCATTGTAACCTAAGTTTCATAAAAAATATTCCTTCGCACTTCTACTTGCTAAGATACGTGAAATCACGCATAGTAAAAGTTATGAACAAAGAAAAGTAGAACATATACTGAAGACACCGCGTTATCCTATGTATGGATTTTCCTTTATCGATGCGAAGGTGAATTTTAAATGGAATCCGTTCTCAGTTCGATAATAAGTTAGCAAGACTAATTCAAAATTACATATAAATGTTTGTGATTACATACGCAACTAACTGGACATGTGCGTTCATCGATTTAAGAAATCGTTACGAAACTTACTGGTCTCGTTGGATACCCAAATCCTTTGTATAAAATAAAACATCATAAAATAACATTCGCCTGCTCATACTACGAGATAAACAATCTACACCTTACTGATTTAATGGATTATCGCGATTAAGCTCTTTCAGAAAAAAAGACAAAGCTTCAATACTTATTTATACTTAACACTTGATTAAATTCAGCAATCCCTCGTAAAGAGCAAGCAAAACTTCGGCACTTGATCAACGAAGACTAACCCTCTAATCATATTCTGTTCTTTAATTACACGATGTTAGGACATGAAAGCAAAAGTAGAGGGATTTAAACCATAATTGTATTGCCAGTAGTGTTCTGAATGAACTATATGCGCCATTAATTATTTAAGTTAATCCCTGACCAATCCTCCTCGCTCGACTGACTGCGTAAGCCACCTCAGTTGATCGCATCGGCCGCAAGGCGGAGCTGGCATATCCGAGGGGAGATGAGTCTCTCGCAACTACCGACATCTTACGGCCAGAGCCTCAACTTACTCCTCCGCGTTTTTAATGCTCGCTGCTGAATGTGTTTATTACGGCGAGCGACAAAGATCTCCCGACGCTAATTACCGAACTTTCTTTTCCGTTTAAGTCGTTCACTCACATTAATGGTTTCTTTACTTAAAAACTGATTTCGGAAGCTGTTGTTATATTCCGTCTCCTTCAGAATTCTTCTGTCCTATTGCTCATCTCGCTCGAAGTATGACACAATGAGTAGGAAAATGACATCCATTCCGTATTTAACAATATATTAGTACAATAACTATTTAAGATGAAATATTGCTCACGATTAAGTTGGAACTCTATACCTTCGTTCATAACGGAAGGGAAGTTGCAAAGATTTCTTATTGTTATATACGATATTTTATAATATGAAATATGATAATTACATTTTATAGATATAGGTAAAAAATTATTATGAAAGATCATACATATTCAAGGTCCTCCTGGGTCCAAGTTGGCACCAAGAGGTATCAGGATATTACACTTTATAATTATTTAGTAACCAAAATTTAAGAAAGCAGAATTTAAAGAATATATACCAGAAGTCTGATCAATAATACAAAAATAAAGATTACGTACGGTCAGTACTAAAATAATATAATTACAGAATTATACACTAAGATATAATTTAACACGGGATTAAAAAAATTGCAAAACATGCAGGAAATATTTACATCACAAGAAAACGTATTACATAACTTATTATTTATATAATATTAAATACATATATACACACTTGAAATTAACTTATCGAATATATATCTGTGAATAAAAATACAGTTAAAATAAAAGCAATATCAGTTTAAAAGATATGTGAGATTGCTTAGTTATTTTAGGAAATAAATACGTAAAATAATTTAGAAGATAAATATGGGTAACTCAAGACATTAAAATTTTTATATAATTAATTTCATTACAAAGATTAAAGGTAAGTACTCTTTAACAGTAAAAGTAGACTGTTTATATTTAGTAATCAGGTATCAGGTAGATTGTTTAGCGTCTTAGGTAAAGTAACTGGTAAATAGTATGTTGTCGTTCAAATGTTTCAAAGGTGATCTCGATCAATGACATATAGATACAGGAAGTTTAATTAGACTCATGAAATATTAATAATTAAATGTGATCAAGCTCCACTAGGTGGGAAGGTGCCATAATCTGACGAGTAAGACAGCTTTTATATTTGCTCAAGTTTAGTTAGAAATTCCTTGTACACTAATTGCGTCTACAAGTAGAAATCATCGGGCTGTTCGTCAAAAATGGTACCCTAGGACATTGATACAGTATGTACTGGTAGAGAAATATTATAGCCAATGTGTATAAATAACATGGTCTGAACAGCTATTAGATCAAAATGATGTGTCCCTGCACTATGGATTTACTGCAAGTCTTACAATGAATAATTAGATTACAATAACATACAATTGAATAATGCTTAGTTTCTGTTTTTCCTTTCCGTGATATTTTTTCGTTTACGAATAAAGTGCTAATAAAAGTACATGAAAGAGCTTTTAAACGTTTTTTTTTGATTATGTATTACATTAAACACAAATTCAGCAAAGAAATTCATTGGTTAAGCTCAATTACAAAGCTTTGGCGAAACTCCCGGCAATTTTTTAATCAAATCAAGAGGAGAAATTTAGGATTTTATCCTTTAATTCCTCGTCATTCTCATTAAATAACTCATCATTTCGCGTCAGAGTCAATAAATATATTTGAAAACCCTTAAACATTACCCAAGATATCTTTTCTATTATTAAAATATATACTTCTTGGTATATACACATAAGCTTAAGGTTGTATAGATTTTGGTTTAATAGCTATCATACCTTTAATAAAATTTAATGTACAAATATTTTCGCATAGTATATTGCAGCTCTCGTAATCATATTTTGTTTTGTATTTCACGGCTACTGATATTGAAAAAATAATGTTATGCATCCAAAAACTATTTAATTCATTGCCAAATGTCCACGAACTTATTTTCAAAATGACATTCGTTACCATTGACTCGCTCTTTTCGTCGAAACGAATATGTAAGGAGTGCTACTTCTCCTTAATGGTACAAGAATACCTTTCAAGGCATTTAAAATCATTAAAATCTGCAACGCATCGATGAGAAGTTTCAAATGTCTAAAGCAGCAGATATCGATTGATACTTTTCCATCACCACTCACAGTCAGATGCATTACGTCGACGACAGTTCTCTTCAGCGTATTTTTCACCGAACTCAGCGAAATTAATTTTTTCGAAAGACGACATTGAAAACAATTTAGCGCTCTGGGAAGTGATTGGAAAATGCAAGACTAATACACTTTCATTGTGGAGTCATAGTGGATGCTTATTTCTTCAAGTCCACTTTCTGCTTCGAAAGCATCTGATATTAGTAGCATGACTAATGCTTAGTTGATTATTGTTACGCCACGATAAAATCAGTATGATTAAGCGTGATTTCGTGGAAGGTTATGAGAAAGAAAAGAGTACTTTGTAGTACCACAATTTATTTTTGGCGACTAGTTTCTAAAATTAAAGTAAACTAGTCGTCAAAAATAAATTGCGGAGTCTACAATGTTGATTACTTACTAACGAAGGGATTGTCCCAAATGTAACCACCCATTTTCACTGCTTCCATTTTACTTCATCTGTCCAATTCCTTTTCCTAATTATAATCAGCAATATGTTCTTCCTCTATTTTATCTTCCCAACGCACGTTTTTAGGCAGGATTTCATATCTTCCTGATGTCTAAATCTTAATGGGATTTCATGAATTATATTTTCACATCCATGCAAACATTGAATACCCAGTCTTTTATTGCCTTACTTGATTTTGATTGATGTCCATTATTATCCATCTTGTCCTTGCAACTCTTGTACTGATAGTTACTGATTGATACCTTTCTTGGGACCCCTCATGACAAGTTCCCTTTTGATTATGAATGATTTGGATTGTGGCATTCTTCTTTAATTCTGATTATCACATCTTCCTTTTCAAGGGAGAGTTTTCTATTGCTACAGATGTGTTAACTGTTTTGACTTAAAATGTGTTCTTTTTGAATTGATAATTTTTATCCTGTTTTCAGCCGGAGTAAAGAGGCAATGGGCGTAAAAACCAGCAGCAAAGAGCATGAGAAAGCCTAATATATATTTAATGCGCTGTAGCTGTAGGTCGGAGTCCTCCTGGTAAGCACCGGTAGGGTCGATGCCGTGCTCATCGGAGGTGATCTCCCAGAACTTAGCACCAATATAGTTTCCGCACTGACCGGTCTGGATGTGGAAGATTTCTTGCATGTTGATGTGATAAACTTGAACACAGAGGTTGAAGCAAAGGAACCAACTTGCTCGGTACTCCCAAACGATGTGAACGAACGCAGGAGAAGTTTCTGTAACAGAAACCCCCATGTCTGAATTGTATTTTGTGTTTGATTTTTGTGTAATGATTGAGAAATTAAGTGCTGCGATTTCCGCGTGTGTTTTTTTTGTAATGTGACATTTGGACGCCCGAGGGCAGAAAGGGTGACGAGGAAGGCCGGAGGAGGCCACACAGAGAAGGCCGCGAAAGGCAGTGAGGGGGTCATTGAAGAACCAGCTCCCAAGCTGACCGGCAGGTCGAAGCATTTAAAATACTAAATTCTATTGTATTGAATTTTTCTAATTGTCTTCAGAAATAAAGGAGGAAACTGTTAAAACTGTTAACAAGAATCGATTTGTTACAATATATTTCATATATATATATATGAAAATTAATTCTTAATTCTACAGAAGATGCTTAATTTGAAAGTAGGAAGGCGAAGGATTTTATTTTATCTCAGTATTCGCAGCGGTCAATAAGTATGAATTTCCATCTATTCAAAATATCTATTAAAAATAAATATCATCTACTCCAATCATTTCGATCTCAATAGAATTCTCAAGAGAACTGTCAAATATAGATTGTAAGGGTGTTAACTTAGTTGTATGCCAATACAAACTTGAAGAATAAACTTAGAAGATTTTAAGGAAGAATAGACTTGAAAAAAGTCCGCCGGGACAGGGAATCGAATGATTTGAGAGAATTAAGAGATCGAATTGAGTGAATGTTCCAGCGGGATATCTCAACGGACTCACTTGACCGGTAATCGGGAGACCCGGGTTCGATTCCCGGTCACGTCGGTCTTTTTCAAGTCTATTCTTCCTTGAGATTTATCCTGGCTGGACGCCATTTCGTGAAAATAACCTTTACCTATTTTCCTTAAAAAGATTCGGTTATGCTTCACCACAACAGCAACTAATTGTCACACTGATCTACCGACATCTACAGGACACCTGATGATGATGCCTGGCATCAAAACTCGGTACTTACTTTTGTAGTGCAATATAAATAAACCTTTTTAAATTTATTCTCTGGGCTAATTCCCACTTATTCCTGATGGGAGCGGGTGTGACGCGGGGCAAACAATGAGAATACTGGGATTGATATCAATGGAGTGAAACCGGCTTCACAGTTTCAATGCAATTCGTAGAAAAATCGAAAACCTATGCGTTTGAAGTTGACCATGAATTTGCGTTGTTTGGGCTTATGGAAGCAACGCACGGAAAGTAAAGAGACAGAGGACACCAATCAAGGCGACGGCGAATAGATGTAAACAAGCTGGAAAGGCTGCTGAAAGAAAAGCATTTGAAAATTCTTCGGCCAAAAAGAAATGTCTGAGGTTAACACTATTGCCATTCTCTAACCGAAAAAATCCGGTTAGGGAATGGTCGTATGTGTTCGTCTAGTGGGGTGTGTTTGTTATACATTAAAACGGATATAGTTGGGGGAACCTGTTTCCATTATATAATTAATAATAATAATTTCTTTCGTCAATAGAAACCATTCTTTTGGTCACAGAGGTTTATCATTGTAAAGGTGCCAAATCATGGTGTGCTGATGGAATGGCCGAACTCGCTAACTCGAAAACCGTAGGAGAAAGTAAACATGCATCGCTTATCTGTATTCTGAAGGAATTTCTCCGGAGGGAACAAGTTAGGACGTTGAACTGTCTGGTAGCCGCCAACTGAGAAAAAATCGCTTGATTTTGAAATTAATAGAATTTAACAGCGTCAAAAGAGAATAGGAAGCAGAATCGGGGACTATTCAGTATAGTTCTGATGGATTAGTGGTCGATGATGAGCCCTATTTACATCGATGTATCATTTCAACTACATTTAAAAATCGCTTCGTATGTACACTCCTGGCCAAAATTAACGCAGCACCTCCATAGCGATCCTTACGGCCGGTGCTGCGTTATTTTTGGCCAGGACTGTACAACCTACCATATGGACATTCAAATCTAATTTCAGGTCACATTAAACTATACGTACGATGAGGTTGAGGTGAAATTAATTTCTCATGTAACTGAGTGAGTTATAAATTTCTAATTCTGCTGAAAGGCAACGTCAGCAATAAAATAGAGTAAAAGAACATTTTTACCAATAAGAAACCATATTTGTCCGCGTGTTATATTTTCTCATTTGTTAGCGAAGCGTGGCCGTGTTTGGCTAGTATTACATAATGATAAACTATATAATTTGTTTACTGTCTTTACATAAGTGTGTAGATGTTACGTGATTTGCTGTTTAGATTGAAGACAGGGTAGTGTAGTGGTACTTCAGGGGAATAAGGGAAAGAAAGAATCTGTTTAGAATCTAAAGGTATCTGAATGGAATAAGGACAGAGCCTCGCCCAATTAGAAGGGTTTTGGAGGTTCCGATGGTTTACGGCTTTCCAATAGGAAAGGCCTTTTTCATATCTGCTGAAGAAAGAGCAAGCCGGAGAAGTACATACAATAGGATACATTTGACTTCGGGTCGACAGGATTCGTCCAGTTCTCCTTCAGAGAGGATTGTTTCTTTTACCTGCAGACCTGCTTTCTAGCGGATAAGTAAGGAAACTAATGTTAGTTGAAGTCGAGAAGTTGACGGGCGGGGATTCCCTTCTTTTACAGAGCACTGGAGATTTGACCACCGGTACGTTTAAGGTATTAATGATTGAACTAAAACAATGATTTTGATTAATGAGAGTTTGGGAAGAGTTTCTATCCTAATCATTGAGTTGTTAATGTTTCCATAAACTGCAATGTTGCATGGAATTTTTCAGGAGAATGAAAAGGTATTGCTGATGCAGCATTGGGTTCTAAGGAAAAATGTTTTCTACTTGGTAGCAGAAATGCTGGTAAATATAAACTCCTATTTATAACTTTTGCTGATATGTTCTGTAGGAAGTGATAAAATAATGGCTGATCCATTAAACCCCTCGGTTACCAATATAGTCTTGATTAGTTTTAAACATGTTGATATTGCTCATATATTCTTGGCATGAATAATTATCCAATGAAAAGATTGCTCTTTGATATTTAAGTCTAGTTTAGTGTGATTTCACAGTGTCCGTTAAACACACTTGAGTGGGAAACTTAGACCTGAAATATTGGATTTAAATTGTGAAATCTACCGTAAGGTTAGCAATTTAATTTTTGTTAATATTAAGAAATCTCATTGGTCTTTTTCGCCTCTTTTTATTCACTAATACATTTTTATTTTACTGGCACACATCATATCCGAGGCGGCACAAATTTGAGCTGATACCTTGAGGAGGTATCCAAATTCTGCTGCCGATGGTCTCTATCTTCCGTAGTTCAACGTTGCCAAGTTAGCCTTCAGAGGTTCAGTTCACCGAAAATTGGTAAGTCTCCTCAGAAGAGGTCTCGTTAATCCTAACTATCACCTATAGCAACTATATGTGACATTCTTATTTTTCGACCGAAATACAATTCGAAAGAGTTTATTTCACTTCACACGGAAACTTAAGCGATGTGAAAGAATATCCACTTAGATAAAATTTATTTCGAGTATGTATCGAAACTAACAGTTTAACCTCAACTTTGTGGTATGCTTTTATCTTAAGGAATAATAAAATAAACTGGATTTCGACCATTACCAAAGAAAATATTCATTCTTATTCGAAAAAGGTTTCATCTCCGGGTAAAGAGCATTTTAAAAAGAGAGTACATGGGAAAACAAGTGAAAAAATTAACTTTTACCAGCCACAGGAAATTTTTAATTGGAAACGACCATGGTTTCGACTCGTAGTATCATCCTCAGACTCAGTACCAGATGATGAAACGAAAGGTTGAAGCCTTATCCATAGAGCAACAAAAAATTTCTACGGTGAAGGTAGCCCAGTTTATTTTACTTTTTTATTCTTCCAGTATGTATGATAAAATCTCTCGCTGAGAGAAAATGAACTCAGTAAATGTAAGATTCTCGATAACACATTACGAGTCTTTAATTTTCGTAACCCGTAATAGTATTTACTATATATTAGGCCAGGTTGACTGAGTTTTCTCTATTGCAACATTCCTAATCGTTTGCTAATTCTGTAACTTACTCCCGTTATTTTACAGTTTTGTTAAATATGCTTAACGACTTCACTTGACGATTAAGCTAAATTGCTGTTTTGTGGTTTGGGATGTATCTGCTAGAGTTAAAACTGTTTACTCTTATGTTTAGTTGGATAACAACGACCCCAAAGGAGGAGGACATTGTCTTCGAAAAATGTTTTGTTTTCATGATTGTCACATCTTTTAATACTTTCCGGTCGTCTTATTTGTAGAAATATTAGATTGAAAATTTGATCTTTAGGTATAGTGGTTTAGAAAGCAGATAGTAATAGCAGAGTTTTGAGTATTAACAGATAAAGTTGTGGTTTTAATTTTGAGTCCTGAGTATAACCGCAAGAACACCAACAACGATCTATAAAATGTGTTCATTAGCTTGTTAAAATGCATTTTGACGAAATGTTTTCTTGCAGTTAATTTTATTCATTCAATGTAGTAATAAATGATTTTAAGTATTTGCGTTTCACTAATGGTGGCATCTACAGAAAGGAACATATTCACTAAGTATTCATATATTAATGTTAAAAAAATGTAATCCCTGAGATGTATAACGAAAGCCGTGGCTGCGAACTCCAATCGTAATGCTCGAGAAACAAAGATTGGATATTATTTGTAACCCATCTTAGACTCGATAAGTATACTCGATAAGGATACTCGAGTATTATTTTTTGAATTGCGTTCCGTGGTTGAATTATTATACCCAGAAATGGAAAAGTCTGGTCGCCATTTTTATATAAGAGACCTTCAAGATACGCGGGTGGTAATAGGTTTGGGTATGCCGGGTGGTCTCCAATTGCGAAGCAAAACTAAGTTCAGGGAAATTACACCGAGCGGACTACGCTTTTACAATCGAACCTAATACTTTTGAATGGACCGGCGTCCACCGGGTACGAAGCGGAGTTGAGCTGAGAATTGTGACGTCACTCAGTTTCGCTCGTCTCATTTTCCGAACGGCCGTGGTTCGTATCCACCCTCCACAGCTCTTGCGTTAGAGGGGGGGGGAGCTCTCGCTCCTATCCTCGACTGTATCTTTTAAGTAATTATCAATTATACCTTTCTTTCAGAAGCATTATTGTAATTATTTATGACTGATTCTATTTCACAAAAAGTACTCATTTCCAGACAATCTATGATAATTGTTATCGGACGACGTAATTTAATTACTTTCAGTGTGATTGAGTCCCAATTTTGAATTACTCGTCTCAGCGGGAACTCAATCACTGTGATTATTTTAATATTAACCAAAAGGGTCACTTTGGCCTAGATATTTAACGCAATTTAGCAATGGAAATATTTTGACGGAAAGTAGTTTCTATTTTAAAGAAATGGATACCTTTCAACCGTTTACCGTAATGCAAATTATTTATACATAGCAATTTGTATATAATATATTAAATCGTTTTGAAAGAAAGCACTTAAGCATTTGCTTAACTTGGGCGGATAATAAATAAGATAATAAATCAGAGAAACTACTACAATAATTTAGCATAAATACTATACGGGATTCATCGGAGACAGGGAAAATCGGTTAAAGGTAGAGGAGAGAACAATAAAAGAAACAGGCGATATTTTTAACTCCCACCATCTATCTCACCCCACCCCTAACACTCCATCTACCTCACTCACTACCCCGCCCACTCCATCCCCCATCTACCTCCCACCTTCCCTTCCAACAGTCTACCCCACCCACCCTACCTCTACCCCATCAGCTCCCATCCCTCCCACTACACCTTAACCCCCTCTACCCCAACCACTCCCAACTCTCCCTGTAACACACCCAACCCCATCCATCCCTCTCCCCCAACCACCCCCATTCCTCCTTCTTCCCAACCTACTCCTTTCCCAACATCTACCCTAAACACTCCCGCACTTCCCGCCAACTGCTCCACCTATACCCCTACCACCCATTGCCAACCCTATTGCCCATCCACTCCGAACCCTCTGCTCTACCCAATTCACTTCCTCTATAAAGCCCAACTCCTTTCCACCCCACTTTCAATCAATTGCTTCCTTCTCTTCCTCTCTCAGAACCATCTCCCATATACTGTCTTCACTCTTTTTTCCCAATAAGACACTAGGTAATATAATGAGCAATCCAATGAAATGGTACAGAATGTATACATTATACATAACCCCGCCTTACACATCATAATAAATCTATACATTCAGCAATAGTTAGTTTGGCTAAGGGTGCAGAGTTTTTTTATATCCATATTATATACATTTCAAGTCATCTTACACTATACAAGTTCCGGCCTTACAATTTTTATACTATATATAATTGAAAATATATTTGGGCTTGGAAGAAAAATAATGTTATTCACTTCCCATTCATCTTCCTGGGCAGAGTGATGCTTTAGGGGTTCGCCCTCGGGTTCTCCATCCGCTTCGCAACTTGTGGTCATTATCTGGTATACCCTGATGATGTGCTCAATGCAGAAGTCCTAAATCATCCTACTTAGGAGCGCCTGGATTTTTCGGGCAAGAATTTACGCCAGAGCAGGAGGTACTTTTAGACTGTGTCGCAGATGCCGAATGCGATGACCTCAGCTCCTTCCCGCAACCGGAGGCGTTGTGCAATTTCTTACCTCATATTTCGCTTGGTCGTCAAAGGAGTTCTCCTGGTTGAAATAATTATATATAAATTTTTAGGGATTTCAAATTGTAACGTTACAATTACGTAAAAGGGCCATTATTTCCAGTAGAAACCAAAATATACATTTAACTTATGTATGAGTTGCTAAGTTGCCTTGAGATATGAAGCACGAAACTACAACTGTCCATCCAATACCAAGCCAAATTATATCTTACTGCATTTTATCGCCTACATAAGTCAGTGAAGAATTAATTTAAAGCTCTTGGTTTGAAAAGGAAAGTAAAAGACGACCTTGAACTGTTATAACATGAGCAAAATATTCAAGGTCGTTGGAACTCTATTACGGCTCTCAGGGAAATATTTGGGAAACTACTTTCTTTATCTTGTAAATCACATTGCAGAGAAAGCAAACCTAAAGGAAAGCAAATTAGGGGTAAGTATCTGAAGGTTTGCCTGAATATACGTTTTGCTTCATTTAAGATAATATGTGAAAGCGATTGCGTATGTTTGTGGAACACATATCAAGTAAAAAAGCTAAAAGAGGAGGATCTAAACAAAAAAATTCAACCGTGACTTCTTTATAATGTAATAATATAATCCTCTAATTTTATGAGTTAATGAATTCAGAAGGAAAATCTGAATATTATTATTATATTTGAATTTATGACAAAATTTTATGAAAGAAATTATTAATTTTAATATTAACAGACAATTTAAAACAACCATCGGTCTTGTTTTCTTGTTTGGAATTTTAGAAGCAAAAACGGTAAATTAAAAATACTTTAATTTGAATCGTGAAATCAAAGTCAGCACGGGAATACCATTGTTCTTTATACTGCTATTTCAAATTAAAAACGACCGATTTTATTAACCTGAGTAAAAAAAGCCAAACACTCAAACATATTCAGTCATCAACCAACCATCATTCAACCAAGCGTGTCATTATTCTCTTAAAATGCGATTCATTTATAAAATCCTCATGTACAGTGGCGGAAAAAATATCGCAACACTTTGCGCCCGCACCAGTGGCTTTTACAGAAACTATTTGGAATTCTACTTTCTGTGACTGACTGGCAACACTGAGGAAAGCCTCGAAAAGCGGTAATATTTGAGTCGGAGACTAGAACTTACATAAATTTCCTCTCTTTCGAACTCTTCTTAGACCCTTCGCGCGATCTCTCCCAGAGCTCGTCATATCTATTTCGGCATTTCTCTTTCACAGAACCCTATTCATAGAACGAGAGGATTGATATATATTAATTCCTATTTCAATCATAAATGCACTAAATTACATGGACAATAATTGAACTTTATTTCCAAACTAGCTGTACCCGTACACACGTTGTTGTGTTTGAACAAAAAGGCAGTTTTGATATCTCAAACATAATTTATTAATGATCAAATTTATACAATACATCAAAATGAAAATTAACAATAAAATTATCCCTACATATACGTCATTTGAATATAACATAGTATGTACAAAACATAGATAAACATAGTTGATGGTAGAATAAACATGCTTCTTCACTTGTGATATTAAACAATATTGCAAACGAATTTCAATGGAACAATAATTTTGTAATTATTAAATATCATCATGAAATTAATGATTGATGGTGAACTTTATCTTAGTAGTGCTTGTAAATATACAACATTTTTTGTTTTCCTATCTGGTGCAAGAACAAATAAATTTGATGGTTTTCCAACTCGTGAACACCCAACGTACAGCTGTCCATGTGAGAAGCATGGATTTATCAAATTCAATCCACATATTTGTAATGATTGTCCCTGTTCTTTGTTAATGGTCATTGCAAAGGCTAGTCTTACAGGAAAGTGTAGACATTTGAATTCAAATGGAGTATCGGTTGGTATCATGGGGATGCGTGGTAGTAGTACATGTTCCCCTTGGTGTTTTCCATTTAAAATGGTTGCTTCAATTATGTTATTCATCAATTTTTTTACTGATAGCCTAGTCCCATTGCATAGTTGCGGTGGATTTATATTTCGTAGAAGGATGATTGGGGAACCAATTTTCAAAGATAAAATATGCGGTGGCATTCCTGGTAGATCCAATGAATTTAAAAATTCTATTGGATAATTAACTGATTCATCGTGATTGACAACAGTATCTATGGATTTATATGTTGTTTCTTCATCGGGTATTTCATTTTGAATTGTGCAGTTTATTAAATTCACATCAATGTATTTGGCTGCCAATATAGCACGCTCACTAATCCATTGATTATTTTTATAATTCAGAGATAAATTTGGAAAAACTTTGGCAATCAATTCAGCAGTGGATTTTACAATGTGACAAAAGTTTTCTGGTAATGTTATACAGTGTGTGGATTCGTCCATTTCCATTTTACCATTCCCAATATCTAACAATTGTTTTGCAAATCGTTCAGATGATTCATCTTGTAGTAATTGAACACGCATATTGGTCTTTAAAGATATTTTCTCCACATACCGCCATAACACTGATGACTTGAGACATGCATTCAATTCATCTGCAGGTGTTGACCGTGGTATAACAGGTAATGTTTGTCGAAAATCACCTGCTAGCAAAATGAGTGCACCACCAAAGAGCTGCTCATTTCCTCTCAAATCTTTTAATGTGCGATTGAGTGCTTCCAATGATTTCTTGTGTGCCATGGTGCATTCATCCCATATTATAATCTGACATGATTAGTACTTTTCCCATCCCAGAATGTTTGCTAATATTACATGTTGGAGTTTCAATTACCTGCATATTTAATGGCAATTTCAATGCTGAATGTGCTGTTCGACCACCGTCCAAAAGAGTTGCTGCGATTCCAGATGATGCAATAGCAATAGCAAGTGCAATATTATTTGTGATCTTATAGTTGCCAGAAAAATTGAAATAAGAAAAGTTTTTCCAGTGCCTCCAGGTGCATCTAAGAAATATAAACCACCACTCTTGTTGGATATTGCATTTATAATTGTCTCATATGCTGTTCGTTGTTCTAATACCAATTTCGGCAGATTAATTCGAACAAATATTTGTAATTCATTAACATCGAAGTGCGTTTCTCGTTGTATATCACGATCGAAAATGTCATTACCAAATCTATTTGGAGCAATCATTCCCAATTCTGTCAGTGATTTGTTGGCTATTGTCAAACATACATCCTCAATTAAAATCAATGCTTCATTGTATGTATTTGATGTAAATTGAATGTTGGGATTAGCATTTATTCTACGCATGCGATGTCAAATGTCTTCACTCATATAGTCTTTATATTTTTCCCAAAGATCCTTTGGATTAGCCGGAAAACATGTAGTTAGTATGATGGAAAATAGTGTGCGTATCTGCTGTGGTTGAGCTGTATTAGAAGCATCAGCGAGTGAAATATCCCAATGAACATCGTTTTCTAAGAGATTTAATTTCTCTCAAGCCTCACGAAATGTAGCACACACATGGCCATTGACTGTTTTTAATTCTTTGAAAGATGCTGGCCCACGAACATTGATTAATAATAATCTTAGGTAAAAGCATTCTGCGTTATTTGGATGTACAGTGTACACACGACCCAATGCATCTGTGGAATATAAATTTAGGTGTCCTTGTACTACTCTACCTTGTTTACGGAGCTGAAATTTTCTTGTTGATGTATTCCATGTAAAATAAGTTGGTACTTCAGAGTACAGTAGTGTCCTTGCAAAGGTATCATTTCTACATAGTGTGAAAAATTTAGTTAATGTTGTAGGCGGTGGTGATATTGCTCTTGCACGTACATTATCTGATGTAAAATACACACGCTGTCCATTTTCAAGATGTACTGCTAAATGAACAACAGTTGGATATCGCTCATGAATGGAAAATGATAAAATACGCCATACAGCCTCATTGCTACTTATGTAGCGTCCCAGTTGATATTGGGTGACTTCATCGTTAGATGCAGTTGTATTTTCCACTCCAAACACTGCCATATCGCTTCCTTTGTTCACATATTTGCCAATATATTTTATAGCTTTCACTGAATTGCAGTACTCAACATTTATGTGTGCGTCATACGTTTTTAGTAGCAATGGAGAATATGGTACTACCCAACGATTATCAACATCAATAGTATTGTTGAGTACTTTTAGTTTAATGGATTTTCCACCATCTTCAGTAGATCGTCGTCGATAGAGTGGATATCCATCATTGCCTGAAATAGTTTCAGCAAGTAAGTCTCTAGGATACCGCTTTGTGCACTTTCCATCTGACATGCATGGTGAATTATTATTTAGTGAGCCAGATGGACCATGAATCATATTTTTTGAGACAATATCGTGCAAGTCTTTATCAATTTCAATGTCTGGTATTTCTGCAGAGATGATTTCATCAATTCTGTTTGGTGTTATCTTTTCCATCATCCGTAATAAAATATGTGCATGTGGTAAACCTCTTTTTTGCCATTCAATGGAATACATCCAACAGCGCGTCTCTCCAAATACATGGTGTTTGACAATAAAATCTATTAAAGATTTTAATTTTTGTTTAAATACACGTGCAGAAATATCATGACGATCTGATGGTGATTGTCCAGTTAATAAAAGCTCCTTTATTTCATCCGATGCTGGGTTGCATGTAAATGTGATGAAAAAATCTGGACGACCATACGCACGAACATACGTCATTGCATCTTGTGCATATTCATGCATGTGTCTTGGGCTTCCTGTAAATGTGGATGGTAAAATTACCATTTTTCCCAATTCTCTGAGATTGCCATCATATACAACTGCATCACGTAAATGGATGTACTCTTCAGAACGCAATTTGACTTGATTTAGTCGTACGTAGAGGAGTCTTTCACTTTCTATTTTTGCATACATTGTGGCAATTTCGTCGATAATTTCGTGCCGACGTGACGGCGTGACCGGAGTGACCAGAGTGAATCTGACTTATGGTGACGGTGACTTAGGGTGGCGAAGGGTGGCGCCTTCGACTCCTGTTCGCTTTTTATGCCAAATGGTGGAAGAATACAAAATCCTTGTCAAGAGTCAAAAGTTCGAACTGAGATTATTCCGCGGTTACGTGTGAAAGGCGTGCCAGCCAGCGCTCCTGTCCCGTTCACTGTGTGACCGTGAACTCAAGGGCGAGTCTAGATTGGTTCTGGTGTGAGGAGTTGGGGCTGCTCGAACACACTTTTGCTAAGAGACTTCTTGAAGAAGGTTGTTGTAAGGAGAGAATGTTTCGACGTCTTGTGAATTCGGAGTCTTCCCGAATCGACGTTCGTATTGGGTGATTTTGTACTAATTGTAAATGAGCAGTTCAATTTAAAGTGTTATTTTGTTGTATGATATTGTTTGACCTCTTAATATTATTACTTATTATATTTATGGTTGAAACTCATTCTCTGATTGATTTCCCGATGTTCGATATCCCGAGCTGATTGCTGTTCAGAGTAGTTTTTGAGTTACCGAATATTTTTCAGTTCTTTCCGAGTACAGAAAAATAAGGTGGCACAACATGTCAACAATGTATTGATGAAATAATTGTCTACATTTCAATAAATGATTATCAACATTCTCACGAATCATCGTTCAATATGCATAATAATTCATAGCACTGACCGTTTTGTTAATGTCCACATTAGTTATAGGATTTCTCATATTAATATTAAAATGATATCCATCCTCTCCTTGCCAAAATAGAATGGTATATTGAAATGCATCATATGAACGATACGTTTCTGATACTTGCTGGATGTCACCATTTCTACGATGAAGAATTATATCGCGAGAATCAAATTCTTCACCAACTATGGCAATTGCCACTTCATCGATCGTTGGTGCGTTGAATTGTCTTCGATGTTGACCAATAGGTGTTTTATCTGCCTTTATTATTACTTTGTAATCGTCAGATGGCATTTGTTCAATGGCGGTTTTAAATAATTTAATTAATTCATTATGTTGTTCAAACAAATTTTGTAATTCAGCGACAATCTCGCGTTTAGTACTCATATTCAGTTGACACCGTCTGTCGATTTGTTCGTCAGTATTTCCCATAAAATATATCTGAGGTTATTTGTGATCAGCATTTGGCAAGGGTAGTAGTGATCCAGCATTGTGATAAATTTGCCCTTGTACCTTAAATGTTGGCATATAATTTGCGCTAACAATATTCGTTGCTCCGAACGATGTCATTTGGAAGCATGAATTGTACTTGCGTATATTTTTTTTTAAAATGTTTTGATTGACTTGTTTCACCTGATACTAAAGTTAATAATGGTTCAGGTGGTGAACGCAAGTCTGGTAACTTTACTTTTCAACCTGCACAGCACATACCTGGTGCTTCATTTTTAAATTTTTGAGCACCACAATACGCACACATTTTATCCATTTTTCCAATAATTACACTTGGGTGAAGACTGTAATTGTAAAGGGGATTGTAATTGAATCCACATAAATTCAAATCATAATGTATCGCTCGTCTTGTCTGGGTCCTGTGAATTTGATTTCTTTGCTGCCTTGCTTGCCTCTGTTCACTCGTTTCTAATGATCGTTCTTCTCTTCTCCTTTTTGCTTGATTTGTAGATCGACCAATGGCACTTCGCTTTGGTGGCATAATTGTAGGGTTAAATAAAATGTATTTCCAATTATTTTCTTCAGCTGGAAATTAATAATATTTTTATTTATTCACGTATTAATAATTTACTAGCAGAAGTACCCGTTGATTCTCAACGGGGATATTTAATTTCATAAATACCAGTGTAATAACCTTGATCGTAACAAATGCTTCATAATTGTTGGTAAATAGCGAATACCAGACTTTCCAAACCAATATATCAAGAAATGTAAGCTACAATTAAGTCTACAAAGCCGCTCCAACTCAATATTCAATCTCATATACTTTGAATGAAAAATTTCTTCAACTGAGAACATATAAGTATACTCTAATATCACATTAGGATAAGCAGTACCACGTTTAATGTAACGTTTTCATACAGGTACAAGAGGACAACTGAATCAAACATTAAACATACATTGCAGAAATAAATTATATATCACTCTAAATAGAGAGAGATAAATTATATATTATATACCCGTTGCATCTCAACAGGAGAAGGAAGTACTGTTAAATACAAATACTAATACAAAAGCTCCAAACGATAAACCAAATACTAATTACCAACTACTTCAAACTGTCCACTATAAGTAAACGAAATCGTGTGAATGTGTGTATGTATGCATCTATATGACCATTATTTTCATATAATAACCATGCCTCAGTTTAAAATTCCGGCAGCGAAGCATACGTAGCAAAAGAAGTTTGTTCACTCTGTGGTGCAAAGTACCAAGTGAGACCACCCGACCCAAAAAAACCCTAATAAACAAATGCTTCAAAGTGTCAGTTTATAAGTGAATGAGACCGTGTGAATGTGTGTATATATGTATGAAAATAACCAAGACTTTCTTAGAGTAACCCCGCCTTGGATTAAAAATGCAACAGTGATGAAACGAAACGAAAGAAAAGGGGGATCCATCATATATAATTCCTTCTCCGGATTCATTCATATCTATTATATTTAGACGCTTCTCCGGATTCATTCATGTATCTATTATATATAATTCCTTCCCCGAATTCATTCATATAGATAGATAGGATACCAATTCACAGGCTTAACCACAGACGTCATTTACTTGAAATTACTTCCCGAGAAGATTGCATCGAAATTCAATCCATAGTTCACAACCAATATCATCTCCCATTTTTACTGATATGCTACAATACGCCTGGTTCACCTCAAAATTAACAGACAACCAAAAAATTTTTAGGAATGTTAACTAAGTTTGCTTTTCAATAGAACTGCTCAAAACTCCTTGTATATGTCAGCAGCCATCATTTATTTGTTGCTCAAATTACCGAAATATCTTTAGCTTCAAATTCTTTTATGATAATTATCATTTGGGTTCTTGCGAATGATTAAAAAATCGGATTATGAATAAATATAAGCACAAATATATTCTTTTAATTCTATTCTTCGTGACTTCATTATTCTCCGATACACAATATTTCCGATCATTCTTACGATGTATGATGATATTTGCACGATTATCAGTATTATATTAAATTAATTACAAAATAAAAGGAATATAAAACAAAATTTGTGAAAATAAAAAGGAAAAAAATTTTGGTGCACCAGGGATTCGAATTGGTAACATACTCATTGTGAATCCGTGATGCTACCGCATCAGCCTGTACTACCTTGCTGACACGCTGAATTTAAAACATTATAAATCGCCTTAGCTGTTTACTACATGGAAATCTACCTAAAAGTTTCGTATATTTTATCAATATTCTCGCAATTTCGAATCGCAAATGATATTTCTCGACCAGAATAAGAATCTTTATTCTATTTTCCTTCTTTTGATGCTAGTTTCGACTTCCTACAACTGTTTTTTCTAATTTAGTTTTGAAAAAGAAATAAACCTCACGACGAAAAAATGAACTTTATGTGTATTTCTTATGGAAACGTTTTGAATCTTCTGGGTTCGAACCGTGGACCTTAGGGAAATAAAAAGTAGCCTATACTCTGCGGGGGGTTGACTTTTAATAATGTACAAAATTTCAAAGTTTTGCGACTCTCGGTTCTCGAGTTTTTAGCGAACATACATACATACACACACACCCACACACACACCCACACACACACCCACACACCCACACTCGATTTTATATTATAGATAACCCTTCTTAATTTGAGAAGAAATCTTTCTTATAAGAGACATGTGATGTACAGTCCTGGCCAAAATTAACGCAGCACCAGCCGTAAGGATCGCTAGGGAGGTGCTGCGTTAATTTTGGCCAGGAGTGTACTTAACCATGACACTGATCTTCATTATTTCTTAATATCCGTATATCTTAATTATTTTACAAAGATATGGATGATAGAAGCAGTAATAAAAGATATTATTAATTTAATTTACTAATTACAGCAACATTGCTTGAGATTTTAAGAACACTTTATACCTGGTGATATGATTTTTATGTGTGTGGAATCTATGCAGCCAAAGACCCTTGGGAATGAGGCCATGCTGTGAAATTTTTGCATGTTAAGTCCAATCTCTCGTTTGCTTGTTGGTAGATTTATATATGTCATTGATTGTTCAGCAATGGCTCTAGTAACCTTCTTAACTGTTCGGCTAGCAGTTGATTTATGGACACCAGTGAAGTCTGCTGAAGCGATTAGCATCGAACCAGTGGCATAAAATCTTAATGTCAGTAGAAACTGTTCCTTTGCTGACATCGCCTTATTTCTTAAAATAGGAAGTGTAATGATCAAGCCGTTATTTCATACATCAGATACTTTGAATTAACTTTGCAATACCTTGTTGTTCGATGCTCTATTTTCATCGCAATTTTTTCTAAAAACTTAACCACTGTTTCTTTATTTAGTCTAAACCTTATAAAAAACTCTTCCTCACTCAATGTGTTGAGATAATCCGGTCGAATCTTAAATATTCTAGGATTTCTTGTTCTCAGCAGTACTCGAAATAAAAATTCATCGTCGTCATCCTCAATATCTTGAAACGTTTTCAATACTTCCATTTCTTGTCTATTATGTGAGGTAATAATAAATATCGTTATTAGAGAAGTATTTAGCAGCATTATTTAATATTATTTACCTGTGATAAGCATCCCTTTTTAAAGGGACTCGTTTCTGAGGTAGGAAATTATGCTGGCTGTTTTTGTTTTATATCACTCTGCTTAAAATCTTTCTAATATTTTATTTGTTAGATATCTTTCCCCATTTTCAATACTTTTTATCAACAAATAAGTATAAAAAGTAACTTGCGCCAAGGAGTACGTCCAACGTTATGCACCTTCGCGGGTAATACTTTTATCGAAGCCTTCAAAGCAATACTTGAGACCGTACACGTTGACAGGCAGGCCTACTATTAATTCAGATAATTGTATAATAGTTTCCTCAGTTCCTTAATTTTACTTTCACACGAATTTCAATGTTCTTTTAAGTTACACGACATTTGCTTTTTCTGGCCAGTAGTTTCCACATCAGAAAATGAAGAGCTTGTTAAATCATGACTATTATCTCGATATCTTAAATGCTCAAAATCATCCCAATATTAATATTATATTTATTACATATATAATAACTTATTGTACACATCTCCGGAACCAACATAGTTCTACGCGTAATGAATGTGACAGAAAAAACGACCTTAAAATATTACATATACATTTAATTGGAGTCATACCAACTTAATTAGAATATCCGAACAAATATTTTCCAGAAATTGTGGAGTATAAACTTAATTTTCATCAACAAACCAACTGAGTTGATAAGTTAGCAGTAAAGCTTGTCCGCCATTACTTGTTTACACTGGTTTACTCCCATGATGCGTTGCGCTATCAATCAGTTAAGGACTCGATCACAACCCAATCTGTTTGATAAGATAACAAACACTTTAACTAACAGATACGGCTTAACCATCGATTATAATACCCAATTTTTGAGTTAACCTGGATGTTAAAGTTATCCTATAGATAACTACACATTATAATACCGGGCCTAGGTATGGTTTATTGAATAAATTCAACAACCGCATTCGTCGTTAATGGGAACGGACTTGTTTATAACCTCAAAAATCTCTCTAATATTTCTTCTATTTTATCAAAATACTGGCAATTTCTAATCGAAATCGCTATTCCACTACTTAAATAAGAAACTATAATAAATTTTCCATCTTTTGATGGTATGCCGGACATTTAACAATGATTCTTTCTAATTATATTTTGCAAAAGAAATGAGGCCTGCAACCGATAAAAGTGAAGTTTACGTGTATTCCTTATGGAACCGTATTATGGACTCCTGGGTTCGAACCCGGGCTTTCTTAGTAATGGGAATAGTATTCCTAGGGGTTTCTAACTCGTAGAAACACAATGCAGTTTGTTTCGAATCTCTAAGTCAAACCGTTTCTGAAATAAAGGGGGGGACGGACGGACGGACGGACGGACACTTCGGAAATTATATATAAAGATTCTCGTATTAATAATTGCAAAAGTTTTTTGACTGCATTTTTGTATTTATTAGAATTTGCTGGCGAAAAATCGAACGTCAAATGCATTAATGTTCTTTTTTGTAATTTAAATTAATTTGTTGAAATATTAAAAGAAATATAATTTATGTATTTAAAACATTTTAAATTTTAATTTAATTTGTAATATTTTAACGATAATTGAAAAAATATAAATTCTGCACAAATGGGATCAATTTATGTATCGTACTTCTATTTTTCACGTAGAAAATCCATTCGCAATTTGAATGGCAGGCAGCTATTCGCGTTGCAAGGCTATTACAATGAAATCATATAAACTATCTACATTACTTTCATTCGGTATATAAGAAAATATATTATCACAGTACCTTTTCAGTTCGGAGTAAGATATGCTAAATCATGTGCTACTCTACACTTCGCTTTTCGTAAATCTCAAACAGAACACATATTCAACTGAAGAAGACCTAAGAATGAAATTCAGTCTAGTCAAAGACATAGAATAAATTGAAATGTTGAAAATAGATTACATTTGTAATCAAATTCGGTAACGTCACCAACTCACCAAGTTGTCCAGTACATACAATCTCCTGAATTCGTCAAAATATCATTTTCATTAAATATAAAAAACCGTTTACTCCACGATAATATACGTAAATATTTACGTTGCTATAAACAAACATCATTTGAATTCTGGTATAAATTGTAAAAAATATATCTAATTATTCAAACGTCCAGTTCAAACATAGGATATTCATTATTTGTGATAAACATTCCAAGGAGGATTTTTGATTGCAAGTCTTATGTTTTTCATTCAGCAATTAGAATTCGAAAAGTCATTAGAGCGATTACTAAGTTACTATGACACGATGTAAAATTTGTATTTTGTCTACGGAATATAATTTTTCGCCAACTTAATCATGCAGACGAAGAAAATTCGTAATATAAATTTATTTACACCATTTGTCACCTAGAATACATGAAATCATTGTCCATCCGGAGTTAAAAGGAAAAATACCAATTCCAAAGTTAAAAAAAACATGATTTCATAAAAACCGAACAATTTCTGCGAATATATCGGACTTGTCTTACATTTTGTAACAGTGAGCTCGGTGACCTTGGTCATTAGTCAATTGTGTTGCCTTCGCGTGGAGAAATTCACGTAGAAATGCATTAAGGTTTTGATAATTCGCGAGGATAGTCTTTGACCACAAGTTGATCCTTTCAAAGTATTGCAGACGCCAATACAAAACAAACGTTGAAATGCATTACCTCGCGTGAAAAAGCATTAACCATATGTCGAGCACTTTCAAAGCAATTATTGCAGGTGCCAGGTATATTTTTCCTTTTCGTGCCTATATCAGCTAGACTCAGGACCCTCATTTTACAGTCGCCCAGTAGAAACTATCCTCTGGCTAATTCAAAGCTCCTTCCTCACCATGGTGCTAAGGAAATTAGATGTTATTGCACTCGTAAAAATATTCCCGAAAAATATTATTATATTAGCGTATTTTAGTAAACAAAGACTTCCTAATAAACAACCCAAGTTTTTAGTACTGATACGTATTTTATGAACGTCTGACTTTATAAAGTTAATTAGTCAGGATTATGCTGCCGTAATAAAATTGTTAATAAGCTGCTAAAATGGACTTTTCAGTTTGTTGGGAAGTGTCATAGATATAACTAGTTTCTAATTAATAGGTGATTTTGCAGCTGTCTGACACATTTTATTGGCATATGAAGGGCACCAGCTCGAATTCCGCTTAAGTTAAATGAGTTTTTTATCTTAAACTTTTCTTGTTCGGGAAATGAACAAATGTAAGATATGGTTTCCACATATATTTATACACCCCTGTGATGAATATTTTTATTTACCAGAGAGATGCAATTCATTATGGAAAAAAAACCATTGGACATGAAAGATTCGGAACTGATTCATCATCAAATGTCGGTCAAGAACATGTTTCGTGTGTCAGTGGAAATTCCTCTTCTACCAAGGATTCGAGGTCGTTCACTGAAAGACTATGATCAAAATTCTTTCTAATCGCCAACTAGTGATTTTAACAGGGTTCGAGATCTGTATTCCTGGTATTCTTTTCGTGATCATTCCTCAAATAGCTTTTGAACTTCTCTATTGTTTTGATCACCAAGCTTATGGATCCTACCGCACGGTTTAAGTTTTCTCAATCGCGAGTGAATGACTCCTATGCAACGATACAAACTTTTTCCTCGTCTCACCTACTGTTTAGACGGAATATATTTAACTAAATCTACTTTGATTAACCGTAGATACTCTACCCAACTATCGTTTACTGTATTTTCACCCGAAAAGCGTAAAAAATTATCCAAGTCTTCGTTCAAATAAAACCTTAAACTCAGAAATAATTGCTTTGCGAATTACATATACTTGCCTCACCGGCTTAAGAGATCTAACCGCTACTACATTCATCCCTGCCATTATGACATTATGGTCTGACTGTACCGTCAACTACAGAGAGGCTAGTTATTATTTGTGGGTGGGAAGTGGCTAGTAAATCTAAATTGATAACTTGCCTCGCACGATTCGTTCGAGCTTTCGTCATATTTACCTGATCTAAAGCATGCAACGAAAAATGAAGATGTGTTTCGTGAATTTTTTCTCCCACTGCTAGTGCTGGAAAATTTTAGATTATCCCAATCAATATGCGGTAGGTAAAAATCTCTTCCTACGGCGATGATTGAATCTTTTATTTTCTCACCATTTTTCTGTAGGGCCTCGGATAAATCAACAATACAACCTGTTTCATCGGGAGGACGACACAAAGAACATACATTAATCTTACTTCCGTTTTGTCTTTGAATCGAGCACTAAATGATTTCGCTCCTGCTTTTTCCTACGAACTCATCGCGCTCACTAATTAAATGAGTCCATACTGCTATAAAAACTCTACCGCTAGATCTACATAGTCATATTTTCGGTATATCATATAATCGGGGGAAATATCTCGATTACAGTAATATCTTCGCTTAAGCAACTCTCTTCCTAGTATGATATTCGCACAAGTTCTCATCATCATGTTAAAGAATTCCTCCTGTTTATTACGTAAGCTCTTGCAATTCACTATTATAATTTTTAGATCTCTCAATTCGCACATTAAAACATGGTTTCCTTTTTCGAATAACCTTTATCTTTTTTTGAGTGAATTTTTATTTTTCACCATTGCAATTTTTCTATTTTTTTGGGCTAAGCTCATACATACCCTTTTGCCTATTTAAGTAGGTGTTAGTGACTATTTCTACTGCTGAATTAAAGAATGACTTTGTCTGCGTATATTCGCTCTCATCTAAACTGCAAAACTACGTAGTAAACGACACTAAAACTACGGTCTTCATGGAGGGATAGGGGGGCGGTAGTGTTTCGAAAGAGTCCGTAGAGTGCACACAAAGTTTAGTACAATCAGCGAACAATAGCTGAGTATGGCGCCTAATATATGGGTATAAGTAGCCTTGGGATGTATTTTAACATTGGGAAATCAAGATGATCAAATTGGAAGCGGAAAATTTTATTCATCGCTACGGAGAAAGTAGAGAAGTTAATAACGGCCTCTTGGAAACTTTTCGAAAGTTAAAATCATGCTTCAGAAAATATATCCTGAAGTTCGCTCCGTTACACATTGTTATAACTGTGGTTAACAAGAAATTGTTTGTAAGAGTGTTATTACACTTACTCCAAAAGGCGAGAACGGCATATCTAATGGTTGTATTCGAACAGTCGTAGTATCGGTTTTAAATTACAAATCAAGATCCTACTGTAATAATATTATGGAACCTGTTTTCGAATGCCTTCATACTCATTAATCAATTATATAACAAAGTAGATTGAAATTTTTTGTTGTAGCGTAATACTCTCACTGAAGAGGAGAATCGTATGAGTTGTGTGATGAATGAATGAAACATCCATAGAGATGTGATACCGTTGCAATTTATTATATTTTTTCAGTCAGTATGGTAAAAGTGCATTGATATCTCATGAGAAACACCATTTGTTATTACAGAAATATTACTCCCTATTACATTTAGCCTGATAGAGCTGAAAATTGTTGATTACCGATTCCACTATTTAAAAGCTAATAATAGTGATGACAATTCCTGTCAAAACGTTAATTGCTAAAAAGCTCTTGGAAAAGTTGAACTCCTTCAGCACACGGATTAGATTGGATTTATCGAAAGGATATTTTTAATACAGTCGAAAACTACACTGCTCGAGTGAAAATAGAAAGTTAAGAATATGACACATCTTAGTGGTTTCTGAATTCGAATTTTTAAGTGTTGAATTCTCTTTGCAAGAATTCTATTCCATCACAATTCTAGTATTTAGACCTTTAATTCGCGAAATAATACCTCAAAATGTTCATTTTAACGTCTGATATTTCGCTATCAAACAATCTTGTCTGTAACTATCTCCCTGTGTATTATATTGACATTCTACACAACTATTTTTATCACGACTAACTTTGAATAATAAATGGCAAAAATGAAGACATTGAGGCAAAGGCACTACTTAGAGATCTCGCGAAGGTGAGTCTTAAATGTCTGCATATATACACGATACTAAAAGTCTATTTTCTATTCGTAAGGACTTTGAATATTGCCGGTTTTACTGCCTCTATATAGAGTTGCCGAATTGTCGGAGTTAGAGTGATTTCAGTTAGTTTCCGCGTAATCCGCGCTCTGACGCCAACTGGTGTTGCGATAATTGTTTCCGCCACTGTACAAGAATGTAGGAACTCGAAAAACCTCGATCCTATTCTTTTATTTCCTTTAAATTATAAGATAGATTTACAAATAGTCCACGCTGCCGCTCAAACTGATTAATTTCAACAAACCTTTAGTTTAATTAATCACGCCCAATTCTCCTAGAATATCTCAAATATCTTCCTCAATTTGAAATATAAAATTTGTAATACTTCAAAATACCGTAAGATGATGAAATAAAAAAAATTGCAAAATATGAAAGTAGAATGTATACTTAACATGGAGATCCAGCACACCGTTGTCCCCCGAGCCTCGTCCGTCGACGGTGCGGTGGTCATTCGCAGTTGTAAAGAGATAGTCATACGGCAGAGTTTTATCGAAACTTGAGCAAGATCACTTTCTTAAAACTGAAAAGAATAGAAACAACAAAATAATACATCATTTATTAATGGATATGGTAATATCAAGAACAGAATGTAAAAAAAAAATTCTCGGTGACAAAGAAAAATATCGCAGTTAGCATTAATGAAATCTGTGAAGTTACATAACGGTGATCCTCTTCGATGTTAAAGCACAAAACGTACTCATCAACACTTTTAAACACAATATTAGAGTAGAAAAATTTTAATCGAGGTCACAAGGGATAGAAATAAGGATGGTTCTGTAATAACAGGAAAATGAAAAAGTGCAGATCATACGGAGACGAGAATATGATAATACTCAACGATAGAAGTTTAAACTTCTGAATACCTGATGGTAAATAATATTAGTAATATGTAACGAAAAAGGTTCAGCTTTACTTGCATGGACTTTAGGAGAGCAAGTTATCTTACTAGTGACATTCAGTTACAGATATTCAATTAATTTGAAACGAGATATTCCTAAATAGCTACTACCAGATATCCCTCAAAATTTACGAAATAACATTAACAAGATAATAATATTAATAATATTGCCTTCTTTTTTGGTGAATATTAGCTTTTAAAGGCTATTCTTCCAATTGATCCTTTTTTCATAATCCTCTTTAGTAATAAACAAACACACAACATACACAGACACTCATTCCCTAACTGGATAATACCAATTATGATAGATAATAAGTGGTATTTGATTTTAGATTGCTGATGAATTAATGCAAATAAATTTCAGCACACGCAGGCGGGACTCGAACACGGAATTCTCACATTCAACGGGTGCTCATTCCGGTCAGATAGAACGAACACCCATCAACTAGGAGATACTGGTTCGAGCCCCGTCTACTTCAAACATTTTTTACTCCGTTTCTTTATAAGAAATACAGAATTAAGGACGCTTTCTCCTTGACCATTTGAAAAGCCTCAATTGAATTTTTTTAACAATACTCTCTTCACTTTTATGAAAGGGAACCATATTGTTAAGAGCTTATTATAAATGTCAACAAGCATAAAATCCTCGGAGGAAGGCGTCATATTTTGCTAATCTACCTAAATCTAGCTAGCTCTTCTAAAACAAGAAGAACGCCTTGGTATGTACCGTAGAGAGAAGAAGTTGCACAGCACCTCTGGGTGTGGGAAGGAGCTGAGGTCCTTGAATTCGGCATCTGCGACACGGTCTAAAAAGCCCCCTTCCTCTAGCGTATCCGCAATCCTGAAAACCCGTTAAATCCGTGCGCTCCAAGTAGGATGATTTGGACATCTACATTGAGCACATGACCAGAGTACTGCACTACCAGACAACAACCACAGGTTGCGAAACGGATGGAGATCGTGAGGGCGAACCCCTAAAGCCTTACTCTACCCCGGAAGTAGAATAAGAAGTGAAATACATTCTTTTTCTTCCAAGCCAAAATATATTTTCAATTATGTATAGTTTAAAATATTGTAAGGCCGAAACTTTTATAGAATACCAAGACTTGAAATGTATTTCAAATGGATATAAAAAAGTTTGCGCCATTAGCCAAAATAACTATTGCAGAATGTATAGATTTACCTATTCTGATGTGTAAGCCGGTGCTATGAATAATTTATACATTCTGTACCTTTTCAATGGATTGTCAGTATATTTCCTAATGTCCAATTGGAAAGAAAGAGTTAAGGTAGTAGATAGGAGTAGGTTCTGAGAGAGGAAGAGAAGGAAGCAATTGATTTTGAGAGGGGTGGAATGGAGTTGGGCGTTAAAGAGCAATTGAAGGTATTGGGTAGGACAGAGAGTTCGGAGTGGGTAGGGAATAGGATTGGCAATGGGTGGTAAGGGTCTAGGTGGAGCAGTGGGCGGGAAGTGTGGCAGTGGTTGGGGTAGAGGGAGACATGCGGGTGGGTGGGTAGAGGGTGGGAAGGGAATGGTTGAGGTAGAGGATGGGAAGGGATTGGGTGAGGTAGAGGGAGGGGTAGGGTTGGTAGGGTAGATGTAGGCATGAAAGTGGTTGGAGTAGAGGGAGGGATGGAAGTGATTGGGGTAGAGGGAGGAATAGGAAGGGTGGGCTAGAGGGTGGGAAGGGAAGGGGATGGGAGTGGGTGGGATAGAGTTCGGGAAGGGAGTGGGTGAGGAAGAGGGAGGGATAGGGTTGTTGGGGTAGAGGGAGGCATGAAAGTGGTTGGGATAGATGGAGGGATGGAAGTAGTTAGGGTAGGGAGGAATAGGATGGGTGGGGAAGAGGGTGGTAAGGGTGAGGGATGTCCTCCCGTGAAAATTCAACTGTGGAATTTTTACCGCCCCCAGAATTCAATTTCAATTATATTTACCGTTTCATTTTTACCTATCTAGAGGTGCGACCGGCGGTATTATTACCGCGCACCAAAATATTGTAGTACTATACTGATTGTGCTGCTAGTGATTCGTATTTTTCGCAATTTACTGTTATTTCTAGAGAATGTCTTAAAACTATTAATAACTTTTATATTCTCACACAAGTTAGCTTTAAAAAAACTATATTGGGAATGTGTAAAGTTCCGTTTAGGTATGTTCAAACTTTAAACCGAAATTTCATCCCTGATACAATAATAAGCTACATGTTTTATCTGAGGCTCCTCGGTTCGTCTAAAGACGTGTGAAATTGTCCGCAAAAGATATAAAAGTAAAGTTCATTTCTATCGTTGAAGGTTTTAATTAATTTTAAATTTTAAATTAGCAAGGATGGATGTAAGAATTCGAATCGAACGACAAAAGAAAAATTATTGAATAAAGATTCTATTTTCGTGCAATGTTGTCAACGATTCGAAATTGCAATGATTTTACTAAAAAAAAGTTAATATGTTATTGAGATTGTGAGGCTATAAACAGCCCATCCCACAGATGATCAAGGTTCGGTTTCGATTTTTTGAATTTATCCCTACGAAAATATGGAGACTTAATGCTGTATATAATACTTAGACTATATAAGAAGGAAGAAATGTTACGAGATTTAAACCTTTTCAGTTTCGAGCAATATCCTTTGAAGAATCTCGCAAAAAAATACAAGGCCATTTAAAAAAATTTCAAGTTTTTTTTACTAGTCTGTATTATAAAAGTAGTATTTACATCAACTTGTTTGGCAATTTTTGGTGAAATAAATGTTTTATAGTAGTGTGGTGTTGAATTACTTTCCCTTGATCAATTCAACTGAATGCGTACAGAGCGTCCCAAAAAGTAGTGATAATCGGAAGCACGGGTAGAGCCTCTCCTGGATTATCCGAATCACCCCACTTTGGGTGTCCGTCTTTTTATTCGTGCTCGAGTTATGTAGTTTATTCGTATTAAAAAAACATTACTTTCATGACATCTTTCGTCATGGCAACGAAAATATATAAGATACAGTTTATTTTTGTCGTCTAAAATAACAGAATAGTTGTTTTAGCCAAATCAAAAACATTTGTTTTCACAGCTGCTTCAATTCAGTCAGAATTAAACTTCACATTTCAAAAACTGTGACGTCATGAATTTGATCGAAATATTTTAGGCCAATTTAAAAAAAATCAAATTAATTTTTTTAATAACTACTTTAAAAACTTGTGCAATTCATTAGCTATTTCCTACGAAAATTTTATTGAACTATCTTTACGGAAAAATAAGTAAAATAATGTTCAAAATATAGCAAGTCGAATATTCTCAGTTTTAGCGTACGGGTCAAAACATTCTTGTAACTAAAATTTGTGATATTAATGTGTTTAGTTATCCAAACTGCATAATGTTTTTCTAACTAGCATCGCTCAATCACTCTCCGGTGGTAAGAAAAAATACCCCTTCTCCATCTGCGAAGTTAATAGGTCAACAATAATATCTCTCGCAAGTATTACAATGTAGGGAACATTGTTGGCCGCGGCGTAAATAAGCTTTCCTAGCAATGCATCCCTCGATCGCTGGATGCATTTGTTGGGAATTGCATTTCGGGTTGCTTAAAACATGTCGTAAACTTTCAGTTTTCTCATAATAGCCGCTATTTTTTTACAATAGTGCTATTTTCATAACAGTTTCGCTATGAATTTAAGATTGGATTTGAAGTGATTGAAAGTTGCTAAAAGGAAAAGTGAAGACGAGACCATTGTGTGTGATAGATTTATACAATGCTTATTCTCTTGAAGAGGTAGTTTCAGTGAGGTCACCCTTGAAAATGTTAAATTATTTTCCCATTAATGGATTGTTGAAATGGAGTAAACTAATGGCATTTAAGTTCATTGTATATAACTTAGACGAAAAGCGTAAGCTTGATTTTTACTCTTCAAGTACGAGGTAACATTTCATCGGAAACTTTTAATTTCGAATTCATCATTTGAAGAAATACATCATTTGAACAAGAGGTAAGTATTTAAATGGATTTATTATTGGTATAAAAAGTATGACTTCTAATATTAGGCCAATAATGCAATGGATCAATCCGAAAAATTTAATAAACCACTGAATTAATTCCACTGGTCTGTAGAAGATTTCAAATCATATTTTCATCCCTTGAAATTTTTCATACACTCCGCAGGTTCTACTTGTTCGGTAGATAGCTGGCGTAACGAGCGCACAATCGCCCTTCATTTCTTGGAATTTACTTAGTCTGCTCGTGGCCTCTGCTATCGTCGCTGAGGCATGCTTCTCATCTAATTTTGATGTCAAGGTAAGTGATACTGAGTAAATTCAAAGCAGGCACTTGTGACTAAAACACAAAAAAATTCCTAAAGCAGCCGACTTCGAGAATGAGGTATCGTGGGTAGTGGGAAGGGATGGAAAGAAAGACACCCATCCAAACGAGTGTGACCTTCAGGAAGGGACTCTTACCATCAGTCGCACGACGTCCGTCCACGCAGAAATTCAGCGAGCCTGTCCAAGTAATGGTACCTTTTTCGAGAGGACATCACAGTAAGTCTGTTTAACAGTTAAACATATTTTATGTTATAGGATCCGATTCTTCTCGTCCAGATCCAGTTTTATTCTAGAATTATCGGCGTTTAGTTTTACCGTCAATTTGCTATCTTTGGGTTAACTATTCATTCTGTATTAGTTTCGTAATATCTTGTGTGGATTTGATTGAGATAATCAAAACCAGTGATGTACATATTGAGATTCCGTTAACCGTTGTCGAGGTTCAACAATGATTGAGTGCCATTTTTGAGAGGCAACCATCGTTCTTCAGTAATTTATTTTGGAGACATTTTGTTAATCGTTCCGATGCTGATCTTCGGTATCGAATTTTATGGTGATAAAAGACGAAATGTTTTTCCTTCAACCTGGGGTCATCATATCATTCCTATTCCTTTTCTCACTCATTTTATCAATGATATCGATTTGATTGAGAGTGTACAAATCCATTTTTCTGTATATTTAAGCAGTCTAATTACGAACCGTCATTTGAAGGTTGGTGTGCCACAATTATCGAACTTTAACTAAAATAGGGTTCGCGTTTTGTTAGAGGAAAAGAGAAGTGTACAATTATAGCCGATAATAGTTCCGTAAACCATCCAATAAATATTGCTCTCAAAAATTTTACTGACTTGAGTTCCTTTTAGGCAATCCTCGGTACACTGCAGACACGAATTTGGTAAGAGCTGACTCATTATAAAGTAAAATACGTGGCTAGAAATTATTTTTTGGTATCTTTGCGAATAGTTATCATCTATTCGAGTCTGTGCAATACACGCTTTAACGATGAAAAGAAATTTAATTTTCGCATTCGGTGCATTTGACCTTGCGCACGAAGAATTTCTTAAGCGACAGTTGTAGAACACGCGTCCTGTCAACACGGCCTTTACCGGTGTTCAATACGGCCTTTCGACCTAAGGTAGCAAATTTTTCTACTTCTCACTATGCAACATGCTATTACCTCAGGCGATTGAATTAACTTAAGTGCCGAAATATTTTAATCGATATTTTGGGAAAGTCTGTGGCATGTAGGTTATACATTCGGACCAAAACTTTCGCTTACCAATTAAGACTGCCGTCCGATGACAAAACGTTTTTCAACCTCGTTATATTGTTTTCCATATCCACTCAAAAGTAAATTGATTATATTTTCAAAAGAATTAAGGCTGATATTTTATCAGAATAAATTGGCCAACGAGCCTTAAAATTAATTCTTTAAGTTTTTAGAAAATAATTTTTTCACGTATGATAAACGATAAAAAGCTAGAGTAGCATATTTCTTTAATATTACGCTAATATTAGACCGGGTTAAGTAGAAGTGTGGGTCGCATACTAACGGTTACATTTTCGCAAACGTATTTCCCCAGAATTAAACAATCAATCTTAGCCTAGTTTCTTGATCTTCTTGCTTTCAGAGATTACCATTCCAATTGGAAGATTTTGTTAAATTCAATTTCGATCGTGATACACACTTGTCGATTTAACGACAGGCGGTAAATGCGGAATGCGGTTCCTCTTATTTGTTAAAGCAGTTTACTCTTTATATGACGAGCTAATATAAATTTTATGCCCCTTTGATTTTAAACAAATTTCAGTTAGCCAAACGAGGAATAGAAAGTTATCATAAGCATTGTATCCGAATACAAAAATTTTATTAAGAAAAGATTTCCATTTCTATTTTCGACGCTTTGTTCGTGGTGTTTTGGTTTGGTACGGGTGTATTTACATGCAAATTAAATGTACTTGTGTGTCTGTGTGTTCAGTATGCAATAGGTGATGAAATGGGTGATTAAACTGAATTGAGTGGAGATTAATTTAGGAAAGATTTTAGCATATAAGCTGAGGTTACGTAGAAGAGGAGAAACTTGATATGTTTGCTAGAGGGAGGACAACGAATAAGATCTCTTCCAATTATACAGGATCAGATTAGAGAAAATGATAGAACCATGAGTTAGTGTAGAGCCATAAGTTTGCTTTACTTGTAGTAGATCGAATGAGTGATCATGATTGTGGATGTTGAATGGATTTTGGTGTGAAACTGTATATGTGATCTGTATATAAATTTATGTTTGGTATATATATTGAGATTGGTTGATGTAGTTGCATTTTATCTTCCATTAACATTGGTATAAGTAATTACCCGTAGCTTTAACATGATCTAATATCTTTGGTGTGAAATAAAAATGGAAATCCTGTAAAATGATTCTCGTGTACGCAAATGCAATTAAATAAGTTTAGTTAAATGTTATTCCTTTAGATTATCATATCTTACTGCAGTTTAGATTACCCTTTTTAATTAAGAGAACAAGGTGAACTAACGTAACTTGATGTTCATTCGGCGTTTTAATAACTTGTATTCTGTTCGTTATTGTCTCGATGGTAACAGAAAATCAACATTATTTCCTATGTCCATGCTTAAAATAAATCTTTAACTGAGCCGCACATTGCAGGAATTTTCAAAAAAACTTGCCTTTATTATTATAAGGTTCTCGGAGTCGGTAACAATCACTTTTAAGATATTTTCTGTTAATAATTCTGACATCGTATCACGCAAATTATCAAACGCAATTTGGTAAAATTTCCGCTGTTGATCATTTATTGTTAATATTTTTAATGTTTTGTTTGGGATCATATGGAACACTATACAAAGAAACGATTACTTTATCCTTAGTTGAATGAATAGCTACGCTTTAGATTTTTTGCATTGTTACTTACTTACATTGTCTTTTATTACTCGATTGTCCAGTCTCTTCAAACGCTTCCATTTTGCCGGAGATAATTGACGTGTTAAGAGACTGGTGTAAGTAGGTATTTATGCAGTGCGGCTTTGCTCATCGATTATGTTCTTTTTCCGTCCAGTGCTTATTTAATTCGTAATCTTATCGGTTAGTTTGCGGTAATCTTAAAAATCACAGGACGTGAGCAAACCTGCGGATCAAATCTACATAGGGTAAATGTTCAGGATTTATGGTCGATCATAGGAGATAAGCTAATTTTCATGACTTTTATTATTTACAATATCGAAGAGAAATAACAAGGTCCAACCTAAGACTACATGGAGTATTTCTTACCATCCAAATTTACCGCATAAGATTGAAAGATTATCCATTTATGATCAAGGTAGTATATTTTTATCGCTGTCGGGATGAAAAAGGGAAAGCGTTAAGGAGTCTGGAATGCATATTTATCAACATTTGGCATTCAGTGAATATTTTGTTCGGTGTTCACCTCTTGCCTTACCGTATTAATTTACATTTGTGTTCTCTATAAAGTTCCTTATTAGGTCAAAATTTGTTTTCAGCCAATATTAGGTTGAATCCATCTCATTATATTCATACAATCGGCAGTTACTCAACGGATCTCTTTGAATTCGATATTACTCACGAATTCAAGGAAAATTCCATGCTCCACATAGAATACAGGCACTACTAAAAGATAAAACCAAAGTAAGAAATTTCAGCCATTGTAGCTGCCTTTTAGAAACATTCGGTTTTACCGTAATACTTGCATTGAATTTTTCTGGCGTTCTTCCTCTAATCCTTTATGACTATGATCAATTACGCTTTGGAATAGCCTCCATAAGAAATGTGCGTAAAGATCCTTTTAGTTTGCAAGCTTCATTTCATTTAAATAATTCAACTAGAAATAAAGGTCCTACGAAAACGGTACGAACCCAAAAAGATGGGAAGTTAAATAAATATTGTAATTGTCGAGTCATATTGTTTTCAATTCTAAATTGCAAGAGTTGGGAGGAATAGGTCGAAAAATATGCAGGATTTAGCAGTTATAAACGACCAGTTCCCATGCGACTGAGGTCAAATATGAAAAGGATACGTAAGAATGTAGGGAGTAAACATCGGTAAATGAGGATCCTTCTAGGGAGTTTTTTGTTAGACTATGCTGCGGAAAATCAATTCCTGGAATCGATATTAAATCTGTATATTCAAATTTTGAAAAAACTCCTTAGTACCGTTTGCGAGATTTGCGGCTTACAAATACAAATTGCTCGCTTAATATAATAGTATGATCATATTCATTTTTTTAATTTACGCCTGTGAATAAAAAATATTGTAAGGGAAGCAGGCGATGTGTTGAGAATTTACGTGTTCAATCAATAAAAAAGCATCAATTTATTGTAGTAGTCAAGTGCTGATTGAATGCAATATTAATGAAATTAGAATTTCGGCTTGAAATGTTAAATGTCTCGACTATTTCAGAATTTCAATTATTGATTAGATTTGATCTGATCACCACCCGATACTGTATAATTCATATTCAATATTGTAAATTGGGTGAGTGATATGTAGTAATTACAGGTTCTACATCGAAATAGATTGATTTTTATAAAATATTTGCATGAATCATCTCGTGATTTTTCTTTCATCGAAGACAGCAATCTTTTCAGAACTGAAGTTCTAATCTTTAGAAACGAGAAAAAAAGTTGCACTCTTGGTGAACATACTCTACCAAGACCATTCTCAGGGTTTTCATCTTTGAAAAAGGGATAGAGAAATGTTGGGGCAACACTTGCTGCAGTTGCTGTTATGGGAGCGGATTCATTAATTCCTTCTAAAGACATAAAACAGTGCAAGGTAAATTTTTATTCTCAATATAATGTTTTCAATAATTTACTTAATATCTATTCAGTTTTTTCATCTATGGTTTCATTTTAATAAGGATGGAGTTGTATGATATTTCACATAATGATCTTTTTTATATGAAAGGAATTCTTTTTTACAAAAGAAAGCTGTTGGAGAACCACCACCACTTAATGCACAAGAGACGATTAGTATATTTTCCTCTTTATATTCTTTTCATTTATGGTTTCATCTTAATTAATCAATCAAATTATATTTGTAAAATTTTGAATGATTTTTAATAAATTCTTGAAATGAATGAGTAACCTAATGGCAATTGTCTCATCTTATTTTTATGCATGCTGTTGCTGTAGAAGTTCTGCACAAGGTCCAATAGAATCTTGTTAACCAGCTTTCCTGTAAAAAACAGTCATTTTGGTGCTGCTACAGAATTGGATTCAGCAGACAGGAATTATTCTTACAAGAGGAGCACACGAAGAGTAGGTATATGGTTCTTACGGTATATGCCTTTGGTATGGTATGGTATATAGTATATGCCTTTGTAACCCCATTTTTTAATTTTTGCATGATAAAATTCATAATACATGTTTCTAATTTTTAATGATTTTCTAATACCTCATATATGTATTATTTGGTATTATTATGTGATTTTCAGGAGCTTTTCTTAAAGCAACAGTCAATATAATAAAAAAATGACCGGTTTGTTTATATTTATCTGACATAATAATCACCGAAGTGTATAAATTTATATATTTATTCATCCGTTGCCAGTAACTCTTGTAAGAAATGCATGGGAGAAATTTTAGTACTTAAATTTCATTCTCTTGCCGAAATAATATGATTATAAAATTTTGGGAGTGCTTACAGGTCCACAGTTTAGTATTGCATATTGATATTTGTTCGTGCAAAGTATCATTGATTCGAATTTGGACGACTCGAATCGTCTCTCATAAGAAATGCACGTAGTTTTCATTTTGATCGATTACATTGCATGTTTTCTTTTGCAGAATTAAACTAAAAACAATGGTTTTAAAAAAATCAACATTAGTGCCAAAAGAAATTAAATTAAAAAATTCTTAATTTAATCGTAGAATATGATTTTTGTATCAAGATTAGGAGAAATATGGCACAATAAACCAAATTTTTCTCGGTAAACAAACTGTCCCCTTAGCGAAGAGACGATTTTAAAATCCGAGTTTAAGCATTATCTCATTAGAATGCACAGTGCGAATACGGAATTACCGAACTAACAGTAGAAACTAATAACAGATTTTATGAAAAGGATGCCTCCCATTATATTTTATAAACTCGTAACGTTCCATTGATATCTATGCCGGCTCTAGGCCTATTCTACTACCAAAAACATCACCTTAGCTGAAATAGGACCATATTGACGGGTGTGCGAAGCTTTCGCTGAATTTATCAAGCAAACTTCGCTGAATGGAGAAAACTTATAATTTATGGAAGAAGCGAGTGAACGATTAGAAATTGTAAATGTTTGAATCGTTTGATCTATCGTCAGATAAAGGTTCTTTTCAAATAAAGGATTATACAATGTACTTATTATAAATAAATTATGGAAATCGGAGTTAAAGCATATAAAAGAGGTTGATTTTTTGAAGTACTTTATTGCATTATATATTTACAAGTACTTCTCTCGTCATAACAATCTTTGATGATTTCAGGCGATGAATCGCTGCTGACGACGATTATACTTCTTCAAATTTCTTTGGATTTACAGGCTCATCCTAACTCTAATTTACTCCCTCATCTTCTTTAATCAATAGCCTTAAATCTACTAAGATCTCAACATATGTAAACTCTGATACATAAATGACCGCGAAACGATTTCGGCCATTTTAGAGTGTTTTCAAAGAGAATTTAAAGTAACTCTCAAGTAGGATGCAAAATACAAAATCACGACATTATCAGAAGTCTAAAACGGAATATTCTTGATAGAGTTAGAAAGGTTCAATAGATAGCTAGAAATATTTGAAATAAAGTATTTAATAATTGATAAACTTTAGTAACGTTTATCATAGTACATAAGTATATTTGCTTGATTATAAAAAAGAACTGAAATTCTCAGAGTAAATTGACCTCTTATTTGATTTTCATTTTACTAAACAGAGCATTATTTGTTTGGTTTGTTCATATGCAATGACATGAATTATACATTATTTTAAATTATATTATGTGAACTGAAAGGCTACAGCGGTGATCCTAAATACTGATTAACGTAACAATCGTCAGACATCTTTCCAGTGACTGTAGTCATTAAATATGTTCTCCTTTTTCCTAATATTTACCCCGGGTTGACAATATCAGTAGCACACATTGAGGTGCTAGCAGACGGATGGTATGTTCCTTTTGTTTACATTAGGCCATTTCAATTTTGCTCCAGAGATTTCTGATTGTGTTAGAATGGACTTTTGCATTCAACTATGATATTAATTTATGGTATTTGTCTCTTTCTGTAGCATAATGGAAGAGCCAAAAGCCTTGCGAGTTAACAAGGAGATCGTTGTGGAGGGTTGAAGATTTATTAATGACAATGGTCAGCAAAGAAGAGCGATGAAAAAATTCTACTACACTATTACATATAGACTTCTTGTTGGGTCTTCTATGTTTTACGTTCATTTAAGTTTTATTTTGGTAATACCTTATGTATGAATGTGCTGTAAATAAATGTTTTGTAGTATTTATATTAATGTTAAGGATCATTCCCTGGTTCAGGATTTATAATGGAACACTATTATTTTCCATATATGAAACTTATTTTCAGCCACTTTAGAGCACATTTTTTATTCAGAGAATTCTCAAAGCTGCATCCTCCACTTTAAAGTTTTCATTGTTAGACATTTCTTTCCTTTGAAGATAGGTTTTGTTGTGGTATTTAATGATATTGGGAATGCATTATTTATGCATAGAGTTGGTCCGGTGGGGGCTTTCCTGTCAACCCAATATCATGTAAGATAGTGGTGAAAGACTTTGTTGGTAGATGTATTATATTGGATAATTTTATCTCAGGAATATGTACTACGATACGTAATTTTTGTTGGAAATATTTCTGTTTGAGAGGGTGGAATATGGTAAATTTGCATTACCATTCTGTGTAGGGCTTGGCTACTGAATAGACCTTGACTTAAGCCATATTCTTGAATATTACAACATGCTTTCCTTGTAATTATTGTTTGTTGGGGTTGCATTATTTATGGACATGGTAGGTCCGGTTGGGGCCTTCCTGTGCACCCAATATCACAAATAATGACATAACTACATGATCCATTGAGGCCGTAAATTGACAAAAAGGTGGTATGGGAGTTGGTGCTTTTTACATCAGACTCTATTTCCACCTTCCAAAACCTCCATTCTTGCTGGTGGTTCTTCGTTCTAGATGATGATTAATTGCATGACAGGACATACCATCTCAAAATTCCATGAGGATTGACCTGTTTCGGGAATTGTTCGTTTTGCTTGTTGTTTTGTTTTATGGTCCTGGAGTGTTCTTCTACAATTATTTCTGTGGACATCAACGTGTTTTCTATTGGCATTTAATGTAGATTTATATTTGCTACATCCCTATCAATTACCAGCAATATTCATTCATGTATTAGCTAAATATTATCAATATGAGAGATTTTGAGTTCTGACTCACTCAAGATGTGTTTGTCTACCATAAACATGCGAGCCCAATTTATAAGGTAATTTTGTTGAAATTATGACAAACTGTACATTCAATTTCTGTAATATTTTTTGTTTAATTTTCAGTGGGTATTTTCATATGTCAAGGTACTTGAATTGTAAGTGGATTTATTGTAAAATTTTATTTTTAGAATTCTTGAGACATTTGTTTTGATGTTATATATGGGAAGCTGAATATTGAAAATTTATTTTTCTGATATTATTTGTTTTCTTTCTACTGCGTATTTTGATACGTCAATATAGTTCAATCGTAAATTGCTTTCTTGTAAAAATGTATTTATAGAATTAATTTGCGGCATTGTTTGTTTTGATAAAGAGTTTTATTCATTCTGTAGAATACAATACCTCTCATTATTGTGGTACATTATTCTGTATTTTATGATTTGTAAAGATAATCAATTCTATGATTATCATGCAGTTTACGTTATGTTAAATAAATATTATTGGGACTGTGGTAGACTTTTCACTGTTGCAGAAAAACCATTAAAAGAAAGTATTAAATATAATACTATCAGGTAAGTTTAATGAGTTATTAGATGTTTGACTGTATATAGATTTGCGGTAATTGAGTATAGATTTATATTTAGCTACACATTCAATACTTTATGGGTTTTCTACTCTGAGCAGAGCTGAGCAAAGTTCTGGCCGAATTGACATCCCATTTTTCGGAAATTCTATAATTATATTTGAAGATTGTCGCTATTCCTTGTTCTGATGATGATGTGGAACATTTTGCTCAAATTAATTTTTTTCTTATTTAATGGATAACTAGTACAATTTACTTTGATATTTAGATTTTGTAATTGTGAGGAAAAAATAAACTTACTACTTGAGACCTCGTCATGCTTGATTCCGTTTTCATACCATGAATCGAGAATTAATGTCTTAAGTTTGGTTAATACATTTCCATTAAATTACTTCTGCCAGATATTAATAAGTGTCGAAGATTATAAAATCCTGCATTCATTAAGAGATGTTTCAGATAAATGGAATATCATTCTGGAAATTTGCTCGACTTTGTATTCATAAAATTTCGCAGACTAGCAGCAGTTTTATGTTGAATCGCTTAGTCACAGAATGGTGAAGGTTCTATGCAAGATAAACAGGGTTGGCGACTCAGCTTACACTGTTAATCAAGTTTTCCTTTTTTCTTGGTACTCTTGTCCGATCTTCAGTGATGTACCAAATGCTAAGTCAACCTCATTTCAGTAATATTTAGAAATGATAATTTAAATCTTTCTTCCTCACGATTTATTTGATGTTTTCTTTGACATGAGGCAGACTTTTATAGAAGAGTTTATGGAAATATTACTTTTCATAACCTCCCCTTTTTATAATGTAGGTTAACAACATGTTTGACAAGGAGTATATAGACGTAATCTTTGGAATTATTTTTTCTAATCCACCTATGTTATTGTTAGTTAGTTAGTTGGACCCTTTATTGGCGAGGTTAGGCCCAGGTGGGCCTCCCTTCCACCTAACCTCGTATGTCGTTACATTGTTAAGCATTTCTATTATGGTCCGTTTCATAATTTTATCAGAGCATGAATTATTTTCGCTGTTTTATATGGTATCTGAGAGGCGTAAAACCTTTTTAAAATCTCTGGTTTACAGTTCCAACAAATAGGTACATTTTCTTACTTCAGGTTTATTTACATACTCCACACTAACGGGAGTATTGTATTGAAAAGTCTGAACAAATGGGAATAAGAAGATCTCAAGGTAAACCCCGGAACGTAAAACTAAGTACAAAATGTTATGTAGGTAAAATATAGTTTTTGAAATTGATAAATGAAAAAAGATGAGTTTTCTGGGGTAAATATTGAATTTTTGCCATAATTTTTCTTTGAAAATGTGGATCAACCATGGAACTCTAATATCCAAGAACGGAATACATCCTTAAACTGCCTGCAAAATACAACCATGCTCCGGGTTTCACATATCTAAAATTAAGGGATAAAAATTTTGAATTCATTATTTTAGTGACAATTTTTCTCATATTCATTTCCAACAGCAAAATTTCGCTCTTCCTTCTTTAATGTTTGTTCCTTCTAGTTCCATCGCAGCAAACATATTACAGCACCGATTTACGCATCTATATTTTTATAATACAGTAGAACCCCAGTAATCCGGACACTCGCTAATCCGGAATCCTCGGTAATCCGGTCGGTTCATTAGTAGTTATGCAAACCCGCAATTTCTTCTTGTGAACATATAAACACGCATATTACATAGTAACAAGAAACGAGAAGTGGACAGACTATTGGAAAAATTTCTCCATTGGCTGCAATGATGTGATGGAGAGCGAAGTATTTTGTTTATTGTGATAACACATCTAAGTAGTGATACTTTTCCGAGACAGCATTTTTCCATTAGAGAAATGCTTAATATGTGCGAGACTTAACAATTTCGATCGATAATAAATTTTCAGTTGCAGCAGGGTATCACTTCTCAAAACTTCACTATCATTAAAAAGCTATGAGAGAAGAAGCGTAAAAAACAATCCGTCCTTTTACGTTATTTTACGAAAACCTCGTTAATCCGGAAAGCCCGCTAATGCGGACGCATTGTGCCTGAATTCGTCCGGATTACCGGGGATCTACTGTATTTTGCCTTAATTTTCGTCATTTTATCAAGATATAATCGGAAAAAGTAAGGAAAACGGATAATTTCACTGAAATTTCAATTTTTTTCCTCAATTTTGTATAATTTTCGTCATTTTATCTGGATATGATCGAAAAAAGCAACGAAAACGGATAATTTCACCGAAATTTATATATTTTTCCTCTATTTAACTCAATTTTTGTCATTACCTCCGGATATGATCGAAAAAAGGAACAAAAACAATTTCAGCGAAATTTGAATTTTTTTCATCAATTTTGCCTAATTTTAGTCATTTTTTTGAGATTTGATCGAAAAAAGCAACAAAAAAGGATAATATCACCGAAATTTCAAATTTTTCCTCTATCTTGCCTTAATTTTCGTAATTTTATCGAGATATGATCGAAAAAAGCAACGAAGACGGATAATATCACTGAAATTCCTATTTTTTTCCTCTAATTTGCCTTAATTTTTGTCATTTCATCTGTATATGATCGAAAAAAGCAACGAAACCGGATAATTTCACCGATGTTTCAATTGTTTTCATAAATTTTGCTTTAATTTTAGTCATTTTTTCGAGATATGATCGAAAAAAGCAACGAAAACGGATAATATCTCCAAAATTTTAATTTTGTTACTCTATTTTGCCTTAATTTTCGTCATTTTATCGAGACATGATCGAGAAAAGCAACGAAAACGGATAATTTCATCGAAATTTCAATTTTTTTCCTCTATTTTGTCTCAGTTTTTGTCATTTTATCGAGAAATGATCGAACATAGCAACAAAAACGGATGAATTCAACGAAATCTCAATTTTATTCCTCTATTTTGCCTTAATTTTCGTCATTTTACCGATATGTGATCAAAAAAACAACGAAAGCGGATAATTTTTCCGAAATATCAATTTTTTTCCTCTATATTGCCTATATTTTCGTTTTTTCATCGAGATATGATCGGAAAAAGCAACGGAAATGGATAATTTTAGCGAAATTTCAATTTTTCTCCCCTATTTTACCTAACTAGTCGTTATTTTATCGAGATATAATCGAAAAAACCAACGAAAACGGATAATTCCACCGAAATTTCCATTTTTTACTTATATTTTTCCTCCATTTTTGTCATTTTATCGAGATATGATCGAAAAAATAAACAAAAACGGATAATTTTACCGAAATTTCAATTTTTTCCTCTTTATTCACTCAATCTTCATAAATTCATCGAGATATGATCGAAAAAATAAACAAAAACGGTTAATTTTGCAATATTTCAATTTTTTTCCTCTTTATTGACTCAATCTTCGTAAATTCATCGAGATATGATCGGAAAAAGCCAAAAAAACGGATAATTTAACTGAAAATACATTTCGTTTCCTCTATTTTGCCTTAATTTTCGTCATTTTATCAAGATATGATCGAGAAAGGCAACGAAAACGGATAATTTCAGCGAAATTTCAATTTGTCTTCTCTATCTTGCCTTACTTTATGTCATTTTATCGAGATATGATCGAGAAAAGCAACGAAAACGGATAATTTCAAAGAAATTTCAATTATTTTTCTCTATTTTTCCTCAGTATTTTTCATTTTATCGAGATAAGCTCTAAAAAATATACGAAAACGAATAATTTCAGCGAAAGTTCAAATTTTTTTCATCTATTTTGCCTTAATTTTCGTCATATAATCGAGACATGATCGAGAAAAGCAACGAAAACGGATAATTTCATCGAAATGTAAATTTTTTTCATCTATTTTTTCGCAATTATTGTCATTTTATCGAGAAATGCTCGAATATAGCAACAAAAACGGATGATTTCACCGAAATGTCAATTTTTTCCACTATTTTGCCATAGTTTTCGTAATTTTATCGAGATATAATCGATAAAAGACGATATAATGACGAAAATTAAGGCAATATAGAGGAAAGAATTTGAATTTTTCGATAGAATTAACCTTTTTCGTTGAGTTTTTCAATTATATTTATATTTTCTATCATACCCAGATAAAATGACAAAAATTAAGGCAAAATAGAGGAAAAAAAATAGTAATTTCCTTTAAATTATGCGTTAACGTTGCCTTTTTCGATCATATCTCAATAAAATGACGAAAATTAAGGAAAAATAGAGTAAAAAAAATTGAAATATCAGTGAAATAATCCGTTTTCATTGCATTTTTCGATCATGTCTTAATAAAATGACAAAATTTGAGGCAAAATTGAGGAAAAAAATTGGAATTTCGATGAAATATTCCGTTTTCGTTGCTTTTTTCGATCATATCTCGATATAATGACGAAAAGTAAGGCAATATAGAGGAAAAAAAATGAAATTTCCTTTATATTATCCGATATCGTTGCCTTTTTCGATCATATTTCAATAAAATGACGAAAATTAATGCATAATAGTGGAATAAAATTGAAATGTCAGTGAAATTCTCCGTTTTCATTGCCTTTTTTCGATCATGTCTTAATAAAATGACAAAATTTGAGGCAAAATTGAGGAAAAAAATTGAAATTTCGGTGAAATTATCCGTTTTCGTTGCTTTATGTTTAGTTTAAACCCAGATAAAATGAATAAAAATTAAGGCTAGATAGAGAGAAAAAAATGGTCTCTCAGTGAAATTATCCGTTTTCGTTCCATTTTTCAATCATATCTCGATAAAATAAAAACAATTAAGGAAAATATAGGCAAAAAATCGAATTTCTGCTGTAATTATCCGTTTCCGTTGTTTTTTCGATCATGAATCGATAAAATGACGAAAATCAAGGCAATTTAGAGGAAAAAAAATTGCAATTTCCGTAAAATTATCCGTTTTTGGTGCTTTTATCGATCATATCTCGATAAATTGACGAAATATAAGGCAAAATAGACGAAATATTTGATATTTTGTTAGAATTATTCTTTTTCGTTGCTTTTTTCGATCATATTCAGATTATATGACGAAAATTTGGGTTAAATAGAGGAAAAACAAATTGAAATTTTGCTGAAATTATCCTTTTTTGTATAGTTAATCTATCATTTCACGATATAAAGACGAATATTAAGGCCAAATAGAGGGAAAAAAATGAAATTTCAGGGAAATAATCCGTTTTCGTTGTTTTTTTCGATGATACCACAATAAAATCCAGAAAATTAAGGCAAAATTGAGGAAAAAAATTTAATATTTCTGTTAAATTATCTGTTTTTGTACCAATTTCCATCATATCTAGTTGAATGAAGAAAATTAAGGCAATATAGAGGAAAATATTTATATTTCGGTGAAATAATCCGATTTCGTTATTTTTTTCGATCATACCCAGATAAAATGACAAAAATTAAGGCAAAATGGAGGAAAAAAAATTGAAATTTCATTTAAATTATCCGTTAACGTTGCCTTTTTCGATCATGTCTTAATAAAATGACAAAATTTGAGGCAAAATTGAGGAAAAATATTGGAATTTTGGTGAAATTTTCCGTTTTCGTTGCTTTTTCGATCATATCTCGATTTAATGACGAAAATGAAGGCAATATAGAGGAAAGAATTTGAATTTTTCGATAGAATTAACCTTTTTCTTTGCTATTTTCAATCAAATCTTGATATAATCACGACTATTAAGTCAAAATAGAGAAAAAAATTGAAATTTTGCTGAAATTATCTGTTTTCGTTTATTTTTTCTATCATATCTCAAAAAATGAAAACTATTGAGGAAAAATATAGGCAAAAAATATGAATTTTGCTGAAATTATCCGTTTCCGTTGTTTTTTCGGTCATGAATCGATAAAATGACGAAAATCAAGGCAATTTAGAGGAAAAAAAATTGAAATTTCCGTAAAATTATCCGTTTTTGGTGCTTTTATCGATCATATCTCGATAAATTGACGAAATATAAGGCAAAATAGACGAAATATTTGATATTTTGTTAGAATTATTCTTTTTCGTTGCTTTTTTCGATCATATTCAGATTATATGACGAAAATTTGGGTTAAATAGAGGAAAAACAAATTTAAATTTTGCTGAAATTATCCGTTTTTGTACAGTTAATCTATCATTTCACGATATAAAGACGAATATTAAGGCCAAATAGAGGGAAAAAAATGAAATTTCATGGAAATAATCCGTTTTCGTTGTTTTTTTCGATGATACCACAATAAAATCCAGAAAATTAAGGCAAAATTGAGGAAAAAAATTTAATATTTCTGTTAAATTATCTGTTTTTGTACCAATTTCCATCATATCTAGTTGAATGAAGAAAATTAAGGCAATATAGAGGAAAATATTTATATTTCGGTGAAATAATCCGATTTCGTTATTTTTTTCGATCATACCCAGATAAAATGACAAAAATTAAGGCAAAATGGAGGAAAAAAAATTGAAATTTCATTTAAATTATCCGTTAACGTTGCCTTTTTCGATCATGTCTTAATAAAATGACAAAATTTGAGGCAAAATTGAGGAAAAATATTGGAATTTCGGTGAAATTTTCCGTTTTCGTTGCTTTTTCGATCATATCTCGATATAATGACGAAAATGAAGGCAATATAGAGGAAAGAATTTGAATTTTTCGATAGAATTAACCTTTTTCTTTGCTATTTTCAATCAAATCTTGATATAATCACGACTATTAAGGCAAAATAGAGAAAAAAATTGAAATTTTGCTGAAATTATCTGTTTTCGTTTATTTTTTCTATCATATCTCAAAAAATGAAAACTATTGAGGAAAAATATAGGCAAAAAATATGAATTTTGCTGAAATTATCCGTTGAAATATTGCTGAAATTATCCGTTTTCGTTTAGTTTTTCTATCATTTCTCGAAAAAAAGACAAATATTAAGGCCAAATAGATGGAAAAAACTTAAATTACAGTGATATCATTCATTTTCGTTGTTTTTTTCGACCATACCTCGATAAAATCGCGAAAATTAATTCAAAATTGAGGAAAAAATTGGAATTTCGGTGAAATTTTCCGTTTTCGTTGCTTTTTTCGATCATATCACGATATAATGACGAACAGTTAAGGCAATATAGAGGAAAAAATTTTAATTTTTCGATAGAATTAACCTTCTTCGTTGCTTTTTTCCATCATATTGAATATGATATATATAATCACGACTATTAAGGCAAAAAAGAGGAAAAAAATTGATGTTTTGGTTAAATTACCCGTTTTTGTTTATTTATTCAATTATATCTCGATAATTTGAAAAAAATGAGGAAAAATAGAGGCAAATAATTGAAATTTTGCTGAAATTATCCGGTTTCTTTTATTTTTTCTATCATATCTCGATAAAATGACAAAAATTGAGATATAATAGAGGAAAAAAATTGAAATTTCGGTGAAATTATCCGTTTTCGTTGCTTTAAATTTAATTTAAACCCAGATAAAATGAATAAAAATTAAGGCTAGATAGAGAGAAAAAAATGGACTTTCAGTGTAATTATCTGTTTTCGTTCCATTTTTCAATCATATCTCGATAAAATGAAAACAATTAAGGAAAATATAGGCAAAAAATTGAAATTATCCGTTTCAGATGTTTTTTCGATCATGTCTCGATAAAATGACGAAAATGAATGCAAAATAGAGGAAAAAAATTGAAATTTCTGTAAAATTGTCCGTTTTTGTTGCTTTTATCGATCATATCTCGATAAAATGACGAAAAATAAGGCAAAATAGAAGAAATATTTGATATTTTGTTAGAATTATTCTTTTTCGTTGCTTTTTTCGATCATATCCAGATTATACGACGAAAATTTGGGTTAAATAGAGGAAAAAAAATTGAAAATTTGCTGAAATTATCCGTTTTTATTTAGTTTTTCTATCATTTCACGATAAAATGACAAAAATTAAGGCAATATAGAGGAAAGAATTTGAATTCTTCGATAGAATTAACCTTTTTCGTTGCTTTTCCGATCATATCTCGATATTATGACGAAAATTAAGGCAATATAGAGGAATGAATTTGATTTTTTCGATAGAATTAACCTTTTTCGTTGCTTTTTTAAATCATATCTATATACAATCACGACTATTAAGGCACACTAGAGGAAAAAAATTGATATTTTGGTTAAATTATTCGTTTTTGTTTATTTTTTCTATCATATCTCGATATTTTGAAAAAATTCAGAAAAAAAGATGCAAATAATTGAAATTTCCATTAAATTATCCGTTATCGTTGCCTTTTTCGATCATATCTCAAAAAAATGACAAAAATTAAGGTAAAATAGAGGAAAAAAATCGAAATATCAGTGAAATTATCCGTTTTTATTGCATTTTTCGATCATGTCTTAATTTAATGACAAAATTTGAGGCAAAATTGAGGAAACAAATTGAAATTTCGATGAAATATTCCGTTTTCGTTGCTTTTTTCGATCATATCTCGATATAATGACGAAAATTAAGGCAATATAGAGGAAAGAATTTTAATTTTTCGATAGAATTAACCTTTTTCGTTGCTTTTTCAATCATATCTTGATATAATCACGACTATTAAGGCAAAATAGAGGAAAAAAAGTGAAAAATTGCTGAAATTATCCGTTTTCGTTTAGTTTTTCTATCATTTCTCGAAAAAAAGACAAATATTAAGGCCAAATAGATGGAAAAACTTAAATTTCAGTGATATCATTCATTTTCGTTGTTTTTTTCGGCCATACCTTGATAAAATCGCGAAAATTAAGGCAAAATTGAGGAAAAAAATTAATATTTCTGTTAAATTATCTGTTTTTGTAGCTATTTCGATCATATCACGTGTAATGAAGAAAATTAAGGCGATATAGAGGAAAAAAAATGAATTTTTCAATAGAATTATCCGTTTTCGTTGCTTTTTTCAATCATCTCCAGATTAAATGACGAAAATTAAGGCAAAATAGAGGAAAATATTTAAATTTCGATGAAATTATCCGTTGTCGTTGCTTTTTTCGATCATTTCTCTATAAAATGACGAAATTTGATGCACAATTGAGGAAAAAAATGATATTTTGTTAAAATTATCCGTTTTCATTGCTTCCTACCATCATATCCATATAAAATGACGAAAGTTAAGGCAAAATAGAGGAAAAAAAAATGGAAATTTTTTGAAATTATCCTTTTTTGTTTATTTTTTCTATTATATCTCGATAATATGAAAAAATTGAGGTAAAATAGAGGCAAATAATTGAAATTTTGGTTAAATTGTCTGTTTTCGTTCCTTTTTTCGATCATACCCAGATAAAATGACAAAAATTAAGGCAAAATAGAGGAAAAAAATTGAAATTTCCATTAAATTACCCGTTATCGTTGCCTTTTTCGATCATATCTCAACAAAAATGACGAAAATTAAGGCAAAATAGGGGGAAAAAATTAAAATATCAGTGAAATTATCCGTTTATATTGCATTTTTTGATCATCTCTTAATTAAATGACAAAATTTGAGGCAAAATTGAGGAAAAAAAATTGGAATTTCGGTGAAATTTTCCGTTATTGTTTATTTTTTCTATAATATCTCGATAATTTGAAAAAAATGAAGAAAAATAGAGGCAAATAATTGAAATTTTGCTGAAATTATCCGTTTTCGTTTATGTTTTTTATATCATATCTCGATAAAATAAAAACAACTGAGGAAACATATAGGCAAAAAATTAAAATTTCGGTGAAATTATCCGTTTGCGTTGTTTTTTCGATCATTTCTCGATAAAATTACGAAAATTAAGGCAAATTCGAGTAAAATGAAATTGAAATTTCTGTTAATTATCCGTTATTGTTGCTTCTATCGATCATATCTCGATAAAATGACGAAAAATAAGGCAAAATAGAGGAAAAAATAGAATTATCAGTGAAATTATCCGTTTTCATTGCATTTTTCGATCATGTCTTAATAAAATGATAAAATTGGAGGAAAAATTGAGGAAAAAAATTGGAATTTCGGTGAAATTTTCCGTTTTCGTTGCTTTTTTCGATCATATTTCGATATAATCACTAGTATTAAGGCAAAATAGAGGAAAAGAAATTATATTTTGGTTAAATTATTCGTTTTTGTTTATTCTTTCTATCATATCTCAATAATTTGAAAAAATTGAGGAAAAATAGAGGCAAATAATTGAAATTTTGCAGAAATTATCCGTCTTCGTTTATTTTTTCTATCATATCTCAATAAAATGACAAAAATTGAGATATAATAGAGGAAAAAAATTGAAATTTTGCTGAAATTATCCGTTTCCGTTGTTCTTTCGACCATGTCTATATAAAATGAAGAAAATTAAGGCAAATTAGAGGAAAATAGAATTAAAATTTCCGTACAATAATCCGTTTTTGTTGCTTTTATCGATTATATCTCGATAAAATTACGAAATATAAGGCAAATTAGACGAAAAATTTGATAATTTGTTAGAATTATTCGTTATCGTTGCTTTTTTCGATCATATCTCGATAAAATCCCGAAAAATAAGGCGAAAATGAGGAAAAACATTTTATATTTCTGTTAAATTATCCGTATTTGTAGCTTTTTCCGATCATATCTCGTAAAACGAAGATAATAAAGGCAATATAGAGGACAAAAATTGAATTTTTCAGTAGAATTATCCGTTTTCGTTGCTTTTTTCAATCATATCCAGATTAAATGAAGGAAATTAAGGCATTATAGAGGAAAATATTTAAATTTCGATGAAATCATACGTTGTCGTTGCTTTTTCGATCATGTCTCCATAAAATGACAAAATTTGATGCACAATTGAGGAAAAAAAATGATATATTGCTAAAATTATCCGTTTTCATTGCTTCCTTCGATCATATCCATATAAAAAGACGAAAATTAAGGCAAAATATAGGAAAAAAATTTGAAATTTTTCTTAAATTTTTGTTTTCGTTTATTTTTTCTATCATATCTCCATAATATGAAAAACATTGAGGTAAAATAGAGGCAAATAATTGATATTTCGGTTAAATTATCCTTTTTCATTCCTTTTTTCGATCATACCCAGATAAAATGATGGAAATTAAGGCAAAATAGAAGAAAATATTTAAATTTCGGTGAAATTATCCGTTGTCGTTGCGTTTTTCGATCATGTCTCAATAAAATGACAAAATTTGAAGCAAAATTGTGGAAAAAAATTCAAATTTCGTGGAAATTCACCGTTGTCTTAGTTTTTTTCGATCATGTCCCGATAAAATGACGAAAATTAAGGCAAATTAGAGGAAAATAAAATTAAACCATTTGTAAAATTATCCGTTTTTCTTGCTTTTATTGATCATATCTCGATAAAATGACGAAAAATAAGGCAAAATAGACGAAAAATTTGATATTTTGTTAGAATTATTTGTTTTCGTTGCTTTTTTCGATCATATTCAGATTCAATGACGGAAATTTAAGCTAAATAGAGAAAGAAATAATCGAAATTTTGTTGAAATTATCCGTTTTTGTTCATTTTTTCTATCATTTCTTTATAAGAAGACGAATATTAAGGCCAAATAGAGGTAAACAAAATGAAATATCAGTGAAATAATCCGTTTTCCTTGTTTTTTTCGATCATATCCCGATATAATCCCGAATATTAAGGCAAAATTGAGGAAAAAAATTTAATTTTTCAGTAGAATTCTCCGTTTTCGTTGCTTTTTTCAATCATATCCAGATTAAATAACGAAAATTAAGGTAAAATAGAGGAAAATATTTAAATTTCGGTGAAATTATCAATTGTCGTTCTTTTTTCGATCATATCTCGATAAAATGACAAAATTTGATGCAAAATATAGGAAAAAAATTATATTTTACTAAAATTATCCATTTTCATTGCTTCCTCCAATCATATCCATCTAAAATGACGAAAATTAAGGCAAAATAGAAGAAAAAAATTTTAAAATTTTTCTGAAATTATCCGTTTTCGTTTGTTTTTTTATCATATCTCTATAATATGAACAAAATTGAGGTAAAATTGAGGCAAATAATTGAAATTTCGATTAAATTATCCGTTTTCGTTCCTTTTTTCGATCATACCCAGATAAAATGACAAAAATTAAGGCAAAATAGAGGGGAAAAAAAGAAATATTGCTGAAATTATCCGTTTTCGTTTATTTTTTCTATAATATCTTTATAAAATGAAATAAATTGAGCTATAATTTAGGAAAGAAATTGAAATTTCGGTGAAATTATCCGCTTTCGTTCCTTTTTTCGATCATACCCAGATAAAATGACAAAAATTAAGGCAAAATAGAGGAAAAAAAAATAAAATTTCCTCTAAATTATCCATTGGCGTTTTCTTTATCGATCATATCTCAATAAAATGACGAAAATTAAGGAAAAAAATTGATTTATCATCGATAGTATCCGTTTATATAGCATTTTTCGATCATGTCTTCATAAAATGACAGAATTTGAGGCAAAATTGAGGAAAAAAATTGAATTTCGGTGAAAGTTTCCGTTTTCGTTGCTTTTTTCGATCATATCTCGATATAATGACGAAAATTAAGGTAATATAGAGGAAAATATTTAAATTTCGGTGAAATTATCAATTGTCGTTCTTTTTTCGATCATATCTCGATAGAATGACAAAATGTGATGCAAAATTGGGGAAAAAAATGATATTTTACTAAAATTATCCGTTTTCATTGCTTCCTCCAATCATATACATAAAAATGACGGCAATTAAGGCAAAATATTCGAAAAAATTTGAAGTTTTTCTGAAATTATCCGTTTTCGTTTATATTTTCTATTATATCTCTATAATATGAAAAAAATTGAGGTAAATTAGAGGCAAATAATTGAAATTTCGGTTAAATTATCCGTGTTCTTTCCTTTTATCGATTATACCCATATAAAATGACAAAAATTAAGGCAAAATAGAGTAAAATAAAATTGAAAATTCTGTAAAATTATCCGTTTTTGTTGCTTTTGTCGATCATATCTCGATAAAATGACGAAAAATAAGGCAAAATAGAGGAAAAAAATTGAAATATCAGTGAAATTATCCATTTTCATTGCATTTTTCGATCATGTCTTAATAAAATGACAAACTTTGAGGCAAAAGTGAGGAAAAAAATTGGAATTTCGGTGAAATTTTCCGTTTTCGTTGCTTTTTTCGATCATATCTCGATATAATTACGAAAATTAAGGCAATATTGAGGAAAGAAATTGAATTTTTCGATAGAATTAACCTTTTTCGTTGCTTTTTTCAATCATATCTTGATGTAATCACTAGTATTAAGGCAAAATAGAGGAAAAGAATTGATATAAATTTTGCTGAAATTATCCGTTTCCGTTGTTTTTTTGATCATGTCTCGATAAAATGACGAAAAATAAGTCAAAATAGACGAAGAATTTGATATTTTGATAGAATTATTCCTTTTCGTTGCTTTTTTCGATCATATCCAGAATATATGACGAAAATATAGGTTAAATAGAGGAAAAACAAATTGAAATTTTGCTGAAATTATCCCTTTTTTTATAGTTTTTCTAACATTTCACGATAAAATGACGAATATTAAGGCCAAATAGAGGGAAAAAATTGGAATTTCGGTGAAATTTTCCGTTTTCGTTGCTTTTTTCGATCATATCTCGATATAATTACGAAAATTAAGGCAATATTGAGGAAAGAAATTGAATTTTTCGATAGAATTAACCTTTTTCGTTGCTTTTTTCAATCATATCTTGATATAATCACTAGTATTAAGGCAAAATAGAGGAAAATAATTGATATAAATTTTGCTGAAATTATCCGTTTCCGTTGTTTTTTCGATCATGTCTCGATAAAATGACGAAAAATAAGGCAAAATAGACGAAGAATTTGATATTTTGATAGCATTATTCCTTTTCGTTGCTTTTTTCGATCATATCAAGAATACATGACGAAAATATAGGTTAAATAGAGGAAAAACAAATTGAAATTTTGCGGAAATTATCCGTTTTTGTATAGTTTTTCTAACATTTCACGATAAAATGACAAATTTTATGGCCAAATAGAGGGAAAAAAATAAAATTTCAGTGAAATAATCCGTTTTCGTTGTTTTTTTCGATCATACCTCGATTAAATCTCGAAAATTAAGGCAAAATTGAGGGAAAAAATAATATTTCTGTTAAATTATCTGTTTTTGTAGCTATTTCGATCATATCTCGTTAAATAACTAAAATAAAGGCAATATAGAGGAAAAAAATTGAATTTTTCAGTAAAATTATCCGTTTTCGTTGTTTTTTTCATTCATATCCTGATTAAATAACGAAAATTAAGGCAAAATAGAAGAAAATATTAAAATTTCGGTGAAATTATCCGTTGTCGTTGCGATTTTCGATCATGTCTCAATAAAATGACAAAATTTGAAGCAAAATTGTGGAAAAAAATTCAAATTTCGTTGAAATTCACCGTTGTCTTAGTTTTTTCGATCATGTCCCGATAAAATGACGAAAATTAAGGCAAATTAGAGGAAAATAAAATTAAACTATTTGTAAAATTATCCGTTTTTCTTGCTTTTATTGATCATATCTCGATTAAATGACGAAAAATAAGGCAAAATAGACGAAAAATTTGATATTTTGTTAGAATTATTGTTTTTCGTTGGTTTTTCCGATCATGACCAGATTAAATGACGAAAATTAAGACAATATAGAGGAAAGAATTTGAATTTTTCGATAGAATTAACCTTTTTCTTTGCTCTTTTCAATCAAATCTTGATATAATCACGACACTTAAGGCAAAATAGAGGGAAAAATTGAAATTATGCTGAAATCATCTGTTTTCGTTTATTTTTTCTATCATATCTCGATAAAATGACGAAAATTAAGGCAAATTAGAGGAAAATAAAATTGAAATTTCTGTAAAATTATCCGTTTTTGTTGCTTTTATCGATCATATCTCGATTAAATGACGTAAAATAAGGCAAAATATACGAAAAATTTGATATTTAGTTAGAATTATTCGTTTTCGTTGCTTTTTAAATCATATCCAGATTATATGACGAAAATTTAGGTTAAATGGAGGAAAAACAAATTGAAATTTTGTTGAAATTATCCGTGTTTGTTTAGTTTTTCTATCATTTCTCGATAAAAAGACGAATATTAAGGCCAAATAGAGGGAAACAAAACGAAATTGGGCTCCCAGATAGTCATGTGGACAGCGCGTTTTCCTTTGGTGAAAGCGGTCCCGGGTTCGATTCCCGATGCCAGCCAATGTTCGAAATGACCTAAGCTGTCGAAGCACTTTTAACAATACAACTCCGAAAAGAAGTTTCAGTGAAATTATCAATTGTCGTTCTTTTTTAGATCATATCTCGATAAAATGACAAAATTTGATGCAAAATATAGGAAAAAAATGATATTTTACTAAAATTATCCATTTTCATTGCTTCCTCCAATCATATCCATATAAAATGACGAAAATTAAGGCAAAATAGAAGAAAAAAATTTGACATTTTTCTGAAATTATCCGTTTTCGTTTATTTTTTCTATAATATCTCGATAAAATGAATAAAATTTAGTTATAATTTAGAAAAAAAATTGAAATTTCGGTGAAATTATCCGTTTTCGTTCCTTTTTTCGATCATACCCAGATAAAATGACAAAAATTAAGGCAAAATAGAGGAAAAAAAATAGAAATTTCCTTTAAATCATCCGTTGACGTTTTCTTTTTCGATCATATCTCAGTAAAATGACGAAAATAAAGGAAAAAAAATTGAAATATCATCGAAATTATCCGTTTACATTGCATTTTTCGATCATGTCTTCTTAAAATGACAGAATTTGAGGCAAAATAGAGGAAAAATATTGAAATATCATTGAAATTATTCGTTTTCATTGCATTCTTCGATCATATCTCGATATAATGACGAAAATTAAGGCAATAGAGGGGAATGAATTTGAATTTTTCGATTAGATTAACCTTTTTCGTTGCTTTTTTCAATCATATCTTGATAAAATCACGACTATTGAGGCAAAATAGAGGAAAAAAATTTGATTTTTTTTTTAATTATCCATTTTCATTTATTTTTTCTATCATATCTCGATAAAATGATAAAAATTAAGGAAAAATAGAGGCAAATAATTGATATTTTGCTGAAATTATGCGTTTTTGTTTATGTTTTCTATCATATCTCGATAAAATGAAAACAATTGAGAAAAAATATAGGCAAAAAATATAAATTTTGCTGAAATTATCCGTTGCCGTTGTTTTTTCGATCATGTCTCGATAAATTGACGAAAATTAAGGAAAATTAGATGAAAATAAAATTGAAATTTCTGTAAAATTATCCTTTTTTGTTGCTTTTATTGATCATATCTCGATAAAATGACGAAAAATAAGGCAAAATAGACGAAGAAATTTTTATTTTGTTAGAATTATTCGTTTTCGTTGCTTTTTTCGATCATATCCAGAATATATGAAAAAAATCTAGGTTAAATAGAGGAAAAACATATTGAAATTTTATTGAAATCATCCGTTTTTGTTTAGTTGTTCTATCGTTTCACTATAAAATGACGAATATTTAGGCCAAATAGAGGAAAATATTTAAATTTCGGTGAAATTATCCGTTTTCGTTGCTTTTTCCGATCATATCTTGATAAAATCACGACTATTGAGGCAAAATAGAGGAAAAAAATTTGAATTTTTTTTTAATTATCCATTTTCATTTATTTTTTCTATCATATCTCGATAAAATGATAAAAATTAAGGAAAAATAGAGGCAAATAATTGAAATTTTGCTGAAATTCTGCGTTTTTTTAATGTTTTCGATCATGTCTCGATAAAATGACAAAATTTGAAGCAAAATTGTGGAAAAAAATTCAAATTTCGTTAAAATTCACCGTTGTCTTAGTTTTTTTCGATCCTGTCCCGATAAAATGACGAAAATTAAGGCAAATTAGAGGAAAATAAAATTAAACTATTTGTAAAATTATCCGTTCTTCTTGCTTTTATTGATCATATCTCGATTAAATGACGAAAAATAAGGCAAAATAGACGAAAAATTTGATAATTTGTTAGAATTATTGTTTTTCGTTGGTTTTTTCGATCATATCCAGATTAAATGACGAAAATTAAGACAATATAGAGGAAAGAATTTGAATTTTTCGATAGAATTAACCTTTTTCTTTGCTCTTTTCAATCAAATCTTGATTTAATCACGACTATTAAGGCAAAATAGAGGGAAAAATTGAAATTTTTCTGAAATCATCTGTTTTCGTTTATTTTTTCTATCATATCTCGATAAAATGATAAAAATTGAGGAAAAATATAGGCAATAAATATGAATTTTGCTGAAATTATCCATTTCCGTTGTTTTTTCGATCATGTCTCGATAAAATGACGAAAATTAAGGCAAATTAGAGGAAAATAAAATTGAAATTTCTGTAAAATTATCCATTTTTGTTGCTTTTATCGATCATATCTCGATTAAATGACGTAAAATAAGGCAAAATATACGAAAAATTTGATATTTAGTTAGAATTATTCGTTTTCGTTGCTTTTTAAATCATATCCAGATTATATGACGAAAAATTAGGTTAAATACAGGGAAAACAAATTGAAATTTTGTTGAAATTATCCGTGTTTGTTTAGTTTTTCTATCATTTCTCGATAAAAAGACGAATATTAAGGCCAAATAGAGGGAAACAACATGAAATTGGGCTCCCAGATAGTCATGTGGACAGCGCGTTTGCCTTTGGTGAAAGCGGTCCCGGGTTCGATTCCCGATGCCAGCCAATGTTCGAAATGACCTAAGCTGTCGAAGCACTTTTAACAATACTACTACGAAATGAAGTTTCAGTGAAATAATCTGTTTTCGTTGTTTTTTTGATCATACCTCGATAAAATCCCGAAAATTAAGGCAAAATTTAGGAAAAAAATTTAATATTTCTGTTAAATTATCTGTTTTTGTAGCTATTTCGATCATATCAGGTAAAATGAAGAAAATAAAGGCAATATAGAGGAAAAAAATTGAATCTTTCAGTAGAATTATCCATTTTCGTTGCTTTTTTCAATCATATCCAGACTAAATGACGAAAGTTAAGGCAAAATAGAGGAAAATATTTTTTAATTTCGGTGAAAGTATCCGTTGCTCGTTGTCATTGAAATTTCTGTAAAATTATCCGTTATTGTTGTTCTATCGATCATATTTCGATAAAATGACGAAAAATTAGGCAAAATAGAGTAAAAAAATAGAATTATCAGTGAAATTATCCGTTTTCATTGCATTTTTCGATCATGTCTTAATAAAATGATAAAATTTGAGGAAAAATTGAGGAAAAAAATTGGAATTTCGGTGAAATTTTCCGTTTTCGTTGCTTTTTTCGATCATATCTCGATATAATTACGAAAATTAAGGCAATATTGAGGAAAGAAATTGAATTTTTCGATAGAATTAACCTTTTTCGTTGCTTTTTTCAATCATATCTTGATATAATCACTAGTATTAAGGCAAAATAGAGGAAAATAATTGATATAAATTTTGCTGAAATTATCCGTTTCCGTTGTTTTTTCGATCATGTCTCGATAAAATGACGAAAAATAAGGCAAAATAGACGAAGAATTTGATATTTTGATAGAATTATTCCTTTTCGTTGCTTTTTTTGATCATATCCAGATTACATGACGAAAATATAGGTTAAATAGAGGAAAAACAAATTGAAATTTTGCGGAAATTATCCGTTTTTGTATAGTTTTTCTAAAATTTCACGATAAAATGACAAATATTATGGCCAAATAGAGGGAAAAAAATGAAATTTCAGTGAAATAATCCGTTTTCGTTGTTTTTTTCGATCATACCTCGATTAAATCTCGAAAATTAAGGCAAAATTGAGGGAAAAAATAATATTTCTGTTAAATTATCTGTTTTTGTAGCTATTTCGATCATATCTCGTAAAATAACGAAAATAAAGGCAATATAGAGGAAAAAAATTGAATTTTTCAGTAAAATTATCCGTTTTCGTTGTTTTTTTCATTCATATCCTGATTAAATAACGAAAATTAAGGCAAAATAGAAGAAAATATTTAAATTTCGGTGAAAAGGCAAAGGCCAGAAAGGTTAAGACTGATACATGTAAAATATCTTGGTTTAATGATGATCTGTTTCACATGAGGGACAGACTGTTAAATGCCTATGAACATCTTCATAGAGACTCAAATAAATACAGAAAAATTGAATACTTAGCATTAAAAAGAGACTATAAGAAAGCCATCAAGAAAGCAAAAATTGAAGCCAATAATAATTTCATTATAAATTCAAATAACAAAACAAAAGCTTTGTGGAAAGTTATTAAAACTGATTCTAATCATAAAGCAAAGAATATTTCAACTGGCTTGTCACCAACTATTTTGAATAATTATTTTACTAATGTTATTGAAAATCTTGTAAAAGGTTCAAAAATTCCACAGCATAGTAAAGATCACAGTAACTTAAATTTTCTTGCCAAAATTCATTTTACTTAGAACCAGTCAATGAAAAAGAAATTTGTAATTTAATTTCTGGTCTGAAAAGCAGCAACTGCTGCGATATCTATGGGGTGAATTCTAACTTATTAAAAAATATATCTCACACTGTAACACAACCTCTTACTAGATTGATTAATGAAATATTTGAATCGGGTATCTATCCAAAAGAACTTAAGCTCACTAAAATCATCCTATTATTTAAGAAAGGTGGTAAAGATGATCCCTCTAGCTATAGACCAATAGCAATTACACCAATTATATCTAAGATCATAGAGAAGGCATTACTTTTAAGGTTAAATAACTATTTTGAATTGAATAATCTGATAAGCAAAACACAATTTGGCTTTCTGAAAGGTAGAGGAACAATTGATTGTGTAATGTCCATGATTAGTGATGTTTACTTCTCTTTAGAGAATAATGAGAGTACTATCCTTGCTTTCAGTGATTTAACTAAGGCATTTGATAGTGTATGTCACTCCAAGCTTTTCTCAAAATTAAACTCCTATGGTGTAAGAGGTACTCCTCTGCATCTCATTGAGAGTTTCCTGAAAGACAGATATCAATGTGTGCATGTAAATAATAAGTTGTCTCCAAAAAATCTAGTTAAGTATGGAGTTCCTCAAGGATCTGTCCTTGGACCATATCTGTTCCTGATATATGTAAATGACCTACATTACTCTTGTAGAGCAAAAGTTTTCCAATTTGCTGATGATACTGCTATCCTCACAAAAAGCAAAGAACAGGTGGATGTAGATTCAATCAATGAGATAGAGTTTAAAAATATTACTGATTGGTTTAATGAGAATCAACTCTTTGCAAATGAAAGCAAGTATCAATGTTTAAAAATTTCTCTAGCCAAGAATGCTCAAAACACAAATCAAACCCCAATAACATATTTAGGAATTGTAATTGACCCAAGATTAAGCTGATATGACCACATTAAATATCTTGGAACAAATTTGAGCAAAGCAACATACCAGATAGGAAAATTAACTTCAGTAGTAGACATTAATGTGCTGAGAACTGCATATTTTGCCACTTTTCATTCTGTGATGACTTATGGTATTATAATATGGGGTAATTCTGTTAATTGGAAAACCATCTTTATACTGCAAAAAAGGGTTATAAGAGTAATTGCTAAGATTGGAAGAAGGCAATCTTGTAGGCCCTTTTTTAAGCACTTGGGGATACTCACAATGCCCTCAGCCTATATTTATGCTTCTGCTATGTATGTTAAATCGAACTTAAGTAAGTTTGAACTTGGCAGAATCGAACATCCCCATGACACTAGAGGAAGGTTGTCTTTGAGAACTCCTTCTCACAGGCTTAGCCTATATGCAAGGAGCTTCCAGGTAATGGCTTTTAGAATATTTAATGCCTTACCATGTGTAATAAAGGAGAGTAATATCAATGCATTTTCAAACAAAATGAAAATATTTTTAACAGATAAAGTTTACTACAGCGTAGAAGAATTTATAATCGAAAAGAAAGTGTGATTAAACTGTATATTGCTACTGAATATCATGTATTTTGAGTGTGTTATGTTATTGTAATTCATTATGTATTGAATTTTTATTATTCATTATTCCAAAATTATAATGTACATTATGTATTCTATTCATTATGTATTGACTGTCTGTGAATATGTTGATTGACTTGTCCTATACATGCCTATGTATGTCTCTGGATTAATAAATATTATTATTATTATTATTATAATTATCCGTTGTCGTTGCGTTTTTCGATCCTGTCTCAATAAAATGACAAAATTTGAAGCAAAATTGTGGAAAAAAATTCAAATTTCGTTAAAATTCACCGTTGTCTTAGTTTTTTTCGATCCTGTCCCGATAAAATGACGAAAATTAAGGCAAATTAGAGGAAAATAAAATTAAACTATTTGTAAAATTATCCGTTTTTCTTGCTTTTATTGATCATATCTCGATTAAATGACGAAAAATAAGGCAAAATAGACGAAAAATTTGATAATTTGTTAGAATTATTGTTTTTCGTTGGTTTTTTCGATCATATCCAGATTAAATGACGAAAATTAAGACAATATAGAGGAAAGAATTTGAATTTTTCGATAGAATTAACCTTTTTCTTTGCTCTTTTCAATCAAATCTTGATTTAATCACGACTATTAAGGCAAAATAGAGGGAAAAATTGAAATTTTTCTGAAATCATCTGTTTTCGTTTATTTTTTCTATCATATCTCGATAAAATGATAAAAATTGAGGAAAAATATAGGCAATAAATATGAATTTTGCTGAAATTATCCATTTCCGTTGTTTTTTCGATCATGTCTCGATAAAATGACGAAAATTAAGGCAAATTAGAGGAAAATAAAATTGAAATTTCTGTAAAATTATCCATTTTTGTTGCTTTTATCGATCATATCTCGATTAAATGACGTAAAATAAGGCAAAATATACGAAAAATTTGATATTTAGTTAGAATTATTCGTTTTCGTTGCTTTTTAAATCATATCCAGATTATAAGACGAAAATTTAGGTTAAATGGAGGAAAAACAAATTGAAATTTTGTTGAAATTATTCGTGTTTGTTTAGTTTTTCTATCATTTCTCGATAAAAAGACGAATATTAAGGCCAAATAGAGGGAAACAAAACGAAATTGGGCTCCCAGATAGTCATGTGGACAGCGCGTTTGCCTTTGGTGAAAGCGGTCCCGGGTTCGATTCCCTATGGCAGCCAATGTTCGAAATGACCTAAGCTGTCGAAGCACTTTTAACAATACTACTCCGAAAAGAAGTTTCAGTGAAATTATCAATTGTCGTTCTTTTTTCGATCATATCTCGATAAAATGACAAAATTTGATGCAAAATATAGGAAAAAAATGATATTTTACTAAAATTATCCATTTTCATTGCTTCCTCCAATCATATCCAAATAAAATGACGAAAATTAAGGCAAAATAGAAGAAAAAAATTTGAAATTTTTCTGAAATTATCCGTTTTCGTTTATTTTTTTATCATATTTCTATAATATGAACAACATTGAGGTAAAATTGAGGCAAATAATTTAAATTTTGATTAAATTATCCGTTTTCGTTCCTTTTTTCGATCATACCCAGATAAAATGACAAAAATTAAGGCAAAATAGAGGGGAAAAAAAGAAATATTGCTGAAATTATCCGTTTTCGTTTATTTTTTCTATAATATCTCGATAAAATGAAATAAATTGAGTTATAATTTAGGAAAGAAATTGAAATTTTGTTGAAATTATCCGTGTTTGTTTAGTTTTTCTATCATTTTTTCGATAAAAAGACGAATATTAAGGCCAAATAGAGGGAAACAAAATGAAATTGGGCTCTCAGATAGTCATGTGGACAGCGCGTTTGCCTTTGGTGAAAGCGGTCCCGGGTTCGATTCCCGATGGCAGCCAATGTTCGAAATGACCTAAGCTGTCGCAGCACTATTAACAATACTACTACGAAATGAAGTTTCAGTGAAATAATCTGTTTTCGTTGTTTTTTTCGATCATACCTCGATAAAATCCCGAAAATTAAGGCAAAATTTAGGAAAAAAATTTAATATTTCTGTTATATTATCTGTTTTTGTAGCTATTTCGATCATATCAGGTAAAATGAAGAAAATAAAGGCAATATAGAGGAAAAAAATTGATTCTTACAGTAGAATTATCCGTTTTCGTTGCTTTTTTCAATCATATCCAGAATAAATGTCGAAAGTTAGGCAAATTAGCGGAAAATATTTTTTAATTTCGGTGAAAGTATCCGTTGTCGTTGCTTTTCTCGATAATGTCTCGTTAAAATGACAAAATTTGATGCAAAATTGAGGGAAAAATATGATATTTTGCTATAATTTCCCTTTTTTCTGCTTCCTTCGATCATCTCCATAAAAATGACGGAAATTAAGGCAAAATAGAGGTAAAAATTTGAAATGTTTCTGAAATTATCCGTTTTGTTTATTTTTTCTATCATATCTCGATAATATGAAAAAAATTGAGGTAAATTAGAGGCAAATAATTGAAATTTCGGTTAAATTATCCGTGTTCTTTCCTTTTATCGATTATACCCATATAAAATGACAAGAATTAAGGCAAAATAGAGTCAAATAAAATATAAAATTCTGTAAAATTATCCGTTTTTGTTGCTTTTATCGATCATATCTCGATAAAATGACGAAAAATATGGCAAAATAGAGGAAAAAAATAGAAAAATTAGTGAAATTATCCATTTTCATTGCATTTTTCGATCATGTCTTAATAAAATGACAAACTTTGAGGCAAAATTGAGGAAAAAAATTGGAATTTCGGTGAAATTTTCCGTTTTCGTTGCTTTTTTCAATCACATCTTGATATAATCACGACTATTAAGGCAAAATAGAGGAAAAAAATTGAATTTTTGCTGAAATTATCCGTTTTAGTTTATTTTTTCTATGATATCTCGATAATTTGAAAAAATTGAGGAAAAATAGAGGCAAATGATTCATATTTTGCTGTAATTATCTGTTTTTCGTTTATGTTTTTTATATCATATCTCGATAAAATAAGAACAACTGAGGAAACATATAGGCAAAAAATTAAAATTTCGGTGAAATTATCCATTTGCGTTGTGTTTTCGATCATTTCTCGATAAAATTACGAAAATTAAGGCAAATTCGAGTAAAATAAAATTGAAATTTCTGTAAAATTATCCGTTATTGTTGATTCTATCGATCAGATCTCGATAAAATGACGAAAAATAAGGCAAAATAAAGTAAAAAATAGAATTATCAGTGAAATTATCCGTTTTCATTGCATTTTTCGATCATGTCTTAACAAAATGATAAAATTTGAGGAAAAATTGAGGAAAAAAATTGGAATTTCGGTGAAAATTTCCGTTTTCGTTGCTTTTTTCGATTATATCTCGATATAATTACGAAAATTAAGGTAATATTGAGGAAAGAAATTGAATTTTTCGATAGAATTAACCTTTTTCGTTGCTTTTTTCAATCATATCTTGATATAATCACTAGTATTAAGGCAAAATATAGGAAAATAATTGATATAAATTTTGCTGAAATTATCCGTTTCCGTTGTTTTTTCGATCATGTCTCGATAAAATGACGAAAAATAAGGCAAAATAGACGAAGAATTTGATATTTTGATAGAATTATTCCTTTTCGTTGCTTTTCTCGATCATATCCAGAATATATGACGAAAATATAGGTTAAATAGAGGAAAAACAAATTGAAATTTTGCGGAAATTATCCGTTTTTGTATAGTTTTTCTAACATTTCACGATAAAATGACGAATATTAAGGCCAAATAGAGGGAAAAAAATGAAATTTCAGTGAAATAATCCGTTTTCGTTGTTTTTTTCGATCATACCTCGATAAAATCCCGAAAATTAAGGCAAAATTGAGGGAAAATATAATATTTCTGTTAAATTATCTGTTTTTGTAGCTATTCCGATCATATCTCGTAAAATAACGAAAATAAAGGCAATATAGAGGAAAAAATTGAATTTTTCAGTAAAATTATCCGTTTTCGTTGTTTTTTCATTCATATCCAGATTAAATAACGAAAATTAAGGCAAAATAGAAGAAAATATTTAAATTTCGGTGAAATTATCCGTTGTCGTTACGTTTTTCGATCATGTCTCGATAAAATGACCAAAAAGTAAGGCAAAATAGACGAAAAATTTGATATTTTGTTAGAATTATATGTTTTCGTTGCTTTTTTCGATCATATCCAGATTAAATGACGAAAATTTAAGCTAAATAGAGGAAAACATAATCGAAATTTTGTTGAAATTATCCGTTTTTGTTCATTTTTTCTATCATTTCTCGATAAAAAGACGAAAATTAAGGCAAAATAGAGGTAAACAAAATGAAATATCAGTGGAATAATCCGTTTTCCTTGTTTTTTTCGATCATATCTCGATATAATCCCGAATATTAAGGCAAAATTGAGGAAATAATTTTAATATTTCTGTTAAATAATCCGTTTTTGTGTCTTTTTCCGATCATATCTCGTAAAATAAAGAAAATAAAGGCCACATAGAGGAAAAAAATTGAATTTTTCAGTAGAATTCTCCGTTTTCGTTGTTTTTTTCAATCATATCCAGATTAAATACGAAAATTAAGGTAAAATAGAGGAAAATATTTAAATTTCGGTGAAATTATCAATTGTCGTTCTTTTTTCGATCATATCTCGATAAAATGACAAAATTTGATGCAAAATTGAGGAAAAAAATGATATTTTACTAAAATTATCCGTTTTCATTGCTTCCTCCAATCATATCCATATAAAATGACGAAAAATAAGGCAAAATAGAGGAAAAAAATTTGAAATTTTTCTGAAATTATCCGTTTTCGTTTATTTTTTTATCATATCTCGATAATATGAAAAAAATTGAGGTAAATTAGAGGCAAATAATTGAAATTTCGGTTCAATTATCCGTGTTCTTTCCTCTTATCGATTATACCCATATAAAATGACAAAAATTAAGGCAAAATAGTTTAAAATCAAATTGAAAATTCTGTAAAATTATCCGTTTTTGTTGCTTTTGTCGATTATATCTCGATAAAATTACGAAAAATAAGGCAAAATAGAGGAAAAAATTTGAAAAATCAGTGAAATTATCCATTTTCATTGCATTTTTCGATCATGTCTTAATAAAATGACAAACTTTGAGGCAAAATTGAGGAAAAAAATTGGAATTTCGGTGAAGTTTTCCGTTTTCGTTGCTTTTTTCGATCATATCTCGATATAATTACGAAAATTAAGGCAATATTGAGGAAAGAAATTGAATTTTTCGATAGAATTAACCTTTTTCGTTGCTTTTTTAAATCATATCTTGATATAATCACTAGTATTAAGGCAAAATAGAGGAAAATAATTTATATAAATTTTGCTGAAATTATCCGTTTCTGTTGTTTTTTCGATCATGTCTCGATAAAATGACGAAAAATAAGGCAAAATAGACGAAGAATTTGATATTTTGATAGAATTATTCCTTTTCGTTGCTTTTTTCGATCATATCCAGAATACATGACGAAAATATAGGTTAAATAGAGGAAAAACAAATTAAAATTTTGCGGAAATTATCCGTTTTTGTATAGTTTTTCTAACATTTCACGATAAAATGACTAATATTAAGGCCAAATAGAGGGAAAAAAAAAATTTCAGTAAAATTATCCGTTTTTGTTGTTTATTCATTCATATCCAGATTAAATAACGAAAATTAAGGCAAAATAGAAAAAAATATTTAAATTTCGGTGAAATTATCCGTTGTCGTTACGTTTTTCGATCATGTCTCAATAAAATGACAAAATTTGAAGCAAAATTGTGGAAAAAAATTCAAATTTCGTTGAAATTCCCCTTTGTCTTAGTTTTTTTCGATCATGTCCCGATAAAATGACGAAAATTAAGGCAAATTAGAGGAAAATAAAATTAAACTATTTGTAAAATTATCCGTTTTTTCTTGCTTTTATTGATCATATCTCGATAAAATGACGAAAAATAAGGCAAAATAGAGGAAAAATTTGATATTTTGTTAGAATGATTTGTTTTCGTTGTTTTTTTCGATCATATCCAGATTAAATGACAAAATGTAAGGCAAAATAGAGGAAAAAAATAGAAATTTCCTTTAAATTATCCATTGGCGTTTTCTTTATCGATCATATCTCAATAAAATGATGAAAATAAAGGGAAAAAAATGATATATCATCGTTAGTATCCGTTTTCATTGCATTTTTCGATCATGTCTTCATATAATGACAGAATTTGAGGCAAAATTGAGGAAAGAAATTGGAATTTCGGTGAAATTTTCCGTTTTCGTTGCTTTTTTCGATCATATCTCGATATAATGACGAAAATTAAGACAATATAGAGGAAAGAATTGGAATTTTTCGATAGAATTAACCTTTTTCTTTGCTCTTTTAATCAAATCTTGATATAATCACGACTATTAAGGCAAAATAGAGGGAAAAATTAAAATTTTGCTGAAATCATCTGTTTTCGTTTATTTTTCTATCATATATCGATAAAATGATAAAAATTGAGGAAAAATATAGGCAAAAAATATGAATTTTGCTGAAATTATCCGTATACGTTGTTTTTTCGATCATGTCTCGATAAAATGACGAAAATTAAGGCAAATTAGTGGAAAATAAAATTGAAATTTCTGTAAAATTATCCGTTTTTCTGCTTCCTTCGATCAGATCCATAAAAATGACGGAAATTAAGGCAAAATAGAGGAAAAAAATTTGAAATATTTCTGCAATTATCCGTTTTCGTTTATTTTTTCTATCATATCTCGATAATATGAAAAAAATTGAGGTAAATTAGAGGCAAATAATTGAAATTTCGGTTAAATTATCCGTGTTCTTTGCTTTTATCTATTATACCCATATAAAATGACAAAAATTAAGGCAAAATAGGGGAAAAAATTTGAAATTTTTCTGAAATTATCCGTTTTCGTTTATTTTTCTATCATATCTCGATAAAATGATAAAAATTGAGGAAGAATAGAGGCAAATAATTCAAATTTTGCTGAAATTATGCGTTTTTATTTATGTTTTCTATCTTATCTCGATAAAATGAAAACAATTGAGGAAAAATATAGGCAAAAAATATAAATTTTGCTGAAATTATCCGTTGCCGTTGTTTTTTCGATCATGTCTCGATAAATTGACGAAAATTAAGGAAAATTAGATGAAAATAAAATTGAAATTTCTGAAAAAATTATCCTTTTTTGTTGCATTTATTGATCATATCTCGATAAAATGACGAAAAATAAGGCAAAATAGACGAAGAAATTTTTATTTTGTTAGAATTATGCGTTTTCGTTGCTTTTTTCGATCATATCCAGAATATATGAAAAAAATGTAGGTTAAATAGATGAAAAACATATTGAAATTTTGCTGAAATCATCCGTTTTTGTTTAGTTGTTCTATCGTTTCACTATAAAATGACGAATATTTAGGCCAAATAGAGGAAAATATTTAAATTTCGGTGAAATTATCCGTTTTCGTTGCTTTTTCCGATCATGTCTCGATAAAATGACAAAATTTGATGCAAAATTGAGGAAAAAATAACGATATTTTGATAAAAATATCCGTTCTCATTGCTTCCTTTGATCATATCCATATAAAATGACAAAAATTAAGGCTAAATAGAAGAAAAAATTTGACATTTTTCTGAAATTATCCGTTTTCATTTATTTTTTCTATAATATCTCAATAAAATGAATAAAATTTAGTTATAATTTAGGAAAAAAATTGAAATTTCGGTGAAATCATCCGTTTTCGTTCCTTTTTTCGATCATACCCAGATAAAATGACAAAAATTAAGGCAATATAGAGGAAAAAAAAATAGAAATTTCCTTTAAATCATCCGTTGCCGTTTTCTTTTTCGATCACATCTCAATAAAATGACGAAAATAAAGGAAAAAAAATTGAAATATCATCGAAATTATCCGTTTACATTGCATTTTTCGATCATGTCTTCTTGAAATGACAGAATTTGAGGCAAAATAGAGGAAAAATATTGAAATATCATTGAAATTATTCGTTTTCATTGCATTCTTCGATCATATCTCGATATAATGACGAAATTTAAGGCAATAGTGGGGAAAGAATTTGAATTTTTCGATTAGATTAACCTTTTTCGTTGCTTTTTTCAATCATATCTTGATAAAATCACGACTATTGAGGCAAAATAGAGGAAAAAATTTGAATTTTTTTTAATTATCCATTTTCATTTATTTTTTCTATCATATCTCGATAAAATGATAAAAATTAAGGAAAAATAGAGGCAAATAATAGAAATTTTGCTGAAATTCTGCGTTTTTTATGTTTTCAATAATATCTCGATAAAATGAAAACAATTGAGTAAAAATATTGGCAAAAAATTGAAATTTTGCTGAAATTATCCGTATACGTTCTTTTTTCGATCATGTCTCGATAAAATGACGAAAATTAAGGCAAATTAGAGAAAATAAAATATAAATTTCTGTAAAATTATCCGTTTTTGTTGCTTTTATCGTTCATATCTCGATTAAATGACGTAAAATAAGGCAAAATATACGAAAAATTTGATATTTAGTTAGAATTATTCGTTTTCGTTGCTTTTTAAATCATATCCAGAATATATGACGAAAAATTAGGTTAAATACAGGAAAAACAATTTGAAAATTTGCTGAAATTATCCGTGTTTGTTTAGTTTTTCTATCATTTCTCGATAAAAAGACGAATATTAAGGCCAAATGAAGGGAAACAAAATGAAATTGGGCTCCCAGATAGTCATGTGGACAGCGCGTTTGCCTTTGTTGAAAGCGGTCCCGGGTTCGATTCCCGATGGCAGCCAATGTTGTAATTGACCTAAGCTGTCGAAGCACTTTTAACAATACTACTACAAAATGAAGTTTCAGTTAAATAATAATCTGTTTTCGTTGTTTTTTTCGATCATACCTCGATAAAATCCCGAAAATAAAGACAAAATTTAGGAAAAAAATTTAATATTTCTCTTAAATTATCTGTTTTTGTAGCTATTTCGATCATATCAGGTAAAATGAAGAAAATAAAGGCAATATAGAGGAAAAAAATTGAATCTTTCAGTAGAATTATCCGTTTTCGTTGCTTTTTTCAATCATATCCAAACTAAATGACGAAGATATAGATTAGAGGAAAAACAAATTGAAATTTTGCTGAAATTATCTTTTTTTTATAGTTTTTCTAACATTTCACGATAAAATGACGAATATTAAGGCCAAATAGAGGGAAAAAATTGGAATTTCGGTGAAATTTTCCGTTTTCGTTGCTTTTTTCGATCATATCTCGATATAATTACGAAAATTAAGGCAATATTGAGGAAAGAAATTGAATTTTTCGATAGAATTAACCTTTTTCGTTGCTTTTTTAAATCATATCTTGATATAATCACTAGTATTAAGGCAAAATAGAGGAAAAGAATTGATATAAATTTTGCTGAAATTATCCGTTTCCGTTGTTTTTTCGATCATGTCTCGATAAAATGACGAAAAATAAGGCAAAATAGACGAAGAATTTGATATTTTGATAGAATTATTCCTTTTCGTTGCTTTTTTCGATCATATCCAGAATACATGACGAAAATATAGGTTAAATAGAGGAAAAACAAATTGAAATTTTGCGGAAATTATCCGTTTTTGTATAGTTTTTCTAACATTTCACGATAAAATGACTAATATTAAGGCCAAATAGAGGAAAAAAAAAGAAATTTCAGTGAAATAATCCGTTTTGGTTGTTTTTTTTGATCATACCTCGATAAAATCCCGAAAATTAAGGCAAAATTGAGGGAAAAAATAATATATTTGTTAAATTATCTGTTTTTGTAGCTATTTCGATCATATCTCGTAAAATAACGAAAATAAAGGCAATATAGAGGAAAAAAATTGAATTTTTCAGTAAAATTATCCGTTTTTGTTGTTTTTTTCATTCATATCCAGATTAAATAACGAAAATTAAGGCAAAATAGAAGAAAATATTTAAATTTCGGTGGAATTATCCGTTGTCGTTGCATTTTTCGATCATGTCTCAATAAAATGACGAAAATTAAGGCAAATTAGAGGAAAATAAAATTAAACTATTTGTAAAATTATCCGTTTTTCTTGCTTTTATTGATCATATCTCGATAAAATGACGAAAAATAATGGAAAATAGACGAAAAATTTGATATTTTGTTAGAATTATTTGTTTTCGTTGCTTTTTTCGATCATATCCAGATTAAATGACGAAAATTTAAGCTAAATAGAGGAAAAAGTTATCAAAATTTTGTTAAAATTATCCGTTTTTGTTCATTTTTTCTATCATTTCTCGATAAAAAGACGAATATTAAGGCCAGATAGAGGTAAACAAAATGAAATATCAGTGAAATAATCCGTTTTCCTTTTTTTTCGATCATATCTCGATATAATCCCGAATATTAAGGCAAAATTGAGTAAAAAAAATTTAATATTTCAGTTAAATTATCCGTTTTTGTGTCTTTTTCAGATCATATCTCGTAAAATAAAGAAAATAAAGGCCATATAGAATAAAAAAAATGAATTTTTCATTAGAATTCTCCGATTTCGTTGCTTTTTTCAATCATATCCAGATTAAAGAACGAAAATTAAGGTAAAATTGACGACGATATTTAAATTTCGGTGAAATTATCAATTGTCGTTCTTTTTTCGATCATATCTCGATTAAATGACAAAATTTGATGCAAAATTGAGGAAAAAAATGATATTTTACCAAAATTATCCGTTTTCATTGCTTCCTCCAATCATATCTATATAAAATGACGAAAATTAAGGCAAAATAGAGGAAAAAAATTTGAAATTTTTCTGAAATTATCCGTTTTCGTTTATTTATTCTATCATATCTTGATAATATGAAAAAAATTGAGGTGAATTAGAGGCAAATAATTGAAATTTCGGTTAAATTATCCGTGTTCTTTCCTTTTATAAATTATACCCATATAAAATGACAAAAATTAAGGCAAAATAGAGGAAAAAATTTGAATTTTTTCTGAAATTATCCGTTTTCGTTTATTTTTTCTATCATATCTCGATAATATGAAAAAAATTGAGGTAAATTAGAGGCAAATAATTGAAATTTCGGTTAAATTATCCGTTTTCGTTCCTTTGTTCGATCATACCTAGATAAAATGACAAAAATTAAGGCAAATAGATTAAAAAAACGAAATATTGCTGAATTTATCCGTTTTCATTGATTTTTTTATAATATCTCGATAAAATGAAATAAATTGGGTTATAATTTAGGAAAAAAATTGAAAATTCGGTGAAATTATACTTTTTCGTTCCTTTTTTCGATGATACCCAGATAAAATGACAAAAATGAAGGCAAAATAGAGTAAAAAATAGAATTATCAGGGAAATTATCCGTTTTCATTGCATTTTTCGAACATGTCTTAATAAAATGATAAAATTTGAGGAAAAATTGAGGAAAAAAATTGGAATTTCGGTGAAATTTTCCCTATTTCGTTGCTTTTTCGATCATATCTCGATATAATTACGAAAATTAAGGCAATATTGAGGAAAGAAATTGAATTTTTCGATAGAATTAACCTTTTTCGTTGCTTTTTTCAATCATATCTTGATATAATCACTAGTATTAAGGCAAAATAGAGGAAAATAATTGATATAAATTTTGCTGATATTATCCGTTTCCGTTGTTTTTTCAATCATGTCTCGATAAAATGACGAAAAATAAGGCAAAATAGACGAAGAATTTGATATTTTGATAGAATTATTCCTTTTCGGTGCTTTTTTTCGATCATATCCAGAATATATGACGAAAATATAGGTTAAATAGAGGAAAAACAAATTGAAATTTTGCGGAAATTATCTGTTTTTGTATAGTTTTTCTAACATTTCACGATAAAATGACTAATATTAAGGCCGTATAGAGGGAAAAAAAAGAAATTTCAGTGAAATAATCCGTTTTCGTTGTTTTTTTGATCATACCTCGAAAAATCCCGAAAATTAAGGCAAAATTGAGGGAAAAAATAATATATTTGTTAAATTATCTGTCTTTGTAGCTATTTCGATCATATCTCGTAAAATAACGAAAATAAAGGTAATTTAGAGGAAAAAAATTAAATTTTTCAGTAAAATTATCCGTTTTCGTTGTTTTTTTCATTCATATCCAGATTAAATAACGAAAATTAAGGCAAAATAGAAGAAAATATTTAAATTTCGGTGAAATTATCCGTTGTGGTTGCGTTTTTCGATCATGTCTCAATAAAATGACAACATTTGAAGCAAAATCGTGGAAAAAAATTCAAATTTCGTTGAAATTCACCGTTGTCTTAGTTTTTTTCGATCATGTCCCGATTAAATGACGAAAATTAAGGCAAATTAGAGGAAAATAAAATTTAACTATTTGTAAAATCATCCGTTTTTCTTGCTTTTATTGATCATATCTCGATAAAATGACGAAAAATAAGGCAAAATAGACGAAAAATTTGATATTTTGTTAGAATTATTTGTTTTCGTTGCTTTTTTCGATCATATCCAGATTAAATGACGAAAATTTAAGCTAAATAGAGGAAAAAATTATCGAAATTTTGTTAAAATTATCCGTTTTTTTTCATTTTTTCTACCATTTCTCGATAAAAAGACGAATATTAAGGCCAGATAGAGGTAAAAAAAATGAAATATCAGTGAAAAAATCCGTTTTCCTTTTTTTTTCGATCATATCTCGATATAATCCCGAATATTAAGGCAAAATTGAGTAAAAAAAATTTAATATTTCAGTTAAATTATCCGTTTTCTGTCTTTTTCAGATCATATCTCGTAAAATAAAGAAAATAAAGGCCATATAGAATAAAAAAATTGAATTTTTCAGTAGAATTCTCCGTTTTCGTTGCTTTTTTCAATCATATCCAGATTAAAGAACAAAAATTAAGGTAAAATTGACGAAAATATTTAAATTTCGGTGAAATTATCCGTTGTCCTTGCGTTTTTCGATCATGTCTCAATAAAATGACAACATTTGAAGCAAAATTGTGGAAAAAAAATTCAAATTTCGTTGAAATTCCCCGTTGTCTTAGTTTTTTTCGATCATGTCCCGATAAAATGACGAAAATTAAGGCAAATTAGAGGAAAATAAAATTAAACTACGTATTTGTAAAATTATCCGTTTTTCTTGCTCTTATTGATCATATCTCGATAAAATGACGAGAAATAAGGCAAAATAGACGAAAAATTTGATATTTTGTTAGAATTATTTGTTTTCGTTGCTTTTTTCGATCATATCCAGATTAAATGACGAAAATTTAAGCTAAATAGAGGAAAAAATTATCGAAATTTTGTTAAAATTATCCGTTTTTGTTCATTTTTTCTATCATTTCTCGATAAAAAGACGAATATTAAGGCCAGATAGAGGTAAACAAAATGAAATATCAGTGAAATAATCCGTTTTCCTTTTTTTTTCGATCATATCTCGATATAATCCCGAATATTAAGGAAAAATTGAGTAAAAAAAATTTAATATTTCAGTTAAATTATCCGTTTTTGTGTCTTTTTCAGATCATATCTCGTAAAATAAAGAAAATAAAGGCCATATAGAATAAAAAAATTGAATTTTTCAGTAGAATTCTCCGTTTTCGTTGCTTTTTTCAATCATATCCAGATTAAAGAACAAAAATTAAGGTAAAATTGACGAAAATATTTAAATTTCGGTGAAATTATCAATTGTCGTTCTTTTTTCGATCATATCTCGATTAAATGACAAAATTTGATGCAAAATTGAGGAAAAAAATGATATTTTACCAAAATTATCCGTTTTCATTGCTTTCTCCAATCATATCCATATAAAATGACGAAAATTAAGGCAAAATAGAGGAAAAAAATTTGAAATTTTTCTGAAATTATCCGTTTTCGTTTATTTTTTCTATCATATCTCGATAATATGAAAAAAATTGAGGTAAATTAGAGGCAAATAATTGAAATTTCGGTTAAATTATCCGTGTTCTTTCCTTTATTGATTATACCCATATAAAATGACAAAAATTAAGGCAAAATAGAGGAAAAAATTTGAAATTTTTCTGAAACTATCCGTTTTCGTTTATTTTTTCTATCATATCTCGATAATATGAAAAAAATTGAGGTAAATTAGAGGCAAATAATTGAAATTTCGGTTAAATTATCCGTTTTCGTTCCTTTGTTCGATCATACCTAGATAAAATGACAAAAATTAAGGCAAATAGATTAAAAAAACGAAATATTGCTGAATTTATCCGTTTTCATTGATTTTTTTATAATATCTCGATAAAATGAAATAAATTGGGTTATAATCTAGGAAAAAAATTGAAAATTCGGTGAAATTATACTTTTTCGTTCCTTTTTTCGATGATACCCAGATAAAATGACAAAAATGAAGGCAAAATAGAGTAAAAAATAGAATTATCAGTGAAATTATCCGTTTTCATTGCATTTTTCGAACATGTCTTAATAAAATGATAAAATTTGAGGAAAAATTGAGGAAAAAAATTGGAATTTCGGTGAAATTTTCCCTATTTCGTTGCTTTTTCGATCATATCTCGATATAATTACGAAAATTAAGGCAATATTGAGGAAAGAAATTGAATTTTTCGATAGAATTAACCTTTTTCGTTGCTTTTTTCAATCATATCTTGATATAATCACTAGTATTAAGGCAAAATAGAGGAAAATAATTGATATAAATTTTGCTGATATTATCCGTTTCCAATGTTTTTTCGATCATGTCTCGATAAAATGACGAAAAATAAGGCAAAATAGACGAAGAATTTGATATTTTGATAGAATTATTCCTTTTCGTTGCTTTTTTCGATCATATCCAGAATATATGACGAAAATATAGGTTAAATAGAGGAAAAAAAAATTGAAATTTTGAGGAAATTATCTGTTTTTGTATTGTTTTTCTAACATTTCACGATAAAATGACTAATATTAAGGCCAAATAGAGGGAAAAAAAAGAAATTTCAGTGAAATAATCCGTTTTCGTTGTTTTTTTCGATCATACCTCGATAAAATCCCGAAAATTAAGGCAAAATTGAGGGAAAAATAATATATTTGTTAAATTATCTGTTTTTGTAGCTATTTCGATCATATCTCGTAAAATAACGAAGATAAAGGCAATATAGAGGAAAAAAATTGAATTTTTGAAAAATAAAATTCTCCGTTTTCGTTGCTTTTTTCAATCATATCCAGATTAAAGAACGAAAATTAAGGTAAAATTGACGAAAATATTGATATTTTGTTAGAATTATTTGTTTTCGTTGCTTTTTTCGATCATATCCAGATTAAATGACGGAAATTTAAGCTAAATAGAGGAATAAATTATCGAAATTTTGTTAAAATTATCCGTTTTTGTTCATTTTTTTTGTATCATTTCTCGATAAAAAGACGAATATTAAGGCCAGATAGAGGTAAACAAAATGAAATATCAGTGAAATAATCCGTTTTCCTTTTTTTTTTCGATCATATCTTGATATAATCCCGAATATTAAGGCAAAATTGAGTAAAAGAAATTTAATATTTCAATTAAATTATCCGTTTTTGTGTCTTTTTCAGATCATATCTCGTAAAATAAAGAAAATTAAGGCCATATAGAATAAAAAAATTGAATTTTTCAGTAGAATTCTCCGTTTTCGTTGCTTTTTTCAATCATATCCAGATTAAAGAACGAAAATTAAGGTAAAATTGACGACGATATTTAAATTTCGGTGAAATTATCAATTGTCGTTCTTTTTTCGATCATATCTCGATGAAATGACAAAATTTGATGCAAAATTGAGGAAAAAAATGATATTTTACCAAAATTATCCGTTTTCATTGCTTCCTCCAATCATATCCATATAAAATGACGAAAATTAAGGCAAAATAGAGGAAAAAAATTTGAAATTTTTCTGAAATTATCCGTTTTCGTTTATTTTTTCTATCATATATCGATAATATGAAAAAAATTGAGGAAAATTAGAGGCAAATAACTGAAATTTTGGTTAAATAATCCGTGTTCTTTCCTTTTATCGATTATACCCATATAAAATGACAAAAATTAAGGCAAAATAGAGGAAAAAATTTGAAATTTTTCTGAAATTATCCGTTTTCGTTTATTTTTTCTATCATATCTCGATAATATGAAAAAAATGAGGTAAATTAGAGGCAAATAACTGAAATTTTGGTTAAATTATCCGTTTTCGTTCCTTTGTTCGATCATACCTAGATAAAATGACAAAAATTAAGGCAAATAGATTAAAAAAACGAAATATTGCTGAATTTATCCGTTTTCATTAATTTTTTTCTAATATCTCGATAAAATGAAATAAATTGGGTTATAATTTAGGAAATAAATTGAAAATTTGGTGAAATTATACTTTTTCGTTCCTTTTTTCGATGATACCCAGATAAAATGACAAAAATGAAGGCAAAATAGAGTAAAAAAAAGAATTATCAGTGAAATTATCCGTTTTCATTGCATTTTTCGATCATGTCTTAATAAAATGATAAAATTTGAGGAAAAAAATTGGAATTTCGGTGAAATTTTCCCTATTTCGTTGCTTTTTCGATCATATCTCGATATAATTACGAAAATTAAGGCAATATTGAGGAAAGAAATTGAATTTTTCGATAGAATTAACCTTTTTCGTTGCTTTTTTCAATCATATCTTGATATAATCACTAGTATTAAGGCAAAATAGAGGAAAATAATTGATATAAATTTTGCTGAAATCATCCGTTTCCGTTGTTTTTTCGATCATGTCTCGATAAAATGACGAAAAATAAGGCAAAATAGACGAAGAATTTGATATTTTGATAGAATTATTCCTTTTCGTTGCTTTTTTCGATCATATCCAGATTAAATGACGGAAATTTAAGCTAAATAGAGGAAAAAATTATCGAAATTTGGTTAAAATTATCCGTTTTTGTTCATTTTTCTATCATTTCTCGATAAAAAGACGAATATTAAGGCCAGATAGAGGTAAACAAAATGAAATATCAGTGAAATAATCCGCTTTCCTTTTTTTTTCGATCATATCTCGATATAATCCCGAATATTAAGGCAAAATTGAGTAAAAAAAATTTAATATTTCAGTTAAATTATCCGTTTTTGTGTCTTTTTCAGATCATATCTCGTAAAATAAAGAAAATAAAGGCCATATAGAATAAAAAAATTGAATTTTTCAGTAGAATTCTCCGTTTTCGTTGCTTTTTTCAATCATATCCAGATTAAAGAACGAACATTAAGGTAAAATTGACGAAAATATTTAAATTTCGGTGAAATTATCATTTGTCGTTCTTTTTTCGATCATATCTCGATTAAATGACAAAATTTGATGCAAAATTGAGGAAAAAAATGATATTTTACCAAAATTATCCGTTTTCATTGCTTCCTCCAATCATATCCATATAAAATGATGAAAATTAAGGCAAAATAGAGGAAAAAAATTTGAAATTTTTCTGAAATTATCCGTTTTCGTTTATTTTTTCTATCATATCTCGATAATATGAAAAAAATGAGGTAAATTAGAGGCAAATAACTGAAATTTCGGTTAAATTATCCGTTTTCGTTCCTTTGTTCGATCATACCTAGATAAATGACAAAAATTAAGGCAAATAGATTAAAAAAACGAAATATTGCTGAATTTATCCGTTTTCATTAATTTTTTTCTAATATCTCGATAAAATGAAATAAATTGGGTTATAATTTAGGAAAAAAATTGAAATTTCGGTGAAATTATCCGTTGTTGTTGCGTTTTTCGATCATGTCTCAATAAAATGACAAAATTTGAAGAAAAATTGTGGAAAAAAAATTCAAATTTCGTTGAAATTCACCGGAGTCTTAGTTTTTTTCGATCATGTCTTGATAAAATGACGAAAATTAAGGCAAATTAGAGGAAAATAAAATTAAACTATTTGTAAAATTATCCGTTTTTCTTGCTTTTATTGATCATATCTCGATAAAATGACGAAAAATAAGGCAAAATAGACGAAAAATTTGATATTTTGTTAGAATTATTTGTTTTCGTTGCTTTTTTCGATCATATCCAGATTAAATGACGAAAATTTAAGCTAAATAGAAGAAAAAATAATCGAAATTTTGTTGAAATTATCCGTTTTTGTTCATTTTTCTATCATTTCTCGATAAAATGACGAATATTAAGGCCAAATAGAGGGAAACATAATGAAATTGGGCTCCCAGATAGTCATGTGGACAGCGCGTTTGCCTTTGGTGAAAGCGGCCCCGGGTTCGTTTCCCGATGGCAGCCAATGTTCGAAATGACCTAAGCTGTCGAAGCACTTTTAACAATACTACTACGAAATGAAATTTCAGTGAAATAATCTGTTTTCGTTGTTTTTTTCGATCATACCTCGATAAAATCCCGAAAATTAAGACAAAATTTAGGAAAAAAATTTAATATTTCTGTTAAATTATCTGTTTTTGTAGCTATTTCGATCATATCAGGTAAAATGAAGAAAATAAAGGCAATATAGAGGAAAAAAATTGAATCTTTCAGTAGAATTATCCGTTTTCGTTGCTTTTTTCAATCATATCCAGACTAAATGACGAAAGTTAAGGCAAAATATAGGAAAATATTTTTTAATTTCTGTGAAAGTATCCGTTGTCGTTGCTTTTCTCGATAATGTCTCGTTTAAATGACAAAATTTGATGCAAAATTGAGGGAAAAAAATGATATTTTGCTAAAATTTCCCTTTTTTTCTTCCTTCGATCATATCCATAAAAATGACGGAAATTAAGGCAAAATAGAGGAAAAAATTTGGAATTTTTCTGAAATTATCCGTTTTCGTTTATTTTTTCTATCATATCTCGATAATATGAAAAAAATTGAGGTAAATTAGAGGCAAATAATTGAAATTTCGGTTAAATTATCCGTGCTATTTCCTTTTATCGATTATACCCATATAAAATGACAATGATTAAGATAAAATAGAGGAAAAAATTTGAAATTTTTCTGAAATTATCCGTTTTCGTTCCTTTTTTCGATCATACCTAGATAAAATGACAAAAATTTAGGCAAATAGATTAAAAAAACGAAATATTGCTGAATATATCCGTTTTCATTAATTTTTTTATAATATCTCGATAAAATGAAATAAATTGACTTATAATTTAGGAAAAAAATTGAGAATTCGGTGAAATTATCCTTTGTCGTTCCTTTTTTCGATCATACCCAGATGAAATGACAAAAATGAAGGCAAAATAGAGGAAAAAAAATAGAAATTTCCTTCAAATTATCCGTTATCGTTGCCTTTTTCGATCATATCTCAATAAAATGACGAAAATTTAGGCATAGTAGAGGAAAAAAAATTGAAATATCATTGAAATTATTCGTTCTCATTGCATTCTTCGATCATGTCATAATGAAATGACAAAATTTGAGGCAAAATTGAGGAAAAAAATTGGAATTTCGGAGAAATTTTCCGTTTTCGTAGCTTTTTTCGATCATATCTTGATATAATGAAAAAAATTTAGGCAATGTAGAGGAATGAATTTGAATTTTTCGATAGAATTAACATTTTTCGTTGCTTTTTTAAATCATATATTGATATAATCACGACTATTAAGGCAAAATATAGGAAAAAAATTTGAATTTTTTTTTAATTATCCGTTTTCATTTATTTTTTCTATCATATCTCGATAAAATGAAAAAAATTGAGGAAAAATAGAGGCAAAAATTGAAATTTTGCTGAAATTATCCGTAAACGTTGTTTTTTCGATCATATCTCGATAAATTGACGAAAACTAAGGAAAATTAGATGAAAATTAAATTGAAATTTCTGTAAAATTATCCTTTTTTGTTGCTTTTATTGATCGTATCTCGATAAAATGACGAAAAATAAGGCAAAATAGACAAAGAATTTGTTATTTTGTTAGAATTATTCGTTTTCGTTAATTTTTTCGATCATATCCAGAATATATGAAAAAAATTTAGGTTAAATAGAGAAAAACATATTGAAATTTTGCTGAAATCATCCGTTTTTGTTTAGTTGTTCTATCGTTTCACTATAAAATGACGAATATTAAGGCCAATTAGAGGGGAAGAAAATGAAATTTCAGTGAAATAATCCGTTTTCGTTTTTGTTTCGATCATACCTCGATAAAATCCCAAAAATTAAGGCAAAATTGAGGAAAAAAATTTAATATTTCTGTTAAATTATCTTTTTTTGCAGCAATTTCGATTATATCTCGTAAACTGAAAAAAATTAAGGCAATATAGTGGAAAAAATTGAATTTTTCAGTGGAATTATCCGTTTTCGTAGCCTTTTTCAATCATATCCAGATTAAATGACGAAAATTAAGGCAAAATAGAGGAAAATATTTAAATTTCGGTGAAATTATGCGTTTTCGTTGCTTTTACCGATCATGTCTCGATAAAATGACAAAATTTGATGCAAAATTGAGGAAAAAATAATGATATTTTGCTAAAAATATCCCTTCTCATTGCTTCCTTTGATCAAATCCATATAAATGACAAAAATTAAGGCAAAATAGAGGAAAAAATTTGAAATTTTTCTGAAATTATCCGTTTTCATTTATTTTTTCTATACTATCTCGATAAATTGAATAAAATTTAGTTATAATTTAGGAAAAAAATTGAAATTTCGGTGAAATTATCCGTTTTCGTTCCTTTTTTCGATCATACCCAGATAAAATGACAAAAATAAAGGTAAAATAGAGGGAAAAAAAATAGAAATTTCCCTTAAATCATCCGTTGCCGTTTTCTTTTTAGATCATATCTCAATAAAATGACGAAAATAAAGGAAAAAAAATTGAAATATCATCGAAATTATCCGTTTACATTGCATTTTTCGATCATGTCTTCATAAAATGACAGAATTTGAGGCAAAATAGAGGAAAAAAAATTAAAATTCCCTTTAAATTATCCGTTATCGTTGCCTTTTTCGATCATATCTCAATAAAATGACGAAAATTAAAGCATAATAGAGGAAAAATATTGAAATATCATTGAAATTATTCGTTTTCATTGCATTCTTCGATCATATCTCGATATAATGACGAAAATTAAGGCAGTGGAGGGGAAAGAATTTTAATTTTTCGATTAGATTAACCTTTTTCGTTGCTTCTTTCAATCATATCTTGATATAATCACGACTTTTAAGGCAAAATAGAGGAAAAAAATTTGAATTTTCTTTTAATTATCCGTTTTCATTTATTTTTTCTATCATATCTCGATAAAATGATAAAAATTAAGGAAAATTGAGGCAAATAATTGAAATTTTGCTGAAATTCTGCGTTTTTGTTTATGTTTTCAATCATATCTCGATAAAATGAAAAAAATTGAGGAAAAATATAAGCAAAAAATATAAATTTTGCTGAAATTATCCGTATACGTTGTTTTTTCGGTCATATCTCGATAAAATGACGAAAATTAAGGAAAATTAGAGGAAAATAAAATTGAAATTTCTGTAAAATTATCCGTTTTTGTTGCTTTTATCGATCATATCTCGATTAAATGACGAAAAATAAGGCAAAATAGACGAAGAATTTGATATTTTGTTAGAATTATTCGTTTTCGTAGCTTTTTTCGATCATATCCAGAATATATGACGAAAATGTAGGTTAAATAGAGGAAAAACATATTAAAATTTTGCTGAAATCATCCGTTTTTGTTGTTCTATCATTTCACTATAAAATGACGAATACTAAGGCCAAATAGAGGGAAAAAAATGAAATTTCAGTGAAATAATCTGTTTTCGTTCCTTTTTTCGATCATACCCAGATAAAATGACCAAAATTAATGCAAAATAGAGGAAAAAAAATAGAAATTTCCTTTAAAGTATCCGTTGGCGTTTTCTTTTTCGATCATATCTCAATAAAATGACGAAAATAGAGGAAAAAAAATTGAAATATCATCGAAATTATCCGTTTTCATTGCATTTTTCGATCATGTCTTCATGAAATGACAGAACTTGAGGCAAAATAGAGGAAAAAAAATTGAAATTTCCTTTAAATTATCCGTTATCGTTGCCTTTTTCGATCATATCTAAATAAAATGACGAAAATTATGGCAAAACAGAGGAAAAAAATTGATATATAGTGAAATTATCCGTTGTCGTTGTTTTTTTCGATCATTTCTCGATAAAATGACGAAAATCAAGGCAAAATAGAGGTAAATATTTAAATTTCGGTGAAATTATCCGTTGTCGTTGCTTTTTCCGATCATGTCTCGATAAAATGACGAAAATTAAGGCAAAATAGAGGAAAAAATTGAAATATCACTGAAATTATCCATTTTCATTGCATTTTTCGATCATGTCTTAATAAAATGACAAAATTTGAGGAAAAAAATCGGAATGTCGGTGAAATTTTCCGTTTTCGTTGATTTTTTCGATCATAACTCGATATAACGACGAAAATTAAGGCAATATAGAGGAAAGAATTTGAATTTTTCCGTAGAATTAACGTTTTTCGTTGTTTTTTTTCAATCATATCTTGATATAATCACGACTATTAAGGCAAAATAGAGGAAAAAAATTGAAATTTTGCTGAAATTATCCGTTTTCGTTTTTTTTTTTCAATATTATCGCGATAAAATGACAAAAATTGAGATACAATAGAGGAAAAAAATTGAAATTTCGGTTAAATTATCCGTTTTCGTTCCTTTTTTCGATCATACCCAGATAAAATGAATAAAAATTAAGGCTAAATAGAGATAAAAAATAATTGAATTTCAGCGTAATTTTCCCTTTTCGTTCCATTTTTCGATCAAATCTTGATAAATGACTATAATTAAGGCAAGTTAGAGGTAAAATATTCAAATTTCGGTAGAATTATCCATTTCTGTTGCTTAGTTCGATCTTATCCTGATATAATGACGAACATTTAGGCATAATAGAGGAAAAAAATTTATATTTTCATAAAATTATCCGTTTTCCTTGCTTTTTGAAATCATATCCAGATAAAATGAGAAAAATTATGGCAAAATTGTGGGAAAAAAATTTGAAATTTCGGTTAAATTATCCGTTTTCTTTTTTTTTCGATCATATCTCGATAAAATGACAAACAGTGAGACAATATAGAGGAAAAAAATTGAAATTTGGGTGAAAAAATCCGTTTTCATTCCTTTCTTCGATCACACCCACATAAAATGACAAAATTAAGGGTAAGTAGAGGAAAAAAATTAAAATTTTGCTGAAATTATCCGTTTTAGTTAATTTTTTCGATCATATCTATATCAAATGAATTTTTTTCCCCTATTTCCTTTAATTTCGTGATTTAACGAGACATGATCGAAAAAAGCAACGAAAACGGATAATTACACTAAAATTCACCTTTTTTCCCTCTATCTTGCCTATTTTATCAGGGTGTGATCGAAAAAAGTAAAGAAAACGGATAATTTCACCGAAATTTCAATATTTTTCTTCTATATTGTCTCACTGTTTCTCATTTTATCGAGATATGATTGAAAAATGCAACGAAAACGGATAATATAACCGAAATTTCAATTTTGTTTCCTCTATTTTGCCTTAATTTTCGTCATTTTCTCGAGCTATGATCTAAGTAGGAAGGAAAACGGATAATGTTCGTAATTTTATCTGGATATGATCGAAAAAAGCAAGGAAAACGGATAATTTTATAGAAATATAAATTGTTTTCCTCTATTATGCCTTAATTTTCGTCATGATATCAGGATAAGATCGAAATAAGCAACGATAACGGATAATTTACCAAAATTTCAATTTTTTTCCTCTAATTTGCCTAAATGTACGTCATTTATCGAGATATGATTGAATAAAGCAACATAAACGGATAATTTTACCGAAATTTCAATTCTTATCCTCTATATTGTCTCACTGTTTGTCATTTTATCGAGATATGATAGAAAAAATAAACGAAAACGGATAATTTCAGCATAATTTCAATTTTTTCCTCTATTTTGCCTTAATAGTCGTGATTATATCAAGATACGATTGAAGAAAGCATCGAAGAAGGTTAATTCTATCGAAAAATTCAAATTCTTTCCTCTATATTGCCTTAATTTTCGTCATTATATTGAGATATGATCGAAAAAAAATACGATAACGGAATATTTCACCGAAATTCCAATTTCTTTACTCAATTTTGCCTCAAATTTTGTCATTTTATTAAGACATGATCGAAAAATGCAATGAAAACGGATAATTTCACTTATATTTCAATTTTTTTCCTCTATTTTGCCTTAATTTTCGTAATTTTATCGAGATATGATCGAAAAATTAACGAAAACGGATAATTTCAGCAAAATTTCAATTATTTTCCTCTATTGACCCTTAATTGTTTCATTTTATCTGGGAGTATTAAAAAATGCAACGATAACGGACAATTTCACCGAAATTTCAATTTTTTTCCACTATATTGTCTCACTGTTTTTCATTTTATCGAGATATGATCGAAAAAAGCAACGAAAACGGATAATTTAACCGAAATTTCAATATTTTTCCTCTATTTTGCCTTAATTTTCGTTATTTGATGTAGATATGATCGAAAAAATTAATGAAAACGGATACTTTCAGCAAAATTTCAATGTTTTCCTCCAATTACCCTTAATTTTTGTCATTTTATCTGGGTATGATGTATAAAAACCAACGAAAACGGATAATTTAACCGAAGTTTCAATTTTTTCCTCTATTTTGCCTTTATTTTTGTGATTTTATCGAGATATGATTGAAAAAAGCAACGAAAACGGATAATGATAATTAATCTGAAATTACAATCTTTTCCCTCTGTTTTGCCTTAATTTTTGTCATTTTTCTGTGTATGATCGGAAAAACCAACGAAAACGGATTATTTAACAGAGGTTTCAATTTTTTTCCTATATTTCGCCTTAATTTTTGTCATTTTATTGAGATATGAACGAAAAAAGCATCGAAAACGGATAATTTTACTGAAATCATTGAACGCAGGTCAGTTTTTGAAAATAAACTAATGGTGTGACATTGCCAACAGGTTCATTGTCATTGTCTCGGAGAGGAGCACAAGCTTAAAAACCATATAATTAAATCAATAACAGTAGGATATTCATTTATACACCATTAAAGTACGACGATTTGAAGTAGGTTTAAAAAAATGGTTTGTGCTCCTCTCCGAGATAGTTTCCCGTCTGCAAAAGTTAGACGTTGGATGAAGAGTGAAGAAATATAAAATTGCCATGCTTACGTGAGTAAAGTGATTAATCTTTGTAATGCTCTTTACAGAATAATTTATCTATGTATTGATATTTAAATAAGACCTATTTATACTATTAGTTCCGTGATTACAAAATGAAAAGTGTACTCGAGTGTTGTACGAACGATAGGAAACTTATATGCCTTTAGCGAAATAGAAAAACTTGTGTCCAATGGCTGTAAATAATATCTTAAATAAACTGTATCGGCATAATTCTTATAACAGAATCCGTCTATTACGGAAATTCCGTGATTTAACCGTAATATCAGAGAATCAAATTCTCATACGGCAACTAAAGGCTAGATCTAACGCCATCTTGTTTGTTTATAAACGAATCGCTTCGCTCAGCTCCTCTTCCAGTTTCCGACCCTCGGAGACTAAACTTAGCTAAACTTCGCTCCGCGTAATTCTTTCCAGCTCAGCTCAGCGCCGTTTCGCATTCGATATCCACCTGGCCTAAATACGTATTTGCAAAGTTAGATTAAGGAATACGCCAAACACAGTAGTAAGTGGGTGCTTGCAAACTGCAAGCAAAGAAAATTATTAAGGGATACTACCCTGAGTTATGGGTCTATATGTTAAATTTATGTTTCTTTTTAATTATACCACTGTCTATCGTATACATAATTTTCAAATGAGCGAGATTGAGATTCACCATATGATAGTAAAATAATTATTTCGAAAGCCTTTCACGTTTATGTGATACGGGAGTCTTTAATGAATATGCAATCGTAAAATTATATTAAGGAAATACGCCAAACACTAAAGTTAAAATAAAAATATGGGTAAAATTTCGGAAGAACACCGGAACTTTCTATTCCTATATCTCCGTTATTACTGCAAAATAATCCTATATTCATTAAATGACGTCTACCACGACAATGAGCTCGTTTCTAATTAAATAAACAAATAGACAATAGGCAACGTAATTATGTAAATAGTTTTAGAGATCATAGAAAAAGAAATTTATTCTAAAGCCCGTTCGGAGAAGATGGGAAAATAATATTCATACAATGATACATGCAAATGTTTTTACTAACCAAGAATTATCCAGCGTAGAACAACGTAGTTAGAAGTTCGTTCAAGGAAATCAGTTTATTTTATGTGTAGATTTTTGTTTTTCATTTTGATGAAAGTTGAATTACGTAATATACTACGTACTAATTGTGTACTACGTATTAATAAAGAAAACGAAAATCTAACGTACCTAATTTTAAATTATCTTGAATACAGAATAATTATGTTTCTTCTTTTCTATTTTAATTACATATAATAGGCATATAGTAAAATGCACAGAACCTCATACACGAAAAGCAATCCACCATATACGTAGAAGAACGATATCCTAATATCGTTCAATGATACCATGTATTTCCTGAGTAGACATTTGTTGTTCATTTAGATGAAAGTTGCAATTTCTTGATATTCAATTATAACATGGTCCTTTAAGAAAGCCGGGCAGCAATGGGTTTGGTTGCCGGTATCAGTTTTTCGGTGACAATATATCACAATGTATGTAGTATGAAAGTGAAGCATACATGGAGATTTTTAGTCTGAGTTCAGTATATGATAAATGTATTTGGTTAAGTGAGCTATGAAATAAAACATTACTAAACTTTAGTGTTCGTGAAACTAATGATTCGTATTGCTTGCAGTCATCTTATTTCAAAAGATCGTCGTTTAACCTTTTGGTTTACACTAATACCCCTATTTATTAATTTATATTAATATCTATGTACTTCATTCTCGAATAATCTCACTACTTACATGACTTTTCCGATTTTCTTCCTTGATACATGGTCTCGTATCCTCTACATAAACTTATGTTGTTACAGAATATATTCATGATCAATTTATTTCCCGTGCAGATTTGTGCTGTTAATTTTGATTAAAAATAGATCTTCTTGATATTCAATGATAACATATATCGGAAGAAACATAAAAAATATTAAAAATGCATCAAACCTTTATCATTGCGTATGAAATTAGTATTGTAAACAAATTTGTTTTCGATTTAAACAATGGTCGTTGTCATAAATTTAATCTTCGAAATGAGCAGAACATAACGCAATAAATTGGCGTTCTAACTATAATTTTGCGAATTTCGTGTCGGAATGTTAAAACCGGTCGCAAGAAAAGTAAACTTTGATCTTTTAGACGTCATATAGATAAAGTCTCATTGCTTTACGATTACTTTTTCACATTTTAATAACGAAAGTAATATGCTCTTCATGGCCATTTTTAGTTTCCCCGGTTTAAATACATTGAAAAATATAATCGTCTCTCAAAATAGTCAAAAACAGGACAAAATCTGGGAATTTTCGATTTTTCTCCGGGTTGAGTGTGAATTATAAATGTCCCCTGAAAATCTCAGCTCTCTAGCTCGATTGGAAATAGCCAAACCGTTTGTATCAATGAGTCAGGATTGCAGCTTTATATATAGTAATGATCGTTTTATAAAAATATAGATGCGTAAATCGGTGCTGTAATACGTTTGCTGCGATGGAACTAGAAGGAACAAACATTAAAGAAGGAAGAGCGAAATTTTGCTGTTGGAAATAAATATATGAGAAAAATTGTCACCAAAATAATGAATTCAAAATTTTTATCCCTTAATTTTAGATATGTGAAACCCGGGGCATGGTTGTATTTTGCAGGCAGTTTAAGGATGTATTCCGTTCTTGGATATTAGAGTTCCATGGTTGATCCACATTTTCAATGAAAAATTATTGCAAAAATTCAATATTTACCCCAGAAAACTCATCTTTTTTCATTTATCAATTTCAAAAACTATATTTTACCTACATAACATTTTGTATTGAGTTTTACGTTCAGGGGTTTACCTTAAGATCTACTTATTACTATTTGTTCAGACTTTTCAATACAATACTCCCGTTAGTGTGGAGTATGTAAATAAACCTGAAGTAAGAAAATGTACCTATTTGTTGGAACTGTAAACCAAAGATTTTAAAAAGGTTTTACGCCTCTCAGATACCACATAAAACAGCAAAAATAATTCATGCTCTGATAAAATTATGAAACGGACCATAATAGAAATGCTTAACAATAACATAGGTGGATTAGAAAAAATAATTCCAAAGATTACGTCTATATACTCCTTGTCAAACATGTTGTTAACCTACATTATAAAAAGGAGAGGTTATGAAAATTAATATTTCCATAAACTCTTCTATAAAAGTCTGCCTCATGTCAAAGAAAACATCAAATAAATCGTGAGGAAGAAAGATTTAAATTATCATTTCTAAATATTACTGAAATGAGGTTGACTTAGCATTTGGTACATCACTGAAGATCGAACAAGAGTACCAAGAAAACAGGAAAACTTGATTAACAGTGTAAGCTGAGTCGCCAACCCTGTTTATCTTGCATAGAACCTTCACCATTCTGTGACTAAGCGATTCAACATAAAACTGCTGCTAGTCTGCGAAATTTTATGAATACAAAGTCGAGCAAATTTCCAGAATGATATTCCATTTATCTCAAACATCTGTTAATGAATGCAGGATTTTATAATCTTCGACACTTATTAATATCTGGCAGAAGTAATTTAATGGAAATGTATTAACCAAACTTAAGACATTAATTCTCGATTCATGGTATGAAAACGGGATCAAGCATGACGAGGTCTCGTCCGGGTGGCTAAAGTAGTAAGTATATTTTTCCTCACAATTACAAAATCACAAATATCAAAGTAAATTGTACTAGTTTTCCATTAAATAAGAAAAAAATTAATTTGAGCAAAATGTTCCACATCAGTATCAGAACAAGGAATAGCGACAATCTTCAAATATAATTATAGAATTTCCGACTCAAGGGGATGTCAATTCGGCCAGAACTTTGCCCAGCTCTGCTCAGAGTAGAAAACCCATAAAATATTGATAGTGTAGCTAAATATATATCTATACTCAATTACCGCAAATCTATATACAGTCAAACATCTAATAACTCATTAAACTTACCTGATAGTATTATATTTAATACTTTCTTTTAATGGTTTTTCTGCAACAGTGAAAAGTCTACCACAGTCCCAATAATATTTATTTAACATAACGTAAACTGCATGATAATCATAGAATTGATTATCTTTACAAATCATAAAATACAGAATAATGTACCACAATAATGAGAGGTATTGTATTCTACAGAATGAATAAAACTCTTTATCAAAACAAACAATGCCCCAAATTAATTCTATAAATACATTTTTACAAGAAAGCAATTTACGATTGAACTATATTGACGTATCAAAATACGTAGTAGAAAGAAAACAAATAATATCAGAAAAATAAATTTTCAATATTCAGCTTCCCATAGATAACATCAAAACAAATGTCTCAAGAATTCTAAAAATAAAATTTTACAATAAATCCACTTACAATTCAAGTACCTTGACATACGAAAATACCCACTGAAAATTAAACAAAAAATATTACAGAAATTAAATGTACAGTTTGTCATAATTTCAACAAAATTACCTTATAAATCGGGCTCACATGTTTATGGTAGACAAACACATCTTGAGTGAGTCAGAACTCAAAATCTTTCATATTGATAATATTTAGCTAATACATGAATGAATATTGCTGGTAATTGATAGGGATGTAGCAAATATAAATCTACATTAAATGCCAATAGAAAACACGTGGATGTCCACAGAAATAATTGTAGAAGAACACTCCAGGACCATAAAACAAAACAACAAGCAAAACGAACAATTCCCGAAACAGGTCAATCCTCATGGAATTTTGAGATGGTATGTCCTGTCATGCAATTAATCATCATCTAGAACGAAGAACCACCAGCAAGAATGGAGGTTTTGGAAGGTGGAAATAGAGTCTGATGTAAAAAGCACCAACTCCCATACCACCTTTTTGTCAATTTACGGCCTCAATGGATCATGTAGTTATGTCATTATTTGTGATATTGGGTGCACAGGAAGGCCCCAACCGGACCTACCATGTCCATAAATAATACAACCCAAACATCAGGGCCAAACAATAATTACAAGGAAAGCACGTTGTAATATTCAAGAATATGGCTTAAGTCAAGGTCTATTCAGTAGCCAAGCCCTACACAGAATGGAAATGCAAATTTACCATATTCCACCCTCTCAAACAGGAATATTTCCAACAAAAATTACGTATCGTAGTACATATTCCTAAGATAAAATTATCCAATATAATACATCTACCAACAAAGTCTTTCACCACTATCTTACATGATATTGGGTTGACAGGAAAGCCCCCACCGGACCAACTGTATGCATAAATAATGCATTCCCAATATCATTAAATATCACAACAAAACCTATCTTCAAAGGAAAGAAATGTCTAACAATGAAAACTTTAAAGTGGAGGATGCAGCTTTGAGAATTCTCTGAATAAAAAATGTGCTCTAAAGTGGCTGAAAATAAGTTTCATATATGGAAAATAATAGTGTTCCATTATAAATCCTGAACCAGGGAATGATCCTTAACATTAATATAAATACTACAAAACATTTATAGCACAATCATACATAAGGTATAACCAAAATAAAACTTAAATGAACGTAAAACATAGAAGACCCAACAAGAAGTCTATATGCAATAATGTAGCAGGATTTTTTCATCGCTCTTCTTTGCTGACCATTGTCTTCGATAAATCTTCAACCCTCCACAACGATCTCCTTGTTAACTCGCAAGGCTTTTGGCTCTTCCATTATGCTACAGAAAGAGACAAATACCATAAATTAATATCATAGTTGAATGCAAAAAGCCAATCTAACACAATTAGAAATCTCTGGAGCAAAATTGAAATGGCCAAATGTAAACAAAAGGAACATACCATTTCGTCTGCTAGCACCTCAATGTGTGCTACTGATATTGTCAACCCGGGGTAAATATTAGGAAAAAGGAGAACATATTTAATGACTACAGTCACTGGAAAGATGTCTGACGATTGTTACATTAATCAGTATTTAGGATCACCGCTGTAGCCTTTCAGTTCACTTAATATAATATAAAATAATGTATAATTCATGTCATTGGATATGAACAAACCAAACAAATAATGCTCTGTTCAGTAAAATTAAAATCAAATAAGAGGTCAATTTACTCTGAGAATTTCAGTTCTTTTTTATAATCAAGCAAATATACTTATGTACTATGATAAACGTTACTTAAGTTTATCAATTATTAAATACTTTATTTCAAATATTTCTAGCTATCTATTGAACCTTTCTAACTCTATCAAGTAAATTCCGTTTTAGACTTCTGATAATGTCGTGATTTTGGATTTTGCATCCTATTTGAGAGTTACTTTAAATTCTCTTTGAAAACACTCTAAAATGCCCGAAATTGTTTCGCAGTCATATATGTATCAGAGTTTACATATGTTGAGATCTTAGTAGATTTAAGGCAATTGATTAAAGAAGATGAGGGAGTAAATTAGAGTTAGGATGAGCCTGCAAATCCCAAGAAATTTGAAGAAGTATAATCGTCGTGAGCAGCGATTCATCGCCTGAAATCATTAAAGATTGTTATGACGAGAGAAGTAGTTGTAAATATATAATGCAATAAAGTACTTTAAAAAATCAACCTCTTTTATATGCTTATACTTCGATTTCCATAATGTAATTATAATAAGTACGTTGTATAATCCTTTATTTGAAAAGAACCTTTGTCTGACGATAGATCAAACGATTCACATATTTACAATTTCTAACCGTTCACTCACTTCTTCCATAAATTATAAGTTTTCTCCATTCAGTGAAGTTTGCTTGATAAATTCAGCGAAAGCTTCGCACACCCGTAAATATGGTCCTATTTCAGCTAAGGTGATGTTTTCGGTAGAAGAGAACGTTACGAGATTATAAATTATAATGGGAGGCATCCTTTTCATAAAATCTGTTATTAGTTTCTACTGTTAGTTTGGTAATTCGGTATTCGCACTGTGTATTTTAATGAGATAACGCTTAAACTCGGATTCAAAAATCGTCTCTTCGCTAAGGGGACAGTTTGTTTACCGAGAAAAATTTGGTTTATTGTGCCATAGTTCTCCTAATCTTGATACAAAAATCATATTCTACGATTAAATTAGGAATCTTTTTAATTTAATTTCTTTTGGCACTAACCTTGATTTTTAAAACCATTGTTTTTAGTTGAATTCTGCAAAAGAAAACATGCAATGTAATCGATCAAAATGAAAACTACGTACATTTCTTATGAGAGACGATTCGAGTCGTCCAAATTCGAATCAATGATACTTTGCACGAACAAATATCAATATGCAATACTAAACTGTGGACCTGTAACCACTCCCAAAATTTTATAATCATATTATGTCGGCAAGAGAATGAAATTTACGTACGAAAATTTCTCCCATGGATTTCTTACAAGATTTACTGGCAAGGGATGAATAAATATATAAATTTATACACCTCGGTGATTATTATGTCAGATAAATATAAACAAACCGGTCTTTTTTTATAAGATTGACTCTTGCTTTAAGAAAGAGCTCCTGAAAATCACATAATAATACCAAATAATACATATATGAAGTATTAGAAAATCATTAAAAATTAGAAACATGTATTATGAATTTTAACATGCAAAAATTAAAAACATGGGGTTACAAAGGCATATACCATATACCATACCATACCAAAGGCATATACCGTAAGTACCATATACCTACTCTTCGTGTGCTCCTCTTTTAGGAATAATTCCTGTCTGCTGAATCCAATTCTGTAGCAGCACCAAAATGACTGTTTTTTACAGGAAAGCTGGTTAACAAGATTCTATTGGACCTTGTGCAGAACTTCTACAGCAACAGCATGCATAAAAATAAGATGAGACAATTACCATTAGGTTACTCATTCATTCAAAGAGTTTATTAAAAATCATTCAAAATTGAACAAATATAATTTGATTAATTAATTAAGATGAAACCATAAATGAAAAGAATATGAAGAGGAAAATATATTAATCGTCTCTTGTGCACTAAGTGGTGGTGGTTCTCCAACAGCTTTCTTTAGTAAAAAAGAATTCCTTTCATATAAAAAAATCATTATGTGAAATATCATACAACTCCATCCTTATTAAAATGAAACCATAGGTGAAAAAACTGAATAGGTATTAGGTAAATTATTGAAAACATTGTATTGAGAGTAAAAATTTACCTTGCACTGTTTTATGTCCTTAGAAGGCATTAATGAATCCGCTCCCATAACAGCAACTCCAGCAAGTGTTGCCCCAACATTTCTCTATCCCTTTTTCAAATATGAAAGCCCTGAGAATAGTCTAGGTAGAGTATGTTCATCAAGAGTGCAACCTTTTTATTCGTTTCTAAAGATTAGAATTTTAGCTCTGAAAAGACAACTCAGGCTTCGATTAAAGAAAATCAAGCAAATTATTCATAAAAATCTATCTATTTCTATTAAGAATGTCAAAATTCAAAATATCGCTCACATTAATTGGAAAGGATTGGATATTAATTATGTACTAGCGGATGGTGATCAGATTATTAGAGAGGGCAAATGAAGTTTGTGGAGATAACTCTTTTAGAAAGGATGCAAAATATTCTTAATTGCGAGTTGGAGGTCATCGTGTGATTTCTGGAAAGAAGTTTATGTATTACCTAACTGCAGTATAAGATAAATAATTTTCTATCAACCTAAGCAAGGATCCTTTCTTAAATTCTATCAAATCCCATTAATAATTGAACACCTCAAATAGTCGAGGCATTTAAATTTCAATTCCACGTTCGAATTTCAAGAATTTTACATTCGATCAGGTCTTGATCCACCATCCCATAAAATGATAATTCATATTAATTGACCACGTGAATTTCGAAAATTAATATAATCCTATTATATTAAGTGGTCAATCTCTATGTTTGTAATTCACACCTATATCGCAAACGATTTTTTCAAAAAATGATTATAAGGATTTATCATCGATTCCAGAATTCGATTGCCCGCAAGATAGAATACATAAAAAATCCTATGAGAACCTTCTTTTACCAATGTATAATCCCTACATTCTTACGTCAAAAATAGCCTCAGTCATCAGGGGAACTTTGTAATGGATATTTTTCATTTTATTAGTCACAATTATCGTAATTTAGAGTTCAAAATAATATTATTACTCGACTATAATAAGAATTTTAAAATAATATTTTAATCTTTCGGTGTTCGTAGCGATTTCGTAGGAACATTATTCCCAATTTTATTCTATAAATGAAATGAAGCCTGCTAACAACGAAATAAATCTTTACGTGCATTTCTGAGGGAGTAAATATTAGAGCGTAATTGATGATCGTCATCAACGACTAGAAGATGAACGCCGGAGGATTTTAAGACGACGACAAGTATTACGGTAAAACCGAATAAGAATAATAATTCTACAATGGCTGAAATTTCTTACTTTAGTTTTATATTTTAGTAGTATCTGTATATACTGCGGAGCATGGAATTTTTCCGAAAAACGTGAGTAAAAACGAATTCAAAGAGATTAGTTGGGTGACTGCTGATGACATGATAGGATATATCTATCACATAACCTAAGTGCTAAACATAAGAGCTAAATATGACTTCCAGTCTCCTTAACGCTTTCCCTTTTCTATCCCGACAATAAATATACTATCTTTTTCTGGCCACCTCGATCATAAATGCATAATCGTTCCACCGTATGTAATAATTTGGATGGTAATAAACACTACTTGTAGTCTTAAGTATGGCTTATTTATTTCTCGTCAATGCTGTAAATACTAAAATTCAGGAAAATTAGCTTATCTTTCTAAAGTCGACCATAAATTCTGAACAGTCTATATACATTCAATCCGCAGGTTTGCTTACGTCCTGTGGTATTAAGCTTATCGTAAACTAAAAGATAAGAATACGAACAAAAGCACCGGACGGAAACAGAACAAAATCGATGAGCAAAGTCACATTCCATAAATTCCTACTCACACCAGTCTCTTAACACGTCAATCATCTTCGGCAAAATGGAAGCGTTTAAAGGGACTCTAAAATCTACTAATTACAGATTTGAATATGTAGCAATGTAAAAGATCTCTAGAGTCGCTATTTATTCAACTTAGGAAAAAGGAATCGTTTCTTTATAAAGCATTCACGATGATGGCCAACAAAACATTAAAAAGCTAACGACAAATGACTGGTTGTGGAAATAGGACCAGTAATTTACAAATAGTTTCTAGAAAAGAGAAAATACAATATTTCTAACCTTAGCATGTTTGTATTCAATACAGACGTGATTTTATCTGAAACTATATGTTAAACCGCCTCATTATATCCCAGGTACCACATTTTAATATGATCCATATCACCTCATATTTTACCGCATAACTACGTACATAAAAGTATAGGTGTCATTCTCACATAAACATTGTCATCCTATTGAATTTCTTTAAAATCCGTTGGGTAATTTTTGCGCGATACGATAACAGACATTGTGAAATTATGTTAATATTATGAAATCATGTTGATTTTCTGTTTCCACCGTGACAATAAGGAACAAAATGTAATCATACAAGTTCTTCGCACGCCAAATAAACATCGAGGAACGCCAGGTCACCTGCTTCTAGTAATTAAATAAGGTACTCTTAACTGCAGTAAGTTAAGAAGATCGAAAGGAAGGACATTTAGCTAAATTTATTGAATTGCATTGGCCTACACGAGAATCATTTTACTGGATTTCTATTTTTATTTCACACCAAAGATATTAGATCATGTTAAAGCTACGGGTAATTACTTATACCAATGTTAATGGAAGATAAAATGCAACTACATCAACCAATCTCAGTATATATACCAAACATAAATTTATATACAGAGCACATATACAGTTTCACACCTAAATCCATTCAACATCCACAATCATGATCACTCATTCGATCCACTACAAGTAAAACAAACTTATGGCTCTACACTCACTCATGGCACTATCGTTTTCTCTAATCTGATCCTGTATAATTGGAAGAGATCTCATTCGTCGTCCTCTCTCTAGCAAACATACCCAAGTAACTCCTCTTCTCCGTAACCTCAGCCAATATTCTAAAACTTTTCCTAAATAAATTTCCACTTAATTCACTTTAATCACCCATTTCATCATCACCTATTGCATCAACACCCAAAGACACACAAATACGTTTAATTTAAATGCATTAAACTCACACCAAACTGAAAGACAAAGTTCAAAGTGTAAATATTAAAAATGGAAATCCTTTTTATTAACAAGATTTTGATATTTGGAGACAATTCTTATGACAACTTCGTTTTTCTTCGTATGGCTAACTGAAATTTTGATGGGACGAAATTTGTTTAAAATTATAAAGGGGCATAAAATGTATATTGAATCGTCAAATGAAAATAAAACTGCTAAATTCAATAAGAGAAACCGCATTTTGCATTTACCGTCGGTTTTTAAATCGAAAAATATGTATTACGAACGAAATTGAATTCGTCCAAATCTTCCAATTGGAATGGTAATCTCTGAAAGCAAGAAGATCTATAAACTGGGCTAAGATTGCTTGTGCAATACTGGGGAAATGCGTTTGAGAAAACACAACCCTTATTATGCGACCTACTTCTGCTTAACCTGGTCCGATATTAGCGTAATGTTAGAAAAATATGCTGCTCTTAAGTTTTTTCATTAATAAGAAATTCATTTTTTCCACGTGTGATAGGCGATAATAAGCTAAAGAATTAATTTTAAGGCTCGTTGACCAATTTATTCTGATAATATTTCACCCTTAATTGTTTTGAAAATATAATCAATTTACTTTTGGGATGGATATGGAAAGCAATATAACGAGGTTGAAAAACGTTTTGTCATCGGACGGCAGTCTTAATTGGTAAGCGAAAGTTTTGGTCCGAATGTATAACCTACATGCCACAGACTTCCCCAAAATATCGATTAAAATATTTAGGCACTTAAGTTAATTCAATCGCCTGAGGTACTAGCATGTTGCATAGTGAGAAGTAGAAAAATGTGCTACCTTAGGTCGAAAGACCGTATTGAACACCGGTAAAGGCCGTGTTGACAGGACGCGTGTTCTACAACTGTCGCTTAAGAAATTCTTCGTGCGCAAGGTCAAATGCACCGAATGCGAAAATTAAATTTCTTTTCCGCTTTAAAACGTGTATTGCACAGACTCAAATAGATGAAAACTATTGGCAAAGATACCAAAATCTAATTTCTAGCCACGTATTTTTAAAACGCTACAATGAGTCACCATTTACCAAATTCGTGTCTGCTATATACCGAAGATTGTCTAAAAGAAACTCGAGTCATTAAAATTTTTCAGAGTAATACATATTGTATGGGTTACGAAATTATTATCGGCTATAATTGTACACTTTTCTTTTCCGCTAACAAAACGCGACATAGTTAATATTTTTTAAATATAATTGTTGGGTGCCAAACTTCAAATGTCCGTTCGTTATTAGGCTGCTTTATTATACAAAAAATGGATCTGCACATTCTCAATCAAATCTATGTAATGAATGAGGAAAGGAATAGGAATGATACGATGACCACAGGTTGAAGGGAAAACTTATCGTCTTTTATCACCGTAAAATTCGACACCGGGGATCAGCATCAGATTTATTAACAAAATGTCTTCAAAATAAATAACTCAAGAACGAATTTACTTTGGTTGCCTCTCAAAAACGGCACTCAATCATTGTTGAACCTCGACAACGGTTAACGGAATCTCAATATGTGAATCACTGGTTTTGATTATCTCAATCAAATCCACACAAGATATTACGAAACTAATATAGAAAGTATAGTTAAACCAAAGATAGAAAATTGACGGTAAAACTAAACGCCGATCATTCTAGAATAAAACCGGATCTGGACGAGACGAATCGTAGCCTATAACATAAAATATGTTTAACCGTTAAACAGACTTACTCTGATGTCCTCTCGAAAAAGGTACCATTACCTGGACAGGCTCGCTGAATTTCTGCGTGGACGGACGTCGTGCGACTGATGGTAAGAGTCCCTTTCTAAAGGTCACACTCGTTTCGATGGGTTTTTTTGTTTCCATTCCTTCCCACTACCCAAGATACCTCATTCTCGAAGTCGTCTGCTTTAGGATTTTTTTTGTGTTTTAGTCACAAGTGCCTGCTTTGAAATTACTCAGTTTCACTTACCATGACATCAGAATTAGATGAGAAGCATGCCTCAGCAACGATAGCAGAAGCCACGAGCAGACTAAGTAAATTCCAAGAAATGAAGGGCGATTGTGCGCTCGTTGCGCCAGCTATCTGCCGAACAAGTAGAACCTGCGGAGTGTATGAAAAATTTCAAGGGATGAAAATATGATTTAAAATCTTCCACAGACCAGTGGAATTTATTCAGTGGTTTATTGATTTTTTTTGGATTCATCCATTGCATTTCAGCTCGGGTATAGGATTAAATGTAGTTTATTAGCCAGAGATCATTTCCGAAATAAACTAACTCAACTACATTTATATATTTCTCTGTTTTCAAATAAAAGTTTTGCTAAGTGGAATATCGCAAGAAGCAATAGGCGACGTCTATATTTACAGTAACCTGGCCTTGAAATCATGCGGCCACACACAGAATATCGTTTGGTAAACAATGCAATTAGCTTATAGAACCACATTTTTAAGGCAATGGAAGTGGTTTTGGATAGAAAAATACTGCCTCCAAAAATGTCAGATGTTGCTGTCAAAGTAAATGGAAAAGGCAGCAGCTACGCATGCTGCAACGCTACCTCATCAAAAAGAGAGAAATTGAACAATTTGGCAAAAACTACAATTATATGAGCCAAATGTAGCAAGTATGCTTGCGGTAAGCATAGCGTAAAAACTAATGTATACGATACTTTCAAAAATGTAAAATTGTCAGAAGATTCAAGTTGATCTTTTATAACTACTTGCAAATGTATATAATTTTGAAAATTTATTGTTATTATATGCTCAATGATTAATAAATACTCGATAAAAGATATTATGGTCTTATATATTTTATCTACTTATAAACTTTGTTGTTCTGGACTAAGGTTTCAAAAAGTTGATTAACATTTTTAAAATTATACCTTTTTGTTGATTTATAAGCATAACTAACGGTGAATTACAAACTTATTTTCCGAATTACAACTTTAAAGCCGGTACCATTGAAAAGAAGCTTTATCATATCCTCGTTTTTAATAGTTTTTGTTCAAATAAAAATTACATTTTTATCGCAACAGTAGTACAATTTTTTAGCAACAGAAATCATTGTAAGAAGTTTTTAAAAATCCAAGAAGGCAATTGATGATAGGATATTACGTTTCATTATTATTTTATTGAACAAAAACAAAAGTGGACGATTTTTGACCCTCCCTTGGTCCACGGAGTGACCAAAAAAGTTTGGACCTTTAAGGGTTAATGGCCTAATATTCGAAGTCAAACTTCTTATAGTAACCACCTGAAGTGCACGCTGAACTTAACGGGGAAATTAAAATGGATAACTTGTGTAACAACCTTGATCTTAAAACATGTCTATAATTTTAAATAGGTAGCAAATGACTGGCTATAATAATTTCCAAACCAATAAAAATGAAAAGAAAGTAATAATTACGTCTACAAATTCATCTAAATATTAAATTTCATATCCTTTTAATGGAAAACTTCTTCGATGAAGAAAACATTCGTTTAAAGATTATAAAAAAATATATTCGAAGATCACGTTAAGATAAGCAGCACCACTACGGAGAAATCTTCAGAAAGCACAAACGAATATCGGAAACGTTGATTAAACACATACAAAAGAAATATATTATGCATCACTCTAAAGCAACCGATGAATGTTCTTTGTGGAAAGTAAGTATACTATGGAGCTGACTTGTACTCCAATGCTGAAATGTGTAACACAAACATGGAGCTCAATCAAATAACACAAATGAAATCATAATGCAAAAACAGAAACAAGATAAAACACCATTAACAGAAAGATAGTAAATGTATCTTGAGTGGAGGCACTTAAAAAAATAACAAATTAATCAATGTAAAAAAATATAAACTTGCTTTAACTTTCTGATCAGGTACTATTGGATGTTGGAGATTTGCTAAAACTCGGCGTTCTACTCCTTAAAGATAAAAACTCAAAATCTGAGAAATCTTTACGATATTGACTAAATCCATTTTCGTCAATCGCTAAATATTTATCGATTCAAGTATATTCTTCTTTCAGAAGAATATATTTGCATCGATATATATTTAAAACAACCGCAGCTTACCAGGTTTTTTATACGCGTTCTGTTGAATTGCTTCAGAGAAAGCAATTTCTGTAACACACTACTATAAAACCCATTTATTCCACGGAATATTCAGTAAGCAATTACGTTGATATAAATAAAACTTGGTTGCTACAGCCGCTTCAATACATTTCGAACAACTTTCTTAAATACTGGTATTCGTATTTTTGTACGCACGATTCTTCACAGTATATCGTTCATAGCTGCAGTTTCTAACATTCCCTTAAATTTCTCCCTCTTCATAAAACTATCATTTATTCTTAACATTAATTTGAAGTAGGTATATTTTCTCAATGCGTTCTAACGGGGTAAAAAATAGATGAGCTGGGGACTCAACAATCGTCTTGATCGTCAGGGGGACGGGTTGTTTACAACCTCATAAATTCGATAAAATATACACGTATTTTATCAAAATGTTCGCTATTTTGAATAAAAAATTATATTCTACGACCAAAATAAGAATTAATATTTTATTTTCCTACTATGTACTTTCATATATCTAATTTAATTTAGCAAAAGAAATTAACTCTGCAACGAAAAACATGAACTTTACGTGCATTTCTTATTGAAACGCTTTGACTCGTCTGGAATCGAACCATGGACTAAGTAAATAAAATTTTACCTATCCTCTACGCGGTGTTGACTTTTAACTATATGCACAATTTCAAAGTTCTCCTACTCTCGGTTCTCGAGTTTTTAGCAAATATACACACATACCCGCACACTATTTGATATATTTAGATTGGTAGAGAGTATCATCAGTTTTAAAAATGATTGCGGGATATGATGACAGATGACGCATTTTTTCCCAAAAAATAGATTAATTTAGCCAAGGAAAGAAAGGGATGCTGTTTTGTTTTCTAAATTCTGTTTTACCACAAATATTTTGTTCAGAAATGGGAATTTCCACCCCAACCCATGTAAAGCATACTCTCAAATCAAGAGGAGTAATGAGGGAGTAAATTAGAGCTAGAATTCGATTAAACTAAGCGATTTCATTTTGTCTTAAGATTACTTAGCAGTCGTTAGTTGAACGTAAATAGCCATTAAAGTCGTCGGTTTCCAAATGGAGTGTCATTAGTGAAAATGACCAATAACACTGGACTCCAGATTCAATGGTATATAAACTCGGGTGGATTCTGAAAAATCACATTCGTCCACTGACCTGACTGAAAGACACAGCCTCAGCCATGTTGAAGATTACTCTTCTTTTGTGCCTCGTCGTTGGCTCCCTTGCCATTGATGTTTACGGTAAGTAAATTCATCATTGATTCAATACCGATTCTGTTTAGTAATAACGTCTCACCCTAAAAGTGAAAACGTCATACTATGTAAGGTACAAAATGTTCGATAGAATCTTATTTTTCTTTACGTTCCTCCGTTCAAAGAATTTCGTATTCAAAATAGACTAGATATGAGCATAAAAAATTTTATTCATATAATTTTACTCTACCGGCGTGCAAATATTGTGACTCTAAAGCATAACCTATGACGTCATACGTAATGAAGCCTAATCTATATAAACATCCGAGTAAAATTGATTCGGATTAAGAAAGAAAATTACGAAAGTGAAGTGGATAAAGAGAAGGAGTAATTAAGTTTGAATACAATCAAACAATGAGTTTGATCTACTGCGTGTAGATTATGGATGACAGCTGATTATATAAATAGGTAAATAAATTACGTTTTATAATAAAAATGCGAGCCTAAGCCAGGAATAGTCAATATACCTGCTTTGTCGAGGGCAAATGTTCTGTTCTGGTGACCATAATGGCTAGTTGCTTCGCAGGAAGACTTGATTACAGATGGTTCTCTAAAAGCTGTAGAACATAATTATTTAAATACAGATCAACATGATTTCTATTTCAGGAAAGCAAGTGATGAGGATCCATGATCAGTCATGCCTTTCAGACAAGAGTTTTTCGCTAACGATTCCCTCTTTTGTCAGCCCTTAAAATTGAATTTGGTATACATTTGAGAAAAAATATAAATCTTCTATTCTCCTATCATAGACCATGTGGCTCGGCCAATAGATGCTCCTGTAGATGGCCCTCATGTTGCTAGAGCCAAGAGGCAGTTTGGATTCGGCGGCAGCGGTGCCAATGCGGGGGCAAGCTCCTTCGGAGGAGGATTCGGAGGTGGCGGATTCCCAGGGGGAGCCGGAGGCGGATTCAGCGGAAGCCAGGCTGGTGCTGGAGCCGGATCTTTCGGTGGTGGATTTGGACGATAAACGAGATGTTTCTCCATGCCTCTTCAGACACGAGTGTTTGGCACAATAAGAATGAATAATAAATCAAATAAAATTTTAAAATAGTTTTTTATTTTCGAAAGTATACATTTGCCATAAAGGAGCACAAAGCAATTATTACGTCTTCTTTGTACGTATTGCTCCAGATATTCAATTCCTCCTACGGAGAGGAGTTCTTCAATAATGCTATCGCTAAATAAAAGAAATTTCGAGTTAAATTGTTAATACTTCAGCATTTCTTTGCTATTGTTTTGGAAAAGTATTTTCACCAATTCTGCTTAGCTTTATTTCTTCTCTACTATTTCCTCCCTTAATCATATAAATTCTTCGAAAAGGTTCGCTACATTGTGTGCTCATGCATATTTGAGTAGGGAGAAGGGGTAGATTTGGCCGCTAAATGAGACTCTACAGAAACAGTTTCAGAACACTGATGATGAATCAGAAAGTGTACAATCCGTAAAATGGGTACTATCACTTTTGAAAAATTTCTAATTATAACATGAATTACTTTATAATAACCAAATCTACTCTCTACCTGAACTCTTGCTATTATGGATTGAATTGGTTGAAGTCGTATTGATTCATAAATAATTACAACGAAGACTTTCGGCATTGTTTATCATGCATATTAAACATCATCGAGAATCCGAAGCGTCCTTTATATAACAATTGAATAACTTGAGTTGTGTACATTTAGATCTTGGTAGTTGCTTATAAATTGCAGTACAGGAATTTGCTTTAAAATATGTGTAAACATATCATAAAATATATTTTGCTAAAGTATCAATGCAAAAAATGTAAAGCGTTTGGTCTTTCGTTGGGTGAGGTAGATCATATGAATTTACTATTTAAGGACTAACATTTGGGAAAGTGTTTAGTACTGGTAAACTCCCCCGTCATGCATGACATGCCTTAATTTCAATTTTTGAATAAATACGCAATATTTAAATATGTAAGCATTTAAGAATCCATGTAGTTCTTATGAACCATAATGTTTGAAATGTAAATCAATAATAATTTAAGATATACATATCGTACCTTATTTAATTGACAATGAGATATTATCCACAAAATTCAAACCGTATAAATTTGGATTATATATATATAATCAAATAATTTTAAAAATAATTTCGAATAAATTTGGTCATGATCAAATGTACGAAGGAATATTTTTCAATTATAACTATGAAATCAACATTCACAAAAAGTGTCTATTTTTAAACCTTAAAATGCCATAAAAGTAAAAGGAAAATAAACTATCACCTTCCAACCATTAATTCACGTCTTAAATTTCAAGACTATTCTTTTAGGATAATAAATTCATCCAAGCATCAAATATAGTGTTCGGTAAACGCCCCCGTCATTGGTGATGGACCTCAATATAAAATGAATTGTGAATCTATTATGACTAAATACGCAACTTATTCACACCCTAATTATTTTGAATACTAATCAGTATAGAATTTGAAGCTAAGAATAACAGAGAAATTCCGAAAAATTACGAATTCGATTCCATTGAACATTATACAATTTGTGAGAATCACGCAAACGCACTCCTTTAAAATCTCTGCTATATAATCAAGTTTGCGTTAAAATTCTGTCTCTCAAAAATCTTCCTCTTCCTCGACGTAATATTTCTTCTTCATTTTGATCAAAAACAAACGAACGTATAAATGTCCTTTTGTAAATCGGTTTGATAAAGATAAAGTCCAAAATGGCTGTCATTTTGTTCCTGCTATTTAAATATCATAGTTTACATTCGCTGAAATCTTAGTGAATTACCTCCTCGATATGAATTCTGACATTAGTTCCTACCATTTATTCGGTATGGACTTAAAATCCCTGTATACTCTTGAGGGAAAATGAATTTGTCGGTTTCAACCTTGGTCGTCAGGGTGGTTGTTTATTACGGAGAAATTTTACAACATTTTCGTTTATTTTTTCATAGTTCTCGTAATTTTGATTCAAAAAGTGTACTTTACGGCAATAATTAGAGCTTTTATCTACCTTCGCTTGGTACTTTTCTTGACTTCGTAGGAACTTTATTTCCAATAAATTCTCTAAAAGTAACCAAGCCTGCAAGGTACAAAAACGAACTTTACGTGCATTCGTTATGGAAACGTATTATGGAGTCCTGCGTTCGAACCCGAGCCTTCATAGACATGAGAATAGTTTTCGTTGGGCAACCAGCTTATTAGAAATACAATGCAGTTTGTCTCATAGCTCTACGCCAAATAGTTTCTGAGATAGTTATGGGACTGACGGACAGATTTTGCTTTTTATATAGATTAGCGGAAGTGCCCGTTGAAATTCAACGGGGATACTAAGTAAGCATAAATGAAGTTATCCTCTCCTATGATTTTAGCAGCTAATGGTGGATGGGGAGAGGACCCTCCCAGCCATTAGGTAGATTACTTTATGGTTTGTATATTGGTAAGTATTGAAGCTTTAATCCAGGAAAATGGTAAGAGAACGAAATTCATGATGTTTGGATGGTAAATTAGTATACACATACTTGTAGGTATTTCTTTTGTATGCATTTAATATTAATAAGTATACGGTTAAAATGGCTCTTATACGATTGTAGAAAGCCAAGAAGTTTTACAGACCCAAATTTGTCCCGAGCAAACCTTTACTGTTAGATTCTAACACTACATGCCTCTCATTTCTCAAATTCTACAGATATCGTACATTACTTATGAGGCAATATTTAAATCCACTGGAGTTAAATCTCCTGTACACGTACCTAGTGTCATTTTAGAAAATCTCCAACGCTTATATGTACGTAAAGCACACACAATATCGTCATACGAGATGACAATAATCCTAACTAAGGTACGTAACCTAACAAACGTACTGGTAGAAAGTCTAACGTGCTAAAATACTGAAACTTTGATGGCCACTTTTCAAAATCACAGTGATATCTTGATGAAACACTTCCATTAAAAACTTAAATAAAATGTAAATTATAGTATGCATTCATGATTAATTATGGTAATTAATAAGTTAATGGAAATACTCGTATGTATGTTATTAACTATGTCAAATTCGTCTATTTTGACGTAGAAACTGAGTTCTGCTTATACTTCATCAGTAATGAATGCAATAATTAAATAAGTAACTTTAATCGGCTGTTCTGAACTAAATTAATTCATTTCACTTCCAATTTATAACTAATTAAAACACTTATTAAGTATCTGAATCATAAAAAAATACTTAACAGCACCCAACGTATGTGTCATGATTTACAAAGAGAAAAAGGCATTTCATGATAAATATTTGTGTTAAGGAAACTGAACAATTTATTTAGAATATTTTGAGGATTTTAAACCGAAAATACCACTAAACAAACTTATTTTTCTGCAACAAATCAACTGAGGCGAGAGGCTAGCTCTAGAACTTTCAGCCCTATAGTTTGTTTACATCCATGATGCATTGCGGTTAAAGTTACTTTCAAGAATTAAATACCAATTAAGGCTTTAATATCGGCTAGTTTACGTTTTATTAGAGTTTAAGTGAAGATTTCAGACAAGGTCGACTCCAAATATTTGTTATAATACAGGACCTAAGTTTAGAAAATCAGTTCTAACTTGTACATAATTCCATGCTATGTAATTGATAGTGACAATAAGTTATCATTATTATCGCAGTGATATATTTTAAATACTTTCATACTACAAATAAATAAACATATTTACGCCTTGCCTTTTCAATCAGGTGTGAGATACTCAATGTTCTGCTACTTCACCACTTGTATTTCAACACTTCAAAGAGAACAAATACCATAATAAGGAATACGTTCACTTTCTTAATTAGGTTAATCATTTTCGTTGACCGCGGAAAATACTATGTTGTAAATATATATGCTTTATGATTTAAGTAAGAATATAACATTAAAAAAGGTCCTCAACTCACCAGGCAGTATAAAATAATCTCTAGATTTCACAAAAGGAAATTTAAGAGAAACGATAACACCAAATCCGCGTAACCATCTGTAAATAGTTACGTTGCTATAAACAATTATGACGTCAACATGGGCCTAAATTCTGGATATGTTTTAATGAGGAAATTCAACACCGCATTCGTCGTTAATGGGAACGGAGTTGTTTATAACTTCAAAAATCTCTCAAAAATGTCTTCTATTTGATCAATTTCTATTCGAAATCTATATTTCACGACCAAAATAAGAATATTTATTTAATCTCCCTTCTTTTGATGGTGTTTTCGACTTTTGACAACGATTCTTTCTAATTAAATTTTGCAAAAGAAATAAGCCCTTCAACCAATAAAAGTGAAGTTTACGTGTATTCCTTATGGAACCGTATTATGGACTCGTGGGTTTGAACCCAAGCCTTCTCAGTAATGGGAATAGTTTTCCTAGGGGTTTCTAACTCGTAGAAACACAATTAAGTTTGTTTCAATTCTCTAACACTAAGTTAAACCGTTTCTGAAATAAAGGGGGAGACGGACGGACGGACAGACGGACTATTTGGAAATTATGATAAGGATAATAATTTCCATTTCAAATCCATTTAAATACTTTCCTTGAGTTCAAACAATGTATTTCCTTAAATGATAAATTCGAAATTATAAGTTTCTGATGAAATGTTACCTCGTACTTTTCAAAATCAAGTTTACCCTATTCATCGAAGGGACAAACAATAAACTTTAATGCCATTAGTTTACTACCTTATTCCAAAAAATGTTTTTCTTCAAATTGGAATAATCGCCCCTCGATTGCTTTCCATAGGAGGAAATAGTTGTTTTATTTCACATTCTATAAAAAATTTTACTCTTAAGTGGTGGATATGCGAGAAAATGATATTTCAAAAACGCTATTCTCTTATAAATTTGAAAATTCGACCCATGATTGCTGTCCTCATATATAATAATATTCTTTTATTTCACATTCTACAAGAATTTTTGCGCTAAATCGGCAGATGTACGAGAAAATGAGGTTTAAACATTGTTTCTTAAAAGTTGGAATTTTAGGCCTGGAATTGTTTTCTTCAGGTGATAAATGTTGTTTTATTTCACATTCTATTTGAAATGTTGCGCTAAATGAACGAGAAAAGGAGGTTTCAAAAAATTGTTTTTGATTCAAAATGGAAATAATCGCCCCGGGATTTCTTTCCTCAGAAGGAAAATGTTGTTTCCTTTCAGATTCTGTAAGAATTTTGGCACTAAATCGGCGGATAAGAGGGTAATGTAAGTTTCAAATTTTACTTTCTCCCTATACGTAGTATAAGGAAAGTATCGTGTTCGCAAAAAAATTTGACCTCCAGATTTCAACGGTAATAGATGTTCTGGGGCCCATAGAGTTCGTTTTTGCTATTTTCCCGAACATGTCTGTCTGTGTGTGCGTGTATGTGTGCGTGTATGCGTGTGTGTGTCTGTCTGTGGTAAAAAGGTTTGTGGGATCTCTATCTTAAAAAGTAATTATCCGATGATTTCCAAAATTCACATTTAGTATTTTACTAACAATGCGAAGAGTTGATTAGTTTTTTATGAACACCGCTTTAACGGAAGTTGCGGTTTATCCGGAACAAAATTTTGTTTATTAAATATCTCTGTCAGAATGCAATGTAGGAATATACAATTACATACAAAAGTTATAGATAATGTACATTACTACACCTTTTGTTTGAAACGTTTTTTCGTAACACTGATTGATTAGGAGTTATTCTTGAAGAATGGTTAACCGGAAGTTGTGTATCCAGAAATGTAAGTTTTTCTTAAATGTCTCTGACAGAATGCAATGTAGGTATATACAATTACGTAGAAAAGTTATAGATAATGCACGTTACTACAACGTTTGGTTGAAACATTTTTCTGTAACACTAATTGTTTTTGAGTTATTCGTATATTACCGGCATAGGCTTCTGTTTTCAATAAAAATGGAGAAAGTCGTGTGTTGGCCACATCAGATTTTTTTCTTAAATATTAGAATAATTGCCCCGGGATTGCATTCCTTAGAAGGGAAATCTTGTTTTATTTCACATTCTATAAGAAATTTGGCGCCAAAGCAGCGGATAAGGAGAAAATGAGGTTCCAAAAAATTGTTTTTCATTAAAAATGGGAATAGTCTCCCCGTTATTTCTTTCCTCAGATGTAAAATGGTTTTCTTCAGATTCTGTAAGAATTTTGGCTCTAAAGAGAAAGGTAGAAAGGGAGAATAAGGGAGAAAATTTGGTTTTAAAAAACCCTATTTTACATGAAAATTGGTAAAATCGCCTCGGTAAATTTCCCTCAGAAAAAAATCTTATTTTATTTCACATTCAGTAAGAATGTTTTAGCACCAAAGCGGTGGCTAAGAGAGAAAATAAGCTTTCGAATATTTTTTCTTAAAAATTGGAATTATCGCCCCAGAATGTCTTTCCTCAGCAGGAAAGTCCTTTTTTATTTCACATTCTATAGGAATTACACCACTAAAGCGACAGATTAGTGAGAAAATGAGGTTTCAAAAAACCCTTTTTTAAATAAAAATTTGAATAATCACCCCGGGAAAGCCCTCCTTAGAAATATGGTTTTATTTTCACATTCTATAAGAATTTTGGCGCTAGCAATACGTATAAGCGACAAAATTAGGTTTACAAAAACTTTTTTCATAAAAATTGTAAACGTCGCCTTGGGATTGCTTTCCTCAGAAGGAACATGTTGTTTTATTTCACATTCTATATGGATGTATTCGCTTAAGTGGCGGATAGGCAAGAAAATTAGGTTTAAAAATGTTTTTAATAAGAATCGGAAAAATCGCCGCAGGATTGCATTCCTCAGGAGAAAATGTTGTTTTATTTCACATTCTATAAGAATATTGGCGCTTAAGCGGTAGAGAAGCGACAAAATGTGGATTCCAAAACATTTTTTCTTCAAAATTGGAATAATTGCCCGGCGATTGCATTCCTTAGGAAGAAAATAATTGTTTTCTTTCACATTCCATGAGAGTTTTTGCGCTAAATCGTCTGATCAATAACTTACAAGGTTTTAAGAATCGTTTTTTTCTTAAAAATTGGAAGAATTTTTCCAGGATTGCTTTCCTTAGAAGGAAAGTCTTGTTTATTTCGTATTCTATAAGAATATTGATGCTAAAGCGGCGTATAAGCGAGAAATTGAGGTTTGGAAGGATATGTTTTCTTTAAAATTGGAATGATCGCTCCAAAATATCTTCCCTCGGCAGAGTAATATTGCTTTGTTTCATATTCTATATGGATTGGTGCTAAAACAGCGTATAAACTAAATAATGAGGTTTTCCAAAAAAAATGTTTACTTAAAAATTGAAATAATCGCTCTGGGATTGCTTTCCTCATAAGGAATGATTTGTATAATTTCAAATTATTTGGGATATTGGCGTTTAAACGGCGCATATGAAAGGTAATGAGGTTTAAAAATATTCCCTTTTTCTCAAAAAGTGCGGTGTCCTGTCTTTTTCCTAAAAATACCGGGGAATGAGAAGACGAACGTCGACGTTTAAACCTCTAATAGCCAACGATACTCTGGCATCTATTGATACAGTATAGAAATCTTATTAATTCATTAAGATGTCATTGGAGGAAGTATAAATTAGGAGACTGACATCATTGCTCACTCATGAATTAATTAAGGCCATGATTTGTTGACCTTATGGTACGTCTACACTTGTGCGCTTTCCTCTTCCCTTTCCCTTTCAACTTGCGCTTCCTCTTTCTCTTTCAACATGCGTTGCACATGCCTTTCGGGCATGCCTCATGAGGCATTTAATTTGTTGTCCACACTGCATTATCTACTGAGCGTCATGATGGATATAGAATCGGCAAGTCTGATAGCCATTTGTGCAGGTGTGTTTTTAAAAAATGCACGTAAAAGAAAAAAGCAGCGAGTAATGTGGACAAAGCAGTTTAACAAAAATCGAAATATTGGGCTACTCAGAGAACTTCAGCATGATGTAAACGTATTCCGGAATTTCACACGCATCTCAAAGGAAAATTTTTAAAAGTTGTTACGAATAATAGAACCAGTTATTTCAAAGAAAAATATTAGTTTCCGAGAAGCTATTCCAGCTGAAATGAAGCTATTGACAATGTTGAGGTTGAGGAGAGGGGTTTGAAAAATATATTAATTACTGAGAGAGCAATTAGGTTTAAACAAAGTATTGAATAATCTCTGTGAGAGAGCAATTAGGTGATACAAAGTATTGAACAATCTCTAATTGTTCGAATGCGTTTATCATTATCTTCAAAATGGAAAATGTCGGGCGAAAAACTGCTGGAATGTTTGTTTACGTTAAGGGATTTCGCCGAGTGGGAATGAGATGAAGCATTGATGAATGCATTGAACTGTTCTTTAATGCGAACGTTAAAATTTAGGGAAGAACGACGGATGTAGAAAGATTTGCAAGTGTCGCAAATTAATTTACAGACGCCGGATTTATAAAAAGGTTCTACATTGTCTTTTTGAAGACATGAAAATTTCCTTAAGTTGTTTTTATTTTTAAAAACTGGCACAGTATTGTGATATTGTGTAAACTAATATTTGTAAACTATTCTTTCGTGGAAACATTTTAATTTTATTTCGATAGTGTAAATTAATAATTTTATATGATTTTTTAAATCCATAATTACAATTTTATGCGTATCTTTATTTGAAAACCATTCCAAACAAGTTATTTTTAGATATTATTAAATATATCGTAACACAAATATATTATAAAAATATACACACTTTGTGTGTATATATTTATAATGTTTTATGTAATAATTGTTTATATATACAATATAATATAAACAATTATTATAATCAGACTCTCACCTGTCCAAAGAATCATCTTAACATACAAACACTATACAAATATACATAATTATTGTTTCCAATCTTGGTAGGAACATATGAGAAGTTAAGAAAAAAATTTATATAAAACGTTAATATATCACAGCTTATTGACGTAGAACAGGGTTTCCCAAACTTCTTCTGCAATGGAACACTTTGCAAACCTGGAACGATTAACGGAACACTAAGCTTATTTTTAGGTTGGGTAATTCTACTTATATAATTTAAAAATCATTTAATTACAACAAATTATTTATGAATATAAAACTATAATATTGTAATAAAAACTTAAAATATGAATCAATAAAGTATTTAATGACTTTTATTCTCCAATTCTCCATCGAAACTCCAAATTGTCGCTTAACACCTATTCAGGTTCAGCGGAACACCGGTGTCCGCGGAACATAGTTTGGGAATCCCTGGTGTAGAATATGAAAAGGCACACGCAAACACACTCATACACACGCAAACACTAATGACTATCCGATTCTGATCCGTCCAAAGAATCATCTTCCGATCCGGATTCTGCTGGGTACGATACTAACAATATTTGCAAGGCCTCGGAAGATAAAACTTTTGATGGCTTGGAATACATTACAACCTGACTTGAAATATTAGGGTCGGAATGTAACATCAATCGCACGAATAAGTCCTCTACAGTCTTCTTCCTCGAGCACTTTCGCGTTAAATCTTTACTTATTGGAAATCATCCTTTATTGGACAAGATATGTTGTCATCATCATTATTGAACTTCGTGGATGTAGCGTTGCAGATTGAACACCGTTGTGTTAAGGGGGGAATCAACCTTGAACCCCCTGAAATTTGACTATATTTTGAAGCATGATATCTTTTGATTGAAAAGACCGATTTGAAAACGGTTTTCACCATTGTAAAGATCACATCTGTTTCAATAGAAATAATTTATTTCATAAAAAAATAACAATCCATATTTACTCTTTACTTATGTAAACATAACCTACAAAAATCATACAAAAATTCCACTTTTGTGCTGCGCGACATAAATTTCAAAACCTCTTCAAGATATAATTTTGGGACTTAGCACACTTACTTATTGGATTACAATGATGAATAATACCAGTTAGAATTAATTTAAAAGCATCAGAGACAAAGTTACAAATTTTCAAATTTTTACATTTTTTTTAACCTTAAATTTTAAGTTTAAAATGATTTATTTTTTTAATAATTACGAATATATACAAACCCACCTGTATTATTAAAGAATAAAATTTTGTAAACAAATTAGTAAAGGTTTGATCAAAATCCATTCAGTACTTACTGAGAAAAGTGTCGCGCAAGCTGTTCAGATAGTGTTTTGAGAAAATCGACTTTAAAGATTCAGTCAAAGAAAGAGGTAGAGATTTAGACTATGGTACACTAGCAACCCTCAGGAACATATGAATCATCTTTGCTAGCTTCTAGTTTTGCCTGTTTTTGCTCCTTTTTTCAATTCTTGCTGCTTTTGTAGCAGCATGGGCTCTTATATTTGCCGTGGCAACTCTTTTGTCATCTCTTGAAATTGCCCATACTACACATACATTCCCAGGGATTATGCCTAACTCCTCCAAAACTTTAATCTTTCCCCTCATACCATCATTGAAATGAATAACGGCTTCACATGTTGCAATATCAACAGTTTTTTTGCCAAAAAATCTATCTTTAGGAAAGTATTGCCAAATTAGAGCATTGAATGACTCATTAGGGTTTTGAGTATACCCACCCACACATCTTTGCAACAAGTCCTTTTCTGAAAGATCAGTGAATACTTTTCTGCAGGCTTCAATTACTGGCAAAGGAAGTGTATTCTTGGTGTTGTGTTTGTAATCTTTAGCTTTGCCTGCAGCTACTATTTTTTGATACGGGCACCATGAATCAGGGCCTTATGGACAGAGATGATGGGTGGGTTTTTTATCTGAAGAGGAAAGATGATAAAAAATAGCCCAAATTGCATTGTATGTACTTAGAATCTATATCTTTGTTGGACTGCACTGCCATGCCATAGTAATCAGATATTTTGTCAATCATTTTTTTTTTGTCAATCTGCCAGCGCCTCCAAGACCTTTCTTACCACCAAAAAATTTACCTTTGCTTTTCTCAACCAATTTTCTCAGTCTTGTGCCCATTCTTTTCCTGACATGAGCAGTGCATTCCAACTTAGTGACTTTACTTTCATCATAAGGTTTGTTATCAGAATTATCCTCTTCCTCTTCTTTGGCAGCTCTCTTCATCGATTCCTGAGCTACTGAGGTTTTTGCACTCTGTATCGCATCCACTGCTTTATCAAATGCTTGTCCAGACACTGCAGGGGGAAATCAATCAATGCTGAAAACTCTTCCAGGGCTTTGTGGCCTAGTCCTAAGCTTTTGAAAGAATACACAGCACACCGATTTGCCTACGGTGCTTTTCTATCCTTGCCAACTTTCTGGCAACTACTAACTTGCTTGGTAACACCACATTTTTCACATTGGACCTCAAACACTGAGTACAAACCAACAGTTTCTATTTCAACTACTGGAACTGAGTCAGTTCCGCATAAACTATACACCACCATATCGGCAATGCCGTGGAAAACTAAATCAGCGTCTATTACGAGAAATCCCTTCCAATTTTTTCTTGCATCATCTACAATCGGATCCAGTAATCGACCTAGTTTATGGGAGGCTGGACTTTTCTTCCATAAAAATTGATGCTGCAAATGAACTGGTGCACGTATTTCAAAAATGAAACCACTGTTTTAAAGAGGAAAGAATTCTCTATTTTTTAGGAGCAAAAACGAAAAATCGAAAAAAATTTTTTTTCAAGGTTGATTCCCCCCTTAAAATTGTGTCCGTGAGAGCATCTTTCCGTCAATCATAGTAAGTTAAAGTTTGTAGGAAACATTAATTTTGTTATCATTAACTTCAGTCTCCACTGGTGAAAGTTGCCTCTCCTCGTTGCGCAAGTTTTCAATTTGTATTTTTGCATGCTGTTTTGATTCAATCTTGAACTCGATCTTCAAGGACGACAAAATATAGGAGATGCAGGTCTGCTGTTTTGCCAAACAATTCATCTCAAACTCCCTGTGGTCACGAGTTTAGCGGCACAACACTAGTGAAAAAAGCTATCCTGTTAAAATTAATTTAGTTGTCCTATGAAATACCATTTGCTTGAATTCAATAGCGAAGTTTCGAAGTCCGCACTCAAAAAAACAACTTTTCTATTTTTGTCCAGCATTTTTCGACTTTAGCCCACTGCGCGGCGTTATGTGCATTACAATAAATGCTAACTAAAAGGTACAGAATTCTTGGAAGGTAAGAAGATGATTGCATAAAGATAAGTTATCAGTAAAATATGGAAGAAAATAATTTCCTAATTGGAAAATCTCGATATAGGTACGGTAATGCGCGTGTGTGGCGGGGTTGCCTAACTTCGATTTTCAGTTGCTAATTTTTCATAAACAAAGGCTCATTCAGTTGAACGGCCCCCTGTCCACTATATTTAAGCAAAGAAGGTGCCCTGAAAGCTTTGTTCGAATACGCTAACCACAAACCTGTTGTTCCCCTTATAAGTAAGTGCCATGCCTGCTGCCTGCGCGCTTCGGATACTTTACGGATACTGAGGTTACTCACGTATTTCATTAATTACTCGCGGAGGGGTGGCCAATTCTTTTTGGGTTGCATAGCTGAGATGTGTGCCTACAGTAATATATGTATATCAACGCAGGACTCGGGGGGACACTATAACTTTATGAAGTTTGTATTTTTGTTTTTGAACGAAATTTGTGCAAATTAGTGGTTACTTTTTATGTTAATAACATTGTTAATTTTGTTTCGGAGCTATTGTAAAGCAGCTTTTCAAATCCACTAACATTGCTAAGTCATTTCCATTTAATGAATTTTAAATTGCGCCAATGGGGTAGCTACAGAGGAATTTTGAAGATGAGGCTATTTCGAAGCGAAAGTATGGTTAGGCATCCGAGCAGCAAACCTTCCACTTTGTTATTGATTTTTAGAAATATGTGCATACTTACCTGCATTTCGAATGCATTTCTCAGAGGCTCAAACAATTTACTTGCCAACCATGTAAAAAGAAATCATATCCCCGAATTTTTTTTTTTCTCATAATGACCACCTTTTTGGGATTTGTCCCACTGTGCGTCGTGGGGAATCCATCTGAGATTGGGATGCAAGAGGAAAAAGTCGATTGTCGATGATGCGTCTTTCTTTCCGTTGAACCATTATAATAACCATTTGCAACAGGTATTTCTTTAATAGTTTTAAGCTCGCGAAGAAAGTTTATAGATAAAGAAAATATTAAATAATCTGAGGAAAAGGCAATGAAAATCGGTTAGCTTATGTGAGTAGTGGTGATTGGAAGTAAAGGGGATGGCACTATTAATATAAGTTGATTGTCTGAATAATAATATAATTATAAACATTGAATTCTAGTTTTTGATTAATTAGACGTAGGGTGAGGTCAAGAAAGTTCAAAGTATTATTAGTTTCAATTTCATGGGAAAATGAAATACTAGGATGGATAGAGATGAAGGAAGAGAGTTGTTGGTTTTTCCCACCCCAAAAACAAAAGATATCATCAACGTACCAAAACCAGCATAAAATAAATTTTATCAAACGGGAATTTGAATAAAACTCCTAAGAAATAAAATACAAAGCTAATTAAATTTAAGTTTGACAGTAAACATATCTCCAAAATTAAGTCCTTAGAATAAAACCCAGCCAAAAATGGAAACCCACAAAGTGCTAGGTTAGACACTATAAAGCAAGAAGCAGTCAAAGGAAAAAAAATTACTAACCCTCCTATAAATCGGATGTCTTGACAATCACCCACATTATGAATAATAACACCTGCACATATAAATAATAAAGCCTTAAATAAAGCGTGAGTTAAAAGATGAAAAAAGGCTAACTCAGGGTAGCCTATTGATAGGATTCTTATTATTAAGCCCAACTGTCTTAAAGTAGATAAAGCAATAATCTTTTTTAAGTCAAATTCATAATTAGCACCTAAGCCAGATATAAATATAGTCATACCTCCAATTAATAATAAATATTTTCCTACTCCGGTCTCTATTACTAAAACATTAAAGCGAATCATCAAATAAACGCCTGCAGTAACTAAAGTAGAGGAATGAACGAGGGAAGAGACTGGGGTAGGGGCAGCCATAGCTGCAGGTAATCAAGATGAAAAAGGGATTTGTGCTCTCTTTGTTATTGCCGCAAAAACTCTCTCTCTTTTAGGGAGTCCATGAAAATGTTAGCTAAAACAGGGCAAGACCATATTTTTGTTCATAAAAACCACCTTGGAACTGAAAAAAAGATTTCTTCAAACACACATTAGCCAACGACAACAGGTTACTAGTTACTACTTCATCCGCATTGTTCCTTTTCAGTAACCCTTCCAACACAACAAAAGACTCTACACAAAGAACTCTGGTAAATGAGTAATAAACATCGAAAGAGTTTTGCATTGTTAGGAAATTTCAAGTCTTTCACTTTTACGTGCAAATTCCACTGAGTTTTTTACACAATGGCATAAAGTCTGATAAATTAGCAATTAAATGATTACATTCAGTGGCCAGCTTATTACACGGGGAAGAAATGTTTGAAACCACTGGGAGGATAAGGATGTCTTCCTTATGTTTTTTTGGAAGTCCATAAAAACGCGGGGGTAAAGGGTTGGATTCAGAGAGGTGAAGTTTCTCAGTCTTCAATAATCATTGATTTGAACAGAGCTTCTTTAATGTTGAAGTAGATATTTTTGATACTATTGCACAAGAAAAAATCTGATGTGGCCAGCACATGAGTTTCTCCATACCTAAGATGTAAATATTTATCTACGACAGTAATTTCGAACTCTATATTCCATATAAAATTTGAATATGAGTGATTAATTTATATATTATTATCTTTTACGTCACAATCATTATAAATTATGTTTTTCAGGAAATGTTCAATGAAAAACGATGAAGTGGCCTTTCGCCCCAGCGCCCAGAGCGCCCACAACGTACATAATCAGCAACTTCCGGTTTATCAGTATTTCACAAATAACTCCTACACAATCAGTGATACAAAAATATGTTTCATACAAAAGTCATAGTAAACTTTATTTTCTAAAACTTTTATAGAAAAGAGTATATACCTAAATATCATATTTATGGAGATATTTTGAAAACCGGAAATGAGCTTTGAAGAATGAAGCTCGACTTCCGGTTAACCGATTTTCTCCAAAATCTAATCAACTCTAAAAACACAAACTAAAATATTATACATGAAATTTGGTGTTGATCTGACAAATACTTTTTATGTTAGAGCGCCCACAAAGTACATAATCAGCTACTTCCGGTTGATCAGTATTTCACGAATAAATCCTAATCAACCGGTGATACAAAAATATGTTAAATACAAAAGTTATAGTAAATAACATTATCTAAAACTTTTATAAGGTATACAATATACCAAAATATCATATTTATGGAGATATTTTGAAAACCGGAAATGAGCATTGATGAATGAAGCTCGACTTCCGGTCAACCGATTTACTCCAAAAACTAATCAACTCTGACAGCACACACTACAGTACTATATATGAATTTTGGTATTGATACGGCTAATAGTTTTCACGATAGAGCGCCCACTGTCACACACACACATACACACACACACACACACACACACACACACACACACACACACATACACACAGACATCATTCCGAAAATGGTCAAAACGTGTTCTAGGGACCCCAAAACATGTATTTCCGTTGAAATCTCGAAGTCGAATGTTTTCATGAAAACAATACTTTCTCTATACTTCGTATATGGAGAAAGTAAAAAATTGGAAATATCTTAATGTAAGAAAATGGAACCAAGGAATTTCTTTCATACCATTCGGTCTACTTTATTCAACTATCGAAGAGCTATAAATGGTAAAAATATCATACAATTATGTTTACAAAATTTTATTAATAGAAAAAGTGATGGATGAATAATTAGTTAGACGTTGCAGGGAGTGACGCAATTTCAAGCGAAATCTCAGCCGAGAAAAAGTTGTGAAAGATGAGGAATAATGGATAATAATCAGATATAGACATAAGAAGCTGCAAAGGGCCAAACTCTGACTCGGATCATTAACTATTTAAAGCAAGATTAAGGGAGGGAATAATTAAAACAGAAAAAGGTCCAGATATAGTTAAGAGAATATGGGACACAGATTAGTTAAATGAAGACTAGGAAGTCACGAAGCAAAACCGAAAAGGATTAGCTAGTAAAATGCAAACCAACAGCCGATGAAAAAACTTATAAAATAACCATAGAAAAAGAATGGGAAAAATAGGGAAAGCAATCAAAGAAGCTGTGGAAGAAACTATTGGAAGGAACAAGAGAATAATACATGCTGATTGGTTTAACAACGAGTGTGCCCAAATTATACAGGAGAAGAATAAAGCTAGAGAAAGCATGATAAGGAAAGAAACCAGAACAAACACTGAAAGATACCAAGAAATGAGGAAGGAAGCAAATAGGATATGCAAGAAAAAATGAGAAAATGGAGAACAGCTAGAGAATATAGAAGAATACAGCAAACAGAATAAACAGAGATAGTTCTACTAAGTTCTAGAAAAGGTGAAAAGAGGATACTAACCAAGAATGGAAGGATTTAAAAATACGGAGGGAAATGTAGTCCAAGAAGAGAGTAAAGTTCTGGAAAGATTGGTAGAACTTTTCAAAGAACTTCTCTGTACAGAAGATAAGGAGAGAGTAACAACTGAGGAAAATGACAGCCTTAGGAAATAATCAAATATAGAATCAATCAAATCAAATATATCAAACTTGCTCAGAATTAAACCAACTAGGCTGGAAATTGCACAATTCATACAAAAGTTAAAAAATAATAGAGACCCAGGGAAGAAAATATTGCAGCAGAGCTAGTAAAATATGGAGGAGATATAATGAGTGATGCTATACATAAACTTAGTTGTATAATATAGGAAGCAGAATAATGCCAGTAGGATAGAGCATGGGAATCCTAAGCCCAATACATAGAAAGGGAAATAAACTGGTTCTCGAGAAATGTAGATGGAAAATACTATCAAATATAGTATATGAAATCATCATAAAAGAAAGGCTGAAAGTAGTAACTGGGAGCATAATTGGAGATTCTCTGTGTGGGAGTAGATCCAATAGAAGTATAATAGACCAACTGTTTGTAATCAGACAAATTGTAGATAAATGCTATGATCATAATGTTTAACTGCATATGCTATTGTAGATTCTATACAAGCATTTGATTGTATAAACAGGATCAAACTCTGAGAAGCAATAGAGGACATGGATATTCCAACCAAAGTAAAATTTTATTGATTCAAAAGGCATTGAAGATGAGCATGGCTAAAGTAAACATACATAATAAACTGAATTTGAATTCAGTACTGGAATAAAGCAAGGATATTCTAGGATACCACAAATCTGAAGAAAAAATAAATCAAAGAGGGACAATATTTAACAAATAAATAGAACGAAGCAAGCAAAATGGGATTGATAGTTAATACCAGTAAACCTAAATATATGCTTCTGGTAAACCTAGAGTCACCCAGGATTTGGAGATAGAACAGATAAAATTTGATAGTGTGGAAGAGTTTAAATATCTAGAATATATAACTTACAAAAAAGCATAATATGAATAAATGAAAGAATACAAGCAAGGAATAAAACTTACTTTGCAAATATGAAGATACTCAAGAGAAACTTAATAAACAGAAACACTTAAATACAAATATATAAACCAATTACCAGACCAGTGGTAACCTATGGAGCATAAAAATGGACACTAACAATCACACAAGAGTATGGCACTGGTAAGATTTGAAAGCAATTGCAGAGAATATACTGACCTGTTATTGAGAATGGATTATGGCAAAGGAGAACCAAAGAGTTAAAGACAATAATGAATTGGGAAAGATGTACTTAAGTTTACAAAATCTTTGTGAATATAATGTTTGGACCATGTGGAAAGGATGCTTGAAACAGCAATGCTGAATAAGGTGATAGAAGGGAGACTGATGCCGCTAGATGGAGAGGAAGGTCCAGATTCAGATGGCAAATTCATAAAGAACATGAAGAAGATGAAAGTGAGAAGACAGAGAAGTGGAGGCTAATCGGGGTGGAGGCTCACATAGGGCTGTAGCTCCAAAGAGAGAGTTTATCTATAAATTGAGACTTAAGGACAATTTTTATATGACTTCTTATAATTTTGGAACAAAAAATATTAAAGGTTATCACACTTTCTATGCCTTGTTTAATATTTTGTATATATATATATTGTTTAAATCAGTCTATATAATATTAACATAAGTATACTATACAAAAATTGAAAACCAGAAACTAACAGATGAGCCAAGAATGGCTCACGTGGACCTTAGCCTGTTTCCCCGACTTTTCTTGTAAATATGAATTTATTCTTTATTTTTCATATTACTTTATTTTCCAATAACTCTTTTTTTACCAATTCACGTTTTATTTAAGATTCTTTGTACAATAACTATACCTTGTATTAAGAGTAAGATAGTTAAATAGTATATTGTACCAAAAATAGCATTTTGAATTTAGTGTTTCATGTCAAAATAAAATCTACTTACATTATAGTAAACTTTCATATCAATGAAAATTAAATGTATTTTAAAATCGTTTTTTAAATAATACTGCTTATCGGAAATAATAGTTTACATCAAAATTTTCTAAAATCAAAAGTTTATTTCAAATTTTTTTACAATCAAGAAAATAGCAAGAAAACGCTTTAAGTAGTCGTGATGGTAATCAAAATAAAACCTATTTTATTACAACCATATTTCATTTAAAAGAACAAAAAGATATATTTGAAAATCTTGTTTTAAATTATATCGCTCACCATAGTTAATGGTTTAAATCAAAGCCTCCTAATTAAATATCAAGAAAATAGCCGAAAAACGACTTTCGTAGTGCCGTCAAATTAAAGTCTACTTTCTTTATAATCAACTTTAATTAAAAAAAAACAAACGGATGTATTTAAAAATCTTATTTTTAATAAAAATGCTTTCTGGACGCAATGTTTTAGTTACATAGTGTGGATATATAATCAAAAGAATAGCAGTTTGACTCCATCGAAGCCACATTTATTTAAACAACTACTATGCTGAAATTAAAATGAATAGCTTACAGTCGTTTCTCTAGATAAAACTATACAACAGGTATGAGTAATTGAAGTTCGGATGATTCAGCAGAAAATACTCTTCGATTCTAAAGAATACATTTACAGGAGCCGTCATGTGATTAGGTGAAATCTGCATATCGTCATTATATCAGCTAATGCATTACTTCATTTAAGGTCTTTTGTTTTAATAACATTGTGATTCAATAAAAAGCGAATTACTGGAACGTAAGAACTTCCGTATTTTGCGGTGAGAAATATGATTAGTCACTTGATGTATTTACATTAAAAAAATAGCGATTCGCTTAAAAAAATACGACATGTAGTACCACGCATAGAAGCAATTGATAGTATTTTCTTACCTCTTTAGATTTCCTCAAATAACGCTTTTAAATAACAAATCACAGCACTCCTTACAAAACTTTATTTTGAGCGGAAACATTACAACATATCTGATGACCACTGGTGACGAAAAATACAATTTGCCGAGTAATTTTTCAACCTCACTGTATCCATTTTCGCTCACAAAATCAACACCTCTTAACACGTATATTCTTTCGCCTAACATTCTCCGTTAACTGAGTGAATTAAGTGTACTTTGAAAATTAAAGACAGAAAATTAATGATATTTTATAAAAAGCACTACAGTAACAATTCCACAATATTTCTTAGGGCAATTGCGCGACACTCGAATTATTTTCCGCAGCACTTCGTAAACCGACTAAAATCCTTGTATGTTCAGCAAGAAAAACTGGAAGTACAATTTCTTGGTGATACAGCACGAAACACACTTGCACTTTACCAATATAGGTAAGTCCTCTGAAAGATACGTTTTCGATGTGAACAACTCGATTGCACGTGAAGAACTGAAAATGAAGGCCAAAAACATGACTACACGCAAAGCATTTCTATATTTCTTGTTTGAAAAATCCACCTTCCAAGTCACCCCTTATCTACTACCCATAGGGATAGAATAGCCACCAGAAAAGCAGGCTGAAACATTCGGTCTAATTGCGCAATGGAATATTCTTATCTGTGGTCAGGTCCCTCAAACTAATGAAGGGAAATGAGAGCTCAAACGACTCATCCCTTTTCGAGACAAAACTATTTAATAATGTATAATTAAGATGTTAAAATCTTTATATCGATTGCGCTTCAAATTCTTAGAGATACAAATCGTTGCAGAAGGCTTTCGGTTTCACTAATTAAATTACACTGATGCGTGATGCGGTTTACACCGTCTTTAGAGTGAAATTATGCATTTGCGTTTTATGTAGCAATGGGAAGTTACGCATTTAATTTTCTGTCTCAGCAGAGAGTGGATTATCCTGAGTTATGATGGAATGAATATAATATTTGAGCCACAGAAGTTGCACTATAGTTCACTTGCACGAAAATTACATTATACTTTTGCTCTATGAGTTTAGAAAGATCATAACCAAAATGTTTATTTTCTGGGAGAAGAAAAACGGACATACACTCTCACTTAAAAATATTTAAAATTAAGATTGATGCTTCCTATTGCAATAAAAACTGTTCAAGTGAAAATACATTTCCTTCAATCAATTCTACACAGAGATGAATATGAAGATATAATATTGAGGTTGTACAGGAAGTTTAAAATATTGTCTTGGCTGGGGCTGGAACGGAGATCCTCACTGAGGCAACCGAAACACAAATCGATATGTAGAGTTTTCCCCTCTAGATATAATAATTCCACTTAAATGTGGAACAGAATAGCCGATATTTCAATAGTCTTACTAGCAGTATTGGTGAAAGAGTATACTTTTTATACTCGAATATAAGCCGAACTCATTATAAGCCGAGGTACCTAATTTTATTCCAAAAACTGGGAAAAGTAACCGAGTCGAATAAAAGCCTAGGGTGGGAAATGCAGCAGGTACTGGTACACAATGAAAAGAAGTAGCTATGAAATTACAGTAATGGAGGCATCGGTAGTTTAGTAAGAGAGAATTGACAAGGAATTGTTGAATGAGATAGGTTGTATTGAATAATATTCCGCGATACTTGGTGGAATTTCATTTTATGAAATGATCACTGGTGAAATTTCATTCATAAAAGTATAACATGCCTGATTCGATAATGTGATTCAATTACAAGTTTTTAAAAACACTCGAAGGCCACGATCACAAACGTATTTTCCACCAACAGAAGTCTTTACGACAATATTTTAGCTATTAAATTTCACAATCGATACATGAAACACTAAGATGACTTAGTTTTAAAGCAATGCAACTTTTACAGCGGCCATTAATTTTTACTTTCTCCATATACGAAGTATAGAGAAAGTATTGTTTTCATGAAAAAATTCGACTCCGAGATTTCAACGGAAATACACGTTTTGGGGTCCCTAAAACACGTTTTGACCATTTTCTGAATGATGTCTGTGTGTATGTGTGTGTGTGTGTGTGTGTGTGTGTGTGTGTGTGTGTGTGTGTGTGAGTGTGTGTGTGTGTATGTGTGTGTGTGATAATGGGCGTTCTAACTCGAAAACTAAAAGTCGTATCAATACCAAACTTCATATATAGTACTGTTGTGTGTGCTGTCAGAGTTGATTAGTTTTTGGAGTAAATCCGTTAACCGGAAGTCGAGCTTTATTCATTAAAGCTCATTTCCGGTTTTCAAAATATCTCCATAAATATGATATATACGTCTATTGTATTTCTTATAAAAGTTTTAGATAGTATAATTTACTATAACTTTTGTATTTAACATATTTTTGTATCACCGGTTCATTAGGAGTTATTCGTGAAATACTGATAAACCGGAAGAAGATGATTATGTACTTTGTGGGCGCTCTAACATGAAAACTATTTGTCGGATTAACACCAAATTTCATACATAGTACTTTTATTACAGTCGTTAGAGTTGATTAGTTTTTGGAGTAAATCGGCTGACCGGAAGTCGAGCTTCATTCTTCAAAGCTCATTTCCGGTTTTCAAAATATCTCCATTAATATGATATTTAGGTATATACTATTATTTATAAATGTTGTAGAAAAAATAATTTACTATAACTTTTGTATGAAACATATTTTTGCATCACTGATTGTTTAGGAGTTATCCATGAAATACTGATAAACCGGAAGTTGCTGATTATGTACGTTGTGTAAAGCTCATTTCTGGTTTTCAAAATATATCCATAAATATGATATATTGGTATATTGTATTCCTTATAAAAGTTTTAGATAATATAATTTACTATAACTTTTGTATTTAATATATTTTTGTATCACCGGTTGATTAAGAGTTATTCGTGCAATACCGATAACCCGGGAAGTAGCTGTTATGTCTTTTGTGGGCGCTCTAACATGAAAACCATTCGTTATATCAACTTTAAATTCCACATATAGTGTTTTTGTTGGTGTCGTTAGAGTTGATTAGTTTTTGGAGTAAATCGGTTGACCGGAAGTCGAGCTTCATTCTACAAAGCTCTTCCGGTTTTCAAAATATCTCCATAAATATGATATTTAGGTATATACTATTAATTATAAATGTTTTAGAAAATTTATCTTACTATAACTTTTGTATGAAACATACTTTTATATCACCGATTGTTTAGGAGTTCTTCATGAAATACCGATAAACCGGAATTTGCTTAGTATGTACTTTGTGGGCGCTCTCACATGAAAACTATTTGTCGTTTCAACACCAAATTTCATGTATATTACTTTGGTTGTTGTGATTAGAGTTTATTATTTTTTAGAGTATATCATTGAACCGGAAGTTGAGCTTTACTCTTCGAAGCTTATTTCCGATTTTGCAAAATACCTCTATAAATATGATATTTAGGAATATACTATTATTTTTAAAAGTTTTAGAAAAAGTACTCTACTACACCTTTTGTATTAAACATATTTTTGTATCACTGATTGTTTAGGAGTTATTCGTGAAATACCGATAAACCGGAAGTTGCTGATTATTTACTTTGTGGGCGCTCTTACCTGAAAACTATTTGTCGTATCAACACCAAATTTCGTACATTTTATTTTGGTTGGTGTCATCAGAGTTGATTAGGTTTTGGAGGATATCGGTTTACCAGAAGTCGATCTTTATTTTTGGAAGCTCATTTCCGTTTTTGAAACATTTCACCATTAAACCTTAAGTAGTCTCGTGGGGTCAATGTGACATAAGGCGCTATATTACCGTCGGGATCACAGAAACTAATGAAGATATTTCAACCAAATTTTCGTTTTGTAAAAATGTTGTCCATGTTATGATTATCTGAGGATTTTCTTAATGTCAAGTTATAAGAAGTATGCAATTTTAGCAGTGCTACCAAATTTACTGAAATAAATTTTAATAATTATCTAAACATTATTTCAACAATTTTTAAGCACCTATACATAAAATAATTCATAGGTATTTTAAAGATTTACTGAATATTTTAGGAATGAATCTATAATGTTTAAAATGCTATTACAGTTCACAGAATACCTTACTAATGCTCACTGAGTAAATATGTGTTGATATAGTTTCAATATAGTAACAAAGAGCTACGCATTAATTTGTTTTTTTACTTTCTCCATATACGAAGTAAAGAGAAAGTATTGTTTTTATGAAAAAATTCGACTTCGAGATTTCAACGGAAATACATGTTTTGGGGTCCCTAGAACACGTTTTGACCATTTTCGGAATGATGTCTGTGTGTGTGTGTGTGTGTGTGTGTGTGTGATAGTGGGCGCTCTAACGTGAAAACTATTGGTCGTATCAATACCAAACTTCATGTATAGTAGTGGTGTGTGTGCTGTCAGAGTTGATTAGTTTTTGGAGTAAATCGGTCAACCGGAAGTCGAGCTTTATTGATTAAAGCTCATTTCCGGTTTTCAAAATATCTCCATAAATATGATATACACGTATATTGTATTACTTATAAAAGTTTTAGATAATGTAATTTACTATAACTTTTGTATTTAATATATTTTTGTATCTGCGGTTGATTAGGAGTTATTCGTGAAATACTGATAAACCGGAAGAAGATGATTATGTACTTTGTGGGCGCTCTAACATGAAAACTAATTGTCGGATCAACACCAAATTTCATAAATTGTACTTTTATTACAGTCGTTAGAGTTGATTAGGTTTTGGAGTAGATCGGTCACCCGGAAGTTGAGCTTCATTCTTCAAAGCTTATTTCCGGTTTTCAAAATATCTCCATAAATATGATATTTAGGTATATTATATTATTTATAAATGTTTTAGAAAATGTAATTTACTATAACTTTTGTTTGAAACATATTTTTTTATCACTGATTGTTTAGGAGTTATTCATGAAATACTGATAAACCAGAAGTTGCTGATTATGTACTTTGTGGGCGCTCTGGGCTCTATGGGCGAAAGGCCAAATTCATCTTTTTTCATCGAGCATGTCCCGAAAAACATTATTTATAATTTTTGTGACGTAAAAGATAATAATATATAAATTAATCACTCATCATCCAAGTTTATATTGAATATAGAGTTCGAAATTACTGTCGTAGATATATATTTACATCTTATATATGGAGAAAGTCATGTGCTGGCCACATCAGATTTTTGTAACTGCAGTGGAAAATATGGAGACATGGGAGGCAAACAATGTTAGAGGAAACGTCTCAAATGTTTATATAGTGGACGCACGACGGAATGACGGAAAAGAGAAGCGATTGAGATGTCAATTACGAAGAAAATTAGTCTCGAAAGACGGCGGAGCTTAAGGCCTCTGAGCAGTGCAAATAGACAAAACAAATTCCAGCCCATGATGAGGATATTAAGACAGCTGAAATCGGTTGCCTAATCTTCACCTGAGCAGCATTTATATAAGGCACACGGTGGGTGTTCTCTCCATTTCCATCTGCTTGGATAAGTGACTAGTCAACAGCTCAGAATGGGGGAGAAGATGTTCTTTTTGGTATTGGTCCTGGGCTCTCTTCAGATCGCCGCTTGTGAGTTGGATTTTTTAGGTTTACAATTACCAGGTTTTGTATTTTTTTCAGCTGGAAGGATGCAATCTTAATTCTGTCTCTTCCATTTCAGCGTACGAATGGACTGCTTTGAGAGGTGAGTGACTGTCCTTGAGAGCAACTGTTTTGGAGTTCAGAAGGAAATTTCCGACTATATCGCGGAAGGTTTTCAGCTGGATTCGTTCGTAATATTAGTTTTTCACCGTGGTAACTATTGTGGTAAAAGAGAGATAATGGTTTTGGGGAAAAATTGAGTGGTAAAATTAGTAATACTGCGATTAGAATTGTTGGTTCCGAGTATATAAAGCCTAACATCTACGGTTTTCATCTGTCAGTATTTGCATTGAAATTTTATTATATTTTTTATACTTTATCAGATTTTTAAAATTATCTATCTCCGAATTTACCCGAAATTGTAGATTCAAAGCAATCCGAAAAGCAAAGGAAAGATGTTCGAGGCAATTTTAGTTTAAAAAGGTAAATGTAAATTTCTTACAAGATATTACATTCGAACATACCCCGCAATGTCACAAGGCTATGAAGGTAAAGGTAAATTAAAGGTAGTATCAAAGACATTGTATTTTAATTTAATTGCCTCCTGTTATTAAGATATGCTCTTTATGATTTCTATAAAACTTCCCTTTTTCAAAGCACAACCAAGATAAAATTATTTGTCGTTTAATTTGAAGGATTTCCTTTCTTAGGCTTATTTTGAGAGTTTTAACGAACTCTCGGTTGCTGTCACAGATATAAACTTTCCATGATAAGCTTTTGCGTCATAAGATCATACATCCGATATTCACGGTATAAATCGGAGGAAGAAAAACGTTCCATGGAGGCATTACCCAGATTAATTTTTCCATTTTTCCATAGCAAAATGGGGAACTTTTCCAACGCGAGAGTCCAGTTTCAAGAATTTAATCAGAAGAGGTACAGTTGACGTCGAAGACTGGAAACTAACTGTGGACACCGGTTATGATTTTGAAAGGGAGTTCAACGTCACCATTTACTGCCTCAGTGAAGACGCGAGCATGTGCTCCATGTACGACGTCAACAACCACATCATCGGAATGCAGATCGGGGTGAGTAAACGGTATTTAAGTATAACGGAAAAAAATATATATCTCCAGTAGAATTTATCGTCAAAGTGGTTTAGCTCAAAAGGTAAGTATGTCAAATCTTTTATTAAGCAATCCCTATCGAGCGAGATTTTTCTGATCTTTCGCAAAAATATTCTCTTTACAGGTAAGCTAAAATATACAATTAAAGTTCGTAGGAATTGATAAATTGATTAATATATTGATAAATTTTCTAATCCTCCTAAGAAACGGAATTTAATTGCGTTTGTAATATTATGAAAGTACAGTATGCATCCAGTAAAACGGTTACAAATATCAAATATTACCCATGAATTATTTAGTTTTTTAATTAAGAAAAATGCATGTATGTAATCATTCTGTGAGAATTTTAAGATTACCGTGTGTGCATTTTAATTATGTTTATGCCTGGTATAATGCGTGTAGAAAAGACTGCCACCAGGCTTACAGCATAATTTTAGTTTGTGCTATAACAATAATAACATTAAATACTATAAAATACACATAAATGTATATCGAGAACATATAAGGACATTAGAGAATGTACAAACAGTGACTTGTAGACCTATCTATGCGCATTAATTTTTGCGGTACCTAAACAAGCATGTCAACGCATTTTCACTTTTTTAAATAATCATATCTTGATGAAGCATGATTTTGCTATATTCCATCTTCCTAAAAGTTTCCAGTTTCCGGTGTGGACGCCTTCGCAAGCCCAATGAACTTCAGAAACAAGCCGTATGTTAAGAGGCTTAAACGTTTTGGAAAGGACGTTTACGTGATGACCTTGTTTTTCGTAGAGCCTGGTATGTTGTCATTCACACAAAGAATGTCGGAGGAGATGCAATCGTTAGTGTGAAATGTTCTTTCAAGTGGATTTTATTGTTTTCCACAGTGCCAGAGTTATTCTCGAAAGGGAGAGAAGACTGGGATGGGAAAATTGGAAATGGACTTTGGCTGATGAATTGGAGCGGTGATAAATACATGTTCACACAGATACCAACAGATCTCCCGGAAATGAGGGCCGAGGGATTTGCCAAGCATAAATGCGTCGATGGAATGGGTGAGTTCATATTTTCATCAAATGATTATTTACTTTTAAATTAATACCCGCAAGTAGCGTAGAAAAATTCGAATTTATTTATTAGCTGTTACATTTACGCACCTTATAAATTGTGGAAAAAGAGACCGATTGGCTATCCGTTCTCGTTAAAATCCTTTGAAATCTGACGTCTGGTTATGAAAATCGTGTTCGCTGAGTGTGAGAATGACGATTTCGAGTAGTTTTTTTAAGCAAATCACTACTTAAAAATATATTTATTTTTATAACTTGAGAGTATGATCGCGTGTGTTCTAATGTTTACGATATTAATTTATATGCTCAGCATTTAATAGAGGAGATGCGTATATTGCATGATGTTTGTCAATCATATGTGATTCGTTCAGAATAATGATATAACGATAAATTATGGAATTATCTCCGAAAATTAAAAGAAAATTATATAACATAACCACTTAGTTTATTGAGTATATGTAAATATTTCATGCACTTGGTGACTATTGGCGCATTGGTGACTATTAATTTAGCACGAAAGAATGCTTCTAGCTTAAGTGACCAAAGGAAAAAAAATGGAAAAATCTTCACAAAAGATATATCTGCTGCCAATTTAATTACCTAAAATAAATAGAATAGTAATGCTTACTGTTAAGTCTTGTTATCTTTTATTTTTACGGCAAAATATTCGTTTTTTAAACACAATTTTGTAAAAATTCCAGGGACTATGAACGTATTTACATGTTTACTGGATTTTCATGTACTTTTTATTTTAAAGATAGTTTTGATCTAAATATAAATTTTTCTCTAAATTTATGGATTTACTCAAGGATAAAGTAAGAGAGGAAGTGAACTGAGAAAGTAAAGTAAATTATTATCATTTTTGCATGATTATCAACTTTTTCTTAAACGACCAACGATTTTAAAGAAATTTTAAAAACATAATAATAGACTGATAACAGAACTAATCAAAAATTAACATTCTAGGTACGCATTACTTCAAGGAATTGAATTCCAAAACCCCTTGCTCGGACATATTTCCTCTATTTATCACCTATGATGACGAAAAACCGGTGGGTTTCGGCGTTTACACGCTTGGCTTGAACTTGTTCAACGACCTTGCAAAATGGAACGAAGTTTCCTTGGGATACCCGGTAAGCATGCTGAAAATCAATTCAAGTGTTTAATATACTCATGAATTACAATGGTGAAATGATGTATTTGATCTGTGATATATCTGAATGAAAATAACGTAGTTGGAAATGACAAATTGACAATTGTTTCCTTTCTTCCAGTCAATAACAAAGGAAGTTCCAGTTTGCCTGCTTTTGAGCTCTGTTTATCCTGGACTCTTCGTCACACACTTTTACTTCACACCGCAGCCTGCAGCACTGAAATGTTTAATGTAATTCCAATTATATCAAATGGCAGATTGTGTGGAGATTGTATTCTTCATTTAATTCGCTTGTATTAAATAATTACCTATGATAAATGTACCATCGTGTTGTGAAAAAATCGAGTTCACACTAAAATAAACGCACAAAAAATAGTCCTTGATTTTTAACTCTGCGTAAAATTTCATGCCAATGATTGAAATTATCTATTTCCTTGATTATGGGTTAGATCTTCTACAAATGAAACAAATCGTAGGAGAATGAAAGCATAGATCTTCTAAAGAGCTTAATGAAAGTTAGCCATTCGAACACTCATCACTTTGGTCTAGTGATAGAATTGTGGGTGAGCTAGCGATAGTGATAGAATAGTGGGTGACTATATTCATAAATCAGGAATTATTCTATAGAAACTATCTGAAAGTGTTGAGTAGACTTCATTGGAATTAATAAGCCAAACCACTTTGTTTTTCCGCTCTTTTCATCAATATTTTAGAAATAAATAAGAAATTTAATGTCTTAAAGTAATAGAAACCACTGGTTTGTAACAAATTGAAAAGAAGGGCCGCACAAAGCATTAGAGCGGTCGAGAATGAGGAACATCATTTGAATTAATAAGTCATTTACCGCACTAATGACATTTTATTTACATTATTCCGGCTATTTCAAGAAGGCAATTTAGAGTTCTAACAATCCTTCGGGAAGTGAGGCTTTAAAAATGAGAAATATTACCTTTAGATATCACTTTGGTAATTTTCCTTTCCTACAAATCACAGCGTAATTTACACAGCAAAAGACAATGAAAATGTGCCATAACGGCGTGAAAGTTCCACAGGCTCAGCGGAAGGGATGCCGCCCATGGCAGTGAATGCGAGAGAGAAAGTTTAAGAAGAATGTTTGGATTCTAAATAGAAATGATTTATGGCAGGAGAAGCGGAGAGTTGCCCGTCTGATTCCACAAATTTCAATCCTAATTCATGGATGTCAACTTTGACTGTTTTAATCCTAGGAGAGTGAATTTCATGGATAATGTAACCACAATGACGAACTACAAGCAATTAAGGGAGATTTGAAGAAACTTCTCAAATGAACGTTGGCACATTGTCTGGCGTGCTCGAGCATCTTCTGACATATTTTTCTGCTCTGCGACTATCGCGAATTTTGTTGCGGTATTCAATGGACCTCCTCGGGGTAAACAGATAGTGTCACATATACCGAAATATATCTCTCAACTTATTAACCAATTCAACCTAAATTTTAATCTTCTTTCCTCTTTCCATTCCTATGCTTTGCCAATAAGGATTTGATGGCCTTCCGATAGCTGCCGTGTAATGATTATGAAATTTAAATTGGGTCGGGTTTGATCACATGGCAACTGTGAAATAAATTTAAATTTGAATTTGTTATAAATAAGAATAAGATAATTGCAGAAGGACTAATTGAAATGTGCAATAAAGGTTATAATGGAAATATCATTAAATTAACCAAGTTAACCTAAATTTCATTTTAAAATATAAAAAATGTAAGTAATTTGAATATTCGATTTCAGATTGGATTGATTTAATACGGCTGATTATTTAGGTTCTACTATGCAACTTTTCCTGTACTGGAATGATCGCTAAAACTAAAAAAAACACAATCTCTGCCGTCTGTTCAGAGGTACTACATATATGATGAATTCGAATGTAAGTCAACGAAAGATGGTATCAATCAAGAAATAAATTGAAAAAATATAATTTTCACTTGTACTATTTTCCAGCGTATATCTTACGAAACCGGACGTGTGTAAAATATATGGTGGAAAATAGTAAAATTGAAAATTTTATTCCTTCAATGTATTTCTATGAAATTCCACATAGTCTAGCCTGCTACCATGGGTTTTATTCATGGTATCAAGTTCATTTTATCGTAAATCCGAAAAGTTAGATTTATAAGGAAATTTAAGGTGCTGCGGAAAATCCCTGACAATTAGTCCGTCAGCCAAAACCATTGCTAGTGTTAGTTTTAGTGTTTGCGTTACTGTATCGTAAGCTACGATGAATTATCTGGCATTTGAAAACTTGAGTTTTTAAAGCGATGTCCGTTCTACTCGAGGACAAATTTCCTCAACGTTACCCCCGCGCGGCTAATCTTTCCAGCTTAGCTTTAAAAATAAGATCCCAATCCATCTGCTGTCTCATTTAGAATAAAAGAAGAATTTTCTAAAGTTAGCGTACCTGGCAGCAAATAAGAGTACGCCTCAAATCCATTCAAGTACCACGTAGATGCGTCCAAACGGAGATTACTAGCTGCCCTTTCCATGCTTCATACAGAAAAATGCTCTTCTCTCCATTATCAACCCGCAAATTAGAATGAATCGACCCCGAGGAAGTATGCGATTTTTCGCACGCCCACATCCGTATTTTTCTCTTTACAGTCCTCCGCTCTCTCGACGGCGATGGATCGCATCCCTAATTAGCCTTCAACAGCACCAACAAGGGGTGCGCGGGTGTTTTATCCCACGCTGAAGGAGTCACTGGGTTCCTCGGTGCTACTTTATCGCATGGGCGATGATGAAATGTAACTCTGCGAGGACGTGGAGAGTAATCCTTCCTGGGACCTCACCTGTCGCCGGGTTCATCACCGGGTCCTCAGCTGATTCATACGAATCCACATGTATATATATTTGCCTTTTACTGAGGGCCCGACGCTTTTTCCCCCGGACCCATCCGTCTTCATTCTCTGCTTCCTTCTCCTGACGACCTCCGCTCATTCCTTTTCATTTCAACGCTTTCCTTTCTATTCCTCCATCTCCATAAAGGATGTGCCGCGGTTCTGCAGATGAGTTCATTACGCCTCGCGCATTAATAGGTGATGCATGTTGAATGAAAAACGCGTTTTATCCCTCGAATGCGGAATGGTTAGCGTAACCTATCTACTCAGTGGAACCAGGTTTGAGTCCCGGCTGGCCTGATTTTTCCTGTTTCGGCCAAATTCGTTCACTCTAACACTATACGTCCCGTAATTGTTCAGTTGTTTGAACGTTTACGGCGAAATAGGGAAATAATTTTATACAAATTAAAATATTTTTTACGTGTCTAAGTCATGAAGGAGAAGAATAAACCTTGGACCTTGAGATGATTTAGAATCTCCATAAGAGAGATTTACAAAATTTTCCAAGTGATTTTTATTTATTAACCTTTTTTATGTTGAACTTTCCTTCTCTCTAAAAACATCTCAATGGCAAGTGAGCTTGTCACGTAAGATGTCTCACACTTCCACGAGCTTTAGTGTTGCTCTGTAACCTCTTTCTTGAGATTGACCGCATCAAATGGATTTGTATTTGAAATTATACGTTACACACAATTTGAAAATTACTTTTAAATCGCGCATTTCCGTTAGCTGTTTTCCCCAATCGTACTAATAAATCCTATGGAGCGTTCTTATATTCATAGAGGCTTCTTATTTTGGGCAGTCTGTTTCCGTTATGTTTCCGTAATTGAATTTAATCGACATAGTAATTATGCTGAGGGATTGCGTCGGCAAGGGTAAAGGTGATTTGATAAGATGACAAACTTTCACCTTGTTTATTTGTGTTCTCTTTAACAAAACAATTCTATTTCGTGTTTTTCGACTCAACTGCAATCTCGTTCACCACATTCATATTTGCATCCCACGGCATAAAGAGTTGATATTTTATCTCTATTTTCAAAATAGCGGTCTACCCAACCTAATTCGATAGCTCTATCATTGAACCATAAATAAAAACATGGCATAAATATCAAAAACAAATAGCTTGGAAGCACCACGATAGGTAAATTTTTAATATGAGGACGGAGAGAGAGTCACGGTGTATAGAGAAGCAAATATCGGTAGGTAACAAACTCCCGTCAACGATCTCTTCCTTTGGCAGTGTTTGCGCACGTGTGGGAACTGCGATCGCCAATATATATTCTCGCGTGTTTGTGCGATCTCCAGAATTGCCGCTGTCTCTCGGAATTTCAATCACAGTCAACGGGAGAGGGATGTGCATCATGGGAAATAGGACGGAGGGGGAGAAACGAAAACGGGGAATGAGGTATCGCGAGATGTTCCCAGATTGAAGGAGCAAAAGAAAAAAATGAGAGTCGCGTGGAGTATTATATGAGAAGAGAAGGAAATGGTGAAAGTCCAAGGCGAGATATTTTAGGATGTGATTCATGATAAAGTGGAAGCTGAGATTCCCTTTGTTGACGCCTTATCTACAACGGTAATTTATCTCCTTTAATAGAGTGAAACTTCCCAGCTCTTCTACTAATGCCTACCTGCTTGCAGAGTTATTTGACTCTGCAATTCAGTCTTTTCATTCCGCATCTCGTGAGTCCGAAGCCAATTAGGCAGCAACTTTTTCGCCTTTTAGATATCCACTTAAATTCCGTTCCATAGATAAAAATAGACGGAGTCCATGCACTCGATAGAAAAAAAGAGGACACGGATCATGGCCCTCTGAAAAGTGTCCTTAGCTTTGAAAAAGAAAATTCCGATTGCATTTATCTCGTAAAAACAGAAGTATTTTACCATTTCCAATATATCAGTAAGAATTTCTCAAAGTAAAAAGACGTCAGAAAGTAAATCACTGAAGAGGAAAAAAGATAGCCGAAGCCTGTTGAGGTATACGCAATTGCTTGGACTTTTGACCAGTAACGAAGTTTTTCAGATAAACATGTTATCGATTAGCATTCTTCAGAAAAATACAGTCGTAATTTGTCTATTTCAGAACTTCTCAGTATTTCAATGCGAATAAAAAATTGGCGCTTTGCATTATTCCCTAACTTTGTGGAAATAAATCCATTGTAAAGAGTCTTATCCAAACCTTATGATTGCCTATCGCTCCTTCTTGGCGACTTCGACGCGCGACTGACTTATTTGCTGAAAGTGATTAAATTATTTTTTTCTAAAGATCTGTATGGAGATCCCTATATGCCTAAGGATGCATCTACTTTACTTTGTTTTCAAAACTAAATGGTTTTAACTTATCACTTCCCCAAGGTTTAGAGTCTTCGTTTCCCGTCTATACCAGGAGATAGAATGGTAGAAGATAGAAGAATAACCTCCAAGGGTTGTCAAAACCAGTGTTTCGTCGATTGAGCACCATCCACCAGTTGAATGGAGTTCCTCGAAGAGAAACACGCAACCCATCTGTTGTTCAGTAAACATTTAGTGAAAGCTCATGGTACTCCGTGAACCTTGGAATGGACCAGAGGCGGATAATTTGAACTAGACTATATAAAAAAACTTCGTTGTTCATTCTTGTAAATAAGCATGTCAAAGAAAATTAAGAAGTAAAAGCCGCAGACAGGCATAATCTGTAAATAATAAATCGCGGTTGCGAATGGAATAAATCTATTCACATTTGTTAGGTGTTTCCGACTTTAAAATCATCCGCCCGAAGATTAGTTGGATACATATCTCCTTTGCGATTAGTTAATTAGCATCGGATGAGAAAAGAAACATTAATCAAGATGAGAGGTCAGATAAACGGAGAAATTCCGCTCAAGCTCAATGCTTTCATAAATATCACTTTCCTTGGCATTCAACAGGGGGTGATCAAAAGTGTAGCATTATTCACCATCTCTCACATTTCATAGCTGCAATATTGTCACAACTATAAACGAGACTGAGTCGAAAGTAATTGAAAGATATGTTTCCCTCTACCCGTTACAAAAGAAAAAAGACGAGCAAACGAAAAAATTCCATTCTTCGGGATATGTTAGTAGGAGCATTCTACTGGTAGTCACAGCCCAAAATTTCCATCGCTCTCGGGGCGGAGAAAGGAAGAATTAACCCCGAACAAGTTGGGAGGATCCGAGCCTCAAAGAACGCAGGCATTGGAAGGAAATAAAGAGGGAAACAGCGGGAGAAAGAATGACATCGTGGCGAGGATGCTCTGCGACCCACGTTTGATCCCTTCAAAGGTGCACGCAAATCAACATAGGAATTCGGAACTCCCACACGTGAAACGGGTAGATTTCAGCGTTCCCGCAATATTGTCTCTTCTCCGCTGCACTCCATCCCCCAGAAAAGAACCCTTTTCACCCGGCTCTGGTACGCGGGAAGCCTACAAAGACACCTCCGCTTCCCTCCACGGTCGCCCTTGAGCATTGCAGCACCGATCCCAAAGGTGGAGCTCCGCCTAACAGCAGAAGGGATTCAAAGGGTACGAGAGAGGGACGGATCCCGACACCGGAGGGAATAGCGGGGATCACACACGCGTCGAAAAAAACAACGTGCTTTATTTTCTCAGTGTTCAGCTACCTGTTCGAGTACTCGGGGGGATTGCAATCAGAGAGGAATGTCCCGAGGAATCTCATTTTCATTAATTTTGATGCTAATTCTCCACGGCGTACGAAGAGCTCGTATTATATCGAGGGTTTTCCGGGAATGGGTTTTGGGGGAATGTCTTAAGTCTCGCAGGAACTTTTGCCATGCGAGTCCTCCCTTCACCTGAAGGTGGGTTGCCGATCTTCGCTCCCCCCTTACGGCGGCACTTGCCAATGTGCTGATTAATTTTAAACCCAGGAGGAAGCGTGCCCGTATATACTTTGGGGGAAGGAGTTATCCGGCTTCCTCTTTCGGTTGATTGAGAGTAATTAGCTTGATTAATTGGGTTGCAAAAAATTACGTCGGCCGGCAAGAGGGAGAGGAATTCATAATGTTGCCGGGAAGTTTTCCTGCCAAGAGACACAGGGGAGTTCGAGAGTGGACAGAGTAATTAATATTGGATGCTATTATTATTTTTTCTAAATAATTATACTAAAAAGTTGATCACATTAAAAACCCTTTCATACAGTATCCTCAAATATGTAGTGTGCTGAAATAAAAATTGCTCGAAGTTCTTTCCCCTTCTCGGATATATCATGAAAATTATAGAGCATACAGAATATTGCTTCAATGAATCCAGACCTCGCATTTGAAACGTATATGTATAAAATACAATGGCAGATTAATAAATAAACATTAATATCATTTATAGACCCATAAAAAAGGATACCCAGCCCTTAATAATGTTCTTTGCTTGTCAAATGCAAGCACCCATTTACTAGTACTGTACATTAAGATCATTTAATCGTGGCCAGTGAATTGATCCGGGGGAATTCGTACGCGGAGAATTCGTACGCGGGGAATTGACCTCCCGACAAATTGGTACGCGGGGAATTGATCCCCCGCGCTGATGTTGTACTATTGTTATTCAGTCATATGTTAATCTACACACCATGATTATTTGTTAATGTTATAAATTAATTAACCGGGGGGGTTGGGTTGGGTGGGGTGGGTTGGGAATGATTGGGTTGGTAGTACAACATCAGCACTGGGGATCAATTCCCCGCATCCCAATCAGTCGGAAGATCAAATCCCCCGCGTACGAATTCCCCGCGTACGAATTCCCCGAGTACGAAGTCCCCCGGACCAATTCACCGGGCGCCCAATTAATAATTGTATCTACCGAAATCTAGGACTAAGCGCTAATTATGGAAACTATTTTATTATATATTTTATTAATGTATGATTATTGACTTTCATAATTTTTTAATAAAATATCTAACCTCTATGGACATAATCATTTTTAGCGAGATCTGCTCAATACTGAACGATAAAAACCCACAATAAGTAAGGTGATGGAACTGAATCATGGAAATTTTGCATTCTAGAAAAATACTTAAATTTTTTTTCTTGTATCGATCCAGCAAGACATAATTCTGTGAAGATTCTATTTGATCCTTTTAAATGGACCCATACCTTTTCAACAGTAATAGGAGGATAAGAAATTTCGGTTCCCTAGATAAAATTATGACCATTACCTTAAAACTATAGATAGCAAAAATCAGGCCATATGTGATGTTCGGTAGCTCACGGTAAATATGATGAAAATAGATAGAAAATAGATAATGAAAATATTTTATTCATTTTTAATATTAACATACTTAACAGCGAAATTAGGTGGAAGGAAACATACTTAACAGCAATTAAGTAAGATGTTACTTTGTTACATCGGTATGGGAATGATTTACTATTCCTAATGAGGGTTAGATTGTCAACTTTACATCAAAAATAAATTTTCTTCTCCGTTATTTGCGGTAGTAAGTCTCTTTACCTCTAAAAAAATTAAAAAATCTATACAGAGAAACGAAGAAAATCATTCAGGTAGATAAAACGGTGAAACAATTTTTGGTAGAAGGAATGTAGTAGCAGAATACTATTTGAGTAGATATAAATTGTAAAGAAGAACGTATTCGATCTACAGAAGCAAAGAGACTGCTACGATTGCAGAAAAAATATAAATTATAAAATTGATTAATTGGTTTAATGGATACACAGCCGCAAAATATTCATTTATATAAGTAACATTTATTTATATATACACAAAAATATCTGCTAAGGTGATATCAACTAAATCATTTTAATTTTTATTTCTCATTAAAATGTAGAGCACTTTGAAAGTGCATCAGAAAGGTATAATTTCTGCTTCTGCTAACTTCAACTGTCCGGTTAACATTTATCAAATAAAGCATTACCACAGGCGAATATCCTTGCAGATACTCCAAAATTGAGGATGAGAATTACCAGAATCCGCACCGCAATTCTTTCTAAACCGATAAAGTCCCCTTGGGAACGAAGACTGCAGACCTTTTCGGGGGAAGAATTCGAGAAACTACCAACGTCGTAATTTTTCACCGGCGCAGGATAAGACCAAAAAGGGCTTCAAATGCGAGATCCTTGAAGATGCTGGAGAGGCTTTCCGCTCATTCATCTCCACGGAAAACATTGCGCCGAGATGTCCCTCTCGGGCGAAAGGGACGGCGGTCGCTTTAATTAAAACGCCGTCTCTTAAACATTCTGCCCCCTACCGAGAGAGGCGCTGTTATCGCTGGCCGGCGCCCCCACACGCGCAGCCGAAACGTTTTAATAGAGGATTCTGGATTCTCTCCGAAATTCGAGCGGAAGAAAATGGGGAATTTTGATGCTCGGGCAATGCGTGTTTCCCGCAGTTCTTCTCTCCCATTAACCCGTTCTTCTGGGCCGCCTTTTCTCCTCCAGTATTTCCTTCCTTTCCTTACATTTGCTCGCGTTCCAGAGCCGCATTTAAGGACTGCACGCTGAGAAGGGGTTCACAAAAGTAACTGCAGGTCGTACGGCGTGAATGTCTCTCCGTGTTCTCTTTCGGCCTTAAACTTTGGGGTGGCGACGGATTTTTCGCACTCGGAAAGGAATTTGCTTTCTTAGGGGACGTCTACAGAAATACTACCCTCATACCCCCGAGGTAATTTGAGTTTGGGTGACAGTACTATTGGCGAAGTTGTTAGTAGAGATTATCATTAATGGATTGTTGCTGTAAACCAATTAATGCATTAATCAACAGTAGCGAGGACGCCTGCGAAAACATAAGAAAAGAAATTAAGAACTGTTGAAATTAAATTTTTCAGAATGTCTTCAGTAAATAAAAGAGAAGATGTGAGACGAAACTATACCAAATGCACTGAACCGTTGAAAGCCGTTGAATGTAAATGAACAAAATAGTAACGAGAGAACATCTCAACGGGATAGAAAATACAAGAATATTGAAAATATTATATGAGATGGACTGAACGTGGAGCCGTTGAAAGTTATTGAACAAGAGTAAGATCGGAAAACATTTCAACTGGATAGAAAACATAAAAATACTGAAAATATTATATTATTATGAATCAAAAGGACCTAGAGGAGTAAGAAGTCCAGTGCAGCGATAGTGAAGCGAAGAAGCAGATGTAACAATAATATTTTTGGAGAAAAACTCTAGATTTTACTCTCATCTTAAGATTTTCTCTCCGCAGCGATTTTTTTAACCAATCTTATATATCGTTTAGAGCTACAGGTATGTGGTCATCTCCCCGTGAGTTCAACGAGATTATTTTTTACCTCTAGATCAGGGATGTCTTACTCATCAAAGCTGCGGGTCATCTACTATCAATTTAAATGCATGTAGACCGCTCTTCATGTAGTTATTATGTTATTAATTTTGCTTATAACTTTTTACAGTGTTTTAATATGAAAACGTCAAATTCATAGCTACAACTAAACAAGAATTCAATGTATTTTATTCCGTTATCGAGAAACTGTAACTTATATAAGAATAATATAAAGCTAGCAAATAATACAAAGGAAATTCACAAATATAATGATGGATACATCGTAAATTATGTATATTATTTGTTAATTTATTGGGAAAAATTATAAAGTGTATATTATAAATACCAGTAACTTTTAAGTATTAGAGGTTTCTTGTACTTTCTTGCGGGAACTTAGATTGGCTTATTTCCAAGCCAGCTTCTCAAAATAATAATAGAGATATTTATTATTGCAGAAAGATTATCATCGATTAGTCTTGGTCAGTGAGCTGTTTTATTTATTTTCATGCACAAAATTAATTCCTTGTATAAGTACGAACCTCCAAAATACAAAAAAATAAAGTGTATTTTTTTTAATCTTGAGGTGTTTTACCCAGTTGAAAATAGTCAAGAGAGGTTGTGTAAAACATAATGGTTGATTTTCGTAAAATTTATTATGAAAAATTTCTCAACTTGATATTTGGGAGCACGCAAGAGGAGTTGATTTATGTATTTAATGTATGCTGCGATTTCGTATGATTACCATGTGGTAACGGTCGAAGGGGATACAGTGAGATATATACAACCTTTCCGTCCCAAGGACGGGAGGTAAACTCCTCCAAAGACCTCCCGTGGGCAGTATATATCTTTACAGTAACAAAAAGGCCCATTTGTACAATAAGTCAAATAAGCAATTTAAAAAAACACCTCCACCAAACATGCAGGCCGCGTGTTTGGAGATTTTTCTCTACACACAGTATTTTTCTGGACCGTTCTGACGTGAAATTATCATTCAGTAGATATTCACAACTTCATAAAAGCTCGCCACTAGCTAAATTTACGCGACGGTTCGTTTACATCGTATATTCCATTCTTTGAATGATCGCAAATATTGCCGTCAACCTTCGTCGGCCACCCCAGATATACCGAGTGAATTAGACAAGGTACGACTCCTAGTAACACTCGGCACACACCTCAAACTATCCAACCGCGATAACTCGAGTGGAGAATTCCCTCTGGTAAAAAATCACCCAACCCAAGGCCATTCCGCCACGCATATCGAGCGGTCGGCTTATTCCCGAATCTCCACCTTCCAGAAGCGATCCCGAGGAATCTGTAATTGAATGGAAGAGATATAAACCGGCAGAAACGGAGGAAGAGGCGAGAACAGCCGCGCACAAACACACACAAAGCCTTTCTTCCTCCCTTTTGTTTGACGTGCTAAAATGTTTGCCAATTCCATTCTCCAATCGTTTCCTGAGAGACTCCGGTCCAACGCCCCCACCCCAATGCCCAATCTCGTATCTCAATCTCCCCACCCTCTTCTCGCACCCACTTCCCGCACCATCTTCCCGCACCCTCTTCCCGCTGGCCATCCTTCTCCTTATCCGGGAAACCAGGACGAGTTACCCAACACCCTCAACCGAGAAAACATTCTTCCAACATTGCACCATTTAATCTCGCTTCCCGCCCCAGCGGCTTTATCCCTGTTCCGCTCTCCCATCCGAAAGCAAAACCGCATCCCTTTCTTACGGCGCGGAGGAAGGGTCGTAAAATTGTTAAGGGGCGCCTTTAGTGCCGTTCCTTTATCTCGCGATTTTTCCTCGGGAGTCGAGGAACGCGGCACGGTTATTTTGCTAACGTATGATAATCGCATTCTGCTTTTTAAACGAAATTCCGGGTGGGGAGAGACTGTTCCGTCGCCTCAGAGTGCCGACTGCTTGGTAATTGGTGGTTGTTTCGGTTTCCAATTGCTTTTTGAAGCATATCAAAGATTTGACAAATGATTTTTTAAGGGTGCGAATATCGTCGTTTTGAACTGGAGGACGTTCTCCTAGAGGATGAAATGTTTCATAGGAGTATATCGTGATAAAATGGATTAACGAATGTTGGAATAGGATTAATCTCATCTCCAGAGCTATTTGTACATGTAATGATGATGTTACGAAATGCTACGATAAAAAACAAGCGTTATAAAAATGCTCTCTGAAGTAGGTTGGGAATCCTTGAAAGACAGGAGATTGGAAGCTAGGCTGCGATTGCTTAATATGTATTGGAAAACTTCATTTGCGGAAGATAAAAATCGGTATCATGCAATCCTCTGCTACCTCGGTCGATCTGATAATGAACGTAAGTTAAGAGAAATAGATGCTAGGACTGATCGTTTTAAAAATCAATTCTTTCCGACAATAACCGAATAATGAAGTAGTTTAGATTCATCTGGTGTTTACACCCCCTGCCTACGCCAAAAGGCGGCTTGTAGGGTATTAATGTAGAATAGATGTATAAGGCGGATTTTTCCTATTATGAATTCAAATTCCTATTTTTCGCTCAAATAAAACTCCGTCCACAAAAATATATTTGCGAAAATTCACGACCGGTTTAATTATATAAATTTCTAGCTATGACTACTGAAATTCTTAATCTGAGAATGGAAGCCTAAGAATATGAATCCTAGATAGAGGACAAGTATTTAAATAACTGAAAATGTGAGAAATATTCAAAGCATCAAAATTAATTGAAAAAATCATAATTTACGCTCATTATCATCATTATTAAGAATCACTCATTTAAGGTTTACCTTTATTACCACCTCAGAGACGAAGGCTCACGATTTTCCAAAATTATGTATTTAGGAAAAATATCTGTTTTTTAATATTAAATAATTTTGGGTGTAGTAAACAAACAAGAAAGATCAAATATTATCATTCAAAAGTATGTAAAATCTAGTTAATTTTACCATCTAAGATAAAAATTAGACACGGAATGAAAAATATGTATCAGGTATTATATTAAAAAACTCAGCCACAATAGTGACGTGCTTGATTGTTTACCCGTAATTTTGAGATTAAAGGGCAAAGTGGGAGGAATATAGCTGGGAAATTAGCTGAAAAGCATGGTATGGTATGGACTAATTGTAAGATGAATATAGTTTATAGTTACGGATGTAAATATGGAAATTCACTAGTTAGAAGACAACCAACAGAAATACATTCCATTCAATCAAGGGAATTCAAAATCGGAAGGAGATAACAGATGGGGTTGTAGAAAAGCGGATGACAGTAGATTAAATTGAAAAAATAGGATTTAGAAAAAACTGTAAAATTAAGAACAATGGAGGAAGGATTGCTATACTGGTAATAGGAATAAAATGTGCCTATTTATATAATTGTTAGGGTAAGTAAAGTGAATTTTTATACAAATCTATAAGAGAAGAACAATAAGAAAAAAGGATAAAGAGATATTTTATGAAATGCAACCGAAGAAGCCTTTAGTAAAGCAAAAAAATAACAGAAACGTGAAAAGTAACAAATTAATTAACAAAATTGCAATAATTAAGCGAATTGACAGCAAGATTTCTCACATCTTTCTCCTTGTGGCGTTTTCACTTCAGGATGATGATATTGAATTAAACGAAGTTTTCATATAACAAAATATAATAGCTTTTACTGATACACTTAGCCTACCAGTAAGAGTTACTCTAAGGCAATTCAACAAGATGAGTGCCTCCTCTGCGAATTTTATGTTTTCACTTTACTCAGTCTGAAGAGCGAGGTGATTTGTCCTTATTTCACTCGGTGAGGAAGAATGTCGTTGGCGGAAAACCTCCATCTAACTGCAAACAAATCACCTTATGAATAAAACTTCTCATAGCTTTCAATATGGAGAGACCTAAGAGAATGTTATAATACAGCTTTTTCTGTACCTCAGTAGCTTTCATAAAATCGTAGTCTTGACCATGAGGTAAAAGTAAATGAAAAATACATAATTTCTAAGCCGTGCCATAAGAAAAATGAAAAATATATACTATTATTCAAGATACACGGTTAGGATTTTATTTTTCATTGCGGAGACAATTCAATTTATCGAATGTTCGTGACAATGAAAGGAAAACTGCATTAATTACCTTGGATCTATTCATCGCCCACGCCTTCCTATTCTCTTCTCTGTGCCCCGCCATCTTCCGTGGCAATCCTTCCTTTCACCGGCAGCGAGAGATTCGACCGGAAAACCCGTATCTCTTATCTCCCCTCGCAATTTGTGTTTTGCAGCAGCGGTTAGGCTTTATCCTTTTCTCTCGGCCGCAGTCTCCTCTTGAATGGAAGTTGAGTAAACTCGGGAAAATACGTACGAGTGCTTTCTGTGCCTGAGTTGCATTGCGGATGTAAACCTTTCGCTGCACTCCATTGAATAAACACGGCGTAATCGATTTATATTTTACCTGTTCATGTTGTTAAACAAAACAGTATGGCTAACAGAATAAGACTATTGAAGAGTGCAACACACGCAAGGGAATGAAACTGTTGCAAATCAGACTACCGTACAATTTCAGGAACTTAAAATAATCAAATAAAATTTGTCGACTTCTTCTCGTGTAGTGCGGAGGCATACCTTATATACCAATAATATTTATTTATTCTATTTATAAATATATATATAATATATTATACTTATTCTATGTTATTCTCTTCTACCCTATTCTATGCTTCGGAAGTTTTACGTGCTATTTAATTCTCGACTCTCTACCGTTTCTTTAACTTCTAAATTAATAAATAATTATAATTAATTATAATTAATTCATTCATTCATTCAATTAATCATTTTAATTGATAATCCTTCACCTTATCTAGCGTTTATAACCTCTGTCTTCCATTCTATATATTAATACTCATACCGCTTACAACTATTATCCTGTACAAAATCTCTTCCTTCAATAACTGAGGAATTCTTTCTCTGCACTTTTCTCACCTTCCATCAATCATTTCTTTCCGAATATACCTTTTACATCTTCCAAATATAAAATTTGTGTGTGTAGTTACGTTTCAAAGCATGTGTGATATTTTTTACCTTAATGAAAACACGTATTATATATTACTTGGTGTAGCTACTCTACTCTTGTAATTCTGATTTTCGTAACGCTAACATTGGATGGCTTTCCACTTATAAGGAACATCATTGTCAACATCATCAGTATTAATAAATAAATTGCTTTTTGTTTGAGGCTTAAAATTCCCCCCCATAATATCCTGCCCATCGTCAATGTAAAATAAATGCAATTGGGAGAGCTAAAATGTCGCAATTTAAATAAAAAGGTGTTATATTGTAAATTTAATTATTATTTATTACAATTTAATAAATAAATTATATTAAATAATACATGAAGAATGGTAGTCACATTGAACACTTGTAAGAAAAATTGTTTGAGTTGCCCTTTTGTTTTAAGTATCATTTATTATTGTAAGTTAAATGCAATAAATACCACGAAGCCTTGAAACTCCGATAATCATTTTGAAAAGCACCTTGAACATTATGAGTGGAATTCCTAGTAAAATACTAAAGAGTATAAAGAATGACTGCTATTTATAATTCACTATCGTCATTATAATGATCCTCACTTATCCCCGAGAAAAACCTCCCCTTCCCCAGCTTATTAGAAGGCGAGATAAAAACGAAAACGCGCCACCACTCATCCTTTCATGCCAATTACGTAATTTAGAGGGAAACGTTTCGACAGCTGAAAATTAGCGCGTCTGCGGAGACGTCGCCCAAGAGCCCTCGCCATTCGTTTCTTCGCGCCGGATGAGAACACCTCTCAACCACACTCGGACTACTCACGACAGAGAGAGACAGATATAGAGAGAGGAAAAAGTGTGCAGAAGGGTCACGAACGAGTGGGTGTCAGTCATAGCTGCGGGGACATCCTCATTAGAGGCGCGCCACTCGTGGGATGGCCTCGCTCGCGACCACTTCATCCGCTGGAGAGTGCTCTTTCCCATTTTGCGCTTGTCCACTCGGATCATTCGAGAGAGCGAATGGCGTGACGCCGACACTCCTCTGGCACTTCAAGAGGCGCGACACCTTCGCTTGACCCTCGACAAGTGACGACGAGAGGCGTCCTCGAGGCCATTTTTACTCCGGAGGAGAGGTCATCTCATTAGCCGATGAAATGACGGGTACGTCTGGCAAAGGAAATGTCAGCGGGAAGAGAGGCTTGTGAAACGGAAAGGTTTAAGTTGAAAGGGTTTCGTTATGCGAGAGAAATGCATACTATCTACTTTTCTAGGAGCCTATTTATAGGGTGATTATTCTCTGTTCTTATGCAATTATAGTAACAGTAATCTTAATATAGAAATTACGTAAATTCAATTTTCGAATCCGTGATCAAATTTTTTTTTCAAAGCTCTTTGAGGAACTATAAGAATATTGACTATTTTATACTTAGGTCCTAGGTTCGATTCCAGGAAAATGGGTCTTCGCTAGAGCAAAGATGTTTGTGTTCGTCATATTAGGTTGTTTTCTTATCAATAAATAAAGCGAATGCTTTTAGGTAAATATATGACAGTTAAGAAAGTAATAAAAGATAATAATGATGATATTATTCTATTCTTAAAAAATAGCTACAGATACGCACCAGACCAGGTGTTAGTCATATCGTGGGGGGAGGAAATTACATAATCTGCCTGGTATCCATCCTAGTCGGGATAAAAAAAAAACAAAATCTCCTGACGATATAATTAAACTTTTCTCATAGTGTTATAGTGTTTACACTTCTCTCTTGTATGTTCATATCATTGCCTATATCATTTAACATTATCATGAATAATGGCACGAGGCGAGGAGCATCTATATTTTCGCTGACTTTTTGTTCTACTATTTGTGCTTCATCCATGAGATAGATGTGCGACTCATATCGATTCCAGCAAATGTCATATGTCTTACAGGTAAAACTGTTGCGAAGTGATTAATACAAAAGTAAAATAAGGTAGAAAAATTGGGATTGCTATCGACGGTAATGATTCTAAGTGCCATAAGCAGGGACCTGGTGCTGTAAGAACACTGGCTGGGGAGCCACTATTCTGCAGTTAATTAGGCATGCTGTAGAATTGCTCAATAAAACACTTAATTTTTTCAAATTTTATCAGTCTTATGATCTGATTTCCGAGTTTGAGGGTATCCATTACGTAAGTTGATTATTTCTTAGTATTCATTTATATGAATGTAACTTAAATTAAACAATCTATCTTGATCCTAGCATCCTGCTTAACTGGTGGAGAGTACTTACACGGAATGGCCTTTAATAGCGAGCATTGTACAGTCCTGGCCAAAATTAACGCAGCACCGGCCGTAAGGATCGCTAGGGAGGTGCTACGTTAATTTTGGCCGGGAGTGTACATAATGGAAACATTGAGTAAAAATACTGTTATTAAGGAGCCATTTTTGAGCCTTGATATCTTCAGATCCTTTATTATAGGTATGTATATCTTGCGAAAGGACAGAGCGTTTAAAATATCAGCCAGGAAAGACAAAGAAATTGTGAAAGTAACGGAGAGAAAAAAATAGAGCAAAGATGTTTCCTCGATCGCATTTGTAATATATTTGAAGTTTCCAGCTAAAATAGATTTGATGTGCATGAAGTAAATTTACTGAAAATACTCAGCCATCAAGGCAGCTATGCACTCATGGAGCAACTTCAGTTCCTAATCAAACAACTACCAAATAAATAGTATACTAATAACTATATATACCCCCGCTGTTTATCGCCACACCATTCCAAATCACGGACTACTAATTGCACCACCATTTCAACCACACATTTTCTCAAACAGCGAGCATAATTCCAGCTCGAGCAGGAGATTTACGATTCGCAGCGTTTTGAGAACCTTAAATACGGTAAATATACGCCTCATACATGACTTTCCCGGGCAATTAAACATGCCACGTATCCGAGTGCGACTTGTCCAATGCCCGGGGGCGTTAGACAACCCACCGCGGCACTCCACCGCCTCTCTCGACCCGTGCTCCCGACTCGTGCCCTGGTGGAAATCGTGACCCGACCGCAGATCCGACGCGCCCTCCAAACACCCTCCCCCTTCGAGCCCTCTCCACGCCTCCTCCACAGGCACCTCCGGTGGCGCGCGGAGTTGGGAAACTCCACACAAGAAGCCATTAGGAAGCAGTCGTTTCGAACTAAAGCAGCAGAAACATCTCTCCCGAGATTATAATGATAAGAACGCCTCAAAGGCTCGGAAGGCGAATTACGAGGAGCATGAAAAGCGTCGCGTTTACATACTTGTGCTTAACATTTAAGGTGCGCCGCGAGGAGGTGGGTTTAATGCGAGGAATTAAATGCAGTTCGATAAGATGGTAATCCTCCGCGGTGGCCGCGTGGAAGTTGCTCGAATCGGCGAATGGATGGAAGTGAGGGTTTCAAAAATCACTTGGTCCAATAATTTAACTTATTTGGGTGGCTCGCAATGAGGATAGCAGTAAACTAATCTAACGTCAATGTAAAACTAAAATTGCATTCATACAAGCAACTATATTTTTCACTTCGCAGTCATAAACTCCAAAAGGTGGTTAGATAATAACTCCCTCCATCATTAGGAACGATTAGACTAGGATTAGGCTCTATGGATAGGAATTTAAACGGATAGACTCGATGAAGGGTGAGAAACCAAATAGCTCTTTGGCTTCCTTCTTGACTCTAAGTAATCAGCACATATTAGGTTATGTAGATGTGAATAATTTACATGAAATCAATCTGGTAAGCCTTGACTGTATGGAACTCCATCCTAGGGAATGGGTGGGAAATAACTTCACAAAATTCCTCTGTTTAAACAGCGGAATTTTGTTAAGTTATTCCCCACCTGTATACTACGTTAATAATTTACTTATCATTTTGATACGTTTCATTACTTTTAATTATTAAAGCTGATCATAATAAATTCGTGAACTATAATAACAAATTCTTCTGGGCATTGTTAAATATTTTAATTTACTACTGTTATTATCTACGGTATTGATTGTATCTACATTTAATTCGTAATATGAAGCTGATACCATTAATTCTAAAGTAAGCAAAACAGAAGGTATTATAAACGTAATAATATTGTTGTAACGATACTTTTTTAAAATAAAATAAGAAAAATGATCAAAAATGCCGCGCGGGGCGTAAAAGATTAGAAAGATTTAAATTACTGATCAAAAGATCGAAAGTTGGGCGCCAATATTTAAAAGAAGAAACAAATTAAATTTAACACGAAATGCATGAGCTCAGGGTCGCTCGGTTTCCGAAGGAAATAAAAACCACAATTTCTCTTAATTGATATATCTCTATTCAAACAAGAAAACGCAAAATACGTAAACCTCGAAGTTAATAAATACTACGCCCCCAAAAGACACACATATTATCACTCAAGACACAAACAACCAGACAAAGATGAAGAAAACGAAACATAAAGACACCACCACTAATAAACCTTATACCACACTACAATACCCAACACACAGAACACATATTAATACACAAAACACGATAATTGGGGGACGAATTCACACAAAGGGAGGGAACACTAAAATCACAACAGGAATGGGTCCAGGGTTTTTGAGGACCGTTCTGGTCAAGCTGTATTCTTTGACTCCTCTTTCCGAAAGAAAAGGACGCCCAGAAGTCCGCGTCTTCTTTGGCGTCGGTTTCTCTCACCCAATCATTGCACTTTGTTCAAACGTTTCGACCAACGCTTTTCCCATTCCCTTTATGCAGATGGTCAACACATGTTTAACCACCCGCACTCCGGAAACGCTCCGATGGTCGAAACAGGGTCAGGGTGTGGCGCATTCCTGCCTTTACGCGGTCCATAGCACTCGCCAACCATAAAATTCTACTCATAAAACTAACGTTACAATAAACTAACATTACAATAAACTAACATTACAATAGCCCCCCAGACAAAATTTGGATTACTACCTCTTAAGTTGTCCAGAAATCGTCAAATTTTGTCTTCTGAGAGAAATTACTCCAAACTTTTGATCAAACATAAATATTTTCCCTATTTCACAACCCACACATATAAATCCCAAGTTGCATTTTAAATTCCCTTTCCCCTCCAAAATCCTATAATTCTACGCGCGAGAATGCAAGTTAATGCAAAATTTGCAACTGAATGCAATAGAGGCCTGATTATCACTAACATCTATTTTCAAGCATTTAATAATATCTTTACGTACAAGACAAAACCCTACAAAACATAAATACTTCCCTTTAAACAAACGCCCAAGCACATATACACCCCCAAAAATATATTTCTCTTTCCGTTTTTCCCCCAAAAGTCTCCGCTATTTTCGTGAGAATGCAATTTAATGCAGTATTTGCAATCTTGCCAACTACCTCTTTGACAGGATTAAACTTCCCCCAAAACTCCAAATAAAACAAAACAACTTCCTTCCTATTGCTATCATCACAGGAATAAGACATGAAAATATTAACACCAACACAATTAAACACCCCAAAATCCACTTCAATTACGACACAAATTTCAAAATGACATAAAACCGACCAAAAACACATTCATCCGACATGAAAACATAAACACCAACACAATCAAATACCACGAAATCACACTTCACTTACGTCCAAAATTTCAAAAAGACATAAAACCGACCAAAAGCACATTAATCAGACATGAAAATATAAACACAAATACAATAAAATACCCCGAAACCACACTTCAAATAAGACCAATATGATATCAAACCGACAAAGTTCTCCCAATTCACCTTTACATAGATATCCAGTCTAGCTCCTTTCCTACCACACACAAATAGCACAATATGAAAACAACGTAAAATCCGCTCAAACACTACATAGAATTTATCTTACTTCCCTGTTCATGACATTTTTGAAACCCATCAACACACGGAAACACAATCACTCACCCTTTCTTCGCCACTAAAATTATTCCCCATTGCATTAAAATTTAAAAAAAAATAAAACAATTTTTCAGTTATAAGTAAACTTTCACTTTTCACATAACACTTTAACAAGTCACTTCTTGGACTTTTTTCTCCCATTCTGAAGTTAATTCCCTTCTTCTCGCGGTCACAACGTTTTCTCCGGGCGGTCGCCCTTCGGGTCATTCGCCCCAGGGTCACTTCCAGTTTATGCTCCTGGGCGAGGGGCGGTATGTTTACCTCGGGAAACTTTTTCCTTTTGCAAAGGATATTCTGGGGTTTCTTTCCGTAATGCCATTCATTAGGAATTAACCCCATGCGTTCGTGCACCACACAGTTGAACAGATAACTTAACAGGTTAAGAATTATATGCCACAAGGTATGTCTTTTATGACAGAAGGCCCTGAAGAGGTGACCTAATTTTCGCATTACCCCGTCACTGGGGTTGGATTGGGGATGACGGAATGATGAGTAACTGATCGTTGTTCCCTGAATCCGCAGCTCTTCCTTCCGATCCCGGTGCAAAAACCCTTCCTTACTGACATAAGGCATTGTGGCCTCGAACCTATGCACAGAGTCTTGCCTACTTCCCGAAACAGAAGTAGTGGGCAAGTCCAATTGGTGCAATTGTTTTTGTTGCACGCAAACTTTTTCTAAGACCTCAGACGTTGGTTTCCTTTCACCTCCATCCACCTGCTCCTTACAGGCCTCGCCCTCATGTGGCCTGCGAACTTCCCGTTGTATTTTGTTTAATTTAGTCTCTACTTCATAGATCCTCTCACTGATGGCCTGGTATTCCTCATCTACCCGGTACCCGAGATTCTCCACCGATTGCTTAACAGTAGTCATCTGCTTATTCAGTCTTTTGGATAACTTTTCAACCTCGGCAATTATGCTTGCTTTTATTTGCTCCCATTCGATGTCTTCCATAGTCTCATCAGGGGAACCCCATTTACAATCACTCTCCGCCTCCATTCTAACCTCTATTTAAAAACCTTAATTTAAAAACTGCCCCCCTACCACCTAATAATACAAAAAATTAAGAGAAATTATGCTCTATTTCTTCGAGCCCTTAACGTTGGGTCGCCAAGTTGTAACGATACTTTTTAACATAAAATAAGAAAAATGATCAAAAATGCCGCGCGGGGCGTAAAAGATTAGAAAGATTTAAATTACTGATCAAAAGATCGAAAGTTGGGCGCCAATATTTAAAAGAAGAAACAAATTAAATTTAACACGAAATGCATGAGCTCAGGGTCGCTCGGTTTCCGAAGGAAATAAAAACCACAATTTCTCTTAATTGATATATCTCTATTCAAACAAGAAAACGCAAAATACGTAAACCTCGAAGTTAATAAATACTACGCCCCCAAAAGACACACATATTATCACTCAAGACACAAACAACCAGACAAAGATGAAGAAAACGAAACATAAAGACACCACCACTAATAAACCTTATACCACACTACAATACCCAACACACAGAACACATATTAATACACAAAACACGATAATTGGGGGACGAATTCACACAAAGGGAGGGAACACTAAAATCACAACAGGAATGGGTCCAGGGTTTTTGAGGACCGTTCTGGTCAAGCTGTATTCTTTGACTCCTCTTTCCGAAAGAAAAGGACGCCCAGAAGTCCGCGTCTTCTTTGGCGTCGGTTTCTCTCACCCAATCATTGCACTTTGTTCAAACGTTTCGACCAACGCTTTTCCCATTCCCTTTATGCAGATGGTCAACACATGTTTAACCACCCGCACTCCGGAAACGCTCCGATGGTCGAAACAGGGTCAGGGTGTGGCGCATTCCTGCCTTTACGCGGTCCATAGCACTCGCCAACCATAAAATTCTACTCATAAAACTAACGTTACAATAAACTAACATTACAATAAACTAACATTACATTGTAGATAATTACTTTGAGTAGGTATCATTGATAACGAAAAAGTGCGTTCGAGCAAAATCAAAGTATAAAGACGAAGTTAATTCCGTTTTATCGGACTGACATTAGGAGAAAAGATATTTTTCCACGTTATCTACAAAAATGTGTAGTAAGATTTTTTTAAATGTGCAATCGATCATTTGGGTCACAAGATTGTTTTGGAAAAAGCGCTATTCAGAAAATGAAGTCATACTATAGAAAGAAGAAAGAGATAGAATAGTACTTTTTCCACAATTTTATTCTCAAAAATTAACTACCATTATCAGGTAATTTCCTGAAGATAAAAGTTCGTTTAACATTTTCGCATTATTTCATTGTAAATTTCATAAAGTAATGACTCTTAAGGAATCTAACGATAAAATTTCCATTGATGAATATGACGAAGATTGTAGAAGAATGCGTTAGAATGCACGGTAAACAATCAAATGTAAGGAACAACAGGATGAAATTTAATAAAGGTATTTGAGAAATGTAACTAAAAGTAAGGAAATAGTGATTTGCACGAAATGAAATACAAGAAAACAGATATTTAGACGATATGGAAAAAATAAATATGAACGTATGAAGAAGGAGAAAAAGGAATTGAACATATATGGTACGTCACAACAAAGAAACTAGTAATATCCGATTCGGGCCTTTAAAAAGTATGCTCGGAAGTTATATTTGCACGAGTTGTAAATTTATTGATGTCCTCCAATAAATGGCAAGATTAGATCTATTCACCAATTCCTTCTTTTGATACTTTTCGAAACTACATAATCAAATAAATTAAAATACGTGTGTGATGAAAGTCGTAATAATTCCCCATTGGAAATGAATATGAAGCATGTCCCAAAACTTAATAAGACCATTTTGCTGGTATCACTTAAGCTTATTGTAAGATTTTACTTGCTTAATTGTAAGATTTTGAGAATATTTTCACGATATGCAACCGAAGCACGTAATGAGGTTGAAAAGCTGACGGCGTGAAAGGGGTTTATAAATATTCAGTTTTTCATGAAGCACTTCAAACTAGGAGTTTCATATATCAGAATCTATTGTGTATTATTACGTATAAAACGTCAATCGTAGATTCTATTAGGAGCATTATACTTGAATTATAGAAAATAAAATCATGATTCAATTATTATGATTAATATATATGCTGTGATAAGACTATTGCCTGGTGGTGGCCCCGACACATTCAAGTAATACACAATATATATAAGCACTTCAAAATTTATATTTCTAATTTCTAACACCAGTCCTAAAAAAAACAAAGTTTCAAAACAACATCAACACAAATACACAAATACAGTTAGACACAGATCATAAATTATCCTCCACGGTATCCCCTCCAATGCATTTATGCCATATAAGTAGATCCAATCATTATAGTTACAGTATACATTTGTACTTTGGATTTATTATTATGATTATTATTTAAAATTATGTCAAATAATGATCAAAACATAGCAGAACTAGAATCCGTAACATCATCAAAACGATTAACCATAGGATACTATTAAAAACATTCATAAACTAGTATTATTATATTTTTATAGTGTTAATTATGAAATCAATATTAGCAGGCGTTACTTCGTGGAAAGCCATAGTAAAATGAAAAACTTTGTAAATTCCACACTGAGTTTATTCGCGACCGGTTTAGTAATTTGCATTACATCTTCAAGCGAAGGGAAACATCTTTGCCTTTGAATTTTACCCTTTGAATGTGTTAATTAGAGAACTATTTACACTTATTTATCTCGTTATTTACAGTACACCACACATGAAGTCATAAAATATTTCTATTTTCAAGTAGGGTTTTTAAGGGTTCCTGAATAGACAATCAAACCATCGACTTTTGGTTAGCTCTAACCAGATAATTCCCAATAAACCCTCAGAAAAACAACTCGCTGAAACCCTCTCCAGCAAACCACTCGCGATAATTCCTTTAAATTCATCCAGCATCTCCCTCGATGCATCCCGACAAATAAAACTCCTTCCGAGGAATCTCTCCCGGGATCTCCGCGCCGGCAAACACGGCGTACACCTATGAAACATTCATGCAAAAATTAAAACATATCCGAGAGACCCAAGAATAACAACCCGAGGCGCAACACCGCCCCATTGTTGAAAGGAAAAACACCTCCGCTGCAGGGGAGAAAAAACTTCTCAGCATAACCTTTAGGCAGCGCGTTTAAGAATTCCCCCGTGAGAGAGAAAAGGGTTTGTTTTACTCGCGAAGAGGGAGGAAGTGGGCATACATAAAGTTTTAAGACGTCAGAGCTGAGGCTAAGAAAACACGAGACGAACGCTTCCCGGAGAGGGAGGCTTTTACTTGGAAAAGGGGAAGACAGGAAGGGAGTTACATCCGTGGATAAGTAGCAAGTGTTAACGGTGGCTCTTAAAAAACGAGTCCCCCCTGAGGGGCAGAGGGACGCCCGTAAGGGGTCCTTCGGGAGGGAAGAGGTAAGAAGAAAGCCTTAAAGACGCAATGAGGAGAATTGCGGGGTCAAGAGGGTGGAATTATTCTTCCTTTCTCCCACACGTTGTCTCGGCTCTGAGTGTCACCGTGTCTCTCGGAATTAGCCATGGTAATTGACTGGAGTCTTTTTAGGTGTTAGGAATCAATAACACCATAAAATTACATCAACGCAATTGGAAATTGCAAGATTGCTCTGTAAATCGTTACAAAAAACGTATTTTAGCTGCGCAAATAGTTATTTAAATTTCCATAAAATAAACGAAGATACCTTTCTGGAATTGGTAGCAGTTAATCGTTGATGATTTTTCGTTTTTCTTGATGATTAGCTTGTCGGAGCAGTCCTAAATATTTGGACAAAAAAAAACAATTTTGAAAGTATGATCCTTTGATAAGGCCCATCGCTGTTTTCATGCCTAAGGCCCTCAATTTCATTATTTTAGTAGCATACACGACACATGCTTTCAGCTCGTATTTCCTCATGGCATTAACAGTCACAATGACTGATATGTATATGAGAAGATAAACATGTCCTATAGCAAAAATAAATGGTTCCTTGGTAAGCTTTTACAGCATGAGGAACCTAGAAAAATTCAAACTTTTACTCCCGACAATATTTATCAGAGAACGACCATGATTTCAACTCCTAGAAAGATCATCACCGAATCAGATTACTTATACGCAGCGAAATCATTATCATTATTAAACATAATTATTCAGGCGATACAAAGGTTTTTTTTTAATCCTTTATCACTACTGGTCATCTCGAAGTGAAAATAAGCTAATTTTGATCTTCAATGCAATTGATAGTGTTTTAGTTATGTAAGGCATACATCACTAGAGCCAGATCGAATGCCTTTGCAAGGGAAAGGTTCAACGTGAAGATGCGGGGGACAAAAATGTATATATAACGTCAAACCTCGTCTAACGAAGATAATATGCTTCGGAACATATTCATAAGCCGAAAGGTTACTTCCTCTGCACGAATCCGCATACACAAAAACTCTGAAAAAATTTACTTTTAAACTCCTCTTTAACTAACAATCAAAATTGGAGGGTCAAAGTTTCTTTTTGTACACTTTCTAAATCTGTTGTGCACTCATAAATGCGCAAAAATCCTTGAGGGGCATTGATTAGCTATATTTATAATCCTTTGCTGAGTCCAAAATAATCTGAAATAATCATCAAAAGGCAAAAAAATCATCAGGTATCAGGAACAATATCTTGTTTGCAAAGGCAAATATCGCTACCCTAATGTTCTGTCCAAGCACCAGATTATCCTAAACATACTATTTTTCGTATAAACACGAAGAAAACTTGGAGGTAATCGTGTATTTTCTTCTATCTTGATGTTAGAGAATTATATACCTTTTTAACCTTGTAGTCGTTATCAGAAGAAAGGAAGGGATGACTTTGGGAAGGCTGATAACCACGCTGCGGGTACTTTATTGACCTCGTTTATAGGGAAAAGAGCTATTATCGCGTTTAACGACTGCCCGTTCTTTCTGTCCGCAGGACTTTATTACCCCAATTTTTGTACACTTTGGTTTTAATGAAGTATTTATTTTTCTTTGTAGATGGGAGATAAATATTTTTGGAATTATTACGATATATTAGCACCATGAACTAAAATAATTACAAGGAGATGACGAATTTGCATACATAAGTTACCAGTAAATTTTATGTTAGCATTATAATTCAATAAAGTTTCCGACTGCACGAAGCTAGTAAAAACGAATAACTTGTGTATAAACAAATGAGAGAACGCTGGATATAACAGACGAAAGGCTTGTGATTGAGGTAAAAAAACGAATATGGAAGAAATTAGTGAATAATACATTGAGAGAGAAGTGGTTAATTAAGTAGCCATTTGACATTGGAAAAGTATAGGAAATTGTTACGGGTTTGCATACTTGCAAAGAAAGAGTTCAGTGATCGAGAAGTGAATATATGGAGTAAAATATGTAATGCTAGACCAAATCAACCTAATCGGAGGTAGACTAATGATGGTGATTACGAAATTATCCTAAACCAAGTTTGGCGAACCTTTCCGCTGCAAGTTTGCCATAGTTTATGAATGTAAATATTATACTTAAATATTTCACCTGTTTTGTTAGTTATTCACGTATAATTTCCGTAGTTACATTGTGCATCATTCTGTTCTTTATAATACTTGACTTTTTATTTTATTTTAGAATTTGATAAATTTGTTATTAAATTAACTGTTTGACAGTCTTGCGCAATATATCCATCTATACTGAAATTAACTAATACATGAATTGATGCTCTACGAAAGAAAATTTTTCACTGAACCTCTGAAACATTAATCATCGATTGAGAAAAATTATTTTTCACCAAAATGAAAATGAATCTTTAATCCGATAATCAAAGGGCTTACGTACCATTGTGGAGCGAAACCATACAGGGAGTTAGTGATATACATTTGTTAATGTCAAGGATTGGAGTGAGATCTTGTAAATGGCTTAAATAATAGTTTTTCATCATTACTAGTGTACAGAATCCACATTAATTTACTGCGGGGCTTCGTTTTTTCAGTGAAGTATACATAATAAAGATAGTGTTGTGAGAATTCTGCGAGCCAAACAAATTCAATCGCGAGCCACTTTGGACATGCGTGCCATAGATTCGCCACCACTATCATATATATTATCCTAAATATGATATTGATGATGTCTCTGGATCTAACAAACAGTAAGGAAATGATCGAGAGATAAACAGAGGTACTGAGGAGTACTGAGGCAGTTGGCATTTTTACCCTGAAACAGTATGTCATGAAAGCTATGCACATTCCTGTAAATGAAACTCCTTACATATCTAGAAAATAGTGAGTTTAATTTTCACTTATTATACGCGACAACCTGCGTTCGATAGGCGCAAACACCCGGAACGCGGATTAAGGAATTAAACGTAATTGCGGAAACTTAGCAATAAGAGAGATCCAGTGGGCGGGGAAGTTGAATTAGCGCGGAATAGGACGGAAAGAGTAAAAAGCGGAGAGAGAGGCGGGCTCCCTGAAAGTTGTTTCCCCCTCCAAAAGACCGCATCCGGCCCACCCACACATTCCTCTTGCCGCCTTTGCCATTAGAGAAACGGAGTGAGAAGAAACTTGGGTCCGAGTGTTTGGTGGTGTCAAGCAGCAGTAGAAAGGGGTAAGTTTAAAAGTGGTCTCCGGAGAGGATTGCGGGAGAGAAGGAGTTCGGCGAAGGAGAAGTGAGAAAACGCGAGAGATTTCAGGCCTTTTAAGAAGGAATCTCGGAGATTGGGATTACGGGAGAGAGAAAAGCCGCGGGAGGAAGGGGAGGGACTTTATGGGGCGTTGTTTCGGCGAAGGGGATGTTGGCGAGGTAGAAATAGATCTACATCTTAATAACTGCACACAAACGCCCTCTCGGTGACTGTGTTAATGGGGTTTGTCTTCTGATATGAGGGCGCATGGTCCAGGGGCCTTTACAGCTCGCCGGATACCGAGCGTTAAAATGCTTACCGTTAATGAAAACTTTGATGCCGAGGGAGAGGATTGCACTGGTGCACTTCTGGGGGTCTTATTTGCGAGTGGAGGGAATAAGGGGTCGGATGAGGGATGAAAAAGGAATTAGATTTGTTGAAGGAAGATTAAGGGCGGGTATCTGGCTGGGACTATATTAATTGAATGGCAAATTTTAAGAAATTATGTCTGATGATATTCGCCCGATGTATTATCGCTGAGGTTGTAGGAATACCATTTTTAAAAGCGTTTTATGAGGAATCAATTTCAACCAATAACTGATAATCCACATTATTACCATTAATTTTGTTTAATTAAATTTATTAAATTATTATTTTTTTAAATTTATGTTCCATTTTTTAAATTTATTTTTCATTTTTTAAATTTATTTTCCATTTTTTTCTTGTTGTCTTTGTTCAATTTCATATAAACTCTACGTTTTTGATCATTTCATTCATTCTTAACCTAATGTATTTAATCATTTTATTATTCTTGAAATATTTTTTTTGCGTTTTATCTTTTTTATGCTACAATTCTCATTAAAATACATATTCTATTCTTAATGATTATTTCGAATTCATCTATAATTAGTGGCATTTGTGAAGATTTTGATTTGATTGCTTAAAGTGAATATGTATTTTTCCCCTGTCTTTTTCGTATATTTTTATCTACTCTCTGCTTGCCTTTCATAACTCCTTTCATTCTCCTTCATCACAAAATATAGTTTTCTATCTGCAGGTTTCGCAGGTTTTTCACACTCCCCTTCCTATGAGTGTTTTCTTGCAGTGGAAATTTTTCCTGAGCCCTCAGCTTAAGTTTTTTTAAATCCACATATTAGTTTTCTTCGTGTATTATTGCAAACTATCTCTTTCTTTCTGTTTATCATATGACGATGGGTTGGATGTAAGAAGAGACTTCCTAGTCTCAATGTCACCAGAATAAAGACCTTTTATTATTATTATTATTATTATTATTATTATTTCAGCAAGATCTCATTAGTTACAATAAAAAGTAATCACGAAATCTACCGGCATTTATTTGGCTAATTATTTACAATATCATGTCTTTTAAAAAAACCGTGGTAGTGAAAATCGTTATGATGCAAAAATAAGAAAGAAAGAATAATCACCATCATCAGGAAATAAACTTGACTATGGTGATTACATGTTGAAATCGGTTATGATTAAATAAAACTATTGAAAAAGCTCTATTCAATCTGTTTGCTTTCTGTAATATGTCCTCAATTTTCTGTGAATCACATATTTCCCCAGACTGCTCTTTTTAACGGATAATTTAACTACCATCTATCTTTCTTTCTGAATCGTATGCCTTACAATTCCCGACTCAACGACTTTTATTTTAACGCTTGATAATCAACTTTTCCCAGTATTCAACAACTTTTGTCTTCCACTCAAACTTTTCCTTGTTTGAGAATGCCACTTCTTGTGGTTAGGACATTCTGAAACTTCAATGGTTGTGGTTTTGTTACTTGTTCACGCGATCTTGTGCCGCACCGAATCTTCCGTCTTATAACATGGCCGCAAATCCCGAGATTTATTCTAAGACCTCAAAGATGAGAAAGCAATCACACTGAAGTGGATTCGAGCCAACTGTCTTGAATGACAGGGAATCGTAGATCAACGGTGCCGCTGTGGACGTTGCAGTAGTGGGAAGCGAGATCAAAGAAGTTTGCCGTCTTTTGCAACGTGTAAATCGAGAATTTCAGAGACAAAAACGAGTACAAAGGAAAAATCGATTCATAATTTATACTCGAATTCATTGCCTTATCCTCTCTATGGATGCTGCACTGCTGTAGAAAGAAATAATATAAATGATTGCGTTTCAACGGCTATCTCGAAAGGAAAATTAGAAAACTTGAACTTGATAGAGTTATCATTACCGTACCGCAGTTAGTTAATGAATCATGAAAGTTCATTTCTCAAACTTCATATCCTAAATATTTATATAAACAGACTTTTTCGTACTGAAAGTTAATCAGGGTTTTAATACAGTAACGATTGGATCTCCTGTCGCGTTTCTTAAAAAAGTTTCACTAGACGGAAGTATGATAAATAAATCGTACTTCGACAAACGAATGAAACCATAGGAATATAAATCGATTTTTTGTAATTGTGAAAATTAAATTTATTTTTTGCTTATGGTTCAACCTCAGTTTCCTGCTACCTTAAATTGACGAATGTCATATTCTTCTCTTGCCTTTTGGTACAGAATAGAGAAAAATGTATGTATAAACTACTTTTTATACGTTCTTATAGTCTCACCTAATAAAAAGCTAAGAAAGGTGTTACTTTCAGATTTATTGTGCTTCATTTACGATGAATTGTACTATTTTGCTAATTGCAGCATTGAGACTGCAGGGTCAAACTACCTCACTCCTCATCATGGCTAGTAGGCTTCATTCCTTTCTTCTAGCTTTTACTAGTTAATGTTAGATGGGGTTCCAACTTGCAATTGGGCTGAATGCTTTTGGCCGTTCTACCTCGGAAGCAAATTTCCAGAATAATCGTAATATTCCATTTATCGAAATTCTTTTATGAATTAAAAACATGTTGATAAGTAAATGCTATTATTCAATTCATGAATTTTTAAATTAAATTGATATTATTGTATAGTTTATGTACTACAATTTAATTAAAAATGTATCAATCAAAATATAAGCATATTTCTAGTAATATTGTAATATTTAATGTATAGTTGAAATAATAATAATGTGATGTTGGTGTATGTTAATAGACCAAATGAATGTATAATTGTTTTATCTTTCATAAGGTAAATATTAATTTGACGAAACATCTGTTCACATTCAGTGTTTCTGTCTGAATGTTACTGTGAACGTTTTATGCCAATAAAATACCATTAGCAATCGATCGTGAATATTTATCGAACAAAATATTTGATTTTGATTTGAGGGAACGTAATTGAACTCAGCGATTAGCACAACGGAAGCTTTTAACAGTTGGATTTGGCATTGTTTCATTAACCTAATAGGAGGCAAGTGGAGAAAATTGTTTCTGGAATAAGATGGGCTCCTGAAGAGAGGATGGAGAGAAATTCATTTTGCGGGGGAGAGTTTGGATGTTAGGTCAAGGAGCACTGAGGATTCGTGTTCCGGACCATCTCTCCAGACTCCCAACACTTCACTTCCTCCTCCGACACTTCTCCTCGTCTCCCATTCGTGGTTTCCGATCTTTTTTGTTCATCTCGCGAACTTCTATCTCTTCAACTTTTTTGCCCCCTCGCGCTCGAATTGAAAAGTGGTGCTTTACCAGGTTTACGACCTGAAAAACTCTTACCAAAGTACTGCGTCATGTTTTCAGCCTCTTGCTTGCGTCTCCCAAACTTCTTCAGCCCCATTATCCAGTCTGATTGTGTTGGCAATTTTGCGTGGAGACTGTTATTCCTGTTTCCCAATTTCAGCTTATAGTCCTTACCTCGATGGTTAAACATGATCATTCAAGTGCGATAGCTTTCTGCATGAACAAGATAGTGCGTATTGCAAGATAGATCTAACACCATCGCATCTAATTCACTAACAGGATAGCTCTCAATTCTTATGTTCAGAATTAAAAGTTGATTTTTTATTTTGATTTTAATCCTACTTGAAGATTTTAATAACTTTTTCTATAACTATCATAGGGACTTGGATTTCTATAGCAATACTCATTGCTATAGAAATATTTAGTAATATTCTAATAAAATACTTACATTTGCGTGAGAGATTAGAAGCCGTTTAAATGTTCTTTTTTATATTAGATATATTAACCATTTTAAAAGAAAACACTTTGTAATTTCCGCAGTACTTTTTTCAGTCAACTTATTTCGTCAACAAATGGACATCTTCAGATCATAAAGTCAACTGAGTAAAGAAAATTCAGGACTCTATATCCTGCACCAGAAGATGTCAATACTTTGACGAAACCGGTTGACTGAAATATATATATCGTGGATTTATTGTTTTTTTTTAATGATTTCTAAGAAATTCTACCAAGTTACAATTGACTTTATTCATTTTATTAAATGTGATATAAAAATGATGATTCATTGCGAAAAAAATTCGTGGTCACTAACATTGTTAATTTGGTAACCGATTGTACAATTTATCTCTGCACGTCTTGTCACTCTTTGAGTGATCATAGCGCTAAAAAAACGCTAGACAACTGAATTGAATTGAGGAGTTCACATTTTTCCTTAAAATACTTTCCTCTTATCGGAATTTGCAGTAAGAACAATCCTATAAAAGAGTGATCAAATCAATAGCTCATTCATTTAATAGCTTTCGAGTGGATTTCAAGAGGGAAGTTCACGGAGTCATCTTGAGTTTCTTATAAGTTCACTAACTGATTAATTCGACTTTATTTTTTGGAGCTTCGCTCTTACATAAGTCAGATGTGACTTTATGGTTAGTTGGGGAAGTAGACGTATTTACATAAAAAAGTACATCTCATGTAATACTTGACGAAAATATTCTTGTAGAAGTGTATGCAAATATTTTATGTTACTATAACCATAGAAAGAAATTACTTGTTTGCCAGAAGGAATGGGAATATTCCAACATGGGAATCAAATTCCAATAGAATCCACTAAAAATCAATAAAATACATGAAGTTTCAAAAAAGGCTCATGCTTTTAATATACATTATCATAAATGTGAAATGAATTCAGATAAAAATCATTAAGAATCTTTGGAACTCAAATATTTCGTACCTAAATGGTCATAAACAATGATAACTGATATAGGTACTATATGAATTTCAACAAAAAACCTTGAAGCTATAAATTTTGTAAAATTATAAAAAATATTGAAAAAATACATAGGAACAAGTCACAAAATTTTTTGTCATTGAGCACCGTCAATGTCAACTATACTATAACTGAGGCAAACAAATGAGATTTAGAATGCCTAAAGTAAAAAGAAATATAAATTCTCATATCCTATACTGAACTTACTGAGTAATGCACCCCATCCAAAACTTGAGGAATTCTCATCTTAAGAATTAATGAAAGGCAATACGTCCATCCTCTTAACATCCATGAATCTCCTATTGACAGTTGTATAAGAGACAATTATATCATTTGCAATTCCAATTTAAAGCATACGATAGTCCTGGAAACTACTTCCAAAAGATTTATGACTTCATTCGCTGAGAAGTATCAAGGGACATGTTCCATGCAAACAAATTCATGGGTTATAAGGGAAAAGGCTGAAATAATCCATTCAACCATGACAATAATCCATTCCATAAATCCCTTTCGTCAGAATGTGAGAGCCTGTCTTCGTTTCCGTAAACCATTACACATCCCTTTTGAAAACACGTCATTCACAGGCAGTAATAGGAATGCGGGGCGTCCAGACCGGAAGTTTGCGCGGGTTAAGAGCCGAGGGACATCCATTTCCCTTCATTCACAACTCTCCCCCATGTCTTAGCCCATTTTCTGCTTCCCATGAGGTAAACCCCTGCCGTTTCTTTCAAGCCCTTTCCGAAGCCATCATCGTCAGTGGTATACGGACAGCGTCCATATAAATTACATTCCATGTATATACAAATGCGTGTCATTTATCTCCACTACAAGACTCTCCATGGTCCAGATATTCAACCACACAGAGTTCGATTCAAAATAGATGATGCGTTTATGAGATTCTACGCGTTTGAGATTTATAACTCCGGGCTTGTGCAAGTGTTCCTTGAGAGAGAGGGTGCATTTTGTAGGGGATCTAGGAACGAGAAAATTAATGGGAAACGAATGTTGTACAGGGAGTTTAAATCCAGCTTTACACAAAACATTTTGAGCTTGGAAAATAATGTGTCAACACAAAGAAAGAAAACAAGCAAGAAAACGCCCGACGAACAGAAATTTAGATGTCTAGCCTCTTCAACTTTTAAAATGGTTTAAAAATGGTCTTCTCAATGTAATTTAACCCAACTTCCTTTCGAATGATAGTTTTATTTTCCCATAACTCTTTACATTCGGGCATTTAAATCCATTTCAAATTAAAAGATTTTAATGATATTCAATATTTGGCGCTCATTTGCCTTTAACAAGGATAAACTTTATTTCTCCATCCAGGAAATTTTCAGGTTCAGGGCTAAGAGAAGAAGAGGCAAGAGTTACAGTAACAACGGAGATGCTATCGAATGCTTGACTCTGTAATCCATTTGAAAATAATTTTGGAGCATTCAAATCCAATGCAAATAATAAATTTAATTTATTTGAGTGACTTTTTGCAATTCAAAAGAAAGGATTTTTGCATGATAAGTTTATATGTAATGGTTAGAAAATCATACATGGAACACATTAATAACAATATATTTTTTATATACATATCACATTTATAAAATGGTTTGTATAAATGTGATGTGTATATGGACGTTGGGACAGTGATATTAGGATTAACAGATATCAGATTGATATACCTATTTCCTTAAATATATGAACTATGATTGCTTCTGCTAACTTGGTAGCATTTTCCAGTAACGATAAATTCCATATTTAGTTGTTACTTCGGCAAGGAAGCTAGTCGTCCTAGATAAATTTGAAGAAATCTTAAAAGTAATGTTATTATCAAATGTATGACTTTCACGCAATAATTCTTTGCTACCTCTGCTACTTATTTTCTCGTAAAACATTAAGTAACTTCGAGGATAAAATTAAATATTTTGAGTTTTAGAAATTTGAATGTCATTAATAAAATCATCACAAAACCTAGAATGCCAAATCTTAAAATCAGAGAAATCATTAGGGTCATCTGAAAAATTTTTCATGGAGGTAACTTACTTCTGGTTAGCCGAGGCATCTCTGTATTGGCTCCCATACGTTCAACGAGTACACTTATTAGAGTTAGAGGTATAGAACCTCCAAAAGCCATCTTTGTCGGCGCTCCTAGTCTTACTCCCCAGTAGTTCGAGAAAGCAAGAAAAGAATGCCACAATTTGCTTCCTAACCCTCCAGGTTTCAAACTCCGTGCGTGTTAACGGACCCTTTAACAAGTTTTCATCCCCTAGTAAAGCGACAAATTTCATCACGTATCTTAAAAAAGAAGAGCGGCCGTTGCCGTTCCGATATCGGCGAAACGCGGCCGCACACCGCCCCGTTCATTCGAACCGCATCCTTATCTGAAAGAACCACGCGGCTTTTACGAACCCTTCCCTTTAATGAGAGAGCTACTGCGCGAATCTCAACTCATCACGGGCCCCGTCTCATCTAACTAGGCGAGCGCCTCTCGCTTAGAGATTTGCCCTGAAACCCCTCTCTCTCCACCGGAGTTAATGGCGGCGCTGCAGTCGTGCGCCCCGCCCCATCAAAACTCCACCTTCCGCGCGGGAAGAGTTTGAACGAAAGAAGGGCTCGGAAAAGAGTGGGAAAAAAGAGCGTCGGAGGAGGGCGTCTCATCCCAGCGGATTTGGCTGACGAGGAACCGAGCAGGCGCGTACACGCCCACCCCAGACTCCCTGAACCAATGAGGACCCGCCGTGGCTCTGCTCCCTTCCCACCAGAGAGCGCTGCTTGATATTACTCTCAGTTCGGCAGCGGCTCGCCGACATGACTTGTCCCGTTGGGAGTTCTATACACGGGGTTACCTCTACAACCCTCAACCCGTTGATGCCTCAATCCCAGATGGTCTGCAAAGAGTATCCGATGGCTGTTGTCGAGTATGCGGTACCATTATTATCCTCAGTGCAGTCAGGCTGGGGCCGGTACCAATATCGTACCCTCTAACATAAGTTACAAAAAGCTTGTGAAAAAGTTGATGCGATTAGGCAATGTAAAAAGTGAGGTAGTTTACCATTGCTTTCCTAACTGAGGTTGAATGTTATAAAAGGAATAGCTAACGGAAGTGCAGGAGAATAACCCAATTAACAGCAATCATCATGGATGTCAACAAGGAAAGATGAATTCCACTTTGTAACATCATTCTTACTTCAGTAGTATGTATTTATTGAAGTCATAAACAAGAATGGAACGGAAGTAAATGATAAATTTATCTATATCCTGAGCCAAAGGTATGAAAATTAATCCCTTCCTCAATATATTGGTGCAAAAAATGTAGGCCTCTAAGCAAACGAAATTATATTTAATATAAATGATGTTCGCGCCTTTCATTACCGTTTACGCTACTGTTGAAGCATTACCAGTTATACCATTTGTTTTCGACGGAAGTATTGGGAAGTTAAAATCTAACGAAATAAAAACTCTATCCTTTATGGGATGCAAGGGAATCATCTCATTTGAGAAACTGCATGCCCAACTTGAGGATGCCTAACTTTTGAGATAAGAAGATCCTAAATTACCATTAAAATTATAAAACAAAGAACAATTCTAATAAATTTCTTTTCTTGGATCACGGTTCTATAAAACGGAAGATTACCTAAGGAAATCTTCGAGCGATTCTCTTAAACAACGGAAGTTTATTAATAGAATTGTGTTGAGATAAGGAAGTGATCGCAGATCGAAGTTCCGGGGAGTCTTTTCTCTGGTATCGTTTAGTCAATCTCGAAGAATTGTCAGCAATATCGAAAAAAGTTGCATTAAGTGAAAAAATGGATTACATTAAACTGTTATTTAGAGTTAAAGTATTGTTTAAGATTTTTCCGTAAGGTAACCTTAGATGACTGATACATTGATTGTACTTGTATGCTAAAACTTGACTCCAGCATTTTAATGCTGCGAGTCAATGAAAACAACTCAACACAACCAACGGATTTGAGTCCCGGTTACGTCTAAGTTTTTCTTTCAGTTATTTTTTTCTTAAGTAGGCGAGTAAGAAGGAACTGAAGGTGAGGAAAAGAGTGTAAAAATTTGTAAAATAATGTAAATATTTTCTTCGGGAGAGAGAAAGATTGTGGAGGAAGGTCCATTCATTGGCTAAGAATTTTCATTAATTTGAAGCAATAAATTTCCTATTTCCCATTGATCTATACTCGTGGTTCCCATTTTAAGCATTCAGTAATCTTTCTTCAAGCACCTTCAAAATATGGAGGCTCTCCTTTCCTATCGTGAAAGATCCACTTTAACTCGTACCTTAAGAAAAGGACTCGCTAAGGTGTAGCGATAATTCGCTCCAGGTAATCAAATGAAAAATTAACATTTGGACTAAGCAAGAACAGAATATTTTAAAATTGTTACTAAAACTTTACTATGTCGTTGGGACTACTTGTTTGAGAAAAGTTCAAGTAGTTGATAATCATCTCTATCCTTCTCTAGACGAATTGCAGCTCAAAAATATTCGAAGATTCAAGTTGTAATAACTTCGATAACTACATGCTTAAATTCACAGCAGTAATACAATTCCATTCCGGGATGAACTAATTGCCTTCTTTACATACACCTATTTTCCTATCATTCTATTCCTTCAGATCGTTTTATTTTGTCATATTAAACACTTAAAGTTGTCCTTTCTGTGACGTTTTTTAAACGTATTCTCAAATCAACAATGAACAAATTGGTCAACTTAATCAAAGACGCATTAGTCTTAAAATTTCCCAAGTAATGCTCATTATAATTAATATTTTCTTTCTACTTTATATCTTGGCAATGATACAACTGTATAGTAGTCGTGAGAATTCATACAACGTTATTATTTCCTATAAAACACGCGATTAAAATAAGTGAACCTTTACGTTAAGGAAAACTGAACTCCATTACTCCAGCGAATTACGAGAACGCGTTCAAACCAGACTCGCATGGATCAAAGGTAGCATTTTCTGATCTAAGAGGATCCTATTCCATCCTAATTTTCCGTTCCTCCTTAAACAAAGCCGTCCAGAAATATCTGCATACGACAGAGAGCGATGCTCTATTTTCTGTTTTTGCCCCTCCGAGCACAAAGGAGGTCTTGTGCAGAATCCATTCCGCGGCGCTTACAGGGATACGTGGTTCGGCAGCATCGTGTTAAGAGGTGTCGGGGAGAAAACAGGCACGACACGATCCCAGCCAAAAAGGGAAGCTAATGGGGGAAATTAGAGAATTAAAGTTCTAAATATTTCCCTACCGCTTCCGTTTATCACGTGAGCACCATTCCGAGTCCTTGCAGGTTTCGGTTGGCAGGCCTGATCGGGACGTTAACTACCTCAACTGGTGAAGGAGGAGCTCAGCTCTCTCTATTCAATCAAGTGCAAGATGAATGAGAAGATAAGCGAGTAAAGTTGGAGGGGAAGGAGGCCTTTGTTTGGAGGGGTTTCTTACGGGAACATTTTGGGGAGAAATTAATTCTTTCGATTCGATTCTGTGGGACTCACTGCGTTTTACTGCCATAGTTCGAGACTGGATTCGAAAAAAAATTTAAAAGCTCATTCTTGTCCAAACATATAAGTTCTAGAGTCCTTAGATTAAAAACACAAATAATGCTTTGGTATATACATAAAATGGACTTATTTCAGGTGAAATCATTACTTGCCTTGTCTTGATTTAAATGTTATCGGTTGAAAATGTTCTTTAGATAATGGGAGACATACAAAGAGATGGAATAATAACAAAAATCACATACAATATATTAATCACGTACAATTTTGAAAAAGGACTGAAATCTAAGGATTAAACGAAAATGATCCAGGGTCATAATTGTGGTGAACATTTGATGTAAAAAAACCTCCACGATTGAAACACATTCAAATAAATCATGAGAATAATAAACCGCAAAAATCTTTGAGGATCATTAAGCCGTGATTTCTGGGGTATAAAATTGTATTCACCGCAGAAAAAACACGCAGATATTTTGAAAAGTTGGTTAAAAATATTCTGGAAAGAAAAGGGCTGCTTGTTTCTGATTGATTGCTCTGACTATGAGATAAATAATGTACGCGAAGAATCCTAAAACTTAAATACTAAGGTACGAAAACTCGCAAATCTACGTTCTAAAATAAAAGAATCAAAGCCTTCTTTTGGATCCAAGAAGAGATTCAAAGGAAATAAAGTCATTCAGGTAGTTAATGGCTTACTCCCTATAATGTCTTTTATTGCCATTACGTTAGTAAAAGATGCCACGTATTTCTACAGACATAGAAATCAATACATTAGCTCTTTTTATAGAATTTATTTAAATTATTATACGACATTTATACTATGTTAGTGATTGAATCCAACCTCATAACTCTAACAGAGATTTTGTAGGTTTAGAAAGAATTAATTCTAATCACTACCTCCCGGAGGTCGTCATTTGCAGTTAACGAAGTTCGGTAGTTTTTCCTACCTATCCTCTCTGCCATGCGGAAATAGTCCACTTAATTGCAACACAACCTTCAGTTGATAACAATATTAAAATAATCGATAAGGAGTCATCAAAATAAATCCCATCACTCAGTATTGTATCTCAGTAACTTTGATATCTTCGCAGTGACGAACAAGACTGAGACAAAGGTAAATGAAATGAAAATTTCCCTTCACATAGCACCAAGAGAGAAATGAAAAACATTCTAACCATGAAGGGATGGTTGTAGGAACATCATTATAGATAAATCGAATCAGCCCTTAAAAACCCAACAAACATCCCCATAAATGATAAAAGGTTCCGCGCGTCTGCTAAGCACTCGTAGCAAATCCGAAAGGAAGAGAGCATACGTGCCTTTTCTTCTCAGCCATTCCTTCCTATTCCAATCGCGAGAGGACGACGCTTTTCTTTTATTTCCTCGGAGGAATAGATTGGACCAATCAGGTCGCAGTCCACGTGCATCGCAAATAAGGAACCCTCACATTTTATTTCCTCTCGGAAGAGGAGTTTGGCGTTGAAAAGAGCTCAAAAAAGGGGGTTAAAAATCCTCGAGACCTTGATTTGAATCCGATAGAGTCTTCCAAGACGTAAGGACGTGCGCGGCAATGAGGTTGCCCGAAAAATGAGCATCTCCTTCCTCACCACTTCCCTCTTTTCTGCCCCCTCTTGGAGTATTTACATGCATTAGACATGCTGTTTGATGGAATGAGACATACGATCGGAACTTCCGCATAAAACTATAATTCTCATTAGAAATAGGAGCTCAGGGTTAAGAAGATGATAGGAAAAATCTATTTATTAGAAGGGATGAAAAAGAGAGGCTAGAAGTGTCAGTTGGATTTCTTAGGAAGGAAATAATAAGACATAAAAGTTAAAAAATGTTTTCTTTTCATTACATGTTAGTCACAAATAAAACAATACATCACTCAACAAATACAAGTTTTGCAAAAATGGAATTTAATTCAAGTTTCTCAAAAATGGAATTTAATTCCCAGTGGAATATTATAAACAGACAGCACTTACATTTAACATCTAAGAAACCCCACACCTTTAAAACTTAGCAAGATTATAATTAGTTACACTGAATAAGTTTAGTATACCAATAATAGCATAGCTTTATTGCATTGTTACCAATCTAGTGTTAGTATTGTACGGTAGTTTAGAAATACAATGGTATTAAAATATTTGATAGTATGAGTGACCGTAATTGTATTACCGTTAAAGCAAAGTCAAATCGCATAATTAATTCAATAGATATTTCATCATCGCTGGACCTCGATTAGCACACAAATATGCATTCTTCTGAAATTATGCGAGGTTAAATTATTATTTTTTCGAAAATTGCAGTCAACGATTATTTTGGAGTAATTTAATTTATCGTATATTATTTTAAGTTAGTTCATCCTCATGATAAATATTAATTATGTATTTTAACGTTATAGTATCAATATGGGCAAGAAACTTTAGTTGCCGTTTTAATGGATAGATGTATTCGTTCAAAAATATTTGAAAGTACCACGCGTGAGTAGAAATACACGTATCATAGTGCTGTAACGGATTTTTCAACTGCGCTGGGAGATTTTAAAGGTGTGGGTCAGACAGAAATTGCTTAAAAAGTAGGCTGCGGCAGTTATGACATTCAAACGGAGAGTATATAACTGGAAATGTAAGAAAAGTTAGCATTAGGAGACGCTGGGGATCGTGGATGTGACAGCCAAGAGGTGGTCTCCTTCATATATCCACGGTATGCAACCAAAGTTCTCATGTTGGTCACGTATCACTCGTCCCCTTTGCGACAAACATTCTTAACCGTTTCGAGCTTACGTTTCCCCGTTTCCTCTGCTTCTCCCGAGGCAGCCGATGTGAGGAAAGAATTAGCCTGGATGCAGAAGTCTCAGTTCATCCATCATGGAACGTCGAGCCACTGCCAACTCAATCCTTCTAATTGCACTGTCCGCGTTCGTATTGAGAATGGGATCCTGAAAAGAGAATGAATACAACATTAAGCGATATATTTCGTACTTGACATTCGTATTTGGTGGGTAGAAATAAGCATTGCGACCACTAACAATACGGATTTTAGGTATGATAAAAAGAATAAAGGAGGAATGGTACACAGAAAAAAGCGAAAAAATCACGTTTGAAAATAGATTAAAAAAAAACAAATTCAAAGATATACAGAAAATAGCGTATGAAATCATTTTTGGAACAAACTAAAAAAATTAATTAAAATCTTCTAGTGAATAAGAAAATATCTGAAAAAATGAAGTAAATATCTTCGCTTCCTAATGTTTTTTCTTTGTTTGCTATGTTTCAATATCTAAAATACATCTATTTATGTAGTCTTATGCACGAATATAAAATAGAACTGTTTCGAACGACTGCAGCGCCAATCATTTCCTATTTTTATTTACTTTAAATTAAAAATAAGTATCTCTGAATCATATTGAAATACTGAAACTAAAAAAGACATTACGAGGCATTTTACGTCGTAAAATATTGAGCGATCCATACTACAGATGAAATTACTCACTTGCACTAACCTTCATTTTCTTATAAAAGATAGTAATTCAATACTTACATGAAAATTTTAAAGATATACGAAAGGAATAAATACATGAAAAAAATAATGGAGAATTCACCTTGGGTATAATGTGTAAAAATAACGTAGTCTCAGTAACGCAAGAAATATATTTAATGGCGACTGGTATATATTTTTATAATTATATGATCTGAGCCTATATTTAACCTTATTAACTTTTCCCTCTTTATCATTGAGCGGTTCCAGTTAATGTCGGATTGATGAATCAATAGTTCACAAAATTGACTTTTTTGAGCTAATAAGTCTAATAATAATAAACTTCATTACGGTCATTACGGTCCTCTTACATTTTATAAACAAATATTATATAAGGTAGAATTGATGATAAATCTTAAAATTAGTCAACATATTTGAGTATCACTTTTACAAACAAGGTAAAATGTGTAATAAATCATAATATAAGGTAAAAATATAGTAGGAACTAATACAATATAAAACACATCAATCAATCAATCAATGTTTTGATTCAAATAAAACTTAATTTGCATTTAATAAATTTGGCTAGTGCACAGTAAAATATTTTAAAATAATAGGTCTTACGTATATATACAGCTAAAATTATAATAATTTGAATTTCTTTAGCAGTGGTAAATTTGCGTTTAATATACCTATTTTAGTAGTAGTATTGATAAAAGTGCTTCGACAGCTTAGGTCATTTCGCACATTGGCTCCCACCGGGATTCGAACCCGGGACCGCTTTCACCAAAGGCAAACGCTCTGTCCACATGACTACCCGGGAGCATATATACCTATTTTATTTCATATAGAATTATTATTTCTCATTGAAAATAGAATAGGTGAGAATTATACATAATTCATTGTTTTCTCGTAATGTATATCATTTTTAACTCTTCTTCATTGTGTTACATGAAACATCGAAAAAGAGGTGGAAATTTCTACCCATGCAATAGGCGATTCCTTAATTCACAAGGAGCCTCCTCCGTTATATTTTTAACCCATTAGTTTTGTCCACAACCCATAAGACCGTATTAACGCTCTCGACGGCCAATAACACTCGAAAGCCTGAAACGCGGTCGGCCGGCGGAGGCTTCCAGCAAACCCTTCCGAAGTCAGCCGACCCATCCGGCTCGCATTAAACGTCAAAGACGGACGGAAATACTTCACTTCAAACCCTCAAATTATGTAACTCTCGTAACGGATCCCGGCGAAAAACACTCCCCCTCGAAACAAAAAAAGAAAATGATACAGTGAGCTCCGCTCTCTAATTAGCAGTATTGAGGCGTATTTTCCGAGAGAGGAAGCGAAAAGAGGGAAGAACCTCAGCCGCGGGTGTAGCATCCTCTCGAGGGGCAAAACGCTCCCATCCACGGCAAAAAAGATGAAAAGAGACGGAATAAAAAGGAGGGGAGAGGGGGAGAAGCTTAGCCACATCCTCGCGCCACTCTCCATCAAGATAGAGAGCACACAGACACTGTTACAACAGCCCCTTCAAATTAAATGGGTCACCAACTGAACCGCCATTCTTGTCTCTCATGAAAAAAAAGCGCGCCTGCTATTCCACTCTCGCGAGCGGAGAAAAAAATTAACCGAAAGATGTGAAGGGGGAGAGGGAACCTTTTCCCACTAATTGACCGCGGGCTAACCTGTCAGTTTCGCGGCGAGAGAGCTCGCGCCACTTGGCAACCCCTGTGTAATGCGCGGAGTACAAAAGCGTCCTTCGCGAGCCCCCCGCGCCTCCCCGACACCTCCGCCCCCCCGCACGCCCACTCACCCGTGTCAGGAGGGCCGTGCGCTCGCGAAGGCATTCAAGACCCGTCAACCCGACGATCTCTCCAAAAACCCTGCCTCCCGATGAAGATGTGTATGAAAGGAAGACGTGCAGCCACTCCAAGAGGCCTTCCTCCACGCCCTTTCTGTGGCACCCGCCCCGCCCCCTTGGCGTCTTCCACATTCTTCGATCTAGTGGGTGTTTTTTTCCGCCACGCTCACCCTTTGCTCGAGAGTTCTCTATGCCGCGTAGGATCCGTGGCACGAGCAGAAGAACCGGTTGTCGCTCTCGTTCGGGGTGATCCAGAGGGTGAAGATGATGTGGGAACACCTGAAGGAGGGAGAAGTACCTACGTCAAAGTATGAGGGTTGAAGAGATCTGAGCATTGGTTGTGATAATCTCGCGAGAACATTGAGAAAACCATTAGGAGGACATTTGCGTGAGTGCGCTATGATTCATTACTGAAACTGTAAATAATCGTAATAAAGTATCTTTGGCCCAAAGTATTCCGTGCTGTCTGTCTGAAGTATAGAGAAGTAGAATCTTCAGCCCGGTGGCCGGTTTGAACCACGGTCCCCATTCGCTACTAAAATCTCTGTAGAGGAATGTGGAAAACTATGCGAGATTAAGATAAACTTGATTTGTTCTCATTTTCCTTTCCGTCCGAATATATAGTTATACACTAGTATAATTCTATACTAGGGGCAAACGTCATACATAATGATCATGATTATCAATTTTCGTAGCATTCTTTGAAGAGGACCTAAAATATAATTACGAAGAATAACAAATTGATTCCATTATTTAGCATGTCGTATACTTCAGTAGATTTTATATTATTGCACACATTAATAAATTTGTGATGAAAATAATTGCCCGATATATTTTAACTTACTTCCTAATCTGTGCTCAATCATACACAAAAAAAATACCAACTATCAATACGTGTCCTGTTTAGGCGAAATAATTAGATTTTCTGCGACAGGATGCAAATCTACCATTTATTTGGTAAAAGAATGGTAGACAGAAACTTATGATAGACATATTAGTTGTTATTATTGTGTGAGATTGAAAAGAAATAAAAAATTGTTAATCGCAATAGTATGTTAGGTGACAGCGTGGAAACCTCTAGAAAGAGAAACCTTATGCATACGTGATTTATTTAGCTTTCACGTAATCGGTGTTTATTTTCTAATTCAAAACTGCAGCCGTATCAAGGGTAGGTTTTATAATGAGGAACTGTTGGAAACTAATGCAAAACATAACCAACTATTTTACATAGTATATAGCTATAATTAGTAAATACAGAAAATATTTTTTTAAGCAAATTAATTTTTGTAAGAGGTAAATGAGTAAAACTTAAAATCATTATTTTCAATGAAGCGTATCAACATGAAAACATTGTGTAGAGTGACTTTTCCACCTGGCAGTCGTGAATAAATTTACTTATATTTTTAAGCAGAAGGTTTGCTTGAAATTTCATAGATTTTTTCACGAGAAATTTCGATATTGCAACAGTGCCGATTCATTTTACACCGAATAACACCGAAAGGGAATCTTACCCTAGAATGGAACTGAAAACAGTTTTATGAGAAATCACGATAAGGTTGTAATTTGTTGAGAATACCAAAAACAAAGAATATTCAGATTTTAAATGATTCAAAATTTCATTTCTATACACTAACGAAGGTCACAAACAAAATATCAGTTTCAAAACCAATTATGGCGTTCTGTATACATATCAGCAATTTTGAAATAAAAAGCTTTCATTTCAAATAATATTGCCAAAGAATAATTTCTGTTGAAGAGATTTCACGACGAGCTATCTACAGATAAATTAAGCTTGATGCATTAAGGTGGAGGCAGTCAAAGTGAAAGCAACATTTAAGGGAAAGAAAAGGTGTACGATGTAAATCTTCATTTCTCCCACTGATCGGAGAATTGTATGAATTCCTCCATTGCGTATCTTCATACGTTAACTAAATGTGGACAAACAATTTTACCATTGCTCAACTGTTGTTAAGACATACATTAAAAAATGCATTTGTCAGAAATTCCATAATTTTTAAACTTATCGCTAATCAACACGTCGTTAATTGGAGTTTAAAAAGATCCAAATACATTTATTAAAAGGGAGATGAGTTTATCTTTTTTGTCACTTTCTAGTAGTCGAGTTAAATTATTTTATTGTCCATTCTGATTTATTGCGACAGATAAACATAAAATGAATAATGCCACAAAGATATACTTAGCAAGTTATTTCGTTTTACTTATTTAATTTTCGATTTTATGCCATTTTAAAGTAAGAAATACTTAAAGCGGCCAGATGCTATCATATGCAGCCTAATGGGTCCTTATATGAGCAAGCAATAGATTTATCTTCGATAAAAGGTTCCTCGCTCCTTGCTATGTTAGTACGAAGAGCTAAAATTGAAAAGTGATAACAAACCGTGTGTCACCAACTAAAATTTAGTGCGCTCGTAAACAATACATGTTTCTTATTAGGGTTGAAGATCTAGAATTTAAAATCACCATTACCTTACGATAAATACATGAATAAAAGTACTAGATAGACCCTATTTGGCCAGTTTTATACTCTATCCTGTAGAATATTGCGACGGTAACAAAGCAGAAAAAATAAACAACAGGAAACTGTGCGGAATAAGTAGCATAGAATGGTGCAAATGAACTGAGACAGGAGCGGAAGTACTAAGAATAGTATCCGTCAACGCGCAACCCTCAAACATAGTCACAACCTCAAGGGTCTACGGGGGGGCGTCGAACAAGGTCGACCTAACCAACGCCGAGGGCACCGAGCCCATTTGATTGGTCGGATCGGAGAGAATTCAACAGCGTTCTTTCCTAGCAGCAGCAGAAGGTTGGGCAGAAACGAGAGCGGGGAAAGAAGAGAAAACGGGGGAGTCAAATGGGGCGAGCGGAGCCGGAGAGTTACAGAAGGGGTTGCCGTTGGCAACCTTTCTGTCCTAATGGGACACGGAGTCGGCCGCCGCGTTGACGGATCCGACCCTGAGGGGAAGGATGAGCTTCCGGAAGCCTCCCCGCCCACCCTCTCGACTCGTCTCATGATCTCTCGTAGTCTCAGCCCCGGGCTTTTTGGGCGAATGCAAAAGCCTTGACTTTCTCTCTTTCTGTTCTCCTCCTCAGGGTTACATCCTTCCACACAATCCCTCCGTGACTGCTGGAGCCTCATTCTTAGTACCACTCGAGGGAGTCGCTATAGGAAGTTGCTATGACCTCAAGAATTTATTCCCGACTCTGATGATGCGGTTGACGGGGACCCCATCGGCTGCGCCCCGAGAGGTCAAGTAGGGTCGCGTCTTGGGAGCTTGAAGAAAGATCCTCGGCGACCGTATGGGAACGAGTGGAGAAAGAATTGTAATGCTGTTGTTCGTGTCCGCAATTTTGGAGAGGTAGATGTACTGAGAAAGTTTCCTTCTATCTGGAAACTAGGGTTTGCCATAATCAGGCCTGAGAAAGGCAGCCTGTGTGTGATTATTATAGTTATTGGAGTGAAAATGCATGACTATAAAATGATATTTATTTTTTTGCAATTTAAATTGTGCAACTTTCCAACACTGATGTAAAGAGTGTAATCTGGTAAATAATGTATTCTTGTGATATGATATATTACTTTTTTCTGTTTGCAATTTTAGTCAATAAGTGTTATTTCAAGGCACGTCCTAACGAGCTAATTAAGTTCAAGGGGAAGTTAAAGAAGATTTTTAAATCTTGTTTATTTTTCTAGCATACAAACTATGTTTTCTTCTAATGTAATTGTTACTAAATAAATCAAGCAGGCTACTACTTCTACAGTTAAAAAAATAATCCTAACCTAACCTGACCTAACTAAAGACATATTTTGTTTAAGGCAGAAATTGCAAAATAGTGTCTAATTTCTTACATTATGCGGATCCAGCAGTACATCACGTAACAGTATTTATGTAAGCACTCCCTCAGTAATACAAGTTGGAATATTCACTGTTTCAATCATAGTACTGCAATAATTCCAAATTAAAATATAAGACTTCTATTTTCCGGGATGATATTTACAATAAAATTAATCTTATCCCTCTCGCCGAAAAAAGAAATATTTCCTTTCTAGGAATTGAAATTGGTACAGGGACCGCAGGATGGACATTTTTTAGTATAGTTTATCTACTATCCCTGAAGTGCGTTCCAGGTTTATTAGCCAGTAATGATAGATTGCAAGGTAGTTAAATCCTATGTTTGTATCTACACTGCAAGAATAGTCTCACTCTAAGTCGTCTCTATGTTATGTTTCATGATCTGATAATTGAAATTCTCGATCTGAAAAAGTTGGCCACTTTAAAAGATCGTAACAACAGTTTCGAGATATCATCAGACTACTTAAACAAATACTTTATTTCTTTGAAATTTATAAGGTTTGAAAAATCTTCATGAATGACAATACTGCGGTCAATATATATCTTTAGATTAATTTATTACAGCTTAAACATTTTGTTGTGGTCCAGCGGTGACTCATTTATTTCCACAATAGATTTTAGCTATGACCATTTTCGTCACTCCGTTAACAAATTATTGTGAAATTACTAAGTGTGTACTTAAGATGTGATGACAGCTTTCTACAAGAATTTGTTTGTTTCTCGTATGCGAAAATAAAATTAAGAGAGCTTATTCACCATTCTTTTTAATTCTGCAGTGAAGTAGCTAATTAGCGAATGCTTAAAATCCTCGTTTTTGTCTCTCGACATAACGATGCCGTTCATTCCACATCTTGATTAAACTTCCTCGACCCTTTTCCAGCAGGTCCTTCGAGGAAATCCGTCCCTCTTCCTCGCGAAATATCTCAAAAATCCTTTGTAGCCACCGCCCACGCCATACGGACCACGCTCATATGTTTCTCATCTCCTCTCTCAAGCTTGCCTTCCCAGGAGTTTCCTATACGCTCTGCATAATTAGAACGACCCCCATCCCCCGCTCGCTATGAGACCAGCCTCCTTGGTCTCCCCCTTCCACTCTATCCCATCACATTAAACACCCCGAGTGCTCTCTAAGCCCTTCAACAAATCCTAAGACCAACATACCTGGTTACGAGGCCATAAATCCCATGTCCCTGCCTAAAGCAAAGGGTCACAGCTTCTCCAGACTTACTTTAATCACCCTTTTTCCTCTCGCGCCAACATGCCGTATCCGAGCGCCATGGGAGTCACTAGTAGGACACTCCGCGCGTATATTTCGCCTCTCCGTGATTCTCGCCAAGGTTTTGATTCAAAAAATGCTCCTAATTGAAGATTTCAGAGGGATGGTCTATTTTGGAAAAAGGGATTTAGGAAATTCGTCACATAGTTTCGATGAAATTCGGACAGAAATTTCATATAACTATTGATTGTATCATTAGGAAATTCATCGTATATTTTGTACATTATCTTTTCAGAAATATACATATGATTATTGAAAATTTGATAAATTAGAGGTACGTTAAGTAAATTTAATCAATGTGGATTTTTCTACCTTTATTTAATTATCTTAAGATACAATTGTAAATAAAAAATAACGTCTTTATTTTGGACAAAATTGAGATGTTTAAGTCTGTTCTACCTTATAACTAATTGTAAATTTATAAATAACATCTTATTACTTAACAATCGTTAAACCACTTCGTATTTATAAAGCATAGGACAAATTATTTTGCGGATATAAAAAATCTAATTTTACCAGGTGATTCGAATCCAAGACATTCATGTTATTAAATCACTGTCAAAAACTAGATTAAAACGAGGATTTCATTATACATTTTGCTTATAAATCATTATTATTACACATTATAGTACTGTACCATTTAAAAAAACAGTATTTCCTTTTATTACGGCAACTATAAATTGTTTAGCCAAACTCTCATCAGATTAATGGTTGAAACTAAAATAATTACCACGAAATCAAGAAAAAAGTGGTCGTAACACATCGGAAATCATCATTTACTCCCGCAGAAAAACTATTCCTCCATCATCAACATGGGTTTCAAACCCGAAGTTAGTCTCTCCCTTAAGACACGTGTCTGACACTCCGACCCGAAAAATTCTCCTCGGCATCGGACCGCGAACACCTTAAACCACCCCGACACATCCTCGGGCATTCCCCGCAAACTTACGAAAACAATCACACCAATTACGAGCCTCAGATATACACGACACGCAAGATCGGTGGCGGACATAAAACATCGGCTGGAAGATGGGGGAGCGGCTGGGATTTAAGACGCGGGTTAGGAAAAGGTCGGATGGTTTGCGCGTGGGACCAGGTGGCTAGGGAAGGCGGATCTTTCCATTTTTGCTAGGAAAAGAGATAGGGGTCGCGCGGGAGGCGGTTCGAGGATGCAAAGAGATGCTGCGGTGAGCTCCGGGTCCTAACTTTGAGCACAGGTGGCCTATGGAGTAAGACCTCCCCGCCTCCTTTCTCTTTGCTAAACCAACCCCCCGAAACTCTCTCCATCCCCTCCGGTCTCTTTGCTCCTCTCCCAAACACCTCCCGCCCTCATTAGCCCCTAACGGCTTCCGTAGGAGTTGACCCTCTTCCCACCTCCGAGGAGACGGGCATCTCACCTCTTTCCCTTCCGTTTTCTCTTAAACTTCCCTCTTCCCTCTCCCATTCTTCACCTCAGACACTTGAGCCTTCCTCTTTACTCTCGTACCGCCGTATTTGCACAAATTTAAAGCAAAGCGGGGTGAAGGGCATATTTGGGTTTGAGAAGATGGTTCGTGTGCCGCACGGTTCGGATTTTGGACCTCCGAATTCAAAGTTGTTAGACCGAATTCAAAGTAAAGAGTTGCACCTGAAGAATTATTCCCATGTTGATTTTTATAGTTGAAATTGCATAAGTATCGAAAAACTGAAAAATATCGGATTCCGAAGCAAAACATTCGTTTATTTGTTTACAAGGAATTAATTTTTAAAACGAGTTACTAGGTAAATACGGAGTCAATTCGAGCTTACTTTAATCAGAATTAAGAGTCACCGTAAATTAATTTTTTTGCAAAAATAGGACCCACCTAAGATAAATGGGATCCAAAAGCAATAAACATTTTTCCACCTTAACTACGCACATAAATAAGTACCTAAGTGTTACGTAAATAACTAAGTTAGTGATAAATAGATGATCGAAATTTTATAAAATCTAATATATGAATGGAATGAGTATTGGAGTCTGGAGACTATAATTATGGAGAACAAATTCAAATTTGACCAAATTTACGCGATGTGTCCTATATATGAGTATTTTACACGATTTTATGTGTATTCTGACAAATAAAGACCGTTATATTATGATGATTGGGATACTCTCTCCTTCAATTTAATACATGAAAATATTATATTTACTTGGAAGTTTAAGAAACCAATCCTACTTTGAAAACTTTCAGTATGAAACAAACGAGAGAAAAATCAATCACTTTTGCCATTCCGTCACTTTTGAGAGAAAACTTTCTACTGTCCAATACTTAAGATCAGTAAAAAACACACTGATGTCGAGGTTATTTAACTATATTTGCTATGAAAAAATTTGAAAATATGTAACGTTACTTTAGCACTCAGAAATTTAAACACTATGTCATGTTATTGCAACAATCGGATGGAAATAAAAAATATGCCATCACACTAAAAACACATTATTGTATCTATGGGTAACTTATGCTATGTAATAACGAAAATCTGCGTAGAGGCAAGGTATGTTTAAATATTTCGAAAAAAGGACGTGAATGCCGGTCATCGAACCTTAAAATTAAGACTTCGAATGCGTACTCGTGATTCGAATTATCCGTGAATGTATCATACAAACCTTACGAAGTTTGTCGGGGACGACACGTGATTTAAAAATAGACGCTATTCTGAACCACGAATGGAGTTAACGAGGTTATACCGTACCTTTAAATTCTTCCCTTACGGAATACTTCCCTCTGAAAGTCGAAAACGAATCGTAACCCTGCTGAACAGTGAGCCAATTATTCCCGGAGAAAGGGAATCGAGACATTGTGTGGATGAGGAAGAAATCTCCGCAATGGGGCACTCCACCCAAATACTTTTCCACGGCAATGGGAGTTAATTAATTAATCTCCTTTACGCGTAAAGGCCTCATTATTTCCAGAGAGCCTTCTTCTTCTCTTTGGGAAGCCGCACTTTTCTTTCCCCAGTCGTCTCTCTCAATCCGAGATGAAATACTCACTCCGCCCACCTTTCCCCAACTCCCCACTCTTTTCCTCAACTCCTCATTCGAAACGCACTCACTCCCCCGGCACACTCATCCGTCCATTATCCCGCAGGAGGAGCGTCAATCCGAAATCCGCATTGCGAATTTGATCTCAATTTTAGGTTTAATGCGACACGTAATTGGCTATATCGCCGCCCTTTCTACGGAGGACTGATAACAATCGCCTTTAACAATCTGCTATATTATGCTGAGTGAAATGCGAATTGAGTCAGAAACCTCAAAGCATGGTCTCAGATTCCCTCAATATAACATAACTCACGGCTGAGTGACTGAAAATAAAGGCCTTAAATTAGAATTATTAGACCAACGAAGTACGAATATAATAGTACAAATGCACAAAATTTCGAATCGCAAGATGTGATTGGTTCTCAGGCTTCTTAAAGAGGCTTCCGAAACTTTCTATTAGTTCAGTGACTAATCTATAATCTAAATATAAGCTCTGTAATTAAATGATATGATAAAATAAAAAATGTTCATTGATTTACATTTGGTTTTGCCCGATCACAACTTTTCTACATCAAATTCAGCTATAAATATTTTTGTGGGCCAACTTACCCCAAGTACAGATCGCATTGGCCGAAGTGTCTTTAATTAAAACCATTGTAAAAATGATCAAACATTATTATTAGCTTTTAATAACGAAATACTGAATTTTATGTGGTTTCATCAACCTTTTCTTATACAGTGAAATAATACACAAAAAGCTAAAAAGTAAAAAAATTAAGAAAAAAGTAGGCCAACGTGCCTCGATCTACCGCACTCAAGTCCTTTGCAACAATGTATTAATGGAAGTGATTGGTCGTCTCAGCAAATCATATTTTTATGAAACAATGATTACATTACTCAGCAAAAATTGAATAATTTTATGTTCTGTCATTCAGGATTGGTTGATTGTAATGCTAATTTTCATCAGCGAACTAATTAGCTCGTTAATCTGCCTGCACGTAATTTTTAAGCTTAATATATGACATTAGTTAACCTAGATCCACAATTCCTCTAATTTTTCTCGCAGTATTCTTTTTAATTTAATTATTCTATAATTAATGACGATGGGTTGGTTAAAAGAAGAGACTTTTATTATCAATCTTACCCAAATAAAGACGATTATTATTATTATGTGTGCTTGTCTGAATAAGTCATCGATGCAACTTTTAAGGGATTTATTGATTTAATAAAATCAACGTCTAATTTAAGGGCTCCTAGGTGGTCGCGTGATTGATTAAGATCCTTCTGTGGCTATCTAAATATCAGTGAAGGTTGAACAAACACTTGGCGTAACTCAACAAGAATGAATGTAAGCCATCATCATATAAAAACGGAAAGCGAGCGTGGCCTCGTGCTTTATTACGCAATCCTGATTCTCTGACTCAACACTTGACAACGGTACACGTCACATCAAAGTAATATTCTTCGCTTTGCAATTCCGCTGATGCGGGACAGCGTTTCTCGGAAGGACTACTGTCTTCACGTCGACAAAACCCACTGACGACCCTTAAACGTCAATCCTCCGTCTTATTGGCCTCTTCGAGGGGACCTCCTAAGTCATTCGCACGTACGCATCTGCCTCGTTTTGCCTCCTTCTTTCGCCTTAACGAAGTAATCCCCGTCAAGAACAATGATGGGGCCACGTGATCTTCGCAGCTGTCACTAATCAAGATATGTCTGGAGCCTCGACGTCTTGAACCGCGAAAATCTCATTCGGCGGTGGATGCGTCGTCATCGAGGCCTTTCGGAGGACTCCTTGAGATTGGCTGTCAAGGGAGCGGAAGATTGGAGAGGCTGGAGGACGATTGGGGGGTGGCGGGAGAGGGTGAAGCAGAGCAGGGAACAAGTAGACAAGTCCCGACGATGAAAAATGACAAAGGTTAAGGCTATACTACCATGTTAATCGGTAAGCAGAGCATGTTTGGGAAAAATTAGAATGTAGACGTCAAATAAGGTTAGCGAATATCTACAAAACTATAACTGGAAATCCTTCGTTGAAAGAATTAAACAATTGAATAAGGGAACCGGATTACCTCGGGAAACGACCGCAATCCTAAAGTCACTACTCTTAAACAGAGAATAGACGTTTGTAGTTATACATTTCTTAATCGGAGAGTAGTAGAATAGTACAATTTACCTGGACAATTTTTAGAACCTTTTTGTAATGTATTCATCAATAAACTTAAAACGGTTTCATGAGTTTGTTGTAATATTGTTGTGATTTTTTAAATATTGTAATACTGTTGTATTTTTTTAAATATTGCTATTTTGAAATACTTTATAATTGTAGTAAATTTTAAACTTTGTTGTAATTTTGTTATAATATGTAAGATGTACTGCCTTTGGGAGGTTTTAGGGGTTTTCCTCCAGACTAGGGTGAATACCTGGCAGATTATATTTAATTTTTCCCTCCCAACACAGGAATGACTACCAACTGGCCTGGTGCCTCATATTAGTGGATAAATAAATAAGTAAAGGAGAGGAAGTAGGAAGGAGAATTGGTGGAACCCAAGTTAACGGCCTGAGGGATGTTTACTCCATTTATTGAATTTTTAATTTGACGAAGCTGAAGGTCTTCTTCAAGATTCTGAATCCTTATTTATAAACGTTAATTTCAGCTGGTAAGACGATAGTTGAATCATAAAATAGGCCCCCAAAATCCGGGGTCGTCAAATGTGATGGATATAAAGAAAAATTAGTTTGAAATTTATGTGAATTAAATCCGTTATGAAATAAAATAAGTCATTCACCAATGCATTCGAAGCTATTTAGTTATGAAGCAATAGTAAAATATTATGAAAACAAATAAAATACTAAAAGTTATGTTTATCGAGCTACTGACAGTCAAGGTCATTACCCGAATACCCAAATCAGCGCGTATAATCATTATTATAGGACCTTATTTGGCGAAATTGAGAATTTTAAGTCCCCTCTATCATTTAACCATCAATTCGTACGTTCAAATCAATCGCAAAGCAGAACAAGATTGCTAGATGCAAGGATATAAAATTTATTTATTTGAAAAATTACAAATATGACATAATTACGAATACATTGCGCAGTCTCATTATCCAGATGATAATCGTTGATCTATTCTAAATTCATAGACCCTTGATAGTTCATCTTATAGGACAGATATTTGCAAAAAAATATAAAATTTGACGAATATATGTAATAAATAAAGTATACCTTGTCTTATCTGCGGATTTATACGGTAAGTGACAACATTTTTCATTTTGACTCTTCTTCGGTGAGATTTCTGATATCGAGAGTCAGCTCTATATTTGGCCTTATATTAGCCAGTGATTTTCGATGGTATTTATCTTCATCCAAATGCATGTACTCTGCAAGCTGACTTTCGGCATTCAGCACGGTTTTCAAGAATTGCTCTATCTAATATTATTATTAATATTTATCGCTTAAATAAAGGAGGACGCACCTTATCTTTTTAGTTTATCAATTCCTTATTCTATCATCACGCTTTAAAACAGGGCTCTTTAAACTCGCCCGTTTCTTTATTTATGAAACAGCTCTCCTATTCTCTAGCATATTACTGTCGTATGATACACATAAAAAGATTTCAATTTTGAAACGTATAGATCCGTTGTCAATTTTCCGTCCTGATTTTATAGCACAATCTCTTAGCTAAAATTGGCAGTCAATCTGTTGTGCAAATCCAGGCAAAATTTAACATTCATCGATTCCAATTCCCATCATGTCAAGATGTATCATGGCCAAGTTAACCGATTAATCGTAAAAACTAAATGTTTAGTTGGTTTTGGATTGTTTAATTAAAGAGAGAAAAAGCATTTTCTTTTACTGACCACTATGATTGGGATAACGGTGCTCCTGGGCATCGCTATATGCAGTGAAACCAGTTAAGACCTAAACACACAAAAAGTTCAAAAGCACACGAGAAAGATATGCAGTAAAACTGTGGAAAAAGAGAAGAAAATGGAGGATTAACTGACTGTAAGGAGAGACCGAAAGGAGGAAAGGAAAAGAAAAAGGAGAGCGTATTGGAAAAGCGAGATTTTTTATCTTCCGGCGATGAGGAGTGGGTTGAAAAGTGTGCGCGGGAAAATAAAACGGCAAAAATAACGTTCGCTCGGAAAAATCTCTAAAGGAAAACTGAATTTCCTCCAGAAGTAACCCATTACTTCCACCAAAAGGCCATGAGAAACAAAATTAATTCCTTATGCCTCGCAAAATCTCTCTTCCACCTCGATTCTTGGGTGGTTTCAGGAAGGACAATCAATATCGCGTAGCGGTGATGATTTAACCACTCGTTAGGGAAGAGTTTTGTTCTTTGATTTGTTCATGTTTTTGCAGTTAGCATCTGATAAGTATTTTTTTCACTTTCCCGCCAATTCGTTACTAATTCTCGAGCATTATATTTCTTCTGACGTGGCACATGAAATTTGTAAAACATAGGTAGCAAGCAAGGAAAAGAGGATTCGCACATAATCAGTGAAATGTCTTACAAAAATTACTTGTTCTATTCACGGAGGAGGATTAATCATCATAAGTCCTCCTTGTGAGCCTACTTAATAAATTGTTTAGGATATGAATCACCACCATAAGGAATAATCTTATTTTTGCGCACATCCGCTTGTATCGTTACAATTCTTTGTTCTTTTGAAGGATATTTGTATAACTGCAGATTTTTCAGCTTTCAAAGAGCTGATTTGTACCTTGACCTCTCTAAAGCAGTAAATCCAGAAAAACTCATAGAAATTATCTCCAGAATTATCAACATAATTTATTAGTATATAGATTCACAAACATAGATTGGTTCTAATAACTTTCTCTTAGATTTTGTGGTCAACATCCTTTACGGTAATATTTCCTCATATCGTTATTTTTTATTAAATATATTTAGTTTGAAATTGTAATTGCAAAACCCACTGAAGCGGTGCGTTATTGATGTGAGTTGTCACTATATTTTGTTTCTCGGATGCAGGAACAAGTCATTCATTTTAACGCAACCGAGACCAGAACCCGGATCTCCTACTTACTGGGAGCTTGCTCAAAACTATGGGTCCACCACGAGGATTCAAACTCTTTCGATTCGGTGGTTTTTGAGGGGAAATGATGAGGTTTATCATACGGTTAAGAATATGTGGAAGAGAAGAATGATTTCATGCCAGGGACTCGAACCCACCTCCATATGATTTTCAGGCGTATTTTCCAACCACTGAATCACCACTCCGTACTAATAACACTCCATTTCTTTAGCCCTCACCCTATTTTTTTTAGATCGCTTCATATTACCGGAAAATTCCCACAGCATTATAGGAATCAGTTTGAAGGAACTTATTACGGCTGCAAAGGCATCTTTTGTCGATTATTCCCCGATTTCGTCCGTGGAGCGGCAAGTCACAACGCCATTGGATGGCACAAACGCATTATAAAAGTCCCTCGCTTCCTTCTTCCGTCCTCTTCATATCCCCTCAGTCACTCACTGCAGTCTATCCCTTAGAAATCCCTCCATTCCGCCTGATTTGAGACTTCCCGTCCGCTGGCGTCACCTTGGATACCTCCAAACCAAACGCTTCGCTTCTTCTTACCCCGCTACATCCGTCGCTACCCCGACTTCGATTGCAAAGAATCAAAGACATCCAGAATACGTGTCCTCAGTGGATACAGATTCCTGCGAAGTTCACACAGCTAGTTATTCCGATCTATAAAAAAATAATTTCCATCTTTCAAGGAGCTGTTCCTAAGATAGATTTTAACAGAATACATTCGAGATAACTGATGAAGATACCTTTACGAGATACTGGATTTGAAACAGAGCATTCGTTCATGTAAGCATTTGCATACTATTAACTCATACACTTATTAGTGTATTATTATTCTCACTATTCTCACTTATTAGTTTATCAAATGTATTCTATTATTCGTATTAATCAATGAGAAACCGTTTCCATTTATAAGCTAGTGTGCATACAGTAAAAATTCATACATTTATTCATGACACGTTGAGTATGTGGACACCGTAATTTAACAGTACTCTTCTTTTCTAATGATGAAAACACGTTCGCCTTTTGTGTCAGCAATCCTAAGTTCAATACCAGGTGGAGGACAACGTGTAAACGACCTGACTTATTGAAGCACTTTTATAAATCAATGCACTTTTTCTATGTTTTTTTTCTTATCACTGTAAATAAATAGCATGGAGAAATGCATGAAATGGATATAGTACGTCTACTTAAATAGATTTTAACTTTATTTTTAACCCCAAGAATTAACAGCTTTACAATGCATGTGTCTTATACCGATAAAACCTTCTGCAATTTGGAGCAGAGATTAGATATAGCGAAATAAATAAATATAGAATAACTTGATATAGTCGACACCGGTTGAAGTAAAATTATTTGCGGGAACAACTAAGGTTTTTCATTAATATTTTCATTAATCAAGCTGCATTGATTAAATTCGTGGATATGTCATTAAATGACCTGTTAATTACCGTAGATGCCTGAAACCGGTCGTAATAAAAATATCTTGTGGGACTTGTCAAGTTCAGTTTTTCTTTTCTTTCAAACAACTGAGCTGGTAGCTCGGTCGTTTGTTTCAGAGAAGTATTACTAAATAATATCGTTTAAACATTACAGAAAAAAAAAACTTGTTTTTGACAAGGTACGATTTTAAACCCATAATTAAGATCACTAAAAGTTACATCTACACCAATTCAATTTCAAAGCGTGGAATCGTGGAATGAAGCAAATAGTACTTAATCGTAACGGGTCAATAATATAGACAGGCATAGAAAAACTCATTACATTAATTACAGCTTTTCCCTATGATGAGTCATTCCCTATCCTAAACTTCAATTCCGCGCAGGTAACACACCAAGGCATCTGGCGGAATTTTCAAAGAAAACTCCATCTCGTTCACCGAGTTACGAAGCCTTCAACCTATTACAGCTGGAGAGAGAGAGAGAGAGAGAGAGAGAGAGAGAGAGAGAGAGAGAGAGTCATTTCTACACCAGTAACTCGAACGCATAATAAATGCCGGCCTTATAACAACTCGGCTAAAAAGTCAAGATTTCCTCGAGAGAGAAACAGAGAGGAGCTAGAATAAACAAGCGCCGGAGGAATTCGATCCTTACTTCTTTCATTTATACAAGGTAGTACACATCCGTCTGAGGAAACGCCCGGGGAGAGAAGAGCGGAAGAAGAGGTTTTGCGAAGCGAGGGAAATAAAAAAAGGAGTTCGGAAAAACGTGTGTCTATGCGCCTGTTATATGCGAATGGAGGAAAGGGAAATGGCAAGAGGGGCTGGTTTGGAAGAAGACAACCGGATGGAAGGGAAGGAGATCAAGGAGGCGTTCTCCTCCACGTTCCTTCCCACTGACTAGGAGCTTCCCCAGAGGTGTTTTCTCTACCTTCGTCTTCCTCCGCCCCCGCACACCCACCTATGCCGCCTCTTCGCCACCCCATCCACCCACGCCTCCCCCACGAGGCACGCTCGACTATTTCGATTCGTACGAAGCGGAGGAAAAACAGGATTTATTGGAAGGGGGCTCAGGAGGAAGGAAATAGACGAACTTGAGGGGTATCCTAGTAATTGAGAAAAAATTATCTAAGCATTAAAAAGTATGTACTACCATCTTAATGAGGCTAAGGTTGAGTGGAAGAGATATTAGATCCATAAAATATTTGCAAAGGATTAACTAACTACATATATATATATAAATGATGGAAATGAAGTTAAACTTAGTACAAGAAAGGGTGCACTTTAACCCAAAGTTGTGCAAGAAGTGAAAATAGTGCCTTGGCTAGTACAAGTCCCAGGATATTTCACTTCTTGTAAAACCAAATTATACATAGATTGAATGCTTGTGTTTTTTTTCAAAGTATGTACATTCCATCTTCTCAACCTACAAGTTGCATTTTTTAGTCACTTATTAAAGATGGGAGTCTCTATAAATGTTTTATTTTATTTTATATCTCGATATAATTTTCATCGTACTAATTTATTTCTCTTCCAAGAAAATGTTTAGTACGGTTATAAAAAGGTGAAAAATAGTGACTTGGCTGGGACTCAAACCCAGGTCTCCCACTTTCTAGGCAGGTAGAACACTTTGGTTAAGCAGCACACTTTCGTGTCCATATTTAATTCTTTCCTTCCATCATATGTTTAGTATGCTTTACCTATATGCAGATAAGATTTAAGTAAATTCACTATGATCAAATATATTATTTTCGTAGAGAGAGTGATGGGTAAAAATTGATATTGTTACTGCTTGGAGATTATCGCGAGTATTTCAGCACAAACGGAGGTACCTACTGAGCTTTGTATGCGTAAATAAATCGGAAGGGCTGAATTTCGACATGAAAGAATTTGATAAAAAAAATATGAACACAGGATCACTGTGACTGTTACACGCTCGCACTAAATAATTATTTGCTTTAAATTAATTAAATGCTAGTAATTATATTTTTTTCCTCGGTTTTTTCCGCATAAAGCAATCAATTTTAAAGTAATTGCTCACTTTTCTGAGCGATAAGATGCTTGAGCTGTGAAAGTAAGCTTGGAAAATAAAGAGTAACGAGCGACATTGTAAAGAGATCGAGGAAACTCGCAACTTCCTCATCTCCGGCACTTTTTCCTCCATTCCACGCAACATATTTCCCTGGAAAACAATCATCCCGACTCGGGGCGCGAGATTCACGAATCTTCGCCTCTCCTCCGCTACGACAAGATGAATAAAACATGGGCGCGTCGCGCCAATCAAAAAGGAAAATACAATCCGTCCGCCCCATCCTCCCCGACACATTTGCTCCTCCGAGCCCTCAAAGAAATAACATATAAAAAAATCCTCCCTACTTATCCGGTCCCGGAATCCCTTATGCACGGAGTAGAAAATCCGGGAGCGAGTGAAAGGGCGGGGGAGTACCTGTCTGCCTCTGAAACCCTCTCTTCAATATTTCCAATCCCCTTTCGGAATCCCATAGGCCTGTGTCTCCTGATCTCCTAGCCCCGTATGACTTTGCGTGCATCCACCGAGGATCCTTTCATTCGGCGCCCAGAAATTCTATCCCCGCTTTGGAGGCGTTGCTTCAGAGGCTGTTTTGCGGATCGCCGACGAAGATACGACGCGGTCCTGAGATCGCGACAGATTTTCTTCCGCTGTTTAGTCTTCCGTGCGAACGAAGACGGTGGCGTGCACTACGATTAGCTGGCCAAGGGTAAAACTAGAGTACGAATTTGCAAAAAGAACTAAAGCAGTTGAAGATGGGTGTTTTGAAATGCGATTTCATTGTTTGCGTGCAATTTCATTGACGCTATCGCGCGATGCGTCTGCATTAACCGGTGAAGGTCGGGGTTATGATAAAAGGCAACAAAGTCGGATTAAGCAGAACTGTAACTTTTATTTAAAATTTGCCACTTTAGAGAGTAGGTACGGACATTCCTTCTGGGCTTCGGGTAATCATCACAATGAAAATAATCTGATGTGGCCAACACATGACTTTCTCCATATTTATTGAAAACAGAGGCCTATGCCGGTAATATATAAATAACTCCAAAACAATAACTATTACAGGAAAATGTTTCATACAAAATTTGTTGTAAAATACATTATCTATAACTTTGGTACATAGTTGTACATACCTACATTGCATTATGACAGAGATATGTATGAAAAACTTCTATATCTGGATAAACAACAACTTCCGGTTAACCATTATTCAAGAATAACTCCTAAAAAATCACTTACGAAAAAATGTTTCATACAAGAGTTGTATTAAAGTACATTATCTGTAATGTTTTATAAATAATTGTACATACCTAAATTGCATTCTGACAGAGATATTTAAGAAACGAAGTTTTGTTCCGGATAAACCGCAACCTCCGGTTAAGCGATATTCATCAAAAACTAATCAACTCTTGGCATCGTTAGTTAGTTACTAAATATGAACTTTGGAAATGATCGGATAATTACTTTTTAAGATAGAGCACCCAGAACCTTTTTTTACCACAGACAGACAGACACACATAGACGCACAGACAGATATGTTCCGGAAAATAGCGAAAACGAGCTCTTTGGGCCTCAAAACATCTATTTCCGTCGAAATCTGGAGGTCGAATTTTTTTGCGAATACAATACTTTCTCTATACTACGTATAGGGAGAAAGTAATAAATTAAAATAAACCCTCGTAAGAAATAACGTTTGTTAAGTCTGATGAAGAAAAAGGCGCAAAAGAAAATGTTAATTAAATGTTTACAGAAAATTGATACATATCGTACCGTGAACACTTTATTACAACTGGCTCATTTTGAATAATTGTAAATATTAATCTCTTTGTTTAAACAAAGATTCAATAAGTTTCTTTAAGATCATTTCTCAAAGATCGTTACGAAGAAAAATATAACTTTTCTAAAGTTTAAATGTGATATGTTTCTCTGTTTTCAACGGAATTCAATGCATGACAATTCATGAAGTTGTTTCATACAATCCTTATTTAATCATGACTATTTGAATGCTTCTTTTCATTTAATAATAAACAATATTTCTGAATTTGCAAATATCTCTCAAGATTGCTGGCCTTTATGAAAATGCATACATTGAAGTGACCACGATTGATACAATGAATGATAACGGATATTTCCCTTAATAACAAAATAATATAGAAAATTTAGGTGAAAATGAAATGCGATAAATTTCATCGGTTACACACTATCAAGATTTCAAAGAAACCAACAAAGGCTCCATTCTGCATGGTAGTGTTTCCAAGCTCATCTGCCGCAATTATCCCAACATTTTTATGTTATTATAATAATTAATGAGTTGTACCTCAGCAAATATTAAATATCCCCATTACATATAATCGTCTATTCATAAAAAATCGGGCAGTCAAGAAACTGCGATTTAACGTGCTGCGTAGTTTAAGTAAATATATAACTGTGCTTCAGAAGGAGAGACACGTAGATATCAGGGCACAATATTCTTATAAAAAGTATATCCTCTGCAGGATATACTTTTTATATATGCTTTCCAGATAACCTCTTGCCTATTTGAAAAGCGTGTTTTATGTGCCTATGCTGCTCCGGGGCATCGATAAAGCTCTGTACTGCCGCAAAGATCTGAAGAGTACGAGTGGGGGAGGCTGATGAAGTGGGCGGATAAGGGTTTGTAGATGAAGTCCCGAGGAAACCGCGGTCCGAGTGCTTGACCTCAGCAGAGGATCCTCGGGCGAAGGCGAGGATGAGTGGAAGGCATTTGATGAAGAGGCTGAAGAGGAGAATTGTTTCTGAGAGTGGACGGAGGGGACAGGAAAGGGTACGGAGCAGGAAATTGCCCTCTCGAGAGCTCAAGAGAGCGGCAAAGAGACTTTCGCGCATTCCCTGGGGCCACTCGCAATGACCATTGTGTCTTTGTGTGACCGCTTCTCGCTCCCTCCATTCTTCCCTTTCATGCACCGCTTCTTTTCCTGACGTCCTTGTCCCTTGCATTAACTTCATTATCCTTTCTAACATTTCAAACTTTATATTTATCAGCATGGAATAGTTAAAGACAAATAAGCAAATTCCGGTGTAATTAGTTCGAGAATTACAACAGAACTATTATCGATTCAATCTAATAAAATCTGTCTGAACACAAAATTAATTTTTTCGAACCTTTGCTTTCGTATTTTTGTTTCACCTTTCAAAATCGTCATTAGGCAAAGAATTGCTCCTCATAATATTACAATTATTATCGATATTTCAACAATATTAACACTATAAAAAGAAAGTCTTCGAAGTAAATACTATTTTCATAATGCGTTAACTTTGCAAAATACTATGATTAATACCGGTGAAATATTGAAAGGACGAAAGGCTAGTATCACGAGTAGTACATTCAAATAAAGACGATTAACAGCAATTTAATTCAGCACTACAGAATATGTTGTTTCTATTACAATGTTCCCACCTCAATAATTATATTTCTCTTGTGGAATTGAAAACAGAAATAATCAGCGAAAGCGTTACTGTGAACTAGAAAATAAGCTCGTACCCAAAACTGAAAGTAAAATTATAAGTATGCGATTGATATAGATTTATACATTTTTAGACGATGGGAAGCTTCTATGATTTAATGCAATTCATCCCCAAAATGTGAGAACCAAAGTTTAAGATTAACTGTACACGAATTTAGAAGTTTGAAAGAAGAAAGTATAAGTCCAAAAAACCTCACCAAGTATTGAAAGTATGGCTATGGACGGATATACGCGCATTCCGGATTATTTTGCTCTACATTATCTCTTTGTTGATAATAATATCTCATGAAAATTACACATGCAAAAACGTTATTAGGCACTATAAAACATCGCGGGACAAAAAAGGCTGAAATTTACGCTAGGGTGATTCCATTTTCTCCGTTATTGAAAATTCCACCTGCTTGAGCCAGCGGGTCAAAGAGGATACGGCACCCTTTATCTCGGGCGATATTAGCGGGTGATTGGCCAGAGAGAGCGGCTAAGGGGGCGGGGAGGACACCGGCGAAGCAGAAAGTCTCTCAAAGTGTTTGCGGCTTCATAGCGATAGCCCCGGAGGCTGAAAGAGGAGCGGGAGGACGCCAACTTCGACGGGCGTGATGGAGCGATACTGGGACGGAGCGGAGATAGCAGTTGCGGGGAGCTAACCTGTAGAAAAGTGTACGTAGGACCCTAAGTTGCGGGGAGGAATCTGCTAGACAAGTTTTCGATATAGCGGAGAAAAGTTTACGTGCGCCGACAGCCAAAGGGGTTGTTTCCCATGGCGGAGGAGAAAGTATGGGGAAGAAAGGAGGGTCACCAACTCCGAAAAGGGAGGTGATGGAGAATTTGGGAGGGAAGAGAATTAATCGGGCGCGCTATAGTTGCCGCCGGCAGGCAATTGAGGGAGGGGTGGTGTTTGCGGAGGAGAGGAGCTGCAGTATGCGATGCCAGAGACACCACCGGCCCCGCAAGACAAGTCCGCAATCTCGGCTCCATTTGCCCCGCCCCCAACGCGGGGAAAAGCCTTGGAACATCTGCGACCTGCATGACACGGTGTGGGAGGGGTTGAGGGAGGTAAAAATAGCAATGGGAGAGAAAGGAGGGAAATGAAAGGGAGGGAAATGGGACGCGATTGGAGGGCTTGAGGGATGATGAATAGATGCGCTGATGTTGTTGGATGGAATAATGGCATTGCTCCGGAGTTGCACGGCCTTTGTTTGCGCGGGGCGAAGAAATTTCTCGTGCTGGAAAAATTGTGCGCTCGCGGTCGTCGCGAGTACATGAGGGGTTCATTTGCTCATGTCGGTGATATAAGAAGATAGTTGTCTAACCGAATCAACGGTGCTGAAATGAGAAATCAACAGGGTTAATTTATAAACAAATGCAAGTTAATATTCTTCGAGAAGATCTTTTTTTCCGTCACCATAGGGCACTTAAACAACTGGATCTTAATTAAATGTTTATGCAAACTAATTTTTAAGCTCTGAAAAATTTGAAAATGGAAAACAACAATTAATTTACTTCCATGAACTTAATCTAGTTTCTCGTAAGCTCAATTTGAAAGCATACGGTTCGAATAAGTCCGTAAGTTCAACCTGCTTATGATGTTAGAAGCGAAATTATGAAAATTAAGTGGTATCGTTGAAAAATATTTATTAAGAAATCAAGTTGATCGATTTAAATTTTCGGATTTATTATCTGACATAAAAACTGAAATAGATTTAATCGATACAGCAGACTAATAATATATATTTTTAACTCGATGGTATTCTCCAAATATCATCCTCACTTATGGTCATATTTCCATAAATAATCGCAAATTAATTCATTTAAGAACCATTATGTCAATTTTAAGATTAAAATTTTTTAGATATCGAAAATGAAGTCAATAATTTCAACAAAATAAATAAATATATAAATTATATGAATAGTTCTCAGTTCATATTTAATATTACATTGAACTACTCGTCCTACACAAAAGTTTCAAATCTCCTTGTATAAGTGGTCTCATACGACAAATTTTATTCTTTATCTTATCATACGATCTTATGATAATCATTCTTTATGAAAATCATTAATCTGTAATGCAGATTCAGATGTATACTTAATGGTCAATTTTCAGGTAGGAACAAAAGATATCCTATATCTGCCACGGTTTCATTACAGTGAATTTTATCTACGAAATATTGATAGGAAAGGAGGATAAAAGTGTATCAACACACACTATGTAAATATCTGTGAAAACATGCCAAAGCATACAAAGGCGAATTCGTATCTTAGCCATAAAAATTTCCATTTCAAACTTACGGCGCAGTATCTTCACCGCCAAATCCATATTAATTCGATCGCATTTCCGAAATACGCGCGAATAAAACATCGAGAGCTCAATTGGATCAAAACGGTTACCCCGCCCCTCGTTTTAGCCTTATCTGACTCCTGCAGTGCCGATCGCACTTCGCGGGAAAAACCTCGGGACATTCCGCCGGGTAATTTGCGCCGTCCCCGAGTGCTCCGCGTCAGATAGGCAGCGGGGGCGGAGGGCGGCCGTGGTGTCGAGCACACAAACACGAGTGCCTCAACCCGCAGACTGAGACTGACGTGGCGGAGGGACGTTTGTTTGGGCATGACACGCGGGGACACGGTGGTGTGGGAGTAACGAGGAGGGCAACCCTTCTGTTCGGAGGTGATGGTGGGGATGGATAAAGGGATCGGGGGCGGGAAAGGGGTAGGTAAGCCAAAAGGGTATCGGAGAGCAGCGGGGTGCCGGCCGTTAGCTTGCGACTGATGGGACGCCAAAACCAACGTCCCTTAACGGTTCAAAAAAAATTCCGAATTTTTCTGAGAAATTTTCCCTTTTTTCCTTATCCGGAGTGTGGGTACGTGAGAAAAAGAAGGTTCCCCTAGTGGGGGTGGGGAGTGGGAAAGTGGTTAAACTTATCAGCGGCCTCTCTTGAGCTAACATGCTATCAAGCGGGAATGGAGGTGCGAGGCGTGGGTCGCCTAAGGGATGAGAAGGCGGGGTTCCCGGCGCGGAAGTGGTGTGGGGGATCAAGGATAAAATAGGAGGGAAGGGCGTTAAAAATTTTCTTCCGCCGAAATTTAATTTGCAATGAATGTCGCGGCGGAGGAAATATCGCTCACTTTTTGAGGTACCTTAAGGCCTTTTCATCGAGGAAAAGCGTTTATTTTTTCGCCCTTCTTTCTACGAGAGGGAGAGTGAATCTTTTCGGCTTTTTTTATGGACTGACCTGATAACAAAGTCGGGCAGGGGCAGTTCATAATTCATATCGGGAAGAACAAGGGAAAAGGGTTAAAAATGAAGTGAAGGTGTTTCGGGAGGGCGTCGCTCGAGATACTTCGCTCTATAAAAATCTGTAATCATACGCGGTTAAAGTTTGATACGTTAAATATTGATAATAAAACGTAAATAACGAAGACGAAGAATTTTTCCCCAACTTTAACACTTTGACAGCGGACGAAATTAATCGTATGAAAATATAATTATAATAAATATTCTACAATATGTAAAATAATAAATAAATAAAAATGATAAATTCATTATAAATAACATGATACTGTAAAATATTTGAAATTATGAAGGAAGAAATACTGCAAAGTTCTCATAGAAAAGTATAACCAAGTGATACATGGAAAAATTTTCAAGAGGAATCCCAAGAATCATAAAACCTTTCCTTGCTGGTCCATTTCTCTAGTTAGGAATCTTCAAGTTAGTAGAAAATAACTGTAACTGTATGAATACTAAAAATAATGGTGTATATCCATGGGAAAATATGTAAAAGAATTTCCGCGTTTCGTACAAATCCGTCATATCTGCATTTGTCGACCAGACGCCAGAAACTCTCGCATAAGTTTCCATTTATAGGTTTTATCTAATTACTCTATAAATCTTAAAATCCGCAATAAATGTTAAAGCACTGTACACATTACGAGTAAATCAAGATGAATACATCTTTAGCAAACTGTCAATGTCAAGAAGGAAAATTTAAATTCAAAAGCATGTCTAGTAATCTACTACCAATGGATGGAAAGACGAGAAGAGAATGTTGTCTTTCTCATAATTTAAAAATGTATCGTAATTTAATAATCCTATGCCACACCTTCTTCTGTGAATTCTAGACGTAAATATTTTCTAAGATAAAATAAATTGTACATACCTTGTAAACACGCTGGCCGATGCTGATATCGATTATATGAGCAATTTTTCCGAATAACTTTCCATAATGATTGAAAATGAAGTAATATAGATTATAACTAAAAGGAAATCTCAATGTACTATGGACTGTCTTTAGAGAGAACTTCCATTTCCCTAGGGCACAGATTATTCGTACCGTATGTGCATATGTAAGCAATTTTGGAGCTAAAAATCTAGTTACTCAATCAGAAGAACACAACCTCATATACGAGGGTGGTCTGAAAAGTTTACAACCTCAACGTGAAGATGGCAGCACTCGTAAATAAAAGTTAGTGAATTTCGTTGTTCATCTGTCGACAGTTACACACCAAAGTTTCAGCCATTTTGGACGCGCAGTTGTTATGTAACAGTAGTTTGAGTGAGTTAATGTGAGTGTTTTTGTGAAAATGGACAAAATCGAGTATCGAGCTGTCATTAAATATTTGTTTTTGAAAGGCAATACACCTACGCAAATCAAAGATGAGTTGGATTCTGTGTATGGGGACTCTGCACCATCATTTACCACAGTGAAATTTTGGGCAGCTGAATTTAAACGTGGCCGTAAGAGCTTGGGAGACGATGAACGTTCGGGACGTCCAAAAACTGCAACATCCGACGAAAACATCGCCGAAGTTCACCAAATGGTGCTAGACGATCGCCGTATTAAAGTGAGAGAGATAGCAGAGGTTATGAACATGTCAAAATAACGTGTTTGTCACATATTAAATCAACATTTAGGCATGAGAAAGCTGTCCGCGCCTTGGGTGCCGCGTTTGCTCACGTTAGACCAAAAACGTGTTCGAATGAACGTTTCCAACGCTCTGTTATCGCTCTCGTAGAATCTCGGTTAACTCTTTTTTTTCCTTTTTGCTTACTCTTTGTGTGGACCACCAATTGTAAAATATGTTTAGGAATATTATAAATAAAAATCGCATTAAACTGCTTTTAGGAAAAAAGGTTACACACTTTAGCTGGCACAAACCATACAAATTCAACTTAAAAAGTATTTAAGTTTCCGAATAACTCTTCAAATATTCATTCAATCCTCAGCCAAAGACATAAACAAGGAGCGATCCAAACATCCAAATTAACCCTTTCATTCCATCCTTTCAGGCTTTCGCACCTGAGAATTCGGTAATGCACCAGAAAAATTCTCTTTGAATCATCTGACCACTTAAAAAACCCTTGAAAAATTAAAAATTCGCTTAAGTGGCATCCACGCCGCGTTTCCGAAGCTTCGTTTTTTCGGTCCCGACGTAATAACGGGCATAAATTAGCTTTTCTCGTTCCGATTCCTCCAGGGGCATCGCTTCTTCGGCAATACGGCAATGGCGCTTATGTCTTCACCCCTTTTAGCCTTGCTTCCGTAGGAAAACGTAGGAACACGCCATTGGCCCTCCCAAGGGGGAGAAAGGGGTGCAGAAGCGGGGAAAAGATTAAGGACGGCAGTGAGGAAGGAGAGGACGAAAGAGCCAGGGATTCCGGAGGACTCGCCGACTCTTGGGACATCTGGTGTCCGGTCTCAACGTTATAAGGGTACGATAATAATTGCTTTGCGACGGAAGCCGGGAGAGACCCCTTTAAGTCGTCTAGCAAAACTGCTTCTCGCCCGAAGACCCCTTCCGCGACATCCTTCTTCCAACCCTTTCTTACCCCTTTTCGACCCCTTCCATCCCTTCTTGAGTCTCATTACACCCTTTAAAACTTAAGAGGGGTCACGTAGCGACGCCTCTGACGGTGGGGAGAGGAAAAATTGTAATAAGAGATTACAACGGAAGCCACGAAAATGGCCTCTCGAAATATTTAATTACGTCGATTTAGGGGGCGAAAAAAGGGTGTCTTGGAGCCCTCATTGTGTCATAAGGAGCTCAAAAATACAAATTATATCCCTATTATAACTTGCTATTCATCCAGAGATGAGTAGCAATATTGGAACCTATTAAAGCCGATTATTACATTTTCTTTTCGTTTGTTTCCATAAACCACTGAAGCTTAATAATTTTAATTATGTTTTTTTACGTATAATTGCTATAATATTTCATAAATAATATCCTCATGTTATTTTCTATGTTGGATTGCATTTCTTATGGCAACAGCTAAATACATAGTCATTTGACTACCCGAAATTATTAAATTAATACAAATGTTAATTAATTAGTATTACCTTACTTTATGCCTGGAAGGCTTTATGGGGAGCCTGAATTAATCCTATATGAATTGTTGTTATCGGCCATATTCTTCGAGGCATTAAAGGCTCACTCTATTTAATTCTCCATCAAAAACTTAACCGTGGTGATTTCCAACTTTTCATGCCCCACTACCTTCTGAACTAATTCAAGATTTGCGGAATTCTAAACCATACGTTGGTTACTTCTAAACTGATCTCATAGAGAAAAAAAACTACCAAATATGGTGAATGAGTTAACTATTTTCACAACCCCTTTTATAAAACGACAACAAATTTTGCAGCATAAAATGTAGATGCAAATTTCTGAAGAACATATAACCATCGTATGTTCAGCGGCACATCAAAAACTTTCAGCACGCCAGTTGTTATAGCACACAACCAATCAGGATCATGGAGCCGTTGCTTACAACTAAGCTCCGCAGTTCACTCTGGTTTCACTTCAACGCAAATTTTGATTCAATTCCGGTTCCACTCGATCAAGAACCGTTGAATCAGTTTCTTTCTTCCTAGCGTAAAATAAAAGGATCCTTTAAAAGGTTCTATGATGTATAACGTTTTAACTAAATCAGATTACAATTATTTTCCAAATAAAAACTATGATGGTTGAGAATGAAGAATCAAAACATCAATACCTAATCAAACGTTACAGACGGATATTAGTTGTATAAACTTGAAAATCTAGAATTGATAAAATACATTTGTAAGTCACTGTCACCAGTTATTATTGGCAACAGTATATATGTTACACCCCAAAAGCGTAATTGCCCATTTCATGAAATGGGAAACTTTTTTGCCCAATTAATGAAATGGACAACTTTTGCCCATTTCATGAATTGGGCAATTACACGTTTAGGGTGACAGGATCCCTACCTACCCTACTCAATCTATCGGCGTCGCGCATTTTTCACGATTTGTAGTGGAGATTGATTAATTAATTAAATATACGCGGTGCGCGCCTGCCCATTTCATGAAATGGGCAAATACACTTTTGGGGTGTAACATATATAATAGATACAAATAATTAATATATATAATAAATATCTATAATAAGTATATATCATAAATATATATAATAAATATATATATGTGATAAATATATATAATAAATATCTATAATAATAATCTAATAATTAGTAACATTTTCTCTTTTTCCACTTGATTAAAATGGTATTAATAGGAACCCAGAGGCAGAAGAAATCTATAGCTAGCAATAATGGGTATCTATTAATCTTTAATACCTATAATTCATCGATATGGCTAAGTATTTCATTACCGTAAAAATAACTGTACCCGGTTCGGTCCCAGCACCATACCCTTTTAACGACCGTGGGCCTCCTAGCATCTTGCTCCCCATTTTCGGCCCTTCGCAACTCTTCCCCTCTCCCTTGCTTACTTAATTTGGATGGGAAGAGCACCACCCTCCTCCCGCACTAACTTACCTCCTCCCCCACCACGTCTATATCGCGAAAGACAGCTGCAATGCAACCCTTCGCAATATAAGCTCCGCGAAGGGAACATCCTGCATAGCCTCCGCTCATCAAAGAACTTCTCCCCTCATCTTCTTCCACTCTTTCACGGGGATTATTTTACCTCCTCTTTATGAACGAGGCGTCCTTTAGCTGATGCATACCCAATCTCCCAGCTTTCGGTCGTTTCTTCCAGAGATCGATTTTTTTCGCTTTCTCTCTTTTCATCGTCGCGAAAATACGAGTGTTTAAAAAGATAAATTCCTCGCCGTAATTTCTCGGGTGATATTGAGAGTTCCGCGCTTTGCTCGCAAACCGTGTGCCGTGATAAAATCTCCACCAAATTTCCTTTACCGAATGTGCTGTAATGGGATGCAGTTAGACCTCAAAGAGCCCTGATAAACAAACGGGGATGGTCTAAGATTTCTCGTCTTACAAGGAGAGCATAGGAAACTAAGTCCTTTATAACCAAAGGATAATAAGTGAAGGTTATAAAGGATTAGGTAAACTAACAAAGTAAACTGCCAGCAGAAGTATTTCCAACAAGATTATATGGAGTATTATAAAAAATAATTCAGTATTTTAAGCTTAATTAGCGCCTACAATATAAATCCATTAGTTATTACCGAAAAATGTTAGTTCGCCTTCTTATGAACCTACTTTCCTTTGAGAATGTAAAAGTAATAAAAATTGGTGGCATGACATTAATAGAATCTTAAGAGAAGTGTATTGTTTCAAACTTCCTCCTTGGAATTTTTCCTGGGTGTACTTGCTCTTCTAAAGTTACTACCTAGGTTCCCAAATCAAGCTGCAAGATATTGCCTGACTGAAAATATGTTTGCAAATTACACTGATTTACCAGCTTTTTTATCATAACTAATCTTATTAGGAGATCTAAATATATCTAAAGTCATGCCCTACCAGCAAAAATTTCCCTCAGAAATATTATTATGGCTATTATTTCTCTAATTTAGATAAGAATGATTTCATGCAACACGAATCATATCATTCCATTATTTTTTAGTATTCTCGAAAATATTTTCGATACCCTTCCCTTTTGAGCTTATTCCAGCACCTGGTGCGTTTCTCTTAAAGCCTTTAGCAAAGGATTTTCTTCAAACTCGATTCTTCCCTTCTTCTGCTTGCTTGTGTCCGCATATAATATTCAAACTTAAATACTGATTTCAAATATAAAACGCAAGAGAGGCAGTTTGACCCCTACCTCTACATATATAGTATGTTGATGATAATATTAGCTTGGTACTCCATTAACATCTACAACCTCTCGAAAATCCTCTACGCATTACTAAGAAGAATCCCCACAATAGGTCCGAGGATAATAGTCCCATCCATTCACCCCCACACTTTCATTTTCGATAATGCATCGCATAGTTTTCCACGGGGACATCAAAATGGCGATATTTCTAAAGGAAGAAAGGGGAGGGCCCATCTCTTAGCGAATCTACTTCCTTTCCTCGGTCCCGGCGGAAATGGCACCAGTCATAGCCATCCTCTAAATCTCCACCGCTTTCCCAATCCCTTATCCTTCCCCATCGTCCATCTCCGCCCACCGCCGCATTGTCTATCCCAACCCTGAAACATCCCTTCGCCGCTCCCCCTGTAACCCTCTCATTACCACTCCACTGCGCGGACCGTCCATTTCCACTCGCATATCTCACTTCCTGAGACGCATCCCGCCCCCCCGATTCGGCCCTTTCTCCCCACGGCAACCCTCCTTTCGCCGTATCTCCATGCAGTCCTTCCGCCAATATCGAGCACTCAACCCCTTTTTTGAGCAAGAGCGCAGTTTCAGGCATCCTCTCTAAGCCACAATAACATTTCCATTGAATGGAGTTTTGTTTTCGGCTATCCGCTGAATGCTTAACGGAAGATGGAGGGAGATACGGTGGTTTTTTCCCCCTAAAACCGGAAACCACCGCGGGGTTTTACAAAGGTAGCCAATAGAACTGCTGTGAATTAAGAAGGAGGTTTGATTAGACCTTAGTTTGATAGAAAAGTCTATTCGCGATGAAAAGTTAAACGTTTTTTCGACGATTTACAAGAAGTTTTATTCTAGTGGTGCAGGAAATGAAACAATACGAAAGTATTCTGCAGATCATGTGAATGGGTCACAGTTTCGCTATAGTAAGTGATTTAAAATCTTAAAAAAAGTAATAAATAAATTTAAAGTGAATAATAAATAATTTAATAGTAGAAAAAAATAATGGAAAAGCGAAGGAACTACTGTGAACCATGGAACATCCCACTATGCTATTCCAATGCAGAGAGAGATAATCTAATGTTTACTGACGTACTTATGTCTTATAATCATCTTCTTTTCCTCTTACGGTTCAGTATTAAGCATAAAGACAATATTTCTACTCCCTTGTCCAATTTTCGATTAAATATCCTTATTACAAACAAATAAACTTTTGAGTCGAAGAGCTTCACCAAAGACATAATGAAGAACTGTTTATAACATAGGACAAAAGTGACTGCCACTATTTATCAATTTCGTGCTTAATCCTCAACTTGAAAATATTGATGACCGTATTTATTATGCTCAGTTAATCATTTTCTGCAAAAATATTGCACAGCTACGTAAGTAAAATCTACCTACATTGAGGAGATAGCTGAATGGTCAACAGTTTTTGAAATTACCAATTTGATTCATCCGAATTTTACCGGATACATACCCTGAAGCATGGACTTCCTTCGGTATAGAACGAACGACTAACTCATACTTTTTCACATGCAAAAATATGGCATACTGGGTATCTTTGACTCTTTACAAACCAATATCTCTTCAAGAAATCACCATCAATCTGCCATAACGTTTCCAAAAATAATCAAAGAATGGCAGGACGACTTGTAAACAAAGTAGATGTATCATGAGAACCTAAACTTCCTCTGAAAATTTCGCTCGCTTTCCTGCTTTACAATACGTACTCACGGGAGCCTAAACATAATCATATCGCAATAAATCCCCTTTACTACATTACGGACGCATGGCTTGCTCCTTTTGTCCCCGAGTTTACAATTCTTCCCTTTTTATTTCCCTCCTTGCGAGCACCCACTCTTATCACCCTCACTCCTTCGGCTTATCTCCTTCCTCTCCCACTCCTACCTTCGCATTACCTCATTTCCCTAAGTCCTTCGATGTCTCTCCCCTTTCATCTCCTCCGCCTTTCTTCCCACCTTTATCCTCCTCCGCCTCTTCCAAACGGCTAATATCCGGAGGAGTGGGACGCATCGGCACGGAGGCGAACGGGTGGAAGGGGATTCTTACGAGGGAGACCTCCACCTCCCCGCTAATTCTCCCGGGCCCTACCCCCATACCCTAACTCATCCCTTCCCGACTTTCCGAGGTGATTAACGTGTTTGGGGGGTGGCAGCGTGGGGGATGAAAGAGTAAAAGGGAAGAAGGAACCCCGGGATTCTTAGTGATCCTGGGGGTGAGAGGGGAGCTAGTTTAAGGGTTTTCAAAGGGAGGGGGTTGGGATTCCGCTTTGAGAGGAAGGGGACCGCAAGTTGAGGGATGACGGGGGTGGACTCTGGATGGAGGAATGAGAGGAGTTAAGAGGGCTGCATGTGCACGAATAATGGGGAGGGGGTTGGGGGGAGGGAGCGCAGGTTCCACGGGAGAAAGCTCTCGCTGTTTGCCTCGAGATGTAATGAGGGCCGTTAAAAGGTATTAAAAAAAATGAGGAGTAAGGCGATAAACGGGGATTTTAAAATAAATATCAGTTTTTGCTTAAGTGCGTTCCGGGGGAATTTTAGGCGGGGGCTGGAGGGATCCAGACGGTAATCGGCTTATAAGTTCGCGAAGGCATGAAGAATCAATTACTAAATTGCCAATCACGGAATTAAATTTCGTGCGACGGTATTGCGAGATGCAGAGTTTATTAATATTGCTGCGGAGTGGTGATTCCGTATGTGAGAGGGAGAGGAACGTATGGGTCACATACTCTGATTAACAAGTATGGGAAATGGAAATGTTGGAATAAGGGGTCTTTGGGAAGCTTCATATGATGACAAGTCTTTGGAATACAAATATATGCAACGCCAAACCCATTTCTCACAAACGTTACTTACTTTGCTATATTTTATCTCGAAATGGATTAGTTTGATCAATGGTATCAACTCTCGCTTTTCCATTATATATTAAATCGGAAAAGTGTAAAAAAGTAGTCAAATAAAAAATTACCCATTAGTATTAGTGATACAATTCACCAATAATTGGTATGAATTCTGAATGTAGAAGGTTTTCTGACTATAAGGGTATCATTTGGTGAGTATAACATTGAAGTATGCTTTCAATTTGAAAATGAAACAAAAAATGCTTTATGATAGCAATTAAAATCTAAGTGAATCAGAATACACATGAGGTAAAGAAAAGGAATATCAAATATCTCAACTGGATACGACTACAACCGATTAAAGCGATATAGTGTCCTTTATTTTTAGTTATTCAGATTTCAGATGAATATGGATACTTCAAAAGATCATCAGTAGCATCCATCCATTCTTATTGATATGCGTCATACTATTTTAAAGATCTTAGGCAACGGCAAGGTTTATCTGAAAGGGACTTTTATTGGTGGCACAATTTAATTCAACTTCGATCAGAAGTACTTCCAAGTAATTTTGCTTTCGTTTTTTCCATCTATTTACGTCAGGAAGATATGTTTACTACCCTAAGGATATTTTAATATAAAGAGGAAGATTTTGATACTGAATGGATTCACTTTTATTGAATTTATGGTTAATACCTTTCACTAACATTACCACTTTATAAGTGGTTTCTTCTCCTTGTCTTGAGCCATACTGGCATCAACACTGTTTTCTAATCTGCTCTTATCAAAGTATGCTCAGAATTATTCACAGTCAGTTAATTTGAGGTTGTTCACTATCGAATTTAGGAAGCAAAAATTAAGAAGCAAAAATTACGAAGCAAAATAAATGGTTCGAAAACATATAAAGGAAGAAAGATTAATAATTTCGTTATTGATATACTTCTGTACATCAATAACAATAACTAAGTATTTATAGTGAATAGCAAAATAGCTTTGGTGGCGTCGAAGTCATCAATTATTAATAAAGAACTAATTAAAATCTCAGCATATTATGGAGGTAGGTTGATTTGATTTCGCTTTGGGTTGTAAGACGTAGTAATATAGATAGAAACAAGACCATTGTATTTTTGGTATTTAATTGTCAAGTGGTATTATTTGAGTTCGTTTTAATAAATGTGGCTATGGTTGATAAAAGTGTATATATATCACAGTTAAAAATCAGCACGTTTAATATTAAAATGTTATATCTGCATTATAGCAACATCACTTTGTGATTGATATTGATAGAATATTCTTTCGCATATATGATATTCTGATAAATCTGTTAATACCCAGCAATGAAAATATACCTATTATACACTACACCCATTTAATGAAAATAAACCAGCGATAGAGCAAACTAGCGTTGACCCGAGTATACCGCGAGACTGAAAACACAAACATTGGCAAACGGAGGGAACGTAGCGAGAGACGTCGTCTCCCTTACTAAAATAGAAGCGGATAAAAATGTGCGGAGGCATTGGAAGGAAGAGGAGAACATTGAAGCGAATGAGTCTCAGGTGCTGGAGGGGAAGACAGAGAGAAACTCGGCAGAGAGAGGAACCTTTTCTGTCGGGTTGCTTAGGGGGCGATGGCAAAAGTCCTCAGCGACTTAACTCGTGCCTCGCAAAACCCCTTGTGTTAGCTCTCGAGCCGACCCCGTTCGCTTGCGGTCCAAAGTGGAATCGGTACGTCACTAGGACTAGTGGAGTGGGGGAACACCGGGAAATGACGTCGCGGAAGACGTGGGAGGGAATTCGCCACCGCAGTTCGGCATTATCGGCGAAGGTGGAAATTAATCCCTCAGAAACAACAAGGGGCCTTCCGCACAAAGCTAGAAAGGCATTGGTGGAATGAGGTGGAAAGACGGCGAGTGGGTGGGATTTCGACCAGAAGGCTTCTGCGGGAGAACGCTCGGGGGGTCGGAGTCGCGAAATTCTCTCTCCCTGTCTCTCCGTGAGGCAAATGAAGGATGAAGCCTCTGGTAGAAGAATGACGGAGTGTACTCTGTCTCGGGATGACTCCGACGTCTGGACGGGATTGGTTTAAAGGTTGGAGAGCTTGTGTTTGAGGAGTACTCCGGTTGGGCCGCTGTTTTCCGGGAAATAAGCATTCCTTTTGTGTCGACCTGCGGTTCTCCCTGTTTTCGGAATGGTTCTAGTGGCAAAGATGCTTAGATGCACAGGAATATGCTAATTTTCAGTCTAGTTTTTTCTAGAAAAATTAGTGGAAACATTTTTAACTGGATGATAATGGTAGACATTAACCGTTGTGGACACTACTAAATTTCAATTTTCAATGATTTTGAATAGAATCAGTGGTTACCCTAGGAATCTAGTAAAACCAATACCAAGGGGAAAATATTACTAACGATTTATTTATAAATAGAGAGAATAGAATAGATATGGAGGAATTCGCGTGATTCGCAATGTCTTTCTAAAAATATTTATGGAGACATTTGAAAATGGATCAATGACAGTAGATATTGACTCTTACGAAAAGTAACTTTAAATTTTCAATACCTTTGAATAGATAAAATCTTAACGAGCGTGATATAGAGGGTTACCCGAACCTAAGAAGTTAGTAAAACCAAAAGTAAGGAGAAACATTACTTCGTTTTCTGTGCATTTAAAGGGAGTAGCATTGATTAATAAAATACAATTCTAACGAGAACCTAAGGCAATCAAATTTAAGCCGCAACTTCCCTGTAGTACGTAATGGCAGTAATAGTAAGATACTTAGATCAGGTAAACTCAATTATTTTCCAACTGGCGGGGCACTTAACACCAGTGCGACTAACAAATCTATTAAATGAGGTTCTAGCAAGTTGAAAACGCTCTAAATTATTTTTTTATCAATTAAATTCTCAAATATAGTGCTTCACCGAATAAAAATCATCAAAGAGCTTCAACGTCATTCATCAGCAAACTAAATATTCGCAAAATTTGTATTACGTCAATTAGGCTAAAAAATTTCAGCACATTGATGGCACTAGTCCGTTTTGAAGAAATAAGGAAGGTTAACAAATATACCAAAAATAATACGTCCAAATAAATGTGAATTTTGTTCAGAAAATCGTGAAATTTTACACTCTGTAGCTAATGGTGAAAAAGGTATCAGGATATAATAAGTGATTTAATGCTCATCATGGAAAATAAGTAAAGTATGTGTAAGTTCATGTAAATTTTGGATTATTCAGAATATCCGAAAAGTTTAGCGTTACAAGCAAACTTCACAACAGGCAGCCCAATAAAGCTGTTTGATCATAAGTAATTAGATTCCTAAGAATAACGCAAAGGTAATCTAAGTCGTTTCCAAAGAAGATATATGTGAAATATCATACAACACGAGGCATTCCTTCTTTCTCCGTACCTGGTTCTAGGAAAAAATGAAACGAGAGGACAGAGGACTTGACGCAAGGAATATGAAAAAAAACGTCTTCGTTGGCATCCTCGAAACATCATTCCATCTCTGCGGAATTCTTTCATAAGGAAAGGTGCGAGGCAAATATTTATTTCTGAAAAGAGATGCCGAAGTTTTTATTGAGGGAAAAATGTGGATCAATGAAGCGGAAGGGTTTAGAGAAAGGTTCTTCGGGTGAAACGGGGAGGAATCGAAGCGTGAGCGTTTTTACGAGGCGCAGTCTTCAGAAGAGATATAGCGGAGAGCAATGGGGCGATCCCTACTGCGCTGCGGCGCGTGCGACACTAACGTCTGCGTAAGTCGAGAGGACGACGGGAAAGAGCCTTATGCCCCCCATCTGCAGAAACAGGGATTTGGTTGCAAAGCGGTCTATAAAGGAATGGGACTCGTCTAGCAATGAGTAGGCCCACGTCACTGAAGCAGTAAATAATCTTCTTATCGAGTAAACTCACGGAATTAATTCGTGAACTTTCGCTATACAGTGGTACCTCGAGATACGACTTTAATTCGTTCCAGAATCGAGCTCGAAAGTCAATCGGCTCGTATCTCAAACGAATTTCTCCCATTTAAAATAACTGAATTCGATTTAATCTGTTCCGGACCTATGAAATATCCCCAAACCATAGTAAATTATGAATAAAGATATGTTTTTAATTATCAAATAAACATGTATAATTAACAAATACATAACAAAATATGAAATAAAGAAATAAAAGAGTCATTTAGCATAATAGTCTTACTTTGGAGACAGACGAGTGCGGCTAACGAAGGTGAACGGCGAGAAGAGGGGAGGGGGGAAGTGATGCAGGCACTCTAGACACGTACGTAAACGGCGCTTTTTTAGAACTTATAACTATTTTCGTAACTTTAAAACTAAAACTACACTTTCCTTATTTCAAATGAAAGAAAAAGCTTAAAACAATGCACTTAACTTTAAACTTAAACTAAGCTTAACATTTACGTAAATTTAATTTTCACTTGTTTTTGCCTTCTTGGCTGCACTTGGCTTGGAAACACGGCTCGTATCTCGGATTTGGGCTCGTATCTTGAACGAAAATATGGCCCGAGCTCCAGCTCGTATCTCAAAAAACTCGTATGTTAGGCTGCTCGTATCTCGAGGTACCACTGTATTAAGAACAGATTCTGCTATGGAGGGTGAAAGAATTATGTCGATGGTGTTTTCTATAGGACTAAATTATGCTACTAGTAATGTCGTATTAAACACTATAGGGAAGTTCTTTGGACTCGTTTAAGATGAAGAAAGTAAGCGAGCATTTTATACCATAAATGAATTTTATTGCGATCATTGATGAGTTACCGCAGTATGACTCTAAGACTCCATCATGGAAGACGTATCAACTATAACTATCGCGGAATGAATTTCTTTAAATGTCGACTCGGCTTTTTAGTACCTTCACTTCAGAGAAATTTTTAGTACAGCATTATCTGCTACTAGATAGAATTTAATACAGATTGTACACTAATTATACGTCTAAACTCGAAAATAATGGAAAAACAGTAAAACAATCACTACCAAAAACTTATCTGCAAGTTACGATATGATGTTAATAAAGTGACAGCAAGTAAATAGTTTGATATTGTTATCAATCACAATCATCTTCTAAGACCTTGCATGGATGAGTTTTTCGTATTCTTTTAACTAATAGGGGACATTGATGCCCATTTTTAATGCTAACATTTCGGGAATTTCCTCCATATAAAAGAACAGGTTGATTCAGACAGCGACGGAAATATCCTTGATAAATTCATTTAGAAAGTTAATGGACCAAGAAAGGAAAAGTAGGAGCAAGTTTCGATCATGATAGTATTAATAGGAAATTTGATTAACTTAAATTATAACCTAAAAATATCCAACGCAACGCCGGAGTTCCGGGTTTGTATTCTGGTTAAAATACGGATATTAGTGTTCCTGATTTGAAAAAGGTTAACAGAGAGAGTGGTTCCTGAAGAAGTAAATATTTCAATATTATTATAATAATCATCTATAAAATACTAGTGGTGGTTATTTCTGCACTCACTATTTTTTATTCAAACTTCTAACTGAAAATATCGTGGTCAATATTTTCCAATGTCCAGCTATCAAAAGTTTAGTTTAAGATAATCCAAAGATAAGTTTAAAATATTCTTAACTCCCAACTGTGATTCATTTCTTTCGTCAGCTTTCGTGTTATTGAAGGTAGCCGTAAAGGCAGAAAGAATCCAAATAGTTGAAAGAAGGCTTTGTTCATTTATGCATGCACCTTTATTCACGCTAATTTTTGATGTTATAGGCACCATTTAAAAATCAAAGCACTCAAGGAATTTCAGAGAGGACTTCACGAGTGACAGAGCGTACTTAAAGCCATCACGTAACATCTCGATTAACGGTTCGCCCAGGCAGAAACCGCAGTTTGTGCCGCTTCATTAACGTAGTACCTCCTATTCCGGATCATAAGCAAGTACACGACCCGGCTTTATCGCACAGAAAACATACACATCAATTTCATCCCTCTCTCCCCCCCACGAACTTCTTCTCCCGTCTCTTCTGACAGTCCCGCCAAACATCCTACTCTGGCCCCATTGTTTCCCTCTCTCTCATCTCGGGACGAAAATGACGTGACGTCAGAGGGCGTCTCGACGGAGTGGTTGGCAGAAAGAACATGGGAAACGGCCTCCACCCCCTCTCCTATTCCTCCCCATTTGCGCCCAACATTTCTTCTCTTTCTTTCTCTTTAGGTATTCCCTTAGAAAGTCCCCTCCCTTCGCCTCGCTCGTGGAAATAACGAGTGCGAGGTCGTGTGCAGCGCTGCATGGCGAAGCAGTGACGCTGTACGGGAACATAGAGTGAAATAGGTGAGGGCATGAAGAAAAGGTGACGGAATGGGAGAGATAAGACTGAAAGAAGGAGGAGATGGGATAAGATACACATATGCATATAAATGGAGAAAAGATGAATTGATAGTAACGAAGATACAGTGACAAGAAATGACAGGTATGAATATTGAAGATATAGAGGTGCTGGAACCATGAAACCATTAAATTTTAAAGTAATTGGCAATAATTAAAACTAGATGATAAATAAAAAAGACGAAGTTAATTATTAAGCAGTTAAAATAAAAACGCTGGAAGATTGAGAAATTAATAAAAAAGAGATGATTTAATCACCTTTGATTTACTTAACGTTAATGAACCTATTTTTGTAATAGTTCATTAAAATATGTCCAAGTTGTGTATTAGCTTAATGTAATAGTTTACTGGCTAAATATAATGCAAATTGTTTGTTCAGAATAATGTTTGGTCTCATTGATTCTAAATAATGGCAAAATAGTAGAATTTTCTAAAACCGTTTACATAGTTGTGTTTTGAGAAAATCCAAACCCAAAAAATTCTCACTTATTCGCGATAAGTTTCTAATCATCTTTACTCCAGTCCGTGATAAGAAGACATTGAAAATATTTTCTCTTGGACGTAAGTAAAACGTGAGAGAAAAATCGCTGTGTACCAAGCTAGTATGTTGTATACACAACAAAAATTTTAATCAATACGTAGAAAAATATGTAAAATTAAGCGTAAAGATGAATAAATACATAAGTAACGAGAAGAAAGATGAAAAAAATAAAAAAATACAAAAAGAAGGATTTCTCTTTGTTATTCTTGTTCTGTTGAGAGCTCAGTGATGTACAAATCTCACTAATAGAATTGTTGTATGATTTCTTCAATTGTATTGAATTTTTGTAATCGTTGTAAATCTGTATTAAAATGTAGCGATCTTCACTGATAATTTACGGAAACTATTGTTGGTTATCGAATAAGAAATACACAATTTTCATCCTACGGAAATATTGTACAGATAAAGACAAAACCTTGAGAATAAATTTAAAGAACAAGGAAAAGTTGAATTCTTTCGTGAAAAGGAACGATTCTGAGCGTGTCAAAGGAAAGAGTCGGAGTTAGTGGAAAGAAAGAAGCAACGGGTGTATGTGAAGATGCGAAATGTGAACTCCCTGAAAGGATGCGTACAAAGAGATACAAAAGGGCTGAAAATAGGACGGCCTCTATTCTCGATTGTAACCTTTCTATGGGATATATGGGATATATCTGGAGCATTGATAAAAAAATTTAAGGAGATGTTTCGACTCTGTACTTCCATGCGTATTCAATTACCGATGCTCGACAGTAGTATTAGCTGTTGTCAATGAATACTCTCTTAGTTGGTAAATATTTTGAACTTCATCTGCGAAGTGGAGGTAAAATTGGTGCAGAAATCACGTTTGTCGATCGTGGAATGAACAATAAGAGGAATTCCTGGAAAATTCGCTATTAACCCTGGAATTTATAGACTTGCCCAATACTTGTTGGGTAAGGTGAAGGGTGTAAAAAAACGATAAGAAATGAATGTAAGAGAATTGTGTCAATCTAAATATATAATCTGGGATTTATACATTCATTCTCTCAGAACCTCACATTCACTACCTGACATTATAACTGCACTTCTTTTAAAAATACCTTTTATTTTGGTGGACGATTCCACTTCGCGCATGAAGTCCTCATTTTTTATGATGATTCCTGAAATTTCTTGTATGGAATTTAATGTCTCCAAAGTTTACGGTTCATATTCAGCATTGATCCAGCATCTACTTCATATTACGCCGTAAAGTTATGCAACCTTGCGTTAATTTTATGTATCGCTATTTCAGAAGATTTTAGGAGTTTAAAAACACTATAATTATGAGTTGCCTTTATATTTGATGTTATAATCTTTAGTAGCGTTCTGTTAAACATTTGCTCATCGTGATTCTATTAAAAAAAATAAAATGGATGCTCGTCCCGATTTCTAGTCGTAATCCCGCAACATAAATCCAAGCATACTAATTTCATTACATTAAATATAAGGAACATTAAAATGATATACATTGTAAGCCTACGTAAACTCGGAACAGTTTATACGGTTTGAAAAGTACTTACACCGAAAAGATACCGCAAGTATTGAGACCAAATAGGAATTAGCTCAGATGCTACACGAGCTCGTACGTGAACGTATTTCCCGATAAAATTACCCAAACAACTCTTCAACGAGGCTCGCGAAGTATCTAGTTTGCACATTTTCAAAAGATTACCACATCGCAAACAGAGAGGAGAGTAGACGAGAAAGCATCTCTGATTAAAATTCCCTTTCGATTGAGAAATTTCGCATGAATATATGGCGCAAAGACACGCCTGGGCTCGAATACATTTTTGTTCGCGGCAATTCTCATTCCTCCCAATCTCTGCTCCCTCGGAACGCGAGGGAAAGAAAGAAAATGTTAAACAGAAGAAAATGTGGCATAAGCGAGTGACGTGTGTGTGGGAGAAGGGTACGGTAGTTGACTGTTCGGAACGCGTTGTCTTCTCCCTCCCTTCCAATCCACAGCGTTGAAGGGAGGCCTCCTCTCTCGGGGATAAAAAGACCGCGATATTAAAATAGAAAAGCTTGTTGCGAATTTTAATATCTTTCCTCCCAGCATTCCATGCCCCGCTTGCGTCCTTCTCTCCCTGCTCCTCTTTCAGCTTCATCTGCCGATTACCTGTCCTATTTGCTCTCTCTTTTTCGCACTTGCAGTTTTTTCATCTTGTAATTGCAATGCTTGTTACTGATGGAAGGATGGGTTGAGGAGCAACCAAAATTTCACCATTTTTTTCTCCGTTTTACGAGCAGATAGTCGGTATGGAGGGGTGTAAACCATTTACGAGCTTGTCGATCGATTTTTCTAGGACTAGAAATGCGAATACGTTTCCTTAAAAGTTTAATGTGATTTTGTATCAACAGCTGTGACTATGTCTTTCTCTGTAAAGTTTTATTCTGATAAATCACCAACATTATTGGTTAAAGGAAAGTCTCGAAGAATTGAATCATACTAAGATTAGTTAAAGATCAAATCTATAGATATTTTTGTGAAACCCCATCACGATAAAAGAAAAGGAAATGAAATTGTAATTACCACTTATGGATCAACATATGAATACAGCGGAAAAATTAATTTTCCTATATTTATTCCTTTTTTATGATGCACATTATTGTTCGGAAATAGTTTAAATACGTAAATTTATAGGACAGCACACTTTTTGATGACAAATTTATCACCCATTAAACAATCAAATGATAAAAATGATTGATAATAAAGATACATGGTAACCATATTAATATATTCGTATTCTACCATTGTAGATAGATATCGTTGCTATTGTTTCTTGAAATTTAGAAGACAAATTGGTGCTGCTTCTTCGAATTTTAGCATAAGTTAAGTGATCGTAATTACTGCACCTATAAAAAAGGAGGCATATATTGATTTGACGTATTTTTGGAGATATTTTTCAAACGATATAGATATCTACTATGACAGGACTATGTCACAGTGCTGTATATCAACCTTAGGACTGGTAACAAAAATAAAAAAATGTGCTACATTGAAATTTAGCACCAGTGATATGATCGTAGCTAGACACATGGAGGGGTATTGTATTGATTTTAAGTATTTTGGTACTATTCTTGAATATATACAGATATCCACCAGTACTAAGTAGCGACCTTATGGAAGGTTGTCAAATGTATGACCATCCTAGAGATATGAAAAAGGATTCAGATATGCCCTCTGAGGAAGACACATAGCCTATCGTTAACCACCTAGCCACTGCAATATTTCTCTGGAGAAAATATTTTTCCTAATTTTGCCAATTCATGCCTCACCTTCTCCCGTCTATTCCCTTTCCTTACCTCTCCCGAAAAAATACCGCCTTCAATTTATCATCCCTCCCGCTAAAGAACGCCTCTCTCTAAGGCCTAACCATGAGTGACGTGACCTGAAAAAAATAATAATCCCCCCAGCTTAAGGGAGGAGTGGGTGTAAGTGGGTGGGAAAGAAAATGATGAAAGATTTAGGGGGAGAGACGAGGAGACAGAGAGGATGTTATCCGGGGATAAAAGAGTAGTGTAGCGGAGTTCGACGGGATAGGGAGATGGATTGGATGAAAATTGCATTACGTTCCGAATTTCGGTTACCTGCGATGGAGGAGAGGTTTCCGTGAGACGAACGCTCTCGATTCCCATTGGAGTTCCGCGCATCCGCGGTAAATAATCAGCCATCGAAATAAAATGAAACAGAGTGCTAGACTGCAATACATGGCGGTTGAGTCCTAGGAGATGGGTCTCGGAAATAAGAAGTTATATATATTGCTATCGATTAGGTGGGGTAACAATTGCTGATGAAGTCATGAAGGAGGAAATATCTTCAATGACTTATTGTTAGTACGTTATTTCGAGTGCTCCAACAACAATATGACCGGACAACTCAATAACATTCTTTTTCTACTTATGCTCCGAATTAGATGTTTGGTACGAATTAAAATATTTTTTTATCTTAGATATTTTGAAAATTAATGTGTTCTATCCTCACTTCGTGGAATGCAGTATAAACCGTGTTAAATAAAACTAAAAAATAAATAAAATAAATAAAATAAATAAAGTAACTTCCACAAATATATTGAATATACGAGCATCATGAATTAAATCGGGGGATAGTGTCCACATAAACCTAATGCTCATTCAGTATTGACATGTAAAAAAAGGTTGAAAGCAATTCATTTGTCATTGATTCCGCAAACATAAATAAAACATTTTATATACTCCATCCATAATGGAAGAACAGAAATTAGAAAATGGCAGTTAATGAATTAAAGGTTTGCGAACTCCCCAGAGGCGTCCTTGTCAGCGTTTCGTACCTAGGTTTACATTCGTTCTGAAAACTACGAAAAGTTCCTGATTTCCGACGTTCTAGGAATATTTTAATTAAAACGTAAGTAATTTGGTACTTTCCGTTTCCAGAGCTGGTAGAAACTATAGGGAACGCAGTCAAAGACGCTTTTGGACCATATTTTAAGGTCTTACTTATCCTATTTGTAGCCACCACATGACAATATAAAAGCTGATTCGACAACAAATTAACAACAAAAATGAATTAAATGTGAAGAATGAACACCAAAACCAATCAGAAGAAAATCATTAAAAATATGCTAATTTTATAATAAAATGACATATCAAAGTGATACATTCATTTATAAGATGGGTCTGTCACCCGACGTCATTGACGTCATGAAAAACGAGAAATACTATTTTTATATGAAAAACTACCAGGTATAATTTTTCCAAGAGCTCGAACTAAGTTTGACTGAATTATTTAAATGGGAATTTACCCTCTTATATGTAAATATACCATATTTCAAAATTCTATTTCAGATAAGTAAGGATATCCGAAACTGTAATATTTGATCAGAATAAGTCCTTGAAAATTCCTATACCAGTTAAAATGCATTATTATGAACATTAAGTTATTGTTAAAATTTCTTCGACAGCTTAGGTCATTTCGCACATTGGCTCCCACCGGGAATTGACCCCGGAACGCTTTCACCAAAAGTAAACTCGCTGTCCACATGACTATCCGGGAGCCCACGAGCGTAAAAGTCAATGAATAATTTAAATCAGGACTCAAGTATTTGAAATATTTTTTTAGTTCAAATTCCTAGGGCTCAGAAAACGTGAATTAATTAACTCAATTCAAATAAAAAGGACTCAACAAAAAATGTAATGAAATGACTCGAGATGCATTTTACCCAGAGGAATCATAAGTAACAAAGTGTCCGGAAAACATAGAGAAAATCAATGGAAAAATGAAAAACTCACTTAGTAAAAATTCCACAAAAATATTTTTGTGGAATTTTTACAAAGTGAGTTTTTCCATTGATATGGAATTCCACCAAGTAACGGCTTCTACTATTGATTATAGAGAAAATCATAACTAAAGCTGTAATGACAAAATATATTGCAAAGCCTAGAATCGGCCTTTTATATTCCTACATCGTAATTGGAGACAACTATCCTGTTTTTAGCAATAATCAGTTTGATACGTACGCATATATTAGGACTTATCGAGAATTGTTTTTCGAATATAATTGAGATAGTTTTGAGATAACAATTTAGAAGGACCGTATAGAAGGTAGTGTTTGAAGAAATAACTGGAGTGGAGGGATACCAAGAACCTCATAACTCCTTAATAAACGTAAATATTGCGCATCAGAGAAGGACTGGATCAAAGAGGAGGGAAAAAATTGTTTTTTAATGGTTTCCGAGAAGAGAAAGATGACAAAAAGCGACTCAAGAGGAATGATGAAAGCAGCCTTACAACCAAGTGGAGGAAGGAATGTAGTACGAAAAATGTATCCATAACGATGAAGTTATATCAGTCTCCAGAAAGAGGGAAGAAAGCCTAGCCTAGTGCAGATCAGTTCTAGCTGTATCAATGAAGCAAATAAATCTACCAAGGAATTTTAATAAATTTCTCTTATACAATATCGAAGAATTCCGTGTTCCAATTTTATCGTACCGTAGGTTGTATCCCTATTCTAGGTAAATTTACTTTTAAAGTACAAAAATACGGAATTGCTAATCATAATTTTGATGTATTTTAAATGATAATATTGTAGGTGAACGATGATGAGAAATTATCTCTTTATCACTATTACTGATAACATCACACAAAGCTGAACTTCAGTAATACAGATATATATATCTTTGGAAGATGTTAAATTTATATTAAATCATTTATTTATAAGTGTACTATATTTTTTCTAGTGATTACGATTAAGATTGTATATGAGCCATACTTGAAATAAACTACAAAAAATTTAAAAAAGTAGAGATGCATACGCTTGTATTTGATGCAAGAGAGATCAGAGGAAATATTTCAAGTAATCTAGTAACATTACTTATCATGGCAATTATTCATAATTCTTCTACGTATTCGACTATCAATTTCTCGATGATAAACGCATCATAATGAATATTTTTTTCGTGATAGCTTCCTTCACGCAAGCATAAAATGAGACTTAAAAAATATGAAAATCTCATTTTAACAACCTGAAAAAAATCCGTCTTCAGAGGAACAGAGATAATGAGCACACGATTTTTAAATCAACTTATTTACTTGAAATGAATGATCTGTTTTTCAGCTTCAGAATACTTTCTAGAAATTATAAAATAAAAATCGTTTAATTAAAATAGATATTTTAAGATAATTAATGGAAATATACTATAGAAAAATGGTCAGAATAAGGAGTTTCGAAGAATATAGTACAGCAGGATAATCTTTACAAGGAAGATCTAATATTATTTTTTTAGCATATCGCGCGGGAAACTTTACGTTGAATAAAATATTCTGCCTTATTCTTCAATCGTTGAATGTCGCACAGAATAACAAATATGAACGCCTTATCCCGTCACTCTTGTCGTCACCGTGTGTGATACGCATATTTCTCGAACAATTTCCTCACAAACTGAGCACTTTTATGCACAAGGAAAAGAAAATCTCGTTTGAAGTCTTTCCCATAAAAAGAATCTTCACTCCCTATTCGGAATCTCTCATTCGTAAGTTCACAACTATTACGATTCAAGAAATATTGATGGGGTTTTTATTGATTTTGGAGATCTATAATAACAGCGGAATGCAACTTCCATCTTAAGTATCTGATTCATTCATGACATTTCACGGAAATACGTAATTTATTTCCATAGGATATTTTGCGTTATTAATTCAGAAGGATTTAAAGATAAGTGTTGAAATGCATATAAAATTAGTAAGGAAAATAAGAGCAGGGCAAGGTATTAACTTACACAAGGTGAAAACTTGTGTAGTGAAAACAGAAAAGGGCATTTAAATAGAGTTCTTTCTTAGGTAAAAGCTGAAGTAAAATAGTCGATTGCTGTTCTGCTTCAATACAATATTTACTGCTATTATGCTTGCATGTTCTCCGTCACCCTTTAAATTTTTACGATGCTTTAAAAAATAACTTTTCTATTCTCCTTTTGTGCTTGGTTTCATACTAGGTCAGTGTATTAGAGAATCATAGGGAAATAGATGCTCGTGAATTTGTCCACTTAACTATTCCTTACCGATAAAAACTATGCAAAGACCAGCCGAAACGTTGGTGTTAACATAAGGAATTAATTCCATTAGTTTTCAGAGAACAATTATCGCAATACTACGCAAGACACAGATGGAATTATAGGAACAGAATGATGCTAGAAAAGGTCCTGTCTGAAGTTTGGATTACGTGTTGACAGCAAATAGAAGTCTGAAAATGACTAAAGAATAAAATCATGTTCAATTGGGGGAATGAAATCATATAAATCTACCAATTTAGGTGGTAGAGAGACCATACCAGTCTAACCCCTCCAATTGGTTTATAGAAATAAATAAATAAATTTGGGATGAATAAGGTTCAGGGATGCACCCAAACATTCGTTTCTTTCAGAAATTGGTGTATTTCATCAGACAGATACGAAGGCTCCGAAGTGGCAAACGGAAATTTCGCCACGATCTTCGGATTTAGGAATCCGGAGGTTGGTTTCGGTCGTCTAGCATTCCTGGCACCGATCTACCCTGTGGGGTTAGGGAGACGGTTGTTAAAACCTCTTGTGAGCAGCTCGCGTGTGTTGCACTTGTGTTGGGATGAGAGAAAGGGAGAAGGGGTTGCCGTCCCTTGTGTTCCCTGGGCGGAAAAAGAGGGTCTCCCACACCAGCTCCCATGGGTGTGTCTATGCAAACGCACACGCAGGAATAAAAAAAACAACTCGAAGGACTTGTGCGTACGTGGGATTGCGCTCACCTGACGCGTTGCTTTGCAGTCTCTTTCCGCCTCTCTCTAGGGAAGCGATGGAATTATTAAAACGCTTTTACCCTCGAACACAAAGCTTTCGCAGGGAATTTCTCTCTCACTCTCTTAGGCGATGGCACTCGAATCAAATCCACTCCAACGCGCGATCCATGATTGAAAGAAGGCTTTTCTTTGAGTTCGTAGCGCCGCTGGGAAATGCTCGCTCGCCAAGCGCTGTCCATCGCGAGGAAAGGATGAGGGGAGAGGTTAAGGCGAAAATCGTGATTATGAATGGGATGAGTGGGAATTAGTAGAACTAAGGATTTATCCTAGAAAAATTAGTTTAAGTAGCTAAAAAGTGGAGATTTCGAATTTGCATTTCCTGAAAGGTTTTAAAATTTAACAGGATATAACTTTTGATTAATTAAGCGTTATCTCAAACTTTAAATCGATAAAATGAATACAAATAATATTTCTAGGTCCAAAAACATTTATGATGCTTAAGCAGTCATGAGGTTTTGGTTTAGAGCAGAATAATTCTATGGAATGTTTTCTACTGGGTCTGATTTTCTATGAAATGATGTTACACCGTGCTTACCATCTCAGTATCTGAAGCAACCTTTTCCAAATTGCTCAATTTAATCTATTCACTTTTGTGCACAGGAATGCCGTGAGCTCTACGAAAATAATATATTTTGATCAACATGTGAGTTGAACGTCGTTGTAATGTAATGTATGTTTATAAACAATTATTGCAAATTGTTGATCCTTTGCCTAATAATTAAAATTATTTTAGTTTTAATATTGTATTGTGTATTTGTATAGATATAACTTTGAAATATTGTTTAAATTTATTGTAAATTTAATGTGATATATACTGCGAGTTAACGTCGCCATCAGCCCTTGCGACTAAATGAGGGAGTATTATATAATATATAAATTAATTAAATTTTCACCCAAATATAGCAAACTGGAACAATTATTATACATTTGAATAGATTATTCAATATCGTGGAAGTCTAGTACTGTGCTTCTCTTTGAAGGTCGATTCCTATTTCCCTTGAAAGTTCAGAATGGAAAAACCTCATCAAATTCGCGCAACGACGTAATATACGCATTTCAGAAAAGGCGTCCATCCTTACCAGAACATAAACCAAAGAAATAACATCTCTCGCGATGAACCCGACACCTATTTGCATCTTCTTGTTAACCCCACTTAGGAATTTGTCCCCGCATCACTAAGACGACAAAGACGCGATTTCCCCAAGAAAACGGCGGCCACTGCGACTCCTTCCTCGGGTCCGACACACAGGGACGGCGAGAGGGAAAACACAAGAAAAAAGGGAAAAATAAACGTCCTTTTTCTCTCTCCTCAAGCGTTAGTCGGGCGGAGGGTTGGAAAAGGGCTTAAAAGAGGCGAGAAGGAGAGAGAGCGCTGGCAAAAAGAGCAGAGGGAACAGAACAAAAGAAAGCGGCGAAAACGGGAGAAAAGAGCGCGTCTCGCTTGAAGACGCCGCTCTCGCGGGGAGGGAGAAAGACGCTGCCGCGCTACAAAAGGACAAATCTCGCTGTTTATTTTTCTTCCCTTCCTTTGAAAACAAAAACTCCCCAGAACTCCTCACTTACCATTCTTCTTATTACGGCGGCCGTGCGCGTGCTGCCCTCCCGTGAGAGAAAGGACACTGACTACTTTTCCTCGGAATCCTTAAGGAATCCCTTGCGTGACTTTTTTCCCTTCGAAATTACGAGATCTTTATTTTCTGGCGCGTAAAAATGATTAAATTACGACCGGTGTGGAGAAAACCAGATATAATGAATAAAAAGAGGGAAAAAGATATTTAAAAAAGGGATTATTATTTGAAGAAAAGGATAAATTACAGGTGTACGCGCAAAATGTATTTTCACTCCTTTAATAATCTATGGCTGAAGAAAATTAAGTGACTTTTTTCCCTACAAAACAACTTTGGTATTGAGGTTATTTGGCTTCCATTTTGTTAAATATTGCATTTATTCCATCTTTGAATGTCATCACTTTCATCCGATAAATGTGAAGGAAAATAAAGAAATAATTGAGGTTCTAAGAAAATGATAAAATGAAGGAGAACTTATTGGAGTTTTATTTCCCTCCATTTAGTAATGAAACTGTCTTAAGGATAAATAAAATTAAGCTATGCTTTCCACAACAAACAGCTTCTTGAGTTTAATATTATTTAACTTGCAGTTCGTTAAATATTTAATTTCTTTCAGCTTTGAAAATCACGGCTTTTACCAGAAAAATATCTGCCTATCTTTAGGACGTGACCTTTAATAAATTTCCCGAGGAGGGTTTTGAAATACAATTTCCGTTTTATAAAGACGTCGACTAGAAGAATATTCACTTAAAAATAGAGTAGCTCTTGCCGTCAAAGGAGCTATGGAATATTTTAGTAGCTTAAATTTCATCGGAAGGTATTAAGAATCGCGGTAATTATACATTGCTCTACTTAAATATTCTTCTTTAAGACATATTTGCTAACGTGGAGTTTTCTCTCGTAGATGGTTTTGCAAGTAACAGTTAATGTAGATGTTTACCGACAAATTGCAAATGTTACGTTTCACATACTGAAATTATTTAATAAAAAATACTTTAAATGTAATCGTAATATCAAGTCTAATAATATAATGATCAAGTCTTTATTTTGACAATTTTAGCGTAAGGAGACCATTAAAAAAAAGACCAACACAGACGTGTGCTCTAGCCAGGATTCGAATTCCGAAAAAGAAGTAATCTTTTGCGGAAATAGAATACAACTGGGGATATTAAAAATCCTCGAATACAAACTGAAACTAGGAACCGTATTTTTCCACTCCGGTCTCCAATTCGCATGCCCATCGGGCGTAACAGTAGTTAAATTCAAATACACTCGTAACGGCGACTTGAAACTGGCCAATTTTTATTCAAAATTTATTGATTGGACTTTTTCTTCGATATTTCTCTTAAATTGTTTTGTTCTCTTATTATATTAAAAGTATGTATATTTAAAGGTTACGTAGCCCTTACACCGAGATTACGTAATCGGAACGAAAATAACCGAATCGTATCGGTCCGACGCATTTAATAGGAGAGAAACCGGAAACGTTCCTAATTTGCATTCACTGAACCAGAGCAAAAAGTATTATAGTTCGATGCCCTGTTACGGACGCTTACAGTTCTTCGTATTTGATCACATATCCTCGATGTCCCTATTAAAAACTAGAAACGATTAATCATGCTTGAAGCGATCAGACCTATAAATGTGATTACATTGCCACGTGAATGAAATCAGAGCAACTGGGCATGGAACGGAAGTTACACTACCGAGGAATCATGGGGACCAAGAAGACGAGAATGAGTATCCGAGAGCCTACGCATCAGACGGATAGACGACCTCGCTAAGGAGTATGCGAGACCTTCTTAGAAAGGGGCAAAGCGGGGGGAATTTCCCCCGCGGAAGGGGGAACGATGCGCGAAAAACCGTTCCGTTCATTGGACGCTGATGAGGGGAAATGCAGGTATTGGGGAGAGATGAGCAGGGAATGGGGAGGGATAATGTCGTATAAGAAGGGGGAATAATGAAAGAAAATCGCGCGGAATAAGAAGCCGGGGGAAGAGGGAGATAAGGGAAAGAGGAAAATGAAAAGAACGGCTCCGTTCAGAGGGCGCGATCCCTCATGAAAGGGTAGTAACGAGGAGGTAAGTACGGGGAAAAGAAAGGGGGATTTCGGATGCACTTCTTCGCCCTCCACTTTCTCCATCTTTCAATTCCGCATTACCGCTTAAAGGTTCCCTCGGCGAGGAAATTTCCTTCTCAAACGCTTCCGAACGTCACCTCGGGAAAGGCCTTTTCATTCTCGGAGGAGAAGTGGGACAGAAAAATGAGGGGTCGCGGCGATGCTCTAACAGCTGGAGATCGTGATGTATAGGCCCTCGGCGGGAGCCCGTTGGACCGTGCCGCGTTTTTCTCTCCTATTTTACAAATTTACGCCTCTTCCCCCCTCGAAAGCTCGTCGTGTGTCTTCCGATAGGGCGCGCTGTAAAACACTTATAAAATTCTCCTCCGACTCCCACGACGTGGAGCTAAGCTCTTCGCGGCGTATTTTCCCCCTTTCGAGAGATGCGCCTACGCTCTTATTCCCGGCATATTTTTACTGCTTCAAAATCGGTCGTTAAATTTTATGCTCGCGGGAGAGCACGCATGCTGCTCTCGGCGATCCTTACGGGATTGTACGGCCTGTGGTAAATCGCGTGAAAATTTGTGGTTTGCAAAATATTGCGGGATTTACCCCTCTCACTATAGTGAGATGCTGAAATACGAAAATATCATTCATGTATCTTTAAATTTAAAGGTTCTTCTTCTTGTGGATTCCACTATTGAAATCTACATTTAAATCCGAATTCTGTTAGCCTTTTACCGGTATATGGCAGGGGAAGTAAAAACTTTTTCTTTATCAACCCACAAATTATTTTATTCTAACTCGTACTTTTCACCGAAAACAAATATATTTAACGAATTACGTTCAAAATATATTTTTCTCGAATATAAAAAACAGATTATAAGGAAGTCAAATGCTAACCATAATGTTAAGCTTTAATAAGATATTGAACGTAAATACAGGTATTTTGCTTTACATTGCGTTACTTTTAGTTAAGTTCTCAACTCCACCCAGTATGATCTGTGCCGTCGAATTAAACAAGACCAGTTATGAACTAAAGAAACCTTATAGACTTTCTGGCTGTATATATCTTACATGAGAAAATTTTTATTAATTGAAAAATTAAAATTTCTTCAAATCTAATGAAACAATCCACCTTCTCATAAATGTATTTGAGAAGCGGAGAGATTAAGTCTCGATTCCATCCAAATAAGGACGATTTTATGTACTTAGAATCTGCACTATCTGCGAAGAAACTAAAATCGACCTTCTTAAATGAGAATATAACGACATACGAAAGAAAAATAAAAGGCAGAAACGTTAGAGAGAATTTACCGAGGACTCGAATAATACAGAAGAACAAATCTGAATGATTCCCCATTCAATTCCCACCAATCGGAGACCGAAAACCTCTCGGAAATAACGACAAACCCTTCATCCTCTCCCTCTCAGACTCCCTCCACGGAACAAACCACATATCCGAATAATTTACCCAAATCTCCCGATACTTCGACGACCCGCGGGAAAAGGCGGTTCCCCGTCGGAACCAAAAGGGCGAACCGCGGAAATAAGGTCGCGAGGCCGTGAGGCACGAACGCTCCTCGGACGGAGTCGATTAAGGAGAGAAACGGAGGAGAATCGGAAAAAGAAAGAGGAAATCGCTCCCCCACCCACACCTTCCCTTTCTTTCTCATCACCGTCATCAACGGCCCCCACCTCGCCCCTTTTGGGGGGGCTCCAGCACGCCGCCGCCGGAAAGACCCGTCTTCCCCTTTGTGCTCCCCTCTCTATCTCTCACTCTCAAATAATCCACCCTCCCCACCTCCTTACCCTTCCGATTCCTCCTCCCTCCCGCCCCCTCCACCTTTCCCTATTTTAACAGCCTTCCCCTCCCCCCACCCCCGCTACCCTCCTCCTCACACCCTTTTTTTAACAGAGATCTTGCGATGTGCGGCATACGCATATTTCCCAGCTTTTTCCCTCTCTCCTCCCCTTTCCGCTCCCTCCACACCTCTCCCCCCCTCCCTGCTTTTCTTCGCCCCTAAAAAGACGGTTCACTTGCTCGCCCTAACGCAAAGGTATCCCCCCGCGATGAAGGGCCCCTGGTGGTAGTAACAACTTAACCGCTCGTCTGCGGCGTTAAATCCTCCCATAACTCGCCTTAAATCATTCCGCGATGCACGCGCTCGTATTATGTCGTCCTTTTTGTCTTCCTCAGACGACTGCTTCCGCGCGTCTCTCCCGAGACGTCGAGGCTCCGACTGCTCATTCCGGGCCGCCCTTGAATAAAGGGTTAGTGCCCTTTTCTTCCGTGAGTCAACCGGGAGTTGGGATGTGCAACCATTTTTCTCCCTGTCCTCAGCCTGTCGGAAGATCTCGCGTGAATTGAGATTCGCTCCTAAATTAGCGAATAGGACCGGGAGAGGACGTCTTTCTTCCCCGATTCCCCCCTCTCTCCTCCCGGGCCTCGTGTACTGCAAGCGTCGGGAGTTTTCACGTGTCCCCGGCGAAATGCGGAGCGAGCACCTCCTGCAGCCATTTCCAGAGCTATTCCCAAGAGCTGGCTGCAAATGGCGGGCGTCGACAACGCTCTCTCGTGGTGTCTAGGGAGGGCGGCGTGGATGGATCCGACGCCGCTGGAAGAGGACTCGAGAGGGACTCTTCGTCTTGTCTTGTGGGAGGATGGCCTCCCTGAGGAGGTTGTGCCCTTCTTACCATTAAGTGTGTAGCAAGTGGTCTTCTATGGTACTGAGTGAAAGGGTTGGTAAAACCTGTGGAAGCTTACCTATTACCACGCTGGGGGATAGTGAACAGCGTGGTGAGTGCATTAAAGGCTGGTGGCATAATTTAACAGTGTTGACGTTGTCCAGAAGACTCGCTGATTAGAAGATGGTAAAGGTAAGACCTGCCTGCGCGTGTTCAGCGGAGTGGTGTTTGGAGCATGTCGTGTACAGGAGACCACGGGAGAGTGTGCTAGTGACCAGCGCAGACGTGCCTTATCCTCGTCTTCCCCACCCCTTGACTCCCCGCTTCCTTCCCCTCCCCCTCTCTCCTCTGCCCCTCGGAGATCACCACGCATGGACAGCACACGCTTCCCCCCCTATCCATCCCCTCCTCGCTCCTCCCACTGCCCTTCGCATGTGTGTGTCCTATCCACATCTCCGATCCAAGCCACTCCTTCCACCCCCACTGAAACTTCTCTTCCTTTATGTCAGACCATGTCCTGACTGCCCCGCCCCTCTGATGGTCAGGAGAGTGTAGCCTCCGGCAAGGCTATTGGAGACGGTGAAGGGTACGCGAGTTATATAGGACTCCACAGAGATAGATTCGGGTCAATTATCACACATTCCATCTTTGGGGGACTTGATTCCAAACGACCGACTTAAACAAATAGCAGACATACAATTCGCAAGTGATATACTTAGGGGGAATAATAGAAAACGGGTTCATAATAGAAAGGGTTAATAGAAAAATATGCATCTATGACTATTTTACCTAGATAATTAAATTATAAGCTTTGCAGTGATATGCAACCACGAAAGTAATGCATTACAATGGTGGAACTGTAGGGATCATATACATATGTAAATCAATCCCAACTAACGATTTCAATTTCAGAGACAACAAGAAATAAAATTTAATTGGAAAGAACCTTTGTATGAAATTTAAATGATACATCCTTAATCAATCAAAAAGGAACATCGTTAAATCAAAATATTAAATTTTATTAATTTTAGGGAGAAAACCTTTTCAAAATGGCATCATAGTATTTCAATATTTTAATAAGCCTTGCCGAAATTATGGGAAACGTTTGAAAAAATTTCGAATTTACCCAAAAAGACCTCTGAAAATTTCATTGTAACTAGGTGGAAGAGAATGTGATGGATACTCTATGCATATATTGATTAGAAAAATTTTGATAAAACACATTTTCTTGTAAAACATAAAGTGTAAGCAAACATCTGTTGCTAAAAGCCCTCTGTGGATCTTCAACAACGCACTTCAAACGAAAAAACAAGAGAACATTTTTAACGACAAGCTACTCCGAATGTGTTGGCGAAGATAAATTTGCTCGCGATCTAAATAAACGATGGGCCAAAGTATTTCTAGGATGCGGGTAAGGTTTTTATAGCTCACACGATTACAACCATCGGCAACCCCAATCAAAACGGAATTAATGAAAAACTTCGCTTTTTGAGGCATTTCGGATTCGAGCTAAACGCCAAACCTTCTTTCAAATTCTTCTTTCATGCCACCAACGAATATCAACGCCCAGGAATTCCAGCGCCGCCTTTATCAGCTAAAAACCCGTCGATTAGGGAATACGCACCGCCCTCACGGCTCCACTCACCTCGAGGAATAAAAAAACAATCGTTGCGCCATCGGAAGCGATGCATTCACGAATACGCGCTAGACGCACTGCCTTTGGGACCCTTTTTTTAAAGCACGTGCCGCTGAAAAATACGGCAGATAGAGGGGTTAATGAGGAGAGATGCGAGTAGTCCAATTGGGAATCCCTCCGTTGCGCAGACAACGAGAAAGGGAACGGTAAAGCCAAAGGGGCAAAGCGAGGACGGAATTCGCGGAAAAAGCGAATAACTTCACCTTTTCGGACGGGGCGCATTCTCGCGTATCGCTATGTAATAACGTGCCTTTATAGGAATAATTTTTTTTGTTTTTTTTACCTCTGCTGTTTCACCGGAATCAACCCCTTTAAACTATTTACCCTCCGCCCTCGCAGACTCCGAAAACCATTCGGTCCATTACCGCAGCTTAAATCCGCGAGTTCCGCTGAAGCGTCGATGGCAATCCAATCGTCAAAACAGTCATATCCGGGATTAAAATCGGTTTCCTTAATAAAATGTCCTCGTTGGCTCCGACCTCTCCCTGACGCCCTATCCCGCGGCGGAAGCCCATCAGATCGGGGTCCGCGGAAAGCGTTCCATCTCTCGCTCTAGATTAAATTTCGTTTCGATTATTAGTCTTCGGACGCGAGGGAGGAGAGAATGGATTGGATGACTGGATAGTGTTAATGAGCGAGGGGAAAGGGTTGGGATTGGAGGGACGGGATTTAGGGGAAATTATGAAATAAATGGGAGGTTGCACTTGCTAAGGATAACCTCGATACATATTCTTCCTTCATTGTCACCTCGAAAGTTATTAATCGGTGAATAAATACTTAAAATTTTGCTCAATTGAAATTTTGTATTACATTCTGTTTACGTGTTGATGAGAGGCAATCTTGTACAAAGCCAAAAATTTCAGCTAAAATTGAAGCTCGACTTGAAAATATATACAGCTATTTTTATTCTCTAAATAGTTCTTTTTGGCAAATTAATTAGTAGTTGCAAAGTAGAGAGAAGGCTGATACATTAATAGTGCTGTTTTATCGTAATTAACGGTTATGAATAAGAGGAGAACGAAAAAGATACGCTCATTTACAGTATAACCTAAGATAGCACACAATTTTACCAGGATGAGAAGCCAAATGAAGGTGTTTTTTCAATGCCAACGATAATCAGTAATTCATTAAGTATCAACTGCATAGCAAGAGCCGAGCTTCAAATGTATCTGCATTATTTATCATAACTAATACTGCTAATATCACTATGTCACTTCATACCGCACGTTAGAAAATACCAAGTTGTAAGATTTACAGCACTTAAAACGTTATAAAAATTCCAATTATTCGCCGTAAAAAACGGTACTTACTCTGGATCTTTCTGGTTGAATCGTTAGGGGCGGAAGGGGATCCTTTACCCGGCAATCGCCTCCTCAGTCGCGCGGAACCCTCTTCGCGCGCGCGCGCCAATCCAGACGAGAACATGGCCGCATCCCCATCGAAAACAACGCTGCCAAAGAAAATCCAACTCAATTAAGACTTGAAATAATCATCGTTCCGACAAAACGTTTTCGGGTTTGGTCGGGTAATTTCAACTATAATAAACATCAAGCGGAAGAACAAGAAGCAAACAACGCCATAAAAATTAATTAATTATACCGTGTTACAGAAGAAATATCAGCGAGAATATTATCTCATCAAAAACGGTGAGCATCGGAGAAAGTAGTTGCAAGGCTTAGTGTAAACTTGAAAAATAAATTGTGGATGTGGTAAATAGAGAGGAAATGCTAAAGCATAGAATACTACATACGCAAAAGTAGACTGATTCGTAAACTTAGACGTTTCAAATAAAGTTGCCATGGCAATTTTAGCTATAGAATAAAATGATAATCAGAGAACTTTATATTTTAACCTAGGCTATTCATTACAGAGACAACTCATTCGAAAGTCAATTTGGTTGATACCAGCTATTGAGAAATATATTGAAAACTTTCATACTTTCTAAAATGTACTCGTAGTTAAAATGCACTGATAATCTCTAACAGCTTTTCAAGGAAGTTCAAGCTAGTTGAAACGCATCGGCTTCTTTTTTTCTGAATTCGAATTTAAGCTGGAATAATTTATTTTTGTGGAGCGATCAGTTTGCATATAAATTCTTTGGCGTACGTTTTGATTTCAACCCAAAAAAGGAAAAAACAACACTTCGAAATAAGTCAATATACACTTTTCCTCTTTCAATAAAGGGAGCTAAATCTACTTATCTGTTCGGCAAAACCTTCAGGAGAATAACCGTAGAGGAATCCAGGTAAAAATCTTCAACCGTCCACGTGGCATTCTTTTGTGACTCACAAAACAAGACCAAGTCTAAGGTTCAATTGGAAGTCCATATTCCTCAGGGAAAGAGTACAAGGAGCGCGTTGACCAACGCGTGCTTCTCCCAGACCATACCTTCTAAACTGACCACCGACGAAAACTTTTCCTCTCGCCGTACGATGAGCCCACCATTTTTTGCTTCCAGACTCATTTCCATTGTGGTCCTGCACGAAATTTGGGACCGTAATCCGGTCCATTGTGAGGGAATAAGGAAAGGAAAGCGTGTCCAACACGCGTGCAAATTGTCCCTCATCAGGGACGGCGAAGGGAGAGAGAGTGACCCATTACGGGTCAAACCATCCTCTTTTCCTACCCCATTTGGAACTATCACCTTTGTCCAATCTGTACCCTCACCACTTCGGGAAGGATACCCCATTTTTTCTACCTTTGAGGACATGTGGGAGTGAGGGGGAGAGGGTATTGAATAAATGCGGAGGCCCTCTACCGGAAAATATGGGGGTATGAAGGGGTCATTGTGGTACATTGGGTAGGCGTACACATGGGGTTATATGTGGTGTGTCTATTGGTCGGCCGGATGACCAGTGTTCTCGTAAATGTGATGACGGACCAAAGGTGGGCATAAAAAAAGGACGGGTCAAGCTGGGGACCCCTCGAAATGTATCGGTCAGAGGGATACCCTGCGAGCGAAGGGTCAAAACAGACGGTATATTACGTGCCCTACGACGTAAAATTAGAGTTTGATTGTGATCATTTGGGCCTCTTTGAAAGAGAGCTCCTAAGTTGCATTATTTTGAAGGCATTTTTATACAATGGCTGCTTTTTATAAAAACAGACGCCAAAATGTAAAATTGTATTTACTAACAGCCCTATGATGTAATTTTTTATTTATTTATGGAGAAAATACAATGTCAGTTCCTTGCATGACTTATAGGTTTGATATAATTTATCTTAAGATAAACGCATTACGAATCAATCTGTTGATTAATTTGTAATTCGAATGTATAAATAGGAAAGTCGCAGAAGAGAAAGAATTTGAACGGTTCTGTGATTTAGTTTTAGACTTATATATAGCGCTCTATCCCATGACAGAAAATCTCGAGCACTTAATATTCACTTAACTCACTTAGTTCCCGGTGAAAAAATAAATATTTTCTCAGTTTTATGTGTAGTAAACAATTCGATGAATAAATATATTGAAGAAATTACCGAATTCAGGAGGTTTCATATTATTAATTCCCAAAACTTTTGTGATTTGAGTACAATTTAAGATTGAAGTAATGCCTACGAATTCTCTGTTACTCCCTTAAGATGTGAGGAGACAGGTAAATAAGCATTTAATGCCACAGAGAAACAATAGTAACTACTTTGTCTTGATTGTTCGTTTGTTATTTTCTCCTTTATAAATTTGATTTCGCTCTCATTCGCATACATTGTATTATAATGAGCAGGGCTATTGATTAAGTAACCCCTGACACAGAAATTATGCCCATAATTCTCAGCAATTCCTGCGCAGCATGTCATAGAAAACTTAAACGTAGCCATTTCGTTGGCTGCAGCAGACCATGACGCGAAACGAGGTCTTCGCCTTGGAATTTCCATAAAAGCGAAACAAAGACGCCATGAATTACGGCGAAATATTATTCTGAACCGCTCAAATGGCTCTCGAGACGCTAAAGGACGCGGTTGCCTCGACAACGGCGCATTATTTCTTTGAAATGGTCATTTAGAAAAAGTCACTTTTATTGTTCGGCGTTGTGCATCGGGACAAAAGAGTTCGCATTCGCTCGCGCGGTACGAGTTAAATGAGTTGAGAATAAAGGGCATATCGGGGTCACGAATAAAACAACGGCGCCCATTCAGGGAAACAATATCCCGCTTGCATACCGTTCTGCACCGGGAAAGAACTGCATGTATGCGCCGAGTAGAAAAGGCTAATAATGGCAACATTCTTGCTCAAGTATATGGAAGCAGAAAGAAAAGGAGAACCGGTGGAACGAATCGGACAATTTTTCAATTTGCGTCACTTCGCTGGATTTGCAACAAAGTGCAATTCATTAGGAGCGGGAGGTGTAACTCTTCGGGAGAGAGGGAAGTTCCCGCGGTGCGAGGAATTCCAACATCGGCGAAAATAGCTTCCCGCCCCGAGCGCTTTTAATTAGTAAAAATATTAATTACGCGGCTGGGGGGAAAGGCCGAAGTGAGAGTTGTTCCGAAAAATTGAATCGATTAAATTAATCGTCCTTTTTCTCTAAAAAAAAAGAGGGCTCTGATTAATACGGTGAGACAAAAGAATCATTACGAATCGGGACTAATAAAGCGAAGGAAATCGAGATCGCGGATTGGAAGAATGGATTGATTGCTGTGGAAAGGGAGGAATTAGAGAGGAAAAATCGAGTGGAATATTTCTAGATGAGACATCGGTAGGCAAGCGACAAGAGAACAAAGGGAATCGTTGGAAGATGTGAGTTAAATCGAGAATAAATGGGATTCTAGAGTATGAATAGAATTTTATTGGTGGAATCGACGGGATGAATGAGAAAGTCAACCATGGCCGCAGTAACTGATGAAGTTTGAGTTGGTTTGGATGAAAAGAGTCATATTGGTAAATATTGCTTCCATTTAATCAGATTTCTTCCCATTATTCCGCGATAACAAACCAATAATGCAGATAGAATAGGTGTTTACCCGCATTAAGCCAATTATATTCGACTGCTTTATAAAACAGACGCAAGTCCTAATTTGTATAGTCTGCTGATTCAAAGAAGTAGCGGCAAACGTGATAATTGCTCCCCACAAAATGACGGGGTGGAAATAAATGCAACGAAATTTGAGATAGAAATGTTGCAATATCTTATAGTCAGCGAAACCAAGACATTGTTATTCAAAACAAGATAAAGTTGGGGAGATGGAAATTACAGTATGTTCTTCTCTTCAACTAATTGAGGTGAAAACAATATTGATACGAACTATTCATATTAAAATAAGGATATTGTGTCAGTTATAACAGAGAAATTACAGAAGAATGAGAATTCATTACATAAAACTTTTCCAACGTCCTTATGTCTCATAATTCTTTCCCCTGTAAGCATTTTTCTCTTCTATTATGGCTACCGAAAAAATCAAAAAATCTTTGAGTGGATATAGTATTTTTTATTCTATAATTTCAGCAATATATTCCAGTTCTCAGGACGTTACAAAGTTGGCAAAAAATGAATGACGAATATAATTTTAAAAGTATACAGTGAGCGAGAGGGTGGAATGAATTGATTTTCCTATCATTTCTATCAGTTATTTACGTTTATTAGAAAGTAAGCAACTCGTCAGGAATATTCACAACTATCCTTCTCGGATTACCTTAATCCTTACAACCAGTAGCGCAATTGTTTAGTTGACAGTACTCGAGGGACTACATTCCAACTATGACCATTTCCTGTAATTATAAAAATAGTTCAAAACTCCACTTTATGAAATTCAGCACGGTATCGAAGACTGTCTTCTGAAATTTCAGTCTGAAATTAGCTCTTAACTCATATACGTATTTTTACATCAAAAAGTATCATTCACTTCCGATTCGGTATTCATTTTACGCGATTATTGATAATATAAAGGGAGATCAAATTGAAATTACAACAAAATATAATTTAATCCTTACGTTAACTTGAAGATTTAAAGACGGGCGGTATCAAGCCTATGGTTATACTAATCAAGAAATTTGGCAACACGTAAGAGCGCCGTAAAAAGAGAAAAATAGCCGCGGTTTATTACAAACCAGCAGACTAAAACGAGGCGTCGGTTGCGGAATAAACGCAGTTTAACTCGCGGGAGAAAGAATAAGCGAGCGAGAAAGAGGGAGAAAGAGGAAAAGGGAGAGCGAGACACAAAGAGCGAAGATAGACAAAAGGCCAGACGCAGAAGAGGAGGAAGGGGGAGAAGAAGAGAGAAGTAAACACGAGGGGAGAAGGAAGGCGAGGAGACAGGGATGAGGGGGCAATGAGGGACAATGGAGCAAAGGAATAAAGGAGCGCAACGCCACGAAGCGAGGGGACGACGAAAATAAGGGGATGAGAGAGAGAGGCTCCCGGCAACATGGCCGCCGCGCGTCGCGGGCGCCGACGCCGGGGGTTTTTGCCGGTGGCGGGGTCAATGGCGACGAGGGCGGCGTCGTCGTTGGGTCACGGCATTTGCGGTGACGGAGAAAGCTCGAGTGGCAGACTGATCACGCGTCATCCCTCGGCGCCAGCGATGGATAAAAAGGTAAGTGATCGCCGCTGAGCAATGGCGCCGGTTAAATTGGGACGTCGAATGGAACCGTCGCCGAGGGGACACCGAGGAAACGCGTGGATGGATTTCGTATTTATGTGGACTCGGAGTGTCCCTCGAGACTTATGGTGATTTAAGACACTCTGACCTAATGGTGGTGCGGAAGATTGGAATCCAATCGGATTTGGTTTAAATGTCCCTTCAATCTGACAGGAATTGATTAGATTTAGTTGCTTAAAGTTCACTTATACATCAATATCCTGACTTGTGCAATGAACGACTTCCTCTATATTGGAGTGTTATCCGGGAAGGAATGGTTTAAGACCAAATGTTACTCTTTCCTGATACTGATATTTAAATTTTTATTTTTTTACGCTTAGCTGCTGTTGCCGTTTATCAGTAAAGTACTCTTAAGCTCTCATGAACTTTTCAGGGGGAGCTTCACCGAGGCAACAGCAACAACGAAAACACAGCCATTCCCTGATCAGAAAAATCCGATCAGCCGGAATTCGAACCCAAGACCTTGGGGTTTGGAGGGGTAGCGTAGATGGAATACTATCCACTCCGCCACCAAGACCAGTATATATAAATATATTTAAGAATAAAAGTTTTCTAAATCATTTTCTACGCGAAGAAACATATTGGGCTATTAAAAAACGGAAAAATATACTAGACAAACCTGAATGACAAAGCTTTCAAACAAAATTTACTATCAATAGCATCTTATGAAACTCAAGGTCAATATGCTCAAGTTGTAATCGAAGATTCAAATTTGATCACAAGCCTTGATTGGAGTCCTTCATCCTATCAATGACTTTGGTCGGAGTAAATTATAAGTCATATGAAGAAAAGAATCCCAATAATACGATATTTTATCTATGATCATTTTTCATTACTATTCATTTTTACAGATGGCGGTCAACCGGATGCATCTCCAAAAAGATATGGTACTTGACGGTTCCTGCCTCATCGATTAAGGATTTGGGAATCCAGCTGTGAATTTTAACAATCACTCCATTGAAAATTCATTAGATATTTTAGAAGGAAACCGAAGGCTTTTATATACTCATACGGAACATGTTAAATCATTTTATAAATCATTTTGAATCATGACTAACCAATAGATATACTCGGTTTTACAACTTGTATTACATTAATGTTTTCAATTAAAAAATTGAGTTAATTAAAGCTTAATTTTTTTTTTCGTTTTACAGAACGATCTTGAGCCCAAGCAAGACATCAAAAATTTCAATAAAATAAATGAAGAATTCATTTCTTCGGTATAAATATATGTTAGTCGATCGCAAAGGAATATATTAGCTTTCTCAACTCCTGTCTATTGTAAAGGAACCATTTACTTTAAGTAGATCAAAGGCCTCTTAACAAAAAAAGGTTTAACCCTGCATATTGGAATATGATAATAGTACTGATCCGTCATCCAAGAGAGCTTGGCATTCCTGAAAACTGCAAAGAATATTTTATCGCACCAATCAGTCGTTCTCGTAAAATAAAATCGACTTCGATTTTACGGGAGGAATAAATTCAACACCAACAGGTTAGCCATATTTCATTCTCACTTCGCAGGGTTGAACATTCGTAAACGTACCAAATTTTCCTCACGCCACGGAAATTTCTCTCCCCCCTGAAACACTCGAAATCCATAAAGAGGAGACACGATGAAAAAAGTCTCTGCCGCAGGCAAATCCCCCTAAATATAATTTACAGGACGGGCAGAAATAGCGAAAGCGACGTTTAACCAAAGATGGCTCGACGATCGAATTTCGGAGGAGACGAGGCAAACAAATAAGGAGGGACGCAGCATCGAAAACGCATTACCGAAAACGTTGTTTTCATCGACCGAAGCGAGGAAAAAATGTTCCCCAAGTGTTAGGCGCTAGGGTGGAGAAAGAGAGCCATTTTCAACAGTCCTGAAGGATTTACAATTATTTCGTAAAGGTTCTGAAACCCTTGGGCTACGGTTGAATGAGACTGAACCTCTTTGGCGAATGGTTAAATTATGATGGCCACAACCGTCTATATATTTATAAAAAGCGATATCTCATGATGTCTTGAAATGTTCCCATAAAAACTCGTTGGAAATATTCATATCGTGGCAAAAGCTGAAGATGACGGGAGAGTTCTTAATTATTCTTATTCACCATAAACAAATTTAATTAATATCAAGATTAAGTAAAAACGCAACTGAAGAGTGCAATTACGATAAATCAGTATGAATAACCAGTCAATTAATTCTCAAATAAATGGGAACGCGTAGTGGTAAACAAATCTATAAAACGTTCGCATATGCCCGTCTTATGAATTTCGTAATATAGATAAACAACAAATTACACAAATAAAGTATTATCGTTATTATTATTCAGTATATTATCGTTTAAAATTAGCAAACCAATTATCGGTAATTTTGATACTCTGACGTTTTTATATAGAGTTTCAATTATTGAGAAGCTTCTTCGTGACACTTCCTCATAATCGGATAAGGTAGAATATATGTCAATTCAAAGTTATTGGTTTTTCGTGGAGAGAGGATTAAAACCACCAAATACTTATGAGATAAAATCCAAATTTAATTAAGCTACTCGAAATGTTCCCTCCAATTAGAGATATCGCTCACATTGTGAATGATAGCCGAACAACTTTTTTAAGCAATTATTTTTTCTAAAAATTCACGAACTTCAAACTAGTGGTAATGGTAAAAATATAAGAATCAGGAGAAAAAAGGTAAATGATAATAATGCTACCGCCCATGAAGAACATCCCGTATAACAGATTGTGACGCTGTTTGGCATGATGTCGCAATTAGTTAGTTAATTTTCAACCAGTGTACTGTGTTATCATCGATATCCGTTAGGAAGTTTCCAGAACGCTACGAAATTTATTTTGGTTTACTTTCAATTTTTTGTTACATATTCGTATTTAGTGCTGGGAACGCCCAAATATTCCATTTTGCTATCGATTTCATTTTCTTTGACCATTTGAATTTTAAATTAAACAAAATATTACACCTGAGGTGGAGATTTTTCTCTATACGACAGTTGCAGGTACCAGTGTTTGCGTAAGAAACAATTAAGCCGCATATTAAGCCATACGGCCGGGTTTATCGTCTTCTACATTTAATACTTAAGCGAAATTTTTTGTTATAGATAAACCTTGCAGGTAAAACTTAATATTGAGGTGGCAAGGTGTTCAAAATACTCACTTCCTTGAAAATAAACCGTGTTGGTAACACTGAAGTAATCAGTTACAACAATAATACAGTCCATCACACAATATAAATATATTCTAACAATTATTATCACTATGTCTGTCACAGATCCACAGCAAAACACATGTCAAGAAGCATATCCACTATCAGGCGCGATAATTTACGAAAAACACGCTATATTGTGAGGAGGCAAATAAATGTAATCGGAAAGTTAACCAAGTGATAATATTTACCGCTCTATCTCCACTTGCCGTAATAAACAAAACTGGGAGACAAAATAGTTTCGATTCTTTCACAGTGAATACCCAAACTGGCAGCAGGCTCCCTCTGTTAGGTTATCTTAGCGTACCGCGAATTTTTAATTGATGAAAAAGCGTACCTTCGTAGATTAAATATCGTGAAGCACCGTGTTAGACCATCCTGCTAAAAAACGGAAAATCAATTCTACTCTTTCCGAGAGCTATCGCAAATTTCAATGGAGAAATAAAATACTTCGCAAAATTTAGAGAAACTGCTATGCCAGACTACAAGTTCACGAATATCTCGGGAACCATGCGGCACGCTTGCACGTCGCGGCACGCTTGCACGTCGCGGCACACGGATAGAAACTCTCCGACGCAAATTTCTAGGAATAGAGAGAAGAAAAAAAAGCGCGAGTCGGGGAGAGCGAGACGGCGGATTAGATTGGAGAATAGGCTGGAAAGGGACATGCACTGGATTATGCAAGGCGACTGAATTTTCCAGGGACCGCGGAAGGTTGGGAAGGGGGAAGAGAAGTGCTAACCGGGAGAGTCAATATTTGCCAATGTGCCCGGGTCCCCACTCCACGTCACACCACTTCTGCCTCCATTCTCCTCTCGAGAGAGAGAGAGACAGAAAGGAGGTTAAACTCCTCTTTTTCTCTCTCCACCCCCTCATTCCCTAGTGTTCCAGCGGCAGCACATATATACGCTCCCACGCCATTAGGCCGTTTTGCACTCCATTCTACGACTTCTTCTCTTACGCCGACGTATATGTTCCATTCCGACCGTTTTCGCTCCATATCGGAGGAGAGAACGTCTTAGCCTTTCTTTCGCTATCTCTTAGTGCGCTCGACTCGAAGTTATTACCGCGAAAATGTTTCCCTTCTTTCGACATGAAAGAGAGTGTGTCCCTCAGCTCGAGGAGATTTCACATCGTGGGAGCGTGCGATTGGTCGGCGGTGACGATTTGGGGAGCGGGTGAAGTTTACCCGCGCGAAAGTTGGACGGAAATGGACAGAATTTTGTCATTCGAGGTGTTTTAGGATTCACATTAGTTCATTGAGGAAATATCATCGGTGCATCATTACTACTGGAATTAAAAGTTAGAATTATAACAATGTGATGAAGTCAAGTGGTATTCCATCCCTAAATTATTTTCATTTTTTCCCCTCAGCATTAGTAAATGTGATTTATTTTTCTTGCAATCAGTAATATTTTATCATTCTGTACATATATTTATTCGTAATTTATGTAATTTCATATTTTTTATTACTATATCGTTATTTTTACTGGGTTTTTGCCTTTTTTTTTTAAATCTCCCTTCTCTGTGGATGTTTCCCAGCAACCAGAGTTTTTTCTTTGCCAACATTACGTTGCGCAGATTTATTATTATTATTTCTGTACATATGATGCCGACATACGAGGTTAGGGGGAAAAGAGCCCCACATGGACCTAACCTCACCAATAAAGGGTCAAACTAACTAACTATAATTGTTATTTGCTTCGACCTTAAGATACGTATTCCATTAGTTAGAGAGCGCATCATGCGAATGTAATATTCGTATTTCTACCACCATTAAGCTTAAATTGCTCACCAAAGATGGAAAAAGTTTAATCTTAAGAAAAAGTGCTACAGAGAGGTTGAAAAATATGATAGTTATTTTAAAAGTGAAATAATGATCATATTATAATATTATGAAAACTTGAAACCGCACTACGTAAACGCTGCGTGCGACCATTCACACTACGGTAAACTCCCGTTTATCCGAAATGATTGGGACGGCGGCCGGTTCGGATAACGAAAATTTCGGACAAACCGAAGTCCCGCGTGAAACACCCCGAATTGCGTCAATACCGCGAAATATGACCGTAAAACGTGCGTATGTGTGCTACTGATATGGTTGTGAATAAGCCTGCATGTTTATGAGTGAAAAATTTGTGTTGACGTGTTAAAAAGGCGCCAAAGTATGATTGAAAACTCAAAGTTTTTTAATGCTGAATAACAAAGCTCGTTTGTTTTGCGTTCTTACAGAAAAAATCCACCTTATTTAGCAGTGGGAAAAAACAGGAGTTTTAATTTTATTACCTACCCTTTTGAATGAAAATATAAACTACAAAATTAGGGGGTGGGGTAGGTGTATTCGGAAAAGTTTTTTCGGATAAAGCGGATTTCGGATAAATGCGATTCGAATAAACGGGAGTTTACTGTACTTAGTAAACAGGCGCTCTGGTCGACATAAACAAACGATTTACATTATAAAGATCTCCTTTTCACTTAACCGAATAATAGAAGAGGCATAGAGATTGCGCAACAAGAAATATCCTAGAATGAAGAGGGATGTATACATTTAGGATATATTTCCTTAAAAATTAGTAATGATTTCAAATGCGGAAATTTTCTAGGTATATTTGTTTGCTCCCGGATCATGGAATGCTAACTTCCTTCTTGACAGATAGCGGCATCTGCAAAGTGAGTCACTCGGTCGTCACAATTCGGAAAGCAATATAACGCTGAAAAACGCCCGGGGGTGGAAAGGAGGAAGTTCTGAGCCAATATGAACAGAAATCGGAAAATTGGATGTTAAGGGAAAACAGAAAATCAGATCCAGGCTAACGTAATTCCCAAAGAAAGCTTTCATCCTTAATTTTATCCTTTCATGGTCTGCCAATATCCTTGTTCATTGATAATTTATTGACTTAAATTGACAATGAACAAACTCGTATTTGTCCGGAACATAACCATGTTAATTACAATTATCTTTTCGTTACTTTCATTCATATTCATTCTTATGAGAGATAGAGCCTAATTTCTAATATATAGTTAGTTCCTGGATGAGTACTTCCTTAATTTCTTCGCTGCTTCAAAAATGCCTTATTGAACGTATTCTGGAATATTTTGTACCTGTAATAGTGTGCACTGAGTCTATGTATCGACATGAAGCATTTCTAAGGTAATACGTGTTCATTAGACTTCGTCCATTTTGCTTCAATTTCGAAAATTTTTCGAAAATATTACGGAAAAATAAACATCTCCAACCTAAAATACGTAATTCATTGTAAATGAAAATCTACAATACAGATTTAATAATTTGAATGACAACTTATACACCCTTTCAAGAAGCCCATTGAATTCCGTTGTTACCTCATTCTAAGGCATAAATTTAGATAAATGTGAAATAACACATCTCAAAAAATACCATTAAAATCAAGTGATAAAACAAATGGTAGAATAAGGATTCTGGAGGTTTTTCACATAAAGCTGACTGTTGAACAAAATTATCAAACATTTCAACGTGTCTTAATAAAAAGAAACTCACCTAAAAGCGAACCTTATGAAGACAATTGTGACTTTTTTTTTAGAATGAAAAATCGGTATTGAATACTTTTCAAATTTCCATTCACTCTCCTTGAAAGATTAAATAAGAAATCGTTTTTATGAGGTCAAAATCGGTTCAACAGAATCAATCATCATAGAAGCATTTCACTGAACAAAACGTATTGAAAATTTAAAAGTATGATTGAATTATTACGTAATGCCTTTATTTTTCCTTTACGTATACTTTAAATTACCTTAAACTAAAATCAAAAACATACTCAAACGAAAGTAAACTTCTTGGGCATTCCGGCAAATACATACTTGGACCACTATTTGGTTTGTGATTTTCTTAGAAGTGAATACTCGTGTTTTCTCCTATTCCGCGAACTGCAAAAAGACTGCAGCGAAGAGAGAAAAAGAGGACAAGCCCCATATTTGCCCCATCTCCAATCATTTTCACAAGTGTTCCTTTCGCGACCCCTAACGGCCTCACGGACAGACGGGTACAAGCGCTTCTTTTAAGCTACAGTCGGAAGGAAGAAGGAAACAGAGGGCGGAAAAAAGAATGAAGACGAAAGGAAGGAGAAAAATTATTCGGAAAAAGGTGAAGGGAAAAAAGCGATTCCCTCCCTTGTCGTCGTGTTCAAGAGACTCGGGTGCGGAAAGAACATGGAGAATAGGGAGCAGTTCGGAAGAGAGTGGTAAGATGGTGAGGATAAGGGCGTAGAGGTGGGGAGGAGGAAATCAGGGAAGGGAATGGATGCCGGAGAAGTATGGGATGGGGTTGAAGAAAGAGGGAGGGTAAGTCGGAGAAAGTGGGGGAGGGAGTAGGTGGTGTGGAAAAGGTTGGATTAGTAAAGGTTTTTATTGTTTCTGCGACTATTCCTAAGTGAATAAAATAATTTTGGTTAGTTTTTAGTATAGAATAGAATACATTTTTTCATTCATTTACTTTTGTTTCAGACTGTACTCAAAATTGTTCATGGCCCTGATAGTATGAAAGCTTCTGAGGCTGACTAACGTTGAATAATGACACTCATTTTGATTACTTCTTTTTGAACGCTGTTAAATTTGTTGTTTATGTGGTGTGTGTTTCACCTACTTGGGCAATAAAATTAATTGATAGTATTTCGACTAAGTAGAAAAAGCAAAGGCTAACAACCTCACTCCTCATCTTGCTTAATTAGCCTTATCCAATCTCCTAAAATTAGCTATTGGTGGAAAGAGTGAGGCTTAAATCTTCCCTCGAGCTGAGTACTTAAGAAACAATGGCTTTTTAAAAGTTATATTCAGACTTCATACTCAATTACAACAAACACTAAATCAGTTTATATTCAGAATACAGATTATATTCAGACGACAAAAAAGCAACTGATAAAATAATATAAAATATCTATATTATAGAAAAAACAACTGTGCGCACAGTTCTAATACAAATTCTCAGGAAAAGCTTCACTATTAAATAACACGCACAGAAAGGGGAATGCAAAAGATCTGCATAACCCGGATGGGAATATATAGATGCTAAAATTACAGAAAAGATTATACCATGTGATGGTAAAATTCACAAAATTATAAAATGAAATAAAATACATTTTGATCCACATTTTTGTGAACTAACTTCTGCAGATGTTTAAAATTAAAATATAGTAAAAAAACTGATGTATACGTAGCTAAAAATTCGAACACTCCGATCTGTATATAGTAGCACGTTGAATAAGGAAAAGGAAATCTACAATACAATTCATATAAGAGAGGGGGCGCTGGAGAATGGAGTTAGGAGAGAGGGGAGAGGAGATAAGGATGAGAATAGAGGAGAGATTGATGATTGGAGGAAGTAGTAAGAAATGGATGTAAAGAGAAGAGGATGGATGACATGAGGGTCGTGGGGCAAAGAAGGAAAAAGGAGGAACGGGGGAGAATGATGGAAGAGAAGAAGTGCAAAATCGAGGGCGAGCCGTAACACGCAGTCAGAGATGAAAGATGAGTCTCCCCCCACACCCACGCCCTCCTTTGCCGGATCCCACACTCCCCTCTCCGCATTCTTCCGTTTGAGCCTCAACCCGTTGCCTGGATACTGCCGTTTCGCCTTACTAGTGCAGATCGTTCCGCGATGGGATTTTTCGGGCCGCTCCACAGATCAGTCTATTCCAGTTGCTATCCAGAATGAGGATCCGTGAGATCGACACTAATGTTTTCAGGAGTAGATAAAATGTCTCGGTATCCATCAATTTCTCCTTCTCATACACCCATAAAACCAATTACTCGTAATACCAAAAATTGATTAACATTCGTGCTAATTTATTTATTTATTCTTAAGGACTACAATTAAGCAACATGTCTGGTGGTAGTCTGTATATTCGCTTACAAATAACATTCGGTTCTATTAATCGCCCAAAAAATGAAACTGATGTGACTAAGCGTGGCTTTGTGGAATTTTACAGCACAAATCTTAAGAAAACGGTAATTTCTACTTCAGATTTTTACTGAGGCTTGTTAAAAAGAGTTTGAAAGAAAGCTTCAGAAAATAAAAAAACAATTCGGAACTTGCTCTCGAAAAAATTATCAATCTGTTACTATGTGTATTCAACCCATTCTTTTTCTATGGCATACTTACAAAACAGAAACTCAATCTCTAAAAGGGAACATAAATTGTTTCCTTCATTCTGAATCCGGTTTGATTTGCAAAAAGACAGATTAAAAAAATACCAAATGGTTACACTAAGTCAATAAAATATTTCTCAGTATTTTTTTAATGCATACTGCTAAAATAAGAGAAGTTTTCATTTTAAGAAACTCGGTGGAGCACCTACAGCACACCTGCCTTATACGTCTGTAATCATCGGCAGTTTTACCGATTTTTGTGGAAAATAAAAGTTTATTTATTTAAATATTTGGTTATTCTTGAAACCCTCTTAAATCTGAATCTACTCTAGAGATAAAAGGCACAACATAAAGTCTCTAATTAAAATGGGATAGATTCAAGGGTGAACTTTCTAATGAGAACACTTAAATGTGGCTTTTAAATTATTTTGGTTATTACTACCAGGAGAAGTATTTATAAGGAAAGGGTTGAGGTGACTTTGCACATAAGGCCGTGCAACTAGGAAAATTCCCAAGTAAAAACTTTTTTCAAGTCCGTTTTTCCTTGGAAATTATGCATATTATTATACCAAAAGACTTCTTTCGTGTAATATGAGGTCTTACCACAAATTATGAAATTATTGATTATGGTTATGAAGCTTTCAAAAGAAAGAAATATTTCTTTCCTAATGAATCGTCCTAGTTATTTTCTTTAAGAAACTACTTGGTTCCAAACAAATTTCACTCTTTGGCGATTCATTCTTGTAATTAAAATACTCCACAGTACTGTGGAAATTACAAAGTTGTTTTTATTCTGATAAAATACGTTAGTTCAATTCTTATGTCTGATTCCATCCCCTACCTGTCACATAAAATTAGCCAATAGTAACAAGGAATCATCTCTCTTACTACGTACCCTATCGCCTGTATGAGAAGAACGTACACGGAAGGGTGAGGATCACAGAGATGAAACTGATGTGGAAAGATGGAGGAGAAGGTCGCGAGTCAACGGAGATGGGGAATAAAAGAAGGTATGAGTGATGAAGGGAAAAGACGGAGTTGAGATGGGGTGAGAGGAAAAGAGAATGTCAAATCGCGGAAGATGAAAGGCGAGAAATGAAGTGGGGGAGGTGTAAAGAAGAGCGTGAAACAAGGGTTAGATGTACAAGTAGGAAGAACGATAATTGTAATGATCCAGTGCTTGGTGAAAGTGATTAGGACGTAAAACAATGTCATTCAAAAGATATTTAACTGAGATTTGCTCCAATTCTGCTTATGTTTCACGGATTGCACCAATAAAGTTTCTTCCTCAGGAGGGCGCAGCTATTTTTACGTAAGATAGAGACAAAATAGCTTGTTACATAAATATGTACACCTTGAAATCCTTAAGGATAACACTGGGGAACAATTTTTAACGAAATGTCTGTTGAGTATAATTTTTCAGCTGTTTTAAAGTAAATAGACATGCTGATTTCAAAACTGTTCTCTCCGACTAACGAATGTGAACGAAGAGAACATGTGATACATTGCCGTTTGGAATTCCTATGAGTTGGCAAGAGACCATAGACCATTCAAGTGACTGTTACTTTTGTATTGTGAAAACGTCCTGATATAACATGAAAATTAATCTAAAATTGAGCTATATTTACCGATTATAATCGGTGAATAACTTCATCGGAGTGGTAAAAGGAGGAGAGAGTAACTCTTACGAGAATGACAAAATGATAGATACATTTATAGCTTTTATTTGATGAGGTTCCACTTCACCTCTCAAGTCATTGGAATAAATACAAAAAAAAAACAAAAATAAAACAAAAATAAACAAAAAACCAAAAGGATGTAAAAAATTCTTTGTAATTGAAGTCTGACGAAGAAAGAACATGGATTAAAAATACTAAAAACAAGGAAGAGGTTAAAAACTACCAAAATATTTAAACGAAAATCAATTAATGAATTCACTATAATGCACAACCAAGCACGAGATAAAAATAAAAATTATAGATAAATAAATATAAGATATTCACAATAAAATAAAACTGATACATGGTAAAAATATATAATTTAGAGAATAGGAGGAAAGGCAATCTAAAGATTACAATTCAATCATTCTGATGTTACATTTTACTATGAAATTTTACAATACTATGGTGATGAAACAAAACATAAAAAGCATAAAAGAGATAGAAAACAAAGAATTCATTACAATTTTGCCAGAAATTCTCCATGTGCACCAGGAATACCGAAATGAGGGTGGAAAGGAAGGCAGGTAAGCATGTTCGCTGGATAACGTAGGATCCTCTCGAACAGAGTATTACTATGAGCAAAGAAGTCAAGAGGGGCTCAGAGCTTACAAAAGATGAATATATCCACGAATGGGAAGAGCCTTATGCCCCAACTTTTCACATAGTAAGGAAGAGAATCTTTCTTTTCTCTATCCTATTCAGTTCTTGCCAATACCCCTCTGCCATGCAGAAATACATATTTTCCTCGAAATCATTCCATATCTGGAAAATTCTTTCAACTATGGATAAGCCTCGATCAAACCCGCTGTACTTATTCTAGAATGTTCAATGTTTTCCCGAAGTATAATTACATCCTTTTCTAAAAAATGCTAGCATAGAAATCTTTTTCTTCGGAATAATTTACCTTTAAATTATCCTTTATTTGTATACTTTAAATGGCTAATTGTATGATTGGTCACTCTAGATTGAAGTTCACAGAGTAATCAGTGTGATTATTTTTCAAGTATGTTTTCTTTACTCATAATATATGTTATCATAATAAATAATTGAAACCCTTAGAAATATTTACAGAGTATTTATTTTTAATATGAAGGCGACTATTTACGTCTACAAATCGACAACAACAGACTATTTGTAATGGAAACTAGATGCCTCTATATAAATAAATAGTCTGCGATATTGCCAACAGAAGTGTTTTGCTTCTATAGTATAGCGTCCTTCCGAAAAGTCGAGCATGGCCATGTCAGATTTATATATCATCAAATATGTCTTGCAAAAGATCATGGCATTTATCCAGTGAGCGAATTCCGTCTAGGAAGGTTCCACTCTATAAAAAGGGGCTCCTGGTGGAGGGACATTCGGATTTTCATTGCCGGTGATTCCTTCCAAGTATCTAATTATCTTCACTATACCTCAACATTACCTGCTCCTTCTTCACTGCGCATTGTAGTACCGCAAACTTTCGGAACAGCAACTCTGATCATCCTAGTCCTCAGCCTTAAGTATGAAAATACGTAATTATATTCCTCTTTGCTCCTTCGGTATATTCCCTCTGTCAAACGGCTTTAAAAATGAATAGGGATGTTCCTGTGCCCTTCGATCCCTCGCTCTCATATCGCGAATTCTTTCTTCTATTCCCTCTCGGTGCTCATATCTACATCAGAACTGTAAATCCCTTGCGCGCACATCTCCCCTGCCCCCACGCCTATCATTCTGACTTTTCGCCGCACCTTCCCACTCTTCTTTCAATTCGACATATGGAACGCGAACCCCTCCCCTCTGTCACTCAACTGCCGCACTCATCTTCTGTCTCTGAGGGATTCGACGAAGAATTGACATCTGCGATGGTTCCGAATCGAGCAAAAATAGAACCGAAAAGTCTATGAGTGGAATGAGGTGTGTGGAGATTAAAAGGTAATTTCGAAATACATTTCCATACTTCAAAGGTAAGAGACGAGTTCTAAAATAATTGAATTTGAAATAGTTAAGATAATAATAGTAAGATTTAATAGTTAGTATACACTATTTCAGGAAGTTAATTCAAACAATTCATTAACGAAATGAAATTATCAACGCAGTTTAATTGTTAATGTTTTAACCTTGCTTTCAGAAAAGAATAAAAAATGATGAATTTTCGCCAGTCGATTTTTAAATACACAGCGAAAAGGTTTTTCTCCGCTTTGAAGAGAATGATTTTAGCAGTAATGCAACAAAGTAAGATGCCCCCTTCAATATTTCCACACCCTCTGAAATGATGTAGTGCTCTTTATCAGATACCTATTACTTAGAGAGGTGCGATAGATTTAGCTGATTTAAAAATGGGCGCATATTTACAATTTTTGGTCAGTGATCATCCACAATTTATTCCTCCGCTATTCTATAGAATTAGATACCTTTCCTATTTTTTATAATTATGCTAATTATTAGCATACTATTTTCAACAATTTAGTACATCAATCATCTTAAATGTCCCGGGTACTTCGATTCAGAAATGTTAGTATTGAAAAATGTCAATCTAGTGCATAAATCTGCCCAGAAAGCCTATAAGGTTTTAGTGTATTTTGACAAAATATGTATAAGGTAATATATTCCCTTATCACTGATACACTCATTAGTATATAGTTTCCCTTATTAAAGCTAGCATTATTAACTGGAGACAATCACGCCCGTGCCGAGTACTTTTTTTCTCATACGATGTTATAAAACACACCTTATTTTATTTTATGAGTGATTTTACTCGAATTTAGCTGAAATTCTTTAAAAAATCACTGATTTTCTCTTTCCAGAAATTAAAAAGTTTTTCGAAATAAGACATTTATCATTAAAAATTAAATCTATAATTCCATATCGGGTGCCCCTTCAGAAGACACCCGTGGCAGCAACCACTACGACCCACCCATTGGCACTGGGGTAGCCAGTAAACGTAAAAAACGTTTCTGTCAAACTTTTATCGCATAATTTTCTCTCTCCTAATGATTATTGAGCGCCATTATTTAAACTTATTACTAAAAAGAGAAACTTTTTTATACCAACTATACATACCATACAAGATAATAGGTGAAAATTTCTAAAAACTCGACACACAGCAGAATTTGGAGAGAATTGGAAACTCCCCAGCTCCACTTACGAAGAAAACATCACTAACCCAAGTCTGCAATGAGTCAAACCCACACATTCTCCGAATTTGAATTCGAGGCCCTGCATCTCCACCTCACCTGAATCCACGCATCCTCATTTTTTCACGGAATTTTCATTTTCCCTCGGCCTCCAATATCCGCCCCGAATCCGCCGCTGGATTTTCGCAGAAATTTTTCCCTCCTTTCGCTCCGCCGCTCGCATCCCATCACTCCCCAGCCTCTCTTTCTCATCATTCTCCACTACAAGTGATCTGAAATATGGTGGTGCCAATGAGAATTTATACGGCCCAGGACTCTCCGACGGTCTCATCGCAATACCGCAGCCGTTGTCTCTTTTTTATTTTACATTTCCCGCAGATCGGTGCGGAAACCAATCACACTCCTGTCTCCCGCTCCTTGTTTTATTCCAGTCGTGCGAGAAGAGAGTCTCCGCCGCTTTTTACTGCCTGATAATGCCGGTTCGGAATTCTTGTCCCGCTGATCCGCGCGCCAACCACTTCGATTCCTCACCAGTCAACGCAGTCCGGAAGACGCGATTTCGTGGGTGAGCGTTTGAGAGGCTTCCCGTGGAGGGCTTACGACGCGAGTAACATCGGAGGCAACAAAGGGAGAATTTGGATGACACCGATGGAATATCTGAATGGAGACCACGTTTTTCGGTTGGTTCGTTTTGTGACACTTTGAATGAATTTCCTTGACTGAAATGCTCATCATTCATTCACTGAAACGAAACAAATAAAAGTTTTGTTATTGATCCGCTATCATCTATCTCGGAGACATGTACCTAACGTGTGCAGACGACTTACGTAAATATCTAAAAGGAACCAAAGAGGATGAGGATTTCGAACGGACGGCAATCTGCATTGTTGACAAATTATTGCTCGAGTATCACTGACTGCATTTGACTCGGGAGAGTCATTAAAAAAATAATATAAATACAGAATTCTATCTAGAGGAGTGCAATGTTAAAACATTTTCGTTCGAACTATTTCCATTTAGATGGTTCACTAAGTCGAATTCAGAATGAATGCTGACTTGATAAAGTTTATCAAAGGATTAAAGTTAACAAACCAAAAATATTTAAAATATCTACCCACTTCCGAACAGAAAAAAAATAAGTGAACTTACTTTTGCCAATAAAACTGTAACGAAACTCATGATATTTTTTGAAATATCACTTTCATATATAACGTCAAAGAAAAAGAATGGAAATATAAGTACCCTGAGTGTAAATGGCAACAGTGTAGTTGGCTTATTTCGGTTTAGTAGATGTCGGCTGAGGCAAGGAAAGTGTTTACATGGCATTCATCAGAATTGAACGACCTTCAGTTTTTTCTCAAGTCTATCTACTTCTACCGAAACCGTTTACCCTGCCGCAAATGCCTAACACAAGTTATCGCGAAAGCAAAGAAATCATCTTATGTTTATTTAGCAATTAAATGCTTTTCCCAATGTACTGTAAATATGCCGGAACTAATTGAACACTGAATCAACAGAACTTAAATGAAGCTTACTTGTTTCAAATGCAGCCTAATTATGAAGAAAATCTTCCACCGACACCTTAAATCAGAGATGGAAACCTGCAGCCCCTTCAGGCGTTCAATGCAGCCTTTTCGTAATTCTATGTAATTAAGGAGCACGAATTTAAATCATTCCGATTTCTATCCTCGGTTGATACATCGAATGGAAAAATGGTAAATAATGACCCTGAGTTGACAATTTGTGTGATAAAGTAGTTGAAGTTAGACAATAGGCTACTCAAAAGCGGTCAGTTGGTTACACATACAGCCATTTTCCTAATGGTTTCTTCTGAAGCCAAATGGAAATTGCGGCTTTGATGGAAGATGCCCAGTACCTGATCCAAATGCTACTTCTTGTCCTAGGGAATATGCTTAAAGTATGAAAAACCGCCAAGAAATGGTAGTGGTCAAGGGTATAGCCGACATATTGCTCTTCCGTTGGCTCTCCCAATTGGTCAATCCGTCAGACGAAGGGAAAAAAGTGGGCGTGGGTCAGCGAGGGAGTCGGACCGAGAAGAGGCCAGTGGCCGACCACTCCCTCTCCCGCACTTGACCGCCGCACGACGCCCTCCCCTCCACAAGCCGCATCTGCGCCCTACGACACCCATGTCCCTTCTGCTACATTCCCACTCCAACACCCTCCAATCAGATTCCGAGGAATCAAACTTGACTCGGAACGAGAAACTTTGTGCCGACTGTGTGAGTAGATGCACGGCTAATGATATTGAATTTAAACACGGGATTAAAAGGTTTCGCTCCGGTCATGCGTGTTGAACTTTGAAGGCAGATGATCTAGGTCGAAGCACAACCAATTTCACTCTTATACGTAGGTATCGTTTCATGGAGGTCCACGATATCTAGAGCTCCTCAAGGATTTTGAATTTGACCCATATTTTGAGGAGAAACGTTTATGAGGCATATGCGTTTATTCAATCCAAAACCCAAGAAGTATTTTCTAAGAGATGAATTCAAAAGTCAGAAAGTTATAAATTTTCCCCAAACGTAAGAATGGCCAATCGTTTTCAAAAAGAAAGTTGGTAATAAGAGATGTAGCCTTAAACAGATCAATGCAATAGAAACTATTCCCAACATATGAATATTATTACTACGTATCATGCTGTCGACTTTACTAATAGCATACGCATTGGCATTTTATGGTTCTAATGTTCCAATGTGTAAGGAATTGCTATATGGGTTATGAGTGTTACTTTTATCGTCCAATTCAGTTTTTTTTTTCAGAGAATAATACAAAACCTTCCATACTACATCTTGCTGCATAATGCAATGAATATTTACTGCATATCCAAATAACATAGAGCCTGATATAAGACATCCCGTGTACCTACAGCAGTATAAAATGACGTGATGCGTTTGAATGAGTATGAATCGAAAATTTCTTAAATAAAAGTCCAGAAGATTAAGATGGTCGCAAAGTCATTGTTTCAAAATGTATTTGTTTAAACGCAATGAGAATAAGTTCTTCTAAAACAACTTTTTCCTACAATTATAGTTCAATTTCATTAACGAATATAGCTGAAAAGAATATCCAACTTCCAACAATCCAAAGTTTATCCAACTTTTAGGGTCTGATTAACCACGTGCGAAAAATACCTTACAAAGCATCAACAGTTAGGAATAAACTGCATCAAAAGAAGAAGAAAGTAAAACGGAAATGTTTTCATGAAACGCCAAACGAGTTACGGATCGCAAACAATTTTAATCAACGACAGCAAAGGCCTATCTCGTTATTCACCGATAGCAACGCGCATAGAAGGACACGATCCGAGCCGCAATCTCCGACAAAATAGACGATTAAGTTGATTAAAAACGACGCTTTCCGTAATTTTCCTCATAAAATTTATCCCCCGAATTCCCGACTCTTTTCATTAATCTCGCCTTGCACCATTACTAATTACAGTATTTCGAGGAATAATGAAAGACGGGGAATAAAGCCCGCGAGAGAAGAAAGGCAGGCGCGCGAAAAAAATCACCGAGCGTCTCCCTCCACAGCCAAGACGTAAATAAACAAACAGGCCGGTCCCTTTTCTTCCTGCGCCTTAAAAAGCGTGTGGGACTGAATTTTTCACTTTAGCGAGCCTTTTGACAGCCTGGCACATATTTTTCCTTTCATCGCGCTAAGCCCGAGTTGGAACCACCACCGTCTCCTTTCTCCGCGAAACTTTTTTCGCAGCTCCCCGCCGAGCCCCTTTTCCCTTGTAATTAAGAGGCCCGCGAAGAAGAAGAAGTGAACTCTTTTACAACACCCACGAAACGGATCCACGGCAAAAAAAAGCTGAAAGGGGAAGTGCGTTTTATTCCTTTTTTTCCATATTCCGCGGGGCTCAGAGCTCTAACTCGCTCCTTTTCCCCATTTCTCTCTCTTTAAGACGTTGCTTTTTTCGCATTTTCATAAGGAGGCATTAAAAACGTACGCGGGCATTCACGCACACCAACGAGAAAACCCCTCCACCAATTGAGGTGTCCGCGGAACGTTGTGATGGAAAAGGCTACGATTTCTTTTTCTCTTTTCCTCCCTGGGAAACGGATGTTAGACATTCCTTGCTCCTCTTTGTACTTTTACATCATGCACTCGCAGTTTCGCTTTTTATTTTAATCCGAACTTTTTTTGATATCGCCACCGCCTCGTTTCAACAAGCGTCAAACCCGCGCCGAGGAGGAAAAGGAATGGCCCCGTTTTATTATTTTTAAAAAGCCCTTTCTTGTTTTACTGGCTCTTTTCGTGCCATTGAAAACTCTTTATTTTCCCTTTGAGTTGGGGATAATTTCTTCCCGTAATGGTTTCTGCGCGATACATCTGGTTGGGCGGGAATTTTTAACGAACGCTCTCCATTATGCGGTGCTCTTATTTTCGTCCGAATGCTTCCTTGCTGTGATTCCTTAATGTATCACAAGATCGCCTCTTTCCAGCCATCGGGGAAGAATAAAACGTTCGTTAAATGACGGCGTATTGCGTAATAGCTACCTGAAAAGGCGTCGGAGGCGTTGTGGTCGATAATTTGAGAGGCGCGAGTGAGGAATTTAGGAGAGGAGACAATTTCTCTTTGGTGTTTATTTAGGCCAAAAGTAATCGATTCCTTCATTTCTTAGCATAGTGTAAGATATAGTTAACAATTGTAACATCAAGGAGATGAGCATTATATCCGAGAGTATTTAAATACTTCATCTATAGCGATTTTCGAAAGATATTTAGATTTGTTTAAAAGGGTATAATTATCATAAGCAGGTGCAAATATTACGAAGGATTAGAGTGTACGAAATATTAACGTTTCTGTTAACAGTGAATGTGATTGAAAACAAGACAGAAATCAACGTAGGATAGTTACAGATCTTGGTAATTTACACAAAACTAAAATTCAAATATCATTTTCGTCGTGAAATATCATTTTAGATATGAATTCGTTAAAATTATGATAACATAGACGAGCATTTTGAGCTTGTACACAACCCATCTCTCTACCACAGCGGAATTTCTACCAAAACATAATTATAGGTGAGAGGAACAATTCATTTATTAATATTTTAATTCTTTTGCTAAAAATTTAAAAATTCACAATTTTATCGAGTGTCTATTTCATCATTGCAATTTTTAGGATATATTTTCATATATTTGATATATGATCAACATTAGAGGATGTTTATACTATCTCCATTAAAAATTCTCTATTTCTTATTGTTATCATAAATAGAAATATTTTAGTTTTATAGACTTGCAATTCGTGCTTCAGAAGGATCATATATTTCAAATATACATCTTAAAATACGTTAAATTAATTTTCGTATTTGGCGCGAGAGTTCACATTTGTAATTCTTCGATCAGTCGCAACATTCACTATCCTAAAGAGAGCAATGGAATCATACTATAAAGACACACTGTTGCTCATAAGTCTTTCACGTTCCAATTGGAATGCGCAAGAGCATAAACGATCATTGAAAATTTTACTTCGCAATTAATTGCATCAAATTCGATTGATATTATATTCTATTAAATGAAACAAATTCATTTTCTTCAAAGTCTATAACTTCAGTTTAGTAAAATCATACTGTCGAAATGTTTCATCTATTTCAAATGTTAATGAAATATAATTTATCGATATGATATTGTTTTGAATGTGACAAACTAGTTTATTGATGTTAATTTTCCGCAGTATTGTGAAACATTATAATCTATATTTCTATTTAATTTAAATTTCTTAAGAAAAATGTAACGACGCTGAACAGATGAATCGGTCCAGGAATACCATATTAGACCTGGATACAACCGCAAACCATGGACAGAACGCGAGCATAGAGTCAAATAAACGCGAGAGTAGACTATCCTCATAGGAAAGCCCTCGAGAGAGGCGACGTGGGCTGGCGATAGTGATTAAAAAGGCAGCACGCATATTCGGAGGATGGCGCGATCAAGAGGGCATGCGGGAAGGGGAGTGTCCACACTCCAATCGCTCGCTATCACTCCATTTTGCCCCCCACGGCGCCGATGGAGCGAAGCAAACATGACCACCGTCAAACGGGGCCTCCTCCAGTTACCATTCGGGAAGGAAGAGGCCGGAGCACTTGAGGATCTCATTCTCGTCGTGCGACCCCTGCCGTCTCTCCCATTATTGGAAACCCCTTCTCTCTCCCCTTCACTCCCCCACATCCATTCACCACATCCGACGGAGGGATGCTCTCGGATTTGAAAAATGGTCCTGTGTTTGGGGATGGAGAGTGTCTAGTGCGGTTTCTCGCCAATGGGAGAGAGTTGGGAATTTCTCCGCCGCGGAACAAATGTCGCTCCGGTCGTTATAATGAAGCGTGCATGTGTACGAGGAAAAGTTGAGGGCCGTTCGAATCTATGAATAAGAAAGTTTACGGGAAGGTGTTGAGTTTTGTACGTTCCTAAGTTATAGCGCGAAGCTGATCGACTTCGAGTTGGAGTATTTCAGTCGATCGCCAAAGGGTTTTGTTTAGCTCTGATCACACATTTGTTCGCGAATTCAACTTCATGCACCGACGCCTCCGTTATTAACCGATATGCTCGGATTTTCTTTATTTTTGCTTGCCATACTCGGCTAAGCAGCAAGTTTGGCAGGATATCGAGAATCGAAATTTCCATAACTTTCTCACCTTCAAACTTGGTAGTTTATGAAACTAACGCTTGACTTTGACCAAATGATTTTCTCGCTCTGAATGCTACTGAATGAATGAAAAGTTCGACACCCAAACAAACATCGTTAAGCAATTTCCCCAGCATTAGGTAGCAGAGTACCTTGTGAGTCAGGGGCGCTTATCCAAGAACTCGCAATATTATCTTCATGAAGTTTTCTTTCATCTATGAAGAATACAAATTTGATTATCGAATGAACTAGACGGGAATACCTAGTCTCTACTTTTCTCAAGGTGTTTGTCGATGTTTAATTTTAAACATAGAACATTTAAAGAGACATTTCAACGAATTAAACTTAAATTATGGCGCATTCTAGCTGGCTATTTGAGTTTTATCGCATCATCGAATAAAATAATTTTTACACCCTAAATTATTTTTTCAAATCTCAAATTATTGAAAGCCTTGCATTATTTGGAGATTTTATAAATTTTACTAGACGCATGCCATTTCACGACTTAATCATGATTTTTTTATTACTTCACTGTGATATGGGTAACTCACATAAATTATTAACTTGAGATTTCAACCTAGAAACGGGTTTATGATGCATCGTAAAAATATTTAATACGCCCAGTAGAATCATCAAGCAATTACTATTTCTGAACATGGCTAGCAAGCGCAAGGATTTTTTTCTTTCGGAGAAGCATGGCCAAAGTACAATCACGATCACGCCATATCCAGATGGTCCTGACTGGTAGTTAAGACGGCTCTTAATCTCTGAATGATTTTAGTTACGTCAAATATTTCACTCTTGTGTGACAAGGTATTCAATTAAGAAAGGAGTATGTGAAATCTTCGTGGTTCTAATTTTAAATTTACAAATATTGAGCTTCAATTTCAGAGGAATTTCATCGTTTATAAGGATTTTGTAGTTAAAATATAGAAAATTGCCATTCAATAAATGTTGTTCCCTGCTTTGTCAGATCGATTCCTTACTAAATCTGACCTTTGATTCCTCGCTTTGAATTCCGAATTGATGCTTATCGTCGGTGAAAGAACATTGGAAAGTAACATCTCACTCTACGACTGAGTAAAGTTATCAGCTCGAAGGCAGCTTAGATGCACATGTCTTTCGCTATTAGCATCCAAAGTTTAGGAAATAGAATGGGGCAACAAGGCAAAACGTGAAGTGAAACAGCCCTTGTTTTTCTCATAGAGACAGAAATCTACGAGTTAAAGAAGTTCACATAGGCAGGCAAAATAACCCTATGAATATATTTTTCAAAGAATTCAATAAGGGAGGGGGGCAAAAGGAATTCTATCACTAGGAATCATCACTATCTTTCACATTATCATAGCCAAGAGAAAGACAAAACAAAGATAAATGACATACCTACTCTTTGCTTTCTCCTGCATTATTAAGATAATCTAACCTATAATGTACACTTCTGTTTGATCATTGGCACCTAAAAGTGTATTTCATATCTGAGGTGTAGGTATATTTTTTAATTTCCAAAAGCATAAAATTTTCTTTGTTTTTTAACAAAAGTACCAATAATATCTTAAAATTCGGCACCTTAGCCTCGTTCATTAAAAATGAGTTTTAATCCCTGATACCGTAAGATAAACAATAAAATGATTTAAACTCAATTACCGATACAAAATGACGAAATAAATAATGAAAATTAATAAACAATATGAAAATGACTATAAATGAAAAATATTACCATTATCAAAATATGATAGTTGGAATACTCCATGATAATTTTACTAAAATATAGAGTGCAAAAATTTGATAGATCGAAGCCGGGGCAAAAATCCGAGAGAAAATTGGACCCGACATCCGCTTTTGTAGGCAGTGTTCCCCCTTTATACGTACGCACGCCCCTCTTCCACTGCGATCTTCCAAATTACGCCACACGCCGCTTCCGCACACAGTCCCTTTCTACGCCGCTTCGCCGGGCGTAACAAAACTCGCCACATAACTAGGCTCTCTCTGATTCACTTCCCTTTCTCTCTCAACCCCTTTTCCCTCGCTTCCCCATTTTTACGCGTATGTCATGCAACCCTCCCACTCCATCCCTCACTTTTTTATAGGAACTCCTGACTCATCTTCCAAGTGGACATGGAGCCTGCAAAAACTGCATTCGAAATTTTAGGAAAATTTCCCTCAGTGATGAAATACTATGCGGAGAGTAGTGTAAAAAAAATCTCTATTTTAAAATTTTATGCGAGAATAAATAGATGCTTCCACACATGCATCAATATTTTGAATTAGATACAGATATATCCTTTTAGGATTTTGCAGTAACGTTGTTTATGTCTATTAAATATAATCTATGAATAGCGTTTAATTACTGCCATTGAAAAATTTCGAAAAAAACACATCTCCTTTCCGATGATTCGAGTAAAACCTCTACAGAATTCGGGATTGCTACCTACCTGGACATTAATTTTACAACCATTTAGCAAATAGCTGGGGCCTATAAAACCAATGTATGAATATAAGATCAATAATTTTCATCCGAACTTCCAAAGGAAAATAAAATAATACATTATAGTTATAAAAGATTCTAATAAAATAATGTAATTGAAGATTTAGTTTAAGAACATATGTGCATGTTAAAAGAAAAGGAGACATTTCATGTAACAGTGCTTTAAGTAAAGACTACTTTTAAGAACACTTTGTACACGTTGAAAGAAAAAGAGCAATATAAACTTAAGCATATTTATAGTTACTAATTCACAAATAATTATTACGTTAAAATTAAAAAAATTACTAAATAATTCACAGCAATCAATTGGTGAAAAAGGAACAGAAAATTCAACAAGATGAAATTTAAATAACGAATTTCAACTGAACATAATTTTGCAAGATAAATACATATATGACTCAAAATTTGGGGATAAATAAATATTGATGGCACTTTAGTAAGCGCACATATCAATATTAGACAATAAAATCAAAGCCAAGGATTGTGCTTACGTTTGTGAGACGAACTCCTTTTTCTTCAGAATCCCAGAAAGGGAAGAAACATCAAACTGAGACTTTCAAAAACGGCATATTCCTTTCTACTGAAGCCGGCCTATCATATAAATCCTTTTCCCTAACCACCTTTCCTCTCTTCTCTTTATCCTTCTCCATCATACCAACAATTCCAATCGCGGCACGAACCCATTCCTCCACCCTCCGAAACGAAACCCTCATCGCATTCCTCCACCCCTAAACCCCGCCGATGCTAATGGCACACGCATGTCTCGCTGAACACGAGGGCCTCGGAGGGGACGAAGGGCTTCGGGGATCACGGAAAGGGACCCGCGCATTGAACTCGCCGCGCGTAATTTTATTAACGTAGGAAGCGAGCTGAAGGAAGGCGACTTGCGAATCTTTTTCATTTACTTTCTGGGGTCAGAACGCATTGGCGCGAGGGGCAAAAAGAGGATGCAGTGGCAAGCACTCCTCTTGAGGTGGCGCGCGGACAATGAGACTGCCGTAGAGGGCTCTTTCGCCGGTGCGTGGCCCAATTTACTTTGTGCGCTGCGTGTGCGCTCGTGCTTCGTCTTTTATTTCCCGGCACGCGCGGACTCACACGTATGCCGAGTCCTTTCGCCCATTACATTTGGACGGGTTTTCAGAGAGAGGAAAAGGGTGAGCTTTGCGCGTTGACGTTTCAGCGATCCGCGGGCTTTCCCAGAGAATGTGCCTCTTTTCCTCTCGCAGGACGTGTCTAAAAATGTAGCCACGTCTTTCCTTTGTCCCATTGTTTTTGTTAGGGGGATAAAGAGAGATTCTTCTCCCCTATTTTGACAAAGGAAGTGTTTTTGTGCGGTTATGGTTTCTTGGTTCTCCTCTGAACGCGTTTCCAGAGAACGGTAACTAAGTACGAATGTCCCTGAAAAAATATGGGACTGAATGGTAGGAGAATTTCCCCCCTAACCGGCATAATACGACTAAATCGTAGAATTGAAATTTTCGTCATTATCTTCAAAGAATCCTTATAATTTGAGTTAATATGCATTTACGAATTTAAAAAAAAATTCCAGTTAGAGGAATTCTTTACGTGGTCGTCTGAACGTACGAATATAAGACCGATGTTTCAACCGCTGCCTCCGTAGCCATCTACAAGGTGAAGTCAAAAATTCCCTTTCATAGTTAAAAATCGCAGTAACAGGAGAGGCCTAGTGAAGGCTCATCCTTCCAAGACCTGGTACATTTTCCACAACAGCACAACTGCTGTGGTAAAAGAACCAGGAATTTCCATCATTCAACAAATTCCCTAACTTTTATAGTGAGCAAAAACATAGAAGCAATATATATCCTTGCTCTGCCCCTGACCGACTGCTAATATCGAATAATTAGCCTACGCATTTCTATGTTACGGAACGCTTTTGTAATCGAATCCTATCATCTATATTTCCGTGCAAAGGTAAATACAAGTAAAGAAACCTGCTAGTTACTCAATATATTACTCTAATTGATAAAGGAGCATTGTTTAACTATAGTCACCGAGAGTTTGAATATTATTTAATACAGCGGTTATTTTTGTAAATTAAACTTCATTGATCTGCAAAATAGAACTCTAACGTTGTAGAACATTATATCAACCGTTCACGTTCTTTCACCTGATCTCAAGTCAAGTTAAGGGAAAATTTAGCCAAGAAGTTTTTCTTCCACTTCTTATAATATCGTCAACTGCTATTTAGACACAAAGACCCTCACACAAAAAAATGAATTTTAGCTCAAATACTCAGTGTTATTTTCTTCTTTGAGCCACTCCCTTATATTTATAAAAAGGGGAGAAAAAGACGAGCTCGTCGTCTTCTCTGCGCGAAGCAATCAAAGTCAAAAGACGTCGGCAGGGTCAACGTCAGAGGGCTGAAGACGAAAGAAGCCCCGAAGCTCAATTTGCATCGCCAGTGGAATGTCGGGACGTGAACGTGATGCCTCACATGGCGACGTCATTTCGCGCAGGAGATGAGGGAACAAAGGTACGCGTGTCTCTCGCTGAAATGAGGCTTTTTTGGGAGATTGCAAAGGCGGGTTGATGAGATGCCGAGAGAGGAAGCGGATAGACAAACTTTTAGGGGAGAATTAGAAAGGAAAATTAAAGGGGGCGAAGGTGACGGTGCAAGGCCGTCTTCCCTTCATTTTGCACCTCAATTCGACGTAATCTATAGGCACATGAAATGGTGCATTTAAATTCCTGGGCAAACCTTCGCCTATATTACATGGACAAAGAGAAAAGAGTGACATTATCAACTGTTTACTGAGAGGTCACTAATAGTATTATCTCCACTGACCATAGAGCAAGTGGTACTACAAGAATGCTACAAATCAAGATGTTTTAATTATCGGAACAAGAAACTGCTCGAGTATTAATTTGGATAGCTATATTCTAATCCTACATACTTATTATCGGTGAATCTTTCAATGGGTTTTCTTTATATGCATATATGTACCTTGGTACATCTATTTGTTTAGATATGATACAGTAACCATTTGAGTTTTGAACGATGACTTGATGAATTAACGAATAGCTTTCTACTTTATATGCAAACCTAAAGAGAATGTTACAGGCCGAATATTTAAATTGCTTCAAGAGGCTGAATATTTAAATTAAATACGTATTCAGATATAAAATCTCTTTCTGTATTATTACAAATATAACATAGTTAACTGCGTTGTAACTGCATAAGTATCTAAATAAACTATGGATATAAACCCAAGGAAAAACAGACTTGAAAAAAGTCTGTTTAGACCGGCACCGTCAGACTTTTTTCAAGTCCGTTTTTCCTTGGGAATTTTCCTGGGTTCACGCCCTTATGTGCAAAGTCACCTCAACCCTTTCCTTGTATGGAAATATAATTTAGATGGGACCAAGCACAGAAAAAATATATTTATTCATTGCCTTCAGGGAAAATGGCACACAAAAATATATTAATTAGGCCGATAAAGAAAATATATTTAATGATTCGAAAAAATATTGTAAGCGGAGAAAATTATATTGTGCACACAAAACAAAATTATTCGAGAAACAGAATTAATATAGATACTAATATGATACATATGTTGCTCTAGTATCAGCAAAATAAATGTAATTTTATGCGGTCGACTTCAAGTATTTTTGATACAAGTATATCTTTAATATCTCGTATATGTTGCGCTTCCAGCAAGACGTAAATAATCCGATTTAGATAGATAATTCGTAATTTCAGGCGATTCGATGTTATCACTCCTACTTAGTGTATTTGCCGCTTTTTATATTGGGGAAATCATTAGTCGTAGCAGCATAAGGGAAAGGGAAGTGCTCCTCGAGGGAATAAAATGGAAAGAAGGGAGAAATATTAAGGAGGATGGAAGCGTGGAAATAGCCACTGATGAAGATGTATTGAGGGAAATGGATGGATGGGGTAATACCGAAGACAAGGGAATAATCGCGAGAGGGAATAAGAAAGCGGAAATGGCGCCGGTGCAAATGATGATGACTCTCAATATGCGTGAATTCACTCGACCTTCTAGGGTACGTACTCACTTGATGACAGGATAAGAGGGTGCTTTCTGCCAATGCACAACGGCTCGTCAACAGCTTTATCAAATTTTTTGCAGACAGGGATGAGCTTTGGTAATATTGACGGAAAAGAATTTTCATGGAGCTAGTTATACATTTTATCACAATAATTTTGTACTTGCTTCGAATCATGATTGAATTTTGACGGCAGAAAATTTTTCAATGGCTATAGATTGATTGAAGTTCCTTAGCCAGAATTTTGCTTTTGGTTATTTCAAACCAAATCGAAGTTTAAGTACTCGTGATTGTCTAAATTAAATTTTATTAAAAAAATCTTTACGATGCGTGGTATATGATTCAGAATATTAATGGCTAAGGGAACTGTGTAATTTTTTCTTCCCAAAACAAACAAAATACATACATCTTGAAATTTAATAATATATTCGGTGCCTAAAGACAATTTAACCACAGACCGCAATAGCTTCTTAATGAATATTTAAATCTATTTATACGAGTCTCTATACCTGAGGTGAGACATCTTACATCCTTTCCCGGTAGATAAATAAGTAATAATTATTTTAGTTTCTCAGACACCTTGATCAAATAGATAGCCGAAAATAAACGGAAAATATTCCTGCTTTATCTAACAAACAATTACATTTGTTTTCTTAGGCATAATATGGATGCCAAAACGTTCTAATGAAGGTAACGCGTGACTCATGTGTTTTTAAACATACTGTCATCGCTTACAAACTATTGTCGAAACCTGTTCCAGACATTTCCATTCCATAAAATTATAATATTTGTTTAACCAAGGTCTGCTAAATGCATTACTACATATTAAACCCCTAAGAAGGCTAAGTACTGCTGTATTTTCAGTACGGAAAATGAGTTCTAGAGTTCCATCATTTGATAAATTAAGAAGTTTAATTTGTCTGATGTCACCAAAATAAACTGGTGGTGTTTCATACTTGTGAGATTGTAGGTATTCCGAAATATTTTATAAATTAAATTATTTATAGTACACTTTAGTATTTATTAGTAAGTTATTTATTCATCTATAAGTAAAATTAACACAATCAAGAATCATAAAAATGAAATAAAAGTATTTTGAACCTCTCGAAACCTGTTTTTACTACAATAGTGAACACATGTCTACCCTTTAGTTATTTTAATTTAGTCATTCAATACATAAAGATTAAATAAAAGCATTTTAAACGACCATAAAACTATGCTTATCCCAACAGAGAGCGCATTCCTTCTCTGCAATTCCCTATCTTGATTAATATTACCTCGCACTATAGAAAATCAAGAATATATCCAGGACCTGTTAACTGACAATTTAACACGGGAAAAATCACAGGCAAAAATTCGCACCCCTTCCAACCACCAATTTATATCGCATAAACGCGAGAGAGCAAACAGCAATCTGTCACGTTGTAAACCTTTCCTCAACCTGTCCCTCCAGTATTCAAACCAACGTAACCGACCCATGTTGCGACTCAACCCACCGCACTACGGCATCAACATAAATCACCCAGGCAACAGAGGACACGGGCCAGCTTGACCCTCGTCCACACCGCCCATCTCATTTTTCACCTCATATTTTCCTTAAATCTCCTCTCTGGACGGCTTTATTCTCCCTTTGTAAGTCCCCTCCCTCATCCACGGAGGATCGACTAAACGAGTTTTAGATCTTCCGTAATGACGTACAACCTGAGCAGCAAAAAACTCGAACACGTAGGGACGCGAGGCCAAAACAGACCTCTGCACAAAATGGAGGGGAAGGTTGGATGGACACCGGTCAGAGGGGACCACGGATTTGACCGCTGGGACGCGTGCAGAAGGACCGGGCCTTCGTGTCGGGAGGGGGAGAGGCCAACTCGACCGGAGAATTACCAAATGGGAGGCTGGACAAAGGTCTGGAAAGGGCTTATTCCGGTAAAAAGGGGACTGAGCTTCATTATTCCTTTCTACGGAAAGAGGAATTTGTGAAAGGGTGGAGGGCCTAGGAGAGGGTGTCGTAATAATGGAAGGAAAAAGGGAGGTCAGGTGACACGATTTACCTATTGTATGCCATGGCGGGGAACGTGTCCGACCCTCGTATAGTGGATTTGGGTGAGTTGCGCTGCATAAGTGGTTTTATATGGACTGAGGAAAGATCCCTTTCTATGAAGTAATTCCGGAGTTAAACCGATTCATCATAGGCTGAAATTGCTCGAAAAGAGTGCATATTCATTGCGGATTCAATACATAAATTGATACATTTTTATTCAAATAACTTCTAATTTAACTGGTGATTGAAGTATACCATTTTCTAACTATCGTTTACTAGTATATTAAATTAAAAGGGCAAACTAATATATTAGTAGTAGAAATACTATGCAATAGTAATAAAAACATACTGCCGGAAAGTTTAATTTGCAAAGCAGATTTGCTGATTGAACTTTTATTCTTTTCATTAGCTTATGAATAGATGTGATTAAAAAACAAGTAATTTGTTTCTTTAGCCACTACATAGTTAAATTCCTAAAAAGACTCCAAAAACACGATAAGCCTCATGAACTAATAAATAAACTATTACGGACAAACATTTCCTTAAAAACAAGGAAAATAAATTGAAATGGTCACATTTATAACATTGTTCTTAAATTTTCGTGGTATTACTTAAATTAATTTTCCAATTAAATAAATAAGTTACCATATGTTTAAAAATGAAGATATTTGCAACATTATGTCATAATTACAGATGGTTTACCGAAAAATTAATTTAATTAATTCCTGATGATTCCTTGCAGTCATGGGCAGATAACTGCAGGGGTTTCTAGATCGATAACATGTCTTTCATAAACGAATGGAAATGAGTGAAATTTCAATCAATTGCATACTTACTATTTGTACCAAAATAAATGACCCAAATTCAATTGAGACTGATTTAAAGAATATGTATATAATCTCAAAGTGACAAAATGACACAAGTCATATATTGAAATTAGCATGTCTAAAAATCCTTACGTAATTTACTACAACTCGCAACAGGAAAGAAAATCCAAGCACTGGCAAACGCACCCTTTTCTTCAAGATCTATACTCTCAGCTTAACCTCGCACTTATCCACTATCCTCCTTCTCCTCCTTCCCTCTCTACAGCCATCCCTCCACCCCCACCCCATCCGCCCCCACGCATGTCATCTCTCTTCCACCCCCCAACACTCAACCCTCGCATCATCAAGACCAAATACTCGCAGTAAGGGAACCCGTCTGGATGAAAAAACTGGAAGCGGAGGAGATGCAGGAATAATATGCGAATATATGTTGCCTCCGAAAGGGGGGAGAAGAGGAAATATATATAAGCTTTTATGTGTTGGGGGAGGAAGGGAGATAAAGGTGAGAGTGAGGAAAAGAGAGAACTGACGTGGAAGAATCATCCACTCCGTATAAGAAATGGATAATGGATACAAAGAATAGAGTGACGTTCCCTCTCCGCTGAAGATGCGATCTCCGTTTTTTCCCTATATGTGCGCTTATGAATTTGTATGTTTGTATCTCGCGCGTGTGTTTATTTCCCACACGCTTTGCTCCTTTGCTCGAAAGGGCGAGAAAAGCGGACATATGTATGTGAAAAGGAAGAATGTCTCTCGGATAGCAAAGGGAAAAAGGCCTTTTCTGAGTGGAGCAAAAAATGAATGGCGCGGAATGTAGAAATGCCTTCTCATGATTTGTGACAGTGAGATCAACACAGTTTGCAGTAAAAAAGTATGTTAGACGGTGGACCTCTATTTGACTGTCTGACGGTTCCAAATAATAGTAGAAATATGAGTATAATAATACGCATTCTTTATTAATTTCGAGTTACTCTCACAGTCCTGGAAGGACTTCCATGACCTAATAATTTTTCAGCATATCTATAGCAAGAAGTCTTATTTACGAATATTATAGTAAAACAAGGGCATATATTTATCGCGCAGTTTTAGGAATCAATGGGCTTAATAATTTTTCATCTTTTTTAATCTTTAATGAGGAAGATGAAAATTAATATAGTCCCAATCATGTGTTAAATATAATTTTCTCGGATTACTAATCAATAATATAAAACTTCATTTCAAGGATAACACAAGAAATTCACAAAGAAATTATGGTAAATAATATTGTTATAAAGAGATACAGGATGGTATAAGTCAACAAATCACTTGGTGGGGATACCGCCTGATATAAATTAAACTTCGATCTAATTTTCTCAATTTCCAGTCTCTTTTTCTCAGCTTCTAATTTCGTTATCAATGGCGAATTCTACAAATAAGAATTTAAAATCTTTTTAAGCAATGTTTGTACGAATGTTTCGAAGAAGGCATTTGGAATATTAGCTACTCAATTGTTAATAAATAAAAATAGACTCTTGTAAACGTAGTTCGTTACAAGTTTCACATCTTGTACTGCTTTTTGCATTCCCCATTTTTTAAAAGAAAAACAATGGTTTTCTAATAACCTACCAATTTCCTGTGAAAAAAGCTTTCCACTCTACATCACTAAAGCCAATCTTTTGTCATATTCTATAAGTCGTACATAATAATACAGATCATATGTAATTTACTATTTTTAAAGCTGTGAGTAATACTTAAAATTACTTAGTTTCTCATTACTGCCGTGGCTAAAATTACAGTTCAAGTGGTTGCTAATTTTGAAAATATTTCTATTGAATAATTAATAAATGAGTTCATATTTTACCCCTAAGGAAAGAAAATTAAAATTTGTTGTTGGAGATTTTCAATACCTCTGAAACCTCTTTTACCTCTCAAATTCCAGTTTCTATACATCCAATCACTTCTAAAGCTTTCAATAATCTAACTTTTACCGCAACATAATTTACTAAATAACAATTTGGTCATAATTTTGTATTCGCATGCGAATATAAAACGAAAATTCATCAGCTCATCCAAGAAGCATGAAAAAAAGCATTCGCCTTACAGTACAGATGATACCTCCAACATAGTATCCTAGATATAATCGATACTAAAAATTTTAAATCATATCCTAATCGTCCTTGAGGTTATTAACATACATATTTTGATTGATCGATGGTTTTTGTAAACTGAGGAAGCATAACGTTTTGAGGAATTACACTGCTTGCAATTAAGAATCTACTGGTTTATTTACACCATTCTCCCCCTTGTTATAGCATATTTATTACATGGCAGTTTAAAAATTATTTAACGAACAGGAATAGAGCAATGGTGGAACCCTGATACTTAAGATCGATTTTTTCGTATTGTTCTCTAAGAGGACGATATGAAAGTGGCCTCTTAATAGAAAAGAGTGCCGATGTGTTAGAATACGGATCCAGATGGCGATAATGGTCACACTTTAATAATGGAGATTAAGTAACGTTTTCTTAGGAGGACGCTTGATCGCCATTGGATGGACCATAGAGGGAGCAAAGGGGTGGGTCATATGTGTCACTCGAAGGGGAGCGTGCTTACGGAGTGGGTGGTGAGAGTAGGGGAGGTCCGGTCGAGACCATTGGTCCGCTATTCGATTATGAAGGGGTTGACAATAAGTGGGTGACGCCATCGAGAGGGCATATGCGTAAATAATCTCGACCATTGGCATGGCGGAGGTTATTGAAAGGATCTTCACCGAATCCCCAGAGGCTTATGGGACGGCTGTGCTATGCATGGAGTACACAGAGAGCTAGAGCGCCATGTTGAAAAGTAAGTGGTGGTACTGTTGTATCGGTAATTTGAAGAGAATACTATCTGCTATTGACTGGACCGATTTTCTGTAATTGTAGTACGATGCCTTGTAAGGAATTGTTTTAGGTATTTTTTTTCGTCTTTATTTACTCTATTTCTACATAACTTTATAATTAAAAACCCTTAGCACTCCCTGATGAGTAACTTCATGTTGACATGTTGAAACTCTGATGCTCGTAATTGCGTATAAAAGTTAACATTTCTTGAATTGTATTATATTAAAAAATCATAGCTACCTTCTAGCCAAGCAGCATTTTACAGGGATGGAAATGTTCGTATCTTCGACAACTATGTCGTATCATTAGTATATCTAGCCTTAATCTTTTTAAAGGCTCAGGCAGGTCACCAACATTTTCTCGATGCTTTGTAAGCTCAATACACCCGCTAGGAAGAAAGCCCATGTTCATTCCCTCCAAAGTCGAACTCATTAGCTGTTTGCTATAGAGCTTTTTTACTTAGATTGTAATACCTCAAACACTTTATATTCTAAAGGTTTCATCTGTTACTGAATGGGGTAACACATAGCCAAAGCATTTGTTCCTTTCTTACCATGTGTTACTGCAGGACCCATACGTCCCATTTCTTCGTAAAGATAGCAACCACTCCTGAGATGATTCCTATTTCCGGCAACTAAATTCATCCCGGTTGGTTTCTTCGTTGATATGGGTTAATGCGGCAATCGTCTGTAAAAATAATGATAATATGAGAATGAGTTTCTTTTACAGTTTAATATACTTTTGGGACACAAAATCATCCATTTTAAATTAAAAGTTTGATTCAGAATGTTCCAATATCCTCTTGCAATATTAAAATTTACTTTTAGGGTCATACATTCACACATGACTTGCAAATTAAAAGATATACTATAAATAACGTAAGATTATTTAAATAATTAAAATAAATCAATCTCAGAAGAGCATGCTCTAATCTTTCATTTCAATTCTATCGGCAAATTCAGAATGATTGGCAGAAGTAGAGTAAAATGTTCCATCTGGAATATTATTTAATGAAGAAAATGAAAAATAATGGCACATACTAAATTAAAATAGCCACATACATTATAAATAAATAAATATGCGTAGTGATATAATTTAATGTGTGACATTAATAAAGTGATACAATTAACATTTAAAGCAAGATATTTTTCGATTCTGTTCGTAACTACCAAATGATTTGACCTATCTCTGCATAGCGGTACATTTGTCACGTTAGTAATTTAACTCAGTTTGAAGCCTAAAGAAAATAATTAGAATGCCTTAACAAACAGGGATACTTTTAATCGCCACTTAAGTCAAACTCCTGGCGACTCCCGAGAAAAATTTAAGCCCCCGGCCTCTTAATTCCAAACAAACGGACTCTCTCGGATCGAAACCCCTTTAAAACTTAACATTTCCACGAGTCGGAGGCCCTGCGCAAATACTCCACCCACCGCTCCTCCCCACACCCACCCGCTTCCTCCCACACCCAAATTCGCTCTCTCTTTATTTGGTTTCGGAAGAATTTCTGCTTTCTCATGGCCGTGTCAATATTGGTGACGTGAGTTCCCTTCAGCTATTCTAATCCCTCCCACTCTCCCTAAGGAGACAGGCGAAGAATTCCTCACAAACAGACAGCGGTCGGGAGAGGGAGAAACAAAAATAAAAATAACTCGGGGAACTCGTCGAAAATAAGGAGAGAAAAATGGAGAGAAGAGGAGGAAGAAGAGAAAGAGAGAGACGATGCAGCTTTTTTTTCTGTTGGGGTGAACTGACTGACGCAGCAAAGTCAGAATTTTCGTCACACTTAATAAGGGTAGTCATTTGCATGAACGGTGGAGGGTTGGTGAATGGGCGGAGGAGGAGGATGGGGTGGTCTGAGTTGGACAACGCAGTTCCGAGTACGGGAGGGAGAAGTGCGAGGGGTTGAGGGAAATGATGGCGAGTCATTGGCGCTAGTCATTCCTTTGGTGAGTAATAGAAAGTGTCTCAAACATCGCTATCTCCTGATCGCGAGACTTCCATTTCAACCCTCACAACCTTGTCAGTGTGTGTTTCCCAAACATTAACCCTTGCTGGAATGGCTCCCCCACCTAAGAATTGGTAGAGTCATTATCTTAACTGCTTCGACTATTGATAAATTTCCTTCCTGAAATTGACAGCAGAGAATTAGTTCTGGGTCCTTGGATACAATTTTATATCAATTTCTTAGTTACATACAGTTGCCTTTTTTCTATTACAAGTAATGGGAATTATTTTTATTTATTGATTGATGGGGTGGTCTGAATAGCTACAGTTCTGGGAATTACTTGAGACGTATTAAAAAGGAGATCAGGAGTGGGACTAGATTTTTCTAAGGATATTTAAATCAATTTCTTGAATTTAGCAATAATTGAGGAAGCTTATACTGAAATCTTTCTTTTTGATCGGAAAGTATTTAGTCCGAGGGACGCTTAGAACCTCATCCCTCCAATAATTAGCTTCTAAAAGCTAGTAAAAGGGAAAGAGGCTTACTAATAGTAAGTAGGATGAAGAGTTAGGTAACTTGTACTTGGTGTCCTCTCCAAGCCAATATGTTATCAGCGGAACATGTCCAACTTGGTGAAGCAAAATGACTCTGCAAGTAACACTTTTCTTGGCATTTCATATTCTTAATTATTACCATATTTCAGTATTACTCATAACTACGTAGCTTTTATATCAAGTAGATGAAAGATACGTTTTTCTCTATTCTGTGCAAAAAGACAAATGAAAGTTATACTGTACAAGATTTGTCTTTCAACCTTTCTTTTCTAACAATTTTAACTCTTTCAAAAATGTCAATTGTGTATAACCACATTAAAAAGAGCATAAAACGTTTACGCAGTGTTTTTAGGCCATAACATTTTAAATAAATCGTACAATCGCATGGAATTTACTACCTAAGGTCAGTTACAGAAAAATTGTGCATTTTTGTGACGATTTCTTTCATACATATTTTAGCGTAGATGATATGAAAATCATTATTTTATTATATAAACCTCAAAAAACAACCTGTTGCAGAATAAAATTGATCGATCTTAAGTAACTTAAAAACAAGAGTAATTTCGACAAATGTTATTCTTCTACATTGGCTGGTATACTTTCATAAATTAAAATCGTGAGAGATACTGAACTATTCAATATATGACTGTTTAGGTTTGCGACAGAGCCACAAGGTCTATCAAATCACCACTCCACTTTAGAAGTAATACTGAAATTCCTGAAGCAAATGGCTTTTTCAAGAATAAAATGAGAAATAAATTTGAAGACTGAATATCAGGCATTGAATTAAAACACAACCAAAATTTAAATTTTATTTAATACTACAAGTACGATCTTGAGAGGGTGCCCTATAAGGGGAATTGAATGAAGAATTAAACAGCACGTTCAATGTATTTGAATGTAAATAAATGATTTTGTTTGGACTCTGATCTTTGAATTCATTATCACTGTGTTATATTCACAAAAACATATCCTTTTTGCAGAAATGTTACACATTACATCGTAAAAACTAACATGAGGAGTATCTAAATAAATAACTATTTAGGAAACCAGAAGCAAAATTATATTAATACAATACGCTTAATTTCTTCCTTGGAGAGCCTCATATATGAACCCCGAAAAATCGAGTAAAAACAGTTACAAATAATATTATAAATTCATTATTTAGCTGTAAGGTAAATATAACATATGTGTGGAATCATTCTGTGTGAATTGTAAGTTCATCAAGTATGCATTTTATGTTAACTATGTTTATCACTAGTATATATGTATGTAGGTATAAAAAACTGCCACCAGGCTTACAGCCTACCTGCAATATGTGAAATAATAATTAGTATTATTATTATATCATAATATATATATTTATAACCTGAGTAAAGGCTGTCAGGAAAAGTTATCGTTCCTCAGTTTTGGACTGCAAATTCACTTTTGTTCATAGTCCTCCAAACGTTCAAACTACGAGGGGAATAGATGAAAGTGAGAAACACCTCGAAAATTAATCTTAGGATATCACGTATCTCCCCTTAAGAATTCAATTCCTTTCCCCCAAACTTATATCCCGCCCCCTCGTCCGAACCTTCATCCCCCATTCTCATACTCGTCCGTGGCCTTTACTTCTAACTCCCTATTTTCCTAAAAGGGTTGAATCGTAACGATCGGCCGAAGAGAGTTTGGTGGACATCAGAGAGAGGGTTGGAGCAGGAAGCGGGGCCGGAGAAATTGGAGGGGAAGTTTTGCGGGTTAAAAGGGAGACGAGAGGGGGCGTGCGACGGAGGCAAAAGTCTGGGTTTAGGAAGAGCGCCGGGGGATGGGAAATTGAAGTTAGGAGCTGTCCCCTATCGGGAGGAAGTGGGTGGGGGAGAGTGGACGCCATTTTGTCACCGCCCCAGGGCGTAGAAAGGGGAAAAGAGGTCCAAGGAGGACGACTCCTTTGTCACCAGCCTCCTGTGAAATCGAACGCCCGTCTTTGGAAGGCCTTCGCTTCCGGACTTTATGCGTGAGGACGCGGCCAATATCCAGCGCCTAAGTGAAGAGTCGCCCCGAGAGAGATTTGAATAGCTTTCGGATTGAATTTCCGCTTCGGTCGAGCAGGTGAACTTTTATTAGATCCTGAGGAAGGGGTTCAGAAGGTCTGCCCAAGGTAAATGTTCGTTTAGGGAAACAAAAGAAAGAAAAACGAACCATCCACTGTGACGTAAAGAAAGTTGGTAAATAAGACTTGACCAATAAGAAATCAGAGTGTATTTCCTTACGTCTAATGTTACATACTACTAATCACTATGCTTTGTCATAGTTTTTCATCTGTCTTTTTCGTAAGTAAAAAATATAGTAACGTTCCTCAAATTTTTTAATATTTTAATTTAAATATATTCAGGTTACTATGAACATTCCTATGCCGAAATAATTTGATAATAGTTCCCTCAATACTGGTATCTTAAGAAATCGCTTGATGTATGTTGATGCCTACCATTCATTTCATGAAAACATATACTCAGATTACAGTGAGTTTACTATGCTCAAATACGTTGAGGAAACCTCCCTCAGCACTATTATTAGTCAATTTTTTGGTATCGTAAATAGTCAATTGATAGCTGGGCCATTCCATGCCAAGTGGTCTAGTGGTCCCCGCTCGACCATCACGGATTTCGATGAAATTTTGTATGGACATTTGCACATATCTCTTATGAACATTTGTAAAGTTTTACTTTCGTCGATGGAATACTTGCTGAGATATAGCAGTTTATTTGACCCCGTGTCGCTGCCTTCTTCAACATGACTGTGCGTTTTCAGCAACTTTGAGGCATAGTATCTCAGAGAATATTTTTATGAAGTAAACAATCTTTGGCTATCTTGAACAACTTTTTGCGCTCTATTAAACAAAATAATAATAATAACTGTAAGAGCGACCTCCTTGCAGAAAATTCTGTGCAAAATTGGCCCAAAAAATTGCGGATCGAAAAAAAATTAAAACTTTGGCTTTTTATATTTCAAGAAGAAATGATATAATCTACGTGAAACTTTGCGCATGATAACATATCAATACATAGTTTATACATATAAAATTTCATTATCCTAGTACTTTCCATTATTTTAAAAATTGAGCCAACATTTGACAGTTTTTGTAAAAAAGCCAAAAATAGGCTATTTTTACCCCGCTTTTACAAAAAAAGACCCTCTGGAATTTCTTTTGAATAATTTTTATTAAATAGAGAATGATTTCAACCCTCTAAAAAAGTATATCTAGTTTTTCATCTCGAGCATATAAGGCCCTAGAAACAGGGACAACTATGAGGATGACATTTGTAAAAACGAGAAAAATAGGTTATTTTCTGTCCGCTCTTAGAAAAGAAAGACCTTTTCGATACTCTCGTAAATTATTTTCATTTGAAAGAGCGTGTTTCAAACCTCTTAACAAAGTACACTTGGTTTTTCATCGCGAGCTCGTACAGCCCTAAAAAAATTAACAAAGTTGAGAACGTTGCTATGGTGGCGCCACATGTCTTCTGTTGTTTATCGTCCTGGTTATTTTATGTAGACATTTTTAGTATATTGCGTTGGTCCATGACTGGTACTAGTAGTGACATCGTCACTACCAGTTCAGGCATTTGAACCAGTAACCCCATCGCCCCAGGGTTACGCCCGATAGCCATGCAATACCAGCCACGGGTGGGTTTCTTGGTTGAGGATCCCAAGCCTGCAATTTGTTTTCTTCGACGAGGTTGTAAATCCTTATGTGGGTATCTATCTGGTGTTATTAAGACAAAATATTGTGCCGGCGAGACATTATGGAAAACAAAGTTACAAATTAAATCAATCTGGTAAGCTTTAATTTAGTGAAACTCCATCCTAGTAAATGGGTGGGAATAACTTAACAAAATTCCACTTCTATAGTTTTTAATATCTGCGACCGGTTTCGGACGTTAGTCCATTATCAAGCATAAGAGTTATTCAGGAGTGCATATATATATACAAAGAATAAAAAACCAAGGCACCAATCAGATTAGCTACTGTTGATAGGGGGAGCGGTTTTAGGGGGAGGAGGAAGAGGGTTAACAATGGACAGAATGGGAGAATAATTAGTAAAGTTAATTAACTTCAAAGTTAGTTAATTTACTAAAGTAACAAATTATAAGAAAGTAACAAATTATAACAAAGTTTCTGTTGAAAAATGGGTAAATAATCTTTATTTGAGACTTGGGTTAAGTCGTGGCTATGTGGCCATTCTGTTGTGTGTTACTTCGAGTTTTTTTCAATTGTGAGTTTTGCCATATTTTCATTTCTTGGATCCTTCAGATTTCATCCATACTCCACTTTAGGTTCCTCTAGAAAATTGACAGCTGCTTAGAGTTCAGTAAGTATTTTATTGACATAGCACTCTCGCATGGCCACGTTTTGAACTGAGCTGCTGTATTTATCGTATTCCATCATATCTTTATTACTTCTTTCTCCAGAATTTGCATTATTGCACTAAATATTGCGATTTTATTAATTATAAATGGATGTCGAAGAGTCAGATAAAAATCCCACCTTGCCCTTCTGCGTTGTTAGGGAAAAACTTTTGTCTATTTTCCATCATGGTTTATTTCATTCCAATAAAATTGGGCTGCAATATGTGCACAATTTATCGTTGCACGAATAAGTGCTCATTTTTCTGCGATCGGAGGTTGGGAACACAGAGTACCATCAAATCTGTTTCCATCACAAATCAAAGTATTTTGAAATGTATTAAATTAAGCAAAAGTCATGCTGCAACCCATTTAACAAAAAATAACATACAGCTAAAAATTGGCTGCTGAAAGTCAATCTAGCCTTGTCTAATGATTTGCAAGCAGTAAAGCCTGGTAAAAAAATGTGTTCCAAGTGTAAAGCCAAATACATTTCTATGGTCCAAAACACTACTGACTCTTCGTCTTCGGAAAATTGCGATATGGAAATTTCGGCTACGGTTAATCGAAGTTTAACTTATTTGGGATCTACTCCGTTAATAACGCAAACAAAATAACGTTAGCTGCTGGAATACCAGCTGAAGATATAAGACAAACTAGTCAGTGTGATGTTGAGGAATGCTCGTCATTCTGATCTAATAAAAGAAATTCAAACAAAAATTAAAATATCCGATAGATCGATTAAAGTTCAACTATTGACATTGGCACCAAAAAGTTGGTCGATAGCACTTACAGTGAAAACATTTGTGGTATTAGAACGTACGGAGAAAGCAGCACGGCTGATTTTGCACGCATATCGGGCGTGACCCTGGGGCGATGGGGTTACTGGTTCAAATGCCTGAACTGGTAGTGACGATGTCACTACTAGTACCAGTCATGGACCAACGCAATATACTAAAAATGTCTACATAAAATAACCAGGACGATAAACAACAGAAGACATGTGGCGCCACCATAGCAACGTTCTCAACTTTGTTAATTTTTTTAGGGCTGTACGAGCTCGCGATGAAAAACCAAGTGTACTTTGTTAAGAGGTTTGAAACACGCTCTTTCAAATGAAAATAATTTACGAGAGTATCGAAAAGGTCTTTCTTTTCTAAGAGCGGACAGAAAATAACCTATTTTTCTCGTTTTTACAAATGTCATCCTCATAGTTGTCCCTGTTTCTAGGGCCTTATATGCTCGAGATGAAAAACTAGATATACTTTTTTAGAGGGTTGAAATCATTCTCTATTTAATAAAAATTATTCAAAAGAAATTCCAGAGGGTCTTTTTTTGTAAAAGCGGGGTAAAAATAGCCTATTTTTGGCTTTTTTACAAAAACTGTCAAATGTTGGCTCAATTTTTAAAATAATGGAAAGTACTAGGATAATGAAATTTTATATGTATAAACTATGTATTGATATGTTATCATGCGCAAAGTTTCACGTAGATTATATCATTTCTTCTTGAAATATAAAAAGCCAAAGTTTTAATTTTTTTTCGATCCGCAATTTTTTGGGCCAATTTTGCACAGAATTTTCTGCAAGGAGGTCGCTCTTACAGTTATTATTATTATTTTGTTTAATAGAGCGCAAAAAGTTGTTCAAGATAGCCAAAGATTGTTTACTTCATAAAAATATTCTCTGAGATACTATGCCTCAAAGTTGCTGAAAACGCACAGTCATATTGAAGAAGGCAGCGACACGGGGTCAAATAAACTGCTATATCTCAGCAAGTATTCCATCGACGAAAGTAAAACTTTACAAATGTTCATAAGAGATATGTGCAAATGTTCATACAAAATTTCATCGAAATCCGTGGTGGTCGAGCGGGGCACTTCTCTGAAATCAGACCACTTGGCATGGAATGACCCAGCTGTTAATATTTACTATTCATTTCATGAATAATGAAAACTTCAGTAACATTATAATCGAAACACCTCAATACTTATGAAAGAAGTAACATTTCTCACATCATCTCTTACTTTTTAAACTGCTGTAGATTCATTTAAGTCAGATCCCTTAAATTATATCATCTCAGGTCGAGTGAATACTGTGTCACAGTATAATCATGACATTTAAACGTAATTCTGTTATGTTGAAATGCAATGGTGCGCTATGGATACAAAAACCTATTACGCAAATTTTAATCTAAGTATAAGACATCACGTTAACGATTTAAAAGTAATTTTACGAAAATTCTTGGTCTGATTTTTTATTCAAGGACATTTTAACAAGATGGAAAAACATACTTTCTAGTATTCAAAATAAATATATAACTTAAATGGTATTTTTCTGCGTAAGGAAACCATCATTTTAATACTTATAGAAACCAAATCAGGTTGACTATAAAGCCGATATATTTTAATTATCACAAAAATAAAAAAAATAAAACAATTCCAAAATTTATAACGTCCGAATATCGCAATAAGAGAGTAACAGGGCATACAGAAAATAAACTCACAATCAGTGCTGCAGATTTCCACTCTCTATCACCCTCTCTACGAAAGACTCTGCAAATGCAAATGGGACCGAATCGAAGCCTCATAACGGGGTTAGAAGCTTGCCATAAATAGCGAGATGGCCAAGTCCTCGACTGCGTGACGCAATAGGTCACAAATGACGTCGGATGAATGGAAACTATCGGAGAAGTGAGGAACAGAGACGCTACCGTTTGCACGCGGAGATATAAAAGAAAAAATGAAAGAAAGGGAAGACAGATAAAGGGAGAGTTAGTTGAATTATGGAAAATTCTAAATTGCGTATCTTCAGAAAAATGAGATCTACAGAAAAAGAGAGTTTAAAAGGGGAGAAAAAGGGTTTGAACTTGAGAAAGGACCGAAGAGATGGACTTTGATGCCCCGCTTCCGAGAATCCTTGGCAAGAGAAAGTAATTTAAATAATTAGTCGGCGAAATTGATAAAATAAAGCGATATCAAAAGCTAAGGCTTCTGTGCTGGATTAATGAATTTCTGACCTTTAATTTTAATTTCTTCGTAGTGCAGAATAAAGATCGACGATTCAATCGAAATTCTCAGAAATAAGAATTATATGGAGGGATTATGTGAATGACTTTTTTCAAGAAATATATCTATTGAGGCCGCGGCTGACTCACCCGTCAGTTTATTGATTAGTTTCAACTAGATCAGTTAGATCAGCCTAATATAGCATTTTAGTATCCATAGACATTTCATAAAAATACTTACAAATACTACCTTTGAGATTCTTTCTTAGTTTTTCCTCTCTCCATCTTCATCATTCAAAAGGTGAGGGCAGGAAGGACATTTCGGCGACCAGGAACTCGATAAAATGTGACCGGCCTCTTCGCTCTTTCTAATGGAGACTCACGAAGTTACAGACACGCCATTATTATCTGAAATTAAGGTTTTATAAATAATTATTTTGAAAACTTAAATAAGTACATACAAATAATAGTCAATCACTCTATTTTACATAAAATCTAATCTTACTCACTCTTATTATTGGTGAATGTATACAAAGTCATTGACCGTGCCGAAAACTCGTAAAATAAATGATTTGCGGGTATATTGAACGTTAAAGAAAATAAAATTTACCTCTAAGTTTTGGACTATTGGTTATTTCCATAGAGAATGAGGTAGAAAAGAGGCCAAAATAGTCATAAGTTGGAATAATGCGAGTTAAAATTTATTCAAAATTCTTATCTAAATCTAACATTGTATTAAATTTGACTTAAATTTTTCTGTCATCAAAATGGATATAAACCCAATTAACTCAAGTATAGACAGCTTCTAATTTACTATAAGTAGCGCAAAAGTTATTTCTATAGAAGTTCTGAAAATTTTACAATGCTGATTTATACAACGAAGCGAGTTTTTATGACTTGATTCACTTGCTTCACTTATTTACTTATGAGGAACTGATAGATACGAAATACCTAGGCTTGCAAAATAATGCTCACAAAATACGAAGTTTTTGCCAAACATTAGTCTCCACTTCCCTATTATTATAATGATTATTATTACAGAATTTTTACTGTAAGTACCGAGTAAAATCACCTAGGCAAGGTTTGCAAATTTAAAATATTAATATTCATACCGTGAATAACATGAATTGAGAGGCACACTTGTAATCTGCTTTGTATTTGCCCTATAAGGGAGAAAAACCCTCCGGATTTCCTCCCTTATGCATTAGTTACAGTACTTAATCCGGTAAATGAAGGGAATTCATAAATTATAGAAATTATGCACTATAAGTATTGGTAATGCTACACGCACGTTTACATGAATAAATAAATGTCCACAAAACTAATTGACCTTCAACATACACTATCAGTGTTTCAAGAAAAGTTTTGTAACTTCTCAGAAAATAATTAACATTTGATGACTATAATAGATATATACATATACACAAAAGAGTTGATTAGACTAAAATCGAGACCATGTAGTCCCATCTCCCATTTAACTCATACAAAAAGAATTTAAAGAAGAATTCAAATATATGCGATATTGAAAATCAATAAGAAGAGAGATACTGAAAAAATAATAAAAATACAAATATTCAAAATAATACAATTAATTTTAAAAAATAGGATGCATTTTAAGCAATGATGGAATCGAACGAAATATTTTATATCGTAATAGGGTGCGGGGAAAAGCCCATGATTTTATATATCCCTTATAATTCTTTTTGGAAGCCTTTCCCGTTGGCTCGCATGGCTCCCTCACCATAACGAACTCACTCTCAAGAATGCCAATCTGATTATAGACCTTTTCCGCACAACCCCTTCCCTTTACGCCCGATTCCTTTCATTCAAACTTCCCTTACCTTTCCCACCTCCCGCCCACCCCCTCCTAAACCCACCCCCTTTTGTGTATTATACCCGGAAATCCACCCTAAGCAAGTCCCCCTAAAACTCGCCTAATTTTCCGCGATACGTCCCTTCAATCGGTGCTTCACGAATGCGCGTGCGTTTATATAGTCTTTCCCCCGCGAGGGCTTTCGCGTCGAAATGGCACGGTCGGTGAAGGCGAACAAACGCGCTGCGTGGGAGAAAGGGTGAAGGAAATGCTATTATTCCTCGGTGGACGGCTCCCTCCGTTTCAAAAGCAATTAGCACGATTACCAAAGGCGATTAAAGTTTTCATAGGTTCCTTCGATGTTTGTTTTCTTCACGCCTAGACCAAGGGATGTTGCACCGAGGTTTGTTAATTACGCCGGCGAAAGGGGGCGATTTTTTGCGCGTTATCGCATGAGTAAAATAGCCATTCAGTCTCGACTTTCCTAAAGTTTCCTTGGTAAGTGGAGCGAATCGAGAAATCCGTCCCATTTCGCTATCGTGAATTGTGGAAAATCACTCTTTTCACTTTGAAGAACTCGCGAATCTTTTTTCTGGAAATTTTTTTTTGGAATACAATATTGATATTGTGAAGCATTTACCAGACCTTAAGAAGATGAAATATTCTAAATATTCAATTAATATGCGGCAGATATTTCAGAGTATACCTAGTGATTTCGCTGTTTCCGAATAATACTCATAACAGATTCACATTCGTTAGCCAAAATCTTATAGCGATATACTGTCCTTAATATGTTGCCAAATAACAAAAATACAATAAATAATAACAAACATAGAAGCACCTATTCTGATATTTTCATTTTTCGACAATCTTTCAATCAATCACCTAACATACACAAAACTTACCCTAATCCTTAATAAAATGAAACAAAATATATGCCTACAGAAAACTAATACATAAAGTTCCACCAGGTATCGCCAGAATCAATCAATTAAACTTCCCTTACTTCGAAACCGTTGGTGGGCATCTTAACAATGACTTGAGATAAATAAAATTACGTTCCAAAAATGAAAAAACTTGGTATCTTCCACAGAGATTTTTTTCATTTTTTGAAATGTCTATTCCATTCCACGAAGTCACGCTTCAGCATATCAATTTTATAAAATTACGATTACTAATTTCTATTTGTCATTGAAGCAAGTAGATTAACTGAATATAAGAATTTCTAAGAAAAAACATACACTATACAGACTTAAACAAATCAAATCTTGTTTCCAAATACATGTGACACTTCCTTAGGAGGCAGTCCTTTCAGCATTCTCTTTATAATACAAACGGGCTCTCAAGATAACCCTCTCAGAAGTCATTTTCCCGGCCTTCATCACAGAAGAGGACCGGAAAGAAATTGGAATGGACAAGGGTGTTAGAGTAAATTGCAGCAGCTGAAATGCTCAAGAAAGAGTGAATTCCCATAAGAATACTGCCAAACAGAGGGTGTTAGAGGTTAAAAAATATAACCACGTTGGATGGCTATAGACAATATACCGAGGGAGAAATGAATACTAGAAAAAGGCCGAAAGAAACAAGGAATGGGATACATGTAAGCTAAGGGATTAGAAGCTTCTGACGGAGGATGTAAAAATCTAATGGAGTTAGGGGAACCTTTCTTTTCGCTGTTGGAAAAGTGGAAGGGAGAGAGTCAGGGTCCTGTAGGGGTCGTAAAGCAAAATTGAATCTTAAGAGGGTGGTGGAAAGGGTAGGAAAGGGTTGTTTTCGGAGAATATGCGATGGACTAATAAGCGAAGGAAGGATAGGGAAGGGACGATAGAAAGCGAGATGAAGAAAAGGTAGAAGTGTGGAATGAAGATGTGGAGAGAGTGGCTTCTGCAGACTGATGAGGAAGCACAGGTAAGGAAGATGAGCTATTTTCAAAAAGATTCTGCCTAGGATTAATCCGAGAGAGAAGGTTCAGAGAAGGACAGTGGTACTTCTTTGCTTTTAATTTCATCTTGAGTGTCCTTGACTCCGCCTAAATATGTCCCAATTGGATTGAGAGCCTTTTCAAAGGTTAATTGCCTACGGTAGCAGCTTATATTCGAAAGAAAAGTAGTTACCAACAGTAAATGAAAGATGTACACGAAACCTACAATAAGATTAAATCTACTATGTTTTTTTAGCATGCAGTAATAGATGGTGATACTAAGTTTTTAGGTAACAACACAGGGTAAAGAGGGAGCTATCCTTAAAGGAATTCATTATAGTCATCAACTTTCTATTTACGAATAACATTTTGATAAGGTTAGACTTCTTTCATGTGATAATCGCACAGTTGACAGGATTTCAGGGCATTCTCGTTCTCATCCTTCATTCCAGAACTAATTTTTCTAACTTTAAAATATACTAATACCCGTGGTCAAGTATGCAGAAATAACTTTACCATTAAGGGAGAGATTACGGAAATTAATTTGCACGGGGTCCATTTGGAAAACCCAAGAAATAAACGGAATTAAAAACTCGAGGGACTCTGAAATGACTATGACTCTATGACTCTGAAAGGGACTCGAGTCTAGATCTTTCAACTCTAGGGCAGATGCTGGACTAGCTGCCTCTAACAGGGTTTTGACCGCAAAAAATTTCTAAAATAATGAATAAAACTGCTTTCTGCGATAGCTAAGCTGGTAATAGCATCCTCCCGGAAAATGTATTTTCAGATTTCGCTTTCCGATCAATCGTGATATTTTCGTTACCGATTTAACTCCACCTCTATTCATGTATTAATAGTTTTCCTGCAAGACAGAGTAAACAGTAGATAAATATATCAATGCGCCCCATGTTTTCTGTGATTTACTTCTTATTCTCTTTATGAATATTCTAATGGTTACTTTCAAAAATTGCTTATTTTACCAAACGTATGACAACTGGAAATGTGGATGTAGAGTCATCCTGGCTGCGCCCTTCCACGTCACGAGCCAGCAAAATGCATTAATCCGGACCGGATTCCCCATCCACTGTTCACCATAGTGATCAGAATCCAAAGCAATCACTCTCCCACTGCAAGAAAAAATAAGCAAAATTAAAATAAAGCCTAAAATCTACCCAAGCACAATCTCCGTAAAGCGTTCGTTCGCAGCGTTCAACGGACATCGCCGACCCACTCCTCCCCTCGCGACGCTTAATTAATCGCCGTTAATTACCGAAATTAAAACAAACAAACTGTTGAAATCGGGGCCGAGGCGAACGAGACCGCGGCGCAAAGACGCTGTCCTCGGGTACCACGGAGGCCCTCGAAATGTCGAGAGAGGAAAAAATTAAAACACCGCGATTAATTAGCGAGCTCAAATGATTCCCGACCGCCGCGCTAATCCGCGGGAATCCCTCGAACGATGAAAATTTGATCAAAGCGAATTTTAATGGAGACGGACTGCGGAGAGGCGGATGAAAAAAAAACGCTCCGAAATACCACCCGGTGAAAAAAAAAACCATTTCCTCCACCGACGTCTCGCGGAAAGCAGTTTTCATCGTCCCGCTCGTGGGGACGTTTAGCGAGAACGGGGGAGCGCGAAAAAGAATTAATAAAACCATTGTTTCTGCATTGATTTATTTTTATGCGTTCGTCAAACGCGGCCATTGTTTGAGGGCGAATAATTGACAAGTTTTTATCCGCGTGGGGAGAGCGTGGGGGTTTGGGAACGGGGTGGGTTTTCCCACCCCCGGAGCGGGGGTCGGGGGCGAAAAACGTTTTCCAAAGGGTTGGAGGTTGGGGCGCCAACCCAATCGCTCATTAGACCGCGTGCTACGGCACGTGCGTGAATACAAGGACACGCATTGCGTTCGATGCATGTTCTCCCCCGACTCCTGCACCCACCCACGCCGGGCGGCAGCGGCGGGCTCTCTGATTGGCTGGATCCCTTTCCTCTTTCCACCCACGATTCCCAACCCCCGCCCACCCCATCCGCCTCCCAGCTGCCCCCGGTCTGCCTCCACTCGATGTCACGCTCGATGGACCCCTCTCCCCTGCAGTCGTACGAGGCCACTCCCTGAATTATCCATAAAAAATATATATCTATACAAACTTTCCCTCTCTGGGTAATAAACGGTAATGCACACCTATCCAGCACTAAGCTACCGGGAAGCAGAGGTGAGAAAAGCTGTTTTTCCTTAGGCGAAGGACAACGAGAGGGTAGCTTAGCGGATGTGCTCCGGGGTACCTTTCCGCACCGAGTTATGTCGTAGTTCGGCCGCCTAATTAGCTCGTAAATAAAACCCCCGATCCTCCTGAAGGGGGTTATGACCGAGGAACCCTTTCAGTCATTGGGGGCCAGTCGTGTTTTATGGCGCTAAAGCTTGCAGTTAACTGCACGCTACTTTTGATTGGCCTCTACGACTGTGGGATGAAACCCTAGCCTGAGGGCTGCCAAATCTGTACGATATATGCGAGCAAATTTTACTGAAGCAGTATCAGGATCTTCCCATGATTAACAGAATAATGGATTATTAAATTCGATTTAGCGTATATTGAACCAAGCGAAAGATATTCATAACAACCAATAATAAGATACAAATCAGAAAAAGATGTATACATTATTCAACAGCAGGCTTTTAGTCAGTTTTGAAAATATCAAACTACAAGATAATATACAAACTTAACATAATATAATGTACAGTAAATAAATTGCGCTCTTCCTACGTATTATAAAATCGATAGGTTCAAGAAATATCTATTTTATGGTTAAAACAAAACTCAACAAAAGTAACCCTTATAAATAATCTTGTAGGTTTTTATAATATATAAAAAGCTCCATTGAAAACAAAAAGAAAGTACAGTGGTGTAAATGGTTGAAATTTTAATACCCTTCTCGAAATTCATTTGATTAGGACATGCTAAAATTTTAAGAAAGAATCCTCACTAAATATTCCAAAGAATCTGAACTTTTCCTTTCATATTAGACAAAAAAAAAGAGGAAGAGAAAAAGGCAGGTGGTTTTCTGAAAGTAAAACAGGGTACAGAGCTTCAAAACATGAGCTTGGTGCTTCCAAAAGGTTCACTACAGAGGATAATGTATATGATAAATTCAGATCTCGTCCAATGCAATTTATCAAACTATTCTGCGATAAATTAAAAAACCAATCGACGGATAAAGCCCGAAACTTTGTACTTCGCGAGCGATTTAAAATCCGCAGAGTGTTGTGTAATGCGATTCATATAACGTTCCATGTCTCTCTCGTGGTTCACTTGTCAATATGAAAATGACTTTGGATTCATACTGAATCTTAATTGGACGAAATATAAACAGGCAGACATTCCTTGAGCGAGTCGTTGAAATTAGCAGGGGCTTTGATGGATGTCCACCACCGTGTGCATATTCATGCCGCCAAGAATGCATCCCGAAGTTTAAGAAGGTGAGGAGTAAAACCAAGGTTCCTGATTCCTCTGCTAATTTATCCCGCTATGGGAGCACACCCTCCTCGGTGCTGCGTAGGAAAGATCGAGGTGCCAGCAGACTTTGATGGATTTATATTCTCCGCGCCCCCCGACGCCTGGGCTCTTCCATCTTCCTCCCGTGGCACATCCTCCTACACCTCCCCCTCTCTTTCCCCCTTCTTCTCCCGAGAAATCCTGCATTAGCGCCCCCAACCACATTTTCAGCTAACCACTCGCTGATTCCCACTCCAACCTCCGCGAGCCGCACTTTTATCATAACATTCATCTCCGGGAGAAGGATAAAAATGGGGATGCGTGGGACTAGCAAAGATTTCCTTGACGCGAAGGCATTTCTGTGGCAAAACGGAAGATACGGCGGTAATGTCCGGTAAGAGGTTCACTGCCTTGAGAGGCAAGTTTACCCAATACAAATTTATTAACGTTATGTTGAATTGTAAAGCATCGGAAATTTTAGCAATGATTGCGATAGAAATTGAGTGAGTGCAGATGCTCTTCGTGAATCCACAAACCAACCTAATATACCAATATCTCTGTTTCGTAAAAGTGTTTAAACTATTGTAAAAGCATTTCTTCTTGCTATCAATACGTTTTTTGAGAAAATTTCGCTGATCAGAAAAGTCATACATAGAGGCTTAGGTGATTTTGCTCGTATGAGAACCACTGGGAATTGAATTTGGAACTGCTTTCACCAAGGACAAACGCGCTGTCAACTTGGCAATACGAAAGTAGGCAACTAAATTTTCTATTGCATGTATTAATATTTATGCTATAATAAAATGGACACATGCTAATACACACAGATGATTGGGGATTATTATGATATTATTGAGGTTTCATTCCCATTTGATTTCACTAGGTCTTTGATAGCTTAAATTCAACCAACCCAAGTATTAGAACGTTATTTAAAACACAAAAATATATAATTTAAAATTTGTCATTCATCATATACTCTTTAGTCGATTGCGAATAAAACATACAGCGAATATTGCAACAAATATAAGAGAGTGATACGAAAGTGTTTTTGAAGCTTTCTTTTCGGGAGAAAGTGGAGTTAGCGATTGGGTGCGAGGACAAGAAGGGGAGGTGATTACGTCGACGGGAGAGCCCTTAAACTTTGATGCGAATAAGTCATGTGGTTTGCGCCGAGAGAAAGTGCTTAGGGAGTGAAATAGGGAGGACTAGTAAAGGGTAAAAGATAGAGAAACATGGGAAGCGATAATAGTTGCTTGGCTGAAGGTAAGAAGTAGTTTAGAAAATGATGAGTAATATTATTTGAAGAACGAGAAACATTTATATGAAAATTTGATAATCCTCTTTACGCTTCTGTTTTAACAACGTCAAAAGAATTATTCCTGCTTATTATTACAACGATCGAGAAATCATTTGTCATTTTGACAAATGATCAACCTTGAAGATTTACACAAAATTAATTATTTTGGTAAATTAACACATTCTTGATATATACTCTGCAAATTAATTAATAACCTAATGAGTACCCTATTTTAAGTTAAAGTTCGAAACTATATTCAACCACGGATGGATCTGAAAACATACTGGAGATGGGGAGAGGTTTTGGATAACTTTATACATATCTACCTTAAATTGATTTCATCAATAGTACCTTTGTTTTCCATAGCTTAATGTCAAATACCGTATTGCCATTAAAGGCCAAAGACACTTTGCTCTATATTTTTTTCAAAAATTTTCGCCTTCTCCTCAGCAATTTGCTTGTTTTGCAAAACCATCAAGGGGGAAATTCTCCATCATCCCCTATTTGGAACTAAATGCACTCAAAACAGAAGTAAAAGACTTTCAGCATCATCAGAATAATCGCCTGATGATGGTACTTTGGTAGCGAAATCATGTTTTTATTTAACGGTGTGAAAAATTCACGAAGCCCTTTTCTTTTACGTTATGGAATCTCAGAAAGTAAAGATCCTGAACATACTGATTTTAATTTATGAATGCATTCGCAGCGGAGCACCTTCACTGATTATTAGAGCAGCGAATCTTAGAATAGCAGAATAGATAAACCACGGGAAATAAGAAATATCTATCGAAGAAAAAAAATCTGATGTGGCCAACACATGACTTTCTACAGATTTATTGAAAACAGAAGCCTATGTCGGTAATATATAAATAATTCCAAAACAATGAGTGTTGCAGGACAATGTTTCATACAAAAGTTGTAGTAAAATACATTATCTATAACTTTTGTAAGTAATTGTATATAGCTACATTGCATTTTGACAGAGATATGTATGAAAAACTTCCATTTCTGGATAAACAACAACATCCGGTTAAACAATATTGAAGAAAAACTCCTAAACAATCGGTGTTACGAAAAAATGTTTAATACAAAAGTTGTAGTAAAGTACATTATCTAAAACTTTGGTGCATAATTGTATATACCTACATTGCATTCTGACGGAGATATTAATGAAACAAACTTTTGTTCCGGTTTAGCGATATTCACCGAAATCTAATCAACTTTTGGCATTGTTAGGAAAATACTAAAAATACTAAATATGAAGTTTGGAAATGATCGGATAATAACGTTTTAAGATAGAGCGCACGCGAACTCTTTTCCCACAGACAGACAAACAGACACAAAGACAGACATGTTCGGGAAAATAGCGAAAATGAGCTCTATGGGTCCCAAAACATCTATTTCCGTCAAAATCTGGAGATCGAATTTTTTTGCGAATACAATACTTTCTCTATACTACGCATAGGGAGAAAGTAAAAATAATCGTTGAATAACTCAGAAGAAATTCCCCTATAAGAAGGTCTACCATTTATCTACAATTTAAAAATATTTATCCTTAAATCCAGATAAACAAGAAGAAAAATAATTAATTGGCGCTACATAGATATGAGTTAAGAATTTATTCAAAGAGATCCTGACATTCACATAGCACATGCCATTACAAAGACTTATTTTCTTCTAACCCGCTAGAACCAAAAACGAAAACACTCCACCACAAATTTACCGAATCCGATCTAGCCCCGCATATTTCAACTCTACTCTTAACCGAATCGATAATTTTTAAAAGACACGCAAGAAGACAGCGTATGAGGGCGCTCCCCCAAGGAAACGAACGCAAATAGAGAGCAAGGATTACTGCGCTCGGGAAGATTTCTTTTTGGGGTAACTAAGGGACCTTAAAAGCATTTTCGTCAAAGGTGATTAAGCATCAACCGGAGACGGTTAAGGAGGAATAGAAGACGAGGATGAATGGGGGAGGGAGGGATATGAGTTGGGGGAGATAAAGATGGAAAGTCTTTTGATGGAACCAAAGAAGGGGAAGATCAGAATGGATGTACGGAAGAAGCGTGTACAGATGAGTGACGGGAGTGAGGTCAAGAAGGGGGTTGAGATGCAAATGGAGGAACTAAACAAACCGAATGAGCTGATAAGTCGCGTACCAACAATCTTCGGTCAATACGAGATTTGGAAATGGAAAACGAGGGACAATCGTCTCAGCGATAGTACCCTTGATTGCTCACAACTTACAGACATGAATTGAATTTGAAGGGCAAAAAGTGATTTATTGCAAGATTTGGAATTCCTTGTCTCCTCAGTGAAACTAGTGTATGCATCAAACGCAAGTCCAAAGGGGAAGGGCACAATTTTCAGAACGAATTAAACTTTAATCCGGTTTGTTCGGGGGCCGAATCGAGTTGGAGTGACTTGGATAAAAATGGAATATTTTTACGATGAGCCAGAAGTTAATTGCAATTCATTTCTGCATTGCTCTAAGAAGAAAAAATCGCATTAGATGAGTCGTTAGGGGTTGCTGACTACACAAAGAAGGGTCGTACTCGTAATCAATTCTACTTGAAATGTTAACTGCCGGTAAAAAATAAATAAGTAATCTAATTTTCAACTATGGCTCCTTGGAAATGTACGCACCAATTTCAACATTTGTATTTGACTTTTTACGGTCAACAATAGGATGGAATTCAAAGTACTATGCACAGATTACTACCTAATATCATATAGTGAATTTTAAATGAAACATACGTTCGATAATCCAACGACGATTATGGCCACATCAAGATTTTCAAATATCTTAAATCAAAGCGATGCTTTATACTTCTACATTTACATATTTATCCAGCAAGCCGCCTTTTGATGGGTAAAGCAATAGAAAATATGTATGCGGATATCTTAAAAAGAAAGAACTCTCGGACACTTCCAAGAAGGTAAAAATGTACTACATTCTCCCCTTTATCTCTCAGTCTTTCTTTACCAATCTTCCCGGGTTCGACTACAGTAGAGAGGTCGGAAGCATATTACCTGGGTTACAATTCCGCAATTTTCCGATACGATTTCTTCAAAACAACCAAAAGGCTTCCAATGGTAGCGACCAATCGATGCCGTTTACGAAGAAAATCTAATATTTCCCTCCAACATACGGAAACTCCCTCAAATGACGAAGAATATTAGAGTGGATTATGAAATAACCCCTTTCACCGTCAACGATTACGGAGAAAGGATGTGTTTGGAGGAGGAAATCGAAAGGAGTGGAGATAAAATGGGTTGGGCGTCCTTCGGTTGGAGGATTGACGTGCCGAGGAGCACTTATTGCATTAGCGCGGGGCGGAAGCCTTGGCGAAGGGGCGGGGATCGAATTCTGGAGCGCCTTGGGGAAATGAGGCCCGAAAGCGACGGAATAGAGAGAGAGAGCGAAGGTGTCCGTCTCTCCTCTTCTCCTTTCGGGTCATGCCTATTAATAATAAATAACATGCGGCGGTGCATGAGGAGCAATGAGATCAAGCCCATCTCCTCTACCGAAGAAACACGCTAAAGATGGTGATTTCTGGAATAAGTGGATTTTCAGGGTGGTCTCTACGGAACTGTCTTACATCTCATAAACTTTAATTTCCATCTTCTTACATTTTCAACAGATGCATAAACTACCCAAACTTGTACACGAAGAAATATGGATGCCTAGTGAGCCATTCTACTGGTATACCTATGACGAATTACAAGAGACTCGAACTTGACGCAATACCGCATGTCAGGATCGACGAATAAGGGTGTGAAAGATTGCTTCTTAGATCGAGGTTGAAGGGATCAGGACTTATAGATTGTATAGCATAGTCTATCTGATTTTCAGTCTCAAATTATCATACGCAAAATAATTGGATCCAAGATGATCGCTTGATAACTAACGTTAAGTAAAAAAAACTCCATTATGTTACACTTTTACTAAACCACAGAAAATTACATTACATCACGAGCATGGTTTCTCAGCCTCGCTGCTTCCTCAGGTCAAGTTAGTATTAATAATAAGTACCACAAAGTGACACATGACTCTGTATAGTTTAATGTAAATTAAATTTTAAAAATGCTATTGCACTTTAAACTTATTATTAAATGATATATAATTAGATTACCGGTATTAAAAAAGTCAATGATCCTCAAGGAAAAATGTTGTTAGATATAAATTAATACATAGCAAGTGGTTTGATCAGCAAGAGTTTGACACAGCGGGTTAACAAGCAAACAAAACGAATTGCCGCAGTAAATTAATACTCGATATTTTCTTTAATCACGAAAATAGTCTTCGTCCCACATTGCAGTAGTTAATATCCTGCTGTCCCCATATTTAAGCTTGGAGCAGAATTAAACTTCAAAATCTAATTTCACCATATAATATATACAGCACGATAGAACATAGCATTTAAAATTTAAATGTTTTACTATACTGTTTCTAAAGTATTCGGCCTAAAGGCCGCCTCGTACCCTAACCCCTCCAACAGCAGCTATCGGCAGCTGGTAGGGGGAATGAGGCATACAAGACAGGATAAGGAGTGAGGTAGTTTTATCGTGCATAATTTTAAAATAATCATATTTTGTTTCATTTCAATCATACAGATTTTTTATCTAAAATTACATTTGAGCATATCGGAATTCCTTCAGACGTAGGTCCACAGCAGGATAGTGTTATACTTAGTCTGAAGTGTGTTCTATTCATGATAGTTAATCATCACTCCAGCGATAGAAAATAAACGACGGCTTATGTAAGAGTTGTCAAGATTTATGGCAACAAACTGCAAGATTTATAAGAGAGGAAACGTTTGCATCTTGAGTGAAAAATCTTCGGAGGCGCCATTTGCATCTGACCACGCACAATTCTTGTCCATATCCATGAGGCGTGTACAAACAAAACGCATCCCCGCGAATAAACAGTTCCCGCCACAAAAGAATTTTCCGCGCCAAATGAGAAAGAGCACGCATGCGCACTGAGGCGTGCAGATCCATCCGAGCCTGAGCAGAAAAAATAAGAGCGGGCTTTTGTGCAGTAAGATGGCCACCGCTCGGCTAACCTCGAAGAAAGGGAGAGCCGGAAGAGAAAAAAGGGGAAAGAAAAGCCGTTGGTGTTTATGACGATCAACACGCATCTTTAGCATCTAGAGAAGTAGGGAGGACGACGGGAAGAATAAATCAACGGAGACGGCGAGCGATAAAAAGACCATTCCGGGAAACCGCGGATGGAAAAAAATGATGGTTCGAAAAGGGTCTTGAGACGACGTTTTCACTTCTTTACATCCCAATCTTTCGCTCCCCATTTGTCCTTATTCCCTCTTATCGTGGAGATTGCAAATTACTCGAAAATGAATTTTTCGAAACAATTTCTCCGAGAATAATAAGCCTTCAAACGATAAATTCTATGAATGACGAATTCTTCGAAAGCTTCTTCTTCTTTCTCTGATGAATTGGAAGATATCCAAGCTTAATAATTAAAAGAACTGAATCGGAGATGGCCTCTATTCACATAATGGTCGGGAAATCGTGGTTGAACACAATAAAATTCAACATTAATCATTATTTAAAATGGTTTTGGGTTCGGCTGGTTGGGTTGGATTGTAATTTCAAATAGTGATTGTAATTTTAAATAATGGATAATGTTATAACTGGTAGAATTTCACACGAGGAAATATTCATTAGTATCACTTACATCCAGGCTCTAATGTTGATGTAGAATCACTTAAATCGCTCAACTTTTGTTGTTTTTACATTTTTTTATCTTTTCTGTATAGCTGTGTAAGTATTGTTTAACTAATTGAGAGAAACACCTATATTCTGTTAATACTGAATTTCGGGGAATTTATTGTTGAATACAATTAAATTTAACATTAAACATCATTTATCATTTCGTTGGGTTGAAATATAAATTTAAAATGTTAAATAATGGTTAATGTTGAATTTCATTAAGTCCAACTGCGGATTCACTACAATTTACTTGATTGATATTAACTCCGAATCCTTTTTTTAATATAACTCTTAGATAACTTCAGATTAGAGTAGAGTGGTCGAAGAGTGTGTTCGAAGAATCTGTTTTCGAAAAATTCGTTTTCGAAAACGAAAATCATTCGAATAATTAGCCTGCAACCCTCTCTCGTTTCTTCGCGATCTTCGCATTTCCCATTCCTCTATGGGGGAATAAATCAGGGCGACGACAGCGCCTCCGACGGGAAAAACAGGAAGGTGGATGAGGTGAGGGAAGGAGACAAAATGTCCGAAAGGAGATATTAGTATTGCGCGGCTTCTGGTAGTTCAAGAAGAGGTTGATCCTTTGTGGGGAGCAGGAACGGATCTAGAAACAAATTTCGGGGGGGGTCCGATCAAAAAATTTTAAAATAAAAGACACTTCGGCTTTCACAAAACGTAAGGTTAGAATTGTGTTAGACAAATTCGAATATTTTCTCTAGTGATTGCTTATTAAATTGTGTGTTTATTTGCGTTATTTGAGTTTCATTTTCAAAAAATAGGCACAAGTGATAATTCGGGGGGGGTCCGGACCCCCAGGACCACCCCCCTGGATCCGTCCCTGGTGGGGAGGGAGACTGACTGCATGCCTCAACCCACGAGCGATCCCTCAAGAAGCAGAATGGGAGAGAGAGGGAAAGAATATGACAAACTGCCGAAATCCTTCAAGTGTCGACGATGAAGAATAAGAAGGCCGTGGTGAGAGGGATAATTCGAAGAAAGGTTGGTTGCGAAGGTGAGATTCCGCGTTATGTTTCTGTAACGAGGAAAGAAAGGGTTGAGAGATGTGCAAGAGACCTTCTGAAGTGATTATTAGAAGGTGACACCTCCGGCCAGGATTAATCCTTCAGACGTCGACTTAACACACGCATTCGCGAGCTAAGGAAAGGTTCTCTTCAATTTATGAACGAGGAATACTCCGAGTTCCATTCGATTCATGTCAATGTTCTTGAGGGATAACTTTGAGGGATTTAATAATGAGTTCTGTACTCTATTGGGCATACAGCACTGGTATAATTCCACTGGAAGAAATATTTTTTTAATACTCTTATAACCAGGCTCTAATTTTAACGTAGGTAGTATCTCTAAAACCATTCAAACTGTTTTTTTTACAATTGTTTATTTTCCTATTTATCAGTGTAAGTTTTGTTTAGCTATTTAAGCATGGCCTTTATTCCATGCAAAAGACGAAGTTTGCAAATTTATAACCAAAATGGTACGCCACAGAAATTAATAGTAACTCTCTCGAACAGAATGTTATTTTAACGGGGTCAGGCAATTAAAAAAATATGCATTTTCATCATTTATTATATTTTTACTAAAATATATCACTTGATATCCTTGTTCATTGTTAAAGTTCACCAATATCTTCATTGCGTGCGATGTTGTACAACTAAAACTTCCTTGAATATTCCCAACTCGAGTAAAATAGGATAAAATTCAAAATAGAGATTATATAAATGAAAAAGATTTAGCCCAGTTTTGTATACGACGGTACTTATTAACAATAAAATTCTGATCGATACAACTTTGATATGGAAACAGTTGAAGGGGCATTCCATCACCTATAATTAGAAAGCCAATAAACGGTACAGAACTCAAAAAAAAAATACTATACAAACAAAGAGGTTAAAGCAAATAGCCTGATACATCATAAGAAAACTAGCACTGTCTGATACTTAAACTAAAAATAGGTTTTGGGCTCATTTTAAATTGTTAAATCTATAGATATTGAATTTGGGCCCGAATCTCAGCATAACTACAATTAAACATTTTATACGTACAGATGGAAGTATTTGCTTTATCTTTGTAACTGATAACTGAATGCTATTTTCTTTGTACTGTATCATCTCATGAATTGAATTTACATTACATTATCTCCGCTATACTCCGCGGACAGCATCTTTAATTAAACGAGTACATGCCTTCTTCAAAAAACAACCAACGTAATCCACGGCGAAAAAAACTAAATATGATGCAGATAAGAAACGAATGTAAAAGAACTGTCCAATACGAGAAAGGGAGATAAAAACGAAGAAGTGAGTCGGAATAATATAATGCACAATGCCTCTAGCGCACGGCGGATAAGGAAGGGATAAGTCTTCTCCCATAATGCCCCTCCCTCCTTTCATCCCTTCCTTTTTAAAATCCATTCTAAGGACTTCTCCCCTCGCAGCTATTTCGATTTATCGGCATGAAATATGGCTCGTGTTTAATTTCCAGGCGTGCCATAGGACACTCACTCCACAGACCCTGAGGTGGAGGGGATTAGGGAGCGAAAAGAGAGAAATGGACGTATCCAGGAACGCGATAGGAGAAACCTTTTCAAACTCTTTTGTTTCGCGTGTGAGGGATGTGCTTTACATGTGCTGCGCTGATTTCTGCCGCTTCTTAAAGAGCTCCACGAGTGGGGCGTTAATAACGACCGTAATAACTCAAGATCGTTGGGTCGCATATGCTAGAAGAACTGTTCCCATTTAGACACGTGGTGCTTTTTACTATGATTAGAGATGATTATTCAAATCAGGGCGTGAGAATTATATCGAAGGTGGTGATTTACATAAAATGCATCGACTTAGAAACCAATGTTATTCCAAACTTTCAGTAACCCTCAAGAGATAAGAAAAACATGAAGATAAAACAAGATCTCTTAACTTTATGATGATTACCGCTTCGAGATGATATTTAATAGATTCAGTACCCTTGAAATTTCAGTATTCTTCCATCCATAAAAAGGACGATTTGCGCTCTACTAAACAGATGGATGTAGACTCAAATATACTCCCAAGGTTAATTATATATACATGAATAACTTAGAAGTAGTAGTTTTAAGAGTATCTCAACAGATAAGATAATGTCGAACATATGTGGCACCACCGGGAATAAAACGCAGGGCTGTTTTTAGCAAAGTAGAAAGCGGTACTCACTTGACTTCCGGATTTGAATAAATGTTTTCTTTCTTCAAAAATCGTGAATAAGGTTTTTGAAAAAGATTGCGCTTAAAATTTGAAACAATGTAATACGCTAAATGTAGATAAATTCGCAAAAAAACAGAATAACGGAGAATAAAAAGCTATAAACTAAAATCTACATAATTCAATTGCGGAATCACATTATATTTGAGGATGAACCTCGACATTCCCTTACACTCAATAGCTACTCAGAATTACGTCACGAAAAAATAGGACCAAAGAGATAAAGAACATAATTGCAGGAGATACCACTCGTCAGCTAAATAAAACTAGCATTAAATAAACAACTCCTGTCTTTTTAACACTTTTCTCCATCATATACGCATTTATTAGATGTATTTCTATTCCTACCAATCTCTTTCCTCTATTTATTCCCTCACGGAACTAATCAACGAACAGAAACCAAGCAGGATCCTCACTCCAAGAGCCCACCGAGCATCGAAGGAACGATCAATCCGAGCGAAACAAAAACGGACTGTGCAATCGAACGTGGATGTGACGCGAAGAAAAGCCCTCCGCAAACCTCTTCCGCTTTCTTCCTCACACGTGCAAACAGTGCAAACGGGAGCAGCCATGTATCACGCAAAAGGAATGCTGGGATAAAAGGGGGACGAAGGGCTTTTCAGAGGATCAGCCAAAGGGCTGCTCCTGGAGAGAGGATCCTTATCCGTATCATCCAATCTCTCGGACTATGGACTTCCCTCTTCTCTTTCTGTCCCTCATCATCACCAATTCCACAGAGACAGAATGCCCCTTGTCTCCACATCTACGAGCCTCCGTATCTCTGCTTCCTCGGGGAGAGTCCCACCCCTCGAACCAGTGTCCTTCGACGTCGACATGGCGGAGACCATACATCTCGCCCCTCCGATACCCAATTACCTCCCACCCCTTTGATCCTTACCGCGTCATCTCATCTATCCTGCCCTACCTTTCACATTTCCCCACCCACCCGATCGCAATTAAACATGGCCACTAATTAATGGCTGGCATCCGATCCCTAGACTACCCAAGCCTTCCTCCATTCCTTCCTTCCCCATGTGCAATCCCCCCTTGCCCCCCCTCGCCATTGGCCAGGGACATCGGACCCTCCATCACTCCCCGCTAAAGCCCTTCCGCCACGCCTCGGTCCCTTGTCCGTCCCCTTAACCCTTCCCCCTCGAATCCGCACCCTCGGGCCGTTTACGCCCGACCTCTTTTTCCTTCCGCCGAGCAGATCAGTCTCCCGCCCTTGCAAGTCTCTGCTTCCCCGAAGGCCTGCGCGGTGACCAATGCTAAGTCTTCCTCGAGACTAAATCCTCGCCCTGGATGGATCAACTCTGTGTACGTGTTTACTCGCTTCGCTGGGCAAAATGCGCGGGAGACAAAAGGTCGACCATTTTAATCTTTGATCCCCTTCGCTGGGACTAAATCTGAGGGAGAGGTTTCCAAGATGAAATTCTTTCGATAAACATGGCCGAGTTTTTTCTTTTCGTCGGGTATTCATACGGAAACAATGGGAAACGTTTTTTTTTTGGAAAAAGATAATCGCAAAAACTTTGGAGGTGGGATCGATGACTTCTTCGGGATGGTTTGTCCTACGAGGTGGATTGAGGTTCATCGGATGGGAAAATTCAACTGTGATTTCAGTTTGTGATTCAACGCGTTTAATGTTTACACTGATACTTCGGATAAAACGTAAGCTAAACAAAGACTGAGTATTTGAATTCCGTCATGATAATTTAAGACCAAAAGAAACAAATACATGTCTGTATGAGATGAGTATTCACTTATTCGAGAATCAAAGCTATGGTCCTTAAGGAATTCAAGTGGAAATAATATCGATCGGCTTAGATTATACCGGGCTCAAAACCAGCAGACCAATACAACAAATCATTTTAATAATGATCTAGAGTAAGCAAAAACAGGCAACGCTATGATTGTTAATCATATTGAATTTAATCTTTTACAAAACTTCGTTTGAGATTTTAATGTAAACGACAGCTACGGATGGAAGAAATAACTTGACACTAATAGAAAAATACTTCAACAATCTTGTGAGTCCTCAGCACTAAAAATGATTAAAATTATAGTAAATAAAAGGAATGTCAAGTAAATTCTTAAGTTTGAAATTCCCCAAAAATTGAAACTGAATTCCTCGAAATTTGAAACTAACCAAACGTATGACATTTTTAATGAGGACATCGATTGTTCCAATAATTTACAGGATGATATAGAGAAAGGTTTAACAGCTCGTATTTCAACTCAAATATCCATTTCACCGTTCGGAATAATTAACCGAACCTGCGACTAAGCTCTATTTGTCCACATAAAGATAAACTCCGCGGTAATCAGATTCTTTCTCGGAAACTCTCCAGAAACCCAGCATCGCCATACCCCAAATAACAGCAAATATGTATCCACAGACAAACCGTCTGTTGCTTTGAAGGGCATTTAATCTCCGCCGGCATTAACCGCGGAAAGAGGAAACCCAAGTATTTAAAAAGGAGGGAAAAAATGAAAGCCTCCATCCGCCCCGTCGATGGCCTCGCGAAGAACGGAAAGCGACGTTGGTTTATCCCGGGCCACTCCACGGCGGAGTAAAGAGGTTGCCCCCGCGAAAAAGCCGAGACTTTCAAAGTCTCTTTGGAGACCAGGAGCGAGATAGGGACCTTGCTGAAGCCTTTAAGAGACCTGGAGCACTCAGGGGCACCACCACACGGAGAGAGCCAGAAAGGAGACGACAGCCTCTTGCGTGAGCATTGACTGAGACAAAGGGCCTCGCTCCGGGGCGGCCCCGGGAGCCATGTGGCCCCCTTTTTTATTCCCTTTAAAAAATAATAACCGCCTCATTCCCTCTTTGCATCCCACCGCTCTTCCCCCACTCCCCCTTTAAAATGTGGAATAAAACCGCGCAATTTCCGCAAGCCCATCGGCCTCTCGCCCGGGCCTTCTTTTGCACTCTCAGACGACGTAGCGTGCGACCGCATTACGAAAATATCTCCCTCCGCTCCTTGCGACCTCTTATTACGGCCTCGCCCTCCATAAAACTCTCTTCCTCTTCTACTTTCCCTCCATTTCTCTCCCTTTCTCCGTTCGCTCGCTTTCCCTCTAATTTCCCACCGTCCACTTACTTTGAGTCTCGACTTCTCCCTACCAACCCTCCTCCTTCGCGTATACCACTCCTGGGAGAATGCGTGTGCACTTTTCGTATGTACTGCGCGGTGGTAAACATGAGAGAGGACGAATTTAGACAAGGGGGTGAGTTCGTGAAGTGTTACGCTTCGGTATGTATGTATCGAGAACGCAAGGAAATGCACCGGCCAATACATTTATCAATATTACTTTTTCTGTGAAAACTTTTCGTTATTTTGCACTCCTACACACTACTAAAATTTTTTCTCATATTCGGTTAAATATTATGGTCCCAATACAAATTCACATACAGAACACAATGAGGAAGCAACAAACAATACACTAAGAAGCTTGTATAAACTTATTGCGAATGAGTAATACTTAATGTATTTTTTAAGTTTTACGTTCCATCAGAATTCACTGGATATGATCAAATAAGGAAATATAAATCAAATATGTTTTTATCTTCACATACCGCTACATCTCCGGTCTCTTTCATTTTCGGGAAATTATTTCGGTCGTATTAAAAATCAACGCACAACACAGCACAATGAGGTATATTGATTAGACAACCCTGAACGGAGCTATGTGTCTTGACAAGCTTTCTACATTGTTTCACTCAACTTTTATCCTTTGGCAAATGAAACCACATATTGGAACCTAATGATGGCATATGAGACGCACTCCACCATCATCGTCTTTACCGAACAGTTTCTATAGGATTGTGTTTTCTTCGATCTGCCAGTATCATTTGCCTAAGTTGCCTTCCTTTTACATATTATACAAAGGGTTCAATATGAATCACCACAAATATTATCGAGAGCTGCGTTAGCATACCCCTACTTCTCATTACTCTTTAATGTGATGTCTTTTTCTTCATGAACTCATATGATAGTTTTTCCCATTGTTTCACGCATATGCAGCTAGTTTGTACACTCATTTGTAGTGGCATATTCTACATTGATTATTCTCATATCTACCTCCCTACCACAGCGTTCATATTCTTACTTCTAATCCAACTCCAACCTTATTTCCTCGCCCTCCAGCACATACGCGAAGCTGCAGCAGCCATTAAAACATGTACCAACCCCGCATATACATATATACCCTCCTCCGGGGGGACCTGGGTCGAGGACTGCGGAAAAACCTCCAAGCAGACGGCGTTGGTAAAGATTGGAGGGAGGAAAAGGGCCGGCAGTAGGGGAGAGAAGGAGGAGATTACAAGGGAACAGAAGGAGACAAAATGAAAGCCACAGCTTATCCCGTGGAATTGCGCGGGTGTGAGGCAATGGAAGGGATATAGCGGGCGCCCTCAGGAGAGGTTAAGTGCGGGAATGCTCGCTGAAGTAAAAGGTTAAGAGGGAGTGAGGGTAGGAGGGGGGTTCGCGGGGGAGAAAGAATTAGAGGGAGAGGTCGAGCCGGCTGCAAACCATAAGGGCACCTCTCTCTTCCGCGGAAGCCATTGGATAAAAGCGAATGGAAAAATGGGAGGTCGGTTGGAGGCGGGGCGGCAGAAGTGGTTCGTACGTTTTAAAGCGAGTGCTAAATATCGCTAGACTGTGGAGTGGGTCGGAAAGGCTTTACTTTCTTTTTAATACGCGGAGCTTTTGGGTTGAGCCGGGGGTTCGGTTTTTTTTTGTTGGGCAATTCGCTGGGTCCATTACGCCCCGCGTTTCTTCTCGCATGTTTGCGTTTTTTTTAGATCTGCGACTTTGACCGTCGGGATGGTTACTGGCCGCGCGTTTTCTTTCAATAATTTAGCGCGGTTTTCGCTTTTTAAGCGCTTTGTCGAGGGCGAGTGAGGGATGAAGGAAAAATAAACGGAAGCCTCCTTAACATCTAACGTTTCTCTGACCTATTTACTTCCTTAGTCGTCTCTGTAAAGGCGAGAGGAAGGAAAATTAATGAAACGCGGAATTGTAATGAGAGGCATTTTATGAATTTATAATCTCATAATCATGACTTTTAAGGGGAAATTGTAATTAAAGTCTCCCTCCATACTAAATGCATTATCATCGGCATGCAGATAAAAACAATATCAAAGGGTATTTCAATAAAATCTTCCCATGCTAAGTAATAAACATTGACAAATACGTGGTATTTCATTTGGGTAAATCACTTCAATCGCAGAAAATCGTTTGAGTAAATAGAAGATGAAAGAATAGTAAAGTACAATAAAGACATTCAAACAGAGATACACAGTAAAGTAGTACTCTTAACAACTCCAAATCATTTAAGTCATTATTATTTGGAAAATAATATCTCACATAATTTAAACTGCACACCTCATGACGAACTGATTTTATACTCCCTAAACTTTCATGAAAAGCCATTCATAAGTACTATAATACTTTACTTTGTACTTAAATTACTTTATATTATGCTACGATTATGAAATGGTCATTGTAAGTTTTATGCTTTATCTACACATTAATGCGGAAATTTGCGTATTGTTTCATAACCGTTCCTTTCACAAAAGGATTTTAAAGATGTTTATCTGTGTAAACAACAAAGTAGGCCAAAACGAGTACCATAGCACAATTTAATTCACGAAGATTAAACACTACCGAATTGGAGATGGAAATTCGAAGTTACCCAATCTCACAAACATGAATCTCGTCCACTCGCCGGCATACACAAGCTGGCAACTAAATGTTTCACTTGCGTCATCACACGGGCGATTCGAGCCAGAAAACCGTTGTTCCCAGATATAAAAGATATCAAACGCCCCGAAAATAGCCTCCTCGGCGGGAGAGACAATAAAAATCCGGGAAACCAAACGGGAAGAACACCCGCCAGACTATTAGCCCCCGAAAAACGTTTCTTTCGACTATCTTAATACAATCAACCGGTCGCGTATCGATTCACTCCCGAAATAAAGGATCGCCCCCTCCGAGTCCCTTTCAATCTGAGACTTCCTTCAATCTACCAGCGCGGTTTTGTTCCCACATTTGATGAGAGAGGGAGGAAAGGTGGTGCAGGGGTTGTCGGGATGAGCGGAGGTTTTCGAGTCGGGGATGAGGGAGCGTGAACGATTTTAAAGCGATGGCCGCCTCTGCCGGATGGCACAAATCGGAATTGAGATGAAAAGAAGTTGTGGGGATGAAAGGAGGGGGCGGGAGGACGAAAGGGAAGTGCTTGGCCCCTTGCCGATTAATTATATGCAGCGAAACAAAAGAAGGAGATATTGCGGAAGGGGGCGATTTATAGGGGACGAGCGGTACCTATCCTCTCAAATGTTCATTTTTTTCGGCGAATAGTAAGAATGGACTACGAACACAATTTCATAGGTGAGCAGGAGAAGGAATCCAAAATTAAATTTGTAATTTTTAATTGTCAATCACGCCACAAACATCAATTTATTGGGTAGTCATAGAAGTGTACATTGACGGTAACAAAAAACCAATACATACACCATATTATACCTAACCAATGATAGCCAAGCTAGCCCGAGCACGATCTAAGGGCCTTAGCATTCCTAACACGATAGTCATTCCGGAGGAAAGAGAAAAAAATGAGAACACTATCAGTAATCGATTGAATTAAAAAAATAATCGTGGTGTGATAAAAGTTTCGATAAGTAAATTTAAATAAATCTGAATGAGAAAACACGGTAAAATCGTCTAGCGTAATACCATTCGAAGGAATCTGATTTCAATGAGGAATTTTAACTTTTTTTCTTACGATAGTTATCTTTAACTTTGAATGAGCGCATATCTATTAAATATAGATGCTTCTCCGGATTCATTCAAGGATATAGATAGATAGATAGATAGATAGGATACTAATTCACAGCCTAAACTAGAAGCGTCATCGACTTGAAATTTTTACGACGTATTGGCCATTTTGTGTAACCTCCAGAAAAAATGAGATTTTGAACCTCAGTGTCATGGGTTCGATTCCAGAGGGCCCCAAAGTCCCGATTTTTCCCGTTTAAATGCATTGCTTTGATTTTCTAGAATTAAAAAAAAAATACTTTCCGGATACGTAGAGAATCAAAACTCAAGGAGCCTATATATTTGGTAATGATCCATCGAAAACATAAATGAGTTTTACGGAAAATATCCTGGGTTCGATGCTAGGTCGCGGCAAAAATCGGCCGTTTAAAATGCATTTTGGCGATCTTTTAGATTTTTTTGGACCCTTTCCCGAATGCATGGAAACTTGAAATTCGGCATGGAGATATAAATCATAAATATGTTTCATAATCAAATTTTCTGTATTCACTGATGGTCCTTGGTTCGATCCCAGAGGGCCACTTGCACTCCTCAATGCATTTCTTATGGGGATAACGGAAACAAATTTTAGGTACTTCCCGGCACGATATCGACTTCAAACTTTGCATAAAATAAGATCAAGTCCATGCAAATCAAACTGATTATTCACTGCGATCAACGTGTCCTTGGTTCGACACCAGGCGTCTCTACAATCAGTAACTGATCCGAATTTCAATAAATATTTTGAACCCTTTCCCAACAATCTAGAAACTTGAAATTTGGCAAGTAGATAGAAATCATAGATACATTTCAAAATCATGTTTTAGATTTCCAAGATCGTCCTTGGTTCGAATCCAGAGAGCCATTTACATTCGTGAAAATTAGAACGTCTTTTGAGCAGTTGTAGCCAATATTTCTGCTTGAATTTTCACACATAGTAGGAGATAGTGATTTTTTGCTGTGCTGCATAGTAGGTTCACCAGGAAGACCGGGTTTCGAAGCCAGACGATGAAATTTCAGCGAATTTTAAGAATATTTTTATTCATTTTTTTTTCTTTTGAGGATCGTCCCTATATGATGCCGATATAAAATTAGTGTTCTTAACTGCTTGCAGTATGCAAGCAACATTTTACTCGTACATTATATAGGTCCAGAATAGGTAAATCGCGGTTGTAAGTCGTAAGAGCATTTCGTCAAACAGCGCTGTGAAAGTAGCTAGAAGAAATTCTACTTACAGAATATTACATTTAAAAAAAATATGAACATGAACATTATTTTTTTAAATACTAATTAATTAGTTACCAATTAATAAGATATAATAAAGACGTGGATGTGAATTGAGTTGAGCTTAAACTGGTAAGGTACTTGACAAAAGCAAATTAAATCAAGACAAAATCAAAATAGCATGCTAATACCAAAATTTCTTAAACTACTTCAACAGCTGAGGCCATTTCGTACATTTCTTCTAATGAATAACGAACCCAGGACCTCAAGGATAAAACTGCTACCAGCTACTGCTAATCTAAAGCTCAACAGCATGTTATCGATGGCTAACTAAAGAAAGGCAAACAAATGATGAAGATGAATATCTCATGATTTGGTGAATATAACTTTTGTGACAATACAAGTAATGAATAGCAATGAATACTTACGTCAACATGTTAAAGATAATACATCAACATGAATAAGTGAATAATGGATACTATTTTTTTACACACTATCTATAAATCATCACCATAAGAAAATAAAGCCTCTGTTTAGTCTACTTCACATAAAACTGTTTTCCATTAAGATGTCCACTGTTGCACAAAGAATGGAATGTGCCACAGCTATAAATAAATAGTGGACACATCACTTGAACTGTTGCATTTTCTCTCATTCAGTCAAAGTCTAGATCAAAGAATCGGACAGGTACAAAAATCCACGTTATTGAAACTTCTCGTACAAACACCGTCCACCTTATAGAGGAAATTTAGCTAACAAGCCGAAGCGTTTGCATGAATGGACAAAAATAATACATCCTTTCATTCCAACCCCAAATCTCGGATTTTTCCGTCCCTTTCGTTTTCAATTTGAGCATAAGTGAGACGGCGAAACCTCTCCCTCGAACCCAAATTCATCAATTTGGATTCTTAATTTTTCAAAAACCCCGATTTCCGCTACTTTCATCCCTACCATCCATCCTCTCATCCCCTGGCTTAATCTCATTTCGCTCTTTCAGCCGCAATCTTGAAACGTCTTCTTCCTTTTACAGCGAAGAGTTATTCGATATAATCATTCCTCCATCAATCTAATGTTTCCTAAATATTTCACGGTTAACTAGGTTTATTCATCGATCTGATAGAATGATATGCCACTAAAAAGAAACTTAAATAGGTTACCTGGAAATTTCGTCTATAAAATGATATTCTTAGAAGATATCAGCAAAAAAGACGTTCCTTTTACCTATAATGCGGATTAGATCATTTCGATAAAATAAATATTTAAGTTAATAGTGGTAATTTTATGTCTGCAGGAAGTAAGGATTGATAAATTGCGATTAAATAATAAATTAATAAGATGCAAATATAAAAAACGATGACAATAAGAGCTTGATGTGAACACATGCTCAGTGGTCAGTGAATTAAAAAATGAACAAAAAAAGGTAATGAATTCCAACGACAAATAAGATAGCGTTACTCAGATCCCTTAGGGAGTAAGAGGGCAATTTTTGGAGGATAAAAGATGAAATTTGGCCCAAATAAGACAAAAGCTTAAATTTAGTGGTCAAATCAAAATATGCCTTCTCTTTTTTTAGGGAAAAATCAATTATCAACATCAAAAATTAAAGTTTTCCAAAAACTGTTTAAAAGTTTGAAATAAACAAGTACGGATCAAATTTGTTATATTGAAAAATATTTTATAAATGTAATGAGAATCTTAAATTATTACGCCGGATATCAGTAAAAGTACCCAAAGAAACATTTTAAATTGCAAAGCAAGAGTGCGAAGGGATGGGTAGACTCTCACATCTCTTAGTATGAAATTATTATACACGAGGAATATCTGTTCAAATTTTCACAGTGCGAAAATCACAATAAAGAGCTTTAATAATTCCGTTAAAACCGAGGACAGTGATTATCAATTTTAAGTACTGATAAATATTGACCATCAACCAAAGGTAAGCGTAAACTAACGGTATATAAAATACTTATCGATCGATAATTATAGCTGTGGATCCACAGGACAATTTGTTCCGAACGACTCACAGCCCAGTTCCCCGTTCATAATGGAGGAACATCTCAATTCAGCGTATCCACGCATGTTCCCTCTTCCCATCCTCCCCATTCCTCAGCCCCTTCTTTAAACATGCGACGCGTGGTCTCCCGGACAACCAAACAATCCATAGGTAGGCATGCAGTCGAACCAGTCCTCGCTTGTCCCTCTCTCGCAAAATCACCTATTCTGCTTGGATGCCCCTCGTCCCTCTCTCCGCCTCTCCCTCTATTCCTTATTCCCCATTGAGACTTCCCGTACGTCTATTGTACTCCACACGAGGATTGTAGTTGCACTAAAGTCTATGGCAGTCAGTGGCCCCGTTGGCATCGCTGAATAGAGAGGCCAGAATGAGGAAGGGTTCGCAGAGGAGGAACTTGCTTCCTCGTGATGGCCCTTCCATTATCGACTCGGTATTTGTATTCATCGACAATACACTTTAACTTTATATTTTTACCATTTATTCACATCACTATATTGACCGTGTCTGTATACCTTCACGGTGCATCCTTGCAATTATGAATTTTTTCTCCCATTACCGTTATTACTTCAAATAATTTACGTAGAGTTTTTTACCCGTTTTAGTTTTTTTTTCTGCTGTGGATATTTTCCCCAAAGTTCTTTCTAAGCTACAGCAGGATTTTATAGTTTAATTATCAATCTATATCCTTTCAAATTAACTTTCTTTGTTAGAAATAAATGTATTAATAATGACGAATTGTTCCAAGTTAAGAACGAAGCTAAACTTGATCAAAGTTACATCAGACTTCAATGAATTTCATAATTTTCTATCATAAATGCAGCTATAAGTTAATTAGCATAGTTTAACTCTCGAATGGAATTTCTCAACTATTATTAATCATTGATGTCCATGGCACGGTTCCTATGAATAAAATTAACATGAATTCGTTTAAGATACTTAAACTTCTAGTAATTTTCCTCCGTTTACTTTAATCTCTAAAGATTTAACATTTCCCTGAAAATTTGACAATTATTATTAATTTGAAATATTCCTCTTTAAAAATGCATAACTATAATATATCAAACTTCCATTTTCCCTTTTTCACTATTACTCAGACCTCAATTAGTATGCACTCGATGTTTCACGACGATGAAACTTGCGAATAGACAGGGAGCCGCGAAATTTTAGGGTTCGAACCTCATCTTCGTCTCAGTTATTGATCTTCCCGTATGTATTCGAAGGTGGACCGTGAAAAAAGCGAGATAGCGGCAACTTGAATTTCCCTTCGAAAATCGATCGCCGCGAACTTTTATTTTTTCGGAAAGTTCGCATCCGTAGAAATTACTTTCGTTAAACAGGGAGACGCTCGGAGCAGCATGTTCGCCATGTATTTCCGAAGAACCACTCCTAATCTCGATCAGATTTTAATGGTCTTAATTTATGAATATTCATCGCCACGGTGCCGCCACGTATTCTCGGAAACAGCCAAATTTTAATGGGAATCCAGATGCGACATGTTCTCTGCGCGACTCTATTCAAGGGACCCTCTGCCGAATTTTTAAGAGGCTGCTGCTATCCGCGTATTGTAATTGGACAGTTCTCTCAACAAAAGCGTCTCCCGTATCTGCCGCCTCATCGGATCGGTGTCAGCTGGAGAGAGAGAGATGTAAAAAAAATGAATCCGTCCGCTCACTATTGCCAGAGTAAGCAGAATGTAACTCTCCCGTCCCACTTCGTCCACGCCCTTCCAAAATTAAAAATGTCCGTCATTACCACATACGTGCTGCCTACAGGGAATCGAACCGAATACGGTAAAAATACGATTGCTTTAGCCAGAGTAAAATCCTATCCCTAACTGAAAAATTAAAATCCTCAACTCCGAGCCGAAATTGCAATCAAATATTTATTAGGTTCATTTTTTTAGTTTTCATAAATATAAAATGATAATTGAGTGAAACTTTACCGAATATGTTTATCGAAGACATGTAAAAATCTGAAATGAACGCTGGGCAGTTAAATGTTCCGGTTCTAATATTTAGATCTTTTTTTCTTTATCAAAAAAAGTTTTACTCTGAGATATAATCAATCAAGGTATTATAAATATGTCAAATAAAATATAATCAATCGAATTAATTAATACAAATCACTTTATGTAGCCGACAATGAATGGATTTGTATGAAGATAGTGAGGAAAAATAACAATATTAATTCTTTCTGGAGGAATCAGGTCTACCCGATGATAACTATCCGTCGCATTTTGCTTGAGTACATTTTCTTCACTTTTGTTTCCACTTCTATACTAAAACATCAAGTGAGCGTTGAAAATGTTACGTATAAAACTTTTAAGCGGATAAAAGGTGAATTTCATAATCATCTAATAACTAAAATTCTCACTGGTGAAAATTGTAAAGTTACAGAAGTCATTACAAGGTTTTAGAACCGATTACAATAAGAGTAGTTGTAACCAGTCCCATATTAAAATATTTCTAGTTGAACCGAGACATCTTCATTTTCTCTTATTAAATCCATTCTTAAATATTATTCAACACAATGGTATTGAAAAAAACTTCAAATAGAGCATATTCTTCAGAGGGGTGTATCATATTAATGGTCGGAGCGAGAGAAACTGATTCCAATCAGTTGTATACTACACTGAAAACCAGAATGAAAAATATAGCCTGTATTTTTTCCTTCCAATATGGTTTCTCCCAAAATTTTAAAATATCTTTATTAATACCGCGAATCTGTAAGATTTGTACTGGCGTCTTGACCCGTCCTGCACCCCCGCCAGACTCTTTCGGGAGAAATAACAAATCCCATCTCAGAGATAAAAAATGAGAGAAATCCAGAATCCGTACCTGGAGAGGCAGGACGGGTGGGAGTCGTCCACAGCAGTGCATGCATTCATATCGATAAGAGCGATTCCTTGTGTCTGTGTTCGACTGCCTCTCACCGACTTAAGTGTGGTTCGAGGTCTGCGATTGCACGAGGAGAGAACGAAGTGGAGGGACGCACAAATTGGATGGGACCCGGCGATACACCCTCTCCGCCCGTCCCCCCTCGCGATCAGCGAGATTTGAAGCATCGCGGACGAGATATCCCCGCCATTCAAACAGAAAAAAGGGGAAAAATGATCGAAAAATCGCGCTGTGCGAGATTCTAATAAAGGGAGGAGTGGTGTTGGGGCGGACACAATGGTTGGTGTCTCCGCGTTGGTGGTCGTGTTTCGAGGGCACCGAGGCCATTAGTAATGGAGAGCTATTGACCAGGCGGTGAGATGTGTTTCACCGATTATTTTCCATCCTCGTATCGAAAAAGCTTTTCGGAGGCGGGGGTGCGCTTGGTGGGTGCCGAGGCGCGAAATTGGAGTGGAGTATAGGTCTACGGTTGGGGAGCATACGAATATTTCGAAAACGAATTCTTCGAACGGTCAATTCTTCGAATGACAAATTCTTTGAATAAACCACTCTAATGAATCTGAAGTTGTCCAAAATATAAGTTAAAGGAACTGATTCGGATTTGAAATCTATTCAGCCTCCTTGAAGGTTGAGTTGGGTTGATTAGTCCAAAAGTTCGGGCATTACATGTAGAAAGAATTTGCCATTCAAGGAATTTATCGTTCGAAGAATTCGATTTCGAAGAATCTACGGAAGGGAAGTACACAAATTCTTCGAAAGGAAATTTTTCGGGAACGACTTCTTTGAACGATCAATTATTCCAATGATAATTTCTTCGAAAACAGACCACTCTAATGAATCTAAAGTTATCCAAAATTTATATTAACCCATTCAATTCGGGCATAAATCAGCAAATTGTTCCATGACGCGGAAGTTAATTTACTATGTATTTCTTAATTTCTATTGTATAACCATATTGTAACCTATTTGGATTAAATTGATCAATAAATATGTTTTTCAGAGCTTATTGTAAATATGCATGAAAAGGGGTTTTGCTATCTCAGTAACCATGCCATTCGGATGCCTTGAATTCAAGACCTTCCGCAGTGAGTGGGATTTAAAGGAACTCATTCCGAGTCGAAATCTATTAAATTAATAAATATTTAAAACCTCCTTCGATTGGGTTGGCTGTGGGCATTGCATGTGACATTTTTACCGTGGATTATTTTGTCATTTGTCGTCAAGATTTTTTTATAATCGTTCAATTTGCCTTTTCCTTCCTACATTTCCTTTTCTCCGTTTATGAGTATTTTAATTTTAATGTTTTTTTATATTTTTATTTAATTAATCTATAATTTATTTTTTATTAATCACACGTATTTGAGTCTTTTAAACCTGTTTGTTACAAATTATTATTACTGTTAGAATTTGCTATTCAAAGAATTGGTCGTTCGAAGAATTCGCTTCCGCAGAATTTGCTTTCGAAGAATTTGCTTTATAATTATTTGCTTTCGAATAATTTTTTTTAAAGATTTTTTTTTCAAGTCATTTTTTCGATGAATTTACCTGTAACCGTACGGAAGAGCAATTCTATAAGTTTACGTGAATGGCGCCGTGAAGCCGCTCGACTAGCCCGGCACTCGGAAAATGGGAGTGGGTGTGGCGATGTGTGAAAGGGGCCGAAGAAAGGAGAGAGCGTCTCTCCAGAGCACTCTATACCTCCAATCTCTTCCAATGGTTGTCTGCAATCCGAATCTTCCTCTTCCCTATTAATCCGGTGCTCATCGGTTATCTCCGCGCTTTCTTCGTGCATCGTGATTATTAAAAGCTTCCATTTACGTGATTTTTCTCTTTTCTACGAGCTGTGATTCCCGAAATGCTCTAATATAAATGCGACCGCGGAAAATTAACCCTCGATGCCATCGGTATGGATTATATATTGATATGGCTGGGGAAGCATAACTCTTTACGCTGCATTCAATTCTCTCTCTTATCCATTATTTTGCAATATTCACATTGCTTCAATAATTCAGATGCTGACTTTCAACCTCATGTTAGGGAATTTAAGAGAAAAATACAAATTCTCAAAAAAAATTTTAATGACGGGCCTTTCTAAATTTTTTCGTAATAAATCATGCATTTAATGATATGAGACCAGCAATTACTTTTGGGTTACTTTGAATATATTTGTTATTTTTATAGTAATATCTTTTTATTCAATTTTTTTGCATTTATTTTAAATGTAATACTAATGTATAATGTCTCATATCAACCGTGTAGATATTTTCGCAGGATAAAAACCTACAGGGCCCATGGTCGTTTCAGAGAAAATTTCCGATGACAATATATCCGAGGTTTTATAAATAATATAGTCAACCATCATTTCATTTGAGAATTTCATTGCCAATTTATAGTATGAAAAGATTGGAGAGTGTATTTGAAACACCTATAAGGTATATAAGGATAGAAAAGTATGGAAGGATATAGTGTTTAACGAGGGAAATTGGGAGACTGCTTCGAAACATAATATCTTACTTGCTATATATTCATCTGAAATTTTTTTAATTGTGCAGAATAACTTCATTTCTTATTATTAATTGCAATTCATCATAATCGTTGCTTGCAATTTAAAATTGTATTTTAAAAGCTAATATTGTATAAATATGAAAATAAAATCACATTCAGATAAACCCTTATTTCCGTAGTATTCAATTCTACATACGCCTCGAATCTCTCAAGCCCATAAAATACTCATCAGACTCCTTTGAAATTAATATCTGGGTTGGAAATGCTAAAGGATCCTACTTTAGATACCAGAGAATGGATTTAACCTCAAGGTAAAACGAGCACCTCCTGCTTTCCACATACATGCCGCCTTTGATGGAAATGTACTCGCTAGTAGCCCGAGGAAGATAAGATACAGAAAAACCATTTCATAAGGCGCATTATGAATTAATCTCTATGCTCGTACGGAGAATAATGGTCTTAGACCGTTGTCCATTGAGCCGTGTACTTAACAAAGGGAAGGATAAGGCAACGTGATTATGGAATCATCCTTTGGGGCAAATATGCCTCTGGGGAATCTGATGTTTGAGGATTCGGTGGGCAAGGGAGGGTGGAGGGGGGATAGGAAACACTATGGGATTAATGACAGGAGGGAGCCGGTATCTACTCTGTACAATCTCATTTCAAAGAACGTTACCTAATGGACTATGGGGTGAAGATGAACATTGAACACATCCTAAAGCTCTCAATCTGATAACCGGTGAGGAATCCGGTGCTTTAAGACTCTCCCCGTCCTTATGAATCATAATAATTGATTATGTTAGCTAAGCTTTCAGAGAGAAAGGTTTTCGGTAATTTACAAGATATGATGCGTGAATGGATAAGGGGATGAGATGGTAAGATATGGAAGCTCGATACCACTGTAGATTCGTACGAGAACTGTACAAGATGTACTCCGCGTAATTGATATATGCATGAATGATGTTTCGGGTACTTAAATATGAGGAAAGCAATAAAGTAGGTTCCTTCCCTAATTTCTTAAACATATTCAAATTATCTTCTGCGACTACCTTAAATCTTTCATACTTTTCTTAAAGGTATTTCGATATAATGCGCTTTCTACCGAGGACTGCGAATGGTTGTATTACTTACACCATAAGTGTTGCTAAGCTCTTTTGAACGAAATATTCTTTTCATGAAAACATAATGTATATGCTACAGTATTAAAATGTATAATACATTTCCTAATGTACCTCTCCCGAACTGAAAACAGTAATTTCAGGTGGCATAAAAATACAAATTAATATGTTAGTTTCACGTTTAACGGATTTACTTGCGAATAAATCTTAAAATCTAAATTTAAATTGCTGTTCATTCTACCTTTTGTTCCCATTATCTTAATCAAAAGTTATTTAGAAAGTAAATAGATAAGATTTTTCTCTTGGAAGGAGAGACCATTTGTGTTTCACCGCCATTTTGATCGTAAAATATATTTATATAAGAGGAAATATAATAGGGACGAGATTTTCTTTAAATTGGCCTCAGTTTCTCTGCAATAACTAATTGAAATTGAAAACTGAAGTTAAGGCAACCAGCAATCTGTTTGATAGCAAGTTCTTTAGTTATTTTAAACGAAACAAGTTTATTCCCAAACATGTGCTAATTCTGTTTTCCAAACGAATTTGCTTACTAGCAAATAGCGACTTATTCCCTATACATTAGTCAATTTGAAGCAGCTGATATCACAATTTTAACAATACTCGAATATGTTCCGTTAAAAATAAAACTAAAATATTTGTTTGCATTTCGGAGATGACTGACATTATGGTTCTCAGTTAGGGAAAGCTACGTTAGGGATTGAATGAGATATTTGAAAGCCCTTGCGTATACATTATTTTTTCATCAACTTACGAACGTAATCCACAAATGAAACTCAACCAATTAACTGTCCGAAATTCCCCCTCTCTCTTTTGGAACATTTCTCACTCTATCCATAATGAAACCCCTTCCCTTGCCTTCGTCATTCACCAGAGATTTAGTAAGTGCTCTCATAACCACCCTTTCTCGTCAAAATAATGTAATTTTACTCTCCAGAGCTAACGCACCGCGCACGGCGAAAAAATAAACAATGACCTGCCCTCCATCACCGCGAGTTTTGCAGACCAGGGGACAATGCCAATCGCACACAATGGACTCTCCACCTCTCCCAACTTCCTCCGCCAACCACCACCCATAACGACGGAAACAAACGCGACGTTGGGAGAGGGAGGCATCGCGTAAAATGGAGCGCTGATGTTTCGCCGAGGTTAAAGAGATTTAATGACCTGCCCTTGTAGCATTTCGAGAGTCCGAGAAGAGAGATCGGGCAGGAAGTATCAAAAAGAAGGGACGCGGGAGTTGAGAGAGCATGTGGAGGACGGATATCCGGTCCGCCCAATGGCGCTGCTGTTGAAACAGACAAAAGAGTAGCGAATGTAGCAAGTGGCGCGGTGGGATTCGGCGGGTGGACCTGGAAGCTTTTTCGGGAGACCAATTGGAAAGGGGGGAAAACTTCGCATTGAAAAGGGCGCCCTTTGATAATCTCGAGAGGGACAACGCCAGAGCGGACCCTAAAACAAAAAACGGGAGGAAAGACCCCGACGCCGGAGTAGAATTTATAATTACTCTGTTGACCGTCAACTGTTATGGAAAGGGGTTGCTCACGGGTTGTTTGTCGGCGATCCCTCTCGGGAAGGAGAGCGAGGTTTATTCAGGGCTGAAACGGGAGAGAAAGGGGTGTTGCGAATGCAGAAGGGTCCAGGGGAGGGCGAGTGTTTGCTCGGCCACTCCCACACTTCTCGAAGGGCGCGTGTTAGAGGGGCAGTCGCCATTTCAGAGGTGTCGGCTCGAAATGGTGGACGCAAGGGCGAAAAGAGATCCCTCTAGCGAGAGAAAGGTGCAAGAAAGAGGAGTGGAGGGTAAACAGGGTGGACTAATTGGCACTTTTATTTACTCGCTCTTTGGTTATTATTTGGTCCCGCTGCTATTCTTGGCCAATTAGAACCTTTCCTTGAAGAATAATTAAGTTTTCCTTTTTCATGTTGTTCCTGCTCTGTTTGTCTCGTCCATGAGGGGAGTGACTAAATGCAAAGATGCCGAGTGAATCAGATAAATAATAGACGAAACGATCTCGCAAAAGCGTAACATAATTCGTTAAGCTAATCAAAAATGCCAGAACGACTTATGAATCAAAAAGTAAACAACCCAATCCAAACTAATTTTATTAGCTAAGAGATAAATTTGGAATATCAAAAATTAATTGGATAAGCCATAGTAAACAAGTATTTTTTATAGAAAAACTAAAATTTATAAGCTTACTTGTGATTTAATTAATTTTTAGTGATTTTAAATCGCCTAGAAAAATAAAAAGGCTTAAAACTTAGAGAAATGTGAGTAAATAAATATATCAGCTAAAATTATGAAGGAATAATATTAATGAATGAACCAATTGGTTTAAAGATTATTAGTAAGGAATTACTGTTTCAGCTAATGCCTAGAATATTAGAATTAACTATATATGGTTCCTAAGGAAAAACCTACGCGAAATGTCTGATAGGACAGGGAATCGAACCCAAATCTACCAATAGTCACTCTATACCTGCAAATCAATTGTTGTTAAACAATAGTTTAACGCAAGAGCAAGAATCGATGATATTCATCAAACATTAGATAATAACCGCTTACAATCACTGCCACTAATCCGATTAGAAAACCTTAAATACAACATTAAAACATTCTTTAATACTGCATAATCACATCAAGTGCCACAGTTCTTTATTAAACTATAGTTCATTCTGAATTAGAAATAACTTTTATTCATTAGACACAGTAGCATTAAAAACACCGAAGTAAAATCCCATTCCGTGATGTAAGTAGCTTTCTGTTTATTGCGACGAAGGGAAATCATGAATATTAATTACAGAAAAGGAAATTAACACTATTGAGAAACCTCATTCCAAACACGCAGCGAGGCAATTCATCACGTTCTCCAGCAGAGACATTTAGGACACGGGAGCACCGCTGTCTCATATAATTACTTGTTACTTTTTTCGCCTCCCGAGAAGAAAGGGGAGCTACGAAGTCACTTCGCCGCATTGTGTCCTCCCGTGCCCGCCGAGCTCCATTCAGGCCAACCGCAGCGGGGAAAAAATCCGCATCCATTATTTTATTTAAGATTGTTTGGGCTCGTTCGAGCGTATTATAACTTACTCAAGCAATTAAGACTTAATGAGGAGATTAACTGAGTCCTCAAAGCGTTAAACAGTGTGCATTCACGAGGCAGGAGATGGGAAAAGAATGAGAAAAGAAGACGTCTTAAGACGCGCGCCGAGGGAGCGAGGAACGAGGAAAGAAAAGGGTTTTCCTGCGGAAAAAAAGTATCCTCTCCTGGGCACAAAAGGTGGAAAAGCTCTCGCTCCAATTATTGTGATAGACTTTTGACTTTTATATCTTCATTTGGTTAATTCCTTCAGAAAAACTTCTTCGGGGGAGCGAGACCACGCACACAGACCACCTCGTCCGCGGGAAGACGCGGAACAAAGGGCGAAAAAGAACAAGAGAGACGTCGAGCGAAGAATCGAGGCGAATTACGTGAGAAGCGTGCGGGAGAGGAGCTAAAAAACAAGGAATCGAGAGATGCCGAGATGGAAATTGAATATGCATTTTTTGGAGGAATCCGCGAAGGAAAAAAAAAGGTTTCGACTCCGATGAAAGAAGATTCTGGGAGGAGTTGCTGAGAGGTAGGGTGATTAGTAGGGTGGACTCCCTCCGCGACAAAAAAAGCGCTCCGCGCAGATGAGAAACTCGGAAAAAAGTCGCTCTTCTTCTTCAATTCTTCCCGCTCCTCGTGGAGGGATGCCAACATTCAACATATTAGCGACGAATCCAGGAATTATTGTCGCCGATGCCAAACAAAAGATGGCGCTCGAGCGATAAGAAAATGGCGGAATGGAGGGAGGGGACTGCCGCGAGCATTGTTTTGGGAAGATGTCCCCCTTCCACGACACCCGTCCATCGCCCTTGTGAACACGTACGCTGTCTTGCCTTCGGGGAATAAGACTGTCCATTGGCGTATGGAAGCATTTCTCCCTTACCTCCTCCTCCCATTCACTCTGGACCCATGTGCGCGATCTCTCTCACACGTCGTTGAGATGTGCAATCTCCCAGACGAGACGCTGACAGACTCCCGAGGCTCGCGGGACAATTGCCGCGTCTGGAAACCTGAGGAAGAGACAAAAGAAGAATGTTTAGAACGACCAGCTCTGGATTGTGAAGAGAAGAAAATGGAGCGAAGGGGAATATCGGGTGCAAATGATGATAAGTTTGGAAGTTGTGGACATCGAGGTCACGGTGAGTTAATTTTTTAGTGTATTTCCTCAAGATGTTGAAGGAGTAGAAGTAATAGTTAAGAATTCTTACATATCACTCATTTTACATCTCGTGAACTAACATTTTGTATCAGAATAGTAATGTAAATCATTTCAGAGTAAGTCTTTTGCGGTAATAAAAACGAAGAAATCTAACAACTGCATTGAAGATTTCTACATGAACGTATATCGATTCAGCAACAATAATGGAAAGAGATAACCTTTAGTCCTTTTTGAAAATCCTATTCTTTGGTTTATTTTAAATCAAAGTATCATAACGTGGAATTATCATCGGCGTACTGTAGCATAAGTCCTATTATTTTCAATCGATCTATAAAGAATTTTCAATATAAGGTCGATCTGATGTCTACGATTCAATTATTTTCGAATATAAAGTTTTTTCAAGAGAATTTTTTCAAAAGAATTAAACTTATCCTAGCGGACTTCAGGCCACCATCATTAGTTATAGTACTTATTCTTAATTGGACTAAGATTCAAATGTTTTAAAGTAGTTACCAATTTGCATTAAGAAATATTATTAAGTTAAACAGTATACTTCTAATTATTTTCATCAAATACTTAACTGTTGATTGAATGATTTTCGATTCACGAAAATACATGGAATTGCGTATATAAATTAAAAAGTAATAAAGATGGGCGATTGTACCTTTAACGAAGCACTAATTTAGCAAAAATATATTAAAAAATAGAAATAAAACTAGATTTCAAAGGAAAGAAAACAATTTCGCAATAACATAAATTCAGAAGTAATACAGATAATTAAATGTGCCTTTAACGAAGGATTCACTCAGCAAAAATATATTAAAAAAACGAAAATATCACATTGTAGAATTCATACTACATTTCAAAGGAAAGAAGACAATTTCGCAATATGCAGTGAACACAAGCAAAGAAAATCAATTTAAACGAACATTTTACTTTTAATGTCTCCTGATTATGATATTTTGAGATAGAAAAGGATTGTATGAGAAGTGGAAAGAGGCTACAAATAAGATCACAGATAAGATAGCAATCAAACGACCTCGTTAACTTAATCCGGCATATTTATTTGCATCCTTTGTGTACATAAACAGAAAACCATCCTTTGTGGAGCGAACAGCAGTAAATACAAGGCGCACGCTTATAAAATTACACGGATTTTCCGCACAAAGGAACAAAAGAACGCCATGCAAATCATACACGGGAAAATAATGAATAACAACGTTACGGGAAACCATTCCGTTTGTCATCATCGTCGTCAAAGGAGATGGCGAAGAACCGAACGCAAGTTGGGAAGAAGCTGCACGGCGCATTATAAGACCATTTGTTTTCGGAATGAGCGCAAACAGGAAAAGAGAGCGGATGTTTCTTAAAGATCGAAAGACGGCGAAGAAAAGGTAACTTAGAGATGAGAGAAAGAGGAAGCTTCAGTGGAAGAATGACACGAAAAAAAGTTTCCGTAGGAGGACAAGAGTGGCTTCCGCGAAGTGTTCCAAATACGTTCGCACAAAGAAGGATTTGGCGCGGGAGGGGGTCGATCTGGAGACGGTGGTGAGAGGGAAAAAGATAACAAAAGGCTATATGAATAGCGCGAGATTACCAATTTACTTAAAGGGTTTCGACTGGGAGCGCGAGCATTTAAGTTCCTCGGAGGGGAGGGAAGGGAAAGCCGGCGATGCGATGTCGCGTCCCCGATAAACCGCAAGTTTAACAACTCCGAATTACGCACTTTTGCCGACTGCTCGAGAGGGGGCAATTTCCGGTGCCATCATCCCGATGTCTGCGATTCCCCCATCTTTCCTCCTCCCACGACTTCCCACGTCCCAATTTCCTCCTCCCCCTCGCCGACTTTTCCTCCTCCGCGACCCACTAGAGTCTTCTTCTGCCGGTCCCACTTTTCCTCGTTCGCTCTCAATCAAGGGCGGTTCGTAAATCAATTCCATTTGGGCGCAAATGTTGATTATGGCCTCACTTAGGCCCTGCAATTTCGGTGAGGTCGCCGGAGCGCGATATCAAAAGGTTCGATCACTCGCTGCGTCCGGGAAATCGCTTTTCTTTCTGAACGTAGTGCAACGTTGGAATTAGTCGAAGTGGGACAGGAAATTATTTTCCAGCTAACAAATTACGCACCAAGCAGTGCCTTCATCCGATCTCGGGGATGCAACAAAACAATGAACATCTTTTCCTACATCGAGTTTACTTGAAGCAAAAGTCTTTTAGCGGGCGTACATTCTCTGAAGCTCTTTCACAGGCATTTCCTTTACTTTTTTTAACAATTGAACTCTTCTTTTGCACCACCCAGCAACTTTCAAAATAACGACATTTTCCAATTAAGCTTTTTAACCCTACAGAACTTGCTGTAACTCTTACCTTTAAAATCAGTTATCCCGTCCCTGTTATGCAGTCTAAGAAAATGAATACCATTTGTAGAAAAATCATGTATAGAGATTACTTGACGCAAGAGTCTTTCAGTGAGCTATTGAAATATATTACATTATTAGTTTCTCGTAAGCTATTGAAATTTTTGAAATCCAATTTCATCCCGCTCCTGATAAATCGAATAAAAAATTTTTAAATGTTGGTAGGCAACAAAAGATACTCGGTTTTGCATCCAACGAAATACTTTCATTTGATTAAGCGATCCTTACAACTTGAGATATAAGTTTTTTTTCATTCTTGTGACTATATTTTAGATATATATCCTTATCTTTCGGCTAAATTTCGCTAGCGCAATCTCTTAAGAAAAATGTTTCTTATGAAAGCAATGAAGATTTGTTTCTCTCCTGAGACTATGCATCAACCATTTTATACGAATACAGTATTTATTATGCTATGGTTTTCTCACTCTATCTATCAAGTCGATCGTTCTAAACCTATAATTCCTTCTCCGAAATGATTTTCATACGATGACTGCACTCCAATTGGTGACGGAGATGTGAAAATCAAATTTCGTCGGTAACTATGAGATTTTCCAATTAAATGTGCTTTTTCGTGGTTTTCATCAGACTTGCTCCTATCACGATCGTGTTAGATGAATCGCAAAAGGACAGAAATAGCTACTTCTGTCATCTTTATTGCTTAAAAACAAAGTAAATCGCAAAGCTGTACAACGGATTCCACTGATTAAAGGATCATGATGTTTACCTGTTACCCTCAGTATTGAAATAAATCGAAAACGATTGTATTGTACTAATTTCATACCGTTTTTTTTTTCTTTCCAAATCTATATCTATATCTATATATATAATAAATCTGTAGAGGGGGTCGTGTCTGTACATTGATCCGATTTCAAAAAAAGTTGTATTGCTGGATACTGGGGTTGTTCCCGAGTCCGAAACAGGTTTTAGAAATTTTCATGTCTGTCTGTCTGTCTGTCTGTCTGTCTGTCTGTCTGTCTGTCTGTCTGTCTGTCTGTCTGGATGTTACAGCATCACTCAAAAACTATCCGACCGATTTTGTTGAAATTTGGTATGGTGGTCATTTGTCATCCGGGGAGTGACATAGGGTACCTTTTATCCACCTAGCTGTCCCCAGTTCGTCCCCAGTCGGGGTCAAAAATCTATTTCACGCTATAACTCTAAAGTAAATTATTTATAAAATTTCAAAATTTGTACAATATTAAAAGTCTCCCTAGCGCAAATGATAGGCTAATTTTTGTTGACCCAACTGTACTTGGTTCGACTCCAGAGGGTCGAATAGTTTCCATAAGAAATACATGGGAAGACATTTTTATCATTTGCACGAAACTTTTCTTTAATCAAATTAAATTAGAAATAATGGTCCTTTGAAACTTAAACTAACACCAAAACAAAGGAAATAGAATAAAGTTTTTTATTATGGTAGTAAAATATTGCCTTCACTTCGAAGTTGTGAGAATTAGTAAGTTAAATACGAAAATTTTATGAGAATCTGATATTCTAAACAACCCGTCGTCAAGGCCAATCTCGATATCTTTAAATTCAAATTCGTTAGCATTAGCGCATCATCAACAACCAAGCTTTGTTTATAGCAACACCAATGTTAGTTGATTCTTTACGTGAAATGAATGGTCATCGTCGTACTAAATGAATTTTCTTTTCTCATATAAAGTAATTATAGCTTTTTAGCTTGGTAAGTTGATAACTTTTTCATTCTTATATTCCGATCTAAGTATTAATCGTTTCATATAGCGTCCCACCGTGCATTTAATGAATCAATGAAGATCGTAGAAATATCCCTGAATTCAGTGATTGCTTCCATTGAAGTGTCAATAATTGGGCTTAATAAGCAGCAAGGAATGACAAGCCTTTTATAGCTGACTTGAAAGGTAAACGAATTTTGTACTTTTAGATATAGAATGGGGAATTAAACCAAGAAATGTTTTATTGGATCATCTATTGGTGTGTTTAAGTATAGTTACTGTCCACCTTCTCGATATCTTTAAATTTGATTTCAAATTCGTTAGCATACGCGCGACTGCAACAATCAAGCTTTGTTTATAGCAACGCCAATATGTATTGATTCTTTACGTGAAATTAATGTTAATCGTCGTATTAAATGAATTTTCTTTTCTCATATAAAGTAATTATATCTTCTTAGCTTGGTAAGTTGATAACTTTCTCATTCTTATTTTCCGATCTAAATACTAATCGTTTCATTTAGCATCCCGCCGTGCATTTAATGAATCAAACAAGATCGTTGAAATAGCCCTGAATTCAGTGATTGCTTTCTTTGAAGTGTAAAGAATTGGAATTAAAGCTGCAACGAATCACAATCCTTTTATGCCGGACTGGGAAGGTAAACGGATTTTATGTTTTTAGATATAGAATTGGAAATGAAACCAAGAAATGTTTTAGTGGATCATATATTGGTGTGTTTAAGTATAGGTACTATCCGCCTATATCTTTTCTTGATAGTGATAATCATACATATTGGTATTTTGTTATATCTTAAATAATATGTTTAAATGTTCGTGTTAAGCGATTGCCGATACGTTATTAAGTTTTTTAGACTATAAAATATGGAACACCTCTCTCAGATTATGGGCGGCTGTCCTTTATTTTTATGCTTCGGTTCTATGCTGGCTGCTCAAATATTATCATTAGAAATACGCCTCAATATGTATGTTGTATGTTGCAGGGTTTAATTATTCCAAAAAATCAAAGTAGTATTCATTTTACGGACTCTAGACAAGTATCGAAGGAGATAAAATATACATGTATTATTTTCATTGCTGTAACTAACAGATTCTATGTCTAGGCAAGGACAAATTGGATAAACTGAATAAGAATTTAGTCGAATAAGCATCATTTCGAAGTATGACCTCTAACAAGATATTTAACTTTCGAAGTCTTTTTCGTTAATTTACTTCTCATTTTCAGTTACATATACTATAGAAATTCCCTCTAGAATGGAGTATTGCTGGTATATGGTTTTCCTTCAGTCCAATATTAAACTCGGGAACTTTTTTCAGGTATGTTACTCCATGCATGAAAATATCATCTTTGAATAAGGAAAGGGTTAAGGTGACTTTTCACATAAGGGCGTGCACCCAGGAATATTCCCAAGGAAAAACGGACTTGAAAATTCCACCCCCTCCTCATTCCACGTTTATAAAAATATCGGAAGACAATATTTTTCGTCAACGGTATCTGAAAACATTGAAATTAAATTAAATCTTATTCAAGAGAAGAGGTAAGAGTTCACTCTGATTTTGCAACATAATGGTTAAATTATAATTGCGATATAAATAAACAGATGCGCCGCTTACATTATCAATAGGATAAAAAAATCCACACAATTCATACAGTTAATTAAACAGCAGAGGGTTATTTATTAAGTGTTAAGTAATTAAATTAAGAAAACGGCCGACGCCATCTTAGGGTGGATATTAGGTGTTAATTCATAAAAGGACGAGTTCTAATTAGATTAACTGCTGTACTTCGTAATTCGTTTGCGGCGTTTATTTGTTAATTCGTTTATTTGATAGTTTCGATGATTTCACTGACTCGCTGTCTAACGAACATATTGGACGTGCTAAGCGACTGGTTCATTCGTTTTCGTTTGTGGTTCACAAGATTTGTGTGGCTATTTTTGTGATTTCGTCTCCATTCATTTGGTACTCAGTTGTTTCCTCTATTTGTTGTAGCGACCGGTGCATTAGTTTATTCTGTGATTTACATTTGTGTAGCTGTTTTTGTGATTTCGTAAGACACATAGGATGAAGAGAAGTGTTGTTTTTTCATAAATTTAAGAGTTCTCATATCTAAATTTTTTCATATCTAAATTTCATAACTTTCGATTTGCATTCATTTTTCCGTTGAGAATCAACGGGCACTCCGCTAGTATATAATAAATCTGTAGAGGGGGTCGTGTCTGTACATTGATCCGATTTCAAAAAAAGTTGTATTGCTGGATACTGGGGTTGTTCCCGAGTCCGAAACAGGTTTTAGAAATTTTCATGTCTGTCTGTCTGTCTGTCTGTCTGTCTGTCTGTCTGTCTGTCTGTCTGTCTGTCTGGATGTTACAGCATCACTCAAAAACTATCCGACCGATTTTGTTGAAATTTGGTATGATGGTCATTTGTCATCCGGGGAGTGACATAGGCTACCTTTTATCCACCTAGCTGTCCCCAGTTCGTCCCCAGTCGGGGTCAAAAATCTATTTCACGCTATAACTCTAAAGTTAATTATTTATAAAATTTCAAAATTTGTACGATATTAAAAGTCTCCCTAGCGCAAATGATAGGCTAATTTTTGTTGACCCAACTGTACTCGGTTCGACTCCAGAGGGTCGAATAGTTTCCATAAGAAATACATGGGAAGACATTTTTATCATTTGCACGGTACTTTTCTTTAATAAAATTAAATTAGAAATAATGGTCCTTTGAAACTTAAACTAACACCAAAACAAAGGAAATAGAATAAAGTTTTTTATTTTGGTCGTAGAATATTGCTTTCACTTCGAAGTTGTGAGAATTAGTAAGTTAAATACGAAAATTTTATGAGAATCTGATATTCTAAACAACCCGTCGTCAAGGCCAATCTCGATATCTTTAAATTCAAATTCGTTAGCATTAGCGCATCATCAACAACCAAGCTTTGTTTATAGCAACACCAATGTTTGTTGATTCTTTACGTGAAATGAATGGTCATCGTCGTACTAAATGAATTTTCTTTTCTCATTTAAAGTAATTATAGCTTCTTAGCTTGGTAAGTTGATAACTTTTTCATTCTTATATTCCGATCTAAGTACTAATCGTTTCATTTAGTGTCCCACCGTGCATTTAATGAATCAATGAAGATCGTAGAAATATCCCTGAATTCAGTGATTGCTTCCATTGAAGTGTCAATAATTGTGCTTAATAAGCAGCAAGGAATGACGAGCCTTTTATAGCTGACTTGAAAGGTAAACGAATTTTGTACTTTTAGATATAGAATGGGAAATTAAACCAAGAAATGTTTTATTAGATCATCTATTGGTGTGTTTAAGTATAGTTACTGTGCACCTACATCCACCTACTCGATATCTTTAAATTTGAATTCAAATTCGTTAGCATACGCGCGACTGCAACAATCAAGCTTTGTTTATAGCAATGCCAATATGTATTGATTATTTACGTGAAATTAATGTTTATCGTCGTATTAAAAGAATCTTCTTTTCTCATATAAAGTAATTATATCATCTTAGCTTGGTAATTTGATAACTTTCTCATTCTTAATTTCCGATCTAAATACTAATTGTTTCATATAGCGTCCCGCATTGCATTTAATGAATCAATCAAGATCGTTGAAATACCCCTGAATTCAGTGATTGCTTTCTTTGAAGTGTAAAGAATTGGAATTTAAGCAGCAAGGAATCTCAATCCTTTTATGCCGGACTGGAAAGGTAAACGGATTTTGTGTTTTTAGATATAGAATTGGAAATGAAACCAAGAAATGTTTTAGTGGATCATCTATTGGTGTGTTTAAGTATAGTTACTATCCACCTATATCTTTTCTTGATAGTGATAATCATACATATTGGTATTTTGTTATATCTTAAATAATATGTTTAAATGTTCGTGTTAAGCGATTGCCGATACGTTATTAAGTTTTTTAGACTACAAAATATGGAACACCATCTCTCAGATTATGGGCAGCTGTCCTTTATTTTTATGCTTCGGTTCTATGCTGGCTGCTCAAATATTATCATTAGAAATACGCCTCAATATGTATGTTGTATGTTGCAGGGTTTAATTATTCCAAAAAATCAAAGTAGTATTCATTTTACGGACTCTAGACAAGTATCGAAAGAGATAAAATATACATGTATTATTTTCACTGCTGTAACTAATAGATTGTATGTCTAGGCAAGGACAAATTGGATAAACTGAATAAGAATTGAGTCGAATAAGCATCATTTCGAAGTATGACCTCTTACAAGATATTTAACTTTCGAAGTCTTTTTCGTTAATTTACTTCTCATTTTCAGTTACATATACTATAGAAATTCCCTCTAGAATGAAGTATTGCTGGTATATGGTTTTCCTTCAGTCCAATATTAAACTCGGTAACTTTTTTCAGATATATTACTCTATACATGAAAATATCATCTTTGAATAAGGAAAGGGTTAAGGTGACTTTTCACATAAGGGCGTGCACCAAGGAAAAATGGTCTTCAAAATTCCACCTCCTCCTCATTCCACGTTTATAAAAATATCGGAAGACAATATTTTCCATCAACGGTATCTGGAAACATTGAAATTAAATTAAATCCTATTCAAGAGAAGAGGTAAGAGTTCACTCTGATTTTGCAACATAAAGGTCAAATTATTATTGCGATATAATTAAACAGATGCGCCACTTACATTATCAATAGGATAAAAATTTTCTACACAATTCATACAGTTAATTAAACAGCAGAGGGTTATTTATTAAGTGTTAAGTAATTAAATTAAGAAAACGGCCGACGCCATCTTAAGGATATTAGGTGTTAATTCATAAAAGGACGAGTTCTAATTAGATTAACTGCTATACCGTAATTCGTTTGCGGCGTTTATTTGTTAATTCGTTTATTATATAGTTTCGATGATTTCACTGACTCGCTGTCTAACGGACATATTGGACGTGCTTAAGCAACTGGTTCATTCGTTTTCGTTTGTGGTTCACAAGATTTATGTGGCTATTTTTGTGATTTCGTCTCCATTCATTTGGTACTCAGTGGTATCCTCTATTTGTTGTATTGACCGGTGCATTAGTTTATTCTGTGATTTGCATTTGTGTAGCTGTTTTTGTGATTTCGTAAGACGCATAGGATGAAGAGAAGTGTTGTTTTTTTCATAAATTTAAGAGTTCTCATATCTAAATTTTTTCATATCTAAATTTCATTACTTTCGATTTACATTCATTTTTCCGTTGAGAATCAACGGGCACTCCGCTAGTATATAATAAATCTGTAGAGGGGGTCGTGTCTGTACATTGATCCGATTTCAAAAAAAGTTGTATTGCTGGATACTGGGGTTGTTCCCGAGTCCAAAACAGGTTTTAGAAATTTTCATGTCTGTCTGTCTGTCTGTCTGTCTGTCTGTCTGTCTGTCTGTCTGTCTGTCTGTCTGTCTGTCTGTCTGGATGTTACAGCATCACTCAAAAACTATCCGACCGATTTTGTTGAAATTTGGTATGATGGTCATTTGTCATCCGGGGAGTGACATAGGCTACCTTTTATCCACCTAGCTGTCTCCAGTTCGTCCCCAGTCGGGGTCAAAAATCTATTTCACGCTATAACTCTAAAGCTAAATATTTTCAAAATTTCAAAATTCGTACAATATTAAAAGTCTCCCTAGCGCAAATGATAGGCTAATTTTTGTTGACCCAACTGTACTCGGTTTGACTCCAGAGGGTCGAATAGTTTCCATAAGAAATACATGTGAAGACATTTTTATCATTTGCACGAAACTTTTCTTTAACAAAATTAAATTAGAAATAAAGGTCCTTTGAAACTAAAACTAACACCAAAACAAAGGAAATGGAATAAAGTTTTTTATTTTGGTCGTAGAATATTGCTTTCATTTCGAAGTTGTGAGAATTAGTAAGTTAAATACGAAAATTTTATGAAAATCTGAAATTCTAAACAACCCGTCGTCAAGGCCAATCTCGATATCTTTAAATTCAAATTCGTTAGCATTAGCGCATCATCAACAACCAAGCTTTTTTATAGCAACACCAGTGTTTGTTGATTCTTTACGTGAAATTGATGTTTATCGTCGTATTAAATGAATCAAAAGGAAAAGGTGCGAAATGACCTCAGCTGTCGAGGCACCTTCATAATTATTACTACTGCATAAATTAATCTTCTTCCCTCATAGAAAGTAATTATCTCTTCTTATCTTGGTGAGTTGATAACTTTCTCATTCTTATTTCCGCTCTAAATAATAATCGTTTTATTTAGCGTCCCGCTGTGAATTTAATCTATAACGCTGAAGAATAAATCAATCAAGATATTTGAAATATCCCTGAATTCAGTGATTGCTTCCATTGAAGTGTCAATAATTGGGCTTAATAAGCAGCAAGGAATGACAAGCCTTTTATAGCTGACATGAAAGGTAAACGAATTTTGTACTTTAAGATATAGAATGGGAAATTAAACCAAGGAATGTTTTATTGGATCATCTATTGGTGTGTTTAAGTATAGATACTGTCCACCTACATCCACCTACTCGATATCTTTAAATTTGAATTCAAATTCGTTAGCATACGCACGACTGCAACAATCAAGCTTTGTTTATAGCAACGCCAATATGTATTGATTCTTTACGTGAAATTAATGTTTATCGTCGTGTTAAATGAATCTTCTTCTCTCATATAAAGTAATTATATCATCTTAGCTTGGTAAGTTGATAACTTTCTCATTCTTAATTTCCGATCTAAATACTAATTGTTTAATATAGCGTCCCGCCGTGCATTTAATGAATCAATCAAGATCGTGGAAATACCCCTGAATTCAGTGATTGCTTTCTTTGAAGTGTAAAGAATTGGAATTTAAGCAGCAAGGAATCTCAATCCTTTTATGCCGGACTGGAAAGGTAAATGGATTTTTTGTTTTTAGATATAGAATTGGAAATTAAACCAAGAAATGTTTTAGTGGATCATCTATTGGTGTGTTTAAGCATAGTTACTATCCACCTATATCTTTTCTTGATAGTGATAATCATACATATTGGTATTTTGTTATATCTTAAATAATATGTTTAAATGTTCGTGTTAAGCGATTGCCGATACGTTATTAAGTTTTTTAGACTATAAAATATGGAACACCTCTCTCAGATTATGGGCAGCTATCCTTTATTTTTATGCTTCGGTTCTATGCTGGCTGCTCAAATATTATCATTAAAAATACGCCTCAATATGTATGTTGTACGTTGCAGGGTTTAATTATTCCAAAAAATCAAAGTAGTATTCATTTTACGGACTCTAGACAAGTATCGAAGGAGATAAAATATACATGTATAATTTTCATTGCTGTAACTAATAGATTCTATGTCTAGGCAAGGGCAAATTGGATAAACTGAATAAGAATTTAGTCGAATAAGCATAATTTCGAAGCATGACTTCTAACAAGATATTTCACTTTCGAAGTCTTTTTCGTTAATTTACTTCACATTTTCAGTTACATATACTATAGAAATTCCCTCTAGAATGAAGTATTGCTGGTATATGGTTTTCCTTCAGTCCAATATTAAACTCGGGAACTTTTTTCAGATATGTTACTCTATGCATGAAAATATCATCTTAGAATAAGGAAAGGGTTAAGGTGACTTTTCACATAAGGGCGTGCACCCAGGAAAATTCCCAAGGAAAAACGGACTTGAAAATTCCACCTCCTCCTCATTCCACGTTTATAAAAATATCGGAAGACAATATTTTTCGTCAACGGTATCTGAAAACATTGAAATTAAATTAAATCCTATTCAAGAGAAGAGGTAAGAGTTCACTCAGATTTTGCAACATAATGGTAAATTTTTATTGCGATATAATTAAACAGATGCGCCGCTTACATTATCAATAGGATAAAAAAAATCTACACAATTCATACAGTTAATTAAAATGCAGAGGATTATTTATTAAGTGTTAAGTAATTAAATTAAGAAAACGGCCGACGCCATCTTAAGGGTATTAGGTGTTAATTCATAAAAGGACGAGTTCTAATTAGATTAACTGCTATACATCGTAATTCGTTTGCGGCGTTAATTTGTTAATTCGTTTATTTGATAGTTTCGATGATTTCACTGACTCGCAGTCTAACGAACATATTGAACGTGCTAAACGACTGGTTCGTTCGTTTTCGTTTGTGGTTCACAGGATATGTGTGGCTATTTTTGTCATTTCGTCTCCATTCATTTGGTACTCAGTGGTTTCCTCTATTTGTTGTAGCGACTGGTGCATTAGTTTATTCTGTGATTTACATTTGTGAAGCTGTTTTTGTGATTTCGTAAGATACACAGGATGAAGAGAAGTATTGTTTTTTCATAAATTTAAGAGTTCTCATATCTAAATTTTTTCATATGTTAATTCATTAATTTCGATTTACATTCATTTTTCCGTTGAGAATCAACGGGCACTCCGCTAGTAAACGATAAACTCAATATTTTATAATGCTATGATTACCAATACAGTATATTTATGTAAATAGCAAACAAATTCCTCGAAAACGATACCTTCGAGCAATCAATTGAATGACAATCTCCTCGAAAATATACAACTCTAATGAGTCAGAAGTTATCCAACATTTACATTAAACGAACTGATTTAGAGTTGAGATATATTCAGCAAATTGTCGGAAATGGGTTGAGTTATGGTTGGGTATGGTTGGGTTGGGTTATTTCTATGAGATCTAGTTTCGAAGAATTCATCATTCGAAGAATTGATCGTTCGAAGAATTGATCGTTCGAAGAATTCGTTTCGTAAGAATTTGTTATCAATTAATATTCCTAATACTGTCAGTGTGAAACAGGGCAGTTTTGATAATTTCATATTTAATTGAATACACGTCCACAAATATCACCGATGGGAATGACATCGATGTTCCCATTGGTACCTGTAAACAACAATTTTGCACACTGATTTCATCTCCAAAATCTCGACATTTTTAGCAACTGCTAAAATTTCCAAATTCTTGGACTAGTCAGCCTCATTCCCTCTATCACGCCCACGAATCCCTCCGAACATCCGCGATCTCCTTCATTCCTCCTCCCTTAAGTGACCTCTCTTCCGTAAACCTTTCCTCCAAAACCTTTCCAGACCATAAAATCCACTTTTGCCTCCCTCCTCCCCTCCCCATCGGTCGTCCCTAGCCCCCGCTCCTAATTGACACCATAAAGAGACTTACTTCTTGAGACTAATCGTGTTAAAAATTCACTTCCGCGGCTTGGTGGAGACAAGGAGAGGGGCAGGGGAGGGGCGGGGGAGGGAAAGGAGAGGGGGAGGAGAGGGGCAGGAGAGGGACATGGGTGGGACATGGGAGGGATATGGGAGGGACAGGAGAGGGACAGGAGAAGCATAGGAGAAGGCTCAGGGAGGAGATAACGGGAAGGATGAAGGGGAATCCCAGGGAACTCTATGGCAACGCGGCGTGGGTGTTTGAATCTTCAGGGGGGGGCGTAAGTAAGAAAAGGATCCACTGAGCGATCAAGACTTTTAGTCAACTTGATGGAGGAGAGAGAAGCGGTGCGAGATGAAAAAAGAAGAAGGCAGTCGGAGCGTCGCTAGAAAAAAAGAAAGACTCGAGGCTTTAATAGAGTGGATTATTATCTGTAAATTAATTTCGTAGAGAGCCGGGGAAGCAGCGGCGAGGAAATAGATGAATCGCGTTCCTCTCCGGATTTGCGGATGGAACGGAAAAAAAGAAATGCGATAAAAGTTTCCGTGTTTTCCCTCCGTTTTCTCTCCGCCTTAATTTTTTACGGGAAGATTTCTGCGGAGGGAGGTTTGTTCTTATATTGGATTTGCGGATCTCTCTTTGACTCGTGACGCGTGTGAAGATGATTGAGTTAAATTCCGCCAATAACGGTTATTGGAGTGCGACGAAACAGAAACAGATTCGATGCGAGTTTTCATCCGTTTACGGTGGCCTTGTGTTACGTTCAAAATGCTTGATAGGCTGTTTTCGTATTGATGAAAAGGATTAGCTTTGGAGGGAAACCATCTCATCTCGTAATTTTGAATTGCATTCTAATTATGTTCGGTAAAGTTGTCTGCTGACTATTGGTGTATTCTTTTTATCGTAGTTTCATTTTTCGGGAATCACACATGCAAAAGTAAACTCATTGAAATTGTCAATTAATGAATTTATAAGACTTTTACATTTCCGAATTCGAATGTATTATATCAATTTGATAAGAAAGACTTTCAACGGGGATTAATTAAGATAAACTTATCCATCGTTCTGCATGACTAACCTAAGATAGACATAATCGTCTTGCATAATAAAAGATTGTCCTCGTTCAATACTTGTCTCTATATTCTTGTATTGTAGCAAGACCAGATTTAAATTAAAACAATATCTCATACACTGTGCTGATTAGAATCATTTCGATAATTTTATGGTAATTATGGAACTGAGTCTAAGGTCTTAATATCTTAATTAGGCGAGATTGTTACTGAAATATCCGTTTTTCCATTTAACCTGTGTCATTGACATTTATAAAAATATAAATACTAATGCATAGGTAATTAAATATAGAGAGTAAAACTTTAGAAGAAGTGAATGTATAAAAAGCCTTAGGTATTATCTTTGGAAATAAATATTCACAGCAGGAAAACACACAGTAACGAGAGGGTGCGAGAAACCTACATCAACCTACCAATAGGATTGCAAGAATAAAATTACAGCTGTTATCCAAAGTATTACAATTAATTTCGTAATTTTATTCTTATCATCCTATTGATAGGGATTTCCTCTTATTATAATCTGCCGCAATCTATTCATTTAACCAACAGATAGTAAAAGCTAAAAGATTTTTATAAAAGCTGTGAATAACAAGAAAATCAATCACATGAGTTAGGTGAAATCTATAGGTGAATTCTATATTAATACGTGAAGAGAAAACCTTGGATCCTTTTTTAAGGATATTGCGCGAACGGAGGAGTTTGAGATTTGGCATAGTTAAAGTTTATATGAAGTAGCAGTGCATAAAGCTAAAATCTTTGTCCAGAGTATCCTTGGTTCGACTCTGGACTGTTCGAATCGTCTGTCGTAAGAAATGCACGTAAAGTTCGTTTTCATTGATTGCAGACGTTTTTTCTTTTGCGGAATTAAATAAGAAATAATGGTCGTACGAAATCGAGATGGATATCAAAAGAAAGGAAATTGAGCGAATTTTTTTATTTCAGCAGTACAATATCGTATTCGAGTCTAAATTAGGAAATCTATGGGAAAAGGAACAAAAATGTTGTGAAATCTCGCCTTAGTAAACAACCAGTCCCCAGGACGACCAAGGTGATTGTTGAATCCGATACATTCATTTTCCCACCAGAATACACGGGGATTTTAAATCCATACCGAATAAACGGTAGGAACTGATGTCAGAGTTTATGAAGAGGAGCAATTAACTTAGATGTCAGCATATGCAAACAAAGATACATAAGTAGCAGGGACAAAATACGGCCATTTTACAGTTCTTTCAAAAAATACCTTAACAAAAATAAAATTCAATCGAAATGCAATATATCTTATACCTCTATTAAAAATCATCAAGTCTCATTTTCATTAGTATTCATTTGATTTAATAATAACACGGAAAACTTAAAATTGGCTATGAACTGTATCAAAAATAAATGAATCTACAAGCTGTCATTGCGTTTCTTTCATTTGTTACTAACGTTAAACTTTATATTTCGTAGGTATCGAAGGGAATTAAGGCGAACAACACACCCTAATAACGTGTTTGTACACGCTCGCAGCTGACGTAATAGCAAAAATTCGAAAACAGTTATAACTAATGATTATAGAGGTATACTCTTTGACAGAAGAACCTCAATAACATTCAAACTTAAACATTTAATGAATGACGGTCGAATTTCGACCAATGGGCGATCACTAGTCTTAATAAATATTCCTCTATAACCAATCGGTTCTTTATGACTAACTAATTAACTAATTGGCTTCATACCCGAGAAACTTCTTACACCGTGATACCAATTCCAAGATTTTTTCCGTCTCCAACGTATCGAGTCGGACGCGATGGCCTGAATTCCAGAATTAGCCCGCAATATTCCCACTGTAACAAACAGGATCGCCTCGCATACGGGCACAAAGCGACGAATTCCGAGCGAAGACGATCCATATTCCTGCAGCTAAATTTGAACATGAATCCGCTCGAACACAGACATTCTTCCCACCCTCGAGACCGTTCTTATCGGTTTTTGCACCCCAGAAAATCCGAGCCCTTTTCGAATCTGCACCCAGGCGCATACCGTGGAGAACTCCGTGGGCCTCCGTGGAACAAAGATCAAAACATCCATTCTAATCCTAGGCCATTCCCCTCCACAATGCGTCCCTCCTTAAAAGGGTTCGCCCGGGGCGAAAATGGCGCTATGTCCCCCTTTCTCTCGAACGCTCCGCATCTCTAAAGGTCCTTCGGCGGACTGCGGCCCCTCCCCCGGGGCGAGCCCATGGTCTTGGCAACTACCGCCTCGAGGAATCCGAGTCCTTCGGCCAACCCCTTCGCTAGCCCTTCTTCCACATTGCTGAAGCCTCTGGCAGCGTAGCCGAGGAAATCTTTGAGCCAGGTCGTAAATTACGAGGAGACTGGAATGAATGTTCCCGCGGGCCGAAAAGGGAGGTGAGAGAAGGAGGGAATGGAGGAAGGGAGGTGGCGAGCGATGGAGAGAGAAAAGTTGTGGGGGAAAGGTGCAAGAGCGGATAAAATGGGTTGGTCATTAATTGAGGGAGGGGAATTAAAAGTGAGGAAGGAAGGGGCGGTAGCAACAGAATAAGAAGGCAATGGTGCGTGAGGGGTATTTATCGCGGAAGGAAGCAGAGGCTAGGGTAATCTCCAAGAAAGCAGAATTCTCATGCGATTTGTAGTATAAAATTTTTACAACAAACATTTTCAATTCAAAATAAGTATGTCTTAATGATACGCGCTGTTTTCCATTATCACTGTGAAAATTGATTTTAAGTTGCTCGTATTTAGTTACGACAAGAATATCTGCATTAAAAGCAATATCTAATTTACATGTGGAGGTTGTAGTATTGCTAAGCTGATATAATTGTTATTTCAAAATTAATCATCATTGAACGTCAATAAATGATTTTAATGACGGTATATTAGTACTTACAACTAGATTGAATCAATGCACTCTTAGGCTTAACTAATATTAATTCAAGTCTCCATTTATATGTTAAGAAAAAAACGTGGAAGAGAACTCGAAACCACGAAGAAAATAATTAGGAAGTATGTCTCCTAAAAGAACTGAGTTTCATATTTAACAAAATTTCCATTATGTATGGTGAAATATCATGATTTTTTCACTATACGATGTAATTATTACCTAATTTTTCTGAAAAGGTAAGAAAAGAAATGAAGAAATGCGTATGAATACCTTCTTCAAAAACTCATTTCTTCGAAAAATTAAACTTTTCTGGCAATAAATTAAACGAACATAAATTTTGTTGGGTCGAATAAATCTAAAATGTACTTATTTAAATACTAAAGACACATTCTGAATAAATGATCTTCTAAATCAGAACTTATGGACACTCAATTTGCGATCAGGCAAATAGAGCTTTGAGTTAATAAGGGAATAAAAAATTTAGGAGAGGAACGCCCTCTCCCAAAAACTGTAACTCAACCCAAAGAATATCGTATTCTACTTTAGCTGACTAAAAACCTACACAAGTCTTAGCAACAGGGTCGTTTTCGTGAGGTACACTAATAATAGAGAGATTTTAATAAGGGAATGTGCGAGCGTAGAACTGGGAAGGATGAATATTTGAGACGCAAAGCGAGGAGGATCTGTTGAAGGACAAGGGTCTTCCATAACTGAAGCGGAAGACGGCGCCGAGAGGTGTTCAGCGAAGCGTTTAGGGCCGGCTGAAGGCAGTGGCCCCTCTACACCTCCGACGCCCTTAAAGCTTTTCCGTCCTCTTCCCTTGTCCTACGCAAGCCAAGGAAGTGGCGACCCTCTGTATTCTCTGGCCCCCCACGCCTCGCTTCCCCGGCTATTTAACCTGGGAGTTAAGGAAGTTGGGTGGAAAGAGGGCGTGAGAGAGTTGGACCAGAGACAATGGTATCTGGAGAGGAAAGCAAACGTCCTGACTGAGGATGTGTGAGAGAAGGGAGGAATAAGTAGAAGGTTTGGGATTCTGCCATGCGGTGGGGATTCAAAACAAAGTAGATATGAGTAGGCCCCGCATGACAAAGATTGAAGTTTTACCCTTTATGAAGGACTTTGCCCGGTATGAAAACAAGACGCTTACAAGGAAGTCGTACTCTGCTATTTGCGAGTAAGCGAGAGCGGTTCTGTATATCTTTGCGATTTTTCCCTTCGTCTCCCTTTCTCAGAGTTCAATTAAATGAAAGTATGTGCTTTCAACCTCATATATTAATTATATAAATTACTAAGCAAGAGCCTTTGCCTTCAATGAGCAGCTTTATCAGCTGGAAAAATTTCGGAAAATATTTCCAAAAAGAGATACTTGGCATCATTTTGCTTCAGAAGCTCAGATATCTTAGTTTTTAATCAAAGCAATCGCTATTACTGTAGTCTGATCATTTCAAAGATATGTGCATCAAAAAACACAAATACATCGTTGAATATTTGATAGAATCTTTATTCTACTCCAGCTATCTAGCAAAAAGACAGAAGTTCAAAGAAAATGTTTATGCAGTTCTCTTTTAGAATGTACCCTTCCAAGATTTTATTTCCTTTTGGATATTGAAAAACCACCAAGCCAAATAAGAAGCAGTCAAATTGAGGCTAATTAGTTACGTAAATTGGAATGTGTGAAAATAGTGTTTTTATGCATATCAACATAGCTTAGTTTATTTGTAACGTCTTATATGCATACGAGTACATTATAAATTTCTCAAAATTAGTCTTATTAATATTAATTTAATTAGTCCTTCGAAGACAAATTCCTAAATTAAAACACATAAAATTTGAGTTACTTTATAAAACTTAGATGTTCAAAGTCGACTTTGAGGGAAGGTGCCCTACCGTGAAAGAGAAGAACTTATTAATTTCCAAATAAATATATTTCTAATGCAACTGATGTCTTCTTATAGATATTATGATGATGTCTGTAAGAGGAAACTGGTTGCATTAGATATATATTTCTGTGTAAATTAATAAGTTCTTATCTTTCCAAGTCGAGTTAATTTCTTCGAGCACTCTACACCGGAACTAAACATCTCTGCAGTTTCATAGTACAAACTCCTAACTAAATTTTCAATTAGGAAAATGTTAGAAGCCTGATTCGGAAGATTCTTGCTCCCCCAAATTATCACCCCAACGTGACCAGATGCCATGAGAAATTATCAAAATACCCAGCTAACCCGAAGAACGAACGCCGCTTTCTAGCGAAGGGACTGACTAATAGGATCAGTTTGGCAAGATATCCCGACCGACTCCATTCCCGAAATGGATCCTACACTATATCTTCCCTCTTCTGGAGCCTTCCTGCTGAAGTGTGCATGCATAACGACTCAGCAGAGGGGAATCCTCTCCCCTGGATACTATAGGACCCGGGATACTCCGAAGTAGCGAGGAAAAGGGTGTAGACCAGGAGGAAGAGCTGATTGGTCGGCATAGGAAGAGGAGGACGGATGTGGTTTGGGGGAAAGCCACGCGACTCCGCCACACGGACCGTTTAAAATATTCACGCGAAAGTTGGCTCGTTGCCTCGCCAGGGGTCCGCTGGTCTGCCCGTCCCTTTCCACGTCGTCTCCTTATCCTTTGGAGATATAGCTTCCAGAGTTTGCCCTTCCCGTAATTCCTAATTCCTGCTGAAAGATCCAAGAATCAGCACCAGATTCCCAGAACTGACGGCTCTTCCTCGAATTCCGAGAGGGATTATTGGGAAGAATTTTCCCAATGTTTATTTAATTTCGCGGTGGTTGTGAGACGAATTTGACCTTCAAAAGGAGTTTGGTGGAATTCCTTATCAACCTTGATTAAATAGTCTTAATGTGTGTGCGAAATAAGTTACGTAAGATACCATGTCAGTGAACAACAATGTTAATTTACCACGTAAATGGTGTTACAAGATTTAGTATCGTGCACTATTATTTGCGATCATTTTTTCTTTTCCCCGAAAATCATATCATGATACTAACAATTAGAAAAAGATCAAGGTAATATCGAAAAAATCAGGTAGACGGGGTTGTACTTTTTCCACAGTTTTAATAATAATAATACTGTGGAAAAAGTACAACCCCGTCTACCTGATTTTTTCGAAAATGGAGTTCCACAAGACTACGCCTTCCTCCGTGGATTTTATTCAAGGTAATATCATTAACTACTTGACTTATTATTAGTAGCTATGAAATCAAATCAACTAAATATGAGCTAGTAATAACTGATACTAATTATTGGCTTATCACCACTACATCTTTAATAAAAAGGAAATTTACACTCCATGTGTGAGTGAATATAAATCTAAGATTTACGTAGCCACTACAATGTTTTAATTTGCAGAAAGGATGGCGGTAAAATTTTCCCGATAATATACAACGATAATATTGTAATAATAATAATAATAATAATAATGCAGTACTTTTATTTTATGGGCGAATTTCAGCCTTTGAAGGCCATTCCTAAAATTAATATTGTAAATGCCAAACCATATTATACGCTCGAATTCACAGCTTACGCAGCCATTGTTGCTATTCTTTTTAAGAGCTGCACGAACAGTCATGAATAACTTCCCGATCGATTTATAAGCGTGCACTGTACGTCTTTCAGATTAAGAACAGCATTCTCGTTTTCCTCAACAATTACTGAAATTGGTACAAAATAACAAACTCTTCTAATTGATTGCACAAACCTTATATCATTTAATTAGGCGAAAGATGTAATATCTCTCCTAAGAAAGCAACGAATACTCCGTTCCCCTTCTCTTGCTCTCTTGAATGCCTCCTCACGCCCTTCTCCGAAACACTTCTCTAAACTTCTGACCTCTCCGGAAAACCCACTTCTAAGAGAAGCACTCTAACCAAGAGGAGAGAGAGCATTGTCGTACTAAACATTGTTGAGGCAAATGCGAAGCTTCTAAACCCCCAAAACTTTATTGTTTACCGAAAGTAAACCTCTCGCTGTACACTTATTTTTTCGTCGTACCTCTCATCACGTCCTCGATGATTACTTATTCTCTCACCTTTAGAGAGTTTAGAGAGAGACAATAAAAGACCGGGCACGAAAAACAATTTCTTCATGAACTTATCTCCAATTGAATATTTCAATTCCATTTTTCCGTGTTAAACGCAGTAAATATGAGGTTATCGTAAAATACATCACACTCATTTTAATTCAAGCTATTCGTCATATCGTATGCTAATTGATAGCACTGCGAATTTGTCCAGGGGCACACCCTTACTTCACTCTTTCCTCAAGTCTCCTTATTATCCAACATTGGATACGTTTCTTTGTTTTCGTATGGTGATGATATTTAGGCACTCAAGTCATGTACGGTTTTTTACTTTCTCCATATACGAAGTATAGAGAAAGTATTGTATTCATGAAAAAAATCGACTTCGAGATTTCAACGGAAATACATGTTTTGGGGTCCCTAGAACACCTTTTGACCATTTTCGGAATGATGTCTGTGTGTGTGTGTGTGTGTGTGTGTGTGTGTGTGTGTGTGTGTGTGTGTGTGTGTGTGTGTGTGTGTGTGTGTGTGTGTGTTAGTGTGTGTGTGTATGTGTGTGTGTGATAGTGGGCGCTCTAACGTGAAAAATTATTAGTCGTATCAATACCAAACTTCATATATAGCACTGTGGTGTGTGCTGTCAGAGTTGATTAGTTTTTGGAGTAAATCGATCTACCGGAAGTCGAGCATTATTCATTAAAGCTCATTTCCGGTTTTCAAAATATCTCCATAAATATGATATATAGGTATATTTCATACCATATAAAAGTTTTAGATAATCTGTTTTACTATAACTTTTGTATTTAACATATTTTTGTATCACCGGTTGATTAGTAGTTATTCGTGAAATACTGATAAACCGGAAGATGATGATTATGTACTTTGTGGGCGCTCCAACATAAAAACTATTTGTCGGATCAACACCAAATTTCATATATAGTACTTTTATTACAGTCCTTAGAGTTGATTAGTTTTTGGAGTGAATCGGCTAACCGGAAGTTGAGCTTCATTCTTCAAAGCTCATTTCCGGTTTTCAAAATATCTCCATAAATATGATATTTAGGTATATACTATTATTTATAAATGTTTTAGAAAATGTAATTAACTATAACTTTTGTATGAAACATATTTTTGTATCATTGATTTTTTAGGAGTTATTCATGAAATACTGATAAACTGGAAGTTGCTGATTATGTACTTAGCGGGCGCTCTGGGCTCTATGGGCGAAAGGCCAAATTCATCGTTTTTCATCGAGCATGTCCCGCAAAACATTATTTATAATGTTTGTGACGTAAAAGATAATAATATATAAATTAATCACTCATCTTCCAAGTTTAGATGGAATATAGAGTTCGAAATTACTGTCGTAGATAAATATTTACATCTTATGTATGGAGAAAGTCATGTGCTGGCCACATCAGATTTTTATTTTTATGTTTGCGGCTTGAAATATTACATAATAATTTGCTGAGTTGTTAAAAAGAATTTTATTATTATTCATGTATTCACTTCAAATTACAAATTATAATCGATAAAAATATTATAAACGAACAAAGTCATTTTATTACGTGTATATAGAAGAATCTATTAACTGACGAGTAACTTATCAATATTTCTATACACATTGAAAACACTAAATTGGTTATTTTATCAACATCATCACAATATATTACGTTCCATCAAAAAAAAACTTTCTGTAAACTAATGACATGCTATTACGACATTTTGATTTCGGCTCCAGATTGTACTCTACAAGATTTGTAGTTATTCTTTCCGTACAAAGTGCTAGAGATATGGCTTGATATACTTATTATACTGCATTTGAAGAAGAGATATTTTGAATTATTTTGTATTAGTCGGGAGCATGCATATTATAACCTTAACGTATACCCGTTACGTGGACCTAAGTAAATTATAAAATAAAGTTGAATCCATTCCCGTGGATAGAAACTTCTCGCTGTGTGTATGCTCCTGATATTTCCTGAGAGAATGATCTCCATGGATAAAAAAAATCTAAGTATAATAATTTCCAAGTAATGGAAATTTTCTACTTGTACAGCATCTATCTATACAATTATTTTACCAATAATGAAGAATCTTTAAAAAATTAATAAGCATCAACCATAAACATGCATTGATTTTGTTCTAAAAAAATAACTTGCTTAGTTCAAAGTTTATTCGAAATTGTATTTCATAATTGAGTGTGGTAGCGTATAATCTCTTTTTAGTGATAGCATTTCGGTTCAAATGTATCGATTTCTAGGGCCTCGACCTCTCAAACTATTCCTCCTTCGCTTCATAACTAAGTCATGGCCGCCCTCGGGCTTTCCTGTCTCACTATCACTTCCTTCAAATCCCTTCTCAACATTTCTCCGCCACAAACAGCTTACTCATCTCATTGACCACGAGCTCGGTCTTCAATGTCAGCTTCATTAAAATGTTCCGCGATTGACTACTTCCCTGCTCTATTGCCGCATGACCTCGCTATCTTCTTCTATCGTATTCTTTATTTTAGATTTGCTCTCTCTTATTTGTCTTCAATCTAATTCCCTTTCTTTCGAAAATGTTATTTCGAGATGAAAATTGATTATGAGCAATAATTTGAAATATTAAACCGGAGAAAATGCATTATTCATAACTCACAGAGGTATATTTATTCTTCTTCGAAACCTATAAGAACTGTAATACGTCAATACAGGAAAATCTTTCCAAAAAATAACATGGACACAACTTCATTACTCCATATAAAGACGCAACTTCAATTACTTCATATAAAGCAAACTTAGTGGCGCAATATTTATGGTGCCTCTGAACGGTGATTGAATTTTTGGAAACAGCAGTTGGTTGTAGTACGTAATATGATATATTACAACCATTCATTAAAGGGTAAGAAACGTCATTCAAATTCAGTTTCTCTAAAGCATAATTTGGGAGATTTTAACGATTGCTGTCCAGTTTTTTGAAAGGAAAGTTTCACCATATTTTCAAAGGTAGAAGTAATAACGTCTAAAATTGTTGTTGGAAATGTTATGGTAAATAGCAGTAGCCCAAGTTTATTTTTTTTATTTTACCCCAAAAATATAATGGCACAATTTATCAACTGCTTGGATAAATATGAAGCATATTTAAAAATAAGAATTGTCTCTTGAAGTATAATAGGCTTTAGATATCTCGAAATAAATAGTTTGTCTAGGTAGCTTAATTTTGAAACATTTTCTCGACAGAAGTTTCATAAATCGAGACGTCGAGCGGAGAAATTTGTAAATTCAAATTCATAGGAATACCATGGAGCCCGGCAAATAAAGGTACTTTCGATTTTCATTAGCTAACTTCGCGCGAAAGCTGGGAGATTGCTAGTAATCGTAAAGCTGTAGCGGTGCATTTATAAAGTTGAGGTCATTTTGCACCCAAAAATTCTTATTTTTCGGCTGTTTGCATATATTAAGATTTCAAAAATAACGTTCTTCCTAACTGAAGCAGCCTTTACCTTTTTAATTTATGAACTTGTTAAACGTCCTGTCTAATAAGAGGTAAATGTTTGAGGCATTTAGTTTCCGTGGAATACTTATCTCAAGATTTATATATACTTAACTTCATCCTCGTTTTAATCGACGAACACCCACGTTTTATACCCATCCATCTTATTCTTTCATATAGACAACAAATTAAAAATCCGTCCGAAATTTGAAAAATCTCTCGTTATAACGGAAAATTTCTCATTCTAGTAACTCCCATCCATTCTTCCTTTCACTCAAGGTCGCTCATTCCCTTCGTTTAAACCCCGAAATATCCCATTCAGCGCCGAGTTTGCAGCACCCATCCGCCTCCACGGGGAATGGTTACCCCACGAGTAAACGTAGTTTAAAAACCCGTAATTAGCATCGGCGGTGAAAAGGATCCGTTCATTATCCCAGCCTACACGGAGCCACGTACTCTCCGAGGATCACCGCATTTTTTCCATACAGAAAACTTCCACGGCGGTCGTTATTATCCCCCGCAATGGCTTTCTGAAGTCCCCCAAAAGCCGGAACTTCCTCCACCATTATGTCCGATACTCTTCCTCCCAAAAAACCCGAACCAAACCCCACTCCTCCTCCCTGTAGCCTCGCACTTTCTCCCCTAACCGGCGTCCCTCTCGTCCATTCACAGCGACTCCGGCAAAAGTTCGCGAATTCCTCAACTCCGCGGAAAACACACCGCAGCGCGCGCCCTGAACCGCCGCACAAAACCGAATCGGAACAATCGCGAACCCGAATGAAAAAGGTCCCGAGAGCGCGAGGGAGAGGAAAATACCCCGGGAATAAAAACCTCGCGCTAATATCGTCCGCGCCCGAATGGGGAAAAAATGGAATAGCCCGCGCCCGCGAACAAAGGGGAATTTTTTAAAAAATTTCGTACACAACCGTACTCGTGAGCGACAAAAAAGGATCCCCGTAGGCGCGCGAAACGATCTCCCATTCACGGGGAAAAAAGGGAGAAAGAAAGCGGCGGAGAAGTCCAACTTCGGGCCTATGGTATAAAGGGTGGTCGTGGAGGAAAATAACGCCAGACCGAGCGCTTTTTTCCCTATTTTATTCGCGGCGGAGAGTTGAATGGGGTTTGGCGGAAAAGGGAGAGTGGGCAAGAGGGTGATGAAAAAATCGAGAGAGTTCCCATTCCTCCCCTAGATTATTTTTTCACGCGACAAAAGTGCCAGTTCCTTAGCGGTTCGCCACTAATGAACTGATGGCTATCTGGAAATGACTTACGAGCGCCTCGGGGCCTTTAAGCGAGCAGTGTGGACTTTTTCACGCACCCTCGCTGCCACGGAGGCGTGCGCACACACTCGCGAGCATATTCGCACGCAAGCAAGAGGGTGGGTTGATAGCCAATGGAAGTAATGGGGAAGGAAAAGTATGTGGATAAGAGTATGGTATGTACGTGTAAAAAGGATAGTATAGTAGGGATGGATAGAAAGAAGATGTTATGGAGATGGATCCAAGAGTAAAGTTTACAGAAAAGAGCTAGAGCACTGTCTTTTGTTATTTCTTCTAAGAGCCTAATTACTAAAGAGCTTACTTACGTTCACTTACTTACTTACAGAGAATTACTGAGCCTCTACTACAGAAAATCATTTCATTTATTTAATAGATTCAGTGTTTTCTAAACGGTGATGCCTCATATTTAGAGTGAGTTCAAAACAACTGAATCAATAAAACAAATAAATTGAGAGAGTGGATGATTTAGAAAGAAAAAAACGACCTAATCCAAAAAAGATTTACATAAGCACAAAATTGTATACATGTGATATTACTTGCTTGAATATTAATGCAAAGTTTCTTTCAAGAATCATACAGGCTTAATATATTTGAAAAAAATTGGGTCTGCGTCGGACCAGACGATGGAAGTTATACTTCTTTGGCCAATCGCACACGCCCATCCACACACACACACACAGACGGACAGGATGTGTAAATGAAATATAAGACCTTTTCCTCTGTTATCCAATTTATTTCTCTTCAATATATTATTATGAGTGCCTTCATTATTATATTACAAACTTATACATCATCATTATCAATAATCTCTTCTACAAGCATTCTTTCATCTTGACTATTTTCTGGTTCCTCATTAGAAATCACACTGTATTCCAAGAAAGACACAATCGGTTTATGATAACTAAAGTAACAAACAAATATTCTAGATTCAATCCTTTCAAGATATCTACTAAATACAGCATCGATGGTCGTCCCGTATTTGGTCGTACTTTGTTTCTTATCATTCGTCATTACCAAGTCTAGCTTTTCTTTTAGGAAATTTATCAATGGCTCTGTTTTGTCATCGGCAAAATTGATGTTGAAATCACCGCTCATTATCATTGGGATTTCATGAAAATTTTCATTTTTCAAAAAATGCCTAGTATCCCAAACGAACGAATTTTAACCAGTTTTTCATCCACGAAAATGACAAAACTTGATCGATTAATAATTTTCAATTTCAAAATCCAGCCTTTGCATTTTGCAATCTCAGGTAATATTTTTTGCATATTAAAGCATAAACACGTTGGAGGGGGATTCCGCGCAGGGTTACAAGTCTCTCTGCAACGCATACGTCGAGTTGCTCAGTGGGTGAATGGTTAAGATGCTTGCCTACCACGCTAGAGTCCCAGGTTCGATCCCCGGCTGGAAAATGTTTTTCAGAAATTATTTTTCAAAAAAATCTAACGCGAAAAATCTCACGCGTTACGCGGTTTTTCGACCGACACCCCATCCCGTTGCAACGAGCGCAAAGAAGTATAACTTCAATAAAGACAATCGTATATCTGAAAAAGTCTAAGGATGGAGATAGGTAAATTAGAGGGTAGTTGATGAAGAAGAGAACGTTAGCAAGGAATAATATAAATTTAGTCAGCCTAGTTGTCTTGCGTGCAATTTAGTATTTAAATAGTGAAACTGATTCGGTAGAATCAATGTGGCTATTTATTATATGTAAATATAAAAGGTATCCGATAATGGGGGATAATGATGTAAGGTAGATGATGACTGGTATCATGCCGGAAATCATAATCTACCTTACTGTCGGTTCACTTTTCCCGAAATTCCCTACTTAACGCCCTTTTCCTTTATTTCTTATCAACTCATCTCGACGTTTTATTCACCCAATTTTTATTTATTCCTCTCTTTGTCCTCTCCCGTGCATTTTGCTTCTTTTTTAAGCAATCCTTCTCCTTTAAATATCTGATCCACCCATTTCCTTTGCCGACGCCTATTCAATTCAATTAAAACCCCATCCTTCTCCACCTTCTTTCAACACTGATTTTGTGCCAACTCGACTTACTTTCTCTACGCTGCAATCACATCTAAAAGGCCTCCATCTTTTTAAATTTCCTCCTTTATGGAGGTCCACGTTTCAAATACACACAGCAAAACAGTCAACATCTACTCAAGCTGCTATAAACATAGCATAGAAAAAAGGACACAGAAATAAGCCACTACTAATGCATGACTAAAGAATGAGCTTTGATAAGTAATTGGGACTGGAATATTTTTAGTATAGTACGGATAAAAAACCTCGGGAAACCACTGTAAATGGATATCCTGTTTTTCATTTACCACTGAAAAATATTCACCAAGAGAATACGAAGAAGTGTCAAAGAGGGATGGAAAATAGATGAAAGAAAATTCATAGAACGTCATGCGTTGGTTTGAGGGATGCTGCAGTAAATATCGACTAAAATGATTCAAGTGCATACATACCAATCAATCTCCAGATATCCTCGTGAAATAAATGAGCGCAAAATAGCATTCAATTCTCTAATTTATCTCATTGTTCGTGTTGCTCCTCCAATAATGTACAAACTACGGCTCATTTTATTGTCCTATTGACTCAATTAGAAATAATTTGAATATGATAACGTACATTCATTCACTGCCAACATTAACAGATTGATTTCGGTGTAAATAGAGCAATCTTCGCGGGGTTAAAGGTAAATAAAACCATTTCCTTCGAAAACTATTTATTTCAATCCAAAATTACGTAGCGATCCCCACATATTATAGAATTTGAATGTCACCACCATTATTTTTCCTTCTTCCACGTCATTTACACGATTGTGAAGGCCCATCGCAGTCCATGGTTTGAGTATACACTTTTAAGAGAAACGGAGACCCGTTACATACCATATAAACAACAAAGTAGCAATGAATTTAATACAACTTCATTTGATTTACACATCCAAATTTATCGATATAAAAAACAATAAGCTTACGGTATATTTATAAAGAATCAGAAATAAATTTCTGAGATGCAATTCCAAAACCAAAAGAAAGCAACTGAAGATTAAAAGATACCCTTAATAGTCCTGTAGCGTAAAGTTACTACAAAAATTAGTGTAACAGCTATATAAGATTGTAGTAAAGCAGCTTTAACTATTTCTCCTTGGAGGCCTGGGCATAATTACGCGAGCGGTTGGGAATGTCTCGTTTTTGTTCAAAAACGAAAAAAGATAGATTTAAGTAAGATTAATAGTAAGTACGTCCTTGTCAAAAGAACAAAATTTGATGTTTCTAAAATGAAAGGTCATCAACCGCTTTGAAAACGGATTTTCTTACGTAAGATCAGAATATGCAACAATAAAAAACTTAAATTTATGAATAAAGTTCCTATTTTTAACATAAATCAGTATCATTGTGTCTAAAGTAAGATTTTTTATCATTTACATTTAAATAATGCTATCACCGACTCTTACACCGTCCACAAAGTCGAAAATAAGTATTTTCTCTCGTCCCTTTTTGCCGCGTACTTCGAATCCTCGAGTTTTGGAATTATAGAAATGCATTCATCAATTACAATTGAAGAAGTTAAAGATTTAGGAAAGAAAGCATCTATTTGAAGACATAAAAATTTTTATCTGTTACGTTTTTTTTCAATATTGATTAATCTGAATTCAGAAACATAAAAGTAAAAAAAACATAACTTTTTGGTATGTATAATGTACGGCATGATATTCGCAATCTGTATTTAATTACACTTCTCAAAACTGCATAATATCGTGTAATATAGAAATGTAAGGCACGATAACTTTTTAAATATGTAACGAAAACTAACATGTTACTTGTCATAAGTTTTTTTTCTATATATCTTCTTAAATTAATTCATCAGATCTTATTAATTTTTTTGTTTAAATTCAAGGTGATTGATTATATCTTCCCATTCAGTTAATTATGCTTTTCATCTCTCCAAAAACGTAAAGACTAAACAAAGTTAAAACATAAACCCTGAGGTCACCAATGACTCGAGCCCTGGTAATCTACTGGTAGTTTGCACAGCCACCGGTAGGTAGCGCTAGCTGCAGAGGCACCAAACGGGCGGCCTATGTGTTTCGTTTTCCGGCCGCCGAGAGTCTCTGCTGCAGCGATTCTTACAGTCGCTCGTTAGGCTTGGTGTGGCCATCAGTATAGCCGTGCCTTTCTGGTTGAATTATCATGAATGTCTAACATTAATTGACCATGAATTGATATACAAATATTCTTAAAGAATACAGCTGACTCAGAATGTCCTTAAATATTTTCCTTCAAATATAACTGAAGAATGAAATTGTGACTTCACGTGTGATGTCCTCATATGTAGGTAATCTGAACTTATAGTACTAACAATTATGAATGTAATGTAAATTATTGCTTGGTATCTCTCCGATTTTGACCTTAATCCTCGATTTGTTCATTCCCCATGCACAAACAAATGCAACATAGCAATATAAACATGAAGCATAATGCACTTAACTCACGCTTAGATGTAGAGCTAGAATAAAATGAATACACTTGCAAATTCAAAACGAACTGTCCAATCTACTCTTAGCACTGAATATTTTCTATTTCTACTGTTGTCACTATTACGTAGTTTTTGTCCATAATATTATTAGAAAGTCGAAATCACCTACAATAATAATAACTATGTTCAAAATTAAGTATTATAATAGAAAGCGAAATTCATAGAGTTGAAATTGAAATAAAAATTAGACGTAACGCGCGCTTATATATTAGAAAAAATTGCGCTAAATGTCCTCAAGTTATGGATAGCAACAACTCTTCTGATTAGATAAAAACTGTATTATGCTTTGGAATACGATTAAAAACATTGAAAATAGCTCCGTAACCACTGTTATTTTGGCCAAAAATTCTAGAAATGTCTCTATAAATTGATTTCTCTTGAATCTGAATCAAGGAGATTTGAAAAGAGACCGAATAATTGTACAAAAATTTGCTGAGATTGATTTTCGATTCCAGGGGCTAATACTTGGATCTCTTTATATTAACATTCTTCGTACAGTAAGCCATTAATATTTCCAATTCGAGAGATATAAAGTACGTCATTGTTTTATTGATTTCAATTCAACATTAGGAAGATCGGTAGGAGAGATATAAAGCTCAAAGTACGGTTTTGGACCATCGATCTCTGATAATATACAGGTGTAAAAGTATGAAACCGGAATTATTTTTGTAAAAATGACACTTCTGTTATTTGAAAATTATCGTAAGTATCGTAAATAATCGTAAAGTATCGTAAATCATCGTAAAGTATCGTCTTCATCCAATAAGGCTTTCAAGTCCTTGTCTTCAAACTTTTTCGGTGGTTTCCCACAGTCCTCGTTTCTCACGTCAAAATCACCACTTTTAAATTTTGTAAACCACTCAAAGCATTTAATTTCGCCAAGACCATGTTCACCGTATGCTTTGACAAGCATTCCATGCGATTCTGGAGCAGTTTTCTTCAAATGATAGCAGAAAACCAATTCTGTCCGCAAATCATAGCTCGTAGGCACAAAAATCGACATGTTTGAGGTTATATAAAAATACACCGGTGTATGAAACTTAGGTTATTGCGTGTTGACAAACTTTTTCAGCTGTTAGAGGAAGAAGATGGCACTGCAGAAGCGGTCTTACGGTCTTTAAACTGATAGCGAGCACCATCTATAGGTAAATTTCGGTTTCATACTTTTACATCTGTAAATTTAACTAAACTATAATTTTTTTTTCGGACGAGATATCGATATTAGAATGTTTCCTTGGTAGTTTACTTGAACCTAACGGAGGTCAAATTAAAGCTATCAAATCTCTTCCTCGAATGTTTGAATTTTTTCCACAGTCGTTTCATTGTTGAGTTTTTTGCTAGACGTTTTATTCGTTTTGATTGTACTAGTTGCTTAATATACGGTTTAGATTATTAGTGTGTTAAAAGAGTGCTTACGCAACAAGATGGAGCGAAAATTATTTCATAGGTACTCCATCGCATGTATCAGTCAGAAAAATTGAAGCTCGTGGCTATACATTTGGTGATAAGGAATGCAACATTTTCAAACACTTCATTCGAAATATAATATTTCATTTCAACGGCTTTGTTTGCAAGCACGTTTTATCAGCTACATAATTTTGCTATTATTCTCAATTAGGTTTACACCATTCCTTGTAATTCCACAAATGACATAATAATATTCTCCACAAATCATCAGGGAGTGGCTATGGTAAATGGATATTGATATATAAATATCCATATAGATTGGCATTAATCGTTGAAAAGATTTATTCAAGCAATGTGTAACACAAGCATACGGAATTTTCTTTAAAGAAAGGCGGATTGATGAGATGCAAATCAAATGTAATGAATCTGAGAAAGCTGCCTTTAAGTGGGACTTTAATCGGCACAAAAGGTTTGCCTTCCTAATTAAAGAGAGTAAGCATAAGTAAAAAATAGGGTAGTTTATAGAACACGCAAGTTTTAAAATAAGAGTCTACTAAGATATATGAAAAGCTATCTATATTGCTAATATACATAAATCACGCTAAGTATATAAGGACTGAGATGAAAGTGGACTTAAAGCTAAACTATTGCTATTATCAAACTGGACATGACCTATCAATATCGTAGTTTTAAAACCGCTTTACGCATGTCTTTAAATTGTAGCATAGAGTCCACATCAATAGACTTGAAAGAGAACGCCATTCTTTAAAGTAAAAAAATTACTTCACTTCGTAAATTTAATTTCATAAAAAATTACTGTTATGAAATTAAATTTAATATACAAGTGATGCCAATTTGTTTGATGTTTTTAGTATCGAAATTAAAAGTAGTAAGTGAAATCTGGTGGATTTTCAATTAAAAAATTGAAGAAAAAGTAAAATCTATATACTCTCCACAAAAAGTTTCTGTGGAAAGTAAACATTTTATTTCTTCTTTGATTTTTTATTTAGTATCTATTATTTAACTCATCTTGAAACCTTAAATCGGGAAAAATCATAGAACTTAATCTCTTATTTAAAGCACAAAATATATAGTTTATTGTATATTTTGGATCTTAAATGATCTAGTCAATTCAATCTGGAAACGTCTTGAAGTAAAACAAAATATACTAAATCTAACTTTCCATGCTATGCTTTCCATACTTAGGAAACTGCATATATGTCGTGCTACAACTGGAAAGCCGAATTACTACTTCCATATACTTAACGCCAAAGGAATACACAATAAACACAAGTCATCTCCAAACTCCATCGCTTGGTAGGGTCATTTACTTTAGCCAGCCATTAATTAGAAGTTCAGTTCAGGTTAACCGGTTTTTCCTATTAGGACGTCTCCTGTTATTACTATAAGCACATTCGTTGTAACCTGGTAAATTCGTTACACGTATGGTAATGAATAAATAGGACTAAGCGTTACTAACTGTAATTTATTTCTAAAAAAGACTAAAATTGGCTGTTTAGACCATAAAGAAATCGATATGTTTTTCTTTAAATTTTTGAAAGATTCTTTGATTCATTAACGTACTTTTTAAATTTTCTTTTCGTCTCTCTCTTTTTTTCTCAATTTTTGTTCTGTAGCCTTTCCTTTGTACTTATATGTTTCTTCATTTTTCTTATATTTGTATTATGTTATCGTAATGTTAATACACACGTCACTGTTCTAATATAAGTGTGTACTTTAATGTATTTCTATGCATTGAGAACACAAAACGTATTGTGTATTATCAACAATACAGGATAACCTTGGTTGGCACCTAAAGCTCTAATATCCGATAATATTATGTTAATTATATTGTAATACTTATATATTGTCGAAAGGATTGTTAAATAAAACAATTTTACCAAAAAAGTGAACTACTGTTACTGTTTTGTTTTAAAAAACCTGTTTTATACAACAATCCTTTCGATTATGTCGGATTTCCACTATATTTTGGTCTCCTCCGTGAATTGTATACTATATTGTATTACTTTTATGTGTCATATTTAGAGCAAATACATACATTCATTCATTGACTAAAATTACACATCAGTAATACATAAACTCCCACCATAACAACCAATTACACCAACCACATAGAGCCTTAACTTCGGCTCGAGTATTTCGCATCAGTATCGAGCACATTTCTTACTCTCACCACGTTCATACCGGTCGGACTCTTCTTCCCAGTATCTGGAATTAACATCTGCACGATTTCCCCAGAAAAACATAACTCTAGCGGCATTCCACCCTCCTTCCCTCAGGATTTCTCTCCCACTCCTGGACCAATTCCCACCCCTCACCTCTCCGACCCGCCTTCAATTTATCTCTGCGAAAGGGAGATTAGAAAAGGCCCTCATAAATCATACTCGCGGTTCTTGATTACCGGAGCGTCCACCGAGGACCTAAGATCCCTCTTCCCTTCCTTTTTATCCCATCCTTCTTCTTTCTCTCCGCCATTTTTCGGAAACCTTCCCTTCGCCTTTCCCTCGCTAAAAAGCGTGTATCTGGAGGCGGTCCGGCATCCGAAGGACGCCTATTTATCAATTTCGCCGCGAGATGGCGTTGCGGGGCCCTCCCCCTTTCGTGTAGCAGCCGATCCATTCATCCGAGGCGGTTCGATTAATTACGTCCGTGAGGATACTCATCGCCTTTAAAAGGGAGAGCGAGTCTCGCGGACGCGGGAAGCAGCCGGTTTACGTTAATGAGGCCACTTAGAGCGGACGGGGGAGGATCCTGGAATTCTCGCTTTTATCCCAAACCTTGTTATTCAATTCGAAAATAGTTTAATATTGATAGAATAATCATGAATACTTTTCAAACAGATTTTACAGTGTTGAACACATACGATGTTTTCATGGGCGAATTGAGAATTAATAGCACTGCTGTTAGTAATGCTTCCCTTTAATTCATTATTAAAGAATTGAGTATCTGAATTGAATATCTACGTATTAATTATATGTTTTGGAATATATTCATACGAATTGAATTACTCAAGATGGTACGATAATTAACACGAGAAATTAAAACAAGTTTGAAAATATCGCTCTAAAATAACGTATGAAACCGTTATCAGGCTTACAAAAGATCGATAAAATTCTTGAAAATATTTATAGTTAAGATTAAATGAGGAAGAAAGAAATAAACAATTGTTTGTTCATATGCCTGAAATATAAACGAGGTGGGCAAAAAGATGTGGGTAACATTGATCAGAGTGAATAAAAATAGAGACCAGATTTAATTACATCAGGAGATGAGAGAAAAAAATTTCGAGGTAATAAGTGATCAGAATGGATGAAAACAGAGAGAATAGATTAAATCAAATCAGGAGAAGTGAGAAAAAATTTTCGTAACATACTTGCATGGATAGGATACATTGAAAAGGATGAAAAGAGACCACATACAATTTAAAGCTTTATAATTAGAGCAAAGAGAGCGTTTTATTGAAAGGTAAACATACTTTTACCATTATACATTTGTATAAGATTTGTACAGTTATTCTTGAAAACGTTCGTTTAGAGAGAGATACTATACTGAATTAAAGATAGAACTGCGTCAAAGTTTTAAATGTTTTATGTTATCATAACTTCTTATTCGTTCTAGTATGTTTTTCTCGATAGTAATTATAATAAATACAATACCTTCGAATCATACCAGTAAAGTAAAGTCATTAACTCACTGCACAGACTAGTAAACTTATGATACGCTGAAAGGTCAATCTATTTAAATAAGAGAAAATACCTCGGAGATCAAATTTTTTACCCCTATAAAACGTTCCTTTAACATAAATGCTCCTTAAAATACAAGCCATCTCGCAATATCCTCTCTTAAAATATTTTCTTCTATTTAGGATCATTAGCTTCTCCAAGTGAAAGCAACGAAGTCTAAAAATATCCACCACAAATAATATTTCAGCTCCAAAAAACACAGAAAAACCGAATTCAAACCGGCAGAACTTGAGACTCCGCCCCGAGATAACTCCGCGGAAAACAAATTCTTAGGAATCCTCCCGCATTAGACACACCAATTAACGTCATTAAATTTATGGGAGCAAATCCGACGAAGTCTATACCGAAAGCTCGACTCGTTATCGTTAACAGTATCAAACCGGAAGCTTTGTGTGTGCCAAATAATTAGCCTTCCATTGAAGCGGAAAGATGCAAATGGCCTGCGCCTCCCCTCCCCGCCTTGTTAAGCCCGGCTACGTAAAGAGCATTTAAAAAGACCCCTCCGTCCAAGATGCTTCTCCCTTCTCGGCGTCAGTTGGTAGCTGGGAGGAGGAGAGGGCTCCGGAAAGATGTACCACTAGTGGACGGGAGGCTGCGTAAGGAGGGCAAATGGATGGAGTTAGCGAGAGGGGAATGGAAAAATGGCGGACTCTCATTTATGCAGACCACGCCAACACTTGATATCCTCCCCCTGCCCACCGTTCGCTGGCCTCAGCATCCTTCTCCCCCAACCACTCCTCCGCCAAAAAATATACGAGATCTTGGAGGCCCCCCACGGCTCCGACTAAGGACCAGCCCTCCCTCCTTAATGACCTTCGCTCACTCAACGTCTGCACCCTTCTCCGCAAACCCTCCTTCCACAGACATGGTCAGCCCTCCAGGTTCGTTGCTTTGCAGGCTCCACCCTCTACAAGAACCTCTCCTTAGTCCCGGAGGAACTCGACCCATTTACAAATATGTCCGCGCCGAGATGCAAAGAGGGCTTCGTAACCTTTTGCCCTCCGCGGCGAACTTGCGCACTAGCTAAAGCTTCGCAGTACGCATAGTTCAATTTGAATCCAAACTTGGGTTTTAAAAATGAGATATTAACGGAATTTTCAGTTGTGATTCCCGTCACATGGTAACATCTCCAAAATTAAATTGCGAGAAGAATGTTTTGAGCCGCACATACACATCTGCACGAATGGCGAGCCGAGTCGCGAGTCGAATCACGAGGCGAGTGGCGAGGCGAATGTGTTGTCGGTGAACTTATCATTCGCCTCCCGTCTCACCGTGCCGCTCGTAGCGCTCGCGTCGGTAGCGGTTTGTTGTGGACGAGTCGAATGCTTGTAACCACCTTTATAATCCGAGTTAGTGAACTGAGCACAGCTAGTGTAAGAGAAGAGATTCGCGATGCGGAGACGAACGTTCGAATGCCAATCGCGAATTTCGGCGAGCGACGAGGCGAAACACGAGCGCGAATGTGTAAATGTATTGCTATTCAACGTATATAGCTGATTCTAAAGATAGTTTGTTGGACAGCAATCTGGGCATGGAGAGAAACTTTTAATTGCGAAAACCTTTCAAAGCCTTCAGCCATGAACAATGTAAAGATGGGACATGAAGTTGTACTTAATAACGACGAGAGGCTAGACTAACCTATATAGGGTAAAATATTTACGTATGATTTAAAAAATTAGATTTATAAAATAAAATGTCATTACAAAACATAAAATGGATAACATAAGAAGAAAAGATGCAAGGATGCGTAGGTGAAGAGATTGCTGACATTTGAGGAAACAAAACAGTAGAAATAAACGATAAATCGCACGAATGTCAATTCTAGTTGTAATACGCTCCTGAAACAGTTGCTGCTTGGTGTATAAGACAAAATACTAAGAGCTTAGTCGCGGCATTTAACCGCCGGACACCGTGTTGCATGGATGAACCAACCGGTCAGAACGTAATATTTCGTTTACCGCAGCAAAACCCATACGCTCGTCCATCAATCGCCCCCGGGTTACTTTTATACCGCGTGTTTTGGTTCCCACTTAGCCGTAACGCATGGTTGGGATTCTCTCGGAATTCCTGACGTTTTTTGACCGCCAATGGAATGACCGTAGGAGGGGTTCGGCGGGAGGTTATTGCGTAGTTTTATTGCGAATGGAGAGTAGTAACTCTGGCGATGGTGTCCATTTGCGAGCGAAACGGTTCGACTTAGTCGTCCGGGGAGTCACTTACGATCGAAGAGATCTCTCGGTTCCTTCCCTTAAATGATGTACCTCGTGATCCTTCAGGGGAAATAAGAAAAGAGGTTTGGAGAAACCGAAGGAGGTCAAAGGCTAACAGATCAGAGTTTGAATAGACTGAATAGTAAGGCAATTTATATCCTTCCAATTAAATAATAATATTAATTAATTGCGTGTAAACGTAAGCTGTGGATCTAATAGCACTAATGTATGGTTGAGCGAGAAAAAAGCGTTCAACTTTAATTTCATCATTTGAAAATTAAGTGAGCTGTTAATCGATGACCTATTCTGAATAAAATAGTAGCAATATAAAATTATAAAATAAAGCAATTTTAATGGATATTAGACGAGAAGAATTAATGTGTTCAAATTTTATACCCCAGTTCAAATATTTGATATTATTTATATTATGTTATTTTTAAAGTTTCTATCTTCAATCTACGAACAAACTTAAAGATTTAATCTTAAAAAATTACTCTGCACACGATATATAATCATTCATTGATATTCTAGCCAATTTTTTCAGTTAAAAGTGATAATAAATTTATACAGACTGAACTACCGTATTTATACAGACTTGAACCTTTAGGCCAGATTTTTAGAATCTGTGGCATTAACCTATGTTAAACGTGGCTTTTTCTACGCATGTTTCTAACTATTTGTATGTAGACTTTGCAATTTATTTGAATTATTGAATCAAGGAAATATCAAATGTAAAATACAATGCTTAAGCACGCTTCGATTTCGAAATATATATGTATGAATATAGGCAACAAGCATCTCTAGTGTGACTGGATGGTTGCAGAAGCTGCCTCAGATGAGAAACTTTCTTCAAGAAATAGAAAAGTTTCGCCGAATAGCATAACAGTGCTTTTGTAAGGGTATTATCATTTGATTAGTACTAGATTATTTCCATAAGCTATTGGATATCTTTCAGTAACTAATAGTAAGAGTTTCGGACAGTTCGAAGTTCAGTAACGAGAATGAAAAAAATCAGTTTACGATCAAAACTACCACCATCTTCAGAAGCATCATCCGTAAAAATTTCCGTCCAATCCTAACACAAACACACCGCAAAATCAGCCAGATAACGTATTCAACCTTCATCTTGCGCCGCAGATATGCTCTCATTTTCTGTGAGAGCCGCCGTCAACCCTGGCATCAAATAAAAAGGACCCCGCAACCACCGTCTGTGTGCCCGAAAAATAAAATATTTTAATGAAAGGTAATAAAACGCGGAATTAGGCTGAACACTCGGTCGGATTGGGATTCCTCTCCAAAGGAAAAACTCCCGAAAGCGAGGGCTGATTCATATTCAAATCCGGGAACGCGAGGCAGACCTCGTTTTTTTCATCATGGCTTCCACCCCCTTGAATCCTTCTGCTCCGACACCGTCCGCTCACCCCCCTTTGGTCAGCAGCCATGTTGGATGAACCACACTACCACGCTGCATGGACCCCCCAGCACCCCCTCCCAACGCACCCTCTGGGGCTGGTTCCCTTCCCAACCCACGGACACCATTTCCAATATCTTTCCCCACCTCTGAAAAACCCTCCCCTACTTTAAAAAACCACCCCTGTGACGGCCCACACACCCTGCCGTCCACCTCCCCCTTTTTTATCTCTCCCTCGAAGGGAGGAAAAAAAGATGAAACTCACCCGAGCCTGTAGCCCTCTTCTACCCCTACCCGCTGTCGAAAAAAACCCTTCGCTCTGAATTATGCAAATGAAAGAAGCTGGGCACGAGAGGAAGAAAATCAATAAAACGTTCGGCCAATTAAAGTCTCTGGTAACGGACTCTTGGTCCATCCAGCCACTGGGGGAGGGGGCGCCACTACCCCTACCCCCTTCACCCCCCTGCGTACCCTAACTTCTCCACCCTGACACCAACCTGCTTACCCCTTCCCCACTCTTCTTTTTGACTCTTCCCTGCCTTTTACCTCTCTCGACCACGCAAAAAATCCCCGATGCAGACTCGCACTGATGTTGCCCTCCCTGTCGACCACCCATCTCCGCCACCCATCCACACCACCCTCCCGAACCCTTTCTCGTAATACCCCCAAAACTCCTTTCCCCTCGCTTCCGATCGGATGCACGCCGCGTTTTTGCATCGGAGAAAATCGTGGAACGCACGATGCGTGAGACGCGAAACGAGGTGTACAACACAAACGAAAAGCGTCGAAAATAAATCGGTGACCCTTTCAACGTGTTGCATCCAGAAGACTCGAAAATTATTTTAATACGACTTCAGAAACCTGAACCTAACGTGGAAAACATATTAGATAAACGGAAAAATCATTCTATATACTACTCTCGAAAATTATCTGGAAAAATTAAAGTTGAAAATCTAAAATGTCAGCCATTTTAGGACGTATTGCGTACACGCATCTATAAAAATAGAATATAATAGTATGTGATGAATGGATTTTATAAATTCATCTAAACTAAGGTGACCAGTTAAAATCGACAACAATCGATTTCAGAATACAGATTGAATGAATATGAAGTCGTATCTCGGTCATTCTGTTCTTTTTTCTTTCGTTAATAATACAATAACACAAATAAGAATTCAATATTGCAAATAATATGGTAAATCCACAGTGGGATCTTTTAGATTAGTGATTCTCAACCTTAAATTTCTTATGGACTTATTTCTCTGAAGCTCCCTATCATCATCACATTTAATTCTTTTGGTTTCAAGGTTAATTGTATAGTCTAGACATATAAAATACAAATAGGTAGTTAAGATAAATGGGGTATTATTTTTAATATTTATAAAAGTGATACCAAGAACAATATCACAATATTCTAGTCATTTTATTTAATAATGTATTTGCTGTTGTAGGCTACGAAGCTTTTGAGATGACAGTACTTTTGATGTTAAATATGGCTGAAGGTCATTTGGTCTCTAAAAACACGACATGATTCCGATGGAGACTACATAATTCCCACTTTTAGAATCACTGGTTTAGATAATAACTACACAGTTTTTCTCTTCTAAATGCTTCAAAGAAGAAGAGTTGAAAAACTAACGTATTTCCTTAAATCTCGGTTTTATAATAATAATTAATGACATTAAATTAATGAAACAAATTTAAAGGAAGTTAAATTCTTCACTCTGATGCTGAGAAATATACTATCATTCCAATGGATACGCTTTCTTTTACCTACTTACATAGAGAAGAAATTACTCCAATTGTTACTTTGCATTTTAAATTCATAACTCTGTGTAGACCGATCGGATCTCATAGCAGCAAATACATGCGATTCATCCTCACACAGACGCAGACCTTGAATCCCGAAATAGCCGCATTCATTTAGGACTCCGAAAGTGGCACGAATTATATTACGACCGCTCTTCGGGGTAAACAATTTTTCCCGGAGAAGGAAAACTGCATCGCACAAGAGATTTCCGATACGGCGACAGCGTGAAATACGGCCGGCTGAGACGATAATGAGGAAAATCTAGATGGCGTTCGAGGATGAGATATGTGGGTGTCCTTAGCCGGGGAGATCATTAGCAACAACGTTGAGGACCAACAACGCGTGGACCTCTTTCGCCCCACCGCGCCATTCGTCTGAGTCTCCCGCCAATCTTTCTTCCGCCCCCATGAGCCTCATTCCGAAGCCGGATCCATTTCGGTCCAGTCAGCAACCCTAACTCCCCGTGGTCTAACACATTTCTCTCTTTCCACCTTTCTCTTCCCTCGTCATCGATTTTTCCGCATTCCCTTCTTCATTTTATTCTCATGGTTAATCGCCTCCTCGAAAATGCCCCTCCGACAAATCCCCGTTTCTCTTGTTGCGGGGCTCGTTCATAACTCGGGGATTGTATGTTGGCGGGGTTTCCGATCGAATGTGTCGATATGCAAGGGCTTCTGGAAGGGGTTCTTCTTGGATAAGTTATCCGGTTGGGTAAACATAATATCTATTTGCTGAAGAACAATTAGGGCCCCTTCGTTAGGAATCCATTTCGTTTTGGAATTTGGATGAGAACGAAGAAACCCAAGGAGCAGATTCAGATATCAAACTGAGGGGGCTTCGATCACGACTTCGATTTTGAGATTTATCCTGAATAAAAACTCACGATAGTAAGATATACATCTTATGTATATGTATGTATGTAACCACATATGAACATGTTATCGAACGAATAATTCCATTTTCGGAAATTCATTTTGCGTTACCAAAGTAACTCCATAAACTATAACATACGACTATAGCTGATTCTTTCCGGTGTCCATATCGAATTTTTACACCTTTATTAATTCATTCGCCATGTCTTTTACAAAAATGATAAGACATAATGTAAAAAATATTTTGTCTCTTGAACTTCTTTGGTTTTAATGATGGAATACCACCAAGTTCAGGCCAAGACGATTTCGTATAGGTACGAGCCTGTTTTCGATTGGGAATATCCATATTCGGAATCAAATTTTTTGCAGTACCTGAATATGAAGTAGTTCTATTTGTAATACTAATTACTATAGCTAATTATTTATAAAATTAATGTTGGACTTTTATATTTTTACGATATTATTCACAGTATCTTATGAACAGATACTAATTAATATTTAGAAAAATTTCAGATATTTGCAATCAAATTGCTATATAAATAGGATTACTGATTGTTGGTACATCGAATGTTTGATACTGTGCTCAAAATCATAAGATAGCTCGATCGCCAATGTTCTTTTAAGCCAGAAATACATCTCGCAGTCATAGTAAGGAGTTAAATGCGATTTCTAGGACAATTGCTTTGTCTTCTCCAAAAGAGTATACTTAAATATGATCTTAAATAAGCAAATATCATAGAAGCCAGCCTTATTAAACATATATAAGAGATTAAACTCGTAAGATTATTCTTAAGATTCAAAACTCTAAGATTCTTTGAAATCTCAACCAAGTCCTTCAAAAATGTATTTATTTATCGGATAAAAATGTGCCAGTATTCCTAATTCCACTGGCATGCACACTCTTGAAAATTCCCTTTTAGATTCGATTTTTTCAGAAAACACAATAAGATTCGAGAAAATACATTTATCGCGACCTTGTTTCCATTTAAAAACAAGGCATGAAAAACAATTAACCTTATCGCGTTTATTACGAGACGATCAATATGCGTGTGGCATCGTTATCTAACGTAGTATTCCAAATCACGCCGCTAATACTACACCCATTTCTAATTAAAACGCACATTCGTTTCGAAAAATTCAAAAATCCAAATATTGGTTGATTCTGTACCCTCCAAAGCCCTGTCCACCTTGCCCCATACCCTCAGTTTAAAATCCTGCCCTATCCTTCTCCTCCCCAGAACAATGGGGCCTCGTTTACGTTTCGCTCCAGGTCCTGCGAAGAAGAGATCGAGTAGCAACGATTCTGGCGAGCATAAAGAGGGGAAGTGGATGGAATGGTAAGGAAGATAAAAAAGCGCGAGAGGAATAAAAGAAAAAATAACGAAGATAATAGTGCGACGGAAAAAAACGATGTCGTAATTGGCCGGGACAAACTCGTACAAAAGAACACGATAAAGGACTCCCTTTTCTTCTTCATTTCCTTTTTCTTCCGATTCCTCGATGTCGCGCTGGGACAATGAGAAACAAGGTGAGGGGAAGGAGAGGGGAAATAGGGGGGAGGAGAGAGGGAAGCGGGGGTTTCGTTTATTATTATCAATTTTTTCTAAAAAAGAGCCAGTGGTACAGAGAGGGTTAAGTTTAGACGGTCCCTTGTTTTTTGTTATCCTAAGAGTCCTTCTGATAGCCCAAGGGGATGTCCCAAGATGTATTTCATAATTATATCGATTCGAAGAAGGGGATTCGGAGGTGACGGATTGAAATTATCAGTCATTGCACCGTGGAAATACAGAAGATGCGGAAAACTCTTCTTTTCATTCTCTCAAGGCGATTTCCTCTGGTCCGATCAAAAAATGGATACCATTGATCTGTACGTACACTTTATATTATCAAAAGAAGGCGTAAATAACGCTTTCCTCTTTGTATTATTGAAGCTTGAAGGGAGAAAATATTAAATATGCATTCGTTATACGAGGGCGGAATTTTCTGGAAGCCACTTGAAGAAGTGAAGTTTGCACAGGACTCGGGTTCTTTGGATAGCACCGAGCAATGCGTCAACTAGTCGTGAAACAAAAGAATTTTAATAAACGAAAAATTACTTTCTGTGTCACAAGTTTAGATATAGCATTATAGTAGATGAGATTTCAGAAATAATGGCTGGAAAGAAATGCGGCAGTAGATACTCATACCCTAAACAGACCGTGCACGACGTCACTTTTCCCAGCAGTCAATAAGTTATGACTAGAATAAATTCTGCTTCAATCATACCATTTTAGATATCACATCATAACCATAAGCAAGACTGTGACGCAAATGAAAAAAAAGATATATTTCCTTTTGTTTTGTATAAAAAAATCAAAAATGTTTCTTTCACCAACCTAGGGTAGCATAGCATAGCATTAGTATATGCACGTCTCAGAAAATTAATTTCTTGTAACTAAAGTCTTCATCTAATGAATTATTACAGGTGATTTTCGTGTTGTACGACACAAGGTGAAAAACATCGACTTCCGCATGAAATAAAAATTAGGCCAAGGAATGAGATTATATTAATAATAAGTAAATTAAGTGATAACTGAATGTTTATCGCTACTCCAGGTTTTTGAAACGTAAAGCTTTCCCTTACTTAAGTAACATCTTTAAGTAATTTATAATAATTTTTAATCTTTAATTCATTTCTTTTGAATGTTCTACCAGATGTTAACAAATATAAACAAACCTTTAACAGTACTCAACATGATGATTTCCCTGCAATGGGAACAACACAGAAATCTCTCAAACCCATCGGCGAGCAGAGCTCAGAGGGTGTCACCGATATCTTGGTCACTCCCTCCCAGGCAGTAATTGACCTCATCAACTCCGACTCCAAAGCGCCTCCCGCCTGCGGCGTAAAATCGAACTCCCTTTTAGTGCTCATCGTAGTTAGACGTCAATCGGATTACTTCGTTAAACCTCGGTATGAGTTTCAGCGGGAAGGCCTGATTTAATCCTCCGAATGCGTCGGCCGGAAACCGAAAAACCCTGCGTGGAGCGTTATGCAAATGGGGAAATGCGTACTGGAGACCAAAGTGCCACTGCCCTCCCCGTCTCTCACAATGAGGAAGTCTTAATCCGAAAGGGAGCGACGCCTTCGACCGCTGCTGGGGACACCCCGCGGCGGATGGTGTCCACGAGGGGGGGAATGACTCAGAAAATGAAGCAGTACGCGCTTTTTTGCGGGCAAAATGGAGGATACCTACGATGTGGACTACTCTTTCCATTTCCCCGACGTTAAATGGAATTACCTCGCTGTAGGAAGACTCCCCTTCCCGCGATGGGACGATGATTCTCCCCGCTTGAGAGGATGGTTTTTTAGATCGGCTCCCGCGCAAAAAGATTTTCAATTATGCAAATGATCGCGGCGCTAATGCTTCCAAAAAGAGTTTACTCGACTCCTCGAAAAAAGAATTTCGCTGCTAGAACTTTCCGGAACACGGTGTAAAACGGAATGGGACAGTAATGATGCTGTAAGCATGCAGTAAATTACAGCGATTTTTATTCTCTTTATGAAAAGAGAGAATCCCTTCACAAAACTCTCTTCATACTTATCTTTAAGGGCGTCTTAGCGCATGCACTCGTCTGGACTTAGCACAGTGCCCAATTAATTTAATTACTCTGTATAAGCATCTGAGTAAAGAAATTTTTCATAGTACACTTCTTCACTGTATACTTCATTTATACTCTTTCTCGTTGCAACAATCGGCAACCATTCTATTCTTAATCTTTCAGCTTGCGTGATATTATCTCGTAACATAAGGTAAATAAATTGGAAATTGTTTATGGAGAATCCACTGAAACACTTTTTTCTCGTACCATCAATTGCTAATTATATTTTACAGTTATTAAAGAAAATTGAGCGATAGAACCTTATCTTAACAATAGCACAATTAAAATTTTCACTCTGCGTATATTAAATAAGTACATATTAGACATTTTATACTTGATTTAAGTAATATGTATTTAGTTAGCAAAGTTTATATGATTGGAGTTTAATTTCAGATAGTAAAAAATATGTATACATACCTATAAAAAATAAATTAGAATACACTATCTAAGAATCACTCTAACTATAATTTTTGTTTCTAAACATCCTTCTGATTTAAGATTGAATAAAGGAAATAGCTAAATTATTCAGTTGCAAGTACGATTTTTATTCTATGATTCTGCAAGCCTATCAACTCAGCATCTAAACATTGAAAATCAACCATCTTTTTAAGCTTAGATTAATCACCTTTTAAAAATACCTCCACCGGCGGGAAGGGTGGTAAAAGGCGCGCCTAATCAAATAATTAGTTCTTAAAACCCACAATAGACTAACACTTTAACCAACTCCATTACCGGAAGAGGTAATAACATCCAGCCGAAACCAATACCGCTAAAAGTCCTCGCAGAATGAAAAGCGCCGATTTCATTAATCCATTAATCGATTTCCTCCCACAAAGTAACAATGGACGCCGAAAAGAAGATTCCCCTTCTTTGGTCCGAGCCGATCTAAATGACTTAGCGTGATTAAAAATCAAACCTTTTCATTCCGCCTTCCGCGACTACCTTCCCTTCCTCCAGATCGCGCCACATGACGGATAAATCGAAACGAATTCCTCCGCTTCATTGACGTCTCTCGTGGAGAAAAAAAAAAGAATCCGTCTCCGCCACGGTCCACGGCATTAATGCAGTGTAAACAATGCATCGGAAGAAAAGGGAGTTACGAGGCAATAGAAGGGGGAGGGAACCGAAATGCGAAAAACAATGGAAAAATTAAACCGAAAACGATAAGGAGGGAATGAAACCCTCCCTGGATCCCCCCTTCATATCGCTTCATTTTGCTCATCTTACGGAGCCTATTTCCACCCCAGACTTATCAATAACCACTCAGATCCCCCTCCCATTCTTCGTAACATATCCCCTGCCTTATTTATAATTAACGCGCCGAGAGACAAAGATATTCCATCCTTCCTAGTTACCCCTTTTATTACCCCTCCCACCACCTCCTTCAACCCCGCCGTTCCTTACCCTTAAGCGAATCCTTCTTCCGACGATCGTATCTGCAACTTCCCGCGGGAAACCCTATCCTCCTTGTCCTCCACGGACCCTTCGCCCCCCGCGTCCCTTGAGTTTCCCTGCTCGCCGGCCCTCCAATTAAAATCGCGGTGGAAATAATTGAATTACCACTCGAGGAGCCACGAAGATGAGGAGTAAATGTTAAGTGAGGCGCGATTGTTCGGGGGTGCGCGGAAGGAGTGGACTCCTGGTGCGCGAGGCTCGCTTCGGGGCTGGACAATCTTTCCGGAGGGCTTTGGACGAGTCTGGAAAATTCTCTAATGAAGCTGAAGCTGTTTCATTAGTGTGTCGCCGGACACGTCGTGCTCGTGGTCGTTTGCTTCTCCTCGGTGGGTGGTAAAGATAATGACATCCGAGGCACGGTCTCCTCGGGTTTTTGGGGTGGAAGGATTTGAATTTGCATTTAATTCTGGAAAAATAAAATTTTGGAAATTCCACCCGTGTAATTTGAAATATAAAAGAACATTACGGGTGACCTAGCTATCTCATAGGTTTAATGATACAACGATAGGATTTGCATCAAGATGTTCGTCCCTATTGATGCTTTCCGGAAATTTCGGATGTGATGTCTTTCACTTAAATAATAGCCATTTATAATTAATTTTAGCTGTGGAATTATTCACCAATTAACTCGGAATTCAAAACAAATTGGGATAGAATAACCATCACCATGGTTGATAAAATTTGGTTTAAATCTTAGGAGTCTGATAAAAGTTATTAGTCACGATGTAATTCAACCGACTGAGAGGAAGAAGTATTTTTACGATCAGAATTGTCGAAATATATTGAAAATTATTCGTAATGTAGAGATTTTGAATTAATAATTGCATGAATGGATCTTTCATTCAGAATCATAATTCATTAGCGTGAAAACTTCATTGATTACCGATAGACGTGAAACATAAATTTCGAATTTTAAAATATTAATAATCTCTTCATAAATCTCTCATTGGTTCAAGTATTTACGTAAGCTTGTTATGAACATATTTTAAATCATCTATCTTTATCATTCATGCTAATTATCTTTTTAATTTTATTCACATCAGCTTCAGAGTTTATTCTTCGCGTTGTCGGTTTTTTCCAACAATAGAAGATTTTTTAATAAAAACTGCAGCTCTTTTTCTTGAGCAAACAATTTTTTTCTTCCTATACTTCCATTATCTCCATGTTATTAATTTATCTAACATAGCCTATAGCTTGTAATTATATTCATATTAATCAGTAGAAAATGCTGAAAATATTATTGTTTGTAAAACTTCGCTCTATCACATTTTTATTAATTAATTATAAATATTAAAATTAAATTTATTTACAGATGAAATTAATTTCAGGATCCCCAAAAACGTTGAAGAAATGGAGAGACATGACATCGATGAGAGGTCGCTACGATGGCGTGCTCGAGAGTGCCACCCCTAGCGGAATTGCATGGGCAAGTGAAGAGAGAAATGAAGGGAATAGGAGGGACGGAAGATGGGAGAGTATCTCCGAAGCCGATAATTACGCCTCGTCAAGGTTTGCGGGGAGGGTGAGGAAGGGCATCTAGTGTGGTGATTGAATAAAAACTTCATCGGGGAGAAGCCGTTTAGCTGGTCGGTTGAAACGGAATGAAGTTTACGGGGACCTTCCCTCCCTTCTTCATCGCTTCTTCGAATATTTCCACCAAACTTGAACCTGCCAAATATATTCTTCACGCTCTTCTCTTGTTGGGATATCGAATAGAGCTTTCGTAATTTCATTTGCTTAGAAATAGTATACATTTTTCATAATTGTAGCTCAGAAAACATATGCAGCTTACACCTCCTATACAGTTTTCTATATTTACTGATTAGTGCATATCTACTATTTGTTATTGGTTTTTTTATAACCACTTGCTACCCACCCCTAGCAGCTAATAGCGAGCGCGAATGTAACTGTAAAAAAGAATGAAAATTCATTTCAGGCCGAAATTTTTAACGTGATAATTATTCAAACCTTAAATATATAGGGGCTCCCGTATAGTCATGTGGACAGCGCGTTTGCCTTTGGTGAAAGCGGTCCCGGGTTCGATTCCCGGTGGGAGCCAATGTGCTAAATGACCTAAGCTGTCGAAGCACTTTTAACAATACTACTACTAAATATATATTGATATTCTATTCACTGGCTTCTGCCCTTCAATGGAATAAATTAAAGAAACACTTGAACCTTTTCCCATTAGTTGCATATTTTAACAATTTTTTTAAATTTCGAAGAATGGGGTATTTCATCATAATTACTATGGAATTCCTGAAAATAATATAGAGATATATATTTTGAAGAAAAGTCCTACTGCACAAAAAAAACCTTGGTAAAGTAAACTTTAATAAATTTCGCCATAAAATTACTTTGAGTACCAGGCTCTACCATACGGTACTCTCTTCATCTTATAAAATACGTAAATGAAAAAAATAAGTAGAGGAGATCCGTTTTTCCATTATTAATAATTAAGGACGTGTTGCATGAATCCGGGAACTTTCTTCTTTCAGGCGTTAACTGGTTAAAATAGTGGATAGAGCATCGATTCTTTAAAATAAATCATCACTTATATCACTATAGTATCTACTTTTAAAGTGGGACGAAGACGAGCTTTGCTGCAAAATCCCCGCCGATATCCTAAGTTATTCAAATTAATTTGCAGATTACAAGTAGTAACTTAACCTCATTTTGTTGTGCATCGCTACTGCTACGGTCTTATGATTTATTCTATTCCTCCACCCTCCGTGTCCTATTCGTTACCCCTGCCACACGCCGAAAAGTTGCTCGTAGGATAAGTATTTAGATATATTCTTAAGCATCATTTTCACTCTCCTCTCAAGTCTCCTTCAGTAACAATTTCAACATTTCCCTCTTCATAAACGAGCTTCGATCAAATCACAATACCAACCGCTCATTAATCTAACCAAATACAAGACTTCGCAAGGAGTCTATGACGTCATGAGGGAAAACTCGGTAGTATTCATATCGAGATGTGATTTAAAAGTACATCATATATCACAGCCACTACAGGTTACTCATACTATTCTACAGAAGAGAATTTGAAAGAAAAACTTCCAGATCTTAATTTTCAAATCATTTCGAAATCACAAACGGTGCGACAAGTTGCTTCGTCTTTCCGACAATATACGAAGATGTCTTTCTTTGTAGGCATTACTGGAATATTTCCGTCATTACGTCACATAAGACGAGATACGCATCCTCTGAAGAGAAGATGAAAAACAAAGGGATCAAAACTAATATAACAGGAGAACTCCCCTCTCTTCATACTTTAACCTTCTCACTACTTTTATTTCTCTCGACTTCTCCCTTACGTCTCCCATCGCACGAGAAATGGGCATATAACAAGTTCCCGTTGGGAGGCACACCTACCTTCCGAAATTGAAACGACGGGAATTCCTTCTTTCCCTTTAGAAATGCGACATATGGGGATGAGAAACGGAGAAAGAAAGATATGCGGGAGATGAGGAACATATTAGGGAAGAGGAAATATGCCTGGGAAAGAGAGTAGAGCAGCAGGTATATGTTGAGAAAGAATGTAGCGGACATTACATAGTACACAAAAGGGAAGGAGGTTAACGGGTTCTGATGGGATAGTTGAAAATTTTGTAGTCCTTGGGGCTACTTACGATATAAGGGTAAAACGTCCAAATGCAAATAATTTGCAAAATACCTCGCAAAATTATTTTATTCTACTTCTACTCATGAATCACAGCTTTGTGTCCCATAAAAAAGCAGTAAAAGTAGGTCGGATGTCTTTAAGGAATTATTTTAGTTCAATTAGTTACTTTTCATTCAATATTTGAGAGCACGGAAAGGTAAGAGGTGACTTTGGACGAAAAGTTCATGCACCCACAAAAATTCCCAAGGAATGTTTCCTGACCTGAAAAATGTCTGACACGTCGGAACACGAACCCGGATCTCCCGATTGCCGGTCAGTTGCTCTACAAATTAAGCTATCGAGCCAGAACTCTCCACCATGCCGTTCGGGAGTCTCAGTAGGCAAGGGCGTTGTGGTACTGTTTTTAATAAGCGTAAATTTAACAGACAGCTTTCATCAATTACTTACATCGTGAACTTAAATTCTTAGGCTCCGATCCCGAAACAAGTGCCACTGGGAGCTGCGTTCAAACTCATTGCAGTATTGAGTTTTCCACTTGGTAGGCAAGGCTGAAATTAAATACAAATAAAACATATTTCAATATTTCCAAATTTTACAGTTTAATATTTAATACACATTTAATATTAAAATTTTCGGAGTCCGTAAACGAAAAAAAATGTTGAATTACTGGATAAGCATAATAATTCCATGCTACCAAATAAATAAATAAAAGGTGGTGTACGTTACCTATAAACGAAATAAATGGTATTGAGTAGAGACTATTAATGCTCATAATCTACCGAAAGGTAGAACTCTCATATATGATAACCCCTAAATAGTACCGTAGCCACACGAAACATTACGCACTGAAAAAAATTGGATATCGGCATAAGATATTCAACGGGAAATTCTCCAGAGGCTGAAAAGAACCCTACTAAAGATGAACTTGAAATATAGAGAAATTTGGCGAAAAGGAGGCGAGGACGGGGGGCAAAGATCGACAAGAGGGATTTTTGGTAAGGTTAATGCGCCCTGGACGGGGAGATGGATGGAGGACCCGTGGGAAGGAGGAGAGATTAGAGGTGGCAAAAGAGGAAGGCCGGACTCTCCTTGGCATCGATCACGGCACTAATGAGGAAATTCACTCCCCCAAAAATGTTTGCTCACCAGTCCGGGGGCCCTCGAGAGGGACCTTAAGGAAGGGGCGGTGGGAAAAGGTCGCCTGGGGTTTCCTAAGAGGGTGGCGACGATGGAAAAATGGGGTGGGATGATTCAGGCATATAAATGGATAGGTAGCGAGCGATGAGAAGGCGGCTTGGATTTGCGGGGGTGGGCTCCTTATGTGTTGCTGGAAGATGTATTATGAGGGGCTCTTGAGATGCCATGTTATGGGAAATAAAAAAAAATACTTTTGGAGAGCGATTTTTCACTCTCATTGGGCTAAAATCTTCCCCAACGATTTTACATTGGCCATCGGTGCGATTTGATTAATCAATGTGATTTGTTTAGCACTAGCACTTAAAAAGAAGGAATTAAAAGGCTAGGGGGGTTTTTGGTGTGGGGTGCTTATGAAATATAGTTATGGTAATAATTGTATAAAACTAATTTTCCGTGAAATCAAAGAAGAAAATACTAAAGATATGATAAGAAAGGAACGTTTTACTGAAATAACGGATATTGGACCAAATGTCGAAGGAAGTATTATAAAAGAAGGCAAGTGAATGTATGGGAAAATACGGAAGAGTAGAATTTTCTTGAGAGAAAAACTACTAACGAAATTTTAATACGTTAATCTTTCGCAATTATCGGGAAATGGAAGAAGCGACAGTTTACTAACTTAATGGAACTTACAACGGGACCATAACATCAGGACAACCTTTTTCGGGTTTCTTATACAATTATTACATAAATTACTCTTAGAATTGTTCATAGAAATATCTTAATGATTAGTCCTATTGTCATATAAATTCTTAACCATCAGTCAGTCGCGCTGTTGTATTCTGTACAACACAGACGGTTTTTCGGATCCTATTTCTACCTGGCTGGTCCCTTGAACCTCATGCCAGGGTCTATTCCTTTATTTCACTTACCATTAACTTTTAAAGTCGTCAAATGCTTGTTTTTAGTCTTAAACCGACTGCGAAAGCGAGTAAATCTGTGAAGTAAGGACTGTTGTAACACATACAACGCGCGACCGCATGGGTAAGTTTTTCGTTGGTGAACTATATTTTTGCTTACTATTATAACGTTTACATGGAGTTTTTCACTTATTTCGTCTTAGACTTTATTAGACGCATTTCAATTTCGGAACTAATAGACATAGAGCTTTTTAGTTACTCTCTGAACGCATGTAAAGAAATAAAGGTGAATAATAATATTTTTTACTAAAAGTTGTTTACTTTTTAAATTATTCCTCTTAAATTATATTATTACCTAAAGCTTAGTACTCAGAAATAATAATTAGTTCAATTAATTTCACAATTTTGGCCAAAAAACGATCTGTTGTATGGAATAAAACGCACGACTGTTCGTGTTATGATCATAGGCGCGACTGATGAAAGGTTAAGAGATTGAAGTTATGCAAAAAATGCCTAATTATTCACAAAGAAATTGCTCACCGCAAGTTACGTCACTTAGGATTTAGGAATAACATCCAAAATTTCCTCATAATGTCAACCTGGCTTAGACGGATGATTGGTACCTTATTGCGAAATTAATCCATTAAGTTTTATTTGATGCGTGTGATGAGCCATATTTTGAAGCACGATCCCAATGTACCCCTTTGATCAATTACATTAAGATATACATGAAGGCTTTTAGATATTTATTTTATGGATTACTTTGGAAAGGCGCCCAGAGCTTCTTTCTAATTGTCTTTATCTTTGGAGGAAAAAGAATATGCCTCGGCGATAAGAACCTGAAGCTACACAATGATTGCTAAGGAAGAACACAATCGAAAAATTTAGATTCTAATTAGATAGAAAACAAAATAAAATTTACAATTCAATTTGAAAGCATTAGAGTAATAACGATATTTATGGAAAATGGATTTTGAATTTTTCAAAAAATATTCAGCGTTCGAAAAATCGGTCCAGAAAAATCACAAAAAAAGAATTAGATGGCCGCTTGCCGTTAAGCTTCCAGGGAACTATAGTATTTGGTGATATACTACTTTGAACTATTAAAATTAAATTCTTCCTTGGACGGGTTCATATAGCCTATTTTTCGTAATTATCATAGGATATCCGGTCTATTAGTATTTCCTTCGTTTTCATTATCACGGATCGTATGTCTCAGCTGTTTTTCTGAACCAATAGCCTAAAAATCAAGTTTTCATATAATGAGGTTTTTCAGTATTTTTAATCTAAAACTTTTAATGTTTAACTTTATGTCAAATCCTACACTAAATACAGAAAAGTATATTCCTAATCGCATTATTTTAATAACATCTATACCCTACTATATTCCCTTTATATGCCTGTTTTTCCCTTGATAGCTAGATTACGAAAAAGAAAAAAAGAAAGATCTGTTACATAAACAATAGTGAAGCCGTAAACTTTACAAATTGGACTAAAATCGCAAAAATTCCATCGATTCTTGGGAATTGAAGGGCTATTAAGAAAAAAGAGATCAGATAAGATAGATTAAATAACTATTCCAATAAAAAAATAAGTAATTTACGCTAATGACAAATGCATGAGTTAGTTATTTAATCAGGAAGTATCGACTGTTAAATCAATCAATAAATATTAAATGATGGTAATTAAACGTCTTTATTTCAGCGTGAGGTTGAAACTTATAAGTCTCCTCGTGCATCCAACCCTAAATGAGATTGTAGATTATAAAAATATATATTTCTTCCTGATAAGGAAAAAGAACTAAATAATGAAACCCAAAAAGTCCACATACCGACGATAAAGAGAGGTGAAACGGCTAGTTAAACACATTTAGACAATCCCTTTATTACTTTAGGCCGAGTGTTTAAGCCTTTTCCCCCGCTTTTCTCCACGTCTAAATGGCGAACAAATACGGGGAGAATTCCCCAAGTTCTAAAACTCATAACAGAGCGAAGAGGAAACCATTACTGATGAAAAACTGCCCAATAAATGATATCAAAGTCTTTGCAGCGCAGCCTGGGAGAGGAAAAAAACTCTCTGGAAAGATTAAATTGCAGCCTGAAGAGCCTTTGGGATCCCATTGTTTACCCAGAATGGTAAGCGTAAATGACGACTGCCCGAGAACGCTGCTCCTGCTCGATTCGATGAAATCCCAAAAACGAAATGCGCATGCCCCTGGCGAGGGCGGCCAACGCCGTGGTCCGATTTCAAATGTTTCTCCGTCCTGCCTATGGGTGGCAGCAGCGAACAGCGCGACTTTGAAGAGGAGCAAATTTCTTCGAGGGAATCGTCGACCCTTGCTTAGTCTCTGTACGAACATATTCATGGAAACATTATGAGAAGTCGCCACGAAGCAGTGAGCACGAAATGGAGAAAGAAATTTTCGAGCCGCATCAGAATATCCTTAAAGAGCCAAAATTACGAAGTTGAATTTTATCTTATATACACCCATGGAGAATCCTCAACGTAACACCTTATTTTTAATAGTTCATTGTGATCATCTATATATTTTCATTTTAACCTGACAATATAACTATAAAACAAAAGTGGACAATCCGCCCTCATAGATTTTTACCTTTAACAAACTTTCGATAGCGATTGTGGCACTAACCGTTAACGGATAATTACAATTGAACCATTTCATTTCATAAAGCTATGAAAAACTCATCATTATACTCATAATTTATCTTTTCTGGCAAAGTTAAGAATATCATTAAGATTTTTTATTCATGGCTTGGGAAACGTTTTATGTTAGAATGAAACCTTTACAGGGTAGGTACTAGTATGCATTTGAAAACGAATAATTTCCCTGAATTATTTACGTCGGTATTCACTAATGAAGAGGAAAACATTCACAAACCTGTCTACGATGATTCTCTAGTTCAAAGAAAAGGACTCCTCCAAAACTAAGAAAATTATTCTTTGGCCTGCTAAGCGTAGAATTTTCCAATTGAATTATCAACTGAAATGTATACGTACTTGAAATTATAAAGGAAATTTCAAAGATTACTGCAGCTCTATCCTCTACGAAAGTCATAGGGCGGAATGACTAAACTGCCAATGCATGTTAGTGATCTTCTATGTAATGTACACGAATATATTTCGTTTTCCAGATCTTTAAACTTCAACCCTAATATTGTAAATAATCTTACATCAAATGTTCCGATTATAAAACATTATTGGGAAATCTTTAATGACGTAATTCAGCAAAAATATCGGTAGTGAAGAGCCGTTTAAGCGGTAAAAAAAACGTAAGGAAAATCTCAAAAACATCTAAAATTCATTAATCAGTCGCGGCAGCTGGTAATTCGTCGAAGAGTAATAAGTATGAGGTAAATCATTTTTCTTATGTTACAACTCAGTTTTATGGGAGTGGGGAAATTTTGATATATTTACCCTTCTTATATTTGAATATTACGCTAACTGTCTGTGCTGAAACATTAATACAGTGAAAAAAGACGTTATCGTGGTGTTTTAGATTCGATGTCTCATAGTATCCCCTCTCTGCATGTTTCAAACATTTTCCCTGAGACTATTAATCTCATATGGAAACTTCCAGTAGTCCTACATGGTCGCTTCTCGGAGTTGTGTCCACGGCGACAGCTAACTCGTTCCCACGAGAGCTACCAATCAAGGTGCGGGAGGCGACAACGCTACCCTCACGACCTAGGACTCATTGGTCATCGTTAGTTAGTTCGTAGTTGGAGTTTCGTCCCTTCCCATTAGAGAAGGAATAGCACCACGGGTAATTTTCCGGTTTGGAAATGTATGGAATGCTCCGAAATATTATTTATTTTGCAGTTTAATCGCAGTATCATTACAACCCGGAAATGAATACAGAATGATTTAGGTGAAGCAGGATAGTAGTGCGTAGTCTTATTGCTTTAATCTAAAGAGATGAGAATAGTCACTTTTAATGAGTAAAATTCTTGAAATATCTATCCCTGCCCAAAACATAATTAAGCAGTATCGTACTTAATCAAATTTAGAATCGAGGAATTTTAAATTTTAAAAATACGTTTTTACAGTTTCCGAGGTAAATATTACCAAAAACGTTTTGATGGGTTCAAAATATTGCGAAGAAAACTTATATTACAAAAAACATTAAAAAATATTAATTTCAATAATTTATTAAATCTCGTTCCAGCCATAGGACCAATTCATATAAACTTTAGCTCATTTTCTGATCGTGGATTGCTTTCGTATGCGATCGTTGAATACCACGCGTTTTTCATTTTAGTATAAGTATTATTTTATATATGCGCTTGATGAATCAAAAGCAACTTATTCCTTCTCTCTTCTGGACAACTGGTTTTAAACTATCAATGATTCGGGTGCATTTCATCCAATTAAGACGGGCGTTTCTCTTTCGAAACAGAGTGAATAATATTAGAGGATATAGAGATATCGTCCATAATAATATTATTAATGAATGAATAATATTAATGAATAATAATTAGATAAAATTGCTTGGCTACGTAACTTAAAGAAAGATATGGTTCGGAAAGCAAACGAAGAGATCTCTACGGGAATCTAAATTTAAAAACTGGTATAAAAACGAGTGAAATCAATCGAACACGCAGAAAAAACGGTGGAAGTAAGGAATTACAGAGTGAATCTCAGGTTGGATTATTATTATGTACATAGTATTACAAGTGCAGGACCTGTTGGCAGTGGTTAAAATTTATAAATACAATATAGAAATACAATTTACATTATCCACCATTATGAGAGGCACATATTATGAGAGACAAGTGATGCTTAGCGTTTCAGTTTTGTTTCATGTGAGACACGCATCAATAATATACGAAAATAACCATTCGTTAGATTGCTAACCAATGGTAATAATTGCTTATGGGAAAACACTTTGGGTAACACTCTTTCGGGTGAAACCGAGCTCTTCTATAGTAAAATTAACCTAGGGTAAAATTCCAAAGGAGCTTATTTCACCCTTGATCGTGAAATGAGTATCCCGTGCCATATCAATGTTCCACGTACGTACTGATACGAATTATATGGTGGGACCATAAGGTACCGGATCGACAGCTCCCAAAATAAGTGGACAAAAAATTCTTGGGTCTAAATGTTATTTCAGCACGGACCCGTTGCGACCCACTCAACGCCCTCCGGAGACCCGGAAGTTTTTTCCGCAGAAATAACGTCCGACTGGATCCATTATCGAGGAATTACCACGCTCCTCGCACGTTACACCTCACTTCCCAAAATACCATCCTACGCATGTAATGCCCCCGATCCATGAGCCCTGAATATTTCCCCCGCCGTTTTTTCCCTTTCCTAGGTAAAGGGGTGGCCCAGGGTCGAGGTTATTTTGCGCCTTAATCCATGTCGGCCCTATTATGTCCCCGGGTCCCCCGGTTAAGGATTTAAAAATCCAATGCCCTAGTCGAGGAGGGGCGACTTTTTGCATTATTTTTTTTCGCAGATTTTTTTTTCGAAAGCTCGATTCGGGATGAGTAGTTAGGGTGTCGGAGCAGGAGAGCGTTGGTTCGTAAGGGTGCTTGTATATCCGAACTCCCTTGGCTAAGTTTATTCCCACAGCGGAAAGGGGTGAGGATCTATTCGGAGGGAGAAAAGGTCGTCTTCGGATGAGGAAATCGCGTTGAAGGTCGTGAATCCTTTCATACGTACGGCTATATTTTATTTATAGTTCCACGGGGCTTCAGAGGATTTTTCCGACCTTTTTTTCATTTCTCCTTTAACGTATTTTTGAGATAATAATAAGAAAACGGCTCCTAGGACTTGTCAATATTATTTCATTCGATGGCAGACGATGGATTAATTTTTCTACAATGAAAAATATGCTTGCCATTGTGACTATTACAGCAATGGTCGCGGTTACTGTTGTTAGCAATATTGCTTCTCAGCATTTTCTTTCTAAACACACACATACATTTTCAACTAAACGTAACCAACGCATTGGGTTGTCTGTTTTTGAATTTAAATAAAAATATTATTCACGAAAATACCTTCCTAATTAATAGTATTATGAATAGCAAATAAACGATTTATTATTAGATTTCCAAGTTCCTGTGAGCAAACATTACCTTGCGAAATATGTTATACGAAATCAGAAGAAAATTACACCCGCAGATATAACGCAGCACACCAAGAGTTGACTCACAGTACACCAGTTTGGAATCACTGGTTCAAAGGAATCTTCATATGCAGCAGTACTGACCTGAGGAATGTTTTGTAAATCCATATTAGAACACTTATAAGAGCACAAGAACTTGTGTAAGTAATTTAAGTACTCTTCAGTAACAATTCCTTCCTCGGCAACGTAAATCAAGTAATACCTATAAGTAATCACCTATAACTCCAATCTCGTATAATCCAAAGATAGACTTAAGGTTGATTAAATGGAAATAAGAAATTTTAAATAATATCATGAGTGTTTCTGGGGTAAGGAAATGTAGCTGAAAATATTTATAAATATACTGCAGTATAAAAAGTGGACGAAATATCATAATGCCTTTTCCAGCGAATATTTAAATATCTTCGTCGTTTGAAAGCCTTTGAAGTTTGTAAGGCAGGTGTTTGAGAGATTGGTTTTATGAATGAATATATTAAGGACCTCCCTAATTACAGCTCTTCTTTAACCTCTTAAAGAAAATCTTGAAATTTATATTTGTCTTGTTTTTGTTTGCCTTCGGAGAATGCGGTTGATGTCTATTTCCACCTGAACACATATGTTCCTTCGAATATATCTGAAATCACTCAAAAGAGATAAATCGTAACTCTTAGGTGCAGTAAATGGCTAGAGAGATCCAGAACCTATACGCTGAATTAACAGAAAACCGTTATGAGTAACGAAACCGAGAATCGTGCTCAAAAGAAAACCCTAAAAAAGGGTAAGGACCGGGCAATATGAGAGAAAATGAGAAAGGGAAGACGATTCCAGTGGGTTGGAAGAGGATGTGTTTGGAGTAAAAAAAATGCGAGAGAAGGAAGAGTTAGAGGAAAAACTCGTGGGAATGGTCCCTGGACTGCAAATGGCACCCGAGAAAGGGGTGGATTCCACCAACATCCCTTTTTTTTCACGTCCGCTGCACTGCCACCGGACGGATGAAGGAATGGGCTGAAGAAAAGACAGGTGGAGCAGGAAAAAGGACCACGTTTGGGAAGAGAAGAAAGGTTTTGCTCAGGAAACGGTTCTTGTGTGTCATGGTCGAACGTATCTCGAACCGAAGTGAGAATCGCGAATAGAAGAAAAACGGTAATTCCATTTTAAATTCTGTAAATTTGAACAGTTACATATATCACCAAATTAATATATTTAAATATTAAAATAACATTGCAGAAAGAGTTAATACTGAAGGACAATCTCATAATACTCAAAATGAAAACATAACGTTACTTAATTCCTTAATCACAATATATATCATGATAGGATAAAGTGAAATAAATAATGGGTGCCTTACCGGTAGTATCAAAAAGTATTCGTTATTTTTTCAGAAAAAAAATTGTAAAATGAATAGGAGAATCAGTTAAAGAATACTGACAGCACATGCGTAACAAAATTGTAAGTAATGACTGTAGCTTCACTGAACTGAATATCGTTATAAGTTAAATATACTCGAATTCTTCATCTTCCTTCCAGGGTTAGGCTTTAATCCTGTTTCGGCATCACTTTACCATCTTAAACGTGGTCTTCCTACACTAATTTTACCTAATGGCTTATATTCCAAAGCTTGCTTTGGAAATCTTTCTCTAGGTATTCGCAATGCATGCTCTTTCCATCTGTTTTTGTATTCTATTAATCGCTCCGACATCGCCTGAACTCCTAGTTCCTCTCTTATAGATGAACTCCTTATTTTATCTACCAATATACATCCCTTAACTGCTTGAAGAAATTTCATTTCAGAGGACTCTATATGTTTTAATTCTTTTTTTTTGCTGTCCAACATTCTGATCCATACATCATAGTAGGGACTGCCATCACCTTGTAAAACTTAATTTAGATTTCTTTTCTTGTTTTACCTTTGAAGGTTCTTCTTATTGTCCCGCTTATCCTCTAGAAGATGTTAATTTTATTTGTGATGTCTTTATCATCTTCATAAGTTAGATCACATCCTAAATATTGAAAATGGGTTACCTGTTCGAGAACTTGGTTTTCAATTACAATTTTTGTTCTAACTGAATAGCTTCCTAAGAATGCCATCGTTTTCGTTCTAGCTGTCGAAATTTTCAGACTTTTAGAATTTAGAATTTAATAATCCGATTAGGGGGCGTAGATACAATATACACCAACTAGTTTTTCGCGTACGAGTAGAGGAAATGAGTTCTTCAAAATTTATTTTCCGCGGACACTGACAATAAGTATTGAGCATATTGATGGTGAATAGACAATACTGTAAATATTACCTATATGAATCTGATAGTGCATTGCTTGAAAAATAACATTTCGAGCAAGACTTAATAAAATAGAAGCATTTAATGCCATCAAAATCACGATTACATAAATTACAAAAAAATGAAAATTGATTATTATGGTTGAATTTTTAGAGAGAAGAAGAATGCTAAATCTGCATATTAGTCCAGTCAAATTATACATCCGACCTTGCAAAAGGTCGGGATTGGCTGATTGTTTTCATATCCTATTAGGACCTATACCAGTGGTATGTGACTGATTTTGCAGCTTCGAATTACCAGTGCGGGATGAGCAATGCTCAAAAAAATCAGTGAAATCTGTGTACTTTTTTCGATTTTGTTAAATATCGTCTAGAATATGCGTTTTACAGAAAATATTGTTCAAACATTTTTAAAAATCATTAAATTTCCTATAATTTAAGCGTAAATTTAACTCCATACACCGATAAATTTTTCAGAAAAAGCTCTTCGAAAATTGGAATTTTTTCCAAAAAGTTAAGAATATTCGTTTTGGTCAGGTTTTTTGGCAAATATCGGGAATATCACTTATACAAAGAGGGAGATTATGTTTTACAAATAAGTGCTATATTTGTTTAGCTTTAATTTCAGCTCTGAACGAGGACTGCATGCGCACAACAATGCTTCATAATGTGAATGAAGACCGATCACTTCTTCAGAGCAAACCAAATATACAGGAGAAGCAAACAAAATATAATATCCGGCGCAAGGCAATGACAGGTAGCCACGCGCCTCTAAATGATTAAAAATAGAGGAAAGGGTTGGAAAGGTCGAGAAAGGGTCTCTTAAGGGGACGAACGTGTGGCACAAAAGAGAATGGACGCGAAGGATGGGAAATAAAGAGGTTATGTAGTTGCGGGGACGGAGTGGAAGGCGGACAGATAAAAAGGGACATTTTGCGGTGGATGGGAGAAGGAAAGGGCGAGAGAAAGAATGCAAAAGGAAGAAGTTTAATGTCAAAGGGTCGTAAAGAGAGGTCACTTCAGGAGAATGGACTCAGGTGAGGGTTTGAATGGTCACCGCGATGCAGTCGTAAAAAAGGGGATGGTTTACAGGAAGTCATGGGCGAGGGAAAGAAAGGAGTGGGGAAGGCAGTTCATCCAAGAAAGGAGGGCGCTGGTTATAAATATATGCATACGAAAGGTTAGGCAGAAAGGTTTCTAACAAAGTGTGGCGAGAGGGTGAACAGAGGGCAGAGGAATTTGGCCTCGCACGTGGACGCCTGTTGTAGTATAATGGCGCACGCTCGCACCTCTTTGAGGCAAAGGAACGAGTAAACCAATGGTTAGTGATATACGTATTCTGGTCAATTATACACATTAATCTATCATTTTAATATACTAAAAAAATTCACACTCGCATATCGATTAAAAGAATTCAGACTACAATTAAGTTATGGATAATTGCCTGTGTATTTTAAAGACAAGGATCGTACTTTGTTCTATAAATTCTGATATAATTAAAATTATATCACTTTTAATGAAAAACGTCAAAAAAAAGACCTCTTTAACTTGCTAGTTATATCTGATATGATTCTAACTTTCAATTTCTTACGTTATACAAAATGGCAACATTCAAATTTTAAAAATTTTGTAGACATATCTCAAACTTTCCCTTCCTTTCAGGTTTAGGACAATATGTTTATGAACTCATCTACAACTAACATTTCAAATGACTTTGCCGCGATAAGTGCAATAGTTTTTATGATAGAGAAAGATAACGATTTGATTTTAATTATTGCTCTTCTTCTTATCCAAGGCAAATTACTAGGGCTACAAACTCATCAAATCCTTGCACCATCTAATTATAAGCATTCGTATTATGAAATATGATTTAAAGCAATGTTATTGATAGAATTCTACACAATGGATCAAGCTTCGAAGTATCACAAGTTGAATAGAATTAGTAGAGGTCATGTACGCTTCAGATACTTTCACAACTGAATTGGATACAATTTTCACAGAAGTTACTATGTAAATCTTGTAAAACCTAGTCTGGAAATCTTTCAAAATGATTTTGAAGATTTGAAAAGTAGAACTAAAAGTGATAATTAACAAAGAATATTCCCTAAGAAAACATTTTCTCATACACTTTTAAATCGGAGAATAAAAATCCATGCCAGATATCACGCCACTGCTTTAATCGATAATTGAATAACAAGTTCGTACCTAAAATCAAAATACATACATGAATGAACCAAGACATACGAGGACTTCAAAATCTTTACGAAGACAAAATGGGGCGCTGGCCACATTGGACTATCCCTATAGAAAAGAAAAAAGAAAGCATTTCCGCCTCCCCTTCCGACTTTCTTAACTGTATGAAGAGCTGTAGGAGACAAGGAACGGAATAGGGTGGGGGATATAATGGCATTCGTCACGGAGAGGCAGTAAAATTTTCCCCATTCCGAAAACATTGGCGAAGGAAAAGCATTCACGCCGGAACCATAAAGTCTCGGGCGGAAACTACCTGTAACACTGCCGACGCCCTCCGTACATCCACCATTCAATTACGCAAGCCATTGACTACCAGCAGAGGCAAACAGGAATACTCCCGGATCAAAAATCCACACCTCGGCGAAAACACGTGTGCGCGAATAAAATGGGGCATCGGACCGGGACCCAACCGAAACGAGAAAAGCGTTATTCCTTCACCAAAAATTATAATGCATTCCGTTCTGAATTTTGATTGTTATCACAAAACCTATGAATTATTACAGGTTTATTTTTTACATTTACTACTGTGGTATGCTTACGCAATTAGGCCACAAAAAAGAATCACTCCATATTGGCTCTGCGATTTGCACCGCTTAGATTTGCATTGGTGATATCTGAGCAATTTAAATAAAATAAGCGCTAATTCAAAGGTGTTATATTTGTTTTATTCTTTCCATGGTCAAGTAAAATGGAAGGAGAGTCGTAGGAGATGATTCGAATAGGAATTATATTTAAGCTCTTCCGAGGAAATTAAATATGTAAGTACTACCATGCGTGATATTTTGCTCTTTATTTTCACGTGAAGAGCCCATATTATGTCCATTGGGCATATTCTCTATTTTAGCTCGTTAAATCAAACAAAATAAGGCACGACTTCAATTCGATTATAATTCAAAATAAAATTTGATTTCAGAGTTAACTTCCAATTTCTCTCATTTTTATTCTTACTAAGTATATAAAAAGAATAACTGGTTTGAATAACTGGTTGCCTGATTTGCTATGGTTTCAAGGATCTGGAATACGATTTCAGTTGAAGAATTCCATTCGGGATGAATTTTTAAAAAATAATTCGAATATAGGACACGCATTCCTTTGAACGAAAGAATATTGAAAACTGAATTGTTTTCTTACTGATATACTTTATCAAAAAACCGGCGAAATTTAACCAACCCTAATTTAATTTTTTTGACGGCAGGACATTAAAAATTTCAGTTTTTTCTGAAGGTAATTTTTTTTTCCAAAACTTATGCAATTGAAAACAACCTTTCCTGATTTGATCTTCACCGAATCTCGATTCGAACATTAAAAAATCTACACATCATAAAGTAACTTTTGGAAGAGTATAATATTTTACTGATGTGGGGCGAAGATTTGGATATTTTATCGAACCGGAGAACCTAAAAGAGAAATATCACATGTCAATGCCTTGGAATCAAACCCAGAGGGCACCCTCTCCGCGTGTTTCGCTTTAGGGGCGCATCCGAAAGAAGAGGAATCAGAGATTCGGAGAAACAAAGGGAAAGCAGAGGGAGCGGCGGGGATGCGAAGAACGACTCTCGGGGGAAAATGCATTACGCTGATTGAATCGTCCATCGATCGATTGTTCGGGAAGTGAGAGAAATTTGCGCGACCGTTTTTCTCGGCTAGAGCTGCATTATCCGCGGCGATTGCATTTTTTCGGCCGCGGAAACAAAAATGAAGGCGACAAATTGGCGCGCGAGTATTTTTGCAAAATAATCGAGCCGCGAGAAATACTTCGATGAAATTCGCTGCGTTTCCGTTGTTTACGTGACCGAGGTGTTGGAAATTGAGCGAATAATTTTCGCGATATTTTACGATTTACGAGTTGCTCGTAAGTTTTAGACTTCTGAAGGAGTGGTTGGGCGATGGAGAAGATTATAAAAAATTAACCTTCTTTGTATACGTTCACTACTCTTCGGTGAACAAACAAGTGATAAATAATATCGAAAATAATTTAGGTTTACCAATCCGTAGGTGCTCTTTTCTATCTTTGGCATTTCATAAGATTTTACGTCAATGCCAAATAGTGTGTTATTTTTCATCAGAATTTCATAAAAAATAAAGTACGATGCATTAAAAAAATCTTCTCCTCTTCAAACAATAATATGTAATCTATTAGTTATACGCTGTAATATGATAGTTATTAAGTTATTATTTTGAGGTAAATATATGTTTTAAAGAAACAGCAACAGACGAGAAGCCAAATTGCAAATAGTTTCTTCCATTGTTCTGATAGAGATCCAAGTGTTGGTACTTGTGGTATTGTTAAAAGTACTTCGACAGCTTGGGTTATTTCACACATAGGTACCCACCGGGAACCGAACCTGGGACCGCTTTCAAAAAGCCAAACGCTCTCTAGGCTATCCAGGAGCCCTACATTCGATATGTATCAATAAATATTCGATTCTGTTCCATGAAATTGTAAGTGATAGTACGAAGTGGGCGTCTCAGAAAGCAACTAACTAAATCAAATTCTTTTTGTCGAGGGATAATGAACTTTATTAAAGCAAGTAGTAGATGCATAGTATGGATAACAACATCGACAGATAGCTAAATTATAAATGTATAATGATAAATGTATAATGATAAATGTATAATGATAAATGTATAATGATAAATGTTTAATTATAACAATAATTATACCAAGAGATACTAGTCAGAAAGAAGCAGATACCACCTCTATTACTATCAACCAGCATTCAATTCGTCGCAATGTGATCTACGCGTGACTGTCTCCATAGCTAAACAATACCTACCAGTGATACAATACGCATTGTATTTTCGTAGAACATCCGTATACCAACAAAAGAAAGGAATTCCTGAGATGAAAAATCCGCATAATGCGGCATGCCACCTCGTTCTCGCTATATATAATACACCGCTAATGCATATAAACGAGGATATGACCTTAAAAACTAAGCTCATGCTATACTTCCGTAGATAAAAAGAGCATCCTTTCAAGCAAGCCTATCATTGTGATGAGGAATAACACAGAGGGGAAGTAACATGTATGAGCTTCCACACGCAGGACAAAAATCTTCAGAAGAATAATACGTCAGCGAATATGTACAAAAAACAAGGAAAATCTACGCCAAGCTGCGACAAGACAAATTAAAGGCACGTTCCGAATGCATGCTAAATGAACTCGACAAGGACGAATGGCGTAGGCTTCCTGGATTTCGCTGCATCTTCAAATATCAAAGCCTTTGGCTCGGAAATAATAACTTTTATGTAGGCCTCGCAAGAATGGTATAAAGGGGTGCATGCCAAGTGGAAGGCTTTCGCATTTATTTCTACGTAATAATAAAGTACAGCGGCGTCGAATACGCGAAATCCAAAAAGGAGAGTTCCTCTGAAGAAATTTTGATATCAGATTTCTTTCACTAACCTTACGAATACGCTCATACGTCGAGCGAGTCGAACAAATATCGAGAAGAGAATAAATGGGTATCTAAGCTTGCTCGTCTACTAACGCAGATATTAAAATCTCGCTCAGCTAAATGAATTTCCGTTCCTCTCAGTTTTGATGGGGAATTATTAAATTGATTTATAGAAAATCTTTTATTTTGGATTAGCAATCAAACATCTAATACTTATTTGAAAGATATTCTCACGGAGAAATTGCTACATAATATACCTCTATATTCCTTACTGTCCACCGCCGACGAATATCGCTTAAGATGAGCAATGGCATCAAAGTAATATCGCATTGAAGTTGGTTTAACCGGTGATATTACAGCTCTGAGATGCCAGTATGAAAGATCACAACTAAAAATATTAGTCAAATCATGAACATGAGTCCTTGACCACGTGGAGTTACAACTGATTGAGCAAAGGAGGGATAAAAATATCAAAACATAAATTAAACACCAAATATACCGTAAATTGGTGTAGAGATAGGTTTTATTTAATTCATAAGATTTACTGGACAATTAAATCAATTGAATGCTTAATCACATAAAATCGACGGAGGCGGCGGTGATGTTGTGGAAATCCATTCTAATGAAGGTAGACAGATGTTCCCTTTCCCCTTTTTTCCAAACCTGTGGAAAAGTGAACATCTCTCTACCTTCATTCTTAATCATATAGTAATCCATAACAAAAATGATAATTTTGGAAAGGTACCTATAGCATATTTTCTTAAATGAGTCATTTTCACATACTAGTTGATTATAATCGACGAAAATTACTCTTAGTCTAGCTTAAACTTACAAATAAGGTAAAAATGCCATGTATTTTCAAATCGTTATTCACCCCTGTGAGGTCCAAAATTGCCATGGGTTCCAAAAATGTCCTATAATAACAGAAGTGTAGCATAAATTGATGATTAACTGAAAAAATAAACTTGAAATAAAACAATTTTTTCCACTATAGCACCACCAAAAGCAATATCAAAAGATGCTCATAGAAACAAGAGGTGATGCTTTCAAATTTTACAACAAATATTGGGCGACTAAAAATTAGACCGCAGCACATGCTGAAGTATTTGGCAAGTACCCACGTGCGCAGCTTTGAGGTAAGTATGCCGCGAAGTAGAACAAAAAGTGATGCCAGAAAGAGGAAGTTAGTTGTCAGAAAGTGGATAAAATATTCCTCTGGAAATACGAAAATAAGTCCGAGTTACGAAGGGAAATCCTTTTCCGAACTCCTCCTTCAACTCTTGAGGTTACCAATATTCACCAAAGAATACCATTCCGACAACCTCCGACATACGCGCATCGTCGGATCCTCCCCAAAATCCACCGGAGAACACCTACAAGAACCGAAAAATACGACCGTATATCGTCAACAGAATTAAGTGCGGCCGAATAAGCAGGAGGGATTCCGCCGAAGGACTCAGACCCGCGGAAGAATTATTTCCCCGTCGACGCGGGGGGAGATGGGGGGGGGGCGGGGTAGGTAGACGCAAATGCGATGAAAAACTCCCGGAATAAATAACGAGAATTGGAGAAATGATCGGAAAAGCATAGAGACGCCGGGTAACTTCGGGAGCACAAATCTCTCGACCTCTGGGATTTTCGAGAGGGTCGGAGGGCGGCGACCATTGAGACCGCCGAGGAGACGAAAAACCTATAAATAAATGAATATCGAGGCAAAGCCTAACGGAGCCATTAGCTGACAAGCCAAACACTGAAATACGCGGGAGTGGAAATTCTAAAATGGACATAAATCCTGACTCAGGCGAGCGAAATGGCGGTGAGTCAGGTTTCGGACAGGGCGGGAGTGGGAGCGGTTCGATGGGGGAGTATCGGGGGTGGGGATGAAAGGGGAGGGGGAGTGGCGTACGAGGGTAAATAAGGCGGAGTGCATCTGCAATGGGAAGGGGTGAGAAAGGCGGTGCGATACGAGGGTGGTTAGCCCGAAACAGAGGCAAGTGTACGTAGTCGGCATCAATGGAGACTGGGGAATGCGCGAGGTATAAAAGATCGGAAATGAAAAGGAGACGAAAGAGAGCGTATGAGAGAAGATAGATAGTCCCGACTACCATTTCGACGTCGCTCCTTTTCAGTGTGCGATGCCTCTGCGCAATACTCTAATTGCTATCGCTCTTTCCGCGGAGTACCGCTAGAAACAAATTCATTCTCCGCAAAACGATGTCGTCTTACCGCTTCGGGTGGCGTGGAGAGAATCCGCCGTTAGAGATGAGCATTAGACACCGAGAGGTATTGAAACATTCGAGCTCGACTTCCTTGCTTGAAACGCTATGTTAATCATCAGGCGTTCCATTAGCAATATTCAGCCGGAATAAATAGAGCTGTTTCACCCAGAGGAATATTAAAAAATCAGGGAACTGATAAGCGCATTAATTACTTAAATTCTTAAATCAGAGTTGAGTAACCCTCTGGCTTTTTCATACCTATTAATGTGCCTTTCCCTCTCTTTCCGAATTCTTCACAAATTTTATTCTAATTTGTACTTCATCGATGGGGCCGAAGAAAAAGGACAATAGAAAGAGCTTATTTGTAGAAACCGAATATCGATTCCATTATTATTTAACCAAGAATTCTAGAATTATTGTAAAAATTATGTATGAAACAAGATCTAATAATGCAGGATACTTCTTTGCACCCTGTAAAACTACGAATCTCTCAAAATATCCTCACAAAGTTCCTTAAAGTTAACTTCACAGCAAAGCCAATACTAATTAGTGAATATAGATTTTCAAAGCTGGAAACTTCAGTGAGAAATTAAAAATGTCACTATTGTAAATGCAACTTAACCAGCTTCAGATCTCACAAATAGAAGGGAATGAAACTCACAAAATTTGTTTTCGCATCGAGAGATTTGAAAGGACTTGAATGCTTATAGCCCGAATATTTTTCGTCATTACCATGTAGCCTCTTGAAGATACGTCGCAAGCAATGGCAGACGATAGCAAGAAATAACAACGCTACTTATAAATTGAATTTTAAAAGAAATCTTTAACTCTAATTTGGATTTCCCGAAAATTATACTGAAGCATTGGAAAAATCCTCTTGTGAGGAGATAAAATTTTCAGCAAAACTTAAATAAGGTGACCTTTCAGATGTAATCCTGACCTTTATGCTAATTCAATTTGATAATACAGTTCCAGTTTATGGATACGTTGTATGCACCGTCCTCCACCCCAGCCTCAAACCATCTAGCATTATAAATTCATTCGCTACACATTAACACGAAACAAGCCTTATTTGCGCAGCCTTTATGACAAAGCGCGAGAAAAACAAACGAGAAACCGGTCTCTCGTCACAATTTTAAAAATAATCTTCTCGGAGAGAGAGAGAGCGACAAAAGGAATTTGGGCCTCGAGAAAGAAACAAAAGCCGGGGGCGATAAAACAGAAGAAGACGACGAGGCGCATAAAGGAAGACGAAGGAGAAGAAAAAATAGGCCGAAGGGGAGAGGAGATAAAACCAACACCTTATCCCCCGTGTGCCTTCTCCATCTACGTACCTCCCTCCTTTATCCACGCACTCGCCACCTGGGTCCCTCAAGAGGTGAGGTCAACTGGGAAGACCTCTCAAGGCCCATTCCTCACCCCTTGCGCGTGGGGATATCCCTGAAAGACACCGCCCCCTATTCGCCTCCTACGTCCGCCTTCCTCGCCCTTATAACCTCGAATTTGTTCTGGCTGCCCTTATTTTTCCAACCCCATCTCTGAAGGAGGATCTTCCCATCTCTCCCAATTCTATTCCCGCGCATACATCCTTTTTTTCGTCCTTGCCCTCCGAAAATTGCGTTTGGGGCTGCATCACCTGCGACCCTTTCTGCGAGTTGAGTGTGACCCTCTCTCGCACCCTATTTTATTCTTTTTTCTTCCCATTTCTCGTCGAGGTACTTCCCATCTCGCGGGAGGGCGCGGGGGGACTTGGTCGTCTTTTCGTGTGGACGAATTTTCCTCTTTTTATCTCAAACTATTTGGAGGAGTTGTGGGTGAGGAAACGGTTCGGAAAATGGTGAAATTGTAGAGAATTCTGTGTTGTGTGGTGAGGTAACTTCTCGAAAGGCTACGAGAGTAATTACATTCATCAACTTGGAAAACGAAGCAGGAATAAAACTAAATAAAACAATGTGACTATAAATATCAAGATGCTATATAAGAAAGGTGCTGAATTGGAGGATCCCTTAATGGAATTGTGTCAGCTCCCAAGGGAGAATGCAGAAGTCCACGCGTGATAACGACTCGTTCAGTTTCTTCTTATTATATTGGGATAAATAGCTAGAGTCTAATATGTTAAGGGAAGGCATGGTACGGTAGATAGGCCAAAAATTACCAAATAGTAAATGGGTGGGAAATAACTTAACAAAATTCCACTATTTAAAAATTTTTAATATCTTCGACTGGTTTCGGACGTTAGTCCATTATCAAGCTTGACAAACTCTGTGCTTGATAATGGACTACCGTCCGAAACCGGTCGTAGATATTAAAATTTTTTAAACAGTGGAACTTGGTTAAATTATTTCCCACCCATTTACTAGGATGGAGTTCCACACAGTTAAAGCTACCCAGATTTATATCATTGCCAAATAATTGATTTTGTTTATTTCCTACGTTATTATGTGTGAAGATAAACTCGTTGACGCAATGATTTATTCTTTTTAAATGGCTGCGATACGTTCCGTGATCGAAAGAAATAGGCGAAATAAAAATAGATTTTATTACTCATATCAAGAGTAGAATTGGAACCCTTAATTCCCATCAAGCTATCCTCCTTTATTTATCAGAAAAACATGTAACGAAAGAAACCGGAAAATCAGTTGAACTCGAACCTATCATAATGAAACAATATACATCGTAAATAATATCAAATTAATATATTGTCAATTTTTATACCGAAAATCCATCCAATCGCCTTAATTTTTCAAGTATTACAAGAAGTAGGATAATCTTTGTCATTAATGATGAATTAAAATTCGTTTAATTGCTAATCGGACCAAAAATAAATAGTACGCGTCGTTAGGTTACACGGGTTTTGGAACATAAGGTTACAGATGTATATCTTCATGGAATCAAATAAAAGCCAGTTATTTTTCAAACTTTAAGGAGTACGAATTTCGTCAAATGCACCACCAAGTATTACTTCAGATAGGGTATTTAATTAACACTAGGAAAGAATTATTGACGGCTCTAATTATGATCAGGTGTGTACCAAGATAAAACAGAACCGAACAGCTGCTAGGTAGTGCAATGGCAGGAGAAGTAGGAGCCGCCTTGCAATTAAATTTCCGGGATCGAGTCCCTGGTCTCTTCAGACCTTCATAATCCGTTTTCCTTTCAAAAACCGAGAGAGGTTTCGTCTTCATTGAATAGATTATTCTCACTCAATTTATTCAAAGAAAAATGGCGCATTCTTTAGGAATAAAAATGAATGTGTGACAAAACCAAGCTTCTCGAATTTTTTCCCCTATTCCACCGACCAATATTTTAAAATCCAGAAAAGGCTTTTGTACAGCACAATGAATGGCCACAAAGCGATGTCCTATGTCAACTTAATAACCTTTCAGCTGGAGATACGCCACGCGCACTTTTTTCCGAAGGGTTATACCCCAAACTCAGTAGACCACATGCTACGTTCCCCATTTTGTTGTGGACGGCTTTCCAAAGCTGCGCGGGGTGCCACGGAACGACGCACGCTGGCGCTGTTGCATTATGGGACTGCGTCCGTCGCAACAGAAAGGCGAGGTGAACAAATGACCTCTACTTCATCAAATGGTAGAAGACAGAAGGTAGAAAAAATGAAAATTGGAACTAACGGAAGAATGAAGGATCGACACCAAAGGGTTTCAACTAAAGGGAACGAAGGATCTGTCAAAGCCAGGGCTGGCATCAGACTTTGTCGCTTTTCAGATTTCTGGCCATCACAGGCCACTCTTAAGACTCGTAGTAGCCAGAAAATCACTTCCCGGATCGTTAACAATTAATGGTGTCACGAGATACTTTTCAACTATTATTTCTGCCTTTTTGACGATCTATTAGCAACATGTAATACTAATTTTAATCTGATACGTACTGATACGAACTTTCATGCTTTTACGAAACTCTCCACACAGACTTCTTGCTGCAAGGTTTTGAATATTAATAATAATGTACGCTATTCTATTATCAAAGTGCCTTCCTCCCTTTAATGCGTGCCCTGAGACAGCTGCCTCACTTGGATAGTGTCGTTGGTCAAATTCAACTAAAAGTCACACTGAAGATGGTAGATGAATGTATAAACGTGTCAAATTCCAAGCGAAGTTCCAATACAAACACAAGCAATACGATAATATCATGAAAGAATCAGAGTACGATGCAGGGAGAATCAAAATAAAGTTTATTTAGAAAACTAGAAGAAGAAATGGTTTAGAGATGCAAAAGTGCAATTATTAGAAGGAAATAGGGGGAAAATAAACGCTGATGATGATGGGAATAAGGTTGACGATTTGATGGATGGAAACCAATCGAATGAAACTAGGAGTGTAGAATAGTACTGGATAGAGCAATTGGATAACTTTCCAGAGACAATCTCAGGATCCTCAAACCAGAGCTAATGTAAAACGAGATATTGCATGACAGTGCAACACGATAGAAATATGACCGAGTTAGATAAAAGCTGTTGAAATATGAATGAATAATGAACAAAGGCATATATTAATTAGACCTTTTAACATTCCTCCATTATATATCAATCACTAATTTTACGCAAATTTTTGCAAAAAATTCCACTTAAAGAAACTGCGATATATAGGAAATGAGACTAGTAGTCCATTTATTACTTTCTAACCGTCGTGAAAGAAGTCTCCAATGATGTTTTAATGAAATACACTTGATATTAAAAACACATATATGCTTCATTAATTTCAAAATCCTCGTTAAATACTGCCATCCATTGGATATTTTTCAGATACGCAGTATATTTCAGGATTATTAATCTACTCTCTAAATTCAGATAATTTAATCTACAATGCACGAAAAATTGCCAATCATTAGGAAATGTTTAACTTAATGTTCGTGAAATTGCTTCCTAAAATTGTTAATGAGAATTGAATTGAGAAGGTAAAACAAAAATGAGCATTCAATAAATAACTATTTCTACAGAAATCACGTATGTCTCTCTATTATTTTACAAAGAAATGTTACTCATACAGGTAAGGAAAACGATACGATAATGCACCGAAGGAAATACCCCATTAAAACAATTTGCCTGAATCAACCTTAATGGGAAGTTTACGCCCCGGGTGTCTCCATTAGGACTCATTGTATGCTAAGAATGCGGAGGTCGCATATAGGGTATATCTCGCGCGGTTCAAGAGATCTTCCGGCGAGGTCATCATAAAATGAATATGGCGCTGGACCCTTATGCTGATGGGCGGATAGGAAGTAAACGGGGCCAAAGGGTTCGGAGGAGACTACTAAAGGCCTCCTTATGCCCATTATCAAGGAAGACGGCCAAATTCATGAGGGGGAGAAGTTCTCAAGGAACAGGATTCTCGGAGACATTCCACGTAGTGGGATTTCTCTTCGATCCCCCGAAAATGTTTGCTTATAATGATGAAAGCTCTTCATATCATGAGAAACTAGGAGAGGATTCACATATTTATTCTAGCATCTTTTATGGGATGTAATATGAAAAATTATTTTCACGGAACCTCATGATGGTTTTAGTAATCTCGGCACTGAGTTTGACTTTTTTCAACAAAAAACACAATATCTAGTATTTTCGAAATTATTTCCTGATGTAGATTAGTCTTTCTAATTTGGACAAGTTGAGGATCATAAATTACGAAGTTTTATATAATGTTGGCACCGACAAGTTGGAGAATTAATAGAAAATATCAATGGAATCTGTAAGAGAGAAAAAATTTTGATTTATTATCTAATTCATCATTGGGGCTTTTGGATAAGGAAAAAGAATTTCCAAAATCTTTTCGAAACCAAAAATTCTTAAATAAAATGGGCTGTTACGTAATTAGTATATACGGATTATAATTTAATCTTATTCTTGAAGCTTTTATACCAAAGTACATGTTGATAACATTGACGATTGATATATAACCTCTACTACTAAGAAATGTGTCACCAATAACTGAAATGATTAAAATTAAAATTACAATTTCTTCAACAGTTTTACATGAGCCTGAGTTTGGCCTACAGGTCTTTTCGGTCGTCATTTAGTAATTGCTATCATAGATATTCCGTGAAGTTTCATTTTAGTAAGCATTTTAACCTCTCATCTCGCATGAAAATGCTGTGCAACAAAGAAATTTTATTTTAAATTACTTTTCTTCTGATATATGTTTAACTAGGTTCAAGGCTAGGTTGTAGATAACAAGAATTGATTTAGATTCCAAGATGCATACGAATAAACGACGTTCATCATAAACTTTCCCAACACCATGGTAACTATTCGAAACAAATCTAGGATGTCCCACACGGAGATTCTCGATAGCCCAATACAATTACGAAGAATGGTTATTCCTTAATGCGAGTTTGAATGATTTTTCCGTCCGAGACCTCTAAGTCCTACAAAACACAGGGTATCCCTTAATCCTATCCTTCCCCAAACGCACCTGCTCGAAATTCCTTCTTCCCGGACGCTAAGCTCCCGAGCCTAAGTACAATTATTTCCTTTGGAAACCACTACACAGTTTCTCGCCCTCCCCACTTGTGCAGTTGGTGTACCCAACTGAGACCACTGGAGGAAACGGAGGGAGCATGTGTTTGCATTTGTCACTTCGCCACTGTTTGTGGACAAGGATTCGCGAGCTTCTATTCTACATTCTTCCGTTACTCCCTCGTACCACTTCCAAGAACCACACCTTCATTTCATACTCGTTTCCTTATACCAGTCATTAACATTATGCTCATTTCCCAAAGTTTCCGATTTATTCTCGAGGATATCATTTATATGTTTATCACATTTCTGAACATATCATTCAGACTGAAACGTTGTAATTAATCGTGTTATTTAGTAATCACCGATATTTTTCTCTACGTTATTCTCTATGTAATTCTTTAGGCCATCATTTGTATCAACCATTCTGGGTATATTTTATGAAAAGTGATTTAGAATGCACACAGAAGTGTTTGGAAGAAATTAATGGAAATTTTCATTTAAAAATTAGAATAGAATGTTTATATGTCCTTCGAAATCCTATCCATATTTCTCTAAAATAGTCTTTCCTGTATTTAAAAATTAATTAATTTCCTTTTCCTCTCATTATAAACCATCTTATTACGAAAAAATTATTCTAAATCTCGTAAATGAAACACGCTTGTTTTTTGTTATTGATATTGGTCTCTTGACAAAATCTCTTATGATCCTTCATACTTATCTTGATACTTCATTATTACTGTGCTAATTCGTAGAAAACTTTTATTTAATGTAAAATACAATCAATTAAACTAAGCTGAAAATAAATACGATGGAATACAGCGGAATTTAGTAATTAAAATCAAGGGATGGTGTAGAAGTTGCTAGCACAGTTAGGCTTTCAATAAAGATAAATATGAGTAGTAATTATATAATATCTCAACTCTGTAACCTTGTATAAACCTATGTAGTTACATTCCCGTGAAAACGTAATCAAAAGTCGTCAAACTGGGTGGTATCAATTAAGATAATTGAACCGATAGCGGAGATTTCGCCATTTCCCCGAGCATAAAGTCGCTCTTTTTTCCCTTTTCCGCCCTCTCAAACTGCCCCATTCGTTCGGGAGAACAAACAAAGAAAACGAGCATAAAAATCCATTCTACGACGCATATCGGACGAGACGTAGGGAGACCAGCGGAGAGTGGGCGGGGAGGAGTCCTCGGGAGGCACTGCCCACATTCCCGCTCACATAAAAAGGAAGACATGCATTCTCTTAGCTCTCGTGGAATTGTGAACTGAATATAAACAACTCTTTCCACGAATAGCGCTAAGAGCCATTCTGCAGAGGGGAGGGAAAGACCAGATTTATGCGGACACTCGGCTATTCGGGCAAACTCCGACCAGAATTTTCGGATGAAACAAGATATCCGGGCTCATAGCATATTCAAAAGCGCCGCATAAGGCCCATGGTTTCCAGGATGGGGGGCGGAGGGGGGAGAATTTTTGCTTCGGGACGGTCCGGGAGTCGAGTTGGTATCGAGATTTAAGACGAGGAAAAATGGGAAGAACGGCAGATGAGGGTTTAGTCTAAATGCTAATGCGGAGGCTTTAAGCGGCGAATCTGTGGCAGTCATCGGGGAGCCAATGGGTCGACGCCGCATTGTTTGCCGGGATGCGAGTTTTATTTCGGGAAAGCATATGTAAGACGCAGAGGGGGGAGGGGAGTTTGGCTGGAATGACGACGAGAGAGTTTTTTCGTTTGATCCGCATGACTCTTACCCGAAGTGGCATTTTTATCGCGACATGCCGGGGATAAATGACAATGCATGAATTCGTGGGTTCTTTCGTATAGAAGAGGCCATATGGAGGAAAAATTAGCCGGAAAGCATCTGCAAGAAGGCGATGTAAACTAGTGACCCTTTCTTCTTTTTCCGAAAAATGTCAAAGGTTTCTAGTTTGAACTAAGCTAAAATTTACTCTCGTGAAAAAAATTGTTTCCGAGATAAAATTGTGTTCTCGCGGTTAAATTGTCAAAGTCTAAAAAATCTCAGGCATGCTTTTTCGGCTGAACCTAAGAACTCGTAGAATTGAGAGGAAATATTGCTGATCTGCGAATCCCCAATAGCTGATCAGATGAAATAATGTAGCTGGAACTCTTCTGAAAATGTTTACTGTTAATTTTATTGATAACCGATAAAATATGTAAATAAATTAACCATGAGTCATGCAAAATATCAGCAGCATCAACTTAATTAGAAAGTAATTAATGAATATAAATACGTAAAATGATAATAAGAAACTCATATGTGCAAACTATCATAAATATCCCGAATAACGAGACAAACAAATACATAAATGCTCTACGTCTTTATCTACGTACACATACTGAAAGCCATCTTCCATCTTTCGGCACCTGACAGGAAGTGATACGATACTCCACGATACAATGGCTCTACTTACCTAATCGAGTACTTTTGAGCATAATTCGCGGAAAAATTAATTCTTTGAATCCCTCATCTTCCTCACAGTATTAGAAGGACCTAGTGCCAGGGAAGGAACCTAATGTGGCATGCATCCTCTGAGAAATACTTTACCTGATTTAAGAAATAAATTAAGCCTTTTTAAATTTTCTGTCTTCTTAATATTCCTGTCCTGTGTCCGAAGCATATGAGTAAGCCTCTGTTTTGTTGTAGCATATTCATATACTTATTAGTCATAATATTCGTATCAATTCAAGCAAATAGTATCAATGCACGTGGTGAATACTTAGAAAAGAGTTCAAAAATATGTAAATTTTAAACATGGGACCAACTGGCTCATTTTTGTGAAATTAACTAAATCCCATATAACAAAGGGATCAGCAAAAAAGACGATGGCTTACAAAAACGAACGTTTACTATTCAAGCACGCTATTGAGAAGATCTCCCAGACCATCGGAAAGCCTTTAAAATACCTCTTTCCCCAATCTACGTACTCTCATCTTTTGTATACAGACTAATCCCCACCGTCCCTTAGTTTTTAGAAGATTCGGAGGGAGGAAAGACAATACGGAAAGTACCTCTAGAGGAGGGAAAGAGAGGATCTCCTGAAATAAAGAGTACCGATGAGGAAGAAAAAGGGAAAAGTAGAAGATAAAAGAGAGGATGAATCGGGATTCCTAAAGGGGGATGATAGGAGTGAGTTTTAAAAGGAAGCTTTGACTCCCATCCATTCCTATCCCCTCTCGGAACCACCCACTACTTTTCTCCCCCTTTAAACCAGTAGCCAACTTCCCAGGACCTAAAACCCTTCGGCCCCGCACACACTGCCATTCCCAATTTTTTCGGCCCCTCCGCCCCCGATTACCACCTCCCCAAATTCTCTATAAGCTCGGAAAAGGACCCAAAATCTCTCCGCCCCCGACAGCGGTCCCATTCCGTCCCGGCGGCATCCCGCCCCATGTACCTCCATCTACCCCTCCCCTCGCCTCTCCCTGACCAAACAATGTGAGCGGAGGACACGATAAATCTGGTACGAGGAAACACTGTGGGTCCCTCCTACTCCACCGCAGAAATATCTCCCTTTCTTTATTTTTCGGGAACCATCCAACTGTCTCGCCTCATGCACGAATTGCAGGAGATGGCTAATCGCGATTTTGTTTGTTATTCGCCACTCCCCCTAATTCAATAAACTAAGTCATAGAGAAAAACTCAAACAGGGTCAACTTTTTAGGTAGATTGCAGAGCAGTTAGCACTAACATGGATTATAATTAAATACATAAATGAACAATCAAAGAGGGTTAACTCCTTCAGTTGATTGCGGAGAAGTTAGCACTGCGGTGGAATATAATTAAATAAATAAACATCCAGGGGTAGTGACAAGGAATGTCACAGCTAGAGGGGTGACGTAAAATTGAACTGTTTTGTTTTGCCCGTCATAAACCCTGTCGAAATTATTTGAATAGGATAGTGAGTAAAATGCTTCTACCTTTCAAAACGCTGTATGGGATATCAAATGCATAAAATATTTACGCGGATATGAATGACTTCTAAAATTCTTATAGTTTATATTTTTGCTCCTAGAATCATTTCAAATGTCAATGCAAACACATTTAGAAAAATATATTTCTTAAACTATCGGATTCTCTTATGCAAATTCCTTGATATATTCCAGTTAAACCAAAATTTAGCACAAGGAAATAAAGAGTTACGGAAGAGTACATTTCTACTAATGACTCATAGTCAATTGTTTTATGTACTACAGTGATAAATTATGTTATAAATTAGCAGATATCGCTTTACGTAAACCTAAATATCTACATGAAGTCTGTTTGCGGGTCATAAAAAAAGAAAACGTGGAATATTATTATATTAAAACTAACGAGTAATTAGATAAAGATACTAAAAATTGATTCTTAATTAGGCGTTGGCAAAAAATTCTACAAAAAGTGTGAGGTTTCTAATATACCCTTCAATTAAATTTCGTTGACCATGAAGCAGAGTCATTCGTGTTTTTCCGGCAGCATTACGCAATGGTCTTTTACGACGTTCTGTAACGGGGTGTTCAATTTTTAACTGTCTTGATAACGGTCCACGAAACGGCCCTTACTGGCTACATATTTTAAGCTTTCTTCTTATTTTTTTCTCTCCTCTGGACCTAAGATCCTCCCTTAATCTTTCTATTATTTCGGCGAATGAAATCGCTCCATCTCTATTTATGGAAATATTAAACTTCCAAGCAGTTCCTCGTTCCTTTAAGAGAATTACGTCTATGTTTATGCCTTTGGGAACTCCGTCCATCCGTTTCCGCGAGGGTCTTAGGAATTACGGTTATGACCAAGTGCTACTAACGCAGTTATCATCGGCTAGGCGAGAGGAAGCTCCTAATGAACAAGTGGACGGACTGGCACTTAATTAGAGTGCCTAAGAAATTTACGGACAACTAATGACCTTGCATCTTCAAAGCACGGTGAGCAATTATCGCACATCAGTTGACATACGATACGTGGAGAATCTTCCAAGGAAAACAGAAGTAGATGCTTAGCCAAACTGACGTTTTACTGCTGCTGAAATAAGTTAATAACCTCACTATTTAAATTTTCAGTATTTAAATTAGGAGGCTAAATCGATAAATACTTATCCTTTCAGTGGCTGGGAAGGTGATGGGATACTTTTCAACGATATAGGGAATCAGTAGCTTTTATAAAATAATAATAAAAAGATGTCCGTGGTATTAATAATTGGGTATCAAGAGACTCTTATCTTTATATTTGTGATCGATACCTTATTTTAAGAAAAATCAATATTTTTGGCTTACAAATTTCGGACTGAATGACGTTGGATAACTTAATTTTAATTTGACTAACACGTCTAAGATTTAACTCGTAGATACTTCCAGCTGTTCCACTGAAGACGAGAGTCAAATGAGTTACTATTATAAAATACACTTCGAAGAACTAATTACATCCTATATTCCATACAGTAATTTTTATATGGGAGTTTAAACACAGGAGTACTAAACTAATACTATAAACTTTAGTTAGTGTAATCTATATACTTTGGTCAAGCCCAAGAAAAAGCAATAACTGACTTTCGTCAGCAGGAAAAAAATAGTAACATTTCATTCATGAAAAATACCAGTAAAGTTGCAGTTGGATATATTTAAAATTTTAATATGTTTTATCTATTCTAGAAGGACCATTAGTAATAACTGTATTTTATTTACAATCTCCATTTATTTATGGAGTTTTTCGGACTAACTCGACTTTGAACGTCCAATTACATGTACCGAAACATTAGATCGACAACTGAGAATAAAAACTACGCCTGGAGCACAATATTAGCTACACGTTTATCGAATTGGCTTCTGAATTCCTCGAGTAAAAAAAATACGAATAAAAAAGCGTATTCCATCACTCGAGCGTGAACCCAGATGTATGGAAATAAATTATCAATCGATGAATTGCATTCTTCCTCCTCTTTCTTGTCCCCACGTCTCGCATCCCAGCTTCCGAAAGACATCCCCACTTCCTCTCCTTCGTGAGGCCATTCCCAGTCTCCCTTCCGGAAATCGCATCATTTCACGAAGCCCAATTCCTCCCCATCTGCACCACGTCCATTCTTCTCCTTCCATCCCTTTCTTTCCACCCCTGCGACATCACTTGACCCCTAACAGAGGAAAGAGCGGACGAGATCGGAATGTCCAAAAGGGATGGAGGAATGGTCGTACGCGGGATACGTCCTAAGCATTCGATGTGTTATGAATGCTAAGGTGGAACATCTCTGTTGATCAGAATGTTTTGACGATCTGAAATACGTACGGGCTTTTTAAAAATTTCGGAAGGAATTTTAAGTCGTGAATTTCAAAGTCCAAGGAGAGTTACGTTCATGCTAATGTGTTGTCTCTGATTATAAGAAGTCCAGAAAAACATTTATGGAAAAATTAAAACTCTGACATCGTTACAACATACATAAAATATTACATGTAGGTTTAAAAAAGAATTAGTGGAGCGATCTTACGAAGCCATTCAAAAACTATCCTCGGCAGAGGTTAAGAACCTGCAACTCTCTGTTATTTGTAACTGTATTGAAGAATATACAATCCATCAATTGCATCGAACAGAAGAAAATTATTAGTCACATTCCGCCGTTGATGTAGTACATACTTTCACCAACATTTTCGGAAATTTGGTGAGTATCTTTCGGAATAGTGAAGTTATGCAACACGCAACGTTGAACCCCTCACAGTCGGCCAAATGTATTCACAGAAACATAAATGAAGATCACTCATTAAAACATTTCTTATACCATTAAATTTCTCAGTTTTCATTAAAGCGTGAAATAAAAATTTCGCTAATAAAACATAGCTATCTAATTTCAAATATTAAAAATAAAATACTTAAAATGGAATACGTCGTACTAGGAAATGCATACATGGAATATCGATACAGCCGATCAAGCGAATGCACGTAACTCAGAGAAATCTATTATCTTTAGTTTAAACAGATAATAATTTGGATTTTGAGATAATTCAAAAATAAAATTATATCAGCCATCATTCATTCCGTGGTTGTTCGTTCAGGCATTCGTGGAGTTGAATTGGAATATTGAGTACAATATTAGTGTTCAACTATTCAATTGAAGATTCACTCAATATTCGTCTCTAAACACTCACGGTTGACGACCTTCTTATGTCACCTCGCGAATGCCTGCGTGCTGATACCACGCGAGGGGAAGCTCGCCAACCGTGAGGTGAAGGGGGTTGAGAGGGGTGAGAAGTGAACATTCTCTAGAGCGAGCAATCAGCTGACAGAGAGGCGCGAGACCGGACTTCAGCTGAGACAGCCACGAGGCAGTGAGTTGAAAGCTTGGCAGCCAGCAGCACCACAGCACTGTCAACCACATCATCATCAGTGGCATCAGCATGAGTGGAGCATCATCAACCACATCGGCATCGAGCCACCACGTCAGGACAACCAAGTCCGAAATTTCATTTTTTTATTTAAGTTAATGTGTATTCTAGGTTTAGTAAATTGTTTAAGTGAAAAGGCATGTCTATATTATTGAATTTCTCTTCCTTGAAGAGATAGTGTGGGAAAGGTCAACTCCTGCACAATCAGTATCTTTAGCGAGGACAGTTACAAACTTAAATATTTTAGAGAAATCAAAGTCCTATTTTACGTAAATTGATAACCCCTCACAGACGTAATTCTTAAACTATCCATTTACTTCCAGGGCAATGAGATTAAAAGCACATTTAGTTAATCAATAAATGAATCATATATCATGTTTTTGTTGACTGATCGAAAAAAATCAATCCGAAAAAAATGTCTACTCCCTAAAACCGGAAAACAATATTCACCTTTTTCTTTGATTACCGAATTCTAAGCTTGATTGAATGCGTTCCTTCAATTCATTGCTTAATTTTTTAATGTAATCTAATATTATCTTTTCAATAATCACTGAAAATTATTGTGTACTCATTGCTTTTTTTCCGAGGAAGAGAGAGAGTTAACAAGAAAAAGTTGAGTTTAGTGAAAAGGAAATACAGACGCCATTGAGGCAAAAGAATAAAGAGGGAGCTGAATGGTAGGGGAAGAACTGCGGACATGGCAAGTCGTTCGGTTCACTTCACCAGCAGATGACCAATTGGGACTGCGGAAGATAAAAGCGAAGAATACGAGGAGAGTTTGGTGGGCATAAAAAAAGCTAAGGTCCAATTTCCATTGCTCTTGGATTTCCGAGGCAATCTGCCAAAAACTTCTTCCCCTTCTTTTGTAAAGGCCTTTGTCCAACTTCCTCCTTTTTTAAGGCAAACAATAAAGCTAACTCTGGCGATCGGGACGTGAGTGAAATACGCGACAATTAATAAGACCGAGAACGGCTCGGAAAGTGCGCGGTAATTATCTGCAAATGCGATGAGGATCAATGGATTATCGGAGAGATGGCTTTCCGAGAAAATGAAGTCTGTTTCCGATTCCGTCGTATTATTCGAATTGATACTGGAAGCGAAGAAAAAGTTGGAACGGTCCATATAAAGGGACAAAACACGTTTTAGAGTTTCGGTAAGGTTCGTATTCATTGCGGAACTGTCGTTGTCTTAAAAACATGAACGAACTTGGATGGATTGAAAATGGTACTTATTTCTACAGTAAATCTGTACTTTTAATAAAAATTGTAACCTTTCTCGTTGTAAATTGTCAATCGATATCATTTGGAACTTCTGCGTGCATCAGCATACTTCAAAATTTTTATCAAATCGCTGTCATAAGAAATCAATTCCAGTGATTCGCTGTCATAATATTACCCATAGGAAGGAGTTCATAAGAAAACATCCAAAAATTTCATTATTATGATTTTAAAGAAAAATCTAACAAAATCAACAGAAAAATTTCTTAGGATTGACTGATATTTAGTTTTATATTTTAAATCGGTTATGAAAAAACTGCACCAAATATCTCTCGATTTAATTCGTTGTAACCGTTAAATAAAGATTCTAACCGGAAGGTTTATTGCCGCTTAAATCGTAGCTGCCTTTCCATGAAATTAGATTAAAACATGAAATCATAAATGTTGAAAGATAAATCAAGTGAATGTTTCTCCAACTGTGGAAAGGAAACATCGTAAAATATTCATGTAAAACGCTCAGAGCTGTAATAACTCTATTCATCATTAATATTTCCTTAAAAATCAGAAGTACATAAGACTTTTTTATTTCAAACGAATTATTAAATGATTTCATGTCTAATTCTTACATTTTACCTAGATATTGCTGCAAATTAAAGAATACGTTGTAAACATGTACACCATAAAAAATTAATATAAAAAAGAACTTCAAGATGAAATTTCACTTAGCACAAGGAAGTGTGCGCTTTAAACCCAAAGGAGTCAAAAATTAATATATTAATCATTACGGAATGCAGTACCATAATCATCAAATTCGTTCGTAGTTCCTTAAAACAGAAGCAGTACATGTATAAAATATTCCATTTTTTTCTTGGACTAATAAATATATGATTAAATGTTTAATTCTAGTATTTTTTGCACAAGTTAATGTCGTTAATTTGCGGAAAATATCAATAATATGAATAATATAAAACTTCAATAAGCATTTGTGTTACCATTTTCGGATAAAGGAGATCCCAAAAGGCGTAAGAACAAAAGTCCGGATATAGCCAATTTCTACGGTACAGAATAATAATATTTTCCCCAATTTTTACTATCATTCTCTTTTGTTAAAAAAGCTTGCGACACTAAAAGAGCCACGTTTTTAAGCGTAAACCCTCCGAATAACCGCTCCCATAATTACGATAATGCTCGGGACTCCATCCAAAGGGATGACTCAGGACTAAAAACCGTCTAGTTAAGTGGGGAGTTTTGGTGGGGATAAAGGAAAATAGCGCCCGAATACGAGAAATTGACAAAGGCGAAGTATTTCTAAGGATAGGAAAAGAGCCAGGATGGAGGATAAAAAAATCTTGGAGAAAGATCAATGATGCGAATGTTCGACGCAGTCCACAACCCCTGACTCAGCATGTCCCAACCCCTTGGTCAGATTCCACGCCCCTCTCCAGTCCATCCCCTAACCCTCTCCCAAAAAAATGAACCCTTTTCCCTCATTCTCCTCTCCATGCCTCGCTTCTTAGGGACCGATCGCACACACACACAGTCCCGAAAAAATTCCGGACGTTCCAGTTCTTTTGGCGGAGAGGTGGGCGAAGGAAAAGAAGAAAGGAAAAAACATGATTAATGTCCTTCGTGGGGGTAGGGAATGGGATCAAGAAGGAAGGGGAAGGTTAGATAGAGGGCTGCGTGATGGCATGGGATGCAGATGAGAGGAGGAAGCGAATAAGAAAGAGAGGAAATGGGAGATAAAGGTGGATGATGGGGAGGAAAGAGCGTGAGAGGGATTTTCCCCGAAAGAAATAACGGAGCGGAGGAAAGAAGTGATGCGTTTTGAGATGGAGGAAATGAGTATTATGGCGGATGAAAATTCTTTATGGAGGGATTCCGAAGGAATTCTGCTGTCTTTGCGGAGGATGTGGAGGTGATTTTGTAAATAAAAACGAACCTTAGAAGATGAACGTAGTATATATACGAATTTTGGACTTTTCCTCGTATTTCTGATCATAACCTTAAATCGATAAAATTGTTATTATTAAAGGATTTATAAAATTAAAAGATTCAAAAACTGCGAGATAATGATAGTGCAAGAGTTTCCTCTGTCAAAATCTCTTTCCTAATCCGTTCTTAAATTAATAAAATGGCATTTGATAGAAAACACGATCATGGAAAAGTTCCACCATACATCGCTAGACGTCATTAATTAATAATAAGGCAGTTTCAGGAAAAAATATTATATTTTTTACCCAGGGGGAGCTAGCTTAAACATTAGTGACTTATTTTAATTCTTTTAGAGTAGTTTTGGAATGATAACTTAGTATTTTTTTATTCAAAGCGATTAAGAAGAGGTCGAAATTTTTTAAACAAAGTCATATGAAATTGTTTGCTATATCAATTCAAATTAAAAAGTATCTCCTACAGTCAGAAGATTAAGCATGGTATATATGAGCCAAGGATAGGAAAAGGGAGGGAAAAGCTGGTAAATAACTTTTTCCAACCTCTAAAAACCCATTCAATATCTTTAATACAAAATTGGGCGTAACATTTACAAAACTAACTTAAAATGTTTTGAGGAATGAATGCAAAGTTGTCCCTGGGTTGAAATGAGTCCCCTACCGAAAAGATCGTATGAATTTTTCAGAAAAGTATTCTAGGCATTATTCTTTAGCGTTTGTTCGTTTTTGATACATTTTTTATGTATTATATAATTTCTAAGAATTGGGAATACTTATACTCTACTGAGGGATCAATTTTAGAGTTATGCTGCCACCGTCCATGAGCAAACAGTATTAAAAACACTAACACAAGTTCTGAGAATGAGAAAATTAGCGAAAGATTCCACTACAAGAATTTCCTTATTTCCATTTTCCTCCTAACTTCTACAACTATTTTCTACAGCACAAAGATTGTAATAAAACATTACCAATTTAACTAAAGAAATGATTTTTACTGCAGCCAAATAAACACATCAAGCTACAAAGGCGTAAAACTAACGATGCATTCCGTCCCAAAATTGTGCACCGGGAAACTCCCGAAATTAAAAATGCCCAGTCGTTCACTCAAATTCGCTATATACGCAGAAATCTAATTTTGATTTCCATTCGGACACAATGCAGAGTTGGAAAACATTTCTCAGGCCTCAAACAAACGTCGATAGGAGGAGTGGGCGGAGAGGGGAATGAATTGAGCGAAGGAGTAATGGCGGGACAATTTGATTTAGGAGAAAAAGGCGGTTGGCACCTAATGGACCGCCGTGGACGCTGGGCGGGGAAGTAAGCGGAGCGAAGGAAAAGAACAGCGGTGGAGGGAAAAATGTAAAAAGGGCAAATGGCTGCAATCCGTTCTCTTTCATTTGTCCTCCACTAGGCGGAGTGAGCTATGCTTGCGCTCCGTCAGGAGAGAGCAGGAAGGAAGAGGAAAGAAACGCCTAAGTCCATCGAAGATAGAGGTAAATCTATGAGGCTTGAATTATAATCAATGGCAGCCTTTTTCTCCGATTACATCGTATATTAAATAGATACTGAAATATAAAAATATTATTTATTTTATAATTAATTGAGAAAAGATTATTAAAGTAAACTACAACAATAAAGGGTGGGAAGATTGATATACCAAATTTATGAACCCTAAACTTTTATACTTCTTTTTCATTAAATAGCTACACATTTGACACCAAATGTTTACCAAGTTTTGAGGTTAAAATATTCCTCATCTAACGGAAATAATGAGTAATAAACACATGTTTTAGCGAAGAATTTTAGCCGAGCTATTTAAAATATTATTACTAGTTTATCAATTCAAAAAATTTCCGGTATGTCTTTGACATCAAAGAGTTGGCAGATGGTCAATAAATTTAAACGTGTTTTAAAGCCTTGAATTACTAATAAATACAACAATACATATGTGAAATTTTCGTATATTTAATGTTACTTCTAGAAATATATTAGCACATGGCAGATAAAGTAATTTAATTTCTAAGAGATGTCTTACTATTTAAAAACTAGCAGTTTTGTAAAGAAGAGTGTCATTTTTAGGATACATGAGTGTTCTACCTTTCCTTAGGTTAATGCGTGTCTAAATTTAAGAATCCTTATTCAACTTCATCTTGTTCATTTCCAGATAATTTACCCACCCCTTCTGTCAACCAACAATTCCACGATAGCTATTAACACATGTATAAAAGACCTTTACATTGAAATAAGAAAGGCGCTTAAAAATATTCATATAAAAGCAAAAATATAGCTAAATCATTCTTATAAATTTATATAAATTGTTTTTTAAATTAATCATCGTTGCAGCAATTGAATTATTTTTGTTTATCCCACGGGAGTAATATTCTTGTACAATGAATAATTCGCCAAAATTTACAATTAATATCATGTTTTTGATTATTTCAATTTGAAATTCAAATATAAATATCACTCTTTAATTTAGACATTTTTTGATGCATTCTAAAACTTTTCAAGCTGCGCAATGATTACAGTTGTAAGAAATAGAAGAGTTTGGAAATTCCCATTGCAAAGCAAATCCTCGAACGAATTCGTAAAAAATCTTTTCCGACGGGACTTCGTAAAAACGCGACTAAAAAGCGGTGCCCTAAAAATGCACCTATCATCGTCGACTAGATATACTCTCCAAATCTCATCCATTGATGTCCGACTTAAAAAATGATGAATGAACTGTGAGAGCGAGCCATAAAAACTTTCTGAACGACTAAGGAAAAAAAGGAGTGTCGTCATCCTTGGTCTTACTTACGTGGCTCATTCTCTCTTCTTTTTAGTGACTCAAAATGGTTTTTAAGGTTGATAAAACTCCGCATATTACAGCATGGAAATGGTAGAATCGATGGCGGCGTTAAACTCGATCGGTAGTGAAAACAAACCTCTAATGTTCCAATATCCGGGATTTCCTTGTTTTGGAATATACTATGTGAATATTCTGTAGAAATGCTGACCTAACAATAATAGCACTTAGCGTAACGTTAGGCAGTAAACAGAAAATTAAAAATATATATATAAATTATATTTAACGGCCCTAATTGCACACTAGCTTTTTTAATTTGAGCAAATATAACTCTTCGAACCATGTTATTAATTTCTGCGAAAATGTTATGCCTTGTATTGTCATCAGAAAATATAGAAATAAATGAAATAATGCCGCGCCTAGCAAAGATAATTAGCAACAACATCATAATATTAGGTTGAAAACCTTTATACCCGTCATGCAATTTCTCGAAATTAGCCAAATTTAAAGATGCGCCTGGTCCGCTTAAAGTATACATTTTAGTTTTTCTAATAAGCGTGAATGGGTAGTAGATATTTAACTTTGGACAGCTTTTTATGCTTTGCGTACGTGTGTATAATTCCCTGAAAAATATTATAAAGGAAAAACGGAATTATAGGAATTTTCCTGGGTGCACGCCCTTATGTGCAAAGTCACCTTTACCCTTTCCTTAAATATTATAAAGCCAAGTCCAAGAAACATAAAAATCACCGTCCATCTACGATTACTAGTAAAATAATTTGTATTGCAATAATTGACTTGAATTTTTATTAAAAATATGTTAAGTAAATCAAGAAAGAGGATATATATTTATATTGAACTTTTCTATTTTGACTAATTCAGAAGGACCATTCAATAGAAATGCATTTTATTTACATATAAATATTAATTGTTTCGAGCTCTTAATGGGTTTCAAAACTAGCACCACAATCTACACCCGCAAGAGCGTGAATATTTTATTTATAGAAGAGAAAATAAAATATAGAGAACGCAATGAAAAAGTAAGACTTGCGTGATAGTAGCTATTTAAATAATCCTAAGGAAAATGGAATGCCGAGCTATTAGAGAAATACCATTGCAAATACAAAGAAAGCCATGAGAAAATTATCTCACAAAAGACGAAGCGGCTAAGGCACCGGTTCCCCGATTACAGTTCTCGTAATTACGGTAACCTCCTGACTTAATGCGCCGTCCAGTTCAGCGGACATTAAAGGAAAAATTCCAATCGTCTCGGTCCCCTTTGCATCCACCGAAAGGAATAAGAAAGAGACGTCGCTGGGAATAAAAAGAAGCGAGTGAGTTGTGCGGAGGGCAGAAGTGGGAGGGGCATTACTAATGGTAGAGGAACCTGAAAGAGACAAAAACATATTGGTTATCGAGAGAGCCGTGCAGATTTCTCAGAGGGTAAGAAAATAGGGGTGGACATGTGGGGAGAGTGAGATGGATTGCCTCGAGGAAACTCGACACAGGAATTGAAGTACGGCCGACTCTCTGGGAACCGAGGAATCAAACGATAAAAAATGGGGTTCGCGTATCGACCATTTTGGGAATCTATCACATTCATAATGGCAATATGTCGCGGGAGAAGCATACCAACTCCTAGGGAGGTTTCCACATCGAAGTCCCCCGCTAAGAGTCTCGCTGTCACGAGGCAATAATTTGGTTTCAAAACATGAACTTAATGTGTTTCCAGAAGCTTGAAATAAGGTCCTTACTTAGCACGCGCGGCTAGTATATGGCGAGCGGCGACACTAAGTGCGGCGTAAGAATGAATACAAATGAAGCCGTCAAAGAGGAAAGGGCATCCCCTTCGTATACAATTGTTCTGTTAGCTCGTCATGCATTGTATAACTATTAGATGGAAATAAAAATACAGCATAATTTATAAAAAGATTATATGCCATGATAAACTTGTTGAACTTTTAGCCATAAAGTCACTTCATTTTACAACTGCTAGAGCGTCTTGCGACTTCGATGATCATGGTTGCGTTATTTGACACAACTAGAGTACTAATAAAGGGTTTGGAACACATCTTTGATTTCATGAATATTATTTCTTATTGAAAATGGCAGAAAAAAGGATCAAGGTTTTAGAATACTTCAAAATACAATCTCTTGGTCAATTTTGTAAAAGTGTGTCGTTCTTCAAAGTGCTTGGAGTATCTCATTTAAAATACCGGAATAATGAACTACATTTGAACCTTTCATTCTTTCAACCATATAACAACTAAAAACGAATTTCCAAATATGGAGCATAAAAAGTAACGATATCAGCTGTACACATTAGAAATGGCAAGGCAGTAAATCCCTTAAAAAAGAAAAACCTATGTATGTGGCAAAAGCTTAGATAACTTAAAAACTGATCATAAATAACTCAAAAATTATATCAAGATGAGAAAAAAGAAGAAGTATCTTTAAAGCGAATGATGATGTAAACTGGTACAGAGTCAAGAGAAATATTAGGGAGCGATGATATCAGTACTATCTTGTAAAAAATATGCGAAAACTCAACCTTGAACGTAAAGCGTCACAATAGATTGTGGAGAGTTTTTATAATTTTCTGAAAAGACTATCCTGAGATACTGAAAGACACTTGATGAAAAGGTAAATATATGATTTATTTATTTAGAGGTGTAGGTCTTGATGCTATCCATTATATAAATGATTATGTTATTGTCGTTTGATGAAATCCATTTGCTCCTATGGTCATGAAGCAGTTGTTTGATAAACATGTTCAAACCGACTAAAAGAAAAATTCTTCTGCTTCACTACGAAATCAATTACGTGCATTCTTAATCAGCAAGATTCTTTAGAACACCAATGCCTTTAATTTTACAGTTTAAAAGAAAATAATTTAAGTTCGCATTCATTTTGTTTCTGCAGTCAAACTTTTACTCGAGTTTCGTTTGAGCAAACACGCAATATCCAAACTAATTCGAGAGGCTCGGCTTTGAGACCACCATCTGACCACCTGACATCCCTGCAAATCAATCCTTCAAGTCCCCAAATTGAAACATCTACGTCGCAAATATAACGCTTTACACGGCGAATGTCCTCCTCGTGTCATCTCCCAACACAGCGCCGACTTGAAAACCCACAGCTACTTTCAGACCCCCCTTTCCCTCACGCCGTCCACCATCGTTTACCCTCCTCCGATCCAGTTGACCTGCGCACTGCGTCCGGCATCTCCTCCCCGCGTCCCCAACACGCTTCTCCGCCCTTCCTTCCATGGCCGGACCTGATCAATAAGCAAACCTTCCTCCCCTTCACCCCCGCTGCCCACCCCCTTCGGGAGAGTGGTCCACCAATTCCCTCATTCGCCATCCTTTCCACTTTCCTCGTCCTTTAGCGCGTAATTCCCCTTTCTTTCCTCCCTTCCTGGTCTGGCCCTTGGAGAGTGTCGCAGTTCGCAAGACCGCAAGAGAGTGTGAACGGGGGGTGAGGCCAAATGAGAACGGACACCCTTCCGAGGTGGAATGGAGGAGAGGAGATAAACGTGGGGAGAAAGAGGAACGCGCACAAAAGGAAGTGGGGAAGGGCGCGGGTTTTTTCCGGGGAAACAAATGAAAAAAAGCCGCTCCCCCCTTCACCCTCGCCTCCTGGTCATGATGAGCGAAGGTTCTGCGAAAAAAGAGGCGCTTGGACGCGATAATTAAACATAAAAAGAAACTTTTTTTCGGCGTAATCTGTCCGAGTGAGATGATCATCGGAGCATAATGAAGGCGTTCTGGATTATGGAGGAGAGGTTTTATGTGGCTCGGTGATTCTGGGAATGGTGGCCTTTATGGAAAAGGGGAATGGTGCTGGTGCTTCCAAAAAAGATGGTATTTTCTCGAAACTTTACGAACTCCCGCAAATTGTGACGCGATCATTCACGTGATTTTAGTATCGCCTCTAAGATTTGCTTTACCGTCGTTTAAATTAAAAAAATGGGAGATGAAAAATCCGATTAAAATACCCAATGCATCCTCGGGTAATATACGTTTGTTGCGGCATCCACCACGAAAACAGAGGTTGGTTATAGCTTATAAGCAATCCTTTCAAATGAAGTTCTTAGATACTGAATTAATTTGCATTTCACCTGTTTGGATTTCATAACGAAGAAACATGAGAGAGGAAAGACTAGCGCGATCGGTTAACGAACAAAGATCTTCACTGCTGAAGATTTTAAGTACCACTTTGGTTCCTCTTTTGTGATTCCGTTAATTCCTTAACCAATTATTATCGTTCTATCAATGTTTAACTAATCGATTACAAAAGAAATAATCAAAGTTCAACTTATGAAATGACTTTCTTTACGCGATCTCAACATCATTGTTAATGTCATGCAGTTAATTATCCAAAATAATTTCAAAGCGGAGAAAAATTAAGATTTCCTTATGGTATAGCAAATCACCCCTTCCTCAGAATTCTGTCACCATTACTACAAAGGAACAAATTAATTTTTCCAGGCAGGGTAATCAAAAGTACATTTCTGTCCTATTTCTACGAAGGCTAAATTATAACGTTAATACAAGGATGGTAAGAGAAAAATTAGGAGTATTAAGAATGTATTACATAGAATAGCTAGAGGAAAAAGATGAAAGGGAAGAGAAGACGATCACGGGAGCATGAAACGCGATTCGAGCGTAACTTATGAATACGAAAACTTTTCGGAAAGGCGCTTCGTATTACTTTTTGATGGCGAACGAAAACGAGTAAGAGAGATACAGAAAGCAAAACCCGAACGGAACATAAAGAGATAGAGAAGGAGGGAGACGCAGAAGGGGAAGAGGTATTTTTATAGACAGGAGAACGCCGGCACAAAAGGGCTGGGATAGGAAGAGGAAGAAGGGAAAACAAACAAGGAAAAAAATGCAACCCCTCACTTAAAAACTACCTTCCTTTTTTCCAATCTCTCTTTCCCTGACTCCGTCAACCCTCATTTTTTCCTCTCATTCGGGAAAGGTTACAGCTAAAGTCTTCGAAAGCGAATTCTTCGAAAAAAATTCTTCGAAAACGTATTCTTCGAGAGACAAATTCTTCGAAAAACATTCCACTGTAAAAATGCATGATTCAATGTCAATAAAGGAAAGTTGGGACACGGCTGTTAAGTAATTACAGGTTTAAAATCTCCAATAGCCGATTTGTCGGCGTTCCGCTGTGTCCTGTCTTGTTTCCTCGGAATACCGGGGAATGAGAAGAGGAACGCCGACAAAAACGGCTATTAGAGATTTTAAACCTCTAATGGCACATGCAATACCTACATCCCACCAAACATTTGAGGAGGTTCGTATTTTTACTGGATGGATTTCAACTCTGAATTAGCTCCTCTAGGATAACCAGATTCATAAGAGTAGTCTATTTTTAATGCTTTCGATATTTCAATATGCAACGCCTTTGTAAATCGATTACGATTTGAAGAGAAGACAGAAATATGTCTAAAACAAAAAGAGTTTCGATGGAAAAACTATCCCCTTAATGAAAATGATCTTCTAGAACTGATCTCGAGAATTATTTTTGAAATGAACTTATCCTTCCAAAGGTAATCACTCACCAGTGTCTCATTTTTATAAATTTTTGATGATTTTTATCCTGCTTAGCTACTGTTGCCCTTTACCGGTGAAGTCCTCCTAAGCTCTCATGAACTTGTCAGGAAGTGCTTCACCAAAGCAACAGCAACAAATAACACACAACCATTCCCTGAATAGGAAAAATCCGATCAGCCGGGATTCAAACCCAGGACTTTGAGGTAGGAGCGATAGCTTAGTTGGAATGCCACTTGGCCATCAAGGCAGGTAATCAAATTATTTTCTAATCATTTTGTTCCCTGAAGTATTTTACGTGAAGAATCAATATTGAATGCCATTATCTATTATGAGGTGCTAAATATATAGAGTAGTCTATTTTCGAAAAACATACCATTGGAATTGATCGTTTGAAAACTTCGTTACGAAGAATTTGCACGTTCTCACTTGAAAGAGAGGCAAGTCCGAGCGAAGGCGGATGCTTACGAAGTAGAGGAAACCAATAGAGGCGGTTGACTTTGAGAGAAATCTTGGGGAGGACAGATGGAGAGTGGACGTCCTGAGAGGGTCAGAGGGAGAGGGGCGAAAAGGAAGGGCCTTGGGGCTCGCAGAAATTCAGGGAGAAGTAAAACAAGAGACTTGAGGTATAAAGGGGAGGAGGGGTGTTCCGCGGTGGGTTTTGGGGGGGCATCGAGGGAGGGTGGCATGTCGGAGTGGTATTGGGAGGGGAGAAGAGAATGCGTGGAAGCAGGTTGGACATCTAGCGATGGCATTTCCCCGGTAACGCAGGGTAAGAGAGTTTTTTCCCTGGCACTCCCTTGGTAACGGACGGACAGCCGGTGGGACAAGGGTCAAAGGGCTTTCTCGTCCCTTTTCAGAGGGAGGCGGAGATTTTTAGGGGACGGAATGGAGTGCCTTATCTTGTTAGAATGTAACAAAGCTTTCCTTTCCTCCTCCTCCTTGAATAAATAAGTAATGCTATTTGAATAATAACCTCGTTCGCTCGCTGATGTAATTCTTCTTAAAGTTTTTTCGGAGGGCTAAGTTGCAGGATCATATCCTTTGTGCATGGAAGGAGCTTTAATCTCGGGAATTGCGCAGTTCCAGAAATGGTTTGTGTCCGAATGAAAACACACTCAATAGATCGGTATAAACTACGTAGTACAATCGCTTTAAAGAAAAGGTTTCTTCTGAATGAAGTTCAGTAGCCCTGCCTTTGGAACGTATTGGAAAAATCGACCTCTAAGACTTAAAGTTGTTGTACTGAAAAATGGCATCGCGTAAAAAGAGAATGTTAATTTAAGGTACATAGCAAAATTAATTCAATATAATTGAACGTCCACGTTTGTAAATGAAAAAGTAGTTATATGAAAGAAAATATCCTGATAACCTTATTTCTCCGAGACCTTATGCAACCCGGGTTACTTCTTCACTTTTCCTGTGGTAAGAAGGCTTTCATCCGTTTGCCTGCAAGCAGAAAACACAAAAAGGAACAATCGTTCTGAGGAAATCAATTAAACTATGTAACCAACAACTTATTAAATTTTACAAATTCATATGGAATCACATCTTACGAAGTTCTTTAAAGTTCACGGCATTGATAAAAACCATCCGGCATCACATACCATATCGGAATACCTCCGATATTATCGGAGGATATCATAATATGGTAGAACTCGAAAAAAATATGTATCAAATAATTAAGTTTTACTAAAAAAATCAATTTAAATGTGATTTCTTCACTAGAAAAGGCATTTATAAGTTAGCAAACTATGACAGAACTCTTAAAGGATGCGGAATTTCCGTAAGCTTTATGTAAATGCCTAGGCCGATCCCGACGATGATTTGACATGATAATGATGACATTCATCAATACCCAGGTCGTGTGAGTGCATTTATTGTGGTACTGTGTAAATTAAACTTAAGTTCTAATAATTATTTCAATTTTACTTATGACGGTTATCTCTAATAGAAATAGACAAAGATAAGATATCCAAGTGCATATTAATATATAAAAGCTTCCAACGAAACGCACTTCATGGAATGGGTAAGGGGGAAAAATCTTGAAGAACCGTGGAAGCGTATCGGCGGAGACAGAGGAAAACTAAACCAGTGGCAAATCTACGATAAGGACGCGAGGGAAGCGGAGCGAATCTTCCTCTTTTTTGCGAAAACAAATAACTGCGTCGCGGGAGGAGGGAAAACCATGGCAACGGAGGGAAAAAAAGCCTGGAGAGGAAAAGAATGAGAGAAAATGGAAGAACGGACCCGCGACCCTTCCCTTTCGCAAAGAGAAAAGGCATTACGTACATAAAGCATAGCGCTTGAGACGACGAGAGGGGAGAGAGGACGGTTAAATAATTAAAAAATAAAAAGAAAAACCCTCGCGGGGTAAGAAAGAGCTGGATAAAAATGGCCGTGAAACAAAAGCCGGGAGCGCTTTCGAATGATGAACTGGGCGCGCGCGCCAAGAGGACCGGAAAAGGGCGGGAAAATATGAAAACGGAAAAACAAAGAAAAGTTGCGTTCCGTCGGACGCGAACCGAGGGTTGCGGGTGGAAGAAAGGGGAGGAACTAAAGGGTTTATGGAGCTAAACGAGTGACCACTTCTGGAGAAAAAATGAAACGAGGACGCCCCCGCGCATTCCGCAACGAGCATGAATTTTTCCGAGTGGGCTTGAATATATATAGCCTCCTCTCGCCCCACTTCGCAAATTCACAACCGAGGGGCGAGTTTGAGAGAAAAAAGAAAGTTTCGCGAATAGAGGGGAATTGTTGTTTTTTCCTGTGGAGAGAGCCACTCTTGGCCAAGCGAGCGAGGATACGAGTTAATTTTCCCCTCTGAATTGCAGCCACTGAAAGGGATTGCGGTCATATTGAATTAAACATAACGGAGAGCTTTTCCATTGAAAATTCCACTCCGGCGAGGACGAGAGGCTATGGTGCTCACGTGAATATTCCAACTATCGCTACTAATATGAATTACGTCCATACGGAATCATATTACCGCGAATTTAACGCCGGATTCTCCAACCGAGAGCTTTCGTTTTATTTGTGCGTCTAAAGGGATTGGATAATAAAATTCCGAGTGCATGTTATTCACGAGCAGTGAAATTAAGAGTAATAAACGTGAAGATTAATTACGAAAGAGTAGAGTAGGGAGCGTATAGACCGAGCGATACCATCGCAGTAACTTTTGAGGTAATTTTAAAGTTGGGGTGTTTTTAAAGGCGGAGAAAGGCAAATATTGATAAAAGGGAAATAGTGGGTGAGTAACAAGAGTCATCAAGTTAGTATGAGTGAACAATATTTGATTATTTCATGGAAATTATTAGTGAATAAATTAGTCGAATAGTGATTTTATTTATTTATTCATAAGCCATCGTTGGCGCTTTACGATGAAGATAGCAACCACTAGCGAATACCGACTAAAATGAATACTGATATCCAAACCAGAATTTTAATTGAAGTGAATGTCTAAAATGAAACTATAACCTTCTAAAAGTCAATAACATACACAGCTATGCATCAACCTGAACCCGAGCCGTGGATCTCAACCCTAAACCTTCTTATTTCAAGATTAAAACATGCATTTGACCAAGACACATATGAAACAGAGGTTAGATCTATAGCTTCAAAATAAAAATGTAATGAGATGTAATATATTTATAATCAATCGAACAGTATGGAGAGATAACTGCAAAGGAGTTCCAAGAGAAAAATAGCCATTTTTGAAGATGGTTGCGAACCCTTGATCTCGATAATTGTTTCTCGAAATAAACTTATGCTTCAAGAGATGATTTATTAATATTACATTAAACGCATCCAAAAATTAAAATTACTTTTGCATTCACACATATTCTGACGGAACCTAATAACGGTCAATAAATTAATTCCTAAGATAATTTTCGCGGAGGTTCAATAGTAAGTGCTACTTTCTATCATGAGTAATATAAATACGCAAACGGATAAATCAACAATATTTTCAAGAATTAATAACGCGAAGCCTCGTCGCTAAAAAAATCCACTTTGGTCCCCATCGCTCTGGAGTGTCTGGTGAAAGGACCGCCGCGTTTCGCATTTTCCGTTTCAGAGGCGGATACAACTTTTGGAGAGTCTTTCAGCGACGGCGACGCTAATGGTGAATTAATCACGCGTGCCATAAACGCCGCTGCCATATTCCCAGACTCATTTTCCACTTTAATCAGCGCTCAATAGAGGGCAGAGCAGTCGTCCTCTCGATCGACAGAAGCAAGCGTGCATTCGACCATGTATACATGCAGCGAAGAGGGATGGCCACTAATCAAGCCCCGGCAGCGCGCCTCCCATTTTAACCCGCCCCCTCTTCCGTCCCCCATCCCACCGCCCCCTCTCAACCCCGTTTCGCCCCATCCCCCGCGCCCTGTCCGCCGAAGTCCCCCACTTTTTTCCTTTCGGACTCACTCCCTCCAACCCCGTGCTTTTCCCTTCCTCTGTCACTCCCTGTAAATGCGGTGTCGATATCCAACATGGCTTCCCCCGTTCACTTCCCTCCGACGGGCTTCCCCCGGTCTACTTTCTCCCTTGCATTATACTGTCCGATTTCCCATTTTGTACATCCTTGTTCGCCTCCATTGTCAGGATACTCGGAAACGTAGTTGGTCAAAATTTTTATTAATTTTCCTCAAAAACAATTGATTCAATGCCTTCTACGTTATCAAGTGAAACTAAGTACCAATTACCCTCAAAGGTTTAAAATTAAAATTCAACGGTCAATCGAATCGCCATATAATACGCAAATAGGAAGAAATGTTGTAAATTAATACTTAATGATTAATTATCATTGATTAAAAATTTAAAAAATTAATGCTATCAAGGAAATGGAGTTTGACCGAGCGTAATGTTATGATAGCTACAATGTAATGGTTTCAAAAATCCAAAAAAAGCGTAGAGGTAAGTATCTGTGAATTAATAGGGTTACTAATCAAGCGATTTATTTCTATAAATTAATATTGTGGATGTCTAACTGCCACGTTAATTCATCAACGATATTTAATATTGCGCAAATAGACACACTTCTGACTAGAAAGACAGTCGGTCGATCCGTTCCCGAATAATCGGGAGTCTACGGTAAAAAAACTCCTCGGAGCCATTTTTTTCGAGGTATAATTTGGAATACTATAGGTATACTATGGAATCGAAGCTTCGTCTATGATAACGTTGGAAACCGATTAATAGGAATCTTTTCCATTCATTTTTACTTTATTTTGCCTGTTAAATTGTTCATCATATCGTTCCGTTGCTTTTACTATGCAAATAATGCAACATACATCTTATCACATTTTAATGATTAATGGCGGTTAATGTCATTTCCCATTAAACTTACAAAATTGAAAATTCATGATGACTGAAGGGAGTTTAATACAAATTTAGATATTATAAAGTAATCAATAAATGAGGTCAATTTTTATTATCAATAGATGCTTTTAGCCTACATTTAATCTTCATTCTATCATAATAAATATTCTCTGCCTCACATTAACGGTGAGATACAGCAAAACATTTTAATATTGTACATCTGAATCCAGTAACATTATCCAGATGTATTTCACTATTAGCATATGGCAGATGGAGGATCTCATTGGCCTTCATTCACTGGACCCCTTTGCTCCACGATGGTGCAATTGTAATATATTATTATACTTTCTCTCTCTCTTGGGATTATTATACTACTTGAGTTGATCGTTTATATATATATATATATATATATATATATATATATATATATATATATATATATAATAGAATAAACTATATAATGATCGAGTCGGAAAAGAAAAGTAGGGAGAAGGATGCTGATACGGACAAACTTTCTACTTATTCAAAATTTGAAATAAAACATTCTCAAGGCAAAAAATTCTACATTACTTCTGGAGTCACTCTAAGCATATTCATTCTTGCGGAATTACATAATGCGCTATTAACCTAATTATTATCATGTACTCAAAATGGCCCTTTCAATTGATGGTTTAATTCGTGGATTCACTGTTCTATGGAGTTTGCACATATTTGCTATAAAAGGTTGTTACTATGGTTCTACAAGGGTCTTTCACCTTCATCGACGAAAATGTAAAAGTAGAGTAGTTTATTAGAGAATTTTACCCAAAAAAACTTAGCCTAGAGCCAATAAAACGTTAGTTTAGATACATTATAGCATGTAAAGAAAGAATAGAATCTTCAAATGTAATGTAATATCCTGACATACTGAAATATAAGTTAGAATTCGACTTATGATTTTGATAGATTGAATAATAACTTTTAATCTAAATTTAAAACTTTTAATTTTGTAATATTATCGGGTAGTTTATTATGTTGATTGGTTAAGTGGAAAATGAGAATACTGTTGTAAAAATACATATTTAGATTCATCTCTACCTGCCTACTTGCAAATTTAAGATCGTTAGTAAGTTAAACTCGAAACGTGAAGCATTTAATGTCTACTTCTTTTCTAATAGACATGTTTCAACGACAGGCTCACCCTAAAATTAAATTTTGGGAACAATTTTTCATCAGCGTAGAACATCTGGAGGCATCCATTAAGTAAGATGTAATTATTTCATTGTTCATTCTCCCTCGCCTGCCCTAAGATATCAACCAATTGTGCACCCTACATTACCCAAAACACCCAGTCGAAGATACCCTACCCCTAAAGCCCAACACCCCCACCCCCCGACACTTTCCCTTCCATTTGCGTTCCTCTTTTTTATACCCTTTTAGCCCTTCCCCACGGAGGACCACTGACGCATGTTATCGAGAGGGTGGCAGTCTGCTCCCGTCCTCTCCGTGACTAATATTTTAAAACTCTTTTCCCTTCATTCCGTCCATTTTTTAAACCGTCGATATCAGAGGGACTCCGCCATTCCTTGGTCACTCAGGAAACATGCATGGAAATATCACCCCAATACTATAAGTTACTATAATTGGATATTAATGTTTTAAATATTCTGTTATATATCAACAAATGTGACAAAAACATTTGGGCTTTTGTGCCTTGTGTACCACACTTCATGGTAGGAAGCCATCATAGAATGAATAAATTGTCGAATCTATTATTAATCGCTGTATATTTTACTCAAGTTTTATCAAATAAACTTTTAATCAAACTGGTAATACCTTATTTTACGTACATAAGAGTACATACTTCCTTCCGGTATGTGCATCTTTCTCAATATTCCCTATTCAAAGCCATATATTTAGTTTCATAGTATATCTCATTTCACTCCACCCTCTATATCATCAAACATCTCTTTTATTTGTCTTCCCTAAGTCGTTTCCCTTTTACTCTATCTTCAATTACTATCTTTAACAGTCTCACCCCTGCCAATAGTTGACCCACCCATTTCCCTAGCCGACACCTAATTAGGTATCTAGAGCAAAACTTATATTTAGTAGGATCACTTACTATAAGAATATTTACTAGAGGAATACTCATTCATTGCATTTTTCCAAAATGAATCTTTTACAAATATTTCTAAGCATAAGAACATGGAAAAAAATGCTCAAAAATCTGATCTTTTCTCTTGCGGAATTTTATCCATTCCTTTTGATGGCTAACATAGAACTAGGAATCGCTGATAGACCTCATAAGGTAAAGTAGGCCTTATAAGTTCCTCGCACTACTTGCTGAATAGTACTAAAATTATGCGAACCTATAAGAATATTGGTGACGGGAGAAATCTTACACGATAACCCTCAGACGTAAGAAGGCCTACCATTGGGTTGTAAGCGTTAAACTCTACTTCTGTGAATATTTGAACGCATTTCATTGGCCCACATTCGGTCGGATCTAATTAAACCAATGGCAATTTACTCTCCCAATTATCGCGGGAATGAATTAACCGGATAAAACCACGTGACATCTTCACGAGGATCGTTGAACTCCGCGAGCATTCCTCACGAGAGAAACCAATCTTCCCAAAACGGGGAAAAGACATCCCACCGCGGGTTTGCAAACCTCCCTCGTAAACAATAAAACACGCGGAAGTATCCCGATATTTATTTATTCCGCATAATGGAGAAGCCATTATAAGGAGGGAATTCTTCGGTGACTTATGCGTGGGAGTTCTTGCTGCCCTGGAGGATACTCAACCACGGAGGAGAAAAAATAATCTAGCGGGTTTCCCCGCAATTCCTGAGGGCCCAGCGAAGGGAAAGATGAGAGGGAGCGGGCACAAGCTGCGGGAAACAAGGGGCTCGCAGCCAAATATATGCATGAAAAAATGTATTATATTTTTGGCGGACTGATATTTCAAAGAAAACAACATTCCGCGCGAGGTTACCGGAGTGTGTGGAGAGGGAAGAGAGGTTGATGGGATGTGCGATAAAGGGGGAAAGGAGAAACATAGCAATAATGTCTCCCATTGGTGAGGAAACAGAAGAGAGGCATCTTCTTAATATTCCATCCCGCGTTTTCCTTCCGCGGAAATCCATCCGGGGAAGGTAGCTTAGCCTCGCCTGATTTGCCTCTCTCCGCTCGCTCGACCGTCTACTCGCCTCCAGCCACGACGCTTTGTGAAAAAAACTCGATGGTAAGTTCCTCTTTACCAGGCTTGCATGGCCTTTTTTGCTCCCCTGCGAACTTGTTAGGAAAGTTAATGGTGTATCGGCATGGATGAGAACTAATACGTGGATGAAATGAATGGTGATTATAATGCTAGCTTGTTTAGATTTCTAATCAGCATTACAATTATTTACTCCTAGAGATTGTTAACCTTTTTTTGTTCCTAAACAAGCAGTGGCAGAGTGCGATAATACAAGCACTCTAGCACCCTGGTTCTCGGGTTCGAGTCCCGGCTAATCAGATTAATTTAGATTCCTCCATTGTTACTGTTAACGTTTCCAATTGTAATTATCGAGTAAATTGATACTTGTGGGGACTTAGGAAAATAAATACATAACGTAAAATAAAAGTCTCTACAAACTAAATTCAGGAAAAACTTCCAATATTCATGAAGGGAAGATTAATTTTTATTGACCTGGAGGACACCGTAAGACAAACACAGTTGTCAGCTACTTTACATGGGGTGCTGGAATAGTAAACAAAGTTGAACAAACAAGAAAACCAAAAACCGTTCCATCGAATCGAGGAACATGTAAGGATAATGATGGACGAATATTTGTATCGTTAGCTACTAAATGTTAACATGAAAATCATTCTTTGCTCCGATATTTCCAACAAATAATAACATTTTATAACGTTTCGGAAATTAATGTAGATTTCCTGTACCGAGGAACGCAAAAACAAGTATTTTGACTCTCGAGGCAAAAAACCCGACGAAACAAGCTACATTACTAAAAACGCAAAAATGCAAGATAACGATTTTTGTCAGATCTGCTTAGCTCAGCCAATTATTCGGTCTCGTTGTGTACGTGCTTCGCGCCACTGTTTGCGACGGTTATCGCGCAGGTAGCCCAAAGTTTCCCAACGAGAAAAATAACGTTTCGCGTCACCTCGGGAAAACGAGACAAAACTAATTTCCCGCGCACATTAGGCGCCGGAGGTTGTTTTTCAGGCCACGCAAACAAAATAGCTGCCGAGGCGCAACTATTCACAACAACGAGACACCTGTAAACATTTCCCGGACTCGAAAAAGAAGGCGTAGAAACGCTAAACAATCAATAAACCCCTGCAAACGCTCCGCCATCGCCATTCCCCTTCGATTCCGAGTCCGTCCCTTGCGAGGCTTCCTCGACACGGGAAACACCGCGTAAAAAAAATAGCCATCGGGATAACTAATATGGCGACTTCAGGACCGTAGTCTGGGTGTATTCGAATAGGGAAAAAAGGGGATATTGGGGGGAGAAAGTTCGTGAAGGGGGGAGGGGGCGTCGAGGGTTTTTTAAGGGGGAAGTTCGAACATCCCCCGCATGCAAAACAACTGGACGCGGGGTGGGGGAGAGGAGGGTGGACTTAGGGGGAGGATTGTGTGCCGAGAGGGCCGGTCATGACTACCCCAGCACTCCCCATTTTATGCCAATGACGCCCTTCCCTCGAAAGAAAGAGCGATCGATGGGGAATAAGATGGTGGACAAGCCAATGATGTTAACGACCGCTGCTCCGATAGGCAGTTATAGAGAGAATCGCAATTTCCTGCGAGTCCGAAAAAAGTTGGGATGGCCGCGTAAAAAACACGGCTGTAAAAGCGACTGCGGAATTGGGAGGCTTGTTTTTCCCGCGAGTCTTTACTTTTTGTGGTCCGCGTTAACGGTGGGATAGCGCGCATAAATTGAGCTACTTCGGAGTAAAAATGAGGGAGAATTTTAAATGCGCCGGTGCCCAATGGGGAGAGGCTTCTCTGTTTTCCTTCTCTCGAAATAGAGTTATTATTCTTCGGGATGGAATACACTGCCGAATGCGCCGTTTTCCTGGTGCGCGTCGCACCTAATTTATCCCCACAAAAAGGATTTAGTATTTTCCGTAACCTTCTAGACTTATATAGAGCATTCGTAACCTTCATTTCATCATCTGAGGTATTGCAGATGTGATGTGATGAATGACTGAAAGGGACAATATCAAGCGCTGATGAGGGTTTCGATGAAAACATAGATTATTGTTTATGGTGTCTTATCTGCACCGGCAATGATTTGGCTTAGGCCTCCCTGTTTTTTTTCTCTCGAAATAGAGTTACCATTCTCTGGGATGGAATATACTATCGAATACACCGTTTTCCTGTGCGCGCGCACTAAATTTATCCCCACAAAATGGTTTATGTTACTTCCGTAACCTTCTAGACTTACTACATAGAGCACTCATGTATGTTATTTCATCATCTGATGCATTTCATTAAAGGTGAGTATTCAATTGAAAGGGAAAATAACAATTTTTATAATATCAATCGCTGAATAGGATTTTGATTAAAATAAAAATCATTAATTATGATGCCTTATCTATCCTCACAATTATTTTACCAACAATGCGTTTGCTTATGACTGTTCTTGTGAAGAGAGTTTCCATAAAATTAAGATTATCCTTGTCTACGGAATGTATGATTTGATATCAAACACGGTAATCATTTGACCTCCAATGCATTAACAAAGTTTTGCCTCAGATCTGAATTCTCAATATATTAAAACGTAAGATTCCCTCCCACCCATCAACTTAGCCGTATACACCTAGGAAATTCGAGAAAATAAATTGGAACAATAAGGATATTTAATCGATGAATAAAATGGGTACCTCATCTCGTTTATGAGTAAAATAGGCCAAACGGCTACGTAAGGGACTTCTAATTCCCTCTTCCAACCATCGTTAGAGGATGGCAAGGATTTAAAATGTATTTATGTCTTTTCTAAGAAATAAACTTAAACATTAATGAAAAGGGAACGAATCTAAAAATTAAGGTATCTTGTGTATATTTTAAAATGCGTTACATTTCAATCGATAGTAATTTTTGAACGTATATCTTTGATGAGATAAGGATACGAGCGCAAGGTTTAGAAAACGTCGAATATCAGGCTCCAATAACAACTTTGTAGCAACAAAATAATTCTCCTCTGTATATTTTGTAATTTCGTAAATTTAAAAAATCATTCAAATAATCATTATTGTTCATACGTAAGAGATAAGTACAGTACAGAGCGCAAGTTAACTCGTTCATGTTATCCAACTTTATTATCGATAATTTTTCGCGTTTGAATGCAATTTCTCAAAACAACATCAAATATATAAATCAATACACATTAATTCAAGCAGTAATAGCGCATAATTAATAAGAAATTAATATATTAGGAAGTAGGTAGCGCAAAATATTGAGCATAACTGTGCGAAGTTGAATCCATGAGGATCGAAACTAGGAAGTTCTGACTAAATTACATTTAACGAGGAAGAGGATGGGTGAAAATTGCACAATACTTTATATGCCTCAATACTAAGATAAAACTTTTTTCTAGATAACAGAAGTACAAATGCTTACTCATAAGAAAGAAATGCAAAAGTGAAAGCATTCTCGCTCCTTGAGAAAACACGTAACAAAATTGGCTCTAAAATTGGGTGAAAATGTAAAGGAATTGTAGTAATTAAAAATATGTAAAAGTTTCACAAATGAAATATATAAGTATATTAATTTTCAATAATTTATTTTGAATCCAATCTCCTCAACGCCTAATTTACAATAAATTTATCTCTCCTCCATTTATGTTCGAAAAGACCATGCGGTCAAATAAACCCATACCGTTGACATTATCACTCTATTAAATTTATCCAATGAATAGTTACAGGCTTGAATATTTACGTTGAGGATGAGAGTTTTGGGTAAAAATTATTGCAACGGGAAAAACTATGAGAAAAATGTAACGGACCAAACCACTCATAATCCGAAAGAATAATAATTCGAAAGAAATCAAAGACTAATTAATCATATTCCTCTTAAAAGCACAGTGTGTGCTATCTATAATCGCAATTCTGCATTTTGTTTTCCGATTGATCTATCTCGACGTATTATTTGTTATTAAGATCATGTTATCTTTCATAAAGCTATACATTAACAAATAGAATAGAAAAAGGCTAGAATAGAACAACGGTAAATAAATTTTGAAAATATTATTTATCTAAACCATGAGATTCCCAATAATTTGCTGTGACCTTTTTTTAATAATTGCTGCGATATAAAACTGGATTCATTAAGAGCAACAAAGTTCTTTCAGCATACTAGATATATTCTCATATATTAATTCATCTCATTTTACCCGTTCCCGTTTAATTAAACATAGTATTACAAATTTTGTTTTGGTTTGAACGAAAATTAAAAAGATCGCGCTATTCTCGCAGATTTCACTCGCAGAAAAAATACATATTCATAATACTTAAGTTCCAATTTCAAGCAGAATGCTGGATTTAAAAACATATTTTTGTCAATCGGTTCTTGAACAACAATAATTAGATACGTACGGGCTGCTCTGAAAAGTGTAGGTTAATACAACGGTGAAAAAACGGTTGAACCTTGCCCATTCTAAATATTTTATTTGTTGCATCGGAATAACAGCTATATAGAGGATTCCGAAGTAATATTTTAATCGCTCGGAAAATTTGAAACATTTCTCTTGAAATAGGTACTGCGTTTCAACCGTAATGATGTTATATATACCTAATCTGGTTTAACATTTATTCATTCACTCGAATCGTTGTAGATTCACACAAAAGCGGTTTGATGATCAAGCTGGTTAAATGATACTATTCAAGGTTAGCTATTGATTTTCGATGGGAAAGATAAGCTTCTCCTAATTTAATCAATATCCAGATGTGTGTCACGGAAATTAATTGAAATTGACTAAATGTTTTCTACCGCTTGTAACAGGAGAAGAATATTTACGTATTATTATTTTTTTGGAATACTCGTAGAAAGGTTTAAACAAATGCATTTATAAAACTTCTTCGCCGACATTTCCATTAGAAAAGCAGCGAGAAGATCCTAATCGTATGGCCTTTCTACAAAGTTTTTAAAAAAGTAAAGCAACACGTTTTAAAAACGAAAACTTTTGGGATCAAATCAGCAGAATGCGTTAAGGTTTCCTTAGTATTTCACTTAATAAAAAATAAAATAACCTTGACCGGTATACTCTAAGAATTCCCATGGCAACAAATTCGTAAACAGTCAACATCCAGGTAAACAAATCCCATGGTAAACATACACACAAAAAGAACGCTAACCTATAGAGCTAAATAGGGCTTGAAATTCTCAGGAAATGATAAGGTAAACCTTGATTGAAATTTCCATTGCACAAACACCCACTAGCATTGCACGCAAGCATATGCGTAAATTTAAAATATTACAGAATCATTATTCCTCGTGATATTTGAATGTTATAATTCCGAATTGGGAAAATATCATTGGAATACGATCAAGAGAAAGATGCAGTGGAGGCAAGGAAAATGAGATTTAAAATCGAAAGCAAACAAACCGAGAAAATTAAGTCAATAGACGACAAAATAACTTCGAAATAATTTAAAACCGATAGCCAAAATCGATTTACCTAATGAGTTACTTCAGTCTTCACTTCCTGCAACCTTTTAACATTATTCATGGTAAATAAATAGAGCTAAATATTACGGTTTCCAAAAGACATTATCAAACCGACGCTTTTCTTCTATTATATATTATTAGTTCTATCAATCCACCATGAGTTACATTGATTTCACTTTCCTAATCAAATGGAATAAGTACCCTACTCCCGTATTATGGTAAAAAACTTACATTTCCATTTCTATTCTACTTCGAGTAATGTAAGAGACCAACATAATATCCAAACTTCATAAGCATAGTGCTTTGCTTATGCATAATTTGCGCTGGGGCCTAATAACGGAGTCTTCTGTCCACAAGGAAATCAACGCTTCCGATGAATGACGTTTGGTGGGATAAATCCCAAATGGATCATCATCCTTTAATGAATTCGACGTCTCCCAAACCCCATTTCATCGCCGCTCCAAACCACCTCCGTCCGAACGGCGCACTTGGCCAACCGCGCCTGCGCGACCCAACTTCGCGACGCCGATTCGACGGTCGTCGGAAACCTCTCTCGTCGGAGAATCGGAACTCGCGCAAGAATCAACTCCCACCACTGACACCCTCGCTGGGTCAACATCACAGTGGGGGGGTCATTTCTGTTTACCTTTCACTCCACTCGTACTGCGACATCCACCGCCACGCCTCACAATATCACCAAACACACACCACGGTCACATGGGCTCCATAGCGCCCTCCCACGCACAACAAAACCCTCCGAAACTCCTGAGGAAGAGAGGATGACCGTCCACTGCATATTCATGCATACGTCCCCTCGCAGATTAACACGCAATGAGGGTCCCTCATTCACCGGACAACACCGAGATAGATTTACCGGCGACTCCGAAGACGATCCCGCATGAGGAAGAAGCACCGTCGCCCTCGAAACTCCACTCCCTCCGGTCCTCAACGTCCGTGAGGGAATGAGACGGGCGGCGAGGAAAGCAGTGCACAGCCGAGAGTCAGAGCGGGAAACACGCATCGGCCCCATTCAGTCACCGTCTGTTCTTCACCTTGAATCTCCCACCTTCGAGGACTCCCGACGATCTCTACCTTTGCCCGCTCTCACCCCCCTCGCAACCCACACCCTCCCCGTTCCCACCCCTTTGTACCCCGAATAAAATGTACAAAAAAAGGTAGGGGTGATGAGGAAGGTGAGGGAAAGGGGTAGGGATGCTTTGCCCCCGTCTGCCGCTATTCCCTAGCGCGCAACCTGGCTGCCGGGAAGTTGGGTCAACCCCTTCCCTCACGACCCCCTTCTCTCCTCTATTTAACCCACATCCTCCTACCCCACCCCTTTTGCTCACCTTCCGACCCTGGGCCCTAGAAAAAAAATCTCCTTCTATACCTACGCTTCCTATGAGGGATGGTGCCCTCGACGGCCCTTGCCATCCTCGCGGTCGAAAAAAGGGCCTCGAGTCTAACCCTTCCTCCACTCCACCCTTTCTCCCCTCGCATGATCCCCGATCCAAAAAAAAGGTCAGGGAGGACTGGGGAGGGGCATACATTAGAATATGAATCACCTGGATTCAAAGTGTCCTTCGTCATAGCATATTCAATTTTTTCTCGAACGCGCGGACGGTCCGAATTGAAACCCCCTTTTACCCGGGCGGAATGAAGCAACCCTTTCTTCTTTTTTTCGAATGGAACCACGGAGGACCGGAGGCGACTAACTCCCTTTACTCTAAATCCTCTTCTCTCAATGCTTCCGCCTCCCGTTCGACCCCCTTCGATTCCTCGCCGCTATCTTCCCTCCTGTGACCCGGAATATTTTTCTTTATCGGAAAGGTTTTTGTGCATCTGGCCGACTCTTCCTCCGCGACGGCCTTGCGTAAAAAGGTTTCCAAAGGTTTTTTTCCTCGTGAATGCTCCCGTATACTTGCACTTACGTTCGGAGGATTCGAATTTATTGCCGAGTGTAGAAAGAGATTAACGCACGCCGAAAGGTTCTCTGCTGTTGTGAGGACGTCATTTAAATTTGCGTATAAAAAAGACCATTGAGTATCGCTTTACGAGCTTTTACCAATATAAAATATGTTGATCTTATTTGATGGTGAATGACTGCGTTCGTCTCACCCGAATTCGCCAGAGAAACGAAGTGTGCATTTTAATAAACAGCAACCATTTTCGCATTTCCTCCAGGTAGACCACCCAATCCTCAGAATCAATTGTTAAATTGAGGTACTGAATGGCTATTGATGTAGGCATATGAAAGATTGTTATGTTTATTTCTATAGAAGCACTTCTACTTTACACCTATGTCGATAATTGTATTCTTCATTTTACCTAATACGGTTCACCATAGCGATGGATTCTACGATCGATTTTAATTGCTAGTATTACAAGAACACGGCATTGGTAGCGTAGCGGCTGAGGCGCTCGCCCAAGATGTAGAGGGCTGGAGTTCAATCCCCAGCTGCGGTAGTTTAACTACCGGCTCGACTCAGCCTGAAGAAATGAGTAATATAAGTTAAACTATATGCAATAATAGGCACTGGAAGCGTAGTCCTGGGCACACTACCTTCAATCCATACCTTTAGGCTAACTATTAACAGCCTTAAACTGCGAACTTCAGAGATCGTTGTTAGGTCATGAAAGGGAATCTATTATTATTGAAAAAATACTATCAGTTCTCCATCTTACTATATTATTGCAATATCGAGAGACATTTTCATCACCTGCTTGCCTGAGTATTATCTTACGGTCGATACCTTACGGTTGCCTAATGTGCCTTAAAACCACTACTTTACACTTTTTTCTTTGTTTATTTAAACCCTCCTTCGTATTATTTAATAACTTCTTCTTCATTCCTTATTTTTTTCAAGAAATGTCTCCGAACATCACCAGGTTATGGATATTATTTTCCACTTCTATGTACTTAAATTATGAGGAATGAGGAATTACCAAAATATACGACCTTTATAAATTTAATCAAGTTACAAAAAGCGATATTTTATGCAAAATCAGCCAAACTGTTGACTGAGAAATAACAATTTAAGTTGCATAGTCGGTTGCGAAAGCTTAAATGCACCGAAGAAATATTTGAAATCAAACATTTCTTCCAAGTAGAAACAAACTGATTTAGAACGTGTACATTTAACACTCAGTCAACTGCTTATATCCTCTGGGATTTTACGAGAAAACGTTTCACCCTTTAAAACTCGGTTGTAATCATTCACTAGCGTACGCAACTTCATTACCCCGCAGTCAATTTTCTGAATTCTACTTTCCCATCCAGCAAAGTCATTCCCAACAAAAGAATACTGCTCCAAAAAGAGGGCATATGGCTTACTCTATCGCTCGCTATTATTTGAAATGGCTGAGTAATTCGAATCCAATCCTATCCTCACACGTCTAGACAGCCACGCTTTCGAGGGAAGAATTGGAAGCAAAATCGCACGTCATGGATCCCTTTTTTGTTGATTTTCGGTCAGAGTTCAGAGCGATGAAAAAATCTTTTATGAGAGGTGAAAGAAAATTTGGCTTGATTCACATCAGTGAAATCCAAACTCGATGTAATTAAGTGCACTTCAGATTTTCTCTAACTCATGAATCCATTCGCAACGTTCTCTTTTTTTTAGGGAAAGAAAAGGGTTTCAGCGCTGAGTCCATGGATTCCTTTTAAGCCACTCAAAGTTTATACATCTCATTTCCTAAAACCTCAAACTATTGGTTATCTTTAAAACTATGTCTGAGAAGGTATATAAAATTGAATAATTCGATAATATACCTGTATCTAAATAGAGTTAAGATTACTTCTACTTTCACCAAAGGAAGACTGCGTTTTAGTAAGATGTAGAAAGGAAATCCTATCTTTATCTTCTGATTATTCCAATACTGAAAATAGCGAGGGCTACCTCCCGTTCTCATAGCATGGAGCTAAATTAAGAATTAGTAAGAAGAATCCAATTGGTTTATTGATACTATAATATATAGAGATAGGTAAAAGGAAAGAGAAAAAGGGCATTATATTATATTATAACTATCATTTTACAAATAGAGAGTACAATATGCATTTTTCAAAGTAATTTTCACTTAAAGCCGAAAGCATATATTGCATTAACTGGATAGGATTCGGAGTTAATTTTTGAATTCAATGATTTCTTTTGGAGCTGATCGAAAAAAAAAATAATTGCAATGAATTATTTAAATATTTGGGAGTATATGTTTCTGGCAGCTTTTCAAAATTGTTGATACTTCGAAGTTTCCCAGCCACCCAGATTTTTTTGGTTAGAGAATCGTCATATGTGTTCATCTACGGTTAATTTTATTACTTCACAGCGAATTGGCGTTTCGGAGTATGTAAGGGACTGATAAATAAATAAAAAGTTAAAAAGATAATAAAATTTAAAAAAAGTTGCCTGGTTGAAATCCCGTTCAGTATTTTTACATGTTATAGAGTGCTTCGAGGAATTCTAGCCAAAAAATCTTCACTTACTGAGAAATATCTGAACGATTAATTTTTTGAGCATTACGTAGATATTTTGTAGAATAAACTAGACAATGCTGACAATCACAACCTCAGAGATTTATGCCATATTTGTTCTCCTATATGATCATTCCAATTATATTGATCCTATATTAATGCATTAATAATTTATATTCATTCCTTTTAGCGGTAAGGAGATGTTTAGTTTTAAATCTATACTGCACTGTAGTTTTTCGTGACAGTAATGATGAATTAAATTGGGAACAAAATCCTCTTCATTTTTCTCCGTGCTGCAATAATAGCCTCACTCTAAGTGGTGGTTGAGTTTCTTCATTCGACGATTAAATTAACAATATATTGCTAACATTAGACTATTCTAACTGCAGTTTACAGCTATCAAACTGACCCCATAAACTTGAATGCAGCATGGTAAAGACAAGATGATAAGAAATATAATATGCTTGCAAAATTTGTCAGCTATGCACTATTTAAGGTACAATTGACCTATCTGTTATTTATAAATCCGTGCTCACTAATTTCTATATATCGTGGTCAATTTTTGCAACTTATACTAATAGAACGCAATGGAAAATATGAAAATATTCTCACCGTAATGAATTACTTCAGCCTTCACTTCGTAGAACCTTCTAACATTATTCATAGTGAATAAATAGAACGAAATATTTAGGTTTCCACAGAAAGGTTTTATTAAAACATACGACAAGTTGCTACATAAAAAATATATTAAAATATTCTTACTTCGCGAAATACAAGAAAGGAAAATCAACGCCGCGTCAGAGTTTACCTGCAAACACAAACGCAATCTTCAACGCAGACACAAGCACACCTTGCATCGCGAGCGTGGAAAAAAGGTTGCCGAACTTCGCAAGAGTTGCCCACTAACCGCGCCCTCGAGGGCCCCTTTTCCTTTCTTCGGAAAAGAATAAATAAAATGACTCTTCAAAAGAGGCCTTGCGAAAAAAAAAGCCTCGCCCAAGTCCCCTCCACGGTCGGCGAGTGGGAGCCCTCGTCCATATCTGCCAGCGGAGATCTGGAAGCGTACTCGACGCCGCCCAGCACTCCAGAGGCTTTTTTGGCGGTCAACTTCAATTATGGCGAGTTCTTTTCTTTTATCGGGCCGTGCCTATCTCTGCCCCTTATCCGGATCGCCGCCTTTGGAGAGTACGCATTCAACGCCGCGTACCAAATGCACTCCCACTGGGTGCGCCCTCCTCTTTTTTTACCTCTTGGTAAAGGGGTCGAGAGCGTGAAGTTTGCGATGGGCGATAAGGAAAGGACACGAGCCCCAGAAACGCACTCGTAAGAGATTGCAGATAATTAGCCGGCAGTCCGCGCGTGTAGTGTCAGGTGCAAAGCGGCCCTCGATTGTGTAGGATCGTAATTCTTAAGATGGATCGAAGTTTACTGATGAATCTAGCAAGGTAGGAGTTCCTCCCGCTTGCTGGACCAAAATATATTAATTACTAGTAAACTCCCACTTCAAGCATGACGGAATCAACCCATTTTAAAATTTTTCTTTTTAATGTAGACCTCTAGGTCTCTTTATGCTAGAAACTGTCAATTGTAATTATTAATGTAACATTATTCTGACATGTGGTTGGTTTGATTTTTAATGTATGTATTTCGAATAAATTTGGCCATGATCAAAAGAAATATTTTGTCAGTAATAGCTATGAAATTAATATTCATAAGAATGTTTTATTTTTAAAACCTTAGCTACGAAAGTATGAAATCCTCTTTCAATAATTTCATATCAAAATTCTCGTATACTAAGTATGTGACACCAAGCTGACTGAAGGTGATCTCAAATATCGTCCCAAACACATTCATCCTTAAGATATTTTGAGACGAAAAAGTTAAAACAATCATAACTGAACAGTAGCTAAATGAGTGAGACTATTTTTCACTCCTGTTTGTCTTTGGGTTTCAAGGCGAACGCTTCCTCAAATATAAAAAAATCATTCCATCGCCACTAAAAGTCATTCTAATTGAATTAGTGACTTGAAAGTGTACGGAGACACTTTCTGGAAAAATAACAAAACTAACAAGGAAATTACTGTGTTATTTTATGCCTTAGCCCTTCACTAAAAAGTTAATTATAATTATTTTTAAAAAATTTCCCCTATTTCCAATTTCAGATTGTGAATCACCTCAAATATAAGCTTTTAGTATTATAATCTTATTAAAATTTTACTTCGGAACTCACTCCGAGTGTAACCCATTTCTGAAATTTCATTTGAAAAACGCAATTTGCAATCGTATTCTTACAATGAGTTTTGGGAGATTTGCTCTTTTTAAATCTTTCATGTTTAACAACATGTGTATGAACGTATCTATAAGATAATTGATTCGTTTACTATTTAAATCAAATTATAAAAATGGAAGAGGTAGCATTTGGTCTTTACTATGCAAAATAATCAGAAGTTAGAGTTAAGCATAACCTCTGATGATTAAATTCCTGAGTTTTTCAGATGGCAAACATTAACAATAACGTAATTGTATAATTGACAAAATAACATTCAAATAGTACTTTAGATTATATCAAAAGAAGAGCAACGTAAAACTTCAAGTATCCCCTCGTTTGAGCCTAGCAGAAGGAACCGAACGAGCGTGCTTCTATACCTACTCTCCCATTAATTGAGAACATTGCCTGAATCTACAATACACCGGCGGCAAACGAGAAAGAAAATGGTCTTCCACAGAAGAAGAAAATCGAAAGAAGAGATGGGGAGGAGAGAGAGAGAGCGTGAAGTGACACGGACGAACGGAGAGAAGGACCTGAGAAGGGACGATGGCCTGGCGAGAAGGACTTCCGATTTTCTCATTTTTTCCCTCTTCTTACTTCCTCGGGTCCGTCGAGGCTCTGATCCGAAGTAAATTGGATAGCTTAAGGACTCGCGGGCCAAGATGGGATTCGGCTCCTCCATCCATTTCAACCGCCCCCCAAGTCCACTTCTCCTTGCCTGACCTCTCTCCGCCCCCACCTCTCCAACCCCTCCCGCTCTTCTCTCTCAATCTATCAGTATTTCCCATTCGAATCACGCGCAATATAAATTCCCTCAAGAGGTTACTGCTGTCACATCGATTCCTCTTTCTGGAGTTAGTACGGCTCTAAGGAAGCGGATTTAAATGCGACTTCGTCGCTACAAATATATCTAAATAGAAATGGGCGAGTGGAATGGCAATGAGGATTTCCTAGGTGGCGCTCCGAGGTGAATAATTTGACGCGTCCGATCCACTTCGGATGAAATATCGAATCGGATTCGTTCTTTCGTGAGATGGATTTTATTCCGCCGTCCCTTTGTGAGATGCAAGAAACAACATTTACAATGCACCGCTTTGGAATTCAATATGCGATCCGTGATTTCGTCTGTCAGCATGCTGACGGTCATTCGCAGCCGGTCATGATTCGATGATCCATGCGGTTGATTACATTCTAAAATGATGAAATTGAAAATATTTTGTTTCTTTATATAAGGATAAAAATCTGCTTGGAAGTCACTTTCGACACAATCATAATTGGTATGAATTCCATAGTGTACACACGAAATACATCCACCACGGTAGTTTGTGTGTTTGCTTACTAGTCTTGCAACGCGTTCCGATTCTGGTTAGTGCATAGTTATTTGTGTTCTTGACTAGTAAACGTTTAATTGTAAGAGTTATCTCTGAAGACTAAAATTCGCTGAATAAAGTCGTAATTGTTATTATTACTAAAATACACATTCGAAAACAAGAAACTCTTTGAGAAGATCACAACGCTTCAACAAACAGCAAAATGTTTCCGGTTCGTACTGTCATATTTAATCTTCATTAAAGGATGCATTAGACAAATTTACATCAGATGCAATGCTGGGAAAACCATCACGTAAATTATGAACCAATAGATTTTTTAATGTTCAAGAAGTTTTCGTTTTATCGAAAGCGATAAAAACTTCCCAGCGAGCAAATAAGAGACTCTGAAGCTGAAAAAAAAAAATAACTGATTAAATCCAATCAAAGAAGCCTTAACTTGGTGGAACTTTTTTGTGGAATTTTGAAAGTTTATTTAATATGATCCTGGTTAACTGATAACATTTTTTCTTATAGGATCTAATGTAAGAAGCAGAACTGAATATATAAAACGAAAGTATTAACATACAAGTTCCATCATATCTTAAATCTTTCCCAGATTCAGACGAGCTATTGATTAAATCTTTTAAATAGAATTTTCAGATGTACAAATAGTAGTTATTCGTCGTTATTTACGATGACTATAAGAGCGTATCCTTTCAAATTCCTGGAAATAATCAGGGCAGAAACAATTAATTCACGAAATCCCTGTCGTTGTTCTTAAGGAGCTTCAGAAACATTTAAAAAGATATAAATAACATGATTGAACGATTCCAAACAATTGAGGGAAAGTAAAATCAATGGTAGCAGCCGTCACTTTGTGGAATTCCATTACTGGAAATAATAAACACAAAGTATTCAATTCCACAACTTTGTAATTCCACCACACACACGACCGGTTTCGACTAGTCATAGTCATCATCAGGACCTAGTCGAAACCGGTCGTGTGTGTGGTGGAATTAAAAAGTTGTGGAATTGAATACATTGTGTTTATTTATTCCATTAAGGGAAAGTAATTATTAAATTAAATTAAATATATTTTGTAGTAGTTAAAACGTCTTTCAATACCATGCTACTATCTTGAATTTATGAGAGTTAGAATACAATGACTACTGAATTACTAACGCTCTATACTTCTATAAACAATCCTAAAACTTTTTAAAAACAATTATAAAGCCTTTTCATAGCTTTAGGATCATTTATAATTTAAAACCTAGGATACTTATCTCTAAAACTGAGATGTTTAAATCAAGATGTATTACCAAATCTTTCAATATTATCATTGATATAAACTTCACAATAGCATTAACTATAAGATATAGGGATTATAGAATAAAGCATGACTTGCTCAGTGGACACAGATTTGTTTACTTGTTTTTTTAGTCTGGTTTTTCTAAACAAAAATCGTGCTTTATCCTACCGCTAACGTAAAATCTCGGGATACTGCAGTAAAACCGGGAAGGGACGGATGTTTATCCAGTGAAACGGTCAACAGGCTATTGGTATTATATCTCGTTATATGACCAGATTTTTTTCCTTCCCATCTAAGGTTATATAACATATCTTAGATGGTTTCGGAGGTGTCTAGACGAAAGCCCACAAGACCTAGAGAAGCTCAAAGACTATCAGCTCTTGCGTGGGCTTTAGTATTTTTTACATATAGAGGTAAATTTTCGAAAAGTGCATGATTTTCTGCTAGGTGCAGTTGGATTATGATAAATCCAGAAATATGCCCTCGTACTTATTTATTCTTCCATTTATGACTAAAGGATATCTTTGGGGCTAACATTTTGACGATCATAGATTCTTATAAGATTCTCATAGAAATCTATCACTTTCTTTAGTTCACTTCATTTTCAGCGATTGAATACAAGAGCTTTTCATCTCTCTCTTTCACATCTTATACATTATTCAAATAATTTGATTCTGGAATTGATATAACAAAAAACTTAAGGAATTTACTAAAACCACAAGAGTAGCATGAATTCATACATCACTTCGTGGAAATTCATTACAAACAAGAAACTTAAAGTAAGTAAGTATTCACAATTTATTAGCATAGGAGTCTTTCTGTAATAAACTCATTGCCTGTCTGTATAGTATTTAGCTCGAAGGCCCGTTGGTTCCACCCCCCCACCCTCCAACATGAGCTACTAAGAGCTTGTAGACAGGAATCAGGTTTACTGGGCAGGGGATGACATAGTATGAGTAAACTCGTTACGTGACCTAATAGGTACATAATGATGAAATGATTGTGTAAATAAATTGATTTTTTGTAGTTCTGTAATTAAAATCTTGTAAATTTTACTGTCGATGACATCCTCAGTGATCAGTGATTAAATATTCGCAGTTTAGGTTGAGTGTTTCTGATAATCCCTTTTTGATATAGTTTATATCTCTTTCTGTATCGAACCAAGATTGGATACAAGTGCAGTCAATTGAAAATAAATAAATAAAGCAACCTCTGCTTAACTTATTCCTACTCGCCATCATCTATCATGCAAACATATAGAAAAGACTTTGATGCGTAGTACTGAAAGAATAATAAACATCCAAGTAAACAGTGATTACTTACGATATCTAAATTATGACTATTTGTGAAAAAACTTCACGCTTCACTCGTACACAACCGACCAAAATAGTCTTTCTAGTCTTTCTTCAACCAAAATAGTACTCCCTCTCTCTAGATTTACCCGCCTTTCACTCCTAACAAAAACAATACGATATTAATCAAAAGTGACAAGGCAGGCGACACTCCGTAAGACTCATGCATCCCCATTAGGATTACTTCTCCAGGCGATTGCACCCTGGGAGACTTATTAAACGAAAGTGACTCGGAATTCATCATTTTAATATGCACTCCCCGCTCACCCACGCCTTCAAACAAACACCCCATTGTAAACAATGCCGTCCACCCTTTCTGTCATGGACAACCCCTTCGTCCCTCCTCCTACACCCTTTCGCAAACTAACCATCCAACCCTCACTTATGACCCCACACTTCTTGCCCATCTCGCTGCACCTCAGCCTTGGCAGCTTTTTCGCCGGCCTCCTGCTCCGCTCCTGATAAGAGACTAACCCTCTTTTCCTCGCACACATACGCACTCGCATCCACGCACCCCGCCCTCCCCCGACTTTCTACCACCATGAATCGCCTGCTCAGCGCAAAAAAGGAAATTGTCAAAAATGCTGATAGAACACTCTCCCTTCTACGCGGTCTCTCCTTTGCCCTCTAAGCTCTTCAATATTCGCTAGGGTCCAACGTCCGAGATCTCCGAGGGGTTACTAAACTTTTCTTGCATCCTAAGCCATTCTCTCCCCTCGAGTTCTTTTCTTGTTAACTTTTCCCTTGCCTTCCCATTTTCCTTCAACATAGAAGGGCAACTAAGAGCATTACCAATGTTTATTAATGATGGCGTTGTCAAGACTTGTTGTTACGACATAAGACCTGCATGATTTAATGAAGAATTCAGAAAGCAGTAATTAATCGAATAAAACACGTATTTTAACGCAAAAAGGGAAACTTATGGTGGCCCATTCATAGAGGCATTCCAGGCAGTCACGATATTTTTTCCCACACATACAAAAAGTATCATTGATTACTCTGTGACTATTGCTTAAGAATATAAGGTTATAATTTTTGTCATGTAAAATATTTTGTCTATTAATCAAACGTCTAAGTTTTTGTTTTTGAGACTTTTGGATATACTTGAGGGTTTTCAAACTTGAAAGCAATTGTTTTAAAAGAGCACTAATGGCGTGCTGCAGGACTATGCTGAAAGGTTCAATACGCTTTAATTTAAAACAAAAATATAAAAAACATGTAAAAATATGAAAATGTGTTCTTCCTCTCAGATATAAATTTATACTCGCAAATGAAAAACATTACTAATCTACGCGACAGTCTTTCTTTATCTCTATAAATAAAATTTATATTTATGGTTTATATGAATCTGAATCGTGTCGCTTCAATTTAACTAATTGCGTAGCACGTTTTTTCCTAGTCTCTGTTAAAACAGGTTCATAAATTATAAGCACTTGTTACAGTAGAGATAATAAGTAGTATTCAGTCATACTTGTATGTTTATCTTGGTCTGAAATTTATTAACTATTACCATGTAATTACTTCTTTTATTACTCAGAATGAGTAATTGGTCGTTCTTATATTATATTATTCACAATGTAGGCCTTTAGTGATGTGGAGTAAGGAAAGTATGAAAACCCACACCCTTACGTTACCGAAAATCCTGTTAGAATCGCTAATGCTCCTCGAAGAAAAACGTCTAGATATTATTCTTCTCATACTTCCTTGAAAAACTTTCTCGTTTTCTATCATATTTCGCTAGCGTTGTTTACAGGAATAAGAAAATGAATTACTTCCACGGTGAGTAATGTATGGTAAGTCTTTCGAATACTTTTTGTTGGCAATCTGGCATTCTTTGCTGAACATTTTTCCTCACACGGCATTAGTCTTTTTGATTAGGCCCTTATCACTTCTTCGCGTGTATCCTTCCTTAACGCCCGCTAATTAATATAAAGATCAATCCCATCCTACTTCCCGGTTTCGATTCCCTGTGGAAGCCAATGTGCGAAATAAGCTAAGCTGTCGAAGCAGTTTTAACAATACTACTATTACGTATCCTGCTTAGAATCATTACTTCACAAGTTAATACGAAGAAATATAAAAATTCTAAGTCAATATAATACGAAGAGATATAAGCTCTATGAGCTAACGATTTTCACGAGCTGATACGAAGAAATACCTTCCTCTCTACCCTGGCGCTCAAACAACTATGGCTGCATAGTAGGGAGGTTTTACAAGGAAAAAGAATGGGGGAGAATGTCACATGAATTCTCCCCTTTCCCTCCCAGTATCACCGACGCAGCATCCTTTTCGTTGAACGTCCAAGAAGTCTTCAGCCTCCCCTTCACCCTCCACGCCACCCTTCACTTTTTTATCTGCCCTCTGACATGTCCGATCCTACCAAGTCAGCACGCTCTGAGGAGTCTATGCCAAGAAGAAGGGGGAGGCAAGATGAATTCCGCAAGAAGGAATCGCCTTCTGACCTTTTTTTATCTCCCTTTCGCCCCAAACTTCCCTCGCCTTTTTTCCCTATTCTCTTCCTTTTCTGCCTCTTCACTTTATGTCTGCCGAGGTCAGCCTTTCTTCCTCACTCCGTTTCCGCCAAGAGATATCCCCGTTTCCCCTTCTACTGCGGAGGGGGATGGACGTCACACGTGAATGGCCTTTCTGGCATTCAAGAATAGCTGCCTTATTATTCAGATGCAAAATACTGGTGTTTACCAGCGTCTGGGTCGACTCCTCCGCGCGAAAAGGAAAGACTCCAGTTAGGCAAATTTGATGGCTATTTTACCTTGTTTTCCGGATTACTTTCCACAGATGTCGGAAGGCGAATGTATTTAGATTTTGCTTTTCTATGGTAAAAATACAAAGAATCGAAATTAGTTGAATGTAAATACATATATTTCGAACCTATAACCTTACTACCGTAGGATCGACTTTATTGAGGGCGAGACTTAGGGTACGAAGTTTTCCCTTACATCCAACCCTTCGTCTTTCTATAAGATAGTAAGGATACAGGAAGAAAAAGTAATAAAAAAGGAAAAGCAGAACGAAACTTTTATGTGGGTTTAAAAAACCCAAGTCAATTACTTAGGAAACATTTCCTCTGCAGGAAAACACCCATAAAAATGGGGTGATAAATATCCACGAAACATACTGATAGTAATAGCTAAATTTTTAACTTTTATTTTAACTAAATTAAAGTCAATCTAATGTTGATAAATACAATAATTCGTTAATATTATGAAAATGAACTTGTCTTAAAAAATTGAAATGCATGACTGAAGATGCATTATGTGATTTCAAATTGCGTACATGCATGGCAATATTATTTTTATTTCACTGTCACCAGAATTTGCATCTAATTACGGAAACATCTACATAAATGCACAATTTTTTATCTTGACGCCTGTTAGACTTAAAAATTAAAATAAAATTTTAATTACTTCAACCTCATTTTCTCTCATCTCTAGTCACATTTTTAACTATTTCAATTCTACTCTTTGTCATTTAATCCTTAAAATCTCAATAAACACGTTAATTGTCCATATACAACCATAGATATAATATTCGACTATCATACCCAACACATTATTCTGAGCAAATATCATAAACAGTTCAATATTCAGAGCTCCGGTCTTCACAACTTCAGCAAACTACCTCTAAAGTCTCTTGCAATAAGGATGTTTCGTCCTCACCGAAACATATACTAGACATCGAAAGAATAGAAAGTACTAGAGGAAAGAAATGAATGAGTCTATTCTCTAAGAAGGGAACAACATAGCAAGAGGGTGAAGGGCAAGGGACCCTGAGTGACAGCGGAAGAGCAGAGAAAGTTAGGGCAAGTGGAGGAGTGAAGGGAGGCGAGGACAGGAGCCATCCTTCACGGTTTCTTCCAAGCGAATGCTTCTCTATGGTGACCGTTCCAGGACGACACTACCCTCGCTTATCTCTCCAAAGGGATTTTTGCTGCTAGGTAACTCATAAACTGACTAATATGCTCCCAACCGACACCCATGTTAAGTCAGCGGTTTACTGACTAGGGCACAATTTGAGTATTTCCGCCAGCACTGACAGAGTTACTAGATATACGAGATAGAGCTCAAGATTTTGTAGAAAAGGTTAATATTTCATAAGCTAAAATATTTTCCTGGAAAGAATTTTTGGAATCCAACAAGCTGGCATCACCAAGAATCTCATTTGGGTCTCAAACATTACTTTTAGAGGTGACGAAGATATAAATTCCTTATAACTCATGTATGTATTGTAAAATTATATTTTTGTTATTTTTTAATTTTTAATTATTTTTAATACGAATGCTTATATTGTAAGAAGTTTGTTTTTTTTTGTATTGATGCTTAGGAATATTTTTTGATTCTATTAATTACTATATATGTTAAAGTTGAAACCTGTCCTCGCGACAAACTGCGGCGGTTTTGTATAATCATAATAATAATAAATGTTTATCAAATAATCATAAACTCAGGTAAATGTATTTAGTGGAAGTATAATAAAAGTATTAAGTCCCGATTATCTAAAAAATACAAATAATACGAATGAAATTCAAATAACAACATACAGATTCTTATAATTTAAATCTATTTTATTCAAATTTATATATAAATATAACAATTAAAATATTTGTTGATAATAGTAAAAAATCAATTTTAGGATATCTGAGACTGTTCCCTGCCCAATTATAAGGAAGAATAACTTAGGGTATCAAAAATACATGATTTAATATGAAGAGAAATGTAAATTCGTAGATGATACGTTCATTCATTCATTGTCATTTAATTCCACGGAAGTGAAACAAATTCAAATGCAAATGGTAGTAAATATTTTAATATAATATATTAATGTTAAGTATAATATTTTAACGTTCCCTCAATATCCTGTGAATGGAGAATAGGATATAGAAGCTACTTTCAAGAAAGATACTCCTTCGAAACGTGAATTGTAAATTATCATCATAATTTACTTGTTTGCAGTGTTTGTTAATTTTGACAGATGAAATGGAAAATGACCAACCCCTAACGTTATCCAGATTGACTGACCAAGGATGCTATAACCATCGAAGACAACACTAGAAACGATTATCTTATCAGCAATTTATAAGTTTGTTATAAAGGCATACGTCAGGGCCCGTTGACATTCACATGATGTCATACGTTCAGAAATGCGTTGGTAATTGAGACATCCCTATCCGATTCTGCTGATTTTGACACTTAAGAGAGTGCATATGTCAGAATTAGGGTAGAGGAATGGTTCTAAGTTGACTGTAAAAGGGTTTTTTTCTTGTAATAATAGAAAGCGAATAGCCTTCCATGATAAAGTCACGAAAACACGCACTGTAATGCTGAAGAATTTAATCCCCCAGAAATTGTGCAGTACATCGGTTAAGGGGCAGTAATTTATGAAGCAGGAATTAGCCAAATGAAAAAGATAGCCTTATTACCTTGCCAAAAAGAGAGGAAAAGTGACGCGAATATAATGATGAGGTTTACAAAAGAAAAAGCATTAGAGCTTTCTCAGAAAAGCTAAATGCTTACCATCTTCCTTGTAATAGACAATTAATTTTCTGCTTAGTTGATTGAATGTCCTGATAGGAGGTTCTAATACCCTAAATTCAATATTCAAAAAGATGAAAATGAGATTAAAACTCATCTGCCGCTTTAGTCCCGGAACAGCTCAATAATGAAATTACCATCGCTTTAATCGCAACTCATGCGCGGTCAAACGCGACCAAAGTACGATTTTCTTTAAAAATCATCAATCTCCTTTTAAGCCAACCTATAAATCATCCTTCGTACAACAGACCGCAATTTGGAATCTCCAAAAAAGACGAGAGGTACGGAAAGACATGAAAAAGTCGGGGGAAGGGGAGACGGACTTAAAGACTCAATCTCTTCGAATCGCGGTCCCATTCTCTTTCCCACAGACCCGATTCAATCTATCACCCATCCTATCCCTTCTCATCCAACCCACATCCCTTTCTGTTCATTCCAACCCACCCACATCCAACCCCATCCAATTCATACCATACCCGCATCCCACCTCTATTCTTTATTGATCCCATCCCACTACCACCCGCATGCAACCTCATCCAAACCACATACGATTTCACCCAATCCGCCAACGACCTTATCCAATCCCCATCTAACCCAATTCAACCACATCCGACGCAATCCAATCTATCCAATTCTAGACAACCCATTCGATCCTACTTTTGCCTATAATTTTCGCCATGTTTGCGAGATCCTGGAGGTATAACAAACATTCCACGATTTAAGAAACAGCGAAGAGGAACACAGGGCACAGGCCAAAAGCGATAGAATAAAGATATAATCACTACTATGGTAATCCCATAATTTTTCCACATATTACTCCTTCCTTTAGTTCTTTTATAACTACAATAAATATTGTTCCTGCTGGCAAATTCTGATGAATGGAATATTTTCATTTGTTATTTGGTACAGGATAGAGAAAAAAATGCATCTTTCATTTTCTTTTATCCTGGTCTTGATCATGGCTATGATTAAATGAAAGCTACTGAGGTATGAGTTTATGATTGCACTAATCAAGATCTCTCCTTACGGAATTCCATGAAAAGCGTTACTCAGTGTCACTGTGCTTCACATGCGTGGGCATGTCCCGCTTATAGCATTCTGGCTCAGTGAGAAAAGCAATGGCGAACTACCTCACTCCTCTTCCTGCCTAGTAAAACCTCATTCTTCATTGCAAGATCTTAGTTGCTTATGTCTGAGGGGATGAGATAGCAGCCGGCCTTAGGGCTGAATATTTTACAAACTATAAATAGTAGGGCGACAAACGAGTTTAGTTGTAAGAGAGTTTACATGTGTCTAACCTCGCTAATGAAGGGATCATCAACATCTCTTAAATATCTCTTATTCAGATTTTGGTTTATTGGAAGAAATCAGATTGCTATTTAAGTTAAAATTTTTATGAAACAGTCAGTAAATGATTGCCTATGGTACTTAACGTAACGCCAATTAATATTACCAATAAACATCACTTGAGAATCCATTTAATTAGGTGTAGATTGTTAAATAAGTTTGTGGGAGGAATGTTCGCGGGAGTCATCATGTATCATTCATCAACGAAATTGAAGAAATTAGATAGAATCCGAGATGGTAACAGTCACGATAAATTGGCCAGTGACTCAACGCACACCCTTCCTAGAAATATTACGATGGGTTTATAGCACAGGGTAAACCTATAGGTGCTCATAGATGAACTATAATACAATTATTTATTGGCAATTGTCCCTCACATCCCTATCCAATGCTCCTTAACAACCAAGCTACTATCCCCATATACGCACACATATGAGGATTTCCACCCTCAGCCCCTCCCACTACGTCACACTCCCACCCCTACGCACCCTCTCACGTGCCCTCCCTCCCCCTGATCCAACCCTCCCCAATAACGACGATCCTCTGCCAAGGTGAATTAAATTTACCCCATATCGATCCTCACTGGCTGTCCTACCCTCCAACCTCTGAGATCCTTTTAACCCTCAATCTCTTTCTGCCTCCCCCTCCCTTTACCTAATATTTTCAAGCCCTTCAAGGAAGTCGGAAGACATGAGCGAAGAGGGCCTGAAGAGATGTCAAAGAGGTAGTTATGGGGTGACGGGGATCGCTCCGATGTGGGACGACGGAAAACCACGGGCATTACGAGGAACAATACGCATCCAATCTCCTCTACTTCCGTGGTGTTAACCAATCCATGAAATGACTCACATCAGGGTATCGTTCTATGTTCTCTAACTTTATCACGGCCAGGAAAACACACTAGAAACTCATTAGCTGATTTTCATTAATCAAACTTGTAATTTTAAATTTAGATCAATGGCAAAGTTCCTGAAAGTAGCTAAAATGAAGGATTCCACACACATTTATTTGTATATAAAAATTCATCTGCGACCAAATTCACGACGTAAAATACCTTAATAAATAATCGCTAATATTTGCAAGCCGTAATAGTACTGAATACAAATGATGGAAAGAAAGAATTGACTTTGCACATGAAAGTGGCGGCTTAACCCAAAGTTATACATGATACATTTCTGAGCAGGTGTTAGGTAGAACATCTGCCGGGTAAAGCAAAGTAAAGAAAGGTAAAGTGGGAGACCTGGGTTCGAGTCCCAGCCAAGTTGCTATTTTTCACCTCTGAATAACTTCAGTACTGAATACCTTTTCCCGACCAATTGTTTTCTATTTACAAAGAGTCATTTCCTCCCAATTGTAATAATAATTATCTCTTCCAAAACAAAATAAAGGACTGCAATCACTGCCTATATCACCGAATACATTGTAAGAAGATGTCTTTTTTCTAGGTTGAAATGACAATTATCCTTTCTGAGGCAAAATTCAGTACTATATGCACAGTAGTTTATTTTTTGTATTACAGTCATTTACCTTTCTCAATGAACCCATTTTCTGCTTGTTTTAATGAATTGTATATAATATGTGCAATAAATAAAATACAATTTGTAAATATTGTGTCACGACTAGATCGATATGAACTCGCTTTCTTTAAAAGAAAGAAATATTCAGCTGGTTGCAAATAAAAATGTGGGCATCGGCATCATTCTAACAAAAATATTTGGTATACCCATTTCGAATTTCTTAGTATCCATCATCATATACCTACCTATATGTATGCCTACCGAACCTCTAAATTCGTATCTTCGATAGCTTTCCGCACTAAACCTATCTCCGGCCAACGAACTCGAAAAGTCGGCTTAAATGTGATTATATAGCAAGCGATGACGTTGTCGCAGAAGGAGTGAGGGAGATCTATAAATCGAACAAGAAAGATGTCGATTGAAAATAAAGGAAGATTACCGAAGTGATTGAATAACCTTACACGGAGAAAAATGTACTGTGACTTCCTTTACATTTTATGATGTAGCTCGTTCCCAATCCGAACAGAATGTACTGAAGATAAAATTCTGTTTGCATTTTAAATTTATTCCAGAGTTAATTCTTCTCAGTTTGACTTCTCATTTCTGTTTTTACGGATTTTAAGATTTCCAATATGATCCGATCTGATCTTTACTTGATACTGAATGAAAACAGCTCAGTGGTGAAGAAGAAATATTCCATTTATTCTCGTAGTATTAGTTTTGTTTCAAGCGTTTCGACTACTTCGGTCATTTTGCACATAAGCTCCCACCAGTATTTGAACTACAACTTTTGTCTTATCATCTTGAAAACATATTTATCGAAAATATAGCTTAGGAATATCGTTTGAAATTACATAAAATAATTTTTTCTTCAACAATACCTGAGGCTCATAAATAACTAAAATATGTAGCTATTGACATCTCTTGTAAGTTGAAATTAAAATAGGAGAATATTTAGCATTGTAGTAAAAAGACTACATCACAACCCACTTAATGAATATTTACAAACACTATTTTGAATCATATTCTGCTTATTTTTCTCGAAGATCGTCAGAAGTTTCTAAGCAGTAAAGACAGGTTAAGAAAACAACTAGTAGAGTAATAAGTAATACCCGAATCCAATAATTTCAATCGCAAGTTCAAAAGTACCCACCAACAGCGTTACCTCTTTCGAATTACTCCATTCGAGATAACAACGCCGGCGAGGGACACGAAAATCCACCCTCTGCATAATTCAGGCGTCGAATCATCACTCCTTTCATGGCCCTCACGCAGACTCGACCACGAAACACGAGATATTTTTTCCTCCCTCCACGTCTTTCATCAAGACCTTCTCACGCCGTCTTGACCACCCCATCATCTCCTTCGAAGCCGCTTCCGACACCACCTCATCCTTCACAGTCCTCCTTTCACCTTGATCATTCACTGCTCCCCCGTGTCTTTCCCCGGCGGAGAGGGTGAGGCCTTCGGAAACCCCTGACGGGTGGATCCGTGGCCTGTTGCCATGGCGTCCGGAGAGGTGAAATGAAACGGGGAGGAAGGATAAAAGGGGAGGAAATGTCAAGAGAGAGAACTGAAAAGGACAGATGGGGGAAGGGGTTCTTCTGCAGGTACCACCGCACCTCCTGGAGGAATCATTAAGGTCGAGGGAGATGTGGACTGGATGAGTTTGGTGGACGAGGTGTGCGGGAGATGAAGTTATGGTTTTCGGAAGGGGAGATGCGGATTAAAAGAGGTTTAGGCGCGGATTGGAGAGGGAGAGTTTGGAGAGGTGGAGGAGGATAAAGCACCTTGAGGATACGCCAGAAGAAATCGCAAGTCCCATTCCGAGTGCCGTGTGTTCCGGCGATAATAAGGGAGGGAAGTTTGACGGTCGAATGGAGGCGTTTGCGAGCTGACATATTTCAAGGGATGGGGAGGCGCGTTTTTTTATGGAATGAGGCTCATGCGTAAACTTACAAGATTACCACCGGTTGAATAAGACGCGCGCGGAATGGGATCAATTAGGGGAAAGGAAAAACTGCGTCGTTATGGCGTGCTCGATGAGCGTTCAAGATGCCAAATATAAATATATGCGAATTGAAGCGTGACGAGTTAGATCGTAAGGAACGAGGCATAAATAAGCTTCTATGATATAAAGTGTATAAATATGCCGACTGGTTAGTAGGACAAGTGATAATATTTAAAAATATTGTAAACCAGCAAAATTCTGTATGAATTGTATACTTGAAAGATACTGGTGACAGAAGAGGTAACACCAGTAAAACTAGAATATCCAAATGTTAAACTATTTTTACGATCAATTTACGGACTAACTTTTCGAAGCATTCCATATGGTAAAGTATTATGACAGATTTCTTTTTCATTCGCAAATACTAGTGCAAGGATCAGAATATAGCAACTGGGAAATAAAAATTTCTGACGATACGTAATCAAATTCTTCTGAGCACGAAAATAACGCTAAAGAATATCTAATTAAATTTAAGGATATTCTAACCCGGATATCACTAACTAAACCAATAATAGTTATGAGATAACTTTAATTGATAATTTAAAGATTTTTTTCTTTAACTTTACTGTTTATACTATATTTTTTATTTAATATATAATTGTATATAGATTATATTCTGTGGTATTTATATATTGAATCATATGATACTTAATATCCTCACTCTAGGAACGAACCTTTTAAGGAGCATTAGCCTTTAGTAGTTTTTATACACAGTATGAATAAACGGTGGTATATTTAATGACGGTAAAATTTAAAAAATATCTCCCAGCGTAGAAATTTATAGTAACTAAAAATATATCTACCATATTACAAATTAAGAGATTTATGAATAAGAATTATAGAAATCGAACTAAAAGAATAGGGATCGACCGAAATTTTTATTACCCTTTGAACATCTTGATTCCCATAATTAATTCCATACCCTTAAATATTCCAGTTGATTTTACGAAGCCAACTTCACCAGTCGCGTTATACTTCAAGTATGTAATATATATTAACGAGCGTAAGTGCTAAATAACGACCACAGCACGAAACCAACAGACATAACGTCAGCTATTATCTCTCTGACGACACCACCAGAAGGGGACAGTTACTTCTTCAATGAGAACGCGAGCGACTAAATAACAGTTAATGTGACATTGAGAGACACCCACACCATTGAATAAACCAACCATGTCATATGCCTCAGGATCGTTGCAGCCTCCCCCGCACAGAAATGAAATCACCGCCCCGACACCAGGCACCATTTCACCAATAACCTCTATAACAACTCTCGACACTAAACCCAAAACACATAATAAAGTCCTCTCGACCTCTAGGCCCTTATAAATCGACTCCCTTCTGTTCCCTCCGCCTCTTAACAATCTATGGAGGCGGAAAAAAACACAGCCCCACCCTCTACTCCCTAGATAATCTCTCGCCGCCGTCGTCAACCCCTCACCCGCCAAACTACTTTTTTATTACAATATTCCTGCCTTTTTCGCACATTTTCCCTCAGATCCTGTGTCCTCTCCGAAAAAAGACCCTCGGTGATTAACCCTTCCCGCAGGATCCTCCCCCCTCATCGGCACCCAGAGCAGAGTCCCCCGCCAAGCCATTCAATCGGCAAATCGACATGGAACCGACGTTCCCCGCCCTTAAACCCACACACGAATTCCGAACGGAATTTTCGAAACGAGGGAAAAATTAGGGGAAGAAAAAAATCGACCCTTTTTTGGACAAACACTCTTGACCCCGGTGGCGGGCGCACAAAAAAATTTCCCGAAAACCGGATTTCGACGAGGGAAGAACCCAGATTGGGAAAACAGGGTGTGTGAGCGCACGCATGTGTGTGAGATCCCGCACTAGAGATCGCTTGTGTTGTTGCGGTGAAAGAGGGGAAGGATTTCCTCTTTTTTGGAAAAACGGAATAGGGGGTTTGGTCCATCGCACGTGAATTGTTTGTCTTGGGTGGGGAAGGGCATGATTTATTTTTCTTCCGGTGAGAGAAAGTTTAGGGGAAATCAGGAGGAAAGATGTTTTCTGACATTGGATTAGGAAATTACGTTTATCAGATTGGAAGATCGGGTGTTCTATTGCTTTTGAGGCTGTCAGTTTGTTCTGTAGGCGGATTCCCTCTGTATAAAGCTAGCTTTGACCGGTGGACTAGGAAGAAAAGCACCTCCACTGCGAGTCATATATATGGGTAGTCTGAAAAGATTCCGACGCAAAAAAGATTCTTATTTGATTGCTAAACAATAACTGCGCGTCCAAAATGGCTGCAATGGTGAGTAAATTTCAAAATATGCGCAAAACGCTTTCAAAAACTGTTGTGTAAAACGCTTTGAAGAACCAAAAGGCGCAAAAACTTTTCGCACTACCCATGCACATGCACTCAAGATGTTCTGGCCTAACTTTGAGAAACGACATTTAAATTAAAACCAACATAACTTATTGTATTTATCTGAAGGTGATTGTGAATATCGAATCTGTTCGTCCCAACAAAGTCTAGAGGATTTTCATGCAGAGGAATTATTTTTGTTGTTTATAATTTAATTTTCTCGATGCGAGTATACTAAATTAGAGACACTCCAGAACAGCTTTTAGGTAATACCGCTTTATTTTTCTCATCAAGCTGCATCCTCAATTTATATGTAATATGATTAATATAGAATCAGAAATTTATTTTAGTATAATTAAAAAGACTTGATACGATAGATTGATAGGAGTAATAAAGAAGCATATTCGTAAAGGATGGAAATCAGCGGAAGAAAAGATAAAAACAAACGATGAATTTGCTCAAAAATATAAGAGAATTGTCGTTCTGGTAAGAAAAATATTATGAAGTTCACAACGCTGTACTAGCCAATCAGAGTGACACGCAACAGTACTTAGGGAAACAAACCATAAGTTTACTCGTTTCATATCCACATTTCTTCGAATAGAGGAACATCAGAGGAACTGATTGGGGAAATATTCTAAGCAGATCATTCCCCTTGCCGAACATTTGGAAGAAAATGGCAGAGCGCAATCGTAAATTCGAATACACTTACCGCTCGTTTATAATCACCACCAGAGAGTTCAAAATATTTCATGGGTTCGGAAACCTCAAGTTGTGCTACTTATCGCTTATTGTTTAAAATTTGATACCACTCTTACAAATATTTACCCAATCATGTATTAGTAACAGATGTAATACTCATTTTTATTCAATGGAATACGCCTAAACAGGTTGCAGAAGGGGCACAAATGACGCCACGCTTCTGAGGCGACTCAGCATCGCCAACAATACTACCATTTGAAGAAATTTCACCGTACGAGTTTCCACAAGACCCGTATCCATCATTCTAAACTCGGGGAGAAAGGTAATGAATAGGGCGTGAATATGTAACAGGTCTTAACCAATTCAGGACCCTCCCGACAACCCGATACCTATGCATGCGAAAAATCTTTTCATCCCCTCGTTTCCATACCCGAAGACACGCGCGTACCAGTCTTCCCCACGTGGCGGAAACCCGGCGAAAACCAATTTCCCCATTCACATATGAATAGGAAGCCAGGTTACGGGAGAGGAAAGAGCTCGAGGAGCAGGGCGGAAGACCCGGTCAATACGAAGATGACCGTGGGCCAAAGAGGAGGAAGAAAGGGTAGGGTCAACACTGGAGTGTGTATAGAACCAAGGGAAGGATAACTTGACCGGCTGAGCATATGTATGCAAAGGGTTAAGGCGCGTGCCTCGAAGAAAGGGAAAGTAAAGCAGGTCCAGCAGAAAGAGTTGATTCGTTTCGCCTTCCGAGGGATAACAAAACCAATACCGGACCTTTGAAAAGGGTGCGGTCGAAACCACTTGTTGTAAAGGTGCCCATCCTAATGGACCGAAGGTATGCCTCTTTCGGAATGGAAATTCGACTTCTTTTTACGAGGGTAAGAGTGTGTTTAGCATAAGCATAGGACGCGTGTTCGGCAGGCTTTTCCTTTTATAGGGGTCCTAAAGGTATACCGTGAGGGAAGGATAAGAAATATCAGCATAGAATTTGAATGAAAAATTACTCCTATGAAAGACGAAGTGGGCCTGCGGTGAATATATTCGTCACGGGTTTTGATTCTTGAGTTGAGGAATGGGAAGGTATATAGAGAGGTAATAGAGAGGCGAATGAGAAAGTATAGGGAGAGACTTGAGAATTATACGTCGTAACATCAATTCTATAGGACCTAGTATATACTATGCTGGATACGTAAAGAAACAATCATTCATAATCATATATAATAATTTTATCAGAACCAAAATTTCAAATATTAACTTGTGCAGTATACAATCAATCACGAATATAGATTCCTAAATATATAACGATATTACGAGTACTTACGTTTAAGGCCTATTAAAGGGTATGTTAAAGAACCTCATGTAAAACATATACGTGAAAAACATGTCCAAGGAACTATCAAGACCAGCAAGAAAAAATCAACAGAATCATGAACAATCAAGCAAATGACCTGATTCCTTTTCAAATGCATCATTTAATTCATGGACGGACACACTAGATAGATGGGGATTAAAAGCTCGTAAGGAATTCCTTTTTCTCAAATCATGTTGATGAAGGGACATAATAACAATTCAGCAATATTTTTCGCGATAAAACTATCTCGATGAAAACTTGCTATAAAACTATACTCGAGCATAAGCCGACTCGAAGATAAGCTGAGCCACCTAATTTTATCACAAGAACAGGTAAAAATAATTGACTTGAGTATAGATCTATGGTAGAAAATACAGCATCTAATGGTAAATTTCAAAATAATAATGAATAGTAATAAAATTACAGTGATTGATGCATCAGTAAGTGAAAAGAATCTTTAATTGAGCAATTCATGAATTTACAAGCCAATTTCCGGCTACGGCAAACTTTTCCCACCGGTTAACAGGTAAAAATGACCCTCTCTCAAGTATAAGCCAAGGGGGACATTTTTAGCATAAAACATGTGTGGTAAAAAATTGGCCTATACACGAGTATATACCATGCTTTAAAATCTCCTAAAATCACTGGATATAAAACTGGAAGATGTATTGGTGAAACCCAAATAAAAGGTTACCGGTTATATAATCAGCTGAGTTATTTTATTAATGTAGTCATAATAAAAATAATAACGGTTTAAATTAAGTATTTTCTCACGCAATTTCAAAATTCTCACTTTAGGGTTTCACAACGATTCAGTTCCAAACGGTAAGATTCAATCTTTTGGAAAATATTTTGAAATAGGGAGTTTTATTTACACTGTTTCCTTCACAGGGACACCAGTACTCGAAAAGATTCCGCTAGGCCAATATCTCCACCGCATTTCTCACCTTTTTCCACGAGGGAGGTAAAATACAGCGATGGTTGAAATAGGGGCTGAAAATCCAAAGAGGGAAAGCGAACAAAAAGATCATAAAAAATGCCCAGTGTCATCTCTTACCCGTGATCCCTATGGTGGAGTGATTTTTCAAGAATTACGGACGGGCGGATGTGGAATTCCCGTATTTCTCGTGCAGCCGAAAAAGTCAAAGCGTCCTGGGCCCCATCACTTACGCCGAGGAAGATGGAATAGCGCACGTAGATTTTCCCGCGAAACAGTCCTGCAAAAAATAGATAAAATATCGGATTCCGCACCTGAATGTAGAAGGGAAAAGAGAGGGTCGGGAAATACAACGGTGTTCGCATATGGATCGGAAAGGAAACCGTGAGTCAAAGCCAAGTTTTGGTAATGATGATACATCAGAGGATACTAAAAAGAGATACATTCACATAAAAAGGCAAAGGAATCCTACAGCTGATAATTATTCACAAAAGTTCACCAAATTGTCTATTGTATTAATATTATGTTCTTTTATGAGAAATATTTGAATACGCACAAGAAATAACAATTGGCATGCCGTATGATCAGGCAAGATGAGAAGTATTTATCATTATAATAATAATGTAAGAAATGATGTTTTTATTACTAACAATGGTCGAATTGTGTTCGAATAATTTTGAGACGAGAGCTTCTGATAACTGAAAGTTTTGTTGATTCCTTGAATAGAGTGGTTTTAGGAAAAAAACTAAAAATAAAATTTCTAAAAAAAGGAAATGATACTGAGTTAATGGATTGATAGACATAAATTAACTAATGGTTAATATGGATAGTTCGAAAAATTCTAATTAATAATCTCTAGTGAAATCTGGTGGAACTTCATTCTAAAATTCGCTAATTTGACACATAGTAAACATGCACTAAAATTATTATTATTGAATAATCCTGTAAAACAATACATATAAATGAAAAAAGTGAAAAAAGTTTGGAGGCTAGTAATAGGGAAAAATGAGATGAAATAATTTTAAATGGGTATTTGACAACAGTAAAATACCAAAACAGACATATTCGTTAAAAATACCAAGGAAAAACAGACTTGAAAAAAGCCTGGCGGGGCCGGGAATGAACCCGGAATCTTCCTCTATATGCAAAGATGCATTAACCCTTCCATCGCAAGAAATAAAAATACAATCGTCACTTTTAGCACGCTGCCAAAACAAACCAATGAATATAATTTTCGTCATGAAGAATTTTATTTTATTATAATTCAATCTTCACGACAACACCGTTCTCTAGATCAAGAAATCGAGAATCCGTATAAATAAAACCGTGCCCTTACGGTAAAACTCGAACGGGACTTTCAAATCCTTGTGGTTCATTGCTCCGAACATCCTATGTCCCTTTTCCGCCACTTCCTCCACCCTTTTATCATCCCTTCCTGTTTCTTCTCACCCCGATCCGAAATTTTCCCACCCATCCGACCCTGCCTTTTTTTTCACCGTATCCCTACCGCACCACTAGCGGATGCCTTCCCTCATAAACCCTACCTGCCTACGTCCGCACATATCCTTCTCACCTCTTCCTCTCCCAATATCCTCCCATCGATCCCTCGATAAAATATGTGAACTCAAAAAAAAAATCCTTCCCCACCGTACCATAACCCGTTATACCTTTTCCCTATCCTAGAGGTCCCCTCACCCAACGGGATCGAAAAAAGACATGAGACCCTTGGCTCTTTTCTCGCGGACAAAAAATAGAAGGGTGAAAAGGGGTACGGAGAATACCACCTATTCGACCACCCTTCCGAGGCAACCCTTCCGTGGGCAAGTCTTTCTCCCCGTGCAAACTATAAATGACCCGACGGCAAAAAGTGAGCATGGGAGAACTATCCTTTGGGTGTAAAGAGTAGCAGTATCGGAGCAGGAAGCAGTGGAAAAGTGGTCAGGAAGATTGAAAGAGGAGGTTCAAAAGTAAAAAACTAGTGTGGGAAAACCTTCCGATCTTGAAATCAGTCCGTGTGTAGCAAGACGGTGCAAAGTTTATGGTCCGATGCGCGTAATAATCACGTTACCAGCGAAAGAAAGGGCAACCCTTGCAGGGGCAGCGGGTATTTGAAAAACGGTCGCTTACGAGTGTCTTCTGGTCCTATTGGTCACAGTGGAGAGAAAGAATGAAAAAAAGAAGTCCTTCTCACGTAACGCTTCTCTCTCGACAAATATCTCACTGCTCAGGAAACCATCCACTTCCATTAGATCGGAAGGTCCACATCCTGCCTTACCGGAGACCATTGGTTTTCAACTGAGTCTGTGGGCAACCCTGGGGGTGCGAAAGAGAATTTCTAGGGGTGCAAGCGAAGTTCCTAAAACAGTAAAAACTAAATGCAGCCATTAATATATATATGTGTAATTATATAGTATTTATTTTAAATTTTTTAGTTTGTTTCTGCAATGAAGGAATTAGCTTTAAACAAATATATTTTCATAAATAAAAAATAGAAACATTTTTAAATAGGGTGTGGGAGTTTATTTTCAGATGCAAGTGTGTGCTGACTATTAAAAAGGTTCAGAAGCACTGCCTTAGATGGAGATAGAAAAACCGGCTACTACAACCAATAATATCGGTTCCTTCAAAAGGAAATTCAGTTAATAAGAACCAGGATATCGAGCTAGAATCAACCAGAATAAAGGTTATTTTCTATGGAAGGATAACAAACAGAACTAAAAAAACTCCTCAAGCAAACCGGGATCCGATTTTTTTCCATCCGATGTTCGGTCCTGGATCTTATAAACAAAATTAGCGATGACTTGCGAATTTTGAAATTTTGAATTTGAATTCCAATGACTGAAATTATTTGTCGTAAAAATATTGCATTAGAAATCCTATACAAGAACCACGTATAAGATAAATCTTGGATGGATACTTTAATCTAAGGAAAAAACTGTCCCAATCAGTTTAAAGATTACTACTGGAGAAATCGAAATATTGAACCGGAGAAAAAACAATAAAAAATTATCACGGTTCCCATATCTGACAAGTCTATTTATCACTTGATACAGCACCACTCAGAAGCCCCTGAATCACGTAGAAATCTCTGCTAAAGCATTCGTCATTCGAGGTATATATCACGTTAATCGAGAAAGATTCTACACAATATATATTACATTAACAGTTAGTAATTATAAAATAAAATATGAAATAAGAGAGTATGTGATTTTTTTCATTATAACCAATACGTTCCGTGATTGCAAATTTTAATTTAAATAGAGCTCTACAAGAGACCCCTTGATTACTACACTTTTTAGATCAGATAACCAATTAATACCTCACATTACAAGACAATTAGAGGAACAGGCGATTATTCATTCAATTGTATCCTTCCTAGAAGGTTTCTCTTAACCCATAAGGTTTCATCAATAGCTTTCTTCTCTTCAAATGAAATATATCAATATTGTAAAATTTGAGAAAAACAGAATCTGAATATATATAAATAAAACCAATCTCCAGGTTTTTACTTCTTTTATGCTTTCACTCTTGCTTATCACAACTATTGCTGAAAAATAGCTGCTTCTTATTTCAGTTATTATAAGGGAATTCTTAAGAATTTCTTAAATTATAGAATCCATTGGTTAATATTTTTAAATGATCTGAGTAATTTTTCCCTCTTTTCACCACTATGGAACTCTCAACTTCACTTCAGGTTGTTAGATTTAAATTACTCTGTGTTCTATTATGGTTATATTATTTTTAGGAAATTATATGAAAGTTAATTGGATTGAAGATGCACAAAAGAGGAACTTAACACCAAAAACTATAAGTAGAGTGTAACAAAGAACGGTAAGGTAGCGGAGGGGTGGGGTACCCATAGAAGGAGGATTAAAAACAAAGAAAAGAGAGCAAAGCAGTGAGAAAAAGATAGAAATTATGCTTTATTTACACATAGGATTCTTCCGATCAAAGTGATACTCATGCATTGTTTTCCTCTGAGTATCTTTCGTTTTTAATAATGAAGATGTTTTGAAAAGAGTATAAACCACCAAAAAATCAATAATGAGAGTAAGGTATTATAGATGGCTCTTGTATTTATTAATGACCTTCTTCTCCAGCTCAAAGAAGAGATCTTCTTTTAAGTAGATATAATCTGGAATTATTAAAATAGATATCGACTGTTTTAAAAAAATATGAACGTTGGTAAGACCGTAAAATGTTAACATCTACATCTACATAGAGATCGCTCAACTTCATTTCTTAATCCCTGTTGCCATATGGCTTCGTTCGCAGTGAAATTTTTAGCTCGAAGGCTGTTTGGATCTTCAACTTCTCATCGATTAGCTATCAAAAGCATAGGAGAGGGAATGAGGCATAATAGACAAGATGAGGAGTGAGGTAGTTTTCCTTTAGTTTTCCTGATCGAGTTATAACCTTAAGAGCTAAAACTAAAACCCTAAAACTTTCACGTAAGTCAGATCCTATGAATAGAAATTTTCAAAGCAAAATAAGGTGCCATCAAGTTTCACACATCAGTAATACTTCAGTTGTTTTCATATTATCGCAGATATGAACAAAATTTAAACCAAATTAAATAGGAGGTACATTTTCCTACATCCTGTATATAAAGAATACTGAAATATTGCATTTACTGAAGTATTGTAGAAAGGAAAAAGATCAAGAAGAATAGAAGTTCCCATTTTTTCTATGAATCCACTTTTATCATTAGATATCGGATTTCATATCAACCCACATCTATAGAAGCAATAACTGAGGCAGGAAATAGTGCAGCCTAACATCTCCAAGATCCAAAGGGCAGAAATCAGATAGATGTAGAATGGATATGAGAAGATCAGAGGAATCGGGAGAATAAAGAGCGTGGAATCGGACCGCGTCTGAAAGAGAAAATAGCAAAATAGCCTCCCATTTCTTCAAAAAATAACCTTTTCCCTGGCGAGTACGAAAAGATGGCTTTGAAATTCAAATATCACTATCACTCTCTTCCCCGCACAACATCTCTCTCTATCCCTTTTAGGCAGCTTTGCAGAGCGGAAACTTTGGCTCCGTCCGCACCGTCTTTCCGCGAAGGCGCCTTTCCCCCGACCCTTCGGCTCCCCTGCCCACCTCGACGCATAAGGCCCCGAAAAAAACATGCATGGCAAGAAATTGCCTTTCGTTCGAAAGGCGGAATGACCTCGGAATTGGATTATGGAGCAACAGAGAGGAGGAAAAGGGAAAAAGAGGTTTGGAGAAGAGGGCGAGGTAATGAGGGCATTGAAGGACTTTAAAAAGATACACCCTCGCGATATTTAAGGTAAATATAAATGTTTTGGAAATCCATTTGTATTACGACCAGAAGTAGATTTAGATATCTAAGAGATATCACATAGAACTTACCTATTTGACCTTAGTGGCAAACAGGTTAGAGTGCAACCCCTGCAAGACCGAGGTCTCAGGTTCGAATCCTGGTTAGAGCATGGTGTTTTACTTAAAAGGGCTTATTAAATGGTCTAACTAAAATACGCCCAATAAATAAAGACATTCTTACTACTATATCCTCAGGTAGATTAAGGTTTTTTTAAGGATGGTTAAGATCAATGAGGTTTTGGGGGGATTTCCACCCGACTAGGATAGGACTAGGATACCAGGCAGGGTATTTTATATTTCCCTCCCCCATAGATATTACTACCCCTCGGCCTGGTGTCTATTTGTTATATTTAAGTATTTAAATAAATGGATAAATAAGGATCAAATACACTCTCTTATGTAGAAGAGACGGCTCATCTGGTAATGGTTTCGTTTACATTAATTCAATGAAGTACTCATCTATAGGCAAATGAATTTCGGAGGCTGAGATCCGCTTCTATCCTGAATAGTCAAATAAAAACTTAAATGAAACATATGTTTACTGAGAAGACTATGAATATCATCAGAGATAAAAGTTTACTTCCATATCAAATTTGAACGATCTCGAAATAAATTTCAGTGAAAAGTAAGATGAATAAGAATATGTCTATACTTATTAGACAGCATAAAAATAAAACCAAAAAATGAGTAAATTAGGTGACAAATGTGAAAGACTCTTGACACATTAGCTTTTCAATATTCACGTATAAAAATTTGACTGATTTTTCAATAAACAAAAGATTCGAGTACAGTGTTACAGTGCCATGGTGATATCCTGTATATGGAAAGGGAAAATCAATCAAAATCAAGGAAATGAATAGATCGAAATTATCCGTAAAATAAAACGAGATCAAGTTATAAAATTATATATTCTTGTACAGTGAGATATCCTAGCATAATTTCAATATTAAATCAGTAACAAATATATACGTTCTGAAAACTTTATTTTTAGATAATCATCATAAGAAACGGAATATCGATCACAAAATACGCCTCTAAATTTTTCCGTAAACTCAACCCAGAAAAGAGCTAATCTGTAAGCGAACCATCACAAAGAAACAGAATCCAATAAAGCAGGAACTCTACAGGCGTCGCAAAGGCAGCCATGCCCGTCCGACGCGCACTGCCAAAGTAAAACCGCTGACGCTGCATTCTTCTCAAGAACTATCCCATTTTCCCTTTTCTTCCCTCCCTTCTTGAAGACACGCAGCGCAGTCGCAGTGCCAATTCTCCCTTTATCCCGTCCCCCCGTGCAAAGGGACCATTCCCACCCTCTTCGCTCAGCCCCTGAAACTCGGCCACCTGGGACACGCGCTCGCCGGGATTAAGGGAGCGAAAATAATCAAGAAGTGGGGGAGGAGGGGAGGGGGAGGAGGGGGTGGGATGAAGGAGGAATTGCGAAGGTTAAGGAGGAGGATGGTGTGGGCATAAGTGTTGCGGGCTTAAGGGGAGAGGAAAAAGATGAGATCCGGATCGGGGGCGTGAAGGGAAAGAATGTAAGTGTGAGGAAATGCTTATAAGGGGAGGTAGTTAAGAGATAGCAGGAATAACTCGCGAAGATGTAAATCCAAAGAATTGTTATTTTTTAGGAAAAGGTACGATTTCGATGATAAAATAGTGAATACTACCTAGGGTCCATATGTAACTCAATTACGCTGAATTATTTTCAGGGTTTCGCCACGTATTTCACAAAAAAATTAATTTCCCCTATAAAACTTAGTACTGTATACAATAGCACTGATAAGAAATTTCATACCAAATATGTAAAAAAATATCAGGAGATATATTTAAAACAATGGAGTTACACTAAGATCCCTTACCTTCACATCATAATGAAGATTCTGAAGAGGTATGGTTATAAAAAATATATTCCAACAAATTATTCTGAGACATAAGTCATGTCAATGTCTTTATTGAAACTCAATAGTTTATGCAAAAGCGTTACCGCGAATTAATCGATAGCATTTAAGCGAAAACTGAGATTTGCATAGACCGTATAAGATGCAGAGTTATTTTCCACAGATAATTCGGAGTCAATACCACGCCTTCTGAGCCTAAACCCAGGGTACTTGCAGGTAGCACCGTTGCTCATTTTTTATCAATCCATTTTTTAATCTAAACATGTTTTAAATATTTATGGATCTTTAATAAAAGGATATAACGACAGAGAAATAGTTTTATATTTTCTATTATCTTTCAAATTAGAGATTCATAAAATTATGTAAAAACAAAAGAATATATATTCATGATCATAAAAAAGAATAATCCTAATATTTCATTACAGTAAATAAGCAGATTCTCAAAGGCGCTCAATCAATCATTTTTTATCATAGCAATCTTTAATGTGAACAGCTTATTATCCATGACAATATAGGCCTCAGAAGGGTATCGAATTTGAACTAAATTCAGACATTTCTTCACGCATTCCAAGCCATCAGCAGATGAGAACCCATGTTATCACCTGCGAACTTTCTTAACTGTGGCAATCCAATATTCAATTATACTCTGTAAGGGAACAACCAGGAAATAAACCTCAACTACAATTATTGCTAATTATTTCATAGGGAATTCTTTTAAGCGGTTATCCAGTTTCCTCATAAGGAAGTTCTCCATGAAAGATGAGTACTTAATCTGTAAGATTTAACTTACACAATCCGTTAATTAATCAATTGTTAAATCAAATAAAATTTCTTCAAATAATCCACGAATTAGAGTGTCAGAATTTAAATATTTAGTTGAAATTTAATGTTGATACTACGAAGATGTTCTATGTTCTTAATTCCACGAATCACTTAAAATTTACGATTTTAGATGATAAAAATATTTCACTCATTTCTTCCTCCAGAAATTATTGATCACACAAAAGTTTATACTTACGCAGGTGACGTATGCCTGAAGAAGGAAAGGAGGAATTATTGGAAAATTGAGGCAACTTAGAAACCGGCTCGAGAGCGAACAAAGTGGACGTAAGGAGCAAACAATACCCTCCGAAAGGAATGAGTTTAGAATCCTCCGCGGACAAAGAGAGAGGGGGAAAGGAAAGACAGGGAAACGACTAAAGTTAGCGGAGTTACGGATAAAGTAAGAAAGGGCGAGCGAGTCCAAGGAAAATAACTCAAGGAAATGGGAATGGGAAGAGAGGGAGGCGGAAAGAGGTTTAAAGTAAGAGCGGGAGGGAGTAAAAGAAGGGAATAGTACATTGGTGTGGGTGGGATTAGGTGGACGGAGAGAGAAAGAAGGGAGAAGGATGGTGGTGTGGAGGTCTGCAGAGAAAGAACCAACCAACTCCCTCGTCTGCTATATATCTTCTTTCCCCCGACCACCCCGCACCTTCTCCCATTCCCTATCTTCCGAAACACACCGCAAACTTTACTCTCTGCCTCCCCCGCCCCCGTTTCCTGGAGACCCTCTGCACTTCCCCATTGGTCAATAACACGGTCGTCCATTCCCGAAACTCCCCTACCACCCACAACCCATCGCCATTACCCCTCCCATATCCCATCAGTCTCCTTTCGCGGGAGGACCCCTCCCCCGCTGCTTCCATTAAACCAAACGACGAGCCTCCCCAACCCGATCTCCCAGAGCCCCTCTTTATACCGTGGCTCCCTTCTTATATATATTTATGTGGCCAGTCTACAGCAGATATCTCTCTCTCACTCCCTTTAACCTCGTCCCTCGCTTATCCTCTCCCAGCGAGCTCAAACTTCTTTTTTGCCGATCCCTACAAGACTCGGGCCTGAATATTTTGGCATCGGTAATGCTCGCCGGTGTTTTCTTTTCTGTAATCGATAAATTAAAATGATAAACAGGATGTCCGAAAAAATCCAGCAGTCTTTAACAACGTCCCCGAAAGGAAACGAACTTATTCTGTTCGTTTTTTTTTCAGAGCCTTGTATCTAATCTTAGCACAAAGGACTAAGGCCTTGAGATTACGTGGATTGTTTAAAGATACCCATTTTGAAAAGTCAACTATGAAAAAATGCTGAAACAGTACTTCGAGAAAAGATACCTATAAGAAGAATTAAACAACCATATTTCCACAAAAAAATGTATTGACTACTTGTTCGTCTACCACTTAGTCTTCTCACAAATGTCCACTTGTAGAGGAGACTAGTTAACAGCAAAACATTGCTGCAGAAATGCAAAGGTGTATTACTTTTCAGATAATTTTTTTTCCACAGAGCAAAAAATATATCTGTAAAAAAATTTACACCAGTTTCGTGTTTTAATCACTAACAATCAATTACTGAGAATCCTGAAAAACTTATACGGTGAATAAGGGATTTAATGTAAGGAACAAACGTCAATAAATAAAAATAACTGTTTATACGAGTAATTGTAATAGTAGGCCTTTCCAGCTAAGTGACACCAATACAGGAATATTGAATTGTTTTAGGTTGGAGATTAATGTTTGCTAATTGTGGATTGTAACAGCCAGATAATGTATGATATATTTTCTGTAATATTGAACAACTTTTCATTATATCAATAACTATTGTTTCAACTTAAAGTATGGAATTGTGAAATACAAAGTAATTCAGTAGTAATGTTGCCTCCAGACTATCACTCCATACCAATCGATAAAAAAATAATTATTATTATCACACGGACAGTGAAATTGTATACAAGGGTAGAAACAAGGCCCCCTATAATAGCCGCCTCAGCCAACAACAACAATACCATTTCCTATGTGAGACACCCATTCAAATGACCTAATGGAGACCGAATATAAAGAACACTCCTTTTTTTCGCCTCACCCAACTGCATTCGTATCGAGATGCGTAACATTTTTCAATTTCCTTTCTCTTCCTTTTAAAGGTCATAACTCTCCGGAGAGTTGCTTATTGAGGTCTGCTATCCTCGCCATCTCTTTAAGTCTTCCACTTCCGAGCCCTTTGCCCATCCATCCCTTAAGTACCCAACCCCTCGCGTGTCTCATTCCGAAGAGTATTGGCGAGTGGAGAGACGGGGGATTGCTCGTATGCGATGGGGTAAGTGGAAAGTTGAGTGCGTACTCTTCGGTATTGTACTACTTCGAGCTGAAAATTATTACTTCAAAACTCCCACTGAGGCTCTCATCATTTTATTGCCACTTCATATCTTCTATGAAAAAAGTTTGCTTTCTTCCAAGGAAGATTTTCATGGCGTCCCTCGGATACAACCGGAGAACTCCTGCGTTATTTTCGGACATTCAAATTGAATTTGTGATATGCATTTGTATGATGTATGTTCCTAACGGTGAACGAGATGTTTGATAATATGTTTAAAAAATATATAATTCTATAATTAGTGCTTGAGTATTACTTGACGATTGCGTTTATAGATTAATTAATAAATACCCTAATTTCAATACATTGAAAAATTTAAAATGATATTATTAAGAACCTCAATTTCGAGCTAGAGCAAAGGTACAGTAAGTACTCTTTTCCATATGATTGACATCATTACATCCCTCAAAAGTAATCTAAAAATGACGAAAAAATTCCGCGTAAAATGAGAAACTACTGAAATTGATAGTCAAAAACGATACTTTGCGGAAAGCTATCATAAAAGAAAACAAAGCCTTTCTCATTGATAAGAAACTACATTTCATCTCTGATTTAATCTTCTGTAACAGGAAAAGTCACTGTTTAGTTGCTAATGATAGTTTTAAGACAATAATTTAACCTATATTCAATCCATATAATTAAAAAAACTACTAAATTTCAGTGGAGATTCAATTTAACATGACGGTGTCACCATGTGACACTATAGAATTTGCTTTGAAATTTCCACAAAAGCAGAGAATTCACGTGAAATTATTGCATTCTTCAACTACCAGACACGAGCAGCAATACCTTTTGAAGAAAACAAATCATCGATAACCGATACCTTTCATCAATATTAGTGTGGAAAATTGAAATTTCTCTTAAAAGGAGACATATTTTCCTCGATATCGATTCGTAAGAACGGAGGCTTATCAAATTTTTCATGCACAATAAATACGCATTTCGTGAGATGACTTGAAAACAGGGAATGAAATGCTTTCTCGTCTGCATTCCATTTAATATCGGAGTAGTCTTGAGCTTTTATTTGGAAATATTTTGCATCACACTTACACTTGCAATTTATGATTATATTTGTCGCTTGGATGATGAAAAGAGTTATAAATGGAAGCCCTCTCAAGATAATAAAATTTAACCCATGAGTGACCTGCGATATTACCTTCGAATCGGATTTTCCAATATATCGTGCTTCACTACCAATTCACCCTCATAAATCAACCTATTTATCAATATTAAAATGATGAATTGGTTGTCATATAAATAAGCTAGATTCTTATTCTTAATGGCGTGCAAATTAAGAACTTTATTTCCGAGATTAATACCATAAATGCATACTTTTTGTATAATTGTGAGTTTTACCTTGGTAAAACAACTCATATTGTGTAGTCATAAATCGGTGGCATCATAAGCCTAAATATCCCCTATTTGATGAAATTTTCTTTCATTTCTCGGAAAATTCTATCCTTTATTAATCTTCCCGTCTTTTCCTTAGTAATCCATCCTCAAATACATTTCTTTTGCAATCCCCATCCAATACCCAATTCCAACGCAGGGAGAACACTTTTGCGGTAATATTCTCCTTTATAATGCGTTTAATTGAATATCCATTTAAACACTACATAAAAGGAGTGGTAACTTTCAAGGTACATAAAAGTAAATTATGATAGGTTTCAGAAACATCTGGTATGATTAGGTAGTTAGTACAAAAGTACTTGAAGACGTAAGCATACTAGGGGAAAATTTCGTGCATTAAATTAACCAGAAAATTATATTCCTTCGATAGCGGTGTTTTTTTCAGGAGGTCATACCTTCGATCGAGTCCGCTAATTTAATGCGTTAGCAATGTATTTCTTGATTGTAAAACAGTATTATGAAATGGTGGCGTTAGTCATCACCAACTAACATTAATTTTCCTGAGTAATATCTTACGTTGCCCATAACGATTCTACCCTCAACTTAATAGAAAAAGAGGATAATGCATTCCGGAACACTAGCCTTTCAAACTATACCTCCGAAACAACCTCCATGAGAAGACAGCTTCAAGTGCTCCAATGGATGCTCGCACGTCTAGAATCGCTCAAAATGAAAAAGGGACGGAAGACGGGGGCGTGACACGATGGTTTGGAAGAAGAAGAGTGAGATTGTGTCCAATCCACACCCTCTCTCCCCACGCTTCCATTAGTGTCCTAAGGGAGGGCAAGCGGGAAGGGGATACTTCGACAATGGTCCGTCAACGCTCTCATTCTTGCAGGAGATGTTGCTTCCATGGACCCCTTGGGAGCGAGGAGGAAGGGTCAAAAGGGGGGGCGTATTGGGATGCTTGTAGAAGAGAGTACATCTTGCGCAGGAGGTGTCAAACGTCTTCCCTGGACAAAGGTTTCTCCGTGAAAAGAAAAACTCGGAGGCAGACGGTCGCGGTAAGAGATGAGAATCCAGGGAATGGGTGTGTATAAGGGAGGAAAGGAGCGATTCCTTCTTTTTAATAAGGAGAGGAAAGTAATTGCCGCGAGGTGTCAGGACTCAAGTGGACTCGAACTCACCCTCGTGAATGAAACTTGTGAACTCTTCTTGCGCGTCGTCTTATCCGAGATGATTACAGATGATTAAAGCCGCGGGAAAGAATAAGAAGCCATTTTGACTCCTTCGCCGACCCCTGGGAGGTCGCTTTGGGGATTACTAGTGGTGGATTCTTCGAGACGAAATTTTAATTGAAGTCCTCGCGGCGTACATCTCCGAATTTCTTTTAGTGTCTTCCGATTTCCGTTCGTGGCAAATCTACGAGGATAAACTGATTTATGATGGAATAAACCTATGTTCTTCCATGGAAACTTCAATGGAAAGAGGATTTGTAACGTCACCTTAGCATTGATCATCTGAAAGTCCTTATGATGTAATACTTAAAACATTGGTATCTCAATATAAAGTACACGTTTTCTTAAAACACTTCTAAAACCATACCTCCGTAAATTGCCTCCTAGAGGTAAGTTTCCGATCGAAAAGCCCCGGAAATTTTAATTTTGATGAGCGTGAAACACGGCGCGTTTTCTTATGACTGACTGTATTGCGGTAAAATATATATTCAAAGGATAATAAAATCCTTTGAATATATATTTTATATATTAGGGAAAAAATTTAAACTGATATTTGCGAACTATATCTTTTTTATCATTCGTTACTGTATCTGGTACGATGGGAATTATACTCAGTTTACTTGCGTGAGTTTATGGTATCACTCGCATGGGATTCTCAGCCTCTACTAATTAATACTCTATTGAGAAATATCTTTTTCTGTCAATATTTTTTCACTAATTCATGAAGACATAACATAATAAGTAATATTAGTTGACAATATTTTCAATTACATCAAACATTTTGATACGATTTTATAAATAAATTGTCAGACTTCCTTTTAAATATACGTTGATGCGAGATCCGTCGAATAAACTGGATAAACCATTTGAATCAAATCAAAGTAATGAAAAATATTAAAGAAGTAAATGCATAAACTAGTGAACTAAAAATCTTTGTACTCTTGCATAAAGGCTATATAAATTTCATAACATCAGTATTTCGGTAATACTATGGTGAATCACGCTTTTACATAAAATTGTCTTTACTCAAGGATTATTTAAGTTGAACCGTAGTTTTTTTGAGCAGAAGTAGAAAACAAACCCAATTGCAGCTGCGGAAAGAAATAACTCTTTAATAGCAAAACTATAGAAGTTCTTTCTTAAAAGAAATTCGGATTCCGAAGCACCCCATGCGAGTAATGTGGGGTTAATGAACTCGGATAAACATCCCACTTTCGGAAATGAAACGAGCAATAAATCTAAAAGAAACTTCACGTGAGAGGTCATACAGAAAATGCGAAAGATAAAAACAAAAAACATAAATAAATTGGAGAATTATTACCTCCATACTTAATTATGGAGCTACTTAACGAATCAACAAAACGTCTTTACTCAGTCACACGAGAGGAAGTTTACACAGCAACCAGTATATTTACGCTCCTCATACTCTTTCCGCGGGGAGAATACGCTAAAAACTCGAAAACTCGATAAATTACTTTAGACCCCGTGAATAATTACTCCTCCGAAGCCATCCGAGAAGTCCCGCAAGCAAAACAGCCGCGTCGGCAAAAGGATTCAAAACACTCGGACGTCGCAAATTCCCCTTCAGAAAGAGCCCTAACAAATGGAATATTTTCCGAGGCGCGGTCGGAGAGGGTGGGGTAGTGAAATATGGAGAAACGCCAAAGTTTAAAGAGGAAAAATGAGAGGTTTTTGGGACGAGGAAAAAAGCGGAAGAGCAGGCGAGATTGAGATGGCAAATGAAGAGGGAGTGATGGAAAGGAGAGGTTTGAAAGGGGAAGAGAAAGGAATATAAATGGAGGCCATGAGGGAAGGATATGGAGGAAGTATAACATACTGTCCCCACCCCTCCCGGCTGCAGTTTCGTCACAATTCCTAAGTGGGCTTAGGTGCGGGAGTTGTGGGAGCGGACGCCGATCGGGGTGCGGGGATCGGGAGGATGTGTGCGTACGCGAAGGAGTGAGGGATGGGTGCGGAGATGCGTTTGACAAAGTAAATTAAGTGGAGGAAGAGTGGCTGGGGAGAAGTGAGATGAGGTGAGAAGGTTTTGAAAATGGCGCCTTTGAAAAAGGGGAAATTGTCGTTCCGTAAGCGACGTAGAGAGGAGGAATAAATAACAGTTGAAGCGTTTAAGAAAACAGTTTATCCTGGAATTTAGGCAAACGCGACTCGAATCAAATGTTCTGATTGGCGTGAGTGTTACTTTTTCGCAATCACATTAACTCTGCTGGCTGTTTTAAATAAATAATGATAAGTTAAATTCGATCACTTTGGCTTTCACTTGGTAGAATTTGATCTTAGCACACATGCATGTATGTACATTCATATTAAAACATTTTTATTTGTGGAATAAAGTAAAGTTTTTTAATCTTATTTGTGAATGATAATTTAATTCAAATATAGAAGAAAATAGGTAGAACTGTTTCTATTACGAGTTTTTATACTACATCCGCTCATTATTCAATTTACATTAATTTAAGAAATTCGTATTAAATGTGTAACTAATGATTAAATTACCTAGTTAAAGTAGAATAATGAAGTACTACCCCAGAATTTTTATTGAAAGATAAAATATGCCTACATGGCATAGAATAGAAAAAAAGGTGGGTTGATAGAAATTCAAGCAAGGAAGTGATAGGGGTGACTAAGAGAGGGTTTTCATTGAAGTAATTAAGCGTTGATAGAGGAAATGGGTGAGCCAAATATGTACTGAGAAGCAAGGGATTGCTAAAGAAATTAATTGTAGATAGAATGCAAGGTAAGACAGGGGAAGATAAAACAAAATATGTAAGAAGATGGGTGGGATGAACTACCATGAAACAAAAGAAATGACTTCAATAGGTAATATTAAGTCATATAAATCTACAGACTGTAAGAATTCTTCTGCATTTATGAATTTAAATCTCCGGAGTAGTCCACAGAAAGATACAAATAAAGAAATGAAAAGTTTCTCATCGTTTACTGATACTGTATTTCTTTGGCCCACATCCAATTTTCCTTCGGTATCTTAAAACTACAGAGAAATAAAATCATGTTAGATAACAAATTAATATAATCTAAGATTACAGCATATTCTATAAAATAATACTCCACATAGAATTTCTTTAAATAAGCTAACACGAATGGGAACCTTAAGACTAACGATAGAATTCTCCTAAAGCAGTAACTTTGTTTTTATAAGCTGTAGAACAAAAGTAAGAAGGGTCACTGTAATTATCTTTCCCACAACCAGCGAAATCATATGGTTTCATTTCATTCATTTTCCGCTACTCGCCTAACAACGAATATTATCAGTAAGCATTTTTAGGATATAAAAATATAGCGTATCCTGATCCTAACGGGAAATATATCATGGTAATTTTTAAAGGTCACGATTGTAGATGTTTGTGAATGGAGCTCAAAATGGGGAGGAAATTTCCTTCCTTAGATACATTCCAATTCTCTGTACCAGATGTGCAAGAGTTGTGGAAAGGAACAAACTGAATCTCAATACATTGCCTTTTCTCAATGCTTTGAATATTTCAGATCTTCCAAATACTAAACTTTGCTTTGATTGTGAACACATCATATAAGACTCATGATACCGTTGAGACTAGTATTTTATACTCGAAGATGAATTCCTTCCAAAATACGCAATCAGTAGTTAGCAATCTACAGATAATTTTAAAAGGCGGAAATACATTGTAACAAACTTTTACTAAACCACACAGAATATGACAAAAAGACTGGTTTCGCAGCAAGGCAGCATCGTCATTCCTGGAAGTCGGTCGTTTATTGTTATATTCTATTCTCTTTAGTAACATTTTCTTACAACGTCTCTCTGTGTCAATCAATACCACAAAGTCTAATCTAGTATCTCATATAATTTTCAAAGTATTTTAAAAGCAATCTTCAATGTAAAAAGGCAAAGGAGTATACGTTTGGTACTAATAAACGATGGATCGGGAAGGGAAATTTGTTTTGCGTTAGCGATGCATGGGTTCATACTATCTATCTATACTAAGATCGTATTACGAGTGATGCATTCCTAAGTTAGGAGCGCGTGTCCGACCATAACACAGAAAAAGCGATGGGAGGGAACCTTGATCCTTATGCCCATTGCTTATTCAACCGTGATTTATAACTTGTGAAGTTCCTCCCAAAGCCTTCTGCTCCTTCTTTCTCCCTCCGATCTTTTCCTTGAGTTTATTCCTGAGCGACCCGATCATCTGCCTTTGGAAACTTTTTTATCCTCATAATTCTTCTTCCTCTTCTGGATCTTTTCATAAACTTTAGCCTCGAGTATCGGCTAATGCTCTCTAGTGCTCAATTTATTCCGAGGTGGTCATCACATTTCCCGTTTTTCCCGTATAAATTCAAATTCGCTCCCATTCTCTGCGAAGAGAGTCCTTGACACATTGCTCATATTTCGATGTATGAATGTCCCACTTTGGTGCACTTACATGCTCTTGAAAAAACTCTGCAGAGAAGTATCTCTTCACCAAGATGGCTGTATTAGCCTCATGAATTGCCTCGTCCCAAACTGAGTAAGTGCAGCGAGAAATACTTTCAGTAGTTTTCTGGGAAAAAAGTGACAAGCTGGAAAGTAGTTAGCCTTTAACTTGTGCGAATTACTGTGATTAAGAGTATATCTTAATTACTTGTAAAAATGTCTAACTTAAGAGAAGGACCTATTTGTTTTATAAAAATTCCCCATTTGTCCAAATTTTCAGACATATTTATATAGATCTTCGTTAAATTAAACTTTGAATGAAAATAGACCAGCGACTGAAATAGTAAAAACTAGCAATGTCTCCCATTAACTTCGGTATATCGATGAGGTAATAAGTTAAAAACTTTAATAGTATAAATACAACACCATTGGTTGTTAATCATTACACCAGCCTACACTTAGAAGGACTCTATGAAAGTCTATCACTTTTATTAAGAATTCATATTACATTTTTCATACATCATATTTATAATAATAACGAGGTTATGATCTTCAACGTTAAGCTTTAAATATTTGCCAAAGAAAATATTGTTATACAACCTGTATTATGCCAGCTCTCTATTACTTACAATTAGCCTACTTGAAAATCGTCTGAAAAAATTGTGAAGTTTCCATTACCTTTCAAACTCATCATATTCTTGGTTATTTGCCGATGATTACAAGCCTAAGTGAACACATCAAATAACCATAGCCAGGAACTGGAAAACCGACGGCACGGATCCACCCCCCGTAAAGTCATTGCGAAAGAGATATTTTTTTACTACCAATCTAACCTCCCCCTGGCTCGATCGGAACCCTGTTACCTCATACACCCCTCAACTAATATCCTAGTGTACACCCATCTTATATTCTCCTTCCCCTCTGGGAGAGGACATCCCTGCACCGAGGACGACGTCCACCCTCCAGATATCCTCGCCAAATAGAAGGGCGCCGCAAAAGCGCTGTTCCTTTGCTTCGTCCTCCCTCCTATTCCTCGATGCATCCGATGCTTCCCTAGTTCAATTTTAAATTTATAGCCGTCCTCCGCCACCCCCTGCCACGGACTACCCTATTCTTCCGCCTTGCTCTTCCCGGCTGTCGTACGCCCCGACCCCTCCACCACCACGTAACTTCCATTACAGTAGCGTGGCGTTCTACAGCAGCATTAACACCCAAATGCACATCATAATGAGACTCCTTACGGTGGAATCGTAGTTAGTCTACGGAAGCGCACCTTTCCAAAAGGGCTGATTGTTAGCCTTCGTCGCGGCAAGATGTTCCATCGACGACAGACGTTCTATAACGCGCTTTCCATGGCCTCATTTCGGATTCGGTCCGCTCCGAAAAATTTTAGGGTGGGCATTTTTTAGAACTTGAGGGATGTTGCCCCTGGGGTTGGATGTGGGGTCACGTGGGGGTCGGGAAGGGATAAAAAAAGGGATTCGCGGGAAGGAGATAGGGATAGCGTTGTCCTCTCCATCTATCTCTTTTTGGAAGTGGACGAAGGGCACGGATGCTCCCAGCAATCAGCTCTCGGGAATGAAAAATGAATGAGTCACCGTGAGCGCCGTATCTGGGATCTAAAAAGTTCCGAGCGCGTGTTTGCACGGAGTTTTTATCTGACCGTTTCATTTTTTTAAAAAGGGGTCACTTATCTTTTGCGGGATATCGGGATGGGAGCGTCATCTCGGAGATAGAGTAGCGAATCGGGAGATTGGGGTCGAAACAAAATTCAAACGTGAATTCTACAAACAGCTTTATGTTTACCCAATGGGGAATGTGGAAAACTCTACTAAGTTGCCGCTTACGAAGGCAATTGATCATTACCACGCTTGAGTTGGTTATGCGCTTCTAAATAAGTTATTTCTTGATACTTGCGGTTTAAGTTTCTTCTCTATGTTTAAAACTTGGGAAAACAACAATTGTTAGTTGTTTAGAATTCTGTAAGAAAGACACTCTCATGAGTGCGACAAATATTCCGTCTAGTAAACAGTGCTAAAGATCATTTTTCCCGGCAGAACCATACCTTGAGTACTACATAATTACTCGTTGCCAGATTTATACATTTTTATATAAAAGATTCGACTTTTTAGTCGTAAGTTGGGGTTATTTTAAGTAGTAGTGACTACACTTATGATGCTATACAAAAATTTACATCCCTTACGTACCCCCTCTAAAAGATATAATAACTGCACGATTTATTCCTTCATCTTTGCATTCTGGATTCCTTTAAGAAAAGAAATCGACAGAAGAGTTTCTTTCCTTGACGATAATAACTTATAATTAAACGAAAGTTTTAAAACACATAAGAGAATTCGCTGTCTAATAACACTGTGAAAGCAATTATTTTCGTTCTCGCTATTACAGTGGTTATTGACATATTCTAAAAGTGCGACAACAGTGCATTGTTTCATTTTTTTTAAGTTCATAATTTTTTTCCTGCTGAGCTGCTGCTACCCTTTATCGGTGAAGTCCTCCTTAGCTCTGATGAACTTATCAGGAGGTATTTCACCGAGGCAACAGTAACAACGAACTCACACAACCACTTCCTGATCGGAAAAATCCGATCAGCCGGGATTCGAATCCAGGACCTTGGGGTAGGAGCAATAGCTTAGATCGCATGCTATCCACTCGGACACTAAGACCGGTAATGGTTATTCATATGTAACACAGATCAATTTGGATCGTTTGTGGTTCATTAAGTAACTGGAAAACTATAGATAGGCCAGACCAGATGTTGATGATTATTCATCGAAACCGGTCGAGTGCTTTTTGTTTTTACTAAACAATAAATGAACTTGTGAAAAAGTACCAATTTCTGAGATTCTGAGTGTCCTTCCATAACAGATTTCCACATCATCTCGCCTGACTCTGTTAAGTTTATTGGAAATGTATCCATAGATAATAAAACATGTAAATCGGATAAAAATCAGTACAGTTGCATTATTTAGTAAACTTTTAAGCAAAAGAAATCTTTCTTGCTTTAATGATGAAATCAATACGTAGTAATACGTAATAACGCGCAACTCTGAGGTGATTCATAACCATCTTTCACCGAGAACATCAGCTTGTTTCACTGGAGAAAACTGCGTCATTCATTTCAGCAGGGAACTGAGGAAAAAACTGAAATGCGATCGGTATAATCCTTTCCCATCCAATCGTAAGAATTATGCATCCAAATAATCTGAACAGTTGCTTCGCTCCCATCGTAAGGGACGGCCATGGAGTCCATACAAAGAATCCGCGCGGCGGGAAGCAAGGGCGATTCAGCGGAGGAGGGGGAAAAGTAGCCGATGCGAGAGGGCGGAGGGCCGGCCAGCGGGACGCCGAATGGCCAGTTGTAGGGGGCGGAGGGACGCCAGTCCGGCAAAATGGGGGATGTCCAGTGGGCACGAGAAAATGGCGGACTGGAATGACCACCTTTTTTTCGAACGAACTAGAGCTCTCTCTCGCTGTCCCAGGCGTTACAACTTTTTCTACTGTGGAAGAAAAACCATTGGAAAGTAACCGTGAGAGGTCAAAGACCCAGCTGAGAATGCTGTAGTCCAAAGGGTCGAGAGAGAGGGTAGTAAAAAATAGCGTATCCCATCATTAGAATAGCCTTGATCAATGCAGGCTGTAGATGCATAACAACCAGGGTCGGTAGGGAAGACCGCGTCCCTAGGCCACTCAGGATGGTTGTCGCCGTATAGGAAATATTTTTCATATTACATGTCACCGTTTTAATATGTATATATATTTGACCAAGCAATAATATTTGGCTATGTAGCATCGATAGATAAAAGGGATAAAACACACAATAGTCATTGAGCGAGATTTAGAGAATTTTACGAAATAATATAAGCTAGGGTTTGCAGTGATTGCGTGTAGACAACCCGAGTCCTACTTTACAGTCACAAGCGCAATTCTCATGAACGTGTTTCTCCCTGAAAACATCAATGATACCCAACATAAAAATTAAGTTCTTTCAAAATGAAGTTAAATTTTGTCCGATAGATAAATTCCGGAAGACAGGAAACCGTCCGGTTGTCTGTGATCAAGAAGTTGCGCTTGACTACGTGTTCCCTAAAATTTACTTGCAATAGTACTAGTAAGTAGTGATATGATAAGCATTGATGATTTTCCAGGAAAACCGAACTTATTCACTTTACTTTATTTTCACTTGAAATCATAAATTAGACCGAAACAAAACAATTCCGATGTAAGAGTTTGTTGAAAGAACAGAAATTTAAGCCGGTATTACCTTGAATTCAGATGTTTCCCACCTTAGGCTTAAGTGAATATCAGTCTTCAGTGGAATCGGTAAGACTGCAGTCAAAGTAGTTCGAAAGACCACCTTTTATCGAGCACATACCCGATACAAAAACACTCTCTCACGCGAGGGGTTGTAAAAAAGGGGCGAAAGATAAAAATCTCGAAATCCCGCGGGATTGAGATGGGAAACCGCGGAGAGAGTCTCATCCGACCCTTGAGGGCTCTCTTTATTTGCGTGACAAAGATCTTAATTGGGTCCTCGACTTCGACAAATCAATCGGGAGATACTTGGATGCACGAGGGAGATAGGAACGAAGATAAAAAGCGGGACCCACTTCTCGGAGCGGCTGTATTTTTATGAGAAGACTCGCAAGAATTTACTGAAGCGTTCGCGGTGGGTACTTCAATTGATAAACCACTTGGATGCGGTCTCAGCGGGAGTCCCATTTCACGTCCAGATTTCCGGCGAGAACAAAGTGGTAAAAGCCACACTTGTCTTCCATGTAGACCATGTAACTCGAGAATAATTTCTACACTTCCACGAAAATTATCTTGAAAATCCTGTATTACCCCTAAAGACATGAACAGACTTATTGTGGAATATTCCATTTCACTGATTTGAACAAGAAGGTGGTGAATTTGATTTGATCAAATTAGAATCACGTAGATGTAGATTATAATAAAATACATTTCTTACAGATTAAATTTGCACATTCTGTACGAAAGAGTCTAGTTCTCAGAACAAAAAATGAAAAATACAAGCATGTTGTTTCCGAAATGAAATGTTAGCAAAGAATAATAGAGTTCTATACAAAATACACACAGACTATTCTTAGAGACGAGTAATTGATGAATTACATCCTGTAAAAAGGATTAGCTATGTCTATGTTTGAAATCTGACATAATGCCATATTAGATGGTGTTACTTCTGCACTTTCAAAAATCTTTAGATACGATATTCTTTTGACACCACCAAAATTAATCACATACATACATAATTATATTCATGCCATTATGATTGGCATTATTGCTAAAAATTTTGATAAATATGGTAAAACAGATTATTTTTTTACAATTTAATAAAATTCAATAAGATTATTTAACTAACATCGGTACATTTTGCAGTCAGTAATGAAACTTTGACAGTCCAAATCCGTCCCGATTCTGATTATGCATGGCTGTACCTATGAAATATAAAATACTTCCGAGATAAAGTCATCAAAACAAAATTCACCTATGAAGGAACTATTTAAAATTTAATTTAATCATTTGCAACGATATCACTCTCGGCGTTTATGCGTCTAAGTCGGCTCCATTGCAATCCATTAGGCCTCAAAACCTCACTCTCGAGTCAGGAACACAAGAACCCAAGAGTAGTAACCTTCCCTCCATGTTTGCTCATACGTTAATGTTGCTGTCGAAAGGAAACGGAAAGTGACGCAGTGTGTGGTATCCAATGTCCTCGCGGTCCAACTGCCATTTGCATCCTGTGCCGTCTGCCTCTCGGCGAGACAAATCTCGCCTCCCCGAAGGCCTGTGTTTGGAAGCGTCCCATACCCCTTTCAGTCCACTCTCGCCCCGTGAGGCCTTTTTTCCATACACTTCAAACTCCCCCTCCGTCCACTGCAGCCGGTGGCTGGATTTGACCGACGCGTATGCTAAATGGCAATGGAAATGTATAAAAAATGCTGCGAGGGTCTCTTACCGACACGACCTACTCTCGTGAAACGTCGGTGGCCTACGTTGCTGCAGCCTCCGCTAACAGCTGGCTCGGAAGGATGCAGAGTATATGGGATAGCTGAGGATCAACAAAACATCTCTCGTCTCCGTTCTATTAACTCTTTTATGGCCTTGATACTTGATGAATATCGATAAAATCATATACAGCGGTGCAGAAATATTACAATACGGTGGTGAAAGCGAGATTCTTGGTGTAAGATAGAACGGTAAATGTTACATCTGATACGAGAAAATAGAGGTCCCTCAGGGGGATACTGAGATCCTAGAAAACAGAAATTATAAATCACAGTTATGGTCGATAAGGGTATTCTTATGTTTTGAACACAAGTTCCGTTACGTTTTTAATGATTCCATAATCTATTTTTTATACATATATATACCAATACCTTTCTTTACAATTAACTGAAGACATGTCTTGGTTTAAGTGAGTTGAATCCCGGAGCTCAGGGTATGTGTAAAAGTTGATAATTTTCAAGAAAACCGATGTTTAGTTGGATGGATGATTTCTTTCCGATATGCAAATATAAGTCACACAAACAGTTTTCCTTAAGCGTAACTATAACGTTGTAAAACCGAGGGCGTAAACTGTTCTTTTAAAGACGCAAAGTTTAACATTATTCTACAATGTAACAGGATGTTAAAATAACTCAGATATCCAAAAAGGAAAACGTAATTCTACGGCGAAAAGTCTCCACCAAAACGTACATACAATTGTACTTAAATTTTACAAACGCGTGCCAAGAAATTCTTGATAACACATGCCATAAACTAAACCAATTCTCACGAATCAGTATTATCTGCTGAATGATTAGGGGATGTGAGTATCAATACTCTCGGCTTCTTAGTGGAACGCCAATAAAATCGACATGAACCGACCCCAATTACGCAGGTAACGGTAACTGGCAACAGCCAGCTCCCCGTTCAATTTTTAGTATCTAGAAACGGAATTACCATCTCTCTACAATTCCCTTTCCTCCCTCCCCTTCAAAGACGCCTCCAGGAGAAAAGGCCCTCCTTTCATCACCAGCTTCTTCTGCAGAAGCACGTTCGAATATTAATAACAATGCCATCCACCAGTGCTCTCTGAGACTCTGAGGCTCTGACCCCGAGGGATACATACGTGCACACATTCATGAAAACCTAGAGGTAAGAGGAATTGTGTTGAAGCGAACGATAAGAAGCACTGGAAAGAGAAGCACCAAAAATTGAAGGATCGGAAAAAGCGGGATATTTTTAATAGGGGTAACACAGGAAGGGGTAGGGAACCCCGTGAGCCTACGCTCCACCGGAGATTTTTTTCCAAGGGAAGGGTTAGGGAGAGAGGGGTGAGGGATCGTATATTTTTTCATAGAGAGATGGGCAAATGCGGGAGAAACGCGAGGGACTTTTAAGAGAGGGGAGAAAAAAATGAAAGTTGAAAGAGGAGGAACCTGAGGATGCATAAAAGGGGTGTAGAGGAGCCGTAGGGATGCGCTGTGGGGTGAGGGAGAGAGAGGCTTGACAAGCAGACCCTAGGGTACACACGGAAACTTTCTCTCACGTGGAGTCCGACGTGAAAAAAACGACGGAGGGTTTGGCGGGAAGAAGAAACGCGGACATAGTCGAGAAGGGCGTCGAAAAAGGGTTGGAAAGGGAAACCGTTGCTCATTTTTTACGGCGTCGCGACCGTTACGGTCACGCGCCATTGGTCAGCGATGGCGGCCGTTCCCAGAGGTGGTATCCGAACGACTTTAACTACCGGGGAAGTTATCTCGTGAAGTGTTAAAATTCTGCAAATGAAAATCTGAAATATTCCACTGGCTGCATTCTTAGAGAATCCAACCTTTGTCTAGTTTTAATTAGTTAGTACTTTAGTTTAGCTTTAGTTAGTAGTTTTAGTTAGTGGCCAGTTTTTTTTATCCAAAGTCTCCGTTTTCAATATTCCATCATGAGGAGCAACGAGAGCAGACATCAAGGAAAACAATTGCTTTCACCAATACTTTCCTGTTTATACATACTCAATAGATTCTAATCACAGGTGAGCAATTCTCGTTCAGAGATGAACGTCGTGCGTAGGATAACCTGGGATATGCTATTCGCTGTTTCTTTCGAGAATCCGAGAAAAACTCTTGTGTATCTGTTTTCATTCTCCCGTATAAAAATGGCAAGAATAGTGCACAAGTAGCAAAAATTCGCCTAAAAAATACTTTCTTGCGTATGCATTACTTTCGCCGAATATATAATTGTAGTACTCTATTTATAACGAACAACCTTAGTAGTTAACCGATTACGGACAAAAACATATAATGAAGGTAATGAAGTAAGCACTTCGTTTCTAAAGCATACCCAGATTTTTTTTTAACCAGATCTGTAACCTTATTCGATCCATAGGCTCTAATCGGGAAAAATACTGGCCGATAATCAACCGTAGCTATGGTTGATCCCCACCCCGGAACGCCTTGCAGGGCCGTTCCTGCGAATATTTACCAGGAAAGTTTCGTGTTTGGTAAAGACAATCATTTTTTCTGATTTATGATCTCTTCGTGGTGGGCTCCTTTTATTTTTACAATCTGATGGAGCTTTACGGAGCTTTTTATATTTCCTTGTTTTACTCTTCTTTCTTTGGATACTATTGATGATACTAATCTCTGCTACCATTACAAATAGGTGAAGTATGTTCCTATTCTTTTCTAAGGTATTATGATCAGATGGTATCATTCATTTACTATTCATGTAGCGGCCAAACCAGGATTTCCTTTTCGTTCTTTTTTCCACCTTTCAGCTCTCTGTATCTCTAAATGACCTTTATTTACGATGTGAAATAGCCTTTCTTTCGATTTATCTCCTCTTAACTTTGGTGTAACCCAGAAAGCTATCAAGAAACATATCTGAAATTCCGAATCAGCATCTTCCAATGCTTTTTTATATTTGTTTTCGGTGATTTATTATGATAGATAATTCAATTTTTCCATGTTGAGTTACAGTTTAATGTAATATAGTTTTATATAATAGTCGAATTATTTACTGATTCAATTTAACACGTTATGTAGGTCGTTCCAATCTCTGGCATTAAGGATAGGTCCATGGTTATGAGTTTAGAAATACATCCAGATTTCACTATCAGCAATCCCTTCCGTTTTCACTATATTCTGCTCCTCCCTCAAGTTGCAGATAACTTTTTCCTAACTTAACCCGCTTATTACTTGAACATACTTCTTGTCTATTGCCATCCTGCCTTGTAACTTCTTTTTGAACAATATGTTCATCATGCGCCAACTGTAATACTAACATGATAGTAGACTTATCTTCATCGTATCCATTCGTATCGTAATCCCCATTTTTTGCATCACCTTCGGCCTTATAATAATTTGTGTCCACTGAAAATTGTACTCCATGTTCACGTTCCGAAGACTTCAAAGTATTATGTATCCTTTTCCGCAGCTTCCATGATCCATTCAGGACAATAATCCTCTTTCGCATGTCACTAGTTCTTCTTTTCTCCAAGATATGTTATATATGTAAGGCAAAATGTAAGAGCGACTATTTCCTTTAATTAGATATTCCTCCATAGCCAAGCTTCTTTGGATTAGGTCACCGACATTCCAACTTTTAACAGACACATTTATGCTGTTGCTAATCCTTTCATGATGTTAGAAATATTTTCCCAATCCCAAAACTTAATGAGTGCAGATAAAAGAAGCAAATTTCATCCGTATATGCACTAAACAAAAAATTATGAATTCACTTTAAGATGTATCCCTATAATAAAACGATTTCAGAGGATAATTGCATGAATCAGTCTTATATTAAAATACAGCGAAGAAACTAAGCACATCAAAGTCCTTGTAGAAAGTAAAACTAACACTGGAGACTAATTGAAAAGATTAGTTCCAGAATATGCAACAGCAATCAAAACCAGGAGCGTTTACACAGGAGAAAATTCCCACACAAATATCACACTTTCGTCGAAGGTTCACTCAATCCCCAGCACCTCAACAAGGGCTCTATGAGGAGCTAGCTAAGCCACCTCACGTCCACTGAGCTCCCTCAAACTGTATTCCTCATTCACTCTCACTCCGCCCTTCCTCTCCCCTCCCTCACCCCTTCCTCATCTCCCGAAACTTCGCGGCCTTCCGAATCTCTTAACTACCTCCCCACCCGGAGTACCCCACCCCTCGGAGATGAAGATGGAGCCAGATAGCGGAAGGGGAGCGAAGGGATGCGGTAATGGAGAATGGAAGTGGCACATGAAATGGCGAGGATGTTGAGTGAGGCGTTTGCATTCGGGGAATTAGAAGTATGCTTCGAGATAAGGAGGTCAGATTGCGAGAGTGTGTTACGGGGATGAATGAGAGGGGAAGATGATGTTAATGGAGAGGGAGTCGCGTGCGAGGAAGGGAAGGGTTTATACGGCATCTCACGCGAGAGATCTAGTAGCAGACAGCCGACGCATTCTCAATGAGATTCGGTGTTGCGTAGGTCATGGACCTTGAGGAAACAGCAAACGAACTGGTTGAGGAGTGAAAGATGGTAAAGAACGATTCTGATGAGCACCAGAGAGAAAGGAGGTTTTGACTTCAAAATTTTAATTCGAAAATATTTCGTTGTACTTTTGTCTCGAGACTCGGTGATTTTTTTTTTAATTTGTAAACTTTGCATCTCACAAATAAATACTTCAATTTTTGTTAAGGTTTTCAGCGATATGGTGTGAGTGCGGGGTATTTTCTTCGCTGTTTTTATAATATATTTGCTACTTAAACCTTCGTTTAAATTCTCAACTCAAGTCATACGAGTTAATCTATTATCCTAAGGATAGAATAAATAATTTGAAGAAGATAATAATTCACGGAAGAGGCCTTAATAATGTGGCAGCTCACAATAGTAAATGAATGAATTTTCGAGAAAATAATGTTAATTTCGTTTGATCATTTTCACTTCTTTCATTGTATTTTGTCTATTCAAGGTGCAGTAAATGTGATCAAATTGTTATCAAATGTTATCAAAAATTGATATTTTTTATTTTTACAGCAAGTACACCATTGTAGAAAGAGGTGAGAACTCTCGGATTTGATGACAATAAGGAATGATGGAAATGGATTTAATTATATTATATCAGAGTATGTCCCTCAGTTGTATCTCTTTGGACATTTATTTATTTACTTTTCCAATGTAAATAAAGCCGACAGAATTGTTTCCAATACACTGAGGAGACCATGCATATAATAGTTAAATATTTCACTGAAGACATTCGGATTATTTTCTGAGTAGGAAAGATAAAACACAGACTTAAAAGGGCAAACTATGGATATATTATTTCCATAGGAAGAGCCTCACAAATATTTTGGAAGTCAAAGAATTTAAACATAAAATAATGTAAGATATTTAACCTGCTTGTAGTTTTTGTTCTCGTAGTTTTTATCAAGTTACCTCCACAAAAATTACAGTCGTGATTTTCATAACACCGGTTTTACTTTGGTATCTCATTAAACATAACGTCCAAGAAATCTTCAAAGTTAAAATACAACAATGGATATTCATTAGTTTAGGCCAGCACTTTGTTGAAACTTAATGTTCGCCACTAACCTAAAAATTGAACATTATTTATTTAAGATTTCATTGCAAGTTGGACTTGGCCAGGTGGCAATGTTTAAGGGGAATATAAAAATGACTTCAAGCCTGGCATTTGCGCAAAGACGGGAGGATAACATGATTGCTTGAATATTACAAACACAACTCAAGGTTGATACAGAGGAGGTAGCCGTGAGCTGCACTATAATAAATTACATTTGGCTTATATTATTATTAAAATTATTATAAAAGAATTTGTTAAAAAAAGAATCATACATTTCTAATAAGTAAAGGTTTTAATGTTGTTATTTACATTTCCGTCTGCCTGAAAGTTGGTACTGGTACAAATTCATTCAAAATTTTATAAATTAAACATTTTGCTGTAAGAAACGTTTGTTTAGTTTTGAAAACATAATTATACCAATTATATATGCCATTTAAAAGTCTAGACCATTGTATAATACTAAGAGATCATCCACACCCTGTATTTTGCGTATAAAATCTTTCATCGATTACTTTCAGCCAAAATAAAAGGCACTCTATTGCGGGAGGTCCAAAGATCGGCGGAAAAACTCCGCATAAACAACTTAATTAGAGTGTAATTCAGACGCCAGACAACGAACGAGGAAAAGGAAAGATAAAAAAGCAGAAGAAAAAATAAAAGACACACATTAAAGCCGGGAGGAACACCCAAATTATAGGAGAGAATACGATCGGAAATAACGGGAAAAAGTTTATGAGATCGGAGCGAGAGAGGGAAAGGGGGCGATAAGGAAGAAAATGGCATGAATGACAAAGACGGGAGAGGGGCATAAAACTCATTCCTTCCCCGTTCTCTTAATTGACTTCTCAAAGTCCTGCTTTTTCTCTTTTTAAGTCCCTTCTTGAATATGAAAAGGGGTTTGGCCCGTGGCTGAGAGAGAGAGAGAGTGCGGTCTCCGGAGTGAATTTCTCTCCGCGATGAGGAAGACAAGTTAGATTTCACGGAAAATTGGGGATTATACGAAGAAAAAGAAGAGGCGGCTAAATGATGCGTCTCTGATGGATTTATTATACGGCCCTTAATCGTTTATTACCATTAAACTCTGAGGCGGAAACAACTTGTCGACATGCGTTCTAAAGAAGACGCGGAAGATTTATCGCTCCCGATCTCTTCTTCTGTTTCATTGCGCGAATGTGTTTTAGAGGAACTAATGAGTAAACAAAATGTTGTCATTATTGAATAAATGGAATACTGGAATAGGATTATATTTATTGTAATGACTATTCATTAAATTCAAAAGACTTTAATGCATCGTATATTAAAAATTAATAGATAGAATGCCCTCACAACATGACTCCTTTGGAAAATACGTCATTCATTAAAACAATAAAGAAATTTAATTTGTCACTTGCTTGTTTGTTTAAAAAATATACATGCTAGAAAACATATCCTACATTTTTGTACAGAATTGTAATTCATCGAGTAGACAGAAAAAAAGAAATAGTATTTGCATCTACCGAACAGTTTTAAATTTCAGAGTCATGTCAGTCTTATTTCTGCTTCAGAATTAATGGAATGAAACAAAGGAAACTAGAACATAATTTTTTTATGTTTTTCCATTATTTCAATATGAATAAATCAAGCTGCGACTAAATTTAATATTTATCACTAAAATATCAATCCTTAGATAATGAGATTAATTGGTGGATTAACATTAAACTTTACTCTTACTTACAATTTAATATTAACTATTACTTATGAGAAAAATCGTTTTTATTTGGATTTAAATATGAAGTTGTAAATGCAAATAAACTATTATCAAGGGCAACAAATGTGGTTTAGCGATTATGTTTAGCCTCTAGACAGTTTTCGGTTTAATGAGAACACCAGGTATTATTAGTTAGATTTCATATAAATCTTAATTCAAAATTCAAAATCTGAAGTCTCACATGACTCGTTATTCTGTGTATAAATCTCTCTGAGTACGTTGCATCACAAAAAGAAATTGCCTTAATAACTCAGTGTTACCTGAAGTAGATATGCAATTTCTTACTGTAGTGTGTGTTTTCATAACATACGACACGTTATGTGCAAATTTGGTGATAAGATTCACTGAAAACGTAAAAACATCTACGGTTCAACAATTTAATTGATGTTGTTTCAATGTATTCAGGAATACAAATACCATACTCATTCATTCTGAACAACTATAAAGAATCGAATTTGATAAGCAAACGTCATCGCTAATGGCACAGTTTCGGGTACTTTTCCGCAGAATTATTTTAAGGATTTCGAATACTTTTCGAGTACAATCACATAAGTCTTAATATTTTTTCAAGATGTATGGGTGTCTATATCGTCGCAAAATCAATAATTTTTAATGAATGAGAAGTTATAGTCAGGTCTAATAAAAACCAAGGTTCAGCAAGTGTTATTTTATTCTCATATATCATACTTTAATGCTGAAGCGAACAATAACACGATTTCAATGTACTCATAATGAAATACATTTTTTTTTAAATACCCATTCTTTCAGGTTTCTTTGATAATTATAGATTTTCAATATACATATGATAAATCGATCAGCCATTTTTAATTTTTTGGCATCAATCGTGCTATAACAATATTTTGTTGAATAGACTCCCATTCACAGTTTAATTATATCAGATTTGAACATTTTCTCTGGCACACACGAATTTCAGTGGTATCAGGAAATAAATGGTTTCGTTTTTAATGATGAGTTTGCATGATTTGATAACAGCAATACTCTGATTCTTAGACAGATCTGCCATTAAATCCTAAAGCATATCGAAAAACTTTCCCTTTTTTCTAATTCCTCCCTACGTGTTTATCGCACCGTATACAAACCCGCCAGACCACCATCTCCCTCGAAAGAGACGAATATTCATGCAACCACAGAAAATACTCCCGAAAATGCATGCGTCAAAAATTCCTAAACCCATTCGAAATGTATTCAGCGACTCCTCCCCGAAAGCAATCCTCTTTCTCGGGCACAACATTTGTTACAAAAATACCTCGGGATCCGGAAAAAATAACCCACGATGAGTGCGGGAGAGGAGATTATGATTGGCAAAAAACGCCGAGCGAATGGGAATTGCCGACCGTGGAAGAATGGGGGAGGTGGTGATAGCAGCGAGGGAAGGACCCCAGCAAGGGGCGGGGGGATCTGCAGAAAAATAAGAACCTGAGGAGAAGAGATAGGGACTCTAAGAGGTCAGTACCCCAAAATGTCACGGGGGTGAACGGGGGCGAAAAACGCCCAGTGGCACCAACGTTACATCTCAGACGATTATGGTGCGGAATGCGGGGATTCTAGAAAGGCGGGGAATTGGAGGGAGCGGTGACGGGAGGAAGTGAAGGCACGAAAGATAAAAAAGCGCCCCCACGGAAAAATCCCTCCCCTTCCCCAGGCGTTGACAAGGAGAGGCGCCTGGAGTTGGTTTTTCCTACACCCACGTCCCGCACACCACGTAGGGAAGCGACCTTAAAACCCCCTCCAGGAGCCTTGATAAATGACACACCATTCAGGACTCCATTAATCACCAGGGGACAGTGCGAGAGATAGAGAAGGAAAGAAAGTGGGGGAGGAAAAAACGAAGATGGCGGAGGGCGCATCTTCGCCTATCCTCTGGACCTCGAACCGATAAAAAGCTTTTTTGGGGAGAAAGGACAGCAGGACGGGGGATGAGAAATGGGGAAATGATGGGATGGAAACGAAGGGTGTGAAATATAACGCAAGTGACCCGCTCAGAAATGCTGTGGAAGAATTGGCAAAAAGGAGCAAAGGAAGTGTAGGGTAGCACTCACGTTTCTTGTGAAGAATCAGTGCTAAAGTCCAGCATCTTCGATTAACTTACAGGTTAAGTTTGTCGTTGAACCGGTAAATAATACACATCTTCCAATTTTTCCAAGTTCTTACTCTTGTTCACTTGGAATATAAGGTCCATCTTAATTGATTTACAGACTGAGAGCCGATATCACAGCAAGAGAACCCACGACTATTCATTATCCACTGCCTAATCACAGGCATATTAGCTGTTTCCCCAAACTTTTTACCTATACGACAGAGGAGAGGCCTTTAAGATTATATTTTATTACCTGGCGTAGACACTTCATTTTATTCAAATGAAAGCTAAAGACTAGAAAAAGAATAACATAAATAAATCTATATGGAAACTAGCTCATGTTTAATCGTAGCTTAAGAAAAACACCGTTATATAAAATTCTGTTATCTCTCGGCCATACGGTGCTGCAAAGCCCTGTATTTCAAAGACCCTCAATCTTATGCAGTACGACTACACCGTTCGATTTTTTGCGGCGAGCTGTACGATGAAACAGGATCTACTTTCCTTGAAAAGTCAATTCCTATTTTATTTCTACTGTCATGGATTACCATAATGCTCCCGATTCTGCTGTATTGATTCGGTTCTTAACTACTGAATCAAGATCTTAAGATCAACAAATAAATATGAAATATGTTGGTACTACTAGGACATATCAGAAAAATAATTCATAGAAGAATTGAAGATGAAATCGTCAAGTAACGAGACGAAATAATCAGATCTTTCGTTGCTACCCACAGAACAGGAAATCAAATATACACGTGGATAAATGTTTTACCAGGATTGTCTCTGAAATATTCCTTCGTTGTAAGACAATTTCGTATGGGGAATTAATATGAGCAAACTTTTTCTCATACTAATGTTAAATAAATCAGTTACTAGCACGTCCACTTAGATATTGTTAAAGAAAAAATATAGAGATATAAATCATTTCTTCAAAGATTGTTTCACAGAAACAGAATTCCGGTGAAAAACTATTTGTTTTCCCGCTAGAGTTGTTAATTTTTCAACGCCAACGATGTTAATAGCAAATATTTTAAAAATATTACGCTTGCTTTAAAAATGCTTAAAAAAGATGAATAATTGTTTCAGTTGCGATTCTATACATGAACAACGAGACTGAATCACCCTCAGAAATTGAATACACACTACCATTAAAAGTGTTTTAGCAATTTGAAAGGGCGTGTCACTTTGTTTGCAAGTCTGCTTCCGTTGCAACATCCTCAAACAGTACACTCCTGGCCAAAATTAACGCAGCACCTCCCTAGCGATCCTTACGGCCGGTGCTGCGTTAATTTTGGCCAGGACTGTACATTAATCGATAGCAAACACGTTGAAAGATTAGCGAGAAAACTGATAATCTAGATTGAAATGTGAGATCAGAGAATTACCTTTACTGCTAACCCATGTGACTCCTCGGTAGTATAGTGGTCAGTATCCCCGCCTGTCACGCGGGAGACCGGGGTTCGATTCCCCGCCGGGGAGACGTTTTTTTTTCGCACTTAAGGTATGCATTTAATTTTTTTTTTTAATTTACACCGCCTGAAGGCAACTAAGCCTGAAATTTATTAACCAATAGAGATTATGAATGATATGGGCTATAAGTACACACCCACTTGTCGAAAGCAATATCTCGGGAAATTATAAGAATTTTCAATAGAAGTATGCGAAAGAATACTTGACAACCCACTTTATGGCCAAAAAAAATTGTTGATATCTACGAATAAGCCTCAAATTGTCGATAATTAATGCTGATACATCAATTCAGGAGGCTGTTGGTATGATCAATAGCGCAGTAAAAGGAAGGCCAAGTTGGTTGACTAGAGTACCACAAAAATAACACCAAGGGGGTATAGCTCAGTGGTAGAGCATTCGACTGCAGATCGAGAGGTCACCGGTTCAAACCCGGTTGCCCCCTTATTTTTCGTCAAACAGTTGCATCAATTTCAGATACGTATGTTACGGTTTCTACAAATATTTCTTTTGATTCACGTTTTCCAAAATTCCAATCAAGAAAACTAAAACTACACTTTTTGTAATAATTTTAACGAGTATGTTGGAGAATAAATGCAGTACTTACATGAAGATTGAAAGTTATACAATTTCTGAAATAAATACTACGGGCTCCATAATTGCATTAAAAAGAAACAAAGTATCAAGTTCCATTATCATTGATCTTTGAACGAAGTTCAAAACTGAAAGCTACTCCTACTTTGCGTATGAAGAAAATGAATACTTTTGTTATAAGATTTCACGAACGAGCACTGGGTGGATAATAAATAGACTAGAAGCGAAGGAAATTCAACGAAAAAATCCTATGCCCATGAAAATTATTTACTTAAGAAAATTTTAATAAAATATCGGGGAAACGAACCCCGATCTCCCGCGTGACAGGCGGGGATACTGACCACTATACTACCGAAGACTCCTTGCCACTCGCAAGGAGATAATAAGCTTACTCTTGAAGTTTTAGAAGGGAGCCGGAAGATCCAAAGTTTATATATAATGTATAATACCTTCTCCCCTGTCTAATTTTTGCGATGCATAATTTATATCAGAGAGATTTCTAAGCTTACGCATATCTTTGCTAAAAAAAAAATTTTTCGCTGCTTAACAGATACGGCAGTCGAAAGTATTGGCGCATGCTCTCGTACGTATGCATATCTTACTCACAAACGACCAAAACAAAATTGATTTCCCCCGTTCAGACCTATAGGTTAATATTGTGGTTTATGACGGCAGTATTTTTTTGGAATATGGGAGCAGATGGAGTTTCCCTCCGGTTGACGATTTTGATTACAATGATTGTCATTCTTTTCTGCCGCAGTCAATATGTATTTTTAAAATTGAAATATATTTATCTGCTGAAAGAATTTCTCTATATTTATATAAATTTTCCATGTATAATACTTCATCTGACCAACGAATTCTTGGTAAGAGATAGTAATTAAAAATAGGTCAATGATTAAATTTAATTAATTCGGCCTTCACTTAATGAAACTTCATCTTAACATTTAAGATAAAATAAACTACTTTATTTGTATCATAGGAGTATAGTATTGGTGGAATAAAGCGTATTTTATTTTAAGCGTCAAATTCAATGTTCATTAATTCTGGAAATTTACATTTATTTAAGTACACCCATATTTTAATATGACGTGTAAACTGTATAGGATATATCAAATCTAAGGGCCAGGAATCTAACTTGGGACAGATTCCAGCATAAGAGAACGTGCTAACCACTTGGCTAGACTGCAGACCCTCTAATACGCAACTACTACGTTCATGCGCAAACATTGAACTGAAAAGTTTACCCTTTTCTATCAAGGTTACATTAACATCGCATCCATCGTTACGTTTCAAATCGACTTCAGCTATAATTTTTCAGGACCCCGCATGACACTCCGTCACTTCCTTTTTCAACTCGTCCCTTGCCAACGGGAAATGTCCAGCGGCGATCTAAAACTTCCCCTTCCTTTCTCTCAAAGATCGTTTTGAAATACGAGTCGATTGAACCTATTTCGTCCATTACGCGCCAGTTTTTTTGCTGCTTTTTTCATCTTGCTTACCCTTCCACTTCCTCATGTCCCTTTCGAATTCCCATTCTCTTCCAAACCCCTGCCGTGCGTTCCATTTTCTTTCCGCGATTTGCTCGATAAATTCCTAATTTATGATTTATGACTGATCGGCGGGAGGGGGAGTGGGCCATTGGCAGCCTTTGCGAGTGTGGGTAGGGCTGTCGTATCCTTGGATCGGAGGAACTGGTTCTTTTTGGAGCTTCCGGGTCACCGAACGAGAGGACGTCCAGTCCGATGACATCTAAGAGACATACGGGTCTCAAAGGAACGACGAATAAAAGGATTAAAAAAACCCTTATGGATCCCACATTTGCTTTATGTGCGACAGTTTTGGATTTTTGCCATTTTTCGAGATGTAAGTTTTAAATTTTATGTTGAGTCCTTTTACTATTTCTACTAATAGACTGGCTGAGAGCTCGGAAGCCAATTCGTATGCACAGATGTGATACCAGTCATAGACATGCCTTTATTTCTACTGATAGACTAAATAAGAGCTTGGAAGCCGATTTGTAGGCACAGATGTGATACCATTCATATCTTAAGACTTATTGTTAGTCGCGGTTTAATTATAAGAATGTACTCGGTCTAAAATTTGACCAAATTAAGTCGGTACTGTTATAATTTTTAATTATTTGAAGCAGAGTAAGTTCGGTTAATGTGTTTTCAAAAAATGTCTCACAAGCAACATCAGCAACGGATGCCTGTCAATGCCGAAACCGGTCGAATAAATTAAAACTTATTGTGGAAATTACGAAGCTTTGTCTTCCAACGTAATAATATTTCACTGTCATTCCGATCACTGAAAATTCGTATGCTCTCCTGCACTTATATTTTTCTTCTACATGCTCTTAGGATCATGTGGGAGCTCACCATAGCTCTTAACTATAACCTACTGCAAAGTAAAACTTTAATATTTCCATTTTAAGAGATTCCTGCGCTGTGAAATCCGTCTATGGAATGGATGTATAGACGATGCTTTCAAGAAGAACACTTCAACCTCAATACAGATGGTCTGAGAGCGTCTGTCAATATTCCCCATCGTAAAAAGTTAACATTTATCTCAAGTGAAGGGAATTTTCGTCAAAGTTTCATAATGAATAAAAATTCTTCTAACTTATTTATATTAATTTTTAAATCTCAAATTCCGAATAAAATCAAATCTTTTTTTTACAAATTTACGCTGTTAAATATATATTAAAATTAAAAATATTAATTAAATGTGAATATTTAAAAGTAATATTAAAAAAATCATTCCAAGACCGACAATTCAGAGGAATCTATCTCGAAATGACTTCATGAAATAACTCACTAAGATATTGATCACCTACACCATATGCAGAAAACACCGCACCAGCCTTCCGTGCAAAATCTTGGTACCGTTATCTTTGATGAAGGAGTTAGGTGAGGGAACATCAATTTTCTAGCCATGAATAGGATCACCAAGTTCCAATCAGAAGCCATTTGGCACGGTCATGCGAGAGGTTGATGCAGGGTTCCCTGTAGGGGACTGGAAGGGGTGCAGAAGATAGCCCAAAATGTAGTAAATTATCCATTACTCGCCTGAAGAATGTTTCCCTATACTTGAAATTATTCTTTACCTGCATTACCACCGCGTCTAATTTAACCAAGGAAATATTAGTTAAGAGTTGAAAATCAGATTTATTTAATCTACAGTAACAAGCATTGCCATAATTTCCAAAAATATAATAGGAATAATAACGTCTTTATTTAGGGGGAGACTGGGACTTGTAAGTCTCATATTACATCGGACCCTATTTTATTCAATATTTCAATAAAGAGATCTTAGGTTAAGCCAAATAAGACAAAAAGAGGGTAATATTTTTCGGATTTACAAAAACCTATGTTAACACTTAGGTAATAAGTAAAAACCTTGCAATAAAATGCCCGCCGTAAAGGAGACGTTATAAGTCTACGAAACCTACTGAAGGTTGCATTAAAATTTAAAATAGATATAACGAATAAAATTCTGGGATACTTGGTGGAATTTCATCTTAAAAGAAGCCCTTACAGACAAAACCCGTCCAAATTCCACAATATAAATGATGGAATGAAGTTTTAACATAGCACAGGGAAGCGTGCGACGTAACCCATGGTTATACAAGAAGAGAAAAATAGTGACTTGGCTGGGACTCGAACCCAGGTGTCCCACTTTCCGGGTTCGAGTCCCAGCCAAGTCACTATTTTTCTCTTCTTGTATAACCCGGACCCGGAAAGTGGGAGACCTGGGTTCGAGTCCCAGCCAAGTCATTAGTTTTCTCTTCTTATATAACCTCCACAATATAATATTGTTACAAGTTTTGTTTAATAAAGGAAGGCCGCTGATGGCGCTTCGTTTTATTCAACAAGTTTTGTTACCTTATTCATTTGAATTCAGAATCTTATTCATTAGATATCTTTTAAAATTTAGTAAACTTTCGTAATATGGAAAATAAGAAATACAAAATTCTCAGGGAAGGCCAAAAATAAAAGATTGAACAAACATACATAATATCAATTTTTCCCGGAATAAATACTTTATTTATTTATTTGAACAAGCGAGGATGAGTACTAGAATTAAACAATAGGACAAAACAGCAAGTTAAGCGACAGTAGATCGCTCACTAAAACCTACAAGTCTAGAAAAGGTACGTTCTAAAAAAACGCACTACGGAGAGAACAGCATGTGATTCCAAATCGAAATTTCGTGGAAATAAATTAGATGACAGGGTTAAAGTGATGAGAAAATTTCTGGGAAACCGTGGCTGAAGAGGTAAACAGAAAAGACATGTGCGTTAGAATAGCGGACAGATCCCGCTGAGAAGATCTCCCTCACCTCTTCCCATTTTTTAAGCCTTAATTCAATGGCCCATCCGTCCTAAGCCCTTCAATGGGCTGCAGAAGGGCTCTGGAGGCCGGAGGCATGCGGCGTAGGGACAGCAAGGGTGGGGCAGACGATCTGGAGGTGACTGAGGGATTTTTTTTACCCCTTCCATCGATAGTTAGAAAACAGCGCGTATGGACGGAGGCAGGCAAAAATAGGGGAGAAGAACGACACAGAGTAATGAGAAAGAAAAAAACAGCTTTTATTTACTTTGGCACATTGTGCGTGATTTCAATAATGTGCATATATTTTTGCGGATACTATGACTAAATATTCCAAGAATTAAGTATTTTTAATCATACCCAAAAATATCTATTTATTTATATTTTTTTCGTTTGCTTCGGTTTCCCTGACTCGATTAATTTAAATTTTCCTACGCTATTTTCATAGAAAGGTAAATTAAAGCAGTTTTGTGAGCGTAAGTAATTATGGGATAAAGTTTTCTATAATAATAATTATTTAAGTTGTGATTAAGAAAGATAACGTATATTCTGTGGAATAACCGGAAAAGGTTTCCAAAGATAAACTCCCAATCACAGGCTCAAGAGGACCAATTAAACACATCTACTGCTGAAAGCAATGACTAAAAAAAATCAAAACATTCTTGATGGAATCATTAAAAAAGGAATTATTAGCCAAAAACTCAATAACATAATTGCACTACAAATAATAGCAAAATTGGACGGTGATTGCGAAATTGATTTCATCAATTCTATCAAGCATGTCCGATTTCTCTTACACTTAAAATACATTTTATCTGATTTACTCCATCAATTTTACTTTCTATATATGAAGATTACATTATATCTCCAACTTAATTTTAGCGATGAAAAACATTCCATCACTTCTAGATATATATTTTTAAGTGCAAAGATTTAAATTCATATATCTTGCATACACGGAATCGTACTGTTATTTATAACATGAAAATCCTTCTGTTTCAGGATGAAAGGAATTTCTTTTTATTTTGGTCAGAGTTAAGATTTTACAAAGAGACGAGTACCATTGTTATAAATAAAGAAGAGCATTAAATAAAACAAAAATAAATCTACAAGAACCTATAATATTCCCACCTTACATATCGCAGAATCTCAAATTGGTAGGGGAATAGAGTCAGTCGGCGAGAAGTAACACAGAGAAAAAATATGAGTCGTCTCCGAGCTAAAGAGGTCTTCGAAAGGGAAATGCGTAATTTCCCGCCCTTTTCTCCCATTCTATCCCCTTACTGAGGACTACTCACTTCTTTCTAAAGTGGAAAAGGCTCTTCCCATTTGTTGAGGCCCCTAGGTAGCGAGTTAGACGGAGGAAGGAAAAAAGGAATTGGCAGGCAGAAGTGGCGAGGGTGATGAAGGAAAAGGCGTGAGTGAAGGGTTCGAGAACTGGCTGCATGGTGCAGAAAGAGTGCTCACACTAAGTGTGGGAAAAAAGTCCTTCAGGGGGTTTCGATATGAAGCGGCGGTCCCTTCTTTGAACAGATTATATAACAATAAGATCGCATTACTTCCATAGCTCCTCGGCATTTTCTGAATGGACGCGCTGAAGGCAACAAAAAATGCATGTCGGAATGCAATATTTATTTTCATCAATTAATCAATTATTTTCGCAATAAACGAAAAACAGATAGTACGAATCATACGACATCATGGTTCATACGAATGGTGATTATTATACAAAATTATTTATCATATTGATATGCTGTTAAGCTGTGAAAGATAAGGCAAACAAATTGAAAGTTTGACTTTAAAATTTTATATTGTATTACTAGGAGAATGTTTTCTTTCCTGCTTCATCCTTGGATCATACAACACTTGATCAGGAAGATTTAGCCAAAACAATCAAGTAGAGAGCGCTTTCAGAATAAGTAAAAGCGGTTCGAGTCCCGATGGGGACCCATAAGCGTTATGACGTAAGCTGTCCAACCACTTTTAAACCAACCACAACATCAATTAAGAAATGATCTAAAACTATGCGTAATTTTAATTACGCTATATGATTAACTGAATATACCAGAAAATAAACACAAAATATTTTATAAAAAATTGTTTAAATGGTTTATGTAGACTTTCCGTTGCTTTTATTAGCAGGAAGGTTTACATTCCTAATCAAAATTATTTTCTAGCTCCTAAATAAAAGGCAGTATGTAGTTATCATTCATCAAAAAATCTCTTAATTTCAAGGCAATACAATCAATTCAATCGATTACTTCAATTTTCTGCGATATATTAGACAGAGCTCAGAATTTTATATTTTGCCCGTGATCATTGCAAAAATTGTAATAAACAGAGATTTCGTTAAATTTAGCATTTATTGATATTTCTTGAAAAATCACTAGACCATTTATAATGAGAAATAAACTATAGGATGGATCGAATCGGGAAGATCCGATTACACTGCTTAAGCCATAGCCAGAAAATTCGACATAGCAGCATAAAAAATACAAGGGTGCTCACACCAATTCCCTTAACAAACCTCGTAAATACTGCCATTGACGTAAAACCGCCAGATTGGCACCACTAAGCGGAGGATTAGAAAAGCTCTCCATGGTCCCGATGCGGGGATCCAAACCCCAAAAAAATAACGAAGAAAAAACAAGGTTTTAAGAACTAAAACATATACCGACCGAGGAGTCCGGTGCACGGTGGGAAAACCGCTCGGATGAGGGGGACCATTGTGCCGCCTCGGTATGGGGTATCGGAGACAACTGTGTGACTGCACACGGAAGAGTCACCTTCGGAAGCCACACCCGACGCAGAATGTGGGAAGAATGGGAGTTGCCCTCTCACCCTTTCCTCTAAAGGGTGGAGTTCGACCCCGAGTCCCAGACCTTCTCCGCTGGTGGCCACCGACAGCTACCAGTTTTTTCTACGTTTTAAACAGAACTGTGGGGATGAGCGGTGATGGGAGAATCATTCTTCACCCTTCGCTTACCTAGGCGAGTATCGCACGGTAGTTTCTGCAGAGCAGTCGATAGGAGAGCCTTCGGATGGATTTTAGCTTGGGAGAGCTGCACTTGGAGGGAAATTCCTTAGGATTCCAGGATGATAACTCACGGTACGTGACTGACATTATTTGCTTGTAGAGGCGAATTTCAGCAATCATAGAGCCTAAGCGCAAGGGACTTTTTGGGACCCCTACCAATAGATCATTTATCTTCAAATTCGACAATAGGTCAATTTGTAAACCTTGTAAACAAGAATGTCCCCAGATTACGCCTGGTAATAGCAATAAAATTAACATTTCTATTCCTGTTAGCTTGATACCTCTATGGGTAATGTACGACTAAAAGGGCCCTAACAGTGCTTAAACTACCGCGAGTATGTCTTTCGAACATGTTAATAATTTCCTTATGGTTGCGAAAGACAATAATCGTAATCGCTTCTTATATCAATAAAATATTGAGATTGAAAGCATATCGTTCCCATACAGTGATATATCGGTCGACCAACGAACTTTCAAACTACGAATGTTCTCACTGTTTTTCGCACTTCGTTAATGAATTTTTCGGAGGATGCTAAAACATATGCGAAGTGTGTACACTCAATATACCCAAGTATCAGACGAGAATTTTCCAAAACAATAGCTTGAAAAAAAGGGAAAAAGGTTAACATAGGAAAAGATGTAGATTTTTCTTTTTTGTTATGTGTATCTATTGACATTGTAATAGTAGAATGATGTCAGAAAAAACTTGCTACAGTTTATACGCCGGTGTATATAGTAATCGTTTCAGCATTTGTCAATCATGGATTTAGCATTATTCAGTTTTCAATTCAAATTATATTACCCAGTACAAAGCGGTTTCGAGAGGTTTCATAGGATAGTATGCCATTGCATGTGGCGCCCCTATGTTCAAAAAGTGTTACTACGGGACGTTTTGCGCTATCGACCACGAAATGCTCCATTATCTCTTATTCGGAGCAATTTAGTGAAGGCGATCAAATTTCACAAAACAATGGGTTACTCTTCTTTTAATTCAGTACCCTAAGACTTTTGCGACCACATTTAAGAATTAATTTCAATTGCCCAAAAAGTCTCTTGAAGACAATTAACTCAAAAAAACATACCTACAGGATAGGGAGGTTATGATTATTGTTCAACTAATCATTAATGGCATCACTTATTCTTAAACAAATTAAAGTTTTATTTAGATACATTTCGCATAAATACTATAATATAAGACGATCCAGTTTTTCTAGTCAAAGATGATTTTAATAGGAATGACATGTTCAATGACAAGGAATGATAGGTTCAACTAATCATTAATGGCATCACTTATTCTTAAAGAAATTAAAGTTTCATTTAGATACATTTCGCATAAATAATATAATATAAGACGATCCAGTTTTTCTAGTCAATGATGATTTCAATAGGAACGAAGTTGTATATATATTCCTCGACACTTTAAGAACAGTCACACTCCACTTCGTCTCTATACTGTTATTCTTGATTTGGTGGATGAAATTACGATTTCAACTAAAGTTATCAGCTTTCACTGGCCAAAAAAACTGTAACGCAGTCAAGTGTAAGTTTTTGGGTAAGATAGTTGAGTTATAAGTTGTAAAATTATTTGTAATATCATTAGCCATTCCGCTATCATGAACTTAATTCTTAAAAAACGATAGTCATAGCGTGGATGTTAAAAATCGAAATATTTCTCTTAGAAGCTAACTGCATTTGACTCCTGGATAGCCTCTGAGCGAGACTTGACCTCTTGATTCAAATCCCGTGCCTCGTGTTCCGTACATTCGACAGGTCGTATTTGATCACTGAGGCGGTGAAAATGAACTGGATTTAAGCTCTTCCGAATTTATTGTCCGAAAAAAATAGCCTAGGCTGCTTGTTTTCGTTCCAGATCGCGGACGAAAAACCAACGGCGAAAAATCACTTCACTTTCACTTGTCTCACGAGACGAAGAAAGCGGGCAAGAAAGGCAAAGGAGAACCCTGTCCGAGTTTCAAAAGACAGCGATAAATTCACACTCTCCCGAACATCAATCGGGTCCCACCTGAGACAATGGACCTTACTCGCCATTTCGCTAATTAGACCAAAAGGAGTTTTCATGCATCACGGTTGACTTAGTCCGTGAGCCTTCAATAGGTGGTGGTGCATTACGAATTAAGCTGGGCATGATCCTTCTGAACGCTAAATAAAAATATGAAGATTAAGGATTAATTTATATCGGCCTTATGTGCAACTGACGATCTCCTTAAAAATCACAAATATTTCCTGATTCAAAATAGCGATCGTAATGATGAGCATGTATTCATATATAAATATCGTAGGTTTTAATGAAAAAAAACCCAATTCGTTTACCTTATGAAATCGAAAGACCTTTAAGGTCTTTATGATTAACTTCAAACAATAAATCTTCCGAAAAGGTCCAAAGAGAAGTCAATTATTATTTTATTGCCAAAGCAATTCCCTCCGGTCGTAGTTAATTAAGATTCGTGAATGCATAAGCTGGCCTGCATGCTGCACCGTATACATTCTTTCTAAATATATGTGCGTCCATTATCAACCTCGCAAATTAGCCATATTCGCAATTAATGCACCCCAGCCTAAGATGATTTGCAATTAGTTAGCTCTTAATCGAAGGAAATGGGGTTAATAATTTTCCCTTGGACAAAATACATTTTACAAAATATCGCATCCATATTTGATTTACGTGCAAGGATATAATGATTCATTCTCTACAACTGGAGTTATTTAACGCAAAGGTAATATCACTTACGAAACACACAGCAAGGGTAGTGCAGAAAACAAAATGGGACACATTCGACACGGTGTATAACTGAGATAAAGACCCTAACCAAGAATAGGCTAGAATTATAGAACTTTTGAAGGAAATTAGAAGAAGAAATCTAAAATTACATATGTACCCTGCAAGCTGCCTTACGACATGTGGAAAAGGGGTGCATGTATCAATATTTTATCTCTGCTTCCTTAATCGATTGCTTTCCTGTATTTTTTCGAGAAAACATGAAATATTGAGGCAACTTGTCTTAACGTCTACTTCCCCAATTTTACTCGCAGTTTCTGAACGGCCTATGTAATAGGAAGAATCTACTTTCATCAAGATGAAATTCACAGTCGTAGTAATTCCTTACAGCCACGTTGCCGTTCGTTGCAACCTTTCTAGTCCACTAATACACCACTTGTAGGCAGTGTTCCACACACTACGTGTATATAAATGGCTAGGCCTAAGTGGCGCCAAGTAACATCACTCGCGGGATTTCCCCTTGTTCCTATCGACAATTATCTTGACGAAACCAAATTTTTTTAGCGCTTTTCCGCACATTTAACAGATCTGGGTATCTCATCTTAATTCTTTCGTGAGGTTTACTCCATGATATTTCACCGATTGTAATGTTACTCGTTTTTCCCCTCGAAGGATGTACAATTATCATTAGCAAATAGATTTTCGTGTGAAGGTGACAGTTAAGTGAAATAAGTATAATAAAAATTCGTCAAATAAATTTTGTAATAAAGGTATAAATTTTAATATTTTTATAAATAAATGTATCAAATAAATTGGTAATAAAATATTTTAAGAGGGAATTTAATAATAATATTTAATATGATACTTAAGTTTACATATTATTGAATTATCATTCAGTTTCCTTAATAAATCTAAACTCATACGTGCTCGTAATTTGATCAAGAATATAATCTTGTCCTTTTTCTCTTTCATGAGAGTAGATAAAGGAAGAGATGCCAAAAACTACAACACTAAAGTGGTGACTCACATTTGGCTGGATAGACCCCACCGTTACACTTCCACAATTATAGATAACGGATAAATGTACCAGCGTTTATAAATTTGGTGAACTTTTTCCTTCCTTAATTTTCCTATTCCTCTTTCAAATCTTGTCTCATTCCACTCAGCTGAACTATTGTCTCTCCCCCTCATCTCCTTAATTCTTTTTTCCCATCCTTCCCGAAATTCCTTCTTTGCCTTCTCATCATACCTCCGTATCGCTAACGAAAAAACGTGTCCCTCTCTCTCCTTTCCGCCTTTGCTTTTAATCTCTCTCTCTCCGTATTTGCCTCCCCCATTCCCTCACCTAAGAGAGCCACACCCATGCGAATCCATCCCACTCCAAATAAAGTCCCCACCTACGGCCAGCGTGTGTCGCAATGCCGTGCTTTCCATGCTGACTGCCCCGGCTAATTAGGGGACGGCTCTTAATTCGCCGCCCCTTTCGGACTTACGTAAAGCATGGCCATTAGCTCTTTTCTCACAGTCCGAAACTTCCTTTTTGATCCCTGCGCGTGCAAATATACAGCCTTCCCTTTTTTTAAGCGAGCACCTGGAAAATTTTCAATCCTTTGACGCTGCGAGGAGAAGTTTTCGGATATTTTTTTGACACTAAAGAAATCCTAGATGAATAGGTAGTGGGATTACAAAAAAATATCCAGTAGTGATAACGGAACTTAACGCAATTATCCTTTTCTTATCTATGAGAGCATACCTCATGCCTCGGAGATACTACAAATATAAAGGACGAAATTAACAGAGTTATCAGAAGTGGTAACACGAGACAGTTTTCCGATCTCTATAGCTGTAGCTATCTATTTGTCTATTAAGCATTACTCTAACTGTCTTCTAAGCATTACTCTGCCTTCTAAGCATTAATCCTGAATTTCTAAGTAGAATCTACTTAAATAACATCAACATAACTTGCAGTACAAAAGTTAGGTAATAAATATCAGAATATAATAATAATAAATTAATATTATTGGCAGAATAAGGAAGAAGAAGAGTATCAATTACGTAAATAATATAAAAAACAAGGAAATGCCCGTTCTTCCGTAGTATTTTGTCAATTGCTTTCTATGTTTAATGATAACATAAAAATCATCCCTTGAAGCTAGATACTAATAATTTGAAGTTAATAAAAGAAGTTGTTTTGAATTAGTAGTTGTACACAATAGCAGAATAACATTAAATTTAAACTCATGCTCAGACATAACTAAACTTCTGTATAATAGAAAGGACACCAAAATATATCAAAAGACGTATGTAGCTGTTACAGGTTTAAACATGTTTAAATATTTGCAAGGATAGTTTACTATGTAAATAAAGCATAAATAATAAATAAAAATTCATTTTTTTCAGTAATAGATACTGATATAAGTAAGCGATAGAAAAATGAAAATCCTCCATTGCTTGGGGATCTTGAATAGGAGAATTTCCAATAAGCATCTTACTTGCCAGAAAAAATATCTCGCAACAAATCATTAACCGAAATATTTTTAAATATATGGATAAGCAGAGTAAATGGGGAACTTTTTAGATGTTACCACCCCGGTAATAAGCAACATGAATTCTGTCACCGAAAATGTTTTCAAATATAATATAATTTAAATTTAAGCTGTGAGTAATAACATAATATGAATCTTCGATATCCGTGTATTCAAAATAGTACACTATACCAAGAAGACGGAAATCGATTAAAATACGCTACAAAGATCAATAAAGAGAATTTACCTAGAATTAAAAATACATTGTGTATGCCCTTCCTATCCCTGGTCAATTATGTGGCTAGGTGGCTATCAGAATAGGAACTGATTCTACAATACAAATACAATCAGTCCGAACATGTTTTCAACCTAACCAAAAACCTTACTCAAATTTTGTATTCACCGAAATAACCTACCCCGAATAAAGGCTTAAAATATACGATCTCGGCATAAGAATAAAGGAAGGGTGATTTGTACCCGAATTATATCCGCGCCAGCGAACCCCTCGTTAATTAACTGAATCCCCCAGAAATATCGAAAATAGCATCGAACACGTTTTCGAAGCCGAAAGAACACACGAGCGAAGCGTGAAACGCCAAAAAATCGAGCTCAGATAGAATATCCGCCTGAATAACCGCTCCGCTAACCAGCACCCGGCGGATCGAGAGCGCTTTTTCCCCATCGACCGAAAATAAATAACGAAGCAGTTTGGACGGCCGAGGAAAAGAACGCGCGGCGCCATCGGAAATTTATTCCCCGGGAGTCCGACACGTAGGGCTTTTTTTTGTACACATCGTCGTTGCCCGTTGGGCCGTGACTCGCTCGCATCCGCAACGTCACGGTTCCGAGTCCGTGTATACATGCATACGAGTCCCTCGTGGTGTGAGAGACCGCTTTCCGAACGGATGGACAGAGACGAGGAGTAGAGGGATGGGAGGGTATGGGATAGAGGGAGTAAAGGGAGGGAGTGGGGGGAGGGAGTTGGGGAGTTGAATATGGTGGAGGAATTCGAGAAGGGAGTGAGGGTAGGGGAGGGGAATGGAAGACGGGAGGGAATGGAAGACGGGAGGGAATGGGTGAGGGGGAGGGAAAGGGTGAGGGAGAGGGAATGGATGAGAGGGAGTGAATGGACGAGGGGGAGGGAAAGGGTGAGGGGGAGGGAATGGATGAGGGGGAGGGAAAGGGTGAGGGGGAGGGAATCGGTAAGGGGGATGAAATCGGTGAGGGGAGGAAATGGGTGAGGGGAGGAAATGGGTGAGGGGGAGGGAATGGATAAGGGGGAGGGAATGGATAAGGGGGAGGGAATGGATGAAGGGGAGGGAAAGGGTGATGGGGAGGGAATCGGTGAGGGGGATGGAATGGGTGAGGGGATGGAATGGGTGAGGGGATGGAATGGGTGAAGGGATGGAATGGGTGAGGGGAGGGAGTGGATGATGGGAGGGAGTGAGGGTGGGCGCGTACGGCGATGCTTTTTTCCGCCCTCTTTTTTCGAATTTCCCCCGGCACACTCTCCAAACACTTTTTCATACTTTCCTCTGCCACTCATTTTTCAAAGTAGCCTTCGCTTTCGCAAATTGCCCCTTTTTGCACCGCTTCCCTCCCTTCACCCCTTTTCGCCCCAGGTAATCTTTCGCCCCCGCCAACTCCGTCTCCCGCTCGCCTCTCCGCTCCTCGACCCCCTTATGCAGCCGTACCTCTCTCTGTCCGACGTCTTCCCTCTTTATGATTGAAGTATGGCTCGCTTTTGATTCCGCTGCCTTTTTTCCTCTATTTCTGGCGTTCTGTCCCACGTGGCTCATTTTACGTCGGCCTAAAAAGGCTGGCGATGGTGTTTTCGCGGAGACGGGGTCAGAGGAGAGGAAAGGCGCGGCGTGCGGAAAGTAATTGGAGGAGTTGGACTGATGATGCGACGCATCGACCTCCTGATGATGCTGGGGGGAGGTTTGAATATCCGTTAAAGCAAATATCGATTCGGAGAGTAATTGGGCTTTTAGAATTTCTGTATCATCGGGTACGAATTAAGTAATTGTATCACTCTATGTGGAATGGTCCATACAAGTCTCAACCTCCTCATTTAACCATCTCTCCAATGCCTTCTTTGGTCATATTCCTATGTAGCTGTTACGATAACCTCCTTCTAGGTGTACCTTAGTCTCCTATTCCTCATTTTTAGAAATGTAGTTATATGCTTTTCTGCTTTGTCTTCTCTCATAAAATATTACTCTGATAATAACAATGCTTATTTTTGTTATTTGCGCGATTTTTTAATTCCATTTTTACTTATGTATTGTAACCCCAAAATTGCTTATTAGAATATCCATTTACTCTGACTGCAATTATTTAACTGCATTTTATTTAACTCCAAATTTGTTTAGAATTTTTAATGATTTATTAGGTCACCCATGCATCTAAAAGTAATATAGATCCTTGTTCAGCTATACTCCAATAAATCATATTTTCATCAAGCATTTATAATAATAAACTATTTAATTTTTAGAGCTATTACTCGCAATGTTCTATTCCTTACATCCCACTACCCTATTTCAATCATTTATGAACTTAAGAGAGGCACACTGCATGGGTACACAATATCTACATTAATTGGATAGGTGCTTTTTCGCTACCAGATAAATAATTGATCAGGTATATGACGATATTTTTCAGTAATTATCAGCCAAATATGTATATATTTGATTGTTTATTTCAAAGGAAATCATTTACTCTTCAGATAATTTTGTCCTAGATATAATGTACACAATTATAGCAAAATAAACTTGGTTATCATCACAGATATTAGTTTTACACGCTAAGTAATTATACTCAGGTGCTTTTTTGCAATGCCATCAAATAAAGAACTAATCAACTATATGAGGATATTTCCAAATACTTCATTTACTACATTTTTACTTTGTCAATGGTAACCTCACTGGTCCAAACAAATTTAACATTTCAATTTGGGTATCTAATGCACCCTTCTGTCACATATCCGGCCCTTCATGCCTCCTAACAAAACAAGAAAGTGTCACATGTCCTCAGATCCCCCTTCTTCTATGAGATTGACATCATTTAAGGGCGGCTTCCATTGCATTCGGAGCCATGAACTTCCTAAGCGATTACATTTTTCATAACGCCACGATTCCGGCAGAGCGCTCCCTTATTCAAAATCGAAGCCCTCATTTTATTGGCAGCGAGCGAAGGTTTCCAAGAGGAACCAATAGTGTGCGTCATCCTGTAATTTTTTCATAGTTGGGCGCTTCCTATCCAAGAGTCATCCCGACGTCCCTCGCTCTTGACGCATCGCTGGTCCTTTTCCTCGGCTCTAAATCAGGGAAATCTTCTTTGGGGTATCGACGCTCTACAACACACGGTGCGGGACACGACCCTGAGCCTCAACCCCCGAATCTTTTTCCGCCCCCCTCTTCCACCGCTCTTCTCTTTTTTTAAAAAAAGGAATCCTCTTCGCGATTCAAGCCCCGACTCGGGTCGGTCCACGCTACACTGATCTCCCGTCATTCCTCTTTGCGCTCTCCTCTCTTGATGTCAGTTTGATTCCGAAACTGCCGGTGCGGAGAGAAGTCGAGGCATAACGCATGGATTGTTCTCCATATGTATGTATGTTTACATATATACAAAAATACATATATATGGTTATGTATATTATTAATTTTCCCTTTCAGCATATCTATACATATATACATGCTGAAACGAAAAATTACTTAACGCAAAATTTAATTTTGTAAAATAGCAGTTTACTACCGCTCAAGCTAATATATATATTTAGGACAAGCGCTTTATTTTATTTTGCATGAAAAGTATTTTTATAAAATGCAGCACATATCAACTGATCTCGACTTTAAATTTTTTAATACTGCCGAATTTGTAATCATACAAATAAATAAATTTTTGTCGCGAATCCTCATTATATAAAAATATTCCTCATTTGAGTCACATTTAGAAAGTTTTACTGACTATAAATTCAAACTACAAGCATTGAATATACCTAAATAAAGGGTGATCATTTTCTTTTATCATTATTTTCAAGCCCGATTTCCCCCGATTTTTCCTGGGTGCACGCCCTTATGTGCAAAGAAACTTTAACCCTTTTCTTGTGATCATTTTCTAGTAGGTTTAAATTCGTGACGTTTAAATTACACATGACAGAACACTGAATATATTTTCAAAATAACAAACAACGATACAATAAATGGAAATTGCGTAACGAAACGAATAAAAAATATATTATCTATATGCATAAAGGTACATTTATAGCTCACTTATAAGTATCCTCTTTTTCAAATGTCTCTCCATTTTCCGAATTGATCTCCTTTTCATTCCACCCTCGCCCTGATGTCCTGTTTTCCCATCCCATGTCTTTCTCTCGACCCTATCTGATTCATGCGACTTCATCCCTCGAATCATCCCACTCACATCGAAGGAAACGTCAAATCCGAGTCTCTACCGTCATATCGTGGCCCCATATAAATATACAGAAAAACACCAAAATTGTAAGGATATGCTGGAAAAAATACGGTTTTGTATAAGGTTGGATGTGGAACCGAATGTGGAGATTGAAAATTTCCATTACTTTAGGAAAGATATCTTTCTAAATTATCGAACTCCTTTCGTTCCGTTTTTCCGAGTTTTCTTGGTCTCCAAAAATTAGCCATCAAATGTTTGTCAAATGAATAAAAACCTACAGAATGATGAAACAATTTCTACGAAAAATGTTTACCATTAAAATTGGTATTTGAATAAAGTCTTTAATGGATGTGAAAGACGTAGGCAGAAATCCCAAAAAAATATTTTTATGTTTGAAATTGAAGAAATCCACCAAAAAAGAGTTTCACTGATAACCTATATCTTTAACATTGAACTTGGGCTATCCTTTTTCTAAGATAATGCTTGCGAAAAAACTTTTTTACTATTCGCTTGCAACTTGAAAAAGTTACTTCCTTTTTTCTCTCATTCAATAGTTGGAACGAACAAATTTGATTTGAATTTACATACTTTTAAAATTATTATTTAATTCTCAGTTTCATTAAATAAGACTACGGTGACCTCTGCCATTTACCACAACGATATAATCCCTAAAATATCTTAAATAATAACTGTTAATTAAAGCTAAGTAAATTACAAACGATATTTAGATAAAAAGGGAAAATATTCATAAAATTATTAAAATTCCTGATAAACTGTTTTGCTCATACAGTTGATCTCTCATTCATTATTGGTCAAGACTAATTTAACTTATATTCCACAGCTAGAAAAACAAGGCCCACATATAATTTACGAATTACTCGTTAATATTTATTATTTTTTCAGTATCTTCCAATTGTATTACTTTACAGATATCAGATTTAAAAAGGAATTGCTTAGTTCGCATTTTATAAATCAATATAATTTTAAAATCAATAATTCCTCAACGAAAATTTCAAATTATAAATATTTTGAATATAAATTATTTAAAGTAAAACAAAAAATCTTAAATAAAATTTCAAATTTTTAAACTTTTTAATAATTGAACATTTTGAGGGAAAACTTCCACACGGCAACAACACCACGACAATTTCTGGGTTTCTATAAAACGAAATACATAACATTTTATCCTCATCGTCCACTTCCTCTCGAAATAAAAAAATACGAAAAACTCAGATTAAAGCATCAGATCGGCCAAACCTCGCGCTTCCGACGAATATTGAAATTCAGGTGGATGATTATAATGGGCGATGATGCGAAAATTGAAGAAATGGCTCACGTCGATGGCATTGGCGTGGGGAGACTCGTGTATGCGGAGGAACCAGAGAAGAAAAAAAGATGGGAATGATGGAAGGAAGGGAAGGAAATATTCCCTAGGTGTAGCGCAGGAAGGCGTGGGAATCGATCCCGCGAATAAAAATTCAGAATGTGTCCTTTAGAGGCGTTTTCGTATCAAAGTCCCTCCGACTGGTCGCAGCTGCCGCTCGTGTCCGATCTGTGCAGCCATCGGTAATGGAGGGGAAAGAGGGAATGGGAAAAGTCTGGGAAACGTATATTGGGAGGGAAATCGGTAAGGAAATGAAACGCGGAATACGCTCCGGCGAGCTTTGGACGGTGGATAATCTGATATTCATAGAAAAAGCATTGTATGAGAAGATATGTCTCTGAGGTGAGGGAGAAATTATTTTTCGCTAAGTGAAAATAAATACCCTTCCAGATACGGAATTATTTATTTGAAAGGAGTATATACTTTATGTGCCCCTTAATTTACTTTGTTCAACATAACATTTATATATTTACCAGTAGATACGTCAGAAATACGATATATTATACGATAATGTGATACGATAAGATTGGGCTTCAGCAATATTTGTTGCGAGATTGTAATGTTATAGCGTGAGACCATCAAATAATTAATCCAAAACTTAAGTTGAGTGACAATTTAGACTAAAAACATTCTCTAGATTCGATTTTATAACTAAAGTTATGGAATTAGAAATAAGAAACATCATTAGTTAATTAGATATACTGCAAGCGTAACATAGCCAAAAGCCTCAGAGAGTTCCTTAGAAAATGAAAGATTTCAAAAATTAAAGCTAGCTAAATAACAATATAAATGATTTGTTTACAATTTAAATTATTTGTTTTCTGTGAAGTAATTTATTTATTATAAATATTAAACTTTAAAATTTTATTCAATTACAATCTGCATAGTGTACTATAAATTAAATATCCAAGAAATTTATTTGCTTAATTTAATAAAGAATAAATTTTCGTTGGCAATACAAAAATGCTTACTTTTTATGAATATGAAAATAATTTTAAATATTACCGCCAGCCCATGGGTAATAGCATATGCATACACCTTTAAATCTAAAATAAAATAAATATACGTTTGCGTCTCTTTCAAGATTACGGAAATTATTCAAAATATTAATTACACTTTCAAAGCTCACCAGTGTACACAATTCACTTCTGCCACTGACTTATTTTATCCTCAAAAGCTTCATATGCTGCAATACTAATTCAAATCAACGTTTCTTTGTCGAGTTCCGACCTCAAATGTGACAATCCATCACCGAAAGTGGATCGAAAAAAAACTTAGGGCTCATCAAGAGCTAAATTTATAGCTTATCGTAAAAACCTAACCTCCGACAGTAAAGCCGCATAAGGACAACGCAAAAAAATCTCCAGAAATGTAGAAAAAGAAGCGGAAGGAATATATCCCCTTGTATCGCCGAGGATAAAAAATAACTGGATATGAAGGACCAACGGAGAATGGGGTATTGGGTGGAAGGGAGTTAGCGAGTAATAGGAGAGGGGGGCGATGGGATAGATCAAAAAAGTCCCATCTCGCGGGATGATGGGGAAAACGTTAAGGAAACGGCGAGGGGGGACGGTATACGGGAGGGGCAGAAAAGCCTTATGTCACGGAATTCTTTCTGCCCACTGACGACGGGTGGGTAGGATATGCGGAAGATGGCTGGGGGATGGGGGAATGGAATATGTGGGCGTTGGAAGAGACCCCGTCCTTATATAGAGGTATCGGACTCCCAGAGTGGAGAGCACAAAATGATGGAAATATTTATGTGGAGGAGATTTGGTGGGCAAAATGGCATGGGAGGCAATCGAAGGAGACTTGTGAGTGGGAGACGGTTCGGGGGGAGGGAAGAGAAGGGAACAGAAATAACGACGGAATGGATTACGTAAAAAAGGGGCATCTAGGATAAGTGAGAGCATTTTTGCAATTTCTCGCGTGGCCTTTCGCCGGGTATTCCCAAAAGCGGTGGGAAAAACGAGCGAGGGAAAACAGCGTCATTTTCCGTACGTGTTTATAGTTCAATGGACGCGGAATGGTTCGCATGATGGAGGAAAATATCCTTTACGACTTGAATTTTATCGCACGGAGAGAAACAAAATCCACGACGAATCAAATTACTTCCTATTGTTCAGCGACGTTTTTAGGAATCGACCTTTTTTACGATTTAAATGCGTCGAATTGCTACTCTAGTGAATTACGTTTTAAATTTAATGATTTAAAATTAGTTGATTAATGTACTAAAAAAAGGAAAGTACGTTTGCGGAAGATGTAACCGGTGTTGCGCAACTCTCCTGCTACTTTGACCGTTCCTATGATGAGTGTAAAATAAGAGATGCGGAAAATTTGTTTTAAAAATTCATTCTTTCAGAGAACGATACGCTTTGGCAACACAGGGAAGCAGTTCAAACGCTTGGTGTTCATACACTCTGTCACACGCGAGAGGAGGCTAGTGTTTTATTAGTTAAGATACAGATTTAAATTGTTTTCCTTAAATTAGCTGACCCTAAATATTGTTTTTTATATGAATAAAATTGCATATACTTCACGAATAACCAACGAGAAATGGACCGATACATTTCCTCATCTAAGTTTTTTAGATTACTTTAGGATCACTTTAAGTTAATCAGCTTCCATACTACTTAATGATTCAAATCATACATGTATGTTGGAGGTAAAAATTAAAAAAAATGAATCACAAAGATTAGGGAGAAATTCATGCTTCTTTAATACGCCATAAAATAAGCCATGAAAATATCCGTTTACAATTCAATTGTATCATTTTCCAAAAAACAAGTACTAAAAATTTTATTTGAATACTTGCAACAAAAACCATATTCACGAATACAAATTTTGTCCATGCTTAGGGGGAATACAAAAGTCTCACAACGACTAGAGAAGACAAATTCCATATCAAGCCACGACATAACGCAAATGCTACTTAAACAAGCCTTTCATGGCAAGTTCACACGGGACATGCGGAGGCAGATGAAGGAATAATCCTTAAATTCAACTCTGAGGCAGCTCCATATAAGATCAACCGACGTAAAAATGAACATCGACCGCGAAGAGGTCAGCGAAACAATTAACGACATTGATCCGGCGAAAGGAAAAAATCCTCGGGTCCGATGACGAAGTTACATCAGGAGACCACTCCCTGTATACGGCACGGATGCGGCTCGATTCCGTTGGGCACGCTAACACGCCCAACCGAATGACAACAACAACCCCACCGGTCGATGCATATATAGGATGGTCATGTTTCCAAAATAAGAGCATGCAATCACGTATCTGGCGAGGGATCCGAGGGAAAAAAACAAGCCCCGGGGAGGGAAAAACACGCCGAATAAAAAAGCGACCGGATATAAGAGCACACAGCGACGGTGCGGGGAATGGAGCTGGACCAGACTACGTGGAAAGGGGGAAGGGAGTCTGATCGGAAAGAGAGGGTTGAGCGTGGAATACGCGATCTGGGAAAACGAGTGGAGAACCGAATGTCCGCATCAGCGGATACATTATTCATGCACCACTCGGTCCGCGCGTGGGGAAGCCGCGGGAGGAGCCGGGGGCGTGGTGGAGGGAAGGATGCCGGTCCGGCGGGTTCGAGGGGGGGCTTGGGGGGGGAACCTTCCGGATGGCCAATGGGTTACGTGGAGGAGAGAGGGCGGTCACCCGGGCAGGGGAATAAGTTAGATCCGACGCACCAGGGGGTAGAAATGGGTTGGGAATGGGATGGGTTCACCCACCCAAAGAGTATCCCCCTCGATTTTTTATCCCAGTAACGACCGTCCCCTGCCCGCCCCCGATCAATGGATCGGTTTTTCCCCCGCTGGTGGCATTTTTTCCTGGACGGAGGAGGGGCCGCTCCGAAAGTTTGGGAGGGGTGGAATTATTGACCACGACCGGCCGGCACGGAGGCTTTTTTGATTGGGTCTCGGACGGAGATGTCCGAATGGGAGCGGAGTGGCCCGATTAGGGGAGCTCGGACACCGGCGAAGTTTCGCCATGGAGGTCAGCGGGATCGAGCGGAAGAAGTTTGCGACTTTGATCGCGATACGGAATTCCGCGATGATTTAAATATGGGAACGATATCCCGGGGACGAAGTGAAAGTGAAGGCTTGTTATGGTTTTGGAATTTCTGAGCGGGAATCGTGAGCAAACAATTATATCGATGTCTATGAAGCAGACAATCCTGAAGCAATGCCGAAGCTAAAACTTCTTCTCCTAAAAATTTTGTTTGGACGAAAATTTCCACTGTACCTCTTAAATGATCCGTAAGAAACTAAACGAATAAAGAGAATTGGCGGATCGATGGAGGATAATGCGAATGTATAATATGAAATTGGAAACATATGGTGTCCTTGTGTATGAGGTACCCAAATAGCTCATTCTATATATGTATTTACCTATATATGTATGTATGTATAGGTATATATCCAAGACAGCGATATATGAATGTATGCATTCATAAATGCATAGAGGTCTTGTGATGAAATTCGTACACAATAGTCTTCAGGAAAATACTAACGATTTTACGTCCATTTGAGTAATAAAGTTTAAGATTGAATAACTTGACATCATATAAATGAATTTCAAATAAACAGTGTAATTTTGGATATAAATAATTGCTTATTCTTACAGAATGGGAGAGGATAGATTCCATAAAAATAAAAAGCATACGATGCGAATTTACGTCTACCTCAAATATTATATGTCGTCATTGTTAGAATGTGCACTGCTGTACATTCAGCCTAAATTAATACGAAAGTACTCGTATAATTGTTTGAAGTACTTCACCGTTTAACTTGACTAATATTTATTACTTGGAGAAACTTTAGTAGATGTAGGATGATTCTAATCAATTAAAATATTGCGAGAGTATTTCGACAAAGAAAAGAAGAATCGATGATATTTCGTTTGGATATATTATTCTCCATCGTAAGACAGTGGAGGAAAAAATAATTAAGTGCGAATACGGACGAAGATTCGTCTCTTACTGTACTGACCTGAAAGTAAAACAAAAAGTTCGGACATTTCTGGTTATATAATTTCATTAAGCCAAGGGTGTGCGTGGTTCCCCCCTAAAATGAATCCTTACTTCTGAGAAGATTCCCACTTCGAACGAATCCTCCAACTACAGTCCAGTAAATCTGCTCTTAAGACGCGAGAGGGTCGTAGACTATTAACTTGGCCAAATGGCAATGCTCGAGAAGGGCTACTTCCTCATTGAGGTCCAGGATTAAACGGAGCGAAGGGGCGGCTCGCAATTACGGTTAGTTGTGAAGGTGTTACCAAAGGCTAAAGAGAGGGAGTGCACTCGAGAGAATGGGAGACATTTTCCCTGATATTTGCAGAGATAATGGAGAACATAGCAAATTAACACCAATAAATTAAAACTGCTTCCCCAAGAAAAACACGAAGGAAAATAAATTTATTATTGGACTGAATTGTACTACATTATTTGCATAATAAAAGTGTTGGATGACAGAATCCAGCTTCCAATGAAAGATTTAATTTCAAATTACTCAAAAAACCAAAACCGAAAAAATTCACTTTAAATATTCCGTTTCCCGCTAATTTTCACCGATTTCCTGGGAAATATTATTGGAGGGCCTTATCCCAAAGAAAGATTAACTAATTAATCGTATGGGAAGCTAAGACGTGAAATTAAAGGGCATGGTGCCATTAGACGGCTCTAAAGGAGATAAGATGTTAAGTAAATTCTTCAAGGTTCTCGTCTGCGACTTAAGCTCGTGGATTCCCCATTAAAACTTCTTCCGACGAATGAATTTCCTTTTAGAAACCTAAGAAATATATCTTCACTGTTCCTTAGAGGGTAAATTAAGAGTTTATCCCATTAGCTTTCACTGAAGTAGAGGTTCGTATAAGACTCTACGCCACTATATACACTAAAACTACGAGCGGAAAGAAGATACCTAAACTAACGTCTCAAACAAGAAATCCACGTAGTCTTTCATCTCTACTCCGAGGATACGTACATAAATACGCATGACATTAATTCAATATCATGTATCAACTTCTATAAATAGAATTTTAATTTCTCTCCTATATTCTAGCATTTTATTCATTTCCCTTTGATTTTTAATTTCGGTGATGGAATTTCCGAATGCAGGTTACACATCTGAGACCCGTAACTACGTCCTGATGATGGCCACATATTCTTTACTTTAAAGACCAGTCCTACATTTCAATGTTCTCTGCTTTATATTATTGATCTTTATTTCCTCCTCGGATTTAATCCTTTGACATACTAGAACGTAACTGATCTTTTGTCAAAAAGTTATTTATGATAAATAGATGGAGTGTGTTATTGTTACATACTTCAAAAATAAACATTTTGAGAGACGATTTCACGGTCTTTCCGAAATTTCATTTAGAAAAATGATGAACAAAAAATATCTTTAACGATATTTTCTTCATACCCTTGAACTCATTTCTAACTTCTTTACTTTCTACAGTTAAAAGTGGCCAATGCATCTCTGTTACATAATCTGAGATTTAAAGGAAAAAGTTTCGGTGGCAGAATCAGCTGATAAGGCCACTATTATAGTTGATACAATCATTCGTCGTACACATTATATTGACTGCTTTAGTCTCATCTATTTTTAGTATCATATAAATTGAAAAGGGGAACCGTGTAAGAGAAGACTTCATGGTCTTGATGATAACCTCAATAAAGTCAAGTTCTATTCTATCTGAGTCTAATTCTTGTTACTGAGTTAAGAAAGTACAATCGCTGGATGTTTAATTTCAGTATATCCTTCATATTGAGCATTAGAGCATACTTGAGAATATAATTAGAGACTAACACGATCTAAGATGACTCACCTACTATCAGCAATCGCAATGGGGATGAAGGCTGAATAAATTTGTAAGAGCATAAGGTTAGAGAGATAAGGCAAGATAAAAGACGCGAAGTGAAAAGACGGGAATGAAAGGAAGTGAATGTAACAAGGGGCCGTTAGTTGTGTGGAAATAGGTCGTGGGGAAGGGTTCCTTGAGAGAGCGGAAGAGAGGGGGCAGGATATGCGGCTGTGAAGGAACCCGTCTGGGCCAAAATGCCCGAACATCCGGACTCCCAGCCGCTGCTGAGGAAGGGCAGAGGGTTGAAAGGGGTGAAAGTTAGGGGATTGGAAGGCGTTTTATTAAAATTATTTAGGATATTAAGAGAAACCTAATATTACGGTTGGTAAATGCTTTTAGAATATCGTCTATTATCTTTCAATTAATTTCAGTAAATTGTTCATAGTTGTTTGGAGGAACCATTCCCTAGCAATTAACTCCCGAATGCTACATATTATAAAATGAACCTCTAAATATTTTTTTTGCTCTTTGACTTAATGAAATCTTGGAATTAAATACATCATTTAATATATTGTCTTCAACTACAAGCTTTCAATACATTACTCCTAAAACAAGGGTTCTCTAAGCTGTAAATGGCTAGTACTGCATTAAAAAATATAATTTCGAACTAGCCTGATATTATCATATTTTTACAGTTCTATGGAGAATCGTAGTGAATTCAATGCGTTATCATAGACATTCAAATTGGTAATAATAATTTTCAAGCAAGATAAGCATCCCATTCTACTTTGGAATAATAGAAATGGTACTAATTGCCTGATTCAAAGGAAAGACATGAAACTTGCGGTCCTCCGGCTACATACGACTTCCTTGCAGATTAAGACAAGTAAAAGCATATCACCTCCTCGATTTTAGTCAAACTCTGAATTCGTTCAATTACGCACCATTTCGATGTCTGTCAATTTTAAATATGTGTATTATGCCACTCATGTGTGGCCAGTGGTTCCTCCCGCAGCCAAATGGTTTTAATTATGACGTTATAGCACAAATGACCTTTCGAAAAAACTAATTCGAAAAAAAAAATTTTGCCATCACTGGTTTAATATTAAGAACTGTCAATTTGATACAATATGAGAAATGGAGATACGATAAACAGCGCTGATTGACTAATGTAAAAATTATATTTACAAATACGCCAGTGCAATAACGAACAATTACGAAGCATAAGATAGAACAACACCAATTATGCCTAACCTCCTTCAAGGAGGTTGAATTAAAAATAAAAGGTCTGATGACCATTAGATACCGAAATATATAATGATTAACATGTCGAGTACTACCATAAAAAAAATCAAATAAATTTATCGTAGGAACCTTGAATAAATAAGAATCAAATTCTGACATAACTCGTATCTAAAAATTAAAATTCGATTAAAATTAATAATAAAATAATTTCGACAGCTTAACAAACTTATTTTAACTTCAGGTAAACGTTTAACCTAAACACCTGAATAAGGTCAACATTTTCTCATTTATATTCTCTAAAATAATACAAAATTAGAGCTGATTCATAAAAAATGTTCACCGTAGTGGATAAATTGAGCTAGGAATTACCTACAGATTTGCTTATGTTACAGCGGATTTAAATCCAACAATGAGCCAAGAAAAGATGAAGGATATAATGTCCTAAAAAGAAGCCCTCTGACGCAAATAAAAAAAAATCCGCGATAGAAATCATCGTAAAGTCAACGATAGCAAGGCCCCTGAATTAATCCAGCAAGCAAATGTCTATTTTTCGGAACTCGAGCAGAGAAGTGACCAAATCTCTCCACAATTCATAGGGCATTCGAGACGTCGAGCTCATCCCTGGAACATATCGATGAGTCCCTCTCTCGTCCTAATCCCATCCCTCACATCCTATCCTCAGGGGGGAAAGTGAGGCATACATACTTCAGCAAGTAGGGGTGGGTGGAACAAACTCGAGTTCCTCGGGTCAAGAGCAAGATGGAGAGAGACACAAAGGGAGATGATCAAGGTAGAAATGGGCTGAGCATGGACCTATGACTAAAGGAGAAAAAGCGAAAGACTAAATGGGGGGGGCAATGGAAGTGACTTGGACGAGTGGTGTGAGGTGGAGAAAAGAAAGAGGTCCAGAGTCTGGATCGTCTAAAAGGGCTCCATCAAAGGAATAAGGAGCCCTGAGACAGGGTTGGGTGGACTTCCTTACCTTCGCTTCCAAAATCCTTAGTCGCTCGATCCCTCTCAAAGGGAGGCCGACAGCAATTTCGATAGTCGTATGGATCCGAACGGAGACAGACCTCACGTATTTCCCATTAGCATTTCCCCAAAGCATCTCCTCCGTCCGAGAGACCGCTTTTAAGTTGGCCGTAAAAAAGTCGGAGCAGCGATGGCGGAGGTAGGCGTTCCTTTATGGTCGGAGGAAGTTGTCTTGCCATGGTTGACGACGGAATGTCCCGTGAAAAGGAGACGGCCAAAGTAGCTTTATTCTACTTACTGTACTAAGGGGATTTTTAAACACAACTGCTCCCCGTAATGATGTTAGCTCTCTGTCACATAAAAATAGACCATAAAAGGGAACGGACGAAAATAACGATGGGGCTTGGGAGGAAAGTTCATTCACGATTTTATCCTTGATTTGAGAAGTACTCCTTGTCATCAATAGTTCATTTTATAGACAGAGCTGTATAACTCTGAAATAACCTGAATGCAAATGATTTATGCATACTCAAGAAATACTTTTTTCGACGCTGCAAGCAAACCTAACCCTCCCTTTTATTTTTTGTAGGAGTCCAATATCATGATTATGGTAAAACACAATGATTCATGAATGTGTATTGAAGATCAACTTTATTTCAATGTTCGGAACAAAAGAAGTGAATCATAGTGAAGAAATGAGGAGTCATTGGTTATATAAAGAAGGAACCTTGTGTCCATTCAAATCGTAAATAAATAGATATTACCTATACAAACATCACACCATGAATTTGGAATCAATAAATATTCACTAAATACGTACAATCAGAGGATAAATGAAAAATGTTTCAGAATAATTACCTATATAAACACCACACCATGAATTTTGAATCAAGAAATATTCACTAAATACGTACAATCAGATGATAAATGAAAAATATTTCAGAATAATTCAGCGTAATTTCATGAAGGCTATAATGTTCACTTTGTACTACTTTAATATTTGGATTCTTATACTTCTAAGTCATAGACTTAAAATTAAATTTTATCTCCTTATAAACAGTTTAAGATACTACAGCAATAAAGTGACCTACCGCTAGATGGATCTTCATACCATAATCATAACCTAATGGAATTAAATTCGCATTGAGAGATGAAATTATTCATCTTCCCTTTTCAAATTCATTGAGATATTTTCACTATATAGTATCGTAGAAAGAGAATTCCGTGCTTCTTTGAATAGCCTCCCTTAACAGAGAATTATTTTGAGTCATATCAATCACACACGAGCCGGGCATAATTTTCCCAGTAAATGTTAAAATCCTCGTGGATGAGTTCGACATTGCAAGTTTGTCATTGAGGTATGTCGAATCAATGCTCTAAGTAAATGCAGTGCAAATCCTTTGCTTGCACATCATGGAAGAGCAATGTTTTCGCAAATTGAAATCTATTAGAGCGACCAACCGAAACATATTTCGAGGGGCATTCCTCCACGATATATTTCTCTCCAAACCAAAGCGTTGCAAATGATTCACGAGGGTGGAGGGGGAACCCACGCTAATTACTCCCTGCCCATGCTGGGGATAAATTTTCTCTACGAGACAATGTCACGCTTATAAGGGGAGATAAGGGAGGAAGAGGCCTTTGAGAGGGAACTAAATGGTCGGTGGATTAGGACCGGATGGGACCGCTTCCAAGCGATGGGCGGTGTTGGACTCCAGATAAGTGCTGGTCAGCCTGATTTAGGGTTTTGCAAACGACGCCTCTCGGACTTAATTCCCTACCCTTAGCACCTCTTCCCCTAATGCACCCTTTTCTTGCGACCGTTCCCAATGTGCACTGTCCCCCGCAGTCTTGTCTTCGTCTCCCTCCCCCATTCAAGTATTCCATTCCGTGGACCATTGGAAGATCCCTCCCCATTTAACTTTAATTCATTTCCACTCCTGCATCCCCGTCTTCGGATTAAGTGTTCCATCGCTGAATCATTGATGAATGCTTTTGTGGATGAGAAATATATCACAGCAGAGGAGGAGAAACCGATTCATCAGTATTCATTCACATGAACACGTTTTCCTTATCCTTAGCTTATCACTTTTTCCAAGTGAGTTACTAAGGATATTCTTGTAGAGTGCTTATCTATTTCATTTAAATTGATATCGATAATATGTGCCTTGACCTGGTGGTATTCCTGTACAAACACAAAGAAAAACTTAAGAAGATTTATTTATAATTTACCACGATAATAATGAATAATCTCCCTTTCTTTGCTTATATATTTATTTTGTTCATTATTCACCTGAATATGATTCCAGGCATCGAAAGCTGGACTGTGGTGCTAGTTATTATTCTTGAGGTATGATATAAATTAATCTTCATAAATGTATTTTAAAATTAATAGAAATAAACGCAGAGGATATATTCGAATATTAGTGAGTCAATCACAGTATATATCCACCAGGTAATCAGGGATATACGGTGTCCATTACATTCTGACATTCCGGTCGTTTACTGTCCATATGCAAACTTTTATTTCAATTTTACCTAAATAATTCCCTCAGTGATCTTAATACTGCCCAACAATCTATTAATATAAAACTTTCAATCAAAAAATGTCATTTGACTTTAAAAATGGTGATTCAAGGAGTAAGGTCAGCAAAATCCGCAACTATAATTTTTACGTAATATTAGAACGATCTTCATGTTAATAAATACACGTTTATTAAATTATAAAATATAGAATATATATATATATAAAATATATGATATATATTGAAGACTTAGCTATCTATAAAAAGTCAAGAAACGTGAGGCAAGTACATGTATCACCATAAATCGATTGCGATAACTGCTACTTCGCAAGCAGCAATCCAAATATGGCATATGGCGCCCGATGAGGATCATAAAAACACTCCATCCATTCTCCGTGATCAATACAACTAAAACGCGTGCGAAAAAAAATCACGTTAAAGCCGTCCCGAATATTAATCTGTCTCGAAAATCATTCCCAATCCTCGTTACTTTCATCGAGCGCGAGGGAGGGGGTGAGTCCGTCACCCCTCACTCACAGCCTCCCTAGCAATCAACGCGCCAGTACTACTCTTAGGGCAACCTTTTCGTTTAACAACTAGTTCCCCCATCACCCGCAACTCTTCTGCTGATGAGAGAGAAATATGGAGAGATGGGACTCGCCTCTTCTCCAGCTCATTTCCCATTGTGGGGAGCTCGCAGCACGCTGAAGAAAAGCTGCGGCTCCTAAGACTGATGCGCGCGGGGAAAGGGTGAAAGAAGCTGCACTGGGAACTTGCGGGAACGTCAGGAAGGGGAGGGAGAGGATTGATCAAGGAGAGTTATTCCGAGGGAAGGAAATGGCCCGGAGGGGTCGAATTGGATGGCAGGCATTTTGGCGGTCCAGGCAAAAACACCGGCGCATCAACTCCAATTGCCGCTCGTTACTGCCGAGCCATCTCGCGCGCTCCGTCAATGTCCGATCAAAGACCTTCTCCCGACGCCCCCGTAATGTTTTACTTCTGAGGGATGGTTCCCTTTTATAGTGGCGCTGATCTCTTACGTCGGAGAGTTGTTTGAATCGTCTCTTTCGAGTCGCGTTTTTTCCGATTCTAATGAAGCCCATTTCTGGGTGCGTTTTCGGGTCGTTAGGGTGGATATTGTTTTCCTCGTTTGCGCCGAGCTGTTTCCAAGGACGCATTACGCCGTCAATCGATCAAAAATTGTGATCTTTCATCGTGTGGAATTTTTGCAATAAAAACTCTATTTTGCTCAATGTGTAGAGAAATAACGCAAGCAAAATTTTCCGATAAATGTCATCATCGTTTCATTAACCAGTTTTTTCTGGAATAAAAAGAACCACTCTATTCGCTGTTATCATTCGTTGTATAGTTACAATAAAAAGGCGAATGATTCACTTATCTCATGTTAGCTATCAAAGTTCTGAGCTAAATACTAGCTACTAAATACTACTAGCTACTAGTAAGCTACTAATTGTAACTTATATCTTTTGATAAATTAGTCTTGCCTATATTTATTCACTGCTGCATACAATAGCTCCATACATACATTCTCTGTTTCGAGCTAATCCAACCAATATTTTTAATGATTCGTATTATTGCTATATTACCAGTTGAAAAAAATCCACAATTCACTATTACACTTGTTAATGTGCAAAAACTCAGCATTTGAGATATATTCCTGACAAGTACTCATCAGATTATAAAAAATACAATGGGGAGTTCTAAATCACGCTGCATTTATATAATTCTTAGTGATTAAGGGATGATCTACTTGAAAAAACATCCTCTTGTTTGATCTATGATTTCTTTATATCGCAAGGTTCCTTTATTTTATCACTAAGTAAAAACTAAAAAGACTACTTTTGACAGATAAAATACAAGCACACAACATACCAGGGGTTAATTGATGCCTCATCTACGCTTACATTTCAAGAATGAAAGACAATTTCTCATCATTTCGGAGACAATCCGTGAACCGAGATCCCTCCCACAAGAGAACGAGACATCAGAAGAAAGACGAGTCCGCCCCAAAAATTACCCAGAACCATAAAAGAGAGAAATAAATGCGAATAAGGAAGAAGGAGGAGTGGGGAACCCGAGGAAAGAACCCTACTTTTCCACTTCTACGAGACCGAAAGGTAGTATTTCCATTCCGCACAATGCTCTTCCCGGAATATCTCCTCGGGAGAGAGGGAAGGGCCGGGAGAAGAAAAGAACGAGAGGAAAGCACCCATTGAGGCACATACATTCGGCGAGGAACCAATCAATCCCCGGGCTAACCTTCCTCCACACCCTCTGCCCTGACTGTCCCCGACACTGCCCAATCTCCGCCCCCCACGCAATTGCACTACATCAAGGGTCCCCCGCACACTTTCAATTCCACTCCGTCCATTCTCTCTTCCCCACACACACATTCGCTCCATATATTCGGCCCATCTTTCAAGGCGACTCCCTCCACACACCGCCCCATCGCCGCCCTAACCTCATCCTCTCACCTTGTCCATCGCTCAATCAATTGAACTGCTGACTACTTTTTTGTGCTCTGGATTTCTCACCTCTGCCAACCCCTCTTTCGACTCCTCCGCCTACGCATTAGCCTTTTCGAGATGGGGAAAAACGCCTGATGCGAGCTGGGCTGGAATAAAAAGGGGCTATCCCGCCTTAAAAGAGTTGAGATTTGTTATGGCAGCTTTCAAGAGCGGCGAAGGCAAGTGTACTGAGAATTTGAGGGCTTACTCGAAACTTTACCACCCCTCGTCAAGGTTGAGAATACTCGACATAAATATTTCTAACGATCAGAAAAATGGAATGCAAGTCTCTGATTTGTTTCTATGAATAGAGATTCGCAGCTATACAAGTATGATTTGCACCTTATTAAAAGATTTTAATGAGCCATGAAAAGAAGTTATAATTTTTAGCAATAAATTACTAATTAAATTAAATAATTAAATTATTAATAATTAATAGAGTAAGGTTTCAAAAGTTTCCGGCTCAATGAGATAAATCGCTGGCTAAAATAAGTCGAGATGGGAATCAATGAACGAAATACAAAATTGAAGGCACTATCAGTAATGGTTTCTCAAATCATATTGTTTTATTAACCCGCAAAAGTAAGAAAATAGAACTGCATGATGAAATTTTACTTAGCACGAGGAAGCGTGCACTTTAAACCCAAAGTTGAACAAGGAGTTAAAAAACTGTCCCAGTCATGTCGCAATTTTTCACTCCTTGTTCAACTTTGTAAGAAAATAGTTTCTATATAAATCATGTATGTACTAATTTGGCATATTATTTGTTGTGCTCCGTTCATGATATTAAAATACCCAAGACCTTTCATAAGTAATTCGTATACAAATGTACTAGTTAGTCTTAAATACCAAAAATGCGTGTGGGAGTAAATGAGATAAATTTTTGTTCGATGACTTTTCTTGTGTTCGCACATCTATATCATCTATATACTCAACAGTCTCATCTTCTTGTGGTATTTATGCCACATCCGTAAATACTTTGGTGTTAAGGCATGCTCAAATTCTTCCTCAAATAGTCCAAATACAAATATCCTCATATTCCTCCACTTATATAGATTTTCACAAAAACATCCTTTCTCCAACTAGCTCGGACAATAACCCGAAAACGAAGAAAAGATTATTGCAGAGCGTGAAGGAACGCCTAAAAGATAGGGAGAAGCGAAAAGATAGAAAATCAGCAGGAGGTCGGTTGGGGGTCACAGCGGGAACGAACCAATGACTTCTGGCCAGGAGACGCCCCATTTGCTAGACAAATAGTTGGCATGGGCGTAGCTTCCTTCGGATGGTGTCGGATGGGAAAGGGATGGTGGGCGGGGAACGGGTTGTGTTGAAGCCCTGGGACCCGAGTTTGCGAAATAGAGTGAAAGAAAAAGTCTTCGAACGGTTGGTCGAACCTTTGCGCCGGCCTCTTGAATTGTTGGCCCGAGATAGCTGGGAATATAAAAGGAGATGGAATTGATGTGGCAACGAGAGAGAAAAAAGTAAAGACCGCGCGGGGTAGGAAACGGGAAAATACAAGGCGTGACATACACTGTGAAAAATTGAAAAGGAAAACGAAATAAGGTAGAATTTTTCGTTATAGGACGAAGTAGTCACCCACTCCGGCTAAAGATCTCATGACTTTTAATGAAATTAATACTATCATTCTGTATGCCTTTGGATCAATAAAATATTATTATCATCTTATTATTAATACCTTAGGTCGCTAATTCTTAAAATCATTTCCTCCTAAGGTAGATTTAAAAAATGGTGAAATTTAATGACCAACAATGATGATTCGTATGGAGAATAGAGTTAACTGTGTAATTACTTCGAAATAAATACTACTGCCCAAATACACACACATAAAATGAGGATTCCGGTCATTAGTGTGTAACGGGGAATAACTTCAGAAGCATTTCTCTTCAAAATAAACTGCCTCCTAACTTTTCCAAATATACTCGAACGGTAATAAAAGAGTAATGAGCGAATTATAATTTTCTTCCGGAGTAAAACTACATAATTGAATTTTAAAACCGATCACCATTATTTAAGATACGAAAAGCACTTTTCTTTATTTTTCAATCTTAGATTCAGTTTAGAAGTAAAATCAATCAAACTTTATGCATATTTATGTGCTTTCAAACAAAAAAATATATTTGAGAAACGACGATAATGGAGAGAATTTCCAGATACATGCAGAATATTCACATGAGGTGCCTGAGTACTGAAATGAAAACTATAGTTAAACAGTATGATTAAATGATTGCTTTCCGTGAATAAATAATGATGCCAATGTTTTTATTCGCCAGAGGATAAGAATTTCAATATCTCGCGGTTAGAAAATACGATGAAAATTAACATACATATTATTAAAAGTAAGTTGTACAATTTCTTACATTATTATCGTAGAAGTATTGATTGGCATAAATTCTCTAAATGATGACTTTATTGCAGATACAATTTCTCTTATCTATGAAAATACGTAACCGCAATAAAGTGAAAATTCCCAAACTTTATGCAGAGTAAAAAATGCCTTGGAAATCGAGGTATTTATTCTTCCATCGGACCTCAAGAATGGAGTCATTTATAACGAGTTATACCTACACTACATATCAGACATTGAAGCAAGTAATTTAGCAACAAAATTATTACTAACATATGCTATTATAAAATCAAAGTTGGAAGTACCTATTCCATAAACTAAGTACGCCATTCCCTTTCAATGACTCTCCCTGCGATGCTTTACTATTCCGCTAGAATGCTTGACCCTTTGACCCTAGTATTATTGTTTAGGGAGCGGAAATGGGGGACTATTAAGGAGGCAGCCGATGTAGAGAGGAGTGGAGGTCTCCTTTGAAGTACTTCGTAGCAAATGGTCCAAGGAAATTGCGGCGGAGCTCTTAAAGGGTTGGAGTAAACGGAAGGTTATGCCGCAGTTCCCTTATCTTAACTATAGATCCCTTTTAATTTTGGATGGCACAGCGGTATGCGGAGACCATGTAAGTCGTCCAAATATACGCAAATGAGCGTTCCTTCGGATAGCTTCGCCTCGTTCGATATTTGCTCTGAGGAAGCATTCTTATTTTGGAAGCTGCTCTCGCCAATGTCTACAGCACAAGTCTTCAGGGTTCTCATTTAACTTCCAAACGGTTATCTGCATTAGTTACGTCCGCGCACTTAAGTTAACCTATGAATATTGATAGAAAATTGCTATCCGGTGATATCTTTGTCACAACTTTAGTTTTCTTTACGTACGAAGTTGGTTTCTCATGGAATTAAAAATATGCTTATGCCATAAAATTTAATAGATGCGTCTGTAAAATACTTTACCAATAGGTTTTCATTAATATCATGGTTGGAGAATCCAGGACAATATTTTCCAAAGCATACGCTTAGCAAGATGGTTATCCGCAATTAGTCCTATGCTTAGCAAGATGGTTATCCGCAATTGATTTCATAAATACTTACTGATTTCCCAAATACTAAGCTTCTTCTGATTTAAAAAGGTTTACGCCGTATTCAAGAATCCGTGGGAGTACTTTGAATATAAATTTTAGAATAATTCAGAAATCGGCATTAAGGAAAAAATATTACACATACCTGAACTGTGAATATGCATGGATACCTAGAGGGTGTATGTAAACAGTTTCTCAAAACAAAATACCCAGCATATAGTAGAAAAATTAAAATATGGACCGGCAGGGTAAGGGTAAAAGAAGAAAAAATAAAACACTCTCCAAGCTGTAGGACTTTCGAAGATGCTAATTGACTTTAGGAATTTTAATATTACAATACAAGAGCTGCAATAACTAATAACACAATAAAATATGATTGATTATTAATTAATTAAATTAAGGTAACTCCTGATACTTCCGAATAGTATATCTAAAAATCAATTTGCTCAAAAGAGAGAGAATATCCAAAAATAATAAGGGAACCGAACTATTGCGTTACGCCCCTTCAGTAACTCGTTTCTGCTGATGAAACCACATCTGCTTCCCTCAGTGAATTCCCTCTTCCGCTTTCTTATTTCTCTTCATTCTCCCAAATGCCCTTTTGGGTTGGCAACCTCTAGACCCTCCTCCGTCCATCACCGGGCAACACCTCTTTCGACCCTAAACCCCTTTTGCCTTAGCGACTGCTTCTGGCAGTGCTCACTCTTCATGCAAGCTATGGAATAGCCTCTCTCGCCCAAGCAAACCTCGCTTCCCTCTCCTTCAATCGCACTCAGCCATTCCTTACCAAGACCAGCCCTCAGAGTTGAATCCCCCAATACCTCCTTGGTCACCATTTAGAGAAATGTCCGTAGAAGTATTTTTTACCTCACGGTACATGAACTGAGGAAAAGGAGTTTCTTTAGCGGCAAAGCGAATGCGGCCTCGACCATACGTATTCGCATTAAGTCACCGAATTTTATCCCAAATTATAAATACTATATTCAATATTCAAGATATTTTAAGTTTACTTTGTAGACTTCTGCCGCTAATATAATAAAATTGGAAAGTTATTGCACATTTTTTTAGCACAGCAGTAATTACCTCAAAATTGATATGTAATAAGGAAAATTGGACATTATAAAGTCGAAGTTAGTTTGCAATTCATTACAATACACCAACTAAAAAGATTTTTCTGAATAATTTCATCCTTAAACTTCTTTTAGTTACACAGAAAGTGTAATTCGTAACATTAATTATATTCTCCTTTTACTCAGGATTTTTACTATTCGAGCAGAATCAACGCTTTCAATAAAGAAAAGCAAATTATACTCCAGATTTTGGGAAGAGAGCATGATCAAAGAGGCGTTTGAAGATCTAAGAAGGCTTAATTAGAAATCAACGAGAATCTAATACTTCTGAGGGCAAGAGAGTCGAGGATGGGGAAATGACACAGCTAATAAACAAGCTTAGAAAAATCAAAAGAATATTTGAAATTGTCTTTCTTAATAAAAATATTCGTAATTGAGCCTCCTAGAGAGTTGATATTAAAGAGTAAAAAATTGCAACGCTACATCTCAACAGTTTATCAGAACCCATTCATGATTTCGATCATTTAAATCAGACTACCATCAAATTATTGTTTAAATAAAATTTTTGACGTCCATTCACAGAAAATATTCAAATCTCAAATATTTTCCCTAATCAGAGTTGTCGAGTACAAAAAATAAGGAGAGGGTAATTTCCTTAATTAATTTAGCCTTCAAAGGAGAAAGTAATAAATATAATCAACTATTCCATATAGTTCTGCAACCACAAATTTACAATCCTACTACAACTATACAAAGTTTGGGAAACTCAGTAAACTTGTAGCACAGAGGGAAACTTGTAGCACAGAGGGAAACTTGTAGCACAGAGGGAAACTTGTAGCATGCAAAAATTGCAAATTTTCATAAAAACCAATCTTTTTTGGAGAAGATTATGATGAATAAAAGAAGGAATGAATGAGCCATGAAATGATACTCTATAGATATAATCATTACCTAAAGTACTGGAGAAAAACTTTTCAAGATGGCGGCTAATTTTGTGGGGAAATAGGGTCTTTGTCTGGGCACCCATGCGTAGGAACGCCAGTCTCACCTTCCGCTCTTTCCCCACCCACATAACACCCCTTATTCCAACGCCCCGTTGACTCTGATTCGAAGCCCAAAAACCCTCCTTTGGCAACCGACGCTTTATTCCTTGCCGTTTCCTCATTCATCCTTTTGGCATTCGAGCCCCGAGCGAAGTTGGCTCTCCTGTGGAATAGACCACCCGCATTGTACTTACGTTATGCAGGTTGCTAGGTTCGAAAATACTGGAATTAATTTATATGTACTACTATTAAGAAAAATCATATAAGTTGACATAAGGGAAAGATAAATCGTGAATTTACTGATCCTATATTTGTTGATAGGTAGAAAAAATTAATTAAATTGATAATAAAATAGAAATAATTAGAATATACGCCAAGACATAGTGAAGAAAGTTCAAAAGAACACATTTTCCAAATTCGATTTCATATTACATTACACCAAAAAAGAAATACAAAACGTACTCATACCAAAACCTAACCTATATTGAATAATTCTTAAACTACTGAGATCCATCCTAACGTTTATATAGCATTTCCAATGATAGCCTCTAAACAAAAATTAGTATAGTTGGGATGATATTATTAAAAATTACAACCACGAGAACTTTCAACCATCGAATCGTTATGGAAGTAAAATTTCCATTCATATTGAAAACAAAAATCTCAAAAAAGGTTCCACTATATCTATAAGCGTTCTTTATGTCTTATGTCTTTCAAACTCTTGATGAAATCCTAACATTGTAGCCCTCATCATCTTGTATTTACAACATACATTATAGAGGAGTAGGTAATAACATTTTAAATTGATCATGCACAAACGTACTGACCAAATACGATCATGAAACAACTAACCATTAACCTCCACACTGGACGAAGGAATTGGAAAAATTTTAATTCTTCGATTCCCAGACTTATAGATATCGAATTCAACTACGAATCTAAACCACCCCTGAGAGAGAGTAACTTGATTTCGCCCCTAAAATTGAATCCGCACATCCTAGCACTTGCAAATCTAAAGTTTCCCTAAGAATAGCAGGTAATGGACGACTCAAAATTAAATTTTCGGGTCAAAGTAGATCACCTCCTTTTCTTCAATCCCCGCAAACTCATTACCGACCGACCCAAGACCGCAATTCATGATCCGAGCCTCATATAGCAGCTCCGGTAACAGGTCTCACTCGAGCGAGCATGTGTGCGCGCACGAAGACTAATCCAACTCCGGCGACCTCAGCCACAATGCCTTCGGACAATCACTTCGTCAGATGAGCTCAATCTGCCCTCGGGACCGCAGGAGATGGCGAGCAGGGAGCAGTTGGCCAAGTTGAAAGTGGAACCCGACACCGCGATGGACCCCGCCCCCTCCCTCGCAGGAAGCGGCGGTCTCCGTAAACTTGCAAACCAAGAGAAGGGTCCGAAGTGAAAGTGTGCTCGGAAGATAGAGGGTCCAGGAGGGAGGTTGGAAAGGGACATAGAGAGAAAGGGCGGGATGGTTAGCATCATCAAAGACTCTCCCGAACTCCCAAAACGGCTGCTTGGCTTCCTTGTCTCTCCCTCCCATAGATCTCCACTCTATTTCTCTCTATGCGCCGGCGTTTAACAAGCCATCTGACGGGGATGAAGGCTGAGACTTTGACATAGAACGGGGGCAGTGGACAATTTTACATCATGGGGTATGTAAATGAGGGCGTCGAATGGAAAAGTGTTCTAGCACATGGATTAATTTCAATACGCAGCCTAGAGTATCAGAGAATGAGTCCATGCGATAAGATCTACTTCCTAGAGCAATTTTTGGATGTTTTACAAATGTTTGTAGTGTAGTGCTAGGGTAACAATTATTCCAAAGGAAAACTCCCTTCTAAAATATTCTTCTCTTGCTGAAGTCACACTGAAAGGTATCAATACTGCATAATATACATTATGTATGAATAAAATTAAATAGGAAATTTATTTTCACGAACTTCTTTACGATCCTAGGATAAATAGCTTGAATAGTGAAATTTTCTCTAAATACTTAGTTATAACATCAAAATATAGGTAGATTTCAATCATGAGTACATCAAAGATATGTGAAAAATGAAACTAATATTCATTTTTTCTTATTTTTTCTCATTTTATACCAAGAAAAATTCTCAGCATAAATAATTTAAGAAAATATTTTATCGACATAAAGTAGCTTACCATTCGCGTGGAAAAAATACGACTCTAAAAATATCAAATTGAAAAAGACATTTTTATCTAGTAAAAATGGTATCTATATCGATAGTCAACTATTATCGCACACAAATAATTGTTTTCATTCCCACATGGTGATTATTTTCTGAAAGCCATGTAAGAATAATAAAGCAGAAAGGTCTGCTTAAGACACTGCCTTAGTGGATTCTAAATTGCTATTACGAACGCTCGATGAAAGTTAATTGCCAGTCCCTTAACGATCTGAAGACAGCAGATGGATTCGACATGAAATATCACATTTGCGGCTTAAGCCTCTCGCTTTATTCTGATCTGCGGAAATACCATCGAAGTTCAAGTTCGTCCACCAACTTCTCTCTTCGCCCTCAGCTTCCTCTTTCACAGTCCAATCGGGCCTCTCTCATTTCCATATTCCTCCCTTTTCTCCAAGGTCTCCAAACGTTTCAGGAAGACTAGCACGGACAGGGGTTCAACTAACGAAAGTTTCCACGCCGATTTCCGCCTTATTTTAATTCGAAGTCTTTTTAAATTAAGCCCCAAATTTTAATCACTCGTCAATTGATCCCAGCTAAACAAAGTATAAAATATCATACAAATGAGGTACCACTTTTAAGTAAATGACATCAACAGGGATGTTATTTAATTCACCAGCAACGTTCTAAGGAATTATCGAGTCCTGCGCACTCTAATTCTTCAATATCTTATCACTATAACCTAATTATAAGGGACTCTTTTCTATAAACATTTAAAAAAGTATATCAACAAGAAACTTAATGAAGAAAACCCGCATATATTCACATTGTTTCTCGCAGTGAAGACGATTTTATACTCTATAACTTGAACTGGAAGTATTTTAATGATTAAATAATTACAAATTTCTGATCAGCAACTCGGACATATACTGTAACTTTCACACATTAGTTGACGATGAATGGGCATACTATTTAATTACGATTTTAATTTCTTAACTTTTTCATTTTCAGATGAATATCAATGAAGAAACAACCCGTCTAAGCCATAAAGAAGCTCTTTGAAGACCAAAGTAAAATCTGGAAAAGTAAGAATACTTAGTAGGAGAAGCTTCCCGATTAAAATTGAAATCTATGTGGAAAATTGGAAGGATAGTCTCAAATAAATAAAACTAAAGTTTAAGTGTACGCTTGTAGCCAAGAGTTACAGAATAATTTTCAGCTCAAATTAAGATTAGATAGGCTTCAACTTGTCGGAGAATCCGGTCAAATACTACTAACGCAACAAGCAATAGAAGTAGCAAAGCAATAAAAGAAAATATCATTCAATAAAATGCGGAACTCGATTAGAAGAAAGAAACTGTTTACAGCAAAAAATTTAAGCTTAGATATGTGAAAGCGGCTCGCAAAACTTCAAAACATTCCGTGGACTTAAATTGTGGTCATGACATGACCAGAGATTATGGTGTGAAAAGCAATAGATATGGTGATTTAGATGAATTATCGAAACGAAATGGATAGATCGAGTAACTAATGAAGAAGGAATGAGGTGAGTCGGGGGAAAATGGTCAAGGGAAAATCAGTAGAGCTTATATTGAGACACCACTATCTGCCAAAAACAATTTTAGAAGGATAGCGGAGGCAGGTATTATAGAGGCAGATCTAGGTTGAATTACGATTGACAGGTGATGGTTAATGTTAAGCTTAGGAATTATGAGGGAATGAAGAGATTAAATGGGGGTGGGAAGTCATGGTTAGCTGCTATAAAGCAAACTCTATTTCATCATTGATGATAAACCTGAATAAACTTCACTGAATCAGGCGAGGTGTTATGGTAATCCATAATGGAAAGAATCTAAGAAAGATTTGTACTTTTACCACAAATTTATTTTTGCAATAAACAATCACATGACCGGTTTCGACGATTAATCGTCGAAGATGACTATTAATCGTCGAAAGATGACGATTAATCGTCGAAACCGGTCATGTGATTGTTTGTTGTAAAAATAAATTTGTAGTAAAAGAACAAATCTTTCTTAGATTCTTTCCATAAACCTGAATATTTATTCATATTAATGATGACATATACAGATTGTTTTCTGGATAGCTAAAAGGTATTTAAATTGCTATTGTCCCGATAGTATTAGAATGGAACGGAATATACAGTGATACCTTAGTATTTCTGTGGAATAAGCAGTTATAAAAATTAACAAGAACTATGGTTGGAAGTTATCACTAGCCCTAAGCAAATCAATGAGATAAGAGTTTTGTAAAAAGATATGAAGTAACTTAGAGACATATGTTTGGAATTGAACAATATTATTTGATAGAGTTATATGAAATGAATAAAATGCGCTCGATTCTGGATGTTCGTTAAATTTCATGTATCGGATTTCAATTGTACACTATTTAACTATGTAGCTTCTTTGTTGTCAGAAATTGTTCCGTGAATGGCTAAATAAAAATAAATCATTCAGTAACATCAATCATGTTTCATTTAAAACAGCACGAATTTCCTAAATCTTTAGTCCATATATTACCCCTAATGAATTCAAAGTAACATTTCAAACAGATACCATTTTCTTTGCTCTTTCCATTCCCCTGCTTTCGCTTATGGCGTCGACTTCTCAATTGTACAGTAATGGAAATGTGAAATTCTGCTACCTTTATTACTCCCATCTTTTGTGGGTTTATGGTGTTGATGATTAGTGATGAAGATGAATCTCTTGGTTTTAGTATTTATATTAACTTTACAGCCGCCAACCGCCAAAATATGGAAACCCTTATAAGGAAAAATGGTTTACTCAGGAATCGAACTCGAGGATTCAATCATAAAAGGCCGACATCCTACCAATTACGCTAAGGTCTATTTTCTTCAACCATTTATTTGAACGGGACATTGATTTTTTTGTTTTATGAAACATTTTTCTATAAGAAAAGTTTTTCGTCGTAGATTTTCAAAATATTCGAGTCCATCCAAGACTGGCTGATCACGTACTTCATCTATACTGTACCGAAAACTGAAAAATAACTATTCTTCAAAACGTCATCGGTTAGCGGTTTAATTATGACCAAGTTAGCCTCTCTTTCACCTACCCACGACTGTAAATGTTAAATGTTACAATTTGAAGAGATAGATACAAGAAGAACCCAAAATAATTTGAGATTGAGGGAAAAATCTTCGACCAATAATGTAAAACCCGAGTATAATTGGCACATCAATAATACGTGCTAATGGTCTCGACCTGACGCACCTTCCATCATCCTGCGGAAACTCTAATCTTCCCTCATTCTTTCAAATGGCCTTCCCCACACCCAAAACCTTTCCGTTTAATTCATTTGCCCACCCCATATTTGCTCCCAGAGCGCCTCCCTTTCTTCAGACTCCACTCTTCTCGGAAGGCGCCATCCATCACAGAGTGGACGTCGCGTAAGAGTGGTCCCCCAAGTCCAAATCTCTCCTCTTTTCATTTATTTCCACGCCCCCCTATCGCCCTTCCATCATCACTCCCAGGCAAGAAAAAACGCGGAATGAGAAAACCTGGGAGGGAAAATAAAGGAGAGAAACTGCTCGTGTATATGGGAATCCGCTGGTGCGACAGAGGTCGGGAGAGGAAAAATGATAATAAAGGACTGCGATTTTTCCCTGCGAGATATTTATATTTAAAATGTGATGACGGTATGCGGTGGTGTGGGGCGGAGATTTCTCGGAGGGACGTAATAACGAGGGGGGAAGGAGGCGTTGGATGAGCGGCAGGATATTCGTTATGGACGTCAACGCTCGAAGAAAAAGGGATTCTCGGTGGGGAGAGGAAATGAGAGGGTCGAAGACGAGGGAAAAGAGAGTGGACAGTTTTGTGACGGGGGGAGAAAGAGGGAATGCAAATGGGAAGGTAAAAAAGGGATGTACATTTTGCTGTCTGCTCGTGGTCAGAAAGAAGGGAAGGTTTTGAGGGAAGAGAGTCTTCTCAATTTCCTCATTAGGAGATTGGCTGGAGGGCCCGAAGGGAGTGCACGTGGTGAGGATGAAAGGGAGGGATAACCGAAGCTAAAATGACATCATTTTAATGGAAACTGGTGCGGACAGAAGATGAGGGTGTTTTAGGTCTTTGTCCACAGCTAAAGAGGGTTTATGAATCAACAAAAGCGGACAGTTTATTCTAATCAACTTCCGCGAGACTTCGGTGAAGACTAGAGCATGAACTTCTAATTATCTATTGACTACATTCAAATTTATGGGAAATGCGGTTTACTTTGCATGCTTAAACATGAATCTGAATGCCCAAGAATGATGCTAATAATAAAAAGTATTTATTTCAGGGCTTTCTTATAAGTCTTTTCTTGCATCTTACATCATACAGTTAGAACAGAAGATGTAGGAAGGATTAACACCAACGTTGAGTGGAAATCAATCCTAAGGAAACTTAACCTGAAAAGTGTTGACAGGACTCGATCTTAGATCTTTCAATGCGCAGAGCGTGGAAATATTTCCCAATTAAAAAATATATATTTTGAAAATCTGCCTGGAAAATGAAAGAGCTGGATTCCAGATATTTTTATCTTTATTCTTGGGAATATCTGGATATAAACAATATTTGTCGTCACCCACTGATCGAAGAAACAACGAAAATTATTGATAGAAGAAACCCTGAAAGTCTAATTCTTGCGGTAAGGGGTTTGGTCTTCTTTATTTTACTCATTGTGTAACTGACGCATGCTAATGTAAACTCTCCAACTATTTCAAATAAAAATCTCATCAACATTATCGTACTTTACCTTTCCCTAAATATTTCCTCATATCTCTCCATGATAGTCACTCAATCTACTACGCTATTTTTAGAAACATAATCTCTCTTGAAGAAAGCTGCAATTAGTAGCCACATTTATAAGTGTAAAAGTTTCGCGGGGACTTCAAAACTTTTTCTTCGTAATCCATAAACTATTTTTCCATCATAAATTCTAACTTGTTTATTCTCACGGAGTTCTGATAAAATGTTTTCTCCCTCTCTCTCTGTATCGAGTTAATTAAAATTTTCGGAATCGCTTCGATCTTGACGAAATGAAAGATTTACATTAAGAGAATGGATATGATCCCTTGATATATCAATAAGAAAAACATATATTATGAAATTGAACACAGATTTAGTCCTAAGGACTACAAGGAGAACTACACCACTACAAGGAAACACCAAAGGATTGCATTGTAATGAGATCGAAGTACTGGGCATTTATTTAAATTTAGACCATTCTGTGAAAACATAATTTTATTATTAATAAAAATAAAATTATATGAATTTCCAACTAATTAGGGGAGTTGATTTGAGAGAAACTCAAAACCCTAAAATTCCATTGAAATTACTGTAACTGTAAAAAAAACTGTAAAAACTTTTTCGTATGTACTACCTGACGATGATGCGACGCATCGAAACCATGGTCGTATAATAAAATTCATCTTGTGGAATTTGTAAAAGATAGTTTTTCTTAACCCTGTTATTCCATTGCAATTATTGGAGTTCTACCCAAACACTAGAAGAAATTGTAAATAGGTATAAAAAGCGACTAGACCTTTCCCAATTATCGGGACAATTTTATGTTTAAAAGAGTAAATAACAGCCAATATAATAAAAACCCTGAACTGATGAATGCTAAAGTAACCGGCCTTTCTATCGAAACCGCAAACCCATTCGTCCATCGCATTCGACATAAAAGGAGAGATCAGAATAAAATGCCTCTCGCAGACGTACACTTCCTTTGTGGAAAGGTTGAATGCAGAGAGAGGGAAAAACACAAACCCTAGAAGAGCGTAATCCTTCAAGAACCGACCGAACGGGTGCGGAGGAAAAAATCGCCAGAAACCGAAAACCGAAGGAACACGACTGAGGAAAAAGAGTCGGAACGAGGGCATAAAAAAGGTATAAACAAAAATAATTCTGAAGGAAAGGCCCACGACAAAAGTAAGGGGAAAAATAAACTGACAGCAATTGTAGTCAGGTGACATCAGAGGTGGAGGTATCATATCCCGAGAGATTGAAAGGAGGGGGGACAGCGGGGGAAGAAAAGAAGGCGAGGGAGAACAATGCGAACCCTGATGGCGTCTTTCGCGAGCCTATCTTGGACCCAATTACGGAGAGAGGCCGTCAGGGGTCCGGAGGGTACGTCAAGACGGATCTCTCCGTGGAAGATGGCGGACAAAGGAATTGGACCGCGTACGTAAAAAAAATAAAGGAAATGCCTTCGCCTCCCGAGACCCTTTCCTAAGACCATCCGACGTTCTAAATAAAGCGCGCATCGAACCCCCGCCGCTTCCCTTATTACAATCGCTGAAAAATATGCTAAACCCTCCACCACGATGCTCTAAGCTCCGTTACTCCACCCGTTTAACGATATGCAGCTTCTCGGCCGCTTTTCAAATACTTTTCAAATTCTAATGCAGTATATTATCGAATGTAAGACAAATCCAATTTCAGGGAGTCATTTTGAAGGAATAAACAGCAACATGATTGTAGGATGCCTGCTATTACTTCCATAACTGTGTACACTCATAATCTACAGGCATATTGATGATGGAAAACGGGAGCGTAAATGATTGCTTAGAAAAAGGAAGTGGAATGGCCCGGGTAAATATTAATCATGGCTACAGATGTTAATTTTATCCTTCCGATAACGTATTTTGGACCACAAATTTAAAATGCATGGACAAAGTACAACTACATAATACAATACAACATAATACAATGACTACAAATACATCCCAACTATTTTATTGCTATTTTTAAGCTATAGAAACGCAAAAAAGTCCGTTTTAGATTTTAGAATATCCGGTAAATTTCGAGTTCTTATCACTCACCTACAATCTTATTACTACCATAATCTCCAGAAAATTATCTGGAAGAGAAATTTCTGCTAATCGTTTCGATTGAATGAAATAAGGAAAAAATAATTACGTTCAAGCTAATTCATAAAAAGTCCATCCAACCATTATCTCTTTACTGGATAGAAGAATATAGCTACAAGGGGGGATTTGACCCTTAATCTTAAATAAAAATTAAACCCAAGATTATATCTAAGAACCTACGATAGAACCAGAGTTAGGAAACCTTAGTTAATACTATTTATTTTATAAAGGACGTATATTTTTATTTTTTTATGAATCGCATGGATCTCATGACAGCAATTGAGCGTCAAGCAATATTGTGATTAAAACATAATTAAAATCTCAAACATTTTCTATCAGAATTTAACTTAAATTATAAGAAAAATAAAAAGAAAATGCATCTTGATAAAAGAAAAATGAATTGAGGGAAATTTAATTATATTAATACCTTCATAAGAAATATATTTATAGTTACCCAAGTAGAGTTCTTGAGAAAAGTAAATAGTTCCGAGCTTCCTGGGTTTCATTGTCTTTCTAGTTGCCTAAAATTGAACTATATCGTACAAAGTCTTACACAAGTTTTTTATTTATACTTACTAAAAATATCCTTAGCTTCTTCTATTTAAAATTAATGTCCTTATCTTCGAATTAAATAAAGAACGATCTGTTAGTACTACATCTCCGAAGTTTTTTCATTAAATACCGAATTTCCCTTCAAATTCTTTTTCAGAACTTCAAAGATCTCCACATTAGTATTACCACAGATTACGGCAATTGAAACACTCCACGTCAGTATATATTGTAGGATTTTCCTGGAATGTTTTAAATATTCCATTAGACCTCCCTCGGATCCGTCGCCCTAAATACCCCTGACGTCCCCCGGAGATCGAAACCGCAAGACACCGTTCTCCTCCTATTTCTCTGCCCGTCTTTTTTCCTTTCTTTCCAATACCCAAATCCACGCTCATTCAATGGAGGTCCGTGGCGCAGGAGGATGGGAGAAAAGGAGCGTGACAAGTAGAAGAAAGAGCCGACGATGACAGAGGTAACTCAATACGGACCCTTCCATTACCCTTTTCTTTTACCGACCGACACCCTCCTTCTTCCAAAACGCACGCCCTCATACCCTCCGTCACATACCTTCCCGCGTCTATTTTATTTCTATTATATCCGGAAATCCGCTATTCCTCCTGGTTCATTACTCTTCCTCCTTCCCTCTCTATCTCGCCCAGCACTCTTTTTCCTGTTCTTAACTCCTTTATCTTCTTTGAGACTGGAGACTCCGTTCTTTCTTTCTACTTCCCCGCTGCCAAGTCCCATTTTGACTGTTCTGATGAGATAAAGGACTGAAGGGAGTGAGAGGGGTCGGTGAAGGTAAGGATGAATGAGAGAATAGGACTTTAGACCGAGGAGAATGAAGAACGAAATCCGATGAAGCAACGAGTGAATTAATGTTTAAGGAGAGAGCAGAATTAATGTCATTTGTGGTACGGTAGATGCTGAAGTCAAATGGAGGAAAAATGGTCCTTAATTTTTAAGGTTGTATTCAACCTTAATTCTTAGTGATGATCTCTGGTGAAATACTTGGGCCTAAGTGAGGGACGTCTAATCCCTCTTCATTTATTGATGTTCTTATGAATTATATATTCCTATGCGTTTCTCAAATGGGCTAAGGAAAGGACACCTATTTTTATGCATTGCATTGGATCGTTTAATTTTTAAGTTTCTAATGGGGAAGCTTTGAAGAATTTTATTTATTATCAGCAATAGATCGAGTCTGTATAATGACCTTGAGCTGAATATCTTAAGCCAGTTCCCAGTATAGAAACTCAGAACGTTTGCAACATTAGTAAGATACGTAGACTTAATTTCAAGATAAATAAATGCAGATAAGATAGAAATGTTGCAACAAGGAATGAATGTAAAAATAAATCATTAGTAATAATCTAACGTTGAAAAACCAACTCTTGTAAAAAATGTACAGGAAATAATACCAAAAACATCAAACTGCAGTAATTATTTCTCTTTGATAAATTTTTAACTAACCCGCATTGAAAATATCAACTATCCATAGTTTCTTCCAACAATCCACGCTGTATCATCAAATCACTTCAGCCATATTTTTACTAACGGAGTGTTCAAATAGCCTCCTTCACTCGATCCCCTGGGAAAACAAATCATTATGATGATTACCATACCCTGGGAAGTATTAACGCGAATTCATCTCGGTCTCCCGGCCGCATAATCTTCGTCACCACAGATGCCACGAATATCGCGCAGGATATTTTTCCGCACATATTTTAAAACTTTCATCGGAAAGATGGAATTGGTGACGTGATGGCCTGTCACAATGAATAATTACAAAGAGAGGGATCAATGAACGCTCCCTCCGTCAAATCCCCGTCCGCCGTAATGCGACCTTGAATCCTCCCACAACGACCCGTGCACACAAAGGTACCGCTATCAACGCCGCACCAAACACACCGAAATTGATTACTTAAAAATTTTGCATATCGGTCCACGTCCATGGGGAGGGGGGGAGCACTTCAAGAATCCGGGGAGGAGAGGATGGCTTTGAGGTGAGCAGTGAATGGGCCTAGAGGGGCAGCGGGGTCGGGGTGCGGAAGACAAACCTCCGTAAATTCTATTAAAAGAGGACGATTTATCATGTTGACTCTGGCGAGGCCCGCCCCCCTGAGAAAGAGGCTGTCTAGCAAAGCCGCGGAGGATTCTCCGGGACCCTCACGCCCTGCTGTTGAGGAATCCTCCCTCTCCATTTCCTTACTCATCCTCTTCTGTGGGGGAGAGTGGTCTCTCCCTCTAACCCTCTCTCTCCCGCCCCTTCGGTGGTTCAATTTTTCCTCCTGCTAGGGATTAGGCCGAAGAGAAAGACAGAGATAAGGGACAGGAAGACGGAGATGGCTAGTGACTGCATGAGTTTAGGAATCCAAAGAAGAGCCACTTAGGACGTAGGACCGTTGTTTATGGTGGTCCTCGAGTCGGTTGATTGATATTGTTTTTCCGAGAGGGAATGTAAATGAATTTGGGAGGCAACGAACAAACAAACGATTGGAAATACTACCGATCATTGGTCTTAGCTTGATGGTATTTCATGACAGAAAAAAACTGAGTAAACTAACGACTTTTCATTCCTACGACACCGCAATCAAACTACAACTAAAAAAACAACCCGAATTTCGATGCCTATCGTCAGAAATACAATTATAAAAACTTTAAAATATTTATATAACTTGGTTATTAATGACTTATTATAATTCTAGACATCCTACCTCGATTCTGATAGTTGTAGTTTAATTTTATAGATAAATCCCAGTTAACTAACTCACTTGCTTCCGTATATTTATATTTAGTTTTCATTTAACTTCCCTAACGGAAATGGGAATGATACAATTTTTATGACATTTGTTCCTAAATTAAGTCGTATAGAGTTTATAAATAACAAGTAACTCGCTTTTAGGTGGAACTGAAGTTCATAGAAGGATGTAATAGGTTAAGAGAGCATGAGAGTAACCTTACTACTCCTGTCTCTAGCACACAGATCAGTAAGCAAAATCTCTCTAGCTATAATGTAGATATTAACAGAATTTCCTTAATTTCTTCTCTCTCTCTCTCTTTCGTACATCTTTAGCCTCTATCCACTTTCCTTCATCATCGGAATTCTCTCCCTCCTTGTTCTCAGGGCCTCTTTCTTTCTTTTCCCCTCTTCTCCGTCGACTGACACCTTATACGAGTTGAAGGAAGGGCACGAGAGGGTGACTGAGGTTCAAATGATTAATGAACACGCATTGGAAACTCATTTGGATAAAACCATTAAAGTTTCCTGTTGGAAGGTGGGACTAGAGAGTAGCAAAAACTAGGGGACGGAACGAATTGGAGAAACAAGCGGCGTGGGAATAAAATGTCGGAGATACGAAGAGAATTAATTTATCTATAAGCATAATGAAGATGATTTCATTACTTCTGGCTCAATATGTGCACAGTACTTCAAATTTCTTATCTAGAAATACATTTTTCGCATCTCAAGAAATATAACAAATTTTAAATTAAATACTGATGTTCTTAATACTTTAACCTAATGATTGTTGCCTTTATTAAGATCGTTAGATACTTATTGAAGTAAAAAAAATCCTTAGTTGTTTGAATATGATTTACTCCGTTAGCACATTTAAAGTATTGCATATACAATATATTTGAGAGGTAAAAAAATAGTTTGAGATCTCCATTGAAATAGCAAATACAATGCTATTACTATTATAAGAGATTAATGAACATGACGAGAAGAGAGATAACTTGCAAACAGATCCTCTAACACTGGAAAACTATCATAAAGCCAAAATTAATAAATTGGTAATGGAAAACTCCCCAATCTCATTTTCTGTTTTGACAACGCTCATGAGCTGTCATCAATTATAATCTACCTTAGCGGTATTCCTAGAAGTGTGAATCATCCAGATATTAAGACATAAGGAGAACGTATCAATATTTTAATGAAATTCAACCTCATAAAGCTGCTACGGAGGTGAGCCGTGGTCAGTAAGCAGTGGCCAGTGAGCAATGTGTCTATTAATTTAGTGATATTCTGCTAAATAGCAAATATAATGCCAAATTTTCAGATCGTTCAAATCTGCTAACCCTAAGTTATGAAATATAAGTCAAATCGTCCAACTAATTCCTAATTCCAATTCATAATTTCTCAAATAAACAATCATAAGTATCAAAGAGAAACAATTACTGAAAGAATCTTTTGCCCTCAAAGGAATAAAATCAGCTACGATCCACAGCTTGATGGAGAGACCACGTGATTAAATGTTACGGAAATAACAAAGGATATCTCAGTGGTAACGAATGGCAGAAAAAAAACGAAAAAATGAATCTTCCTTTCTTCGAGCTTTCCCGCCCCACTCATTCAATCAATCCTTGATTTTCCTTTCTTATTAGAAAAAATGAATTGAAAAAAGGAAAGAATCCTTAAAAGCCTGATGCTTCAATCGCGGTGGAAAGTTATCGGCGGAGGAGTCATCCGCTTTTCTTTATTTATCGCCCCTTTGTCGTTTCGGCGTTAAAAGCGCCGCCTTCCGTTCGGAAATGAGAGGCATCTCTCCTTGTCTCTCGATTGAACTCTCGGAAGTTTCGTTAAGAAGAAAGGGATACGGTGAGAGAAGAAGGGGAAGATCGCGAAAGACAAGTCTTGCCTTTATTGCACCGTAGCTATCCACTCTCCTCCTAATGACTCAATGAGTCCGTCGCCAGCGATAATTCCCCGCTCCTTCCCGCCATCTTCTCCCGCCAATTCCTTTCCCCTCTCGAAAACCGCGAGAATTTCCGATACCACTTTCCCGCGCGCGGGGTGGTAATGTCCCGCTATCCACTCAAACACATGCAGATCTCCTCTTTTCCCTTTGCCACTCCTCCAATGAGACCAAATGGGTGAAGGACTGGTTATTTACTCCCTTTTCCATCGCTCGCAAATCTTGGTTTCAGAGAAAATTTTATCTTCTGAAGAGAAATCTGCAGGGAATATTGACCGATGCGATGCAAACAGTGGAAGAAAGTAGTGAGTGGAAAGTATCGGAAAGATTCGGGAATGCCAAATTGCCGTGTCGTTTCCGTTCCGTTATTCGTGTCTTTTATACGATGGCAGGGGATGAGAAGAATCCATTTCTCCTCTTTGGCCCCTCTTTCATCCCACTATCCATTTGACGGTCGAATGCGTATGAGAGAAAAATAGAAGGAGGATTAAGATCCGCCAAAGTGTGAGAGATGGATAATTTCCGTCGAATTTCGACGCCTCTTAATGGAAAACGTTTATGACTCAGACGCAATCTTACGCACACAGATTCAATGAATAAAAATTTTAACTTGTTTTATTTCCCTTTGATCTAATCTCAATGGAATATGAGTCAGACAAAAGGATGATTAAAATTTCCAGGGTCCGTTGTCCCCGCAACGGATAAGTGGAGAGGTTGAATTGATAGCAGAGAAGACCAATGGATTCCAGGGCGATGATAATAATGTCCTTGTCTTTAATTTACTCAACTTTAAACTCATTTTCGCTTATAAAGAAAGTCCTTTTCAGAATAAAATTCCACCCTAAACTTAAAAAACTCAGTTTTCGCTTATCATTTTTCTCCTGCATACACCCGATGCTCAACATTTTTGCAAGACAAAATTCTTATCCTATATTCAGTAAATTGCAAATTTTATAGTTGCACAATTTAATGTTTCTATCATATAAAAGTTAACTTAAAGTAAATAAGTTTTATCAATACGAATGTTAACAAGTAATAAACATCTCAAATTTTGTCATAAAAAATGAAATACTTCACAAGTAAAGCAATATTTTAAAGTGATTCACTTATCAAGAAAAATGTTTTATTTAAATTCAAATTGTAAACAAAAGATTCCCAAATAATCTACTCAAAAATATATCAACTAATAATTACCAACGAATAATATAAGATTTCTTGATAGATCCAATGATTTTTAAGGAAAGTAAATGATTTTTGTAACTTTCCTTAAAATAAATTAAGAGTTTGTACTAACGCTTTCAAATTAAGAATTTACTAGGTATTTTCCATAATACTCCACTTTTAATATAATATGCGTAAATTCTTAATTTAAAAAAAGCATATTCTTTGCGTGGAATAATCGCACACAACGCAATCAAAATACTGGATGTGAATTAAAATGACCAGCTATTTAATTACATATTCATAATTCTAAAATTAAGTAATTTTTCTTATAATCTCTCATTTTATTATGTACTCGATACACTGTTATCAGTTAAATACTGCTTCGATAGTAAATAAATTGGAGTGTACAATCCTGAGGACGATCAATCATTGTAAAAATATGCATCGATTTCATTCTTATTCGTAAGTAATTCTTACCGAGGAAAACCCATACGAATTTAAATACAAGTTTGGAAGAGGCCCAGACAACTCATTACATTAATGCATAATTGAATGGGCAATATTGACACGTCACAATTTCTTGCGAAGGACTATTTTCTGTCCGTTCTACTTAAAATGCATGCCTAGCCCTTCCGATGTTTACGACGTGCACACATTCGCAACAGCAAGGAAATAGAAGTCCCCTTTTATTTCCTAAGGATATTCTCCGAAAGTTTTACGTTGAAACATCTTCAGGCGAAAAACAAGGTAACCTCGGAGGAAGAAGCAGAAACCGCATAGCTTTCTTTACAGCATCACCTGTGCGCCTTTTATTCCAGTCATTTAGTCACAGACTAGATGGTATCTTCGACACGGAGGGCCTTTGAAATGATCCTCGCACTATTTCTTTCCTCTCGCGACCTGCGAACGGCCGTGAATTTTTTCCAACCCTCGTGATTCTCTCCCGACTCTTCCTCCTCCAGTCAACACAACCCATATGTATGCCCGAAATTCACATCCCTGGAGAGTCTTCTTTTCTTTTTAGGGGAGGCTCGCGACCATCCTAACCAGTCCGACACCCACCACTGCCTTAATCCCCTCTCTTTTCCTCTCACCGGATATAGCCGTACCTTCTCCATCTACATGCAAGAGAACACACCTATTTCACTAGCGTTGACTTTACTACCCCGAAGGAATGGAATTGTCGGACGTAAAAAATATGAAAAGGAGAGAATAGAGAGGGGTTGAGAAAGAGAAAGGACAGGTTGTAAAAAGCGGAAAGAATAAAGGGCGGAATTGGACTGCTGAAATAACGAGAAGAGAGGAGTAAAAGTGAATGCATGGGAGCCTCACAAGCAATCGGAAATTTTAATTTAGACCATCAGGAAAGAAATATGCGAAATCAGGTTCTTTCTAGTGATTTCTGCTTCTTATTCACCTAAAGCAATGAGACGGAAATAGGATCAATTATTATAACAATACGAGTGCACCTCCATGGGAAACGCTATTCATACAACTACATACTGTTCATTTATCTTCACTACCAGATCCAGAGATACAAGCTCTTGGACGCAAGGTGAGGCAATCAACCCATATTGTATTGTCTACGAGCATATTTAATCCATAGAAACTAATTACTTCATCAACTGTTTTAATACCAGCATTGCTATCCTCCATCATTGACAATGAAAGGGAGCTTGAAAATTCTCATTACTAAGTAGAAAGAGATTCGAATTAAAATAGGGCTCCTGGATAGTCATGTGGACAGCGCGTTTGCCTTTGGTGAAAGCGGTCCCGGGTTCGATTCCCGGTGGGAGCCAATGTGCGAAATGACCTAAGCTGTCGAAGCACTTTTAACAATACTACTACTACTACTACTCGAATTAAAATATTTGGAAATAACTAATGGAAGAAGTTTTAACTTCGTGAAACTCCATCAGGTGATGAGGACAGTAATAAAGTCCCAATTCCACATGAAAATATTTTGCAAGATGATAACTAGACCTTAGTAGAAACCGGTCGCAAAAAGAAATTTCTTGGTGGAATTGGGACTTAAAATATTAGGGTATTCTACGGCATTAATTAAGTTTAAAATAAATATTAATACATTAAAAGTTGAAAATTCCATAATCAACGTCAAATAAATACGTTGATAATAATGATAAATAAATAATTGTGATTATCGTTATTTTCCTTTTTACAGCAATAAAAATAATTCTGAACGTTGCATGCAGCCAATAGCAGATCTTGACCAATCATTCTGGCATTAGAAATACCTGATCTTCAATATCAAGCAACGTAATGCTTTAAAGAAATTATTTTCTATTGATTTCTTTTATTCATCATCGGAATATGAAATTGAGATCCTTCTTATTTTTTGAATAAATGTATAGTCGGAAAATTTACTATCTGGCTAAGTATTTAAAAAGAGAAACTGTAAGATGATATACACCAAAAAATGTGATAATTACCTTCGAAATCAGTACGTGATAAGCTTCCATAGATATAGTAATTCAAATTAAAACTAATATTGTAACTTTCATTTCTTAAATTGTGGAAGTTACAAATTCGTTTTAATTTCCATCATTTCTTCCTCCACAAAGTTCTATCCTTCAGATTGTGGTTATATTCATTGAAATACTATTTTATTAGTCTTATTAATTTAATTCACGATGCGTAAGTTCCTTAGCAAAATAGACAACTCAAATATATTTTAGTACAACAATATACAAAGAAAAGAACTTGAACGTAACATTAGCCGACAACAAGAATGCAGTATTTCGGATTATATAACGCCTATTTTGTTAGCCGAAGTAAATATTCTGATTATGATTCCAACAACTGTGAGCAACGTTAATCAAAAGCTAATAATCAAAAGAAATATTTAATAATGAGCTTAGTAGAAAATGATCCTTCGTACTTAAGAGTCCCTATATCAGTACTTGAGGTAAAAAAAATAGTATCACAAAGGAATAAGACCGATGTGAGCGATTTTTTTCCTGGCTGCAAGTAAAAATATTATAACAGATAATTTTTCTCAAATTAAACAGAGTAAATGTACAAAATACCTTAACAAATTAAATACGTACCTTAACAAATAAAACAATAAAGTAAATGTTAAATGTTAAATGTAGTAGTGACCTTTACGGTATTAAACAAAAATCAGGAAACCTCAAAGGAAGGATAATCCACATAAAGATGGATAACCCTCACCACGGTGGATTCATCGAGCTGTACCCGAAATAGCGCTTCTAATGAGAATCAAAAAATCGATTGATGCTCTCTACCGATGCTGAAAGGATACAAAAGGAGCGGGAGGAGGGGATGGAGGCAAAGGATTAGATTGGACTTTGGGTCAGGTCTGATGGAGGAATATAAGATAGTGAATACAGGTCTCCCATTGAAAGAGGGAAAGAGGCTGGAGCGAAGGGAAGAATCAAGGTAAGGACGGCCAATGAGATGAGGCACAATACGAGCCAAAGAGGGAGGATGTGGGGGAGGAATTGGGAAAGAGGATCACGGGAGAGGCAAAGGGATCTTCTTGGCCGCATCCACACGGGCATGGAAGGAGGGATGGACATGGAATGGAAAATAAGAGGATATGGGGGTTTTTCAGGACCCATGGATGAGGAGGTAGGGGTTATGGGAATAAGGGAAGAGGTGCAGGAATGGGTTTCAGGTAAGGAGGATATTGGTTACTTTCTCGAAAAAATTTGGCGAGTCCGCATAATGCGGGGAAGGCAAAAATCCGACCGGAGAGCGGAGTGAGATTACTTCTCGTGGCGTTCCGTTTGAATATCTGATGTGCGGGGAAGAGTAGTTTTTTTTGAGGTCATCTCTAGGATAGCATGTGAAAATTGTTCGTGTTGACGGATATGCTACTTGTGAGGTGGCTTATGTTTAATGTCTCAAAAATGTGAGATTTAGTAAGAATTATCACTGAAAGAGACAAAAGTGAGGGGTCCATCGTGGTAAGGAATTCAATATCAAAATGAAGGAACTAGCAAGAAAGATTTCTCATGCTTTTTCGCCGCTCTAAAGATCTTTTTGGGATGAAATCAACTTTTACTGACATCGGGAAACGTACAATCGAAACTTGTTTTCTTTAAAAATATCAGCAAATACTCCGAAAGTTAAAACAAAGAGAAAGATTTTCAAAATTTTTATATAAGTTCAGCTCAAAATTGAAAACTCATACTGAACATGGAACGTAATATTCTTCCGACAAGGAAAAATCTTTATCATTAGTAGGCCAATATACCTTCCTAAGAAAAATATCAGTAGCTAAATGCCGTTAAATAAGCATTGCTTGTCAACTGCCACGAAAAAAATCTTAATTAATTGCAATATTAGTTGCTTTTTATAGTACTGCGACAGTATGGGTCATTTCGTAATAGACTCCTACCTGAAATACTTTCCCCAAAGCCGAACCTACTGCCCAATTGGCTATCCGAGATTCCAATTTAAATACTATTAGACAAATGAAAAGAAAATGAGGAACATATTTCGATCATGCAGTAAATATGAAAGTTGTCACATGTCAGTATTTAGCATAGATCGGAAGAAAAATATGAAAAACATACCATCCAACGAAATTGGAATTCTAATAAGGCACAAGAAGTGACCGTGATTGAGAGAAGGCAGAAGCGAAAGGAAGAAAATGAAGGTTTAGAATAGGATTGGATGAGGAAAAGACGTTAGTGGGAGGTTGCGCAGGAGAATCTCCCATATAAAACCCTTTGGAACTTTTAAGCTGATTCGTGAAGCCCCAGAGATAGCCATGGCTGTAAAGGAGACCGAACTAAAGCCTATTTATTCTTTCCTCCCACTCTCTTTACGATTTTCAACAAACTCTCCATTCCTCATATCGCCGTATCGCCCGAAAACCTTTTTCATTTAAACATCTTGGATTTCCTATTTTTATCTAAATCCTCCTATTACCCCCAACGTGGCGGTATTACAGTTAATCAGCGAATTTCTGCTTTACTTTAACGATATAAAAGATGAATTGTAATTCGATCTAAACTTCAGTAACCTCGATACCATTCATGAACACTTAATCAATAATAATAATTATTATTATTATTGTATATCTTATTTATTATTATATCTTACAGTAGCAGGGACGAACAGACAGATCATTGTATTTCACTTCTCATTTATAGCCGCTTGTCTTTCGCGGAGGATAAAGAAATTAAACTAGTCCAAGCATAATACCTGCAAAGTCTTCCAAGAATATCTAAATTTATAAGAGACATTGAACCATTAGCCTTTACTAAGAAACACGTGGGATTAAATTCACGTAAGCTCTGTAAGGCGGTCTTCTCGGGTAGGGTATTTGGAAAGCCAAAGGAGGAATTGGGAGAGCAAGGGATATCAGGGATTCGTTAACCCACTTCTGAGACATGATTAACATGCGTGTTTCCACAATAAATTTCTCAGCACAATAATGTTCAAAGACTTTGAATACAAAATCCGTATACATTATGTCATTTATAGGAAAAGATAAGATTTAAAACACGGTTACTGCGATGAGTGGCAATTAGAGCATTCTGTAGAAATATTTTCAGTAATTAATTTCTTCGAAAAAAAATCTGCCCTGCCCTATCCCAAAAGAGGACTTGCAAGGTACATGAGCTTAATAATACAACACGCAGCTCAAGAGTGTCGACTGTGACGTAGCGAGATGGTTTTTCTTAAAAGAAAGTCTTTCCTTTCTGAAAAACTCTTTATTTACGTATCCTCAACACGCACATCGTATTTCTTCTCCAATCCTCTTTCTTAACAAAACGTTCAACTATAACTTATTCATCAACGCGACGTGACAACCAACAAACGTTAACAAAAAGACATTTCAAAACCTACACAAATCTAGCTAATTTAAACAAAAAAGCAGCATTAAAAGAAAAATATATCTGATTGGCCAACACATGACTGACACCATATTTATTGACAACAGAAGCCTATGCCGGTAATATATAAATAACTCCAAAACAAAGAGTGATACATAAAAAGGTTTCAAACAAAAGTTGTAGTAGAATACATTATCTATAACTTTTGTACAAATTGTATATAAATACATCACATTCTGTCAGAGATATTTAAGAAAAACGACAAATTTAGGATAAAAGCAACTTACGGTTAGCGAGTATTTACTAATAACTCCTAAACAATCAGTGTTACGAAAAAATGTTTCAAACAAAAGTTGTATTAAAGTACATTATTCATAACTTTTGTGCATAATTTTATATACCTACATTGCATTCTGACAGAAATATTTAAGAAACAAAATTTTGTTCCGGATAAACCGAAACTTCCGGTTAAATGGTATTCATCAAAAACTAATCAACTCTTGGCATTGGTTGGGAAATACTAAATACGAATTTTGGAAATGATCGGATAATTGCTTTTTAAGATAGAGCACCCACAAAGGTTTTTACCACAGACAGACATGTTCGGGAAAATAGCGAAAACTAGCTCTATGGGCCCCAAAACATCTATTTCCGTTGAAATCCGGAGGTCCAATGTTTTTTCGAATACAATATTTTCTCTATACTACGTATAGGGAGAAAGTATAATTGGCACGACGTTACACAACGCAATTGTATGCTCAGAGAACTTTCCTATAAAAAAGGCCTTCTGCTCCTATATATGATTGAATTTTTTAGCTTTCCTTTTTTATAATAAACACGAATAAATAATTTATGCAATAACATGTAACACATCACTTATTGTATTGAGAAATTTATGAATGATTTATTTTGTGATGCAATGTGTACTTCCAAACAAAAAAAAGCATAAAAAGCGTATGCACTGCTAAGATTAAAAATTTAAGCCTAGTTATCAAAAATTTCACAACACATCCAAGTATAGGGGAAGGCTTTGAAGACTTAACAACTTTTATACAGGTATCAAATGGGATTTTTGGAAAAAATGTAAATGTCATCAAATATATAGTAGTAGTAGTATATTTAAAGTGCATCGACGGCTAAGGTCATTTTGCACTGTTAGTTTTCTTACATTTTAGTCACTGATATTTATCACTGGCATCCTTGTGACCTCATCTTTACAACAGTCGTAGTTGCTAGTGTGTATGGAGTATAATGCGCGAGAACAGTATGAAATTCAGCATTGACATCTTTCTCGGATACGGGTTCAAAGTTTTTGGAAGAGCTCAGTTTTCTTAAGGAAGCTCGGTACTTTGTGTATTGAGTCTGGGTCATCCTCTAGAATTGTGTTAATGTCACCTCTGATTCCTAAGAAGCTGCGATATCGAAAATAAAAGAGAAGACGTACCTTTTGCGAATGCATTGTTCTGATAATTTCTAGAGATAGAGCGCACTGATAGTAGAGGAAATTAATTTTACATACTGCGATCTCGTTTCAATCCAATAGATTATTATATGTATTATGGAAATATTGCGATTTTTCCATGTTCATGGTGGAACTTGATTTTGCATCGTAATTATTTTCTTCTCAATAAGTGTCCTCTCAAGATATTAAACTGAACGTAAGATAAATAAGAAAGGGATCCATGTTTTATGATGCTGAGCAATTCATACGAACCTAATTCATGCTAAAATTTTCGCTAAATTAAAACTTTGATTTTCAGAAAGTATTAAGTAACCTCTCTTTGAAACTCTGACAATAGAATAGAAAAACATTAATAATGGACCCATAATACAATGAAAATATCTATAGCTACCCTCTCATCATATTAACCTGAATGTATTATTCAACATTTATCTTTATACAACCAAACACTAGTCTATAGAAGTCATTCCTTCTACAAAGAAGGGGCCAATCGCGGTAAAATCTTCAAGTCAGAAGAGAAAATAAAGCAGATGAGAAAAAGAGATAAGTTTCCAGGATACACTGCGTCGTGGGAGTATAAGTGGTGGAAATACGGCAGTGAGAAAGCAGGATGTGGAGAGTAAGACGGTAGCCGAAGGATAGTATTTTTTATTGAAAGGGAAAGAAGGTTCACCCATTGCAGTGAAGAAAGAGATATTGCAGATGTACGAAGAGAGAGGAGGAAGAAAAGGATGGGATGAGGTCCGGAACGAAATTGGAAACGAGCCTAGCGGAATACCAATAACATTCTTTACCTCGACGTGAAGAGATAGGAGAGGGCTGAATGCGGGCACGAATGGGAGGCGAAGGAAATGGGGTTCAAGGAGTCAAAAAGGTGGAATGGAAGGGAGGGTCATCGAAATGGTTGTACAAGGGAAAAAGAGCACGCATGCTGGCGGGGAAGGAGATGGCTAGGAAAAACGGAAGGAATCTTTGGATGCCGTAATCATTACGGATAATTAGCACTAGTTTAAAAATAAACAAACAAGATTACGTCATTGTTTTTTTTTAATGGAGTCGTTGTCTTTATTCTTTAGTACTTTCAGTGATGATGCCCATTTTTATGTATAATTTCCTGAAGAAATCGAGTAACTAATGATGAAATTACCTAGATTTGGTGTCAAAAATGCAGTATTGAGTTACAATAAGTGCAATTTAAGTTTACGTAAGAGTGATTTCTTTCAATAAATTCATTCCGTAGCTTCGAATCTCACCAAAAGATAAGCTACAAATATCTTTAATGGATCCTTTTGTGTGACTGAAGGAAAGGCTTCAATTTAATTTTTATTACAATTAATTAAACTGCTGCTAAAATAAATTACTGCAGTACATGCTGAAAGACTATTATTAACGTCATTGTTGAAACTAGGAGTTAAAACGTGGAGTGATGTATTTCGTAGAAAGAATCATATTTTCAATATCAATTAGGAAAAACTGTAAAGAAAAAATCCAAATTTAAAATAAATTTGAAGAGATTAAAACTAAATTATTTTTTATAAATATGTATCTTCAAGGAAAATAAGGTTAATATGTGCAATGGTTAACTTTAACCTTATTTTCTGGGTTTTCATGTTGTGAGGTCTTGAAAATGTCTAAGTATGCTGACTGAGCAGTGACATTACTACTTCAAAACAGAGTGAAAAGAAAGCTTATATTTCTTTACGAGTGACGAATTTTATTTTTAATGCTTCTCACTCATAGTGTAACATGGACACATGGAAGAGGTTCATACAGTCAATAGGATATTTAAAGAACAAAATTGATACCTTTGTAAAAAAATAAAATTGTACAGACAGAATTTATTGCCTAAAGAAATCAAACAAACATATATTTGAAGAAGACACCAATTACCCTTACAATTACGTCTTGCTACAGAGATGTGCATTCCTAAATGGAAATGACGTGTCGATGCAAAATAATAAATAGGTTGGGTTCATTAACACCCTTTCCTGAACTTAGATAAATGAATTGCCATCATTTGTATTTGTTTTGTTTAATAATACTTAATTGCACTACTTTATTAGTAACATTTTAGGCGATGTACGATTCATATTTTATAACATTCAGCTATTACTATTTTGTAGAAAATTTGCATTCATCACTATGTCCACCATTAAATTCACCCCCAAAAATATCCTAGCTGCTTCTAGATCTCTGCAAAGCCAAAAACGTCAGTTTTAACAATGAAAATGACGATGAAGAAAATTCGATCATAAACCGAGAATAAGTTCAAAAGTACTCATGATATTGAAAGATGTTACAGTCTTCGATCCGAAAAAATAGCCTTTTATTTTTCACGAGCTAATTTCCATCTGTTTCAGGAAGGAGGCACCACAGGCCACGGGTCAGGGAAGTTGAGGAACCGAACGAGAGAGAAAAACCAACTAGAAGCGAAAGAGGGGGCGAAGTAGAGCAAATGGGCCCGGAGAAGAGCAGGGAATGGGCCCGAGGTCACGTAGCCCAATAGCCCTGTTGGGGTCTTCGCGAGGATGAAAAAGAAGGGGAGAGAGCGAAAAGGGAAGGAAAGAGAAGATGCGATGGGAATAAGGTTGAAGTGGCACGAGGGGTTCGAAAGTCCGTGACCGCTTCTCGGACATTTGTTCGGTGGAAGGGTCACCTTAGGGAAGAACTGTGGAGGGAAGAAGTGAGGGCGTGGGCAACATACTGATTAGGTTGCTTTGCGGAGTCGTATACATCGAGGGGGGGGAGATGGCCAAGGAGGAAAGAGGGAATGGTACGTGGCGGAACAGGGAAAGAATCCGAGGAAAAGGAGGTCGTCACGGGGGAAGAGCTGCTCCAGCCCGAAAAGGGTCATTTCTTCTGAAAAGGAACGAGAATGTGGATGGGGGTGTTGTGGGGGAGGAAGAGCTATGTGGACAAGGGGCAATTTGGTGCAAGGTGCGGCTGCCCGCGGAACGCAGACAAGTTCTCCTTTATCCGTCTCCGAGTAGTTGCGAGGAGGAGTAAGATACTGTTCAGATTAAGGGAGTTCTTGAACCGCGGAAGAGAATTAAGTTGGGAAAAGTGGATCCCGCTACGAGGGTAGATCTTTAAAACCTTACGGAATAAGTTTCTTCCTTGCGGATAACGTGTGCATCTAAACTCGAAAAGAACCGCATACATACGATAGTACACAAATAAATAGGGCCTGAACTTTGAAATATTGTCCCTCTTTATATCATACATCTTTAGAATGTATGCCTCTAAATCCGTTTTCCGCTTATTAAAACTACCTTGGGCGAATAAACTTATTTTAAAAGACTTTCATCACAAAATATTTCTTTTATAAAAATAAATTGATTTAAGTCTTCATAAGGTCAAATCTTTTTGCTTTAGTAAATTCTGAACATTATAACAATTATATAAACATATTTGAAGAGAGCACTTATAATGAAAAATATTAACATAGCTAAGGGGTTTACATCGCCACTATATCAATCAAAAAATTCAATCATATAAATTATTTATAATAGATAAGTAATAACAGAAGATATATCAAACTCAAATGCGTATCTGATAATGCATTTAAAGTATAATTAAATAGGAAAAAAATATCCTTAAAAATTTCTAAAATATAAATATTGCTCCTCTGAATATATTTTCAAAATTAAAAAATAATCTTAATTAATGAAAGGCAAATATAATCTATAATAATAATTAAATAATATGATTTTCATAATAAGGTAAATTTTGAACAAATTATTGAAGCAGTAATAAAGATGTCTGCAGTAGATAATTTAAAATTTAAATTCCAAATATCCAAATATTCCAATAATATAATTTGTGTAATTTCCGATAATGGTTGATTTTGCACTCGCAAATTGATAAACCAAGGCCTATTGGTTATATATTCTCTGTAAAAATATCCTTACAGAACAATTTATGTAGGCCTCAATTTTGGGAACAAAACAATAAGCAATAATACCTATAACTAATCTTATTGGGACCAAACAAAAGCATTCAAAAGCCCTAATTAAAACGAAATCAAAGACTTCGATTATCCATTTTTTACTGTACTTCGAAACCTAAGCCCATCAGATAAAATAACGACAAAAGCATTCCTCTAATAGAACTAAAACGCTAATGAGGGAAAAAACACGTACTTAATCACCCTTCCATCTTTTCAGCACCCAGAATAGTGCAAAACTGGCTCTCCTAACGAAATCGTCCCAACACCTCCGAGTTGCCTCGGGCAATTACTCCATTCTAGAACATTCACTTTTCTCCAGCGACCTGCAACTTATTCTCGAGATGAAAACACCGAGACGATGGCATTATTCTCACTCCTCGGCGATTTAATTTTTTCCGATGAAAGTTTAATCTTCCTCAAGTCGTCATTTCCCTCGCATCCGTTTCAAAAATAAACCGTCTTCTTATTTGTCGAGCGAAGGGGGAGAGGCGGGGGAGACCACTCGAGTGAGTTGTATTTCGCTTCCTTTCAATTATTAACCGAAAGGCTTTTTTCCTTCGCTTCGCGATCTCCTTGTCTCCCGCCATGTCTTCCCTCACACCCTCGCCGTAAAAAAATTTCGTTTCTTCGGAGTCACTCAAAAACTTAAAGTCGTTTACTTTCTCGCTCTAAGGAAATATCCTCCTTTTCACGTGCAACACCTTTCGAATCTCTCTCTGCCGGATATATATCTGAGAGCGCAAATCAAATAGATTCTTTCCCTCGCTGTCTCAAAGGATAATTGCTGTCTTTGGTGTTCGTCATCTGTTAATTTTATCCCTACGCTCGTTTGGATTTTCTCCGGGTTTTAATGGTTTGAATCCCGCGGAGTTAAATATGTATGGATTTCGTTTAGCTTTGAAAATAGGCCACGTTCAATAGAACAAGGCGTGACACGTTACATGCCTATAATGAGAAAGGAAGTTTGAATAATTTTAAATTTAAAAATGCAACTGATTGAGGAAGCCGTCAATTTGTGTCACTTTCATCATCATTATAATAACGGTAGAAATGAGTAAAAATTTCTTAATTGTTACCTGTTTCAAGTATTCACGGTCGTCATCCAGCCACGATGACGATGACGCCCGACGATGAATACTCGTATAAGTATTAGAGGTTTAAAATCCCCAATAGCCGTTTTTGTCGGCGTTCCTCTTCTCATTCCCCGGTATTCCGAGGAAACATGACAGGATAACTCACTTTTTGAGAGCACTCACATCGTATTTCGAATGCAATGCATTTTTGTATCTATTTACTCCTGAAGAAGAATGCATCGCATTCGAAATACGTATTGAGTGCTCTCAAAAATAGCGTTTTCCTGTCTTGTTTTCTCGGAATACCGCTGAATGAGAAGAGGAACGCCGACAAAAACGGCTATTGGAGATTTTAAACCTCTAATTCCTTAACAGCCATGTCTCAACTTTCCTTTCTTTACACTCGTATAAGTACATAGTTGCAACCGTTCGGATTAAAGAAACTTTGTGGAATTTTAACTTAGTTATTTCTACTGTTGTTATAATTTAAACTATTCCTGTAATATAAATTATGCGGTATTAATGAGTTCCAATTGAGTATCCAACGTATAATGCACTGAAATTGAAAATTTCACGGTATACGTGCAAGATAAACGATAGATGAGAATATAACTCGATTTCGGATCTTCCACATCCTGGATGACTGCTCTAATTTACCGAACTATGAATTAAGTGTAATAATTATGCAATGTAAGATGATGATAAGATTCGTCCTGGTTTGTAATCGAGGTGAAAATATTTGAGCCATAGCACTCGCTCGATAAATGATGTATACCTTTTCAAATATAAATAATTCGATACATTATAATCCTTAATAAAGATTTTCAATTTTCCAAACAGTTCTTGCTTTCGGGTCTTACACCTCGCTTTGCATGTTATATTTAAAATGTTTTACGAAAGTTTATTTCTATAATTAAATATACTTTTTATATTCAATTTAGATATATAGCTTCCTACTTGCAAGTTAACAAGTGAAAGCGTGATTCCTTTGAACATTTTGGTAGTTTTAGTTAACTTATCGAATTTCCAATAAATACGAATCAAAATATTTGCATTAAAATTGATGTAACATAGCAAGAGAGGTACAATGTCTATTTGGTACCTCGAAATGAAAGTCCTAAAATCTCCTAGGATGCCACCGAAGAGGATTTGTATCCAAGAAGCAACTAAAAATATTCTCACCTCTCTCCTTCACACATCACGAACTAATACAATAATATAACGTAACGTAATAAGTAATAATACGGACAAAATGCTGAAAGCACCGCCAAGAGGACCAGCCTAATGCACTCATCCCCAAGTCTCAGGTATTCCCTATCCCTTTTCCACTGGGAGACATCTCCTTCTAGGAGTATAACCGCATATTCCTCGCTCGCACGGCCCTTCCTTAACAGGGATCCGATATGTGATCCTCAACGCATTGCATTACTTCCCTCCTTTTTATTTTATTTCTTTCCGCCGAAATCCGCGAGCCAGACCGCCCATCCCTTCCGGCTTCACCTGCTCACCCTCTGGATATCCCATTCGGCTGCACTGAGCCTAATGTTCCCTGCGTTTGCATTCCGTGCCCATCTCCATTTCCCCTCTCACGCCCTAAATCTCGATCTCCAAATCCTCGCGACGGAGAGAGAACGAGAGAAAGTGGGCGTCCGTCGAGTGATAGTCGCCGAGGGTGTTTCGGGGAAAGGTCCTCCTCCGTCTGGTGTCAACGCTTATGTATCATGCAAAGTTACCAAAGTGACTTATAGGCGTCTTATTTAATTTAACGAAATATTTTACCGAGAAATAATCGCATAAACAAGGACTGCGTCGTTCATTGTAGTACCAATAATTAGTTACCGAGATTTGATGAATATCTTGGATCAGAGATATCTTAGTATAGTGATGACTTATCAAAATGCTAAAAACAATTAAATGCTAATTGAGATATTTTTATCAAGCTGCTTCCTCTTAGATATGTTCCAAGCTTATTTAAAAACAAAAAATCGAAAATGTTTTTAGCAACATTCATATATTGATATTAATTGTCGTTATTATTGATTTATCATCCAGATTATATTTACTACAACAATTTGCTTACTGTTACCACATGAAATATCCCTATGATAATAATAATAACGAAAATAATGATGATTATAATGATGCACAGTAATCATTTTGAAGGATTTGATGTTTTCTCGGTGTATGTTGCAAAAGAAAATTTTCTTGGGCAGACAACCGGGTCAATTCTTCGGTGGGAACCGACGTTTCGGCAACGTCATCTGTAGCCATCTTCAGGGATTAAGATTAAGATTAAGTCTACCCGAGAAAATTTCCTTAGCAATAATCATTTTATTCTTCCAATCCATGAGAAAGTCTCTGTCTAAAGATTTATACATACCTCACATATTTTTGCATATTCCATTTATTATGTCAGTCGTCATAAAATATCTTTCAAAGAAACGTTCCAGAAGTCATCAATTATAAACCCAATGAATATTTTATAGCAAGACAAAATACCTTTGGCTATCGGATACCTGTTCACGCAATTCTCGAAACAGTTTCCCAAGGAATGAATGAACTAATGCAACCTTTGCTATTGAAGCTAGCAAATGATTTTTTTTTAAACATAACCATGCTTAATATTATATCTAAAACTATCTGCGGTACTTAAAAACTCCAACTAATTTTCAAAAATTAATTAATTGCTTTATTTTAATTATCCGTGATGAGTGAAGTGAGTGTTATTGCCGAACAATTTCATCTTCAAATCCTCAATTTCTCGTCCTAGCAAATAAGAATGGAGCAAACAGAACCAGCCCCACGAATAAATTTCTCAGCTACAACAACTTGAGCAAATAATGACTCTGAAATCTCGAGCGATACATGTAGGAAAACATGTATTACCCCAAACACCATCCTCGATTCAAGTTCTATTTTTAATGCCCATTTTCCCCGTGGTGGGGATATCCGACAGACTTTTCTCTAGCACCCACAAAAAGTCCACGCCCCACAAGATCTTCCAACACCCTCTTTTCCCATCCGACTCCAATCCATATCCATACCTTTAAACTTAAACCAACCCTCTCTCCCCATCCTAAAGAACCAGACACCCTTTCCTCCTGATCCGCGTATAAAATCCACGTGGCCAAATCCCTTCCACACGGATGGAATCTCCTAAGGCGCGGGAAGGGAAAAAGAAGTCTTTCCTTCTCTAATGCAACTACGCCCATATACCCCGTTGATGCGGATCACAGAGACCTATAACGTATCGGTCGATGGGGTGGGAGATCGGTCACCCCCGCGGAAAAACCCCAAGCCCCTGCCGGTGCCTCGGCTCTCTTCCTCCCCGACCACACGGAAAAGGAGCCTAAACTCGGATATAAGCGAGATAAAACACTAAAAATATAGGCCATTACCCGCGCCATTGACATTCAGGGCGCATAGGATGTCGGTGACTCCGGGAGGCCCTTCGCTAAAAACTGATGGAATGGGAAGAAGAACCGGAGGGTGTGGGATGGGAAAGGGATTGGAAGTATACGGCCGATCGGATGCTTATTCGCCGGGAAGATATATACATATATAAGGCGGGATAAAACGGGAAATGAAGTAAGGCGCGGGAGAAGGAATAGAGTGGATGCGAATTTAATGGTGGGAGAAATAAGGCCGCGACGTTTTCGTTAAAAAAATAGATTCGTAATCAAACCTATGAATTTCGACACGTAGAGAAACATGTTTTACGGCGAACGAATTTTATTCGAGGGCGTAAAATTTGGTCTCGAGGGGAAAAGTATGAGGAGCCATGGTTGGAATTTTAGGGAGAATATAAATTCCGTTTATATCGCGGTGTTAACTCCCCGAATTTAAAGTTGAGTGAGGAATAATATTTGGAAACGATGAAGGGGGAGGTTGAAATATTTTTATCCTTGTATGGCATTGTTACATTGAAAGTGCCAGAATATCGAATACAGTTTCCAAATAATAGAAGTTTTGAAAGTAGTAAAATTAGAATTACCTCTCATCCATACATCTTTATTATATATTTTAATTTCTGGAAATTAAAACGATACAAAAATCAGTTATGACGATTTTGTATTTTTAATACGAAATACTCTTCTTTTCAGCAATACTTCTCAAGCAAAATATTTCCTCAAACTGCTACATATTTGTCTTTCTTTTAGTCCATACGCATTTCATCTAAGCACAAAATCTTCTATTTGTCCATTGCCTCCGTAACCTCCGTCCATAACTCCGCTAAGAATAATATGTTCAAATCTGAAGCTTACGAAATATATAGCAAACATACAATGAAAATAGATTAATATAAATATCTTAAATTGATTTTCTGGAAAAATGGAAGTAATATCCAATATCGTTATGCAACTTTGAGGAAAATTTTCTAGTCTGGCAGTCTGGCACAAAAATTGTCCATGTCCTTGTTTTTTCGAAAATTTTCTTTATTTATCTACGAAAGTTTTAAACCAAGTTAGATTTTAAAATTAAAATGGAATTCAGGAAATGGGTTAATTTCTACCGAAAGAGCAAGTAGATGTCGCATTCTTTCAATTTTGGTAACATTACAAATGGTAAGTAAGTAATTTGGAAACATTGCGGACGGTAGTATGACGATTCTGATTTTTAAAGAATAAATATATTTCTGCGGAGCTTTACTGGAGAAGCTTTCAGATTTTTGAGTTAGCTAGAGTCGTTGGAGTTATTACATCACCAGAAACACGCCGTTATGGGCTTGCATGGTTTATACAGCAGCGTAAAGACGTGGAAAAAATCTTTCACACTCACCGCAGACCACTTTCGTTTCGATCCAAAATATCTGCTTCAGAATTCGGTCCCCGAAGACAAAAAGGGACCCCGGCATGTTGTGTCTGGAAGCGGTGACCTTGAGGAACAAAGGCCTCCGGAGTCTGCACACCGGTTGCGAGACGGAAGGGTTTTGGGTCCTCCGCACCTTCGCCTCACAGGTGTCGACCATACTATTCTGCGGACTCCCACCGTGAACCCCAGGGAGTCATCATATCCACAAAAAGGGAGGAAAATTGGTGCTCCTTATTTTGTGGATTCAAGGTCGGATGCGAATTCCCTCGGAAACTCATTCTTCGACGCCGCTGTTGTGACGGCGGAGGCGGCGGTGCGTGCGATTCGACATGCCTCGATCAGGTCACGCTCCAGAAGTCCATTATTTCCCAAAGGTATATGTTGGCAGACGAGGCAGCTGCCTTAAGTTTTGGAAACCTATGTTGAAGGAAGACAAGACGTTAGAGTGATTTTTCGTGGCTTTCAGTCCAAAGATGAAATACCATCTGCTATTCCGCTACCCGATTAAAATCTAATACTACAGGTAGAAAAATAAACAAAAACTTCCATTGTTGCATTATTATAAATTGGTTTTCTAAGATCCTTATTTTCACACAACCATTTGACCATCTTATCATTCTATCTTATCCTCTATCCAGAGGTTCCCGCTGATGGCTGTAACTGTAGATTAAGTCACAAACTCCAAGCACCATCAAAATTTAGAACGAGTCCAATGTACATTTCGCTGCCAATAAGCAATATCTTCAGGGTTGCAAAAATGACTGACTAGTTTAGGACAGAGAGGCGGACGACAGTAAAAAAACAAAGGATAGGCGAAAAAGCGTTAAGTGTTGTCAATTAAGGAATATAAAGTTTTATCAAAATCTAAATCGTTATTCATGATATTATCTCTTTTTTATAAATATATAAATTCTCCCATGGATCTAAACCAAAATTATCGATATAAAGAAGAGTTAAATTATCCATGGTAATATTGTGTGCATGATCTGTCATATATTTTGCAACTGCTGAATTTTCAAATCTTACATATCTAAAATGAGCGATGTGTTCCTTAAATCTGGTGATTAATTTCCTCGTAGTCTGTCCCAAATATTTAAGATTGCAATCGGGGCAGGAGATCAAGTAAATGCCCGATTTATTAAACGTGTCTATCTTTTCCTTTGTGGTGCCTAGAAGATTCTTAAGATTAAAATCGTTGTAATAACAAATATTAAAGTTAAAGGATTTAAAAATATATTACTTAGACCTTTGGTTATAAGTGGGAAGTATGGAATTTTAATAAACTTTGTGTAAGGTGATGCAGCGTCTGATAATAAAGTGTAGTTTTTATAGATCAACAGCGTGAAGTACAATTCTATCTTATACTTATTTTTTATGTTAAAGAAAAATTCTTTGTAATTTAATCAAATTTTTAGTTAATCTCGTATACTGACAAAAATACGTTCGATTTTTATCGCCAAAAAAACTTATTCCGCCACAGAATTTTAAGTATGATGCTGTTTTAATTCTTGATAAGCCCTCAGGCATGAAAGAAAATACCCGCTATTATACACATAAAATGAACTCTGGTCTATCAATTTTCTATTTTCATTCAAACTATAATCAACTGTTTTAGGTAAGCTCACCAAATATTTAAAAAAAGTTTCCTAGTAAGTTCCCATTAAACATGTAAGTATTAACTAAATCCTTTGAATACCGGTAGCACTCACATTTATTACATAGATTCTTCTTTTGGAGTAAATCTATTAAACGAATTTTAAACCTCAATTTTAACCATTGAACGGAGCATGGTAACAAGTTTCTTCATTTCGGGAAAAAATAAACCAAGAGGAAATTTGGGCGGTTTGTACACTACAATTAGCTTTTGATATTTTTTTGAAACACAGGTTTATATTTATCTTTATTGCGGCTACTTCTTGCGTCATTTTTACTAAATTAAGTGAAGCTAATTAAAACTAGGCTGCAGCTTCAAGTATGGTACGTTGAGTAGCCTGTTATCTAGGATTTGAAATTAAACGTTGCAGAAAAAAATTGGCTTGTTAATTTTTGGCTACTTATTTACTAAAATTAGAAAAAGTTTCTATTAGAAGATTAATAGACTAACTATTCAAAATCGTTAACACCCATATAGACTCATCCTGTACTTGTTATATATTTAGTTAAAATAATCATAATACATATATTGATAATGCTTATAAAAAAGGAAGAAAACAATATAGATTCCGGATAGCCTTACAGTGCGGAAATACTGAATGATGTAAATGTATAAGTGGAAATTGTCAGGTGATGGCCAATCTGGGGGAAACCGGTCGTTTAAAATAATTTCATGGAATGCCTAAAGTGCGTTAATAAATTAATACAATTCCCTAGCAATCTATCGTGATTTTACCTATCTTTGATGTATGTGTATACTAAAATAAACGAAGATAATTTACATAAGACAGGATTACGAATTCCTGAAAAAAGAATAGGCTTTGATTAAATATTCGAAGGTACTGAACCAGAACCGCTCCTCTCGATCCGAGATGACAGACAAGGAACGTTTTGGCATTCCTGAAATATTTAATATACCCGCACCCGAAGTACACGGCACCCGCAGATGGATAAAAGGAAAAAAGCACGGATTCTTTTCCTCCGGATTAAACCGTAGACGATAGAATTTCGACAGGAATAAAATTAAACGTGAGGAATCCGCGATCCGGCCCGGTATACCTTATATTAAATTCCGCCGCGCTCATAAAAACGGAGAATAATAGTATCGGAGTTTAAGAAAGGACTTCCTCGCGACACAGGAGAGAGAGAGAGGTACCATCTGAAAAAGTTATTCGTTCACTGAGAGAGTGGGAGAGACAAACACGGAAGAAAGAGAATGGATGAGAGGAAGGCGTACTCTTGAGATAGAGAGAGAATGGGTTAAACGAAGGAGAATGAAGGGGCAGGACCCCGGAAGAGTAATCTCCAGCAGAAGAGGACATTGAGGACGAAAGTTGGAGCAAAGGAGGTGGACTGCGTGGGCCCAACGGCGCGGAAGAAGGGGGCCAGCTGAAAAAATATTATAATAATAAAAAGGCATCGCTGCGAATTGCCTTTCTCCGTACGTATTTCCATAAAGAAATCCAGCGACATCCTTGGAAGTAGACTTCGAAAGAATTGACTAAAGAGAGGAGGTGAAAGAAGTTTGTCGTGAATGCTGCCCGGGATGGGGACGTGACATCGTGAGGGGGCGCGCGGAACGTTGAATGCGTCACAGAAAATGACCCATTGTCCAACTCTCTCAGCTCGGAGCTATTGCTGTCCACGTTTGAATGTATTCCCCGGGTGTCTCACGCTATGTTTACGTCGTCGAAAAGGGTCTTGAGAGAAGGGAGGGCATGGATTCGGACAGAATGAGAGTCATCGAGAGAAAGAGTTGAGGAAATGTTCGGAGACGCGCTTGTGTATGACCCTCGAGGCGACCTTAAGGCGGGTGTTGATGGAACGAGCGGTGCGCTAAAGAACGAGGAGCAGTAGCGCGGAATACGTACCGATTGTGCTCGGAGAGACAAAGGGGAGGACTGGACGCCGGGAGTTCTTTGGAGATTCCGAACAAAACCCGTGCAGAACGAATATCTGTCTCCCTGACTACCTAGGAGTAAACGAGGACACTGAACAGCTCCCCCACCATTCAGTACCTCCTTCACAAAATACCAACGACGAAAGGTACGCCCACATTGAAAACCTTGAAACAGAAGAAGCACGACATCCGTGCAAGTAATAAACCCGTTTATTTCGTAATAGGAAAAACTAGAGCAGGTGGATAAATTCTCTTACTTGGGAAGCATTCTTTCTTGGGAAGGAATTTGCAAAGATGGGGTTCGTAAAAGAATAGCCTTGGCAAAGGAAGCATTCATGAAGCGAAGGGAATTGATGGCCTAAAGGTGTTGATAAAGGAATTAGGAAAAGATTTTTTTTAATCCTTGTTTGGAGCATTTTGCTTCATGGGTGTGAAACTTGGACGTTAAGTAAGGAGAAAAGCAAACGCTTAGAGACCTTCAAGATTTGATTTTGAAAATTTTTGAATGAAAAAAGTAAGTTGGGTTGATAGAAAAACAAATACCGAGGTGCAGGAGATGGTTGGGGAGGAGATGGCTTTAATTGAAGAATGCAGAATCGACAGAAGAAACATATGGGACAAAATGGAAGGGAGAAGGTCTGCTGAAGACAGTAATTGAGGGTAGAATTCAAAATAAAAAACATAGAGGAAGACAAAGACAAAATATGTTGGATGACTTAAAGATTGGGGTAACACTGACCCGACAACTCACCGTGTGACAATTGACCGGGCGACAACTCATTGCGCGAACAACAGATCGCTACGACAACTGAAATAATATCAAATTTTGAACGTTAAATCAATCGAGCGGTAGTATTTTTACCGATTACTGATTTGACTAGTTAATAAGTTACTAATAATATATTTAATAATAAATAAATTGCTCGATGAGCTGTCGGCCGGTCTGTTTTCGTACGGTGAGTTATCGGGTCCGATGAGTTGTCGCACACTGAGTTGTCACGGAACTGGGGCAAAATATCAGGAAGTTGAGGAGATAGCGCTACATAGGAATATTTGAATTTTAATTCTGATGCCCTTGAAAGGTAGAAAACTCAGGAATTTATTTTGTAATAAAAGTACCGAGAGCTCCCGCTCTTCGCTCACGAATAAACAGTCACTACGAATAAACGGGAGGGCCTTTTTTATTCTCTCCGTCGCAGTTGTAGTGCGTCTTGCCTTTTGTGTGCCACGGCCGAGTCGATTCCGGCCTTCCGAACGAGGAGACGATGAAAATAGTCGCGAGAGTCATATTGGAGGTCCTATTCAGTGAAGGCACTCCTACAAAAACGCCGCGGATATGGGAAGCCATAGAGCGTGGGAGAAGTGTATTGGTAAATGCGTTCGGTCCACTTCCGTCACCCTTTGACGTCCTAAACCATTGTCGTCGACCGCGAGAGACGATAGAATGGCCTCTTCGCTTCCATTGCTGCATTCTTCCTCTTGGATGGTGTATTTTAAAGGGAAATTGAAAGAGGGAAGGAGATGTCGTAGGTACGACAGGGCATGGGAATGGGCGAGCATGCTCGGTCACAAATGTCCGGTCAAGGACGTTTCTCCTCCAACGCGCACTACATACTTATTTCAATCCATTCAATTATTGGTATGAGTCCTACCAACAAATGCCCATTAGATTTCCTCAGGAGTTATGAACGTATACAAGGCCGTTAAATGAAAATGTTGATGGTGCTATGATGAGAAAAAATATCGGAAAAATAACAATAAGAGCGAGTAAAAATTGATTTATACCATAAAAATCTGATAAAGCCAACACATGACTTTCTCCACATTTATTAAAACAGAAGCCTATGCCGGTAATATATAAATAACTCCTAAACAATGATTGTTACAGAAAAATGTTTCAAACAAAGGTTGTAGTAAAATACATTATCTATAACTTTTGTGGAAATTGTATATAAATACATCATATTCTGTCAGAGATACTTAAGAAAAACTACAATTTTTTGATAAAAATCAACTTACGGTTAGCGAGTATTTACTAATAACTCCTAAACAATTAGTGTTACGAAAACATTTTTCAATCAAAGTTTGTAGTAATGTACATTATCTATAACTTTTTTATGTAACTGTATATACCTACATTGCATTCTGACAGAGATATGTATGAAAAACTTCCATTTCTGGATAAACAACAACTTCCGGTTAACCATTATTCAAGAATAACTCCTAAACAATCAGTATTACGAAAAACTGTTTCAATCAAAAGTTGTAGTAAAGTACATTATCTATTACTTTTGTATGTAATTGTATATACCTACATTGCATTCTGACAGAAATATTTAAGAAACAAAATTTTGTTCCGGATTAACCGAAACTTCCGGTTAAGCGATATTCATAAAAAACTATTCTATTCTTGGCATTGTTAGGAAAATACTAAATATGAATTTTGGAAATTATCAGATAATTACTTTTTAAGATAGGAAGCCCACAAACTTTTCTACCACAGACACATACAAACACACAGACATGTTCGGGAAAATAGCGAAAACGAACTCTATGGGCCAAAAAACATCTATTTCCGTTGAAATCTGGGGGTCGATATTTTTCGAATACAATACTTTCTCTATACTACGTATAGGGAGAAAGTAAAAATGCTATTTCGCGCGCGTCAATTGATGAACATGATAAGGTTAAAAAGTATGTTTGAGAACCATAATGCATTACTTTGCAATGGCAATGTTATTTTATTTTGATCATTGACTTTCATCTATATCTACTTATTTATCCTGCGAGCCACCTTTCAGCGTGTGGTTGAAAGGCGGAAAGGGTGCATAACTGCGTGACCTAAAGGGTGCATGGACCAAGATTACACTTCCCTAATCGATTACTATCGCGAGTGGTTTGGAAAAAAATGCAGTTTCTCCGCGATTTGTTCTAGCATCTAAGTGTTTGATCTTCCTCGCAGTGTCTGAACGGTCTATGTAACAGGCATAATATCGGCTTTATACTCTAAGAACGTACTTTCACTGAGTTTATTACAGTATGCTTACATCTTCTCTCTTCTGTGGCTCTATTTGACGTTGAGAAGGAGACGGTTGAATATGATTTAAACTGGAACTGAAATTCAAAACAATCTATGATTTCAAATAAATCATCGGTGAATAAACATAATGAAATCAAACTTACGAGTGTTTTACAATTATGCAAGACGCAATATTGATCAATAAGTACGTTCAGAAGTTTGAGAAAACTATCAATATAATTCACGTTCAAACTGTTCGTTTAAAATATCCCTAATTATACCTAACCCCATCAACAGTTTCATTTATGAATAAGCTTTTCAAATACAGGAAACCATTTGCAATTTGGAACAAGTTTTTTTCTAAAATAGAACTAAGTTTGGTAGAATATTTCGTGAAAAAATTGCTTATATTCACTATGATTCGGGGAAGTTTCCGGGAAGAAACAGTTGATACCACTAGTTTCTTCGTCATGTGTACCGATTGTTTCGGTTACCTAATGAGGAGTATTTTTATTCTCAAAACAGGTTTATATCTTTATTTTCCATGGATGTATCTGAAAGAACGTTTCTTCCAGCGAAGCATTAGACAAGTTAATATCAATTAGGGTTAGGAGTACTGGCGTTTTACACCCACACGACCCACAGCAATACGCTACTGGCAGCTTGCAGGATTATCATTCATTATTCATACGATGGCCGTCCATTTTTTTTAATTGTTTATATTTTTCAGGAGTTCCGTATATCTTATACTCAGACCGAGTTTAACCACCACAGCTATGGATGAACCAGTAAGCTTCCACACGATCCTCGGCCAAGTCAACAATAGTGCACGCGAAAGAATGCAGGAACTACGAAGCGAAACACATGGGAACATTATAATGAGAAACATCTCCCAACAACGCATGGCACGCCAAAGATCCTCAAATATAATATTCAAAAAGAGACCTAGAAAGGGCTCCGAGAAAACAGTCCCTTAATCTTCCCCTCTCCTCCCGTGCACCTCCGGCGCAAATTCAGGGACTTAACTACTGCGTTTGCTTCAGCGTGTGGTCCGCGTGTGGCAGCGAACGTGTGTCCCGTGTGTGTGGGAGGTTTTTCTGCATTCCGTAAGTCTACACTTCTGCCCCGGGGAGCGAAGGGTGACGCTTTCCCAGAAAGGGGTCGAGAGGGAAAGGAGGAGAGGGAGGGAGTCCCATTGTTTTTTTCATCCTCCTCGAGTATGGAGAATAACAAGAGGCCCCCGGAGATCCAATTACTGTCCAGGTGGAGGGGCTGAGAGGAGGAGGAGGACAGTGAGGAGGAATAAAGAGGTAAAACGGAGAGAATGGAATTTGCGTAAGGAGGAGGGAAAACGGTCGCGAGGTGCAGTTACTTCGGAACCGACGTACAAATTGGAAATCGAGAACATACGCTGAATGCAGCAGATGTGCGTGGGAGGAGATAATTATATGCGGCGTTAACTATATCCTGAGAGGGGAAGTGGCGTATGAAAATCCAAGACGACATGAAATGGGATGTGTATAGATCATACGCAATATGGCAACTTTTAATGGAACGCTACTTAACATTTTAATCTAAACTTTTTGAGGATTACTTAAGGGAAAAACTTTTTGCAATCGATATTCAGAAGCTTCGATTTTGTGTTAGGAACATTATTCGATAGTTATCAAATTCTTGCATTTAATTTAAAAAAGAATAGAGTTTCAGTAATTAACGCTAGAGATTTATTAACTGCTATATGTTTAAATTCAAAAAAGAAATTAAAATATGATATTCTCGTTATCTTAAGATTTACTCATAGCCGTACTCCCTTTCAATGGCGCCATATGCATGACTGGTACATGTATGATGCTTAAAGGGAAACTTAATTGGTTCGGTTGAAATTATCACTGTGTACTAAATAAAGCAATATTGACTATAATACTGCAAGAATTGAAGCATGGCGAAAATAGGCAATGTCCGGCAAAAGCTTAGATATTGAAGTTATACTTCTTTGCGCTCGTTGTAACGGGATGGGGTATCGGTTGAAAAACCGCGTAACGCGTGAGATTTTTCGCGTTAGATTTTTCTGTAAGTGCCTTTTTATACCTTTTTTTTACTTTTTTATCTGATATTCATGTTTTTTAATCTAAACTAATTATAATTTGTCAACGAGACTTTAGATTTAGACGTATACACCGTGAGTGAGTGTCATACGGCAAGGGGATTTAAATTTCTTGTTAGGAAAGAGTAATAAAAACTGTAAAGTGATTTACGGAATTCTGCATTTTCTATATGCTCTGCTTTATAATCTACTTCGTAACTAATGAAAGTAAAATTTCACTATAGCAGATGTGGTAAAGACGAAACAAACTTTCGTTAATAACAAACATTCTTCAAAATCCTGAATTAATCATGTGTGAATCATTATAATTGCAGTGCAATATAAGAAATGATACCTTAGAGATTCAGATTCATTTGACAGAGAAAATGTAGAAATCATTCTCTGGTAAATCATCAAGAAAAATTTACCTTATAGCAATAGCACCTGATAACATGTTCTGTTTTTCCTTACTGATGCAATTTTAATTTTTTCGATGTAAATAACACTCTATAGTTTTTAGCAGAAAAATCGACCCACTGATGCATCTATATATACACCATAAAGCTTGCTTCAAGGTATCGTACGAAAATCTATGATCATCATTACCTTTCCGCTTGAATGTAAACAGATGTAAGGTTGCTACATTGCTCACAAAAAAGGCTACAAAATTCTTTGAAAACAAATGGGCAAGAAAAAAAACATGTACGTGTTACTTTTGAGAAGATTACTTTTCATTGTTTCAATCGAATAAATCGAAAATCGAAACGATAAACGTTAACTGCGTAGAAACTAATGCGAGATCCTAGTAAATTTGATTTTGCGAAGCCATTCTCCTGCCTCTTAGAAGATGGTCCGTTGTCGTCAAGCCTCCCTTTTAGGAAAGTCTAAGTAAGAAGCGCCATAATTTAATTTGCCTCGTAAGAAAATTGCTTTGTTCGGTAGTTTGGTGACTGGAAATTTCGTTAACTCTCCATCACTCCTGTTTTCTACTTCAGCAAGGAAACTGTCCTAATTCTAAGGTACGTGTTTGGAAGACCTTCCATTGCCAAAGACAAAATTCTTCAAAAAGGCATAGAAGGCGAGATCATCCGAGGACGCAGGAACACCGTATTAAATTAATAAGTCAAATCATTTTAATCTAAAAAAAATTTAAAACCAAACTACACGTGACTGCGCATATTTCAGGAAAATATATTTCTTTCATTTGGGTTTTTAAGCTACACATGCATAAAATGCCATTAAGCGTTCTATTTATAACGGAAATACCTTTGTGAGATATCGAACGTAAACTAAAGCAAAATGCATTTCAGAATCCCTAATAATCTAATATTAACTTTGTTTTAATTTTTAAATTTTAGTTTAATGCCTGATAACATATTGAGATGATAACCAACGAAACGAAAAAAATATTTTAGCCACTTTGTGCTTGTAGACAAATAGCTCCTATTGAAGTTTGGACATTATGAGCCCATGGGACATATTTGAAGGAATATGACGAAGGTGATTATTACTTAACAATATATCTGCTGCAAATTTCAGTGGCCTGGCAAGTGACCTTCTTCCAGGAAAAAGGAAGAACCTAACATCCTGAATAAACAAAATTCGTTCGAAAAATATAAAAATGCTCTACCAATCCTATAATCTGAAAACAATGTAAGAGAAAACAAGGACATTCTGCGAGATACTTTTCGCTTGTTGTTATTCGAAAACATAGTAAACATGGTTGTTTTCGTATTTACTGTCACTCAAGCTTTCCTTCGTCGTTACGATTTCTTAGAAGAATAACAAGTTTATAATGCAATGCAGACTTAAAATACCGTTTTATGGTGCTGGTGATTCCTTTTCTATAACTGTATTCAGTCTTTATGATCCTCAATTTACTTACAATTGAACTGGATTATAAGGGTGTTAGGAAAAAAATGACGAGGGATGGGTTTTGTAGACCAGTTTTAAGTGGGCCCCATTGGTTACCTTTATATCTACATTTGGCTAATATCAAATTAATGCCCAAATAGAAAGGGACATAAAAAATTTTCCACTTTTCCTCAGAAATTTTCCTAGGTACATGCAATAGCCTGATATTACGAGTATGTCACTTTTCACGCTTTTCCTTAGTAAAATCAATGACTAATAAGATAATTTAGGTAATACAAAGGTTCTGGAATCCTACAGAAAATAATTAAATAAGGAGCAAGAAAGTTTAATGAATTATATATCAAACAAAATCTGATAATTTTCCCCGGAAAGGGACATTTCTACCTATATATGGGAGACCTGGGTTCGAATATCAGTCACATCTCAACTTTTCATTTATTGTTCAACCTTGGCGTACGCTTTCTCGCGCAAATTTAAATTAAATTTCCATTATCTTAATAATTTTATCCACAAATTAATTAGTAAATATTTGCTGGGGAAATTTTTACTATATCAATCCGTAAAGTTATCGTCCCGAAGATCAGTTGAAGCCTCACTCTCCCTAACATAAGCTACCAAGAGGTAGTAAAGGGGGATAAGGATTAGCAGATGAGTTGAGGAGTGAGGAAAATTGCCCTTATTTCATCACCTAGTCAAAATGCAGTGAGTGGAATACATCCCGCCAAGTTCAGCACAATGACTCTACGATCAACGCTTTTCTTAGGATTTCATAAGGAAAGACTTAATCTGCTGTATTTACCGTTTGAAATATATTTTGCGATAGTTTTATGAAGTCAAATTCAATTCTCCAACGTTTGCGATTGTTTAACAACAAATTGTTTTGCAACATTTACGAAGTACAGCATCGATATTTGCGATATCTCATACGCTCTCGAGAATAAATATTTCATTTCCGAATCGCCATCAGCGGGAGTTCCAACCCCCTTTAAGAGAGATCTCTCCTCGGAGTTGCACGCGATACGATAAAAGCTAATGGATAAATAAGATTTGAGCTCTAGTCCCCATAAAATAACGGCCACTTTAAAGACAAACATCCTCATCTCAGACTGAATCCGGGGAATTCCTTTTCGCTCGGGAAAGAAAAATAAAGATCGAGCACCGAGCCTAGCTTTCTCGAGCTGTTACCGTTACGGAAGAAAGGAGCGCCCCTCCCCGCCATTTTTATTTCCGAGAGACCCGTGTTTATTTTCCCCTCCCATTTTATTTATTTTCGCCGAATCTTCCCTCCATGTCTCGGGGCTACCTCTGCCCCCTCCACCTCCTCAAGACTCCCACTCGGAGAGCCCCCTCCACGGACAGAAAAAACCACCCCCTCCCAAAAAATAACAACAGCACGCCCGGGAGCCAGTACGCTACAATACGGGCCGGTAATAGAGTAACTTTTTTTTCGCTTCCTCATCCCTCAGCTCTTCCTTGTTGTTCAGGACGGACAAAAAAAGAAACTTCCACCCCACTCCACTGCAGACCTTCCGTCAAAAATTCCTCCCTTAACGCCACCCCCTCTACGCCCCCCGGTCCACGTGAATAGATCCCTCCCCCGATCCCCACACCATCTATTATACCCGCGGATACGTTTCTCCTTTTTCCTCCTCCTCCTTGTCCGCCACCTAATGACGAAAGCAACAGGATAAGACCGTGAGGGGGAGGGACTTGAGGAAGGACGGGACACCGAGGGGTTCGTTTCGCGGGAGGAAGGAGGTTCATTTCGCAGCAGCAAGGAGGTTCATTCCGCATTTAGATGGAGGGAAATAAAGGCATTGTGCGATGGGGTCGGTGATATAAACAGGACTGGATGACGCCAATGGAAGAGGAATATTTTCCGAAGAAAGGAGAGTTCGGATGGCCGAGGGTCCGGGTGGGGGAAATAATAAAATGCGTTGGGCGGGAGGCCGTTGCGATATGTTTTGTTTGACGTCGCGATAAAAATACGGCCGAAGCGGAGAGGATGTTCCGAAATAGGATTTTTCTTAAGGATAATGAGATGTAATATCATCTGGGATTAGACCCATGAACATTGAAAGGGGCGATTCTGTTTCCACCGTAATGGCCGAGGGGTGAGTGAATGGATGTTTCCTCGAGGAAGGATGAGAACATCCTTTAAGCTCAGATGTCTTTATTTTATCTGAAAAGGATATTTGTGATGGACGATAATGGAATAACGTAGCTCTGCGAAATATGTTTTGATACTAATCATTATAATAAAGGGATTCTACGAAATGCGCTATCCTATCTTTACTTAAGTGAAGCCTGGTTCAAAATAGTAAAGTTATACAACTCAAAGTGAAGTAGTTTTACTGAATAAGTGGGCGTATACGCTTATGTAAATAAGTGAAATGTGTTTTAAACAATTAGTGCCAAAACCCATCAGTACTTGGGCAGTATTCATGCCAATGTATTATTTGGGACCCTATGATATTTCGCATTTCGGCTAACGAAGGAGATTACGGAAACAATTACTTAAGCTCTGGTCCAAGTTTCACTGCAATGAGTTGCAGATCTAAATTTAAGACTGAGTGACTCATCACTTGTCAATGAAATAGAGAAAACCTTTTGAAAAAAACTAAAACATTATAATGGTTGGACGTCATGCTCTATTAAAAATCTCTTCAGTGCGTATAGTCTTGCAAACATAATTTAGGTTCCAACATATTTCTTTTGTATTGTATAAGATCTTCTAAACGTAAAACGGTAACACATTTGAGAGTTGAATTGTATATATTTGAGCCATAAAGATAATTGTGGATAATTTTTAGTTTTGAAATACTCATACTTGTAATGTGGTATAACGACGATCATTTCATGAGGAAGATATTAAGCACATAATTTGCGGATGGCGTAGCTATTCTTATAATCAATGAAGTTAACTAATCCAGGGTGGCTTCTTGAGAAGGACACAAATAAGAAAAACCCTATAAGCAAACAAATTTGTAGAGTTAGTTTAGAAGGCAGTGAGACATACCTACATTAGGTACGATAAAGATTACCTTTAGCAGCTATTTAAGCAACTGTACTACCTGCATATCATGAAAGAATGATGGGGCGGTTTATCGCAGAAGAGGTAGAGGTAATGACGGAAAGAGTAGCTTCTTATAGCGTGTAAGCCAAATTCTAACCCATTAAAACATTTGCAAAAATCTGAACTGAGCGTTTCCTTCCCCGAAACTTTGAAAAGTAGCGGCAGTAGATACGTTATATGGATATGGTGCCTAGTAAAAACATCTACAACGGAATAATGATGATGTAACGTTGAAGATGTGAGGAATAGATAGCTCAGTTGAGGCATAATCTAAAAGATGAGAGTTGAGAAACTTTATAATGGCGCTAGGATAAAAAAGGAACCTGAAACTTAAAGAAAAACTGAATAATAGTAGAAGAAAAGGAGAACAAATCCAGCCAAGCGGTCACTGAAGGAATGTAACTCGGAGAGAATTGGTAGCATGCAGACATTCGTGAGTTATAGTGAATGATATTAACGAACGAATTCTACGATACCATAATCATGAGAGGGAAAAACTCTAGAGCACATCCAATGAAAGACTTAAATAATCTCGCAAATTGGAGCACAGCATTGAATTCCTTTCACGTCGCTCGAGATTAATAGCGTCCCTCTCGGTGAGACCACGAAGCTTTTCCAGACGCACATTTTTTCTCCCGTTAATTTATCTCCGAGAAACAAAACTAATGAACAAGTCCTGCGGTCAAATATTTCACGAGCGAACGTCTTGGCCCAAATAATCAGATCTTTATTCCGACTCATTTTCGAGGAATGGATATCTTCTTTACGCGCGACACGAACTGGCGGAGAAAAAAAATTCAGTTTTTAATGACACGAGAAGGAAGGACTTCCCAAGAGCCCCTGCAACAAGGAGAAACAGTTCTGGCCTGCGGAGAGCGACTGGTGGAAGATAGTGGAATAACGAAGAGGTAAGAACCGTTAGGGGAGAGGAAAAGAGGGATTTTAAAATGGAAAATTAAAAGGACGGGGAAACGAAAATGGCGCAGATGAAGAAGCAAAGAAAAAGCTGAGGGGCAAAATTCTCGCGCTCGCGACGGAGGGAAAACGCTGCGTCTCGGAAACATTAAAATAAGAAAGCGAGCCTAAAAAGGATTTCGTCAATTTTAACGAAGTACTTTGAAACCGCTACGTCGTTATTGGTTCATCACGTTTTTTTAGATGAGTCATAAGTCTTCCCTCTAAAAGGCATCGCGAACAAAGTAATCGCGGGGTCAAAGCGGTTTATAATCCCCCAAAAAATAATTCCCGCTGAGGATAATCATTAAAACGGTCGAGCTTTATGACTCTCGAGGCCTCCGCTGCTCAAGAAGTACAAACTACGACTCCTTTCCCTCGCATTCCCTTTGTTTTCGCGACAAAACGAATTCATAACGGATGGGCGGATTCTCGTTGTACGTTAGCTCACCGGTTTTCTATATCTCACGAGCGCATGATCACAAGAGTAACGCCCAGGGAAGAAGATATAGAATCGAGGAATTTAATCAAAATCGTTTGAAGTTAAACTCCGAAAAACTTAATAGGATCAGGACTCTAATGAGTTCCAGCTTCAAAGACAATCGCAGGAAAGCGAATATTACGAGCGAAATAGTATTAATAATTATTACTTTTCGAACGAAAACAACCAAGTCTGAAATTGATGACTTACCGTGATAATAGATGGATTTGCTTATCCAAAGTAATACATGCGCGGTATATTATATGCATCGTGTTGATACTTGGGTGACTTTCTATACATTTACATTTAAACATTTACATTTAAAATCCTGCAATCCGCCAGTGGCGCGTGGCAGGGGGATTATTTATATATATATATAGATATATATATAGATATATATATAGATATATAGATTATTTATTTGCTATAATTAATTTGGTAAATAGTACATATTAAAATGAATCTATTATAGTAAAGAAGACCGTTTTTCGTGACATTAAATAAAGCGTATGTAATCCATAACTTGGACGAATACGGGCAAAATCTCTTGCTACTGTTTAGTGTGAAATATTATGAAACAATTACGAATACATTCTCATTAGAAAAGGTCCTGCAAATGAGTAAAACCGTATTACATTAACTCATTTCTTTTCATTCTACGGAAAACTGTATTTTAGAAAGATCCATGTATATTATACAGAGTACTAAATTAATTTTATTAACGTTATGCCTTTCAATAGTACCTTTCTTCTACCTGGACAAATTTATCAGCTGAAGTGTTTAAGCTATCTTTAGCTGAACAAAAATTACTTCTATTTTCATTAGAACCATCTAAAATTAGTGGGTTAACAAATCCCTACCAAATCATTACTCTCCTCCCTTATAGCTTCCATTCAACAATTTCTATGCAGCGCAATCTTTTCTCAAATCGAGGCCTATCCAGTAAGATTTTATCAATCGAATAATTCTTCTTAGTGCCCTACCTTGTAGAACTTTTGTCTGACCAACCTATTTCTGATCTACTCAGCTATATTATTACCCACTGCGTCAATACGCACCTAATGATCGGCGCCCGTAATAGCATCGCAACCATTCCAATCAGCGGCCAGCACTTGCAGGGATCCAATTGACTCATAATCGCCAATCGACTCGAGCACCAATAGCGCATTCACACCCGCGTCATCCTCCTCCAGAGAGACGGCCGGATTATACGAACCCGTCACCGAAAATCTCCGCAGCGGATCCGTGACTTAAACGACTCATTCCATTAAAGGCAGCGAGTCGAATTAGCGAGGGCGCAACTCTCCAAGAATTCCATCCGGGAGCGAAGACAATGCGAAGCGAGGCAAGAAAGGTATATTTGCAGAGGGATAAAGGGTGCGAAAGAGAAATTAAGGAGGGTCACGGGAGGAGAACCAATGGGGAGGAAGAGGTGGCGAGGAAAGATGGGAGAAAGCGAGAGACGAGGGGGAAGAGGGGTGGATGAAAGGGGAGGGGTGGATGGAGGGTGGGCAGGCGGTGAGAGAAGAGAGAAGCATTATCCAGTTAGCATACAAACACAGGCCTGCCCGTCCTCATTAGAGAAAAGAAAGGAAGGAAAGGGGGGGAGGGGGGCTGGGGGTGGAAGGGTCAGGCAGCGAGGAGAAAAAGGAAAAAATAAAGCAGAACAGCGCGGAGGCGAGAAGAGGAGACGCGGAGGGGAAAAGGGGTGGAGACAAGTGATAAAGAGATTTTTTCGAACAATAAAAAACTCGAGAGGGGGGGGCAAGAAAGGGTACGGAAGGAATAAAAATGGAAATAAAAATATTAAACATGGAGGGTCGCGGAGAGAGAAAGAAAAGGAAGAGGGGGTGTCGCGGAGGGTGGAAAAATTAGAAATACCCTCCGGAATCAACACGGAGTTCGTTACTGGCTCCTGGCTCGAGGGGCAGTGGATCCGCTGCCTCCCACGCCCTCCCCCCGTGCGTCGCGAAAAACGCCTCCGCCCACCCGCTTTAGCCTTTCGCCCCCGGCTTGCCCCGGCATTCATGGGGAAGATGTATTTCCATGGCGGAAGGGGGAGGACATCGCGGAGTAGCGGAGGGATATAAAAAGGTAATGGATGAAAATGCAATTATCCGACGATAAGAACACGGGGACGGAGACAATGGGGCTGTGCGTGCGTGATTCTACGATATATGGTAATGGGTATTAATCACTGGATGTTCTGAGGTATTCCGTTAAGTTTGCTCTCGTCGAGTTTGCGTGTTTGTATGTTTATCGTGCAAACATATATTATTTGAATGGATGATAGAAATGTCTTTTCAAGATACAATGTACTGTAAATTATTTAAATGGACGAGATTCTTTTCCATGATACAGAAACAATTTGAAGATTAACCTTGATTTCTTCAAATGTTAATTAAACTTTTGTATCAAGAAATATTACATCAATTATTATTTACACACTCAAAGGTGGAGCAAAAATAAAGTATAAGTCACGTTGTATCCTCAAAATGTTACAGAGAATACAAAGATTTTCTTTAAGGATTGGTTTTATATTTTACTCTAAATTTACGAAGCATAATAACCGTGTATACATTGTAAAGAAAAAATATGGGAACACAGCTGTTAATGAATTAGAGGTTTAAAACCTCTAATTCATGTATACATTGGTCAATGAATTGGAAGTAAGAAACCATATATTAACTACAAGGATAAAACGTGCACCTAGCATATCAATATCCGGATGCAAACAAGGGACCTCGGGTTTGGTCTACTGACAGGATGATTATTACATTCCTTTATCGGCCAGGAGAGTTTTTAAGACTGAAATAAAAAAGTCGAGCAGTTTCGTAACTTTGACTTATATATATGACATCGATCATTAACAAAATAATACGAAGCCAAAATTATCCAGAAATAAAATTCAAATTAATAATCTGATCTACTTGATTTAATCAGGAGCATTTCAGTCGGCAGTTAATGCGTCGCAAAGCTTTATTCGAGCAGTATAAACTTTGTGGAGTATTCAAAGGAAAACAATGATGATGCAGCCAAAATTAAATCGTCACGTTTACTCTACGGTACCAACAAGAGCATTATAACCATTTATTAGGCTATCATTTCCACAAAAATTGCTAGTTAATGAAGAAAGGTACTGCTTCCAATGATGAAAGAACCGTTGTTGAATATCACAGCGAGAGAGCTAAGTGAATTCCATAAGACCGCCGAAATGAAGTCGAAGACGGAACGAGGGATGAAATGAGACGAAACTAGATTGCGCTTCATCTCACCTCTCTTTCTTCGCTCTCCGAATAAATGCAAATGAAATAGGTTGAGAGGGAACAAGAAGTCCTGAAATGGACGGGAGAAAAGAAACAGGAATGATGAAAAGAAGTGAAAGAGAGAAATGAGTTAAAATACGAGAAAAAGTGAGGGACAAAGTCCACATGGCCCCGAATAAGGGCATAACAGAAAAAATTACAGATGAAAAGGCAGGGTTTTGAGAAGGGACTTGTAATAAAATACTCCTTTCGTTCCTGTAGATTTTTCAAGCTGAAAGGGAGGAGATACTTTAGGAGGGAATAGAGGAGGAGTGAAGGGGTCCATTCTCTCTACGCATTATTTTTCGGTTCAGGGTAATAAACACGTTGGTGAGAGACGGAATTTTCCCAGCATTCCATGGGAGCTTGCGCTTCCGAAATAAATATCACAATAACAGAGATCGGAATGAGATAATAATGTGAGAGCACGTATGAGAGATACAATGGCAGAGAGTAGCAGAAGGAAAAATTTACAAGCAAATGCTAAGAGTTAATTTTAATTGCTATATTATTTAATTTCAGATTTAATTTTTATTCGGTGTAAGAAATATTTAAGGTATTTTTAATTATATCTCAGCTCTTTCATAAAGCAGCTCTTAGCCAATTGTGCCATAATATTTAGTTACACAAAATCTTGATATCTGTGCAAACTAATATATCACGGAAAATTTTTACCCTAATTAACTCATATACTATTTATATTTATATCAATTTTATACATACAAATTTACTTAACATTGGTATACATTTTATAATATGATTCTCGTGCACTGAATTATTTTTGGACTATTGCGTTATTCATCGGTAATAATGTTGATAATTTAAGCATATGTTAATTTAGATTATGGTTACAATCATTCATGAAGTTGAATTTTGTTTTCTCCTGGGAATTATTGAGTAATATCGAATTAAACTTGCATGTACATTTAATGACGTAAAATTGATCTGATTTGGAATCTTGAAATTTAGCCATTAGTCCATAAGATTTTAATTGATACTAATTAAATGTTTGCCATTTCATTGATTTCCCAGTTTCCCTGCCTGAACTTAAAAATTCGCTAAATATTTCCTACAAAAATGTTTTACGTAACGGGAAAAGAGCAATGAAAAAATAAAAGTCGTAACGAACTCAGTGTGGACAATTTTTATGGTATATTTCTCATGGTTTATACGGTTAAGGTAAAGATACACAGCGTAAGGTGTAAAAATTTATACAAAATAACGATAAAAAATTTCATAACAATGATAGAGTAAGAAAACAGAAGAGAAGGAAGGCATCTGGAACACGTAAAATTTAAGCATAAGAGAGATCTTTCATAGGGTTGAAAGGCCATTTGGTCATTCATCGGAATGAAGTAGTGGCGAAAAAAAACAGCACCACTTACAATAATTCGACGAGGGGTCGCCATTTCTGCCAATCCATCATTCCAGCTCTGCATCCAGAGAAATGAATACGCATTGACTTACGCTCGGCCATACGTAATGCACTTTGTTCTAACTTCACCACTTGTCATGTTTCCCCGCCGTTGCGCCTCAAAGTCATCGCTAAGCAGGCTGCGCTGGCACGAATGGAATTGCGAGCTGTCGGCTATTCATCTTACTGCCCAGCGAGAAGAAAGGATGGCTGGGACAAAAAGAGAGAGACGTGGCACAATTAAGTGCGGTGGGGAGAGGCGTGAGAGAGAGAGAGGAATGGCCAAAGGGAGTGGACAATGGACTACGACGTGAATGAAGTAATGGTTCAAACAAAAACGAGCGCAAACAAATTTATACAACGTTCCCTCCGAGCCCTAATCAGTGCGAGGTTCGTTAAACAAGGCTGAAAGGGGAAGCGCTTTCGGATTTTTTTCCGTTTACTTTCCTAACACTCAGTTCGCGCATATGTAAATTGTTTTCCTTTCCGAGAGACATGAAAGGAGCTGAAAATGGACAATAGCTTTTGTAATTTAATTACGATAGTGATGCAATTTTTTTTGTATCGGTAACTAATTTGTAATAAAATTAAATGGTTTATAGGTATGAAGAGCAAGGTATTTATTTCAATGACTCTTTTAATAACTTGGAAACTAATTTCGTTCCTTAAGTGCTAACATTCAGCCGATAATAAGCATCTTAATAGCTTGTATTAAGAAATATAATTGGTTAAATCGATCTAAAACTGTTTTCTATCCTTATTTAATCATGCGTTGTAAAATCAATACTTTCAGGCTTGAGTGCGTGGAAGTTCATGCATTGCATGCATGCAACAAAAGTTTTTGTGTACATTTTATTGTATTGTATATTGTAAATAAAAATTTATTTTTTCTCACTCCTGAGCTTCATTAAGACTTCAAGATACCAATTTAAATATAACAAACACTCATTAAAGAACAGTAATATTATAATTGACCAGAATTAAATAACTGGATACTTAGATTTTCAAAGTTTAATTTAGAATATTTGAATATAGTATATTTTCATTATAGTTTCTTGTTATTAAAGTATTGAAAGAACTTCAAACACGCAGATGTAATATCACAATGGAACAAAATATTAGTAGGTCCTACAAACGAGGATGGAGGTAGCCAAATACAGAAAACAAACATAAAATTTTTATGATGGAACTAGCTCTAACGTTTATTCCCGCTATAATCTATAGTCATTATAGTAGTGATAAAAACTTCCTGCATACTTTCATGTTCCAACGCAATGTTTAGAACCAAACATGCTGCGATGTATATCCCATAGATATAATAAGGATAGATAATGCGTCTGACCTTTTCCTCTCAATTTCACTGAATAATTCTGAAATCATGGTCGACGTGAAAGATAGGACTAAGTAATAATGCTAGATATTGCCCTTTTGAACCGAAGGGAACCAATTATTAGAGATCTCGATAAAATAATCAGGAAAATGTCGCTTAAATCCTTCATCTGGAGTGTTTTGCTGTATGATTGCAAACCGTGGGCATTAAGGAAAGAGGAAACCAAAAGATTGAAAGCCTTCTATGCGTGGGTATCGCAAAGAATGGAAGAAGTAACATGTGTTGTTAGAAGAAAAATAAACGAAGTTATTAAAGAAGGTTGGAGGAGAAGGGGGATTTTTATTGAAGTAATCAAGCATCGACAGAGGAAGTTGGAGGGTCATTCGTACTTAGAGGAGAGGGACTGCTAAAAAATTAACTGAGAATAGAATGCAGGGAAAAAAAGAAAGGAAGATATAGGCAGAAGATGTTAGATGACATAAAGGATGAGGTAAACGACCAAGAAACGAAAGAACTGACATTGAATGGGAAATATTGAGGCAAATGAACCTACCGAAAGTTAGATCACATATATATGAGGTCAGGACTATCCCCTGTCTGATATTAACAGTGACATCTATCTAGGTTTGCCAAGGGAAACATTAAAATGTAATCCCTCAAGTATATACAGTCCGCTCCAAAAAAATCAAACTACTGCTCCGGAATCTTATGCAGCCAGTGAGGCACAAGTTTACAATTTGGCAATGCCGAAGACTGCCGACCGTTATAAAAACATTTTTGTTTTTTTTAACGGTTACAAATAGTTTTCACTTCTGCATTAACTTAAGTCCCGTTCTCCAATAATCCTAACACACCGAGTCAAGTGAGCGAAGGCGCAGGTTACGATTCGCGAACTTGCGAAACTCCCACGATCTGTCAATATTCCTTGCAAGGTTCGAAAAGGAGAAAAAGCAGCGGAAAAATCCCACCCTCTTCTCGCGTATCCCTACCACCCCCGCGCTTAACTCACGCACCAGACATCCCTTCTCGCGCGCAATTTTTCAACTTTTACGCACCTTTTTATCCTCCTCTCCTCCTCCCCATAAAATCAAGCTCGCGAGTATATTCGCGCGAGATATTTTTGTGTCGACCACTCAAGCGAGGAAGGGGATTGCGATCTCTTATATGAAGGGATGTTACTTGGGTGAGAAATCGTAAGGTGTTCGGGAGACGAGAGGTATAAATGGGTGTGAACAGGGAGGAGTTCTTGTGGGGTTAGCGAGGACGGATGATCGCAAAGAAATTTTTTTTCTAGAATCGCGGGTGGAAAAATGGAAGCTATGCGGCGAAGTAGTAATACGTGTGGGGATTTGGAAGCTGAAATTCGAATCGAAGGGTGCGGACGTTGATGTATGACGAACGCGGCGTCGAATATATGTTTCAGTCATAGGAATGAAACGCAAAAAAACGTGCAGTTTTGCGATGACTGAAAATAATTCGTCTTATTTTCTAGTACTTTTTTGTAACAGTCGTGGTTAAAGAATTCTTTAAGTATATGTTCCCAGGGAACCAAAATATTTCCAAATATTAATTGTCTAAATGTAAATTAAATATAAAGTCTTTTACAATCTACAGATCGTGAACTGAACATTTCTTAAATATCTTTCCTAACCATTAAAAGACTTAAAAGATTTCATTCTTCAAAATGTCCTTCTTACACTACGATTTTATTTAGGAATATTTGATAGCATCAAATATTTTCATATAACGAGACATATTACGAGCAATTAATATCGAAATTAATCGCAGCTACACATTTTTGCCGATTTTTTTATGATAACTACTGTTTCTATAAACAGTAGAAGAAATTAAACTTGATATTGTCCCAAAAAAACACTTTTACAACACATAATTATGGATTAGGCAATCCTGTTAAACCCACAAAATTGTATCTTTTCAAAACAACGTTTTGTGCAAACTTTACAGCATTGAAATAATGCATCAAATAACCGTGGCGAGTTTGAGTGTAGGAAATCACGAAGCCTTTAAATAACAGTACCTAAAGCGTAATGTGATTGTCAGAGGGTGGTGGTAACGCATGAAACAAATAGCTAAATAGCATTGTAAATTACATGAAATTCCAATTAATTTTTTTATGCGATTTCTGATCTGCAATAAAAATGTAAAAACGTTAAGGGTAATATTGCAGGTTGCCTTAAAACTCGCAGCATAAAACATAGTATCGCCTGAGCCCTTAAATTTGTTCATCAAACTAACATAAGAATAGAAATAAGGCTACATCAAAATAGATACGATATGATCGCGGAAAACAGATAAGGTATGATGAAGAGGACGTTGGAGAAAAACTGGCAGAATCGCTGAGGAGCAAATGGAAGAAGGAGGGACTGGAAAGTGTTGTTGGGGAAGCCGAGTTTTTATAACAGATGGAACTAATGGAAAAAATGGAGAGAGCGAGTGCGGGATAGGGCGAAGATGAGAGATGGACAAGGAAGAATACACAAACAAGTGCAGGAAAGATGGAAGGTTATCGAGGGGGAGGCAGTCGAGGAAAAGTGGAGCTATTTGCCAAGTGCCGCTTGCAGGAAACATTCGACTTCTGGGCTCTCCAGCGGCGGGACACTGACGAAATGTGGGCTGATGAGGAAGGAAGGAAAGGAAAGATTGGGCGGGAATGCGAAAGGGAAATGCGGAAAGAATCCACTCGGATCCAGGAAACATACGACCGCTTTCCAGAACTTATTTGTTTTCTTGGATTCCCTCCCTGATCGTCACTCGGGAATTGTGAATATGCAGTGCATAACAATTCCATATGTACAGCGGAATAAAATGCGTGGATTGTATCAACTGCCAACGTCGCAGAGTTTTGGGAGATTTTATCCGAAAATTTTTGCCAGTGAATTTGGAACGGATGTGGATCATAAAATTATATGTTTAGAATGGGAAATTCCTAAGAAATTCAGGGTCAAAATTTTTATTAACTGAGTAGGTCATATATCATTTTGCTTTTGGTCGTTTTGCGTGGAACATAATCAATAAATTGTGAAAATCTGTTTTGGCAGCACATGCCTTTCTCCATATAGCATTTCATCCTCGAAATCAGAAAACGAACGAATAGCAAAATAACACTCGAACAACACAAACGATTAATAAACATAAAGACTACATATTTAAACAGTGGAAACTTAAAAAAGTATGATAATGACGAAATTATTAATATGACAGATAAAATTACAGATAATGACGAAAATTATTAATACACACATAAGAAAACAAATAAAGAAGAGAAATGGAGGAAAAAACAAAGAAGAAAAACTTTTATACCTTATCAATCAGTCAGAGTTCAATCCATGGCAAGAGTGTGAGCAAAAGACGCTTTGCATTGCATTGTTTGCCATGTAAACAAAGCCATAGTAACGAACTTCATTGTTATTGTGAAGAGTAATCAATAATGGCAAGAAGCAATTATAATTGAATAACTATTTTGAAATAAATACGCGTTTTAAATTTAAAATCAGCTTCCAAATAAAACTTTGAAGAAATATAATAATCATGTTGTATATAACATTATTGTGCAATGGTATAAATGAAAAAGACATTTTAACATAAATATTTCGCAATGACCAGAAAATTGGCTAATTATGATACGACTCCTAAACGTTGATATCGAATTTTTTCAAATAATACTTATAGAAAATGACATTTTTTGTAACTTTTTTAGATAACTGTATATACCTAAATGTCAGATTAATGGAGAAATTTTGCAAAAACAGAAACGAACTTCAAATAATACAGTTCGACTTCTGGTGAACCGATTAACTCCAAAAACTCTAACGGCACCTCTCACAATGCTACATATGAATTTCGGTATTGATACGGCAAATAGTTTTTACGTTAGAGGGCCCACAATCACATACACACATACACACTCATACACACACACACACACACATCATTCCGAAAATGATCAAAATGTGTTCTAGGGACCCCAAAACATGTGTCTCGAAGTCGATTTTTTTCATGGCAGCAATAATTAATCTATACTACGTATATGGAGAAAGTAAAACGGGGTTTAGAAGTAGATATATATTTATATATGCTGGAACTTTTTGTAAAATAGTGAAATAAAATTTAACTGCAAGGGATTTTTTTGTAAATTTGCAAGAGTAATGTTTAACAATCTTATAAAATGTCCTTTCTTAGCATAAGCACGATGTAATCCGTGACTATTAAATAATTGTAATCGTCGGATATCCTTGGCGTAAATTTATTAGAGGGGGTACACTAAGGAGGTGTTGCATTAATTAGGGTTCGTTGTGGTATTTGTGTGTATTCTAATATTTTTTGTAAATAGGTTAGTATTATTTCAGATTCTTAATACCGATACCGAAGTTTAAGGGATTGTGGATTGGTTTGTGTCGTAAGTGCTGTCAGACAATAATTGGAGCTACCACTTGACGACACTCAAACTGAAGCAAACAATGAATAAATAAATAGAACTAGTAATTAATGGCAAACAATCTTCAGCAAAAAAGGCTCCTTATATGTATAAATGCCAAGATATTCAGAATGCTGTTTTTCCCTTATGTGGACAATTGTTTTACCCCATTTAAATAATGTAAAGTTTTATCATAGAGTAAGTATCCTTACTCTATGGTTTTATAATATCAAATTGTGCCTCGAAAATCGTAATTTGTAATAATTTCGAAAGTTGTAAAATATATTTTTTGTTAAACCTGAGACCAAAGTTATTCACCTTGATCTGTTACTCCACACTAATAAACTGCTCTTACCGATTCTAATTGTTCTTTATTGCATAGCTCCTTTATATTCCCAAAAATCTAAATTACCACTACTAGTGGGTCGTGATCCTACAATAAGGCCCACATAATAATATCCCCAAAACTCGTCTTCCATGTGTGATATTGGTAAGACGTCCAAATTTCATCAAATAATGCTATTCAAACAATCATTATAGCGTGATTACAAATTGGTATCACTTTAGTTCATAAATCTAGACAAACATTCTTTAATAAAAATTCCTGCGACTTTACTTAATTACTTCATTAATATTATTATCGTGTAAAGTGAAACCTTGATTAGAAGAAGCACTGGAGACAGTGCCGTGCAAATGTACCTGCGTGGTTTCGTCGAGTGTATTTCAAGTCGATCTAGAACGCCACGTCAAAATGACCGTAACATGTTTGTGGCTGTATATTGGAATTCGACATTCGAGATGTAGAGGGTGCGTAAGGCGAGGGCAGAAATAGGGATTGGTTATCCGAAAAGGAAAAAGCAATAGAGAAAAAGAGGGGATATCAGGTAATACTGTTTGGGGTCGAGTATCGATTTCCTGACCGGAAGAACCCGAATGGAATGAAATGAGGGTTCGGAACTTGGTGAGGTTAGAAGCCACCAAGGTGGAAGCAAAGACCGGAAGGGATGCAGTCCAGCTAGGGTGGCTCGAAAATTGGAATTTCGAAAATCACCCACTAGGTGGATAAATATGATGCCCTTACCATCTTTATGCAAGCAGAATGAAGACACTTTTTCCGCAGATGGGGAGAATCTCATTTAGGACTCAGCTATTACATTTACATTTATTTTAGCAGAGATATGTTATGGTTACAAAATATCCTTTAATAAACGCCATTGTAAAAACATCAAGGAATCACTAATTCATTATAAGTTGCATTTACCACCTTATCATATAAGTTTGAAGTTAATGCAATTAATGGCAAAATGTATGTAAGGCACGAATACGAATACAATCAATGATGTAATAAAATTTACAATTATGTATTAAAATACTAATAAACAGAAAACTTGGCACAATTAAAACATTTCATCAAGAAGGTCACATTTCATCCTGGATCTGTTAATGAAAGAAATCAAATCTAAGATCGATTTATATAGGATGCTCAATGGATAGGTAACTAAAGATCTAATTCTCAAAATAACGAATCTAAATAAGCCTAAAAAGATATATTTTGGTGAAGCAGATAAGGCATCGATAAAATACATCCTTAATACCCCACCTCGTCGTTTATGGTATTCTAACCGATCAAAATAAAGCTAATAAGGATTCGCCAAAAGACATCTCTATAATAACATATGTAGCAATCTCAGCGTTAAAGTAAAAGTAAAATAACCCCTATGAATTTATCTTGATTGAATCAATAAGGTAAACTTAATAAAATCAGTGGTAAGTAATTCAATATCAACGTATAAAAATTTCAGTGTTCTTTGTTTTTTATGAAAATATTTTTTTAATCTCAGCATTCCTTCGTTTTCTCTCGCCGCCATCCTTGTTATTTTATGCCAACAAATGATTCTACGTTACATTCGAAGTATCTTTAACCTATCTGCAATGCGCATTTATTATTAATTAGAGAATTCGCTAAAATTAAGAATAACATGAGAAAGACGGTGGAGCAACGGTTATTTGAATTAGTTTAGAATTATGGAATTTTAACAAGTCTGGTTTCGCATTATTGTAAAATCACGTTGCTAGGGAAAAATTTTATTAGGAAAAGAAATTAATGATTAATTTTTCGATGATGAATAGATCATAATATCCGAGAGAAAAATTTATCTTGCTGATGATAAATTGATGGCTGCGCAAATTGTAAATGAAATAGCGTTATTATTTAATATCCAATTATCAATTTGTTTATAATTGTTTATCTTCTTTTGTAAGCGCGGTCATAATCAAATTCTATATACACCAATTATCAATTTTACTTAAGCGTATTATTTCCTTTTAATTGGTTAATTAAAGGAACCCGGATGGAATAACCATAACATGTAATCTTAATTTTCTCACTTAAATGCTCTCAAATTGTCAAAATGCACCTTTAATTCCTAATCGATACCCCAAAAATTTAAGGTAACCAAATAATAATTTTAAAATAGCATCTTAAAACGTTTAAAAGAGGAAAACAACTTGCCAGAAAATACACACCAACCTTTCCGGCAAAGGAAACAGAAAGAAATCCCTCTCATGGGTAAAGCTAGCGAACGCGTATGCAAACAGCGCCAGAAAGATCACCAAATTCCTCCAGCAATCCGCAACAAAAATAAAAGCCTCGAAAGTGGGAAAATCTCCTGGGACCGGGGGAGAAGGAGAGCGGACCGAAATTGACCACTCACAGTTTCTCTTTCCGGGAACCAATCCCGACATCTTTTCGACCCCTGACCAGGCGAGGGAAAAAAAAGAAAACGAATTTCATACTATGGAGAGTCCCCTTTCGAGAGACGTTGGTTTTTTCCGTTCCCCAGGGACAGATCGTGTGTGCCTTACGGAGGACGACAAGCGCTCCGAGGAGGGATCCGGAGGATACACAGGAAGGAGAAATAAGCGGAACACGATGGCTTAAAATTCCTGCAAACAAGGACCCATATATCCGGCCAAATAGAGGACGATGCGCGCCGAGATGTGTACGCTGCGAAATTAAATAAGGGAACGTAGAAATGGCAGTAAGAATAAAGAAAAAGAATAAAGATGGAGCCATGAATGCTTCCGTCTTTCCGATGCTATGATAATATGGTTTGGGCTCCACTGATGTTAATATTTTTTTACTTTTCCAGAAGTATTGCCCTTTCTTTAGGAAATGTTAGCTTCTGAAAATACGGAGAATATTTAAGAAACATTATAAATTTCTTAGGTAAACATGTCAGGTCATAATGGCGCGACAAAGGATACGCTCATCTTGAGGTATTAATTTTATAAATTTAATTGTTTTAAACTTCGTTTTAGTCCAAAAATACGAAGATCGACTATTAAAAGAAAGTATTTGGAATGGCATAGCACTTGTGTATTTACAAGGATATTTTGTTTTCTACTTTTAAAAATACTTTCAGTACTTCTCCAAGTATCCACGAAATAGAGTAAACATAGATTATTTGCTATTAAAAACAATGAAAACAGGTCTCTATTTCTCAAAATTAACTGCGTCCCAACAAATAGAATGAGATCAGCTGTAAAATTAAAATCAACGTACAGAAAGAAAATTCGGAACACGGCTGTTAATGAATTAGAGGTTCGAAATATCCAAAAGCTGTCTTTGTCGGCGTTCCATGTATTACTTACCGGTAGTTATTAAGGTCCTATTATATTATACGTCCTTAAATGTTCAATAAATGGATTCTTAACGATTAATCTCCTCCAAAAATTAATATTTCAAAAAATTCGAATAAAATAACATTTTTATAGTACTCATCAGAAGCCATTTTCTAACTTGACGTATGAGATGTCAGTTAAACTTCTCAAAGTAAGACAATAGACAATAGAAGATGAGAATTAACTTACTAGACTTCGGAGATATGTATTTGGACCACTATGATTGCTTATCAAGATAGTGTCTCAGGAAATAAATTTACCACGATTGATTCAATGGAGCCACATGAGGAATGACAAGAATAATTTCCACTAAGGCTAACTAATCGACAATAAAGCTACATACAGATTGTTGGTGCCTGCCGCAACATTTATCTCGACCTCTCCGCCGACGAAACTGAGAAGGAAGTTTTAAGTATGTTCCAGTCTGAAAGACTTCGTCCAAAAGTCAATGAAAGCGAGAGTGGTCTACTTTATCATTTCTTGGAGTGGCATGAAAGTTCACGAGTGGGTTCAAGATCAAAACGAGAAAAGGAATATTTGAGGGACTGACTGGCCACTGCATTGGAATTCAGAATGGCAGAAGGGATCTTAGGGCCCATTTGCAATTCAAAGGGAAGACAAGTGTATCGATTTCAGGAGATTCTTGGGAATCCAAATTGGGAACATCTGGAATTCTACGGCACGGGAAAAATCAAGACAAGCAGTTGCATTATTAAATTTAAAATCTATGGTTTATGAACTAATCCATAAAACTGTTTGGGTTTAAGTCGATTTTTTCATTAAAGACATGCATGTATTTGTGCTCAACGTACTTACAATAATGAATTCGATTATGCCAATGGAAAAACATACACAACATAAAAACGAATAAGAAACTCATTAAGTTCATATGCAGAAGAGCACCGCTCTTGTAATGCCGCTTAATCTTTGAAAAGATTAAAATAAAGATAATCCGAATCTTCATTAGTCCCTAAAGCAGGTTTAAAGGTTTCATCATTCCAATAAGAACTTAGCAAGCCAAGATGTTTAACTTGCAAAAATATTAAAGTAAAATTTAATTATTGACTGTTTAACAAGAAATATAAACATTTTCAGAAAGATATTTAAACATTGATTTTCGAAATTCTAGAATTAAAATAAAAATAGTTCAAATGATAGTTGTTTAGTTTCAAAATGAAATGAACGTCAGAGCTGGGACGTTGAAAAATAAAATATATAGAGCTGTAATGTAGTTTTAGTATTTCATTTACCACGAATTTGAAATTTTCTTAGCAGAGAAACTCTAAAAGAAAAATCTTTCATTGGTGGACGAGTGGCTATAAAGTACAAGAGTTATCTTAATTTTCAACAATGGAAATCCCAGATTTCACTATTCATTAACTATGTACTCAAGGTTAGAAATATTCAATCACATACTTCGGAGAAAGAATAAAAAATCTCGAAAACTGTAGGTGGTGAACAATTTTGACAAATACGGCAGAATTTATTGCAAAAGAAATACAATAAGAAACAATTAACTACGCCAATGTTACCGAAATCTTGTCGGCCAGTGTAATCAATATAAACATTGGTATTCAAGACTTGAAAAAAATTTACATTTATCTTCAACGAACAAATATAACAATATAAGAAATGAAATTTTAGATTTATACCCTCAATTCTGTTAATTATTGCAGTTATCAATTCTGAAATTAATTCTCCGAGGACGTGGTTGAAACTTCCGCAAAGAAACGTCTGACTAAACGTCTTTACAGAACCCTTTCTATTAGTAATTTCCTACATTGTTCCCGCTTCATTAATTTATTTGGACACAAATGCCTTTGATGCATTAATAAACTACCCAACAACGACTCTTTATTAGAAGATCAGGCAGGTGATGGTGACTCAGAAAGGAATCCTTCCTCTTAATTACACTTTACCCTCTATGATTTTCTCCTAAGATCGGCGGCATGTTCCCAATACGTCTAAAAGGAAACAGGATCTACATTTCCGACTCATTTCACGCAAGTGTTACAAGGAATCGAAGAGAGAAAAATTCACCCTGAGAGATATATCCCTGGAAAGGAGACGCGACATAAACGCGAAGCCTGTCAAAAGAGCGCAATGAAATAAATGATCCGAGCGAAGAACTGCGAGAGGAAAAAGAGGCAGCACCGGCTGAGATCCTCTCGCAAGAAGTGAACTCCATTCGATCCAGTCACGTCAATCCATCGCAACACCTCCCATGCGCTCCTTTGCCCTTTGCTCCTCTCACCAAACTCTTAAGCACTCACCCCCGCACAAAGGGAAGAAACTGCCAGTCTATTGGGCCAGCTGAGGAGAGAAGAGCAGGAATGAAAAAGGGGAAATAAAAAAAGCGAGCCAGGAAGAGGCGCCAGGTTTCGGAGCATTTGCATGCAAATATTCCGCCCCTCTCCATCCGCCTACCTCGCATCACCTCCGGTATTCTTGCCGACCTCTCTTCCCGCTTCCCTCGCAGGTTCCCGCGGGAAAAAATCACGACGTCTCCGAAGGCGATTCCCTCGTCCCCCTTCCGGTTCCACCTACGAGGACGCCGCGCCGATACCTCTGTCTCTCCCGGCGAATGCTTTTCCCGCATCTTAAGCGCCTTGGGCTGCACGCAGGTGAATGGGAGAGTCGAGGGTCGCCCGAGAGGAAAGCTTGCGTTGACAGGAAGGCGATGTATATGGCTGTAGCAATTCAGAGCCTCTAAGAGAGGAAGCTTTATTGTCGAGTGCGAAGAAAGAGATTGCATTGGATGGGGCGAAATAAGGGCAAACTGTCTGGGGTTAAAGTATGAGTGACCCGCGATGAATGTGGGCCCCTGAGTTATCGCCGTCCCATTGGTGGCGTGTGAGTTGTCAACTGGGTTATCGGCCTCGTCTTCACTCTTTTCTTCCATAAGCACGTAAAGTGAGTCTTGAGGGAAACATTTTATGCCTATCATGTCCAATAATACAGTAAATGGCCGTTCTTTATTGGTATTTATTATGAAAACATTTTCTGAGAGCTGTATAAAATTGATATTTTCTTTCCAAGAGATTTTGGCTTGCAAGGTTTTGTTAGATGAAAAGAACGAGAGAAAAATTATGATTATATATATAACTGTACATAACCTGGCGGTTATAATTTCACCAGCGACGTAAAAAAAACATAAATCCACGTGATCATTATCACTGACCAATGCGTAAAATCAGAACTCATGCAATAATTACCTGCCGATGGATTAATTAATCAATATCCAATCATCTCCAGTTCGATAAAACCAAACATCGAAAGATCGATGGCAGTCAACCTATTGGCCCCTCCTGATGCATAAAAGGATGATAAGCTTGGTTTAAAAAAGGACCAATTGGGAAAAACTCCAAAATGAGAGGTGCTGTAGAAAAATTACTCGCACCTTTAAAACATCATTACAAAAACCAATTATTCGGATTTAATAGACCTATCAACTCTCGACTCTTGCGCTCCTTGCATCACTAATATGGAGTCATTTTAAATTCTCAAATTTACATGTTTGTTTTATTTTTCTAGATATAGTTTAATTGTAGTCAAGTGACTTTTATTTAACAGGTTAAGATTATCGCGGAATAACTTCCGATGTTAGGTGAAGGAGAGACCATTTCCACCTAACCTTCATGTATGAATAAAATAATAGTAATATAAGAAATAAACGTTCAAAAATACATTTTATTTTTATCAAATTCAAGTTTTCGCTCATCTTTTCTACACCGGTGACACAAATAAGAGTCGTGATGTAATACAGGAGTATAATAAACATACAAATTATTATAACGAAAACAGTTTTTCACAAACCACCGAAAGCTTCCCACATATCATCAATAGTTCAAGGACTACCGTTTGGCTCCGACTGTGTTAGACTAGTCGCTGTAAAGATGGTGGTTAAAAATATACTATTGTCAAAAGAAAACTTATTAAACTAGAGGAAGGAAAACGGCAGCGTATAGCAGCTCAGTGGCTTAACAGAGTCAACCACGATTTCTAACTTGTGACGCTGCTTTCAATTATAATCGACGTTCAATACTGGCAGCAGTGATAGAAAGCGATGATAAATTTGTACGTGTGAGAAATAAAGTCACTATTCTCCGTTCCCAGGCTACTTTATCCTTCTTATTCGTAACAATTTATCTAAGCTTATTGTGAAAAATAAAACTTTGAGAGCTTTCGGCTAGTAAATTACAATGGAAATTGGATAATGTGAAAATTAAGGGACCAATCGAAATAACTGCAAAATAAATTTACTGAAATCTTTGCGAATTACCACATTTTAACGTCCCTTGTTGGTTTTTAGGAAGTTAAGTTGTGAAACTATATTATTTTGGTCGTAGTATGGTCAAACTAGAACAAAATTTGAAATAATCACGATTTTTTTAATCCTTTGACTATAAAATGCTACGTGCCAACAAAAAGGTTCGATTTAAAACTATTTAGAATTCTAGAAGTACAAATTACTTTTCCGCTGTACCAACAAGCCATCCACGGGCAGCATGGTGACCCTACCACACTGTCAACACACCGGGTAGACATTACTTCATCTTTCAATCATTCCGAGACACGTGCCTCCACTTAACCATTACACAAAAAAACCTTTACTTCTAGTTTTGAGCTATGTCTAAGCATCACCCTGCAGGAGTTCTTCTCTCCTCGAAACAAAGCGATACTCTTGTCGTTAAAACATCATCATCCCACGGATTCCGACGGCCATTGCCAGAAGAGAATGGAGGTTTCGCAAGACCTTACGAATCCCACTCTCCCTTAAGGGCATCTACTCTCCAGGACGTTCATCCTCGCCTCCATCCTCCCCCGCGACTCCCCCCTAGAGGGGGGCGTGGTCGACACGCCGAAGAAACAACAAAGAGAAAGAGCGGGCTCCTCCGGTGAGGACAAGGGAAACGTAACGTCTTTCATTTATTCTATTCTTAGGAATGTACCGAAAGGGACGCGGGTGGGTGGGGCTCCGGGGAAGAGGAAGGGGTCGGCTTATCATTAAAAATGTAAGTTGAAGCGTCGATAACTGAGGAGGTGATGCGAATGCAAAGGTTGGCGGCTGTGGGTGGTGTTGGGAGGCAGGAAATCCGAGAGGGGGAGGAAAGGGATGAAAACGAGAAGGAATGGCTGGAGGAAAGACGGAGTCAGGGGTCGAGGCTGGTCCGTCATCTCGTATCCTTTTTTCCCCAACGCGAAGAAAATCTCCCTTTGTAGACCTCCTTGCCATTATATCTCCCTCCCACTTTGTAAACTTCCCCTTCTTTTTTTTAAAACTCCCCCGACTCCCCGGGCTTGTTGTGGGCGGAATGTTATGGCCCAATTAGAGCTAACTTGGAGATAAGGGTCCGCTTTATATATTTATATATCCCTCCCCCACTACCCTTTGCCATTCTTTCCCTCCGTCCCCTTGCATCTTTATCCTCCTCCTTTCCATAAACCACTCCTAATATTCATCCCTTACCCCTTTCTTATTTTCTTACTGTCGTCACCATCTTTTGTGTACTCTTTCGTTCCCGTTCCCACCGCCCGCGTGAACTGTCCTGCTTTTCTCGCTCGCCTCTCGAAGTCACTTTTCGCCTTACCTGGTTCCCTTCTGGCATTTCTCTTTGTACTTTCACTTTCCCCTCTCTCTTTCACTCTCGAGATCTCGCTTCCTTTGTCTCCGCGTATTCCTCCGCCGTCCCCTAATATTATGAATCCCTGATGGAAAGAGGCGCCTCGGAGAACTGGTCGAGGACGCAAAAAAAGGAATATATTTTTCGAAATTTCGTTTCTTTTAGAGATAAAGGTCGAAGAGAAGTGTCCTTCGTAGTTAAACAAGGAAAAGATATAGAATATTAAAGAGTATTGAAATAGAATTGAATATGCAAATTAAAAAACTAATAACGATATACTTCTTCACATTCTACTTAAATACTTATAATCCTTAAAATCGACGTATCTGTCTCCTCCTTTTGTTTACATGAGACCATGCAATGGCTGAAAATCTGACAGAAATACCCTTTGAATTCAATTTTTATCTTTCAAACCATACCTTTCTTACAACAAATGCCTTTCTCTAGGCAAACTCTTTCAAATGATTGTAACAAAAATACAATATTCCCGGCACGGAATTCAATTCTCGGCTGAATCATAGTAACCATGGAACATAATAACACCGCTGTAAAATAACCTCTTTCACTCGGAAATTTAACCTAATGTCATAATTCCTCGCGAAATCATCGTCAATATAAAACTTTAAAATACGATAAGCTTCACCATGCTGTTTTCAGAATTCCTTCTATTCTCATAACTTGTTGTCTTATGGCAATTACATACTTTTTTATTCAATTCATCTGTAATGTTTCAACATCGGTAGTACTTGGCAAAAGATTGTTTCCTATGATAACATGTATATTCTCTTTTCCTGTAGAGGAAATAATCTAAATCTTAAAACTCAATAATCTTTGGCTTGACTAACTGGAAGTTCATTTTCATGATAAAATTAATTTTTATTTTCACAAGGTAAAGAGTAAAAGTAAAAATTAATTTATCATCCACATCTTAAGTTTCTAATTTCCACACACTTATCTTCACATTTCCTTTCTATTACCACTTTATTAGTAAAATAACTATTAATATGCTTGTTTAAAGGCTGTGTCAATTTTGTTAATATTGTATCAGTCAAAGGTTAATTGGGACTTTCTAGGCCCAATTTTGCCCTATAAAGACGTTTCTATGTATGCAAATATGATCCTTATTTATATAGGTGCCATCGTAATAGACACTAAGATTCTTCTTTATAATATCTCCAAATTCTTGAATCGATTATAAGTAGTATACGAAACTTCGATCAAAAAATATTGCCGAATCAATCTTCACTTTCCTCTGTACACTACACACGAAAAGGGTATAGTTCCCTTTCGCAGTGGTGAGGGAAAGGGCATTCCCAAAATAGAAGGAGCAATCGAGGAAGGAAATAAAAATCTTTCATCCCGCTAGTTCTCATTTACCGGAGATTTTGAGCGGAAAACGAATCCCATGTATATTTCTGTTTTTCTAGGAAACTGAGTCGCGGTGATTATAGGATCTCAAGTGGGAGGACAGGAGGAAGGCATTCGAACATCCTTTTTTTAGTCCACTGGACCACGCTAATTGATTTCCTCCACGAAAAGGAAGCGTTTAAAAGAAAGCCCGTGGATCGATGGCGAGCGGAGAGGTTATAGTGAGCATTTAATGAGGTATGAGGGGTGCCCAATCAAAATCTTCGATGACTTGCTCCAAGTCCGAGACCGATGAATAAAAAAAGAGGAGGGTCTGTAAGGATAATGCGGGCATGAATCCGCGTGGGAGGAGGAGGGAAAAGAGGCGAAAAATCGGAAAGGAGAGGAAAAAAGGAAACGTTCCGCGTTTTCGAGGGACCTGAACTTTGATTGTTGGCCGTCTCTTTTGAATGCAAAGTTCGTAATGATCATCAAGGAGATTTTTTCCGGAAAATAAGGGAGGCAAACAAGCGAAGCGGTGGTGGGGGATGACTCGAATCGAAAATGTAACTATTCGATCAATTAAAATGGGGAGAGGAGCGATCCCTCTCCAAAAGAGAGACGGTGAGGAATAAAAGGGAGCTTTGATTGAAAGGTTAATTTTTCGTGATTTTTTCGTAGGGAACCCAAGTTTGCGCGTAGCGTTAGAATGCTAAATCGTTATATTTTTCGACGATCTCCGATTTTGTTTACTTCGTTCGGACGTTAAAAAGGTCTCGCTAAAATTTTAACGTCGCAATTTAAGGAATAAGTTCTTACGCTCGGGTAGTTATGAACGAAACGATCCCCAGATAAAGCACTGGGAAACGAATTTTGATCCTTAACTGTCATTGTTAACGTGCGATAAAGTAACCGAGATAAATCAAGCGTAAAATGCACAGGACTAAAAATTTTCGGAGATGGAGATTGCCTTTACACGGAAACACAACTGCAGGAGAGTCAATCTGTTATGTCAATCCAAAGAAATTGAAAAGGAATTAGATGTTGCTTAAGACAAGGAATAATACTTCTAATCTCATTGGTTAAAAACGAGCGTATATATTATTATTCTACATCAATATGATATAATTTATATTTTTGTACCAGACTTCCACCGTTTTTAAATCATTCTTAACATTTTAAATAACAATTTATGGAATTATCAACATCTATAGATAGAGAATTTTAATGCAAAAGGCTGAACATTGTGTGAATCCATGGCAATAAAACGTGGGAATAAAGAATTACACTTTAAGTATTTCCACCACATATATTATGTAAAACAACTGGTCTCAGCACAGACAGGCCATTAGCATCTAATTATTTCTGAGTAGCTGAAAATATTCCTATTTAAGGAATATTTTTTATTATTCATAAGGTTATGATTTTAAACGGCAGAAAATATCCAATTATAATTGTTACCCACTTATTTGGAGATAGAAGGAAAGTTATCCAAATAAACGAGTGAGTGATTAATGATCTATTTCATAGCATTTAGCAAGAGAATGGTGTAAGGACAATTAGGAAGCAAATTGTTCGCGGTGGCAAATAAAAGATCATTGTGTAAATGAATTATTTTCTCGTTTTCGATGGAAAGGGAATATTGATAAAATGTTATCACTAACTCATAAAAAAACAGTCAGTCGTGACATTACGCAGAATTAACGAAGGGAACGACGGAAATTAGTAGTATTTCAAAAAAAGTATTACAGGTAAATTTTCTGTTTGATTTAAATCTAAAGCGTAACGAATCTAATTCGAATGTACCCATATTTAGAAATGAAGAGGGTAAACACTCAAACCGTATTAATACGTTTAAAATCTAGTACTCTCGACCCGGAAAGAAGACCAGGAAACGCGAACTGGCACATAAATTGCATTAATACAACCACTCCTTCGGAAAATTCCAATCTCGCAGAGAGAGAGAAAAAACAACAGAAATTACCCAGCGCCCCCTCCATCTTACTTACATCTGCCCGTCCCTGCGACGCCCTCCCCTTTCATCAGATAAAACGAGCTGCATCGACGTATACAGAACCAATATTGGATTTTCGTATTCCTCGTAGTCCATTTCCCGAAAAGCTTGCTCTCCCGATTTTCCATTTTTCTCTTTTCGTCGATATATTTTTTCAAACATCTCGTCTCACCCTTTCTCTCCGACTTACATACCTCCATTACCTTCCCCATATCTCCCAAAACTTGATACCGTAGGAATCCCACTCAATGCCTCGACCCCACCTCGAAATTCTCCGTAACCAACCGTTATACTCTTTGCTTTGCCCTCCTCATCTGAATCCTCCGACTCCCCGCACCCCACTCCCTAACATTTCCCCCTCTTTTCCCGTATTTATTCTCCTTCTTACCCTAATCCCTTTCCTCCACCACCGCTTATTCATTCCTTACGATAACCTTTGCCCCTCTCCCCCCGAGGAACCCCTTACTCTTCTTAAAAGATACCCACCTATCCTTTCCTTGTCTCATCTTTAACGTGGATTGGGTAGCGGTGGTAATCCGATTAGGGACATAAAAGGAAAGGAGCGGCACTTTATATATTTTATATATACATATATACGTGATCCGACAGAATTCTGTTTGAGATGAGGGAGCGGTGAGGGGGAGGACGACGAGGAAATTGGGATAGGAGAATAAAAGGTTGCGTGCAGTATGAAGAAAAAATAAGGGCGATACGATAAGAAGCGGAGAAAATTGGTGGCGGAGGTAATAAGAAAATTCGGTGGCGTGAGGAAAAGCGATAGACTCTGTTCGAATTGTATCGAGGAAGAAAGATTTGGATGATTTAGGCACAGGTTTTGCTTCTTGCGTTAACTGTTGCAAGTTTCCGTAATCGAGACAGCAATTTGATTTCGGAGAATTTTATTTACATTCGGGTTCTTCTTGTGATGTATCGATTTTAATTATTAGTGGATGCAGGATTTTTTATGTGAAACAACCACAGAATTTACACAAATTTCACAGTGCTATACAATAATATCACATGGGGCATGGGACATCCAAAACCGGTCGTACTGTAGAGGTATTTTAAACCAAATAACAGGTGAACAACGTGACCATTGATGTTATAGCTCAATCAAATAATTTTCACCAAAAACCATCAAAATCAAAACCATCGAGTATTAGAAACTCGATTTTAATGGCTTCCACCAATATATATCACTCATAAGTCAGATTAATTAAGAAATAGTTTAAAGTAACTACAATTATTAACTATTTCACAAAAATAGTTTACAAAGTATGCCTTATCGACCAAGAGTATTTACATCCATAAATTTGAGTTCATACTATATTTCGATAGATTAAGATATCCACCGAAATTCACAGGATAGACATTTCTTTCCCAGGAATAGTAATCACAAAAGATCCCAGATAAAAGAAAAGTTAAGAGAAAGTTAAGATTTTTTATTACCTTTTGCGCAAAGGCTACTAGTTATTGATAAAAATAAGATGGTGACGGAGCGAAAATGTAGGCAGGTAATTTTGCAGGATTTTTAGAATGGGAAATTTCAATCCATAGGCTCAATAAAAGAATTTATGGGCTAGAATAATTTGGAATGCGGAAAATGATTTCGGACTAATTATTTGTTGGAGCTCATAATATAACCGTAATGGTGTTTCCTACACTTATCGACTCTTCTTCTCTGCAATATGAATTTTATTGATAAAATATATCATGATTATTTCAATTATAGCTTACACCTGTTTATATGCTCATCAATTAATTTGGAGATAACTCTCCTTTAGTCGGATGAAATAGAATCTTAATTGGAAGCAAAACTTGATATCTGTTTCAATCAATTCTTAAAGCTTCTCAATCAGTATTGATATTCGCATACTCTATACAGCTATAACTCCTCTTCAAAATTATTCCTAGAAATTATTAATTCCACAAATGTTTGCAAGATCACCACACAATTTTCCAGCGCGCACAATTTTTAATATCAACCATCAGCATAAGCACCAGCATGGCCTTACGTTTTAATTACACCCCCATTTCATCACCGCGCCATCGACATTTCCCATAAAATACGTCGGGACGTCGATCCACGGCGTATTAGCTCAGCCAGCAGACGCATCGCAATACATGGGCCATGAAAAACCACGGCAAAAGCTTTAGCAGCGCGAAAGAAGTCGTTCGACGGGGAAAATCAGCTTATTGCGTGGATGTGCCACGAGCGACGAGGGTGAAAAAATTAAATGCGAAGGAAGGGAAATCCACGGGGCAATGTGGCCAAGTCATGCGAGAGATTCCAAGAGAGATGAAATTAGGTTTAACGGTCAGTCGTGAGTGAGCACGAATACCCATCACGAGTGGGCGGCTACGACATAACTAAGAGAGAGATTTACCCTTCTCGAAAAAGCTAACCACCCCCTCCCGAGCAACCACCTTCTTTTTAGACCTGCCATCCGCCCCCTGCGCGCACCCCTTTTAAACTCGCGTACGACTATTCCAGCCTCGCCCCCGCCAACCCTGCGAGCTCCTTCTATACGTGACCAATGCTAATTGGCTCGCTTAGGCTACTCAGAAATGTTTTGAAAGGGTCGGGCGAGGGCACGGATCACGTGAAAGGGCCTCTCCGAGCATGCTCCCTTGTTAGTCAGTGACGCGGAGAGCGGGAGGCGGAGGGAATTCAGAGAACGAAGGAGTTGAATGGGAGGGAGAGGAATTGTAAATAGGGAAAGAGGCGGATAGGTGGACCTGGAGCAAGTGGAAGTTGGAGAATCAGTTTTGGAATAAGCGAATGGCGGAAATTTCATGGTAATAGATTAGGGGCAGAAATCTGCGGAATCTAGAGTTCCGAAGCTTCAGAAGGAAATGTTTCAGTGAGAGAGGGTGCCACTCGTAGGAGAAATTTTATTTAGATGTGATTTTGGAATGGACTGAATCAGGACGAGAAAATAGTCACATTTCCGTGGCTTCAAAAGACTTTGAGTTATTTTTAGAAGCATGTAAATCCGAAGAATTGACGCAATATGCGGCCTTTTATCCTAAACTCAGTTTAATTGACCAAAGCGATTAATAACGTATCTAGATAGTTAGAAATTACATAGAAATTTAACGAGCGAGACATTTAAAGTCATAAAGGTATCACAGAACCAAATGCATCTCAAGATCATCCTTTTCATGTTTGTAAACATATCCTATTTTTGTTTTAACGTAATGAAAAACATACTTTTCCTTTCTGCAGAACGCTTATAGTTTTAGCCTTCAATGAAGCCCTTGGTTTACCAGAACGTAATCAAAGACCACGTTTTTTGCTTAACGTATTGCAGGAAAAATATTAATAATAATAATTATAGGAAAATATAATTGCATTCCAACCAAATTTTTACTTAAGATTTTTCTTACTATATTTTACGCAGGTGTTAGCCATTTTGGCTGGAATACACTAACAATAAGAAGCTCCTACAAATGGGCGCCAATAGAGACCCCTTAAATTAGACTACCATTCTCTCTACAATTATTTTGTATTTTCTCTTATTTTTAGGAGAATTGGCTGCGCTGCGAAACCCATACATGTGAGCAAATACATATTAATATAATTGAAACGACGCACTCAAACAAGTTAACACAGTGTTGAGAAAAGTTAACTTGTAATAAAGAGAGAAAAACTTTAAAAGATAATTGTTTTGAGGTGTTCTGTAGTTTACACCTGAGTCTCCTACGAGGAATAATAATGCTATGAAATTTTATTCTGGACATTTAGGTATAAATGACAAGCCGGTTAAAACTCTCAGTGATCTGAATTCTGTGGTTTGTATGGGGAGAGAAACTATTGAGGTATTTTATGGCAGTGTTTTGATATATTAAAATCATTCCAGGACCCTTTTTCAATCAAGAATCTTTTCATTCAACCTAAAAAGTCGTATCCTCTTTCGCTCAATTTACAACGAAATTTTTATTCACCTTAAATGGTCAGATTATTTTTAACCTTCCAATATTATGCATAAGCCAGTAATTAAGGCAGTTCCTGAAGGTCACTCGGCGCTCTTTTGCCAGAATTCCACCCGACAGCGCAAAAATAACCCAAATCCGAGACGTTCGTCAAAAACCCCGACTTATTTATCCCTCAAAAATAAAACAATCCCGTAACCTTTACGAGATCTCGACGAGCGAAAGGATCAACCCGACAAAGATTCGCGCCGAGACTTCCTCCAGAGGAATAAAAATATCCCGAACGTCATAACGAGCCCGTTTAAAATGCCAGCGCATTCCAAGAAAACACAACGACAGAGATCGCTCCAAAAACCTTTCCCGTAATGCGCGTCCGTTTAAAAAATGAAAGAGGTAATTCTGTGGGACCGCGAGGTCCTCCGCTGATGAGGAAGAGCCAGGGGTGAAGAGGGAGTATAAAAGCCCCTTGTAGGGGGTCGGAATTGGGAGAGATCTCTTAATTTTATTTATTCGTCTTTTTTGTTTTGGACGGGGGCGCTGTAGGTGTACGTAAGGGAGGGAAAAAGGAAGTCTTTGGAATGAGTAATAAGGGTTTATGCGGCCCCAATTGCAGCAGCGGCGTCGGTGGCTTAAGTAGCAGCGGAAAGTGTACGAAGGGGGTTGCCAGAAGGGTGGAGGAGAGTCTGGTCCCATATTTCTCTACTCCGATGCTTCCTTTCAGCCTCTCAGCTAATTAATTCTCCTCTAACTCAACCACCTCACTCCACGAGCCTCCGCTTCCCATGCCCCTTGTACACCCCCATGGACATATAAATATATATTTTTCTCCTCCATTGAAGAGGAGATGTAGGGGAGTGAGATAATATAAAGGTAGGAAAATACCACCGCCCGTTCCTTTTAGCGATCCATTGGCCTCACCCTATTCGCGGTCCAAACTCCCTTCCGTTCTAACGCTTACTTCTTAACCCCTGACTTATGATACTACGAGGGAGGTTTCACATTTCAAATTATACTAGCAATCACAGTTCAAAAATAAAAGAGTGTGAATAGAAAATCGATGTGGAAAAATATTTTTTCTTCGATAGAGGTATAAGGGAATGGAATGTATTACCAAGAGAACTTCTCAATCCAATTCCAAAAATGCAAAAAAAAAACAGAACTAAACTAAAGAGATTTTTAAATTTTTTGCATTAATTATAGTCATTTATAAATGTTTAAATATTTTTGTCACATTTTCCCTTGTAAATTTACGTTATTATTTTTAGCATCCCATTGTATGTGTGCTCAGTGCTGGTGTTAGGATAACAACTCTATGTAATTATTAATGTGTCTGGATGTATAAACTCAATGCAATTATTGATTGTTGTAATTTAAATATTTATAATATCTTTACTTTTCAATGGTGGATTTTGGAGGGTTTTCCTCCCGTCTACCGGACATACATCATCACTATATTTCTTACGTTACCACAGTATCTAGTCATCTAGTACACAGCCCAAATTGCAACGCCATGTTATTAAATAAATATGTATTTTTCCCCTATATTGAAGAAAGGACGTAGAGGGTGATATAATACATTTAGGTAGGAAAATGCCCCTTCCTTTTGCGATCCTTAGGTCTCTCTTGCGCCACCCTATTCGTGCTCCAAAATCCCCTCCATTCTAACGCTTATTTCTTAACCCCTGCCTTTCAATACCTCCGTCTGCCTCTCCTAATTCTTGCGTCTCTTCCTTGCATCATTTTCCACCGATAAAAGCCACTTCTTAACCGAAGTCGTCTCAGACACTTGCTCATCTTTGGCTTCGTCACTTCTCGTAGTTGAGTTTTCCCCAGCCTTAATTGACTCCCTTTTTAAGCGTTTTTTTCATTCACGATCTTCTGCGGAGCCCCTCTACAGCTTCGAGTTAATAACCCAAATTAGTCTCATAGAAAGAGCTTTTTCGTATTCTTGGAAAACTCGTTGAAAGGAAGACGGTTTCAGAAAGAGGCTGTGGGCTATTTCGTGACACTTGACATTCCCCAAACAAGTGTGTCTTTCGGAAAATTATGAGGATCTAAAACGACCCCAAATTCTGCTTAACCAACTATCGATAGTTAAGTCCGGAACTAACGTAGGGAAATGAAAAAATAACTGCCGTAAACCACTGTGAAAATATGATTTAAATTCCTCGTCTAAGAAGCTTAAGTGAGTGTAAAAATGTGTGAAAACATTACATAGTTACTTGCATAGCAGAAAATTATACTCCTAAAAGAAATTTATTTAAGAAGTGCTACATTAATATAATGATTTTAATGATGTAATCATTAAATGTAGTAATAAAATTTAATTTAATAATGAGTAAGCCCTGAAATAGCTCTTTAGCATGTCACAAATCCGCTTATAAGTTATCAAGCTGTAATTTAAGGCGATGTATTCATAACGTTATTATTTTTGTAAACCTTCCAGTTACCCACACGTGTGCGTAATGTGGTAAAATTCTTTATCCTTATGAGATAAAATTTTTAGGCAACATAGAAAGTATCAAAAAAGTTTCATTTTTAGACATTTCTTTGCAAAAATTCAAATTTGATGATTTAAGAGGACTACATACAAACATTAAGATGATAAGATTGAGGTGAGAGGATATCGCAGCAGAGAATAAAATTATTTAACAATAATATTAGCAGTTATGAAGAAAGGAAGTGAGATTTCGATTAAAACATTATCAAAAGGAGTCGACTTAATGCAGCAATCTATAGCATGCGCAAGTCGTAAGCTGCGGCGTTGGTTTCGCCATATAGAATTATTATGTATTTTTTGCCCTAATCAGTAATATTTTCTTTATAATAGACAAGGATATAATTTTTATGGTATTTGCTGCAGTTTGCAAAATGAATCGTATCCTTCAAACCGCATCAATTTTATAAAATTCTGCAATCCTGATTTCTAAATCAAACTACCTCTGCATTAAAATAAAACTACATATGAATCCTTGGTAAGAGTAAGAATTAAACTATAACCGAATCTCACTGGGAAACAGTGAATGACATAATTGCGCCCTATGAGTCATTTATCACAAGATTATTTCTATAGCAGGCAACAAAAAGAGGTTTTTCAACCAATAAAACTACAGCATCCCTCGCTTACAACTTGAGTTACTAGAGCCTCCAATATTTTCCACAGAAATATCCCAAATATCAGAGAGTATATTTTGTTCTAAATAGAAAATGTAAGAAGATTGCTAAGCTTAAAGATACATCCTCGATATGAACGCATTTTTCATCAAAGAATTTCCAAATTCTGTCTTTCTAGAAACATCTTAAGAGGACGATATTTTATTAGAATGTTTGGTTATCGAGTCGAACACTTTTTAATTGACACTGACTCAATAGATGTGACGAGACATCATTGAAAAAACCATAATGCAATTCAAGATTTCGAAGCCAACCTGTAAGTTCATTCTCATTCGCAAATATATCGAAGGACTTGAATGAACATTGATTGATTGGATGGTACTTAAGAAAGTGCACTCTCGTAGATGTGAAAAGCTTTGTGTTGTTCGTTCAATGCAGTGCTACCTCGAATCTGTTCGTGAAAAGGATGAGCAAAAACTGTGGTCTGGCGTCATGCACGAAGACATCGATACCCTGTCGATACAATGAGCGTGCTGCATCCGTGCTGCAATCTTATTCAGGAGAAATTAGGTGTTCATTTCATGAATGGCAGGTGCAGCGAAGATTCTCAAGATCCCAAGTCGCTCACAATGACTTTCATTTGGAACACGTTTCAGTCGTCGAAGTAATATAGACAATGAGGTGTATTCGCGAGTACATGCATAATTACGATAATAGTAACATGGAAATGCGAATAATATTTACCTTATTAAAAGTTCCTCAATGTATTTATTAATATATAATGGAAACGTATCACTATCATAATTTTTTATTTAGTGCTTTTCGTACTCAAAAATCTTAAAGTGGCAAGAATATTGATGACTGTTATTACGTCTTTTGAGTGAAAAGGAATGCGCTAAATTTTGGATCTCTAATTAAAGTGATGTTTGATGGTTCAAAGCATCAGAAAAAAATCATTTCACGGCCAAATCGTGGTATATAAATCGAAATGCTTCCAAGTTTGCCTTAATGATAGCAAGTCAATATCGTGCAGATACCTTTCAAAGCAGGCATAATATTTTCAGCGAAATTATGCACACCCAAATATATAACATAGTGAAAATGTGCCTTTAATCCACAAAATGAAATTCGATTTTACCAATGGCAATCGGTGAAATCCTACCTTAGAATATCAGATTACGTAATAACCATAGTATAAATATGCCTATGAATATTAAAACTATTTCCTGACGTCATGAGACGAGGAAACCCTTACTACGATTACATCTCGCCTAACCGAGATAATGTTTCCCTGAATTCATGACCGGTTCGGCTGGCGGGATATTCGCACGATGTCAATCCTCATCAGTTGCCATATCATATTCTATAAAATAATAACTTCCTTCTACAAGTTAACAAGAACAGATGGTAACACATGGTAATTTCTATAGTATGTTTTGCATTCAAACGATCGTTAACCAAGTACGCTAAATAGAGAAAAAGTCTCTAACCGAAATATCTGTTAAAGGGGTCATTTATGAGCCGAGGTGCGACAGTAGCCATTCAAGTAAACGCACAGATTCGACGAGCCCAGATAAGTCCGCCCAAACAGGTCGCCCGGGATGGATACCAGCACTTTCGGAAAAATAAAAGTCTTCTCAGAGTACACTCGCATAAAAGATAAAACTCCTTTCATGAGCGGGCAGTCAGCGTAACGTCGCGACGGTTCACGGCCGGTGCGTTATGCCCGGGCATAAAAGGAGCGAAAGAGGTCATGAAGCGGTTGGGCCGCGCGGTCCGACGTTTCGGATTTTTCTACGTGACGAAACTTGGTCCAGAAGAGGCCTTTGCAGCAATGACAGGAGTGGTAATTGGGAAACGCTTGGCGTGGAGAGGGGGGTTCTCTCTACATGTATATGAAAAGGACTGAGTTGGGAGACGAGCTCTTTTATTTCCGCTGGCGAGTTTTGGTATCTTTGTGGAGAGCCCAATGAAAAAAGTGAGCGGCGCGAGGTTTTTTCTTCCGAACGAGGAAAATGCCAAAGCCTCATTACCTGGGGTTGATTAACGTGGTTATTTCAATTCTTCCGGATTTGCGGGAGTGAGGCAGCGAGAGAAATTCTCAATACGCGAGACGCGAGGAATGTATTGCACGAATTTTTCCATCGCGCATGATTTTTTTGGTCATGCGGATGCTGAAACTAGGACTTCGTTCAGTGAAAAGAATGCTGTCCAATTAAGTATGCTCTCGCCTTAATTTTATTGAAGCAGGAGGACCAATTAGAACGTTCGAATTTCGATACAAAATTAATTTGTTGTAAATGCTTTTATACATATATGTTTCAATACATAAACTATACGTTTACTTTTAATGCCGATTAGGCAACTCTTGATGAGCCCTCTTTTGGTCAGGAGAACTTTGCTTCCGACGTTATATTTGTTAAAATACTTTGTGTAATTCATGATGCTACATTTGTTATATCTCTATTTTGTAATAAACCTTAGATACATATAAATTAATAACTAAAGAAAAGAACTTCATGATGAAATTTTACTTAGCACGAGGAAGCGTGCGCTTTAAACCCAAGGTTGAACAAGGAGTTAAAAATTGTGACAATTTTTGTCTCAATTCATGTCACAATTTTTCACTCCTTGTTCAACCTTGAAATTAATAACTCTTAAAAATTCATGTAAAAGCGGAACATCATAATACATTTTATCTACATAGAACCAATGTGAATCCCCCCGTATTGTTTCTATTTCGTTTTCCTTGTCTATAAATGCATTTTAAAAATTTCTCTGTTCATCATGCAGTATATTGAAACTGTGTTTATTCGATTAAAAGATGAAAGGAAAACCATTTATCTGAAACTCAACAGTGAGGAAAGAGGCTGTAATAATGAAGAGCTTCGTATCCCTATACTTTTGATACTGAATAAAAAATAAGATAAGGAAGATAAAGTATATCAGCTTCCACTTTGGTTTTACTTCCTTATCGCACTTTCAAGAGACCTCTTTCAATGACTAAACTTCAATCAAATTTGATTAACTGGATTGGATTATACTCAATTATGATAATTTGTGCATCCGTGAACCTAAAGCATGTTTTAAAATACAATCATGGTTTTTATCGAAAGAATCTTCAATTACGTTTATGCATTCTTTTTAATTTTTTGTAATACTGACTTCCACTAAAATAATCGATATAAAATCAAGCGTGCATTGGATACGGTATAAATTGGATGAACGATTAACAACGATGCCTGATACTCGAATTATGGTGGGTAAGACAATTACCACTGCATCAAGTGATGCGTAGTTTAAAGTTTCCGGACGCAGTGCTAATCCTAATCTTATATAATAATCACCGTTGTGTATATACTCATCTATTCGATGTCAGGAGCTCCTGTAAAATATACAGGGAAGAAATTTCGTACATAATTTTCATGCAATTCCCGACGTGACAGGAGTATGAATTTTTCGGTGTAATTAAAAGTATGTACAGTCCTGGCCAAAATTAACGCAGCACCAGCCGTAAGGATTGCTATGGAGGTGTTGCGTTAATTTTGGCCAGGAGTGTACAATGGAGATTTATATTTTGATATGCGTTTGTCCAAAGTATCCTTGGTTCGACTCTGAACGACTCGAATAGTCTCTCATAAGGAATGCACATTAAGTTCATTTTGATCGACTGCAGACATTTTTTCTTTGGCAGAATTCAATCAGAAACAATAGTCGTACGAAATTGAGATAAATTCCAAAAGACGGAAAATTGAATAAAGAATTTTTATTGGTCTGATAATATCGTGTTAGAGTCCAAATTGAGAGAATTCCGAAAAGAATGACGAAAAAGTTGCGTGATTTTATCGACAAAAACAATTCCCTAACAGCAAAGGTGATAGTTGAACATGCATTAAAATTAACATACTTCTAAGGAACAATCCAGACACATATCGATAATATTGGTAAATAAATATAATTTTAATTCCGTCATTTTTGACGGGGAAATTCACTTCTAATTTTAGAAGATGGGACCAAAGGAAGGGTATTGCATAAGTCTGTTAACTGAAAAGAGGTATCCCAATTGACGGAAGATGATATTGATATACATTTACAAACGCAGGAGCAAACAGAGGACTCCGTCGTAAAAATCTCTTTCAAAAAATACACATTTTCCACTCTCCTTGGAGTTCTAACCCAACACCGCTTTGGAAACGATATTAATGGAGAGTGAAAGGGTTGAAAGTAGAGGACGCGTGCCGCGCTTGTGAAGTCACCGGAAGCAGGCCCGCGCCATTATTAGAATAGAGTACGCCGATATGCAGGAAAAATACACATGCGGCGCGTCGGTCAATGTGAACATAGGTCGGCGTTCGAAACATAAAAAGCGCTCGGAAAAGGGAACCATCCCCGCCGACATTCCCTATACACACCCCACCACTCAGCCCCACCAAAAAAATCCGTCCCCCACCTGGCCTTGCATAAATCTGCCTATACAATGATAGCGTCGATGGCTCAACTCAAAAACCCTTTACCCCAGCAACCACCCCTTCAGACCCTACCTACCGGGGAGGACGCAGCGCCACCCCATGGGATGCGCAGGATAAGGGCGTGGGCACCCGGTCCGTCCTTTCTGATGGCAACCAGACCAGCCTCCTCGCACTTTTTGTGACAATCCGCCCTCGCTCATTATGCAGAGGGCCATGGAGACGGGTGGGGCCTTCCGGGCCAACAGACCACCCTTTTTTTACAGGCCGCCGAAAGCCCTTAACCTGGAGCGGATGCCTTAGAGAGGGAAAGGACTTAATTCATACATATACATACATACGCCGCGGTCGCAGCCGCCCCAAACACACCTTGGCTTCGACGCTCCCTGGAGTCTTCACCTTTCGCGGCAGAAGCCAACCTCTGCATCCCTTTCCCTTTCTATCAACGGAGGATCAATGTTTGTGTGGGACGTACGGAGAGATTGCGAGTATAAAAAATTGGGTGGTGCCGGTGCCTCGTGCTGCTCCCGATGGTTTTTTTGTCTTATCATTCCGGCTCGTTAATTGTATTTGTTCAGATGGCATTGAAGGCAGCGTTTTCAAGGTCGATCACCCTTCAGGAAGGAATTGTTTTGACAGTCTGCCTTGTGTAAAGATCGTCTGATAGATATATCATCTATGAAAAGATCATGAGAACTGATTAACAGATACTGATTATCTAATTTACATTCATACGATATTCTTTTCACGCGAAACTACCACTTCGATTTATATATGAAGTTTAATTTGTAACCTTAGGGTAGTTTTCGAAACGGGTAGGGCTGATCACTAACGTCTAAGTTGGATCTGTAGCAATTACGAGTATAACTAAGCGACATTGAAATCATTTAATGTGGCTTGAAGAGGTCTCGATAAATAATGAGTTAAAGATTAAATGATTTTAACACCGGAAGGACGGCGGGGGTTATTTGACCACTTTTTAGAGTTTTGCTTCAAAATTTTTTAAGTTAAATATTTTTCAATTTTTTTAAACTCTTTGACTTTGTGTTATACCATCCCAAATTCAATATGAACGAATTAAAAATTTACAAACAATAATGTGGTAATATTTACATCATGTTATGCCGTGAAGGACTGCTGGTGGTCACTTGACCACTATCTCTTCTCAAGTCAAATATTTACCTCTATCTCCAATTTTTTAAATATTTTCCTGCAGGTGAATAATTTTGCATATTTGAATAATTTATTGAATTAATAAGCATTTAAGTGATTATTCAAAGGAACTTGAGTAAATTATTATTATAATTATGTGATTATTATTCAAAGCCCTATACAGTAAAAATATTGAATGATATGCCTATAATAGACTATTAAACACCTCCAAAATGCAAAGAAGCAATAAAATGGATATTGAGAAGTGAGGTGGTCAAATTACTACTTCCCATCCTTCGAGGTAGAGCGAAACTCCCCTCTTTCCAGAGTTAATTAAAGTCTTTATTCCGCCTATTTCTGCGAAAAACAGCTATGATAGTAGTACATTATTTTATTCAAATAAGGAAATCTTATGTTAATGGAGCAATGAAGGATAAGAGCGTTAGTTAAGAATTTTATTAAACTATAATCCTTCTTATTATAAGCAGCAGAGTGGCGCAGTGGAAGCGTGCTGGGCCCATAACCCAGAGGTCCGTGGATCGAAACCACGCTCTGCTAAATATTTTTCTTTCTTGAACTCACTATTCCTCTCCATACTTCATCACGAATCTTCGCACGATATCGCACCTTATTTTTCCTATATTTATCGCCTACTATCGAGTAGTGGCTATTGTTATGTATTTCATGGTGAAATATCATAAAAGTACTATTTTAAGGATCGTAACCGTTTTCTCCTGAGGCTTTATTCTACGTTCTACAGAATAAATCAGTATGTAGTACGCCTGTCTCAGGTTTCGTTATCACAGTAACTTCATCACCTCCATTTATACGTTAATGCAAAAATTGATGCATCTTTATTTTCTCCCCTGATTTCCGCCAAACTCCCATGATACGCTTGAGCAAAACGTATCAAGAGAAATATTTTATTCATGAATTGCTTCAAAACATTTTATGTCTGAAGTTTCTTTAATATGTTGTTGTTTTTATTTGTAAGCGCTTTTAACTACTGGGAAAACGCGCCCAAAATTTTAATACTTTAAGTTCCATATTCGTATTTTGGACTTAGGGAGAGTTTCTTTAGAATAATTTCAAGCAATGTTATTGAAATACGCACGCTAATTTGGAGTTCAAAAAGATAGTTGTCTAACTATCAGCAGCGCTCTTCATTATCATAAAAATAAAAGATTATTAATTAAATTAAATTAGTGGTTACCATCTATGATATATCTAGTGGTCCTATGTAATACCCATCTACTACGTATCCATCAAACCTTTTTCTAGTCATTGAACACTCTCAGTAATTTTACATAAAACGATTAATCCTATTAGGAATAAATTATAAGAAAATATATAAACAAATATCTACCGTAAGAGTAAGCACAAAATTATGTTTGAAACAAAGTGCACTAGAAGTTGCATATCCAAAAAAAATGCTTCCTCCACGCCTTAACAATTACTGTAAACCATTTCTGAGTCCAGAGACATCCCTCTTCGGCCAGGAAGTAAAATAAAGAAACATACGCTACGTTTCCAAGACATATATAACCAGTCGTGTGCATCGACTTGATCCTACGTCATTCATTCACTCTCATTTAATTGATTCTAAACATAATCATACCCATTACATCGACTTCTTTAAAGGACGCACTATTTTATTAGAATTTACATCAGAAATGTGGATAAATATATATTGAACGATCTAAGTGAACAGTTAAGTCAACCTCATTACAAATATTAGGCTTGAATTTTATATTCTGATATTTTAAATATATTGTAAAGCCTCAGCCTGCGTGTTGATAGCCGTGACGTGGTCACCGTGACGTAGTGACCGGGTGACGGTATGTCTCCGCGAGTTAATATTTTCGGACAAAAGAAAGACCAAATTAATCGGGAGGAGCTCTGTGCGAGAGGGCTGTGTGCGGTTGAGAAAGGAGGACCGGGAGTCGGAGTTGAAGAGAGGACTCGGAAGGATGAGTGAAGGGCAGTCTATAAGAATATAGGACTAGTTGGACTATCCTCGTTTCTGCAGTTCAATTGTGGTTTTTTCTCGAATTGCTTTGATTTTGAAGTTTATACTGGCTTTTGTTAAACATTTACATCGATTTTTGCTAATTCTCCCAAATATTGCCATATTTTTTATTCGCTGTTTTTTATGACTTAAGTTACTGAACGAGCTTGATAAAATTGGCTCTCTTTGTGATTCTTTGACGTTATATGTCAACGCTCCGTACTAATCAAGTATCCCGGGTGGGTGAGCGTTACAATATACACAAAAATCATACATTCTACTATAATTTTAAAATGAACATAACATCACTTTTATTAGGCTGCTTGTAACATGGAATAGTTATGCCACCAAATAAGAATCAGCCAACTAGTCGGATATAAATGGTAAAAGAACTATCCATATTTCTAACTATTTTCCCCCGAAGATACCAGCTGAACAGCCACCGTACCAGCAAGCAACCCCACTATTCACCAAAAGAAATTTCCTTGCCGTATCGGAAAAGACCACCTAGTCCCTCCTACCCAATTCCCTCCCATTATTGGGACTGCAATAAAATTATCAAATGTCCTTTAATACCATAACATACGCCGGGTATTATTCATTTAATATTCGGGTAATCCTTAAAACCAATATCGACTCCGCACTTGATCCTCCTACCGAACGAACATTGGACGTTAGGTAATCGCTTAGGCACTTTAATATCCCATCCTACTCCTTTCCTACCCCAAATTCCATCCTCCCGAGAAGATGAATTTCGGTTACCTCCCACCCCACCCCCAGACCCTTTTCCTAATTCCCTTTCGACATTATACGCAATTTTACCCACCGGAGATCCTCCGATGTGGGCGAGGACCACTGGCGATAGGGCTGCGGAGGGATTCGGGATGAAACGAGAAAAGGGATGTTGCGAGGAGAAGAAAAGGGGTTGAGGATGAGAAATAAGGGTTCGTGTCCGTACGTATGTGGGAGGGAACCCTAAGTTGGAATGGGAGGCGGGGATGTTAGTCGAATCCACGTAATCCCGCTCTGACCTGGTCTCAGAGTCCAGGGAGGGTACCATTCTCCGAAACCTTTCCCCGGCCTCGATTTCTCCGACATTATGACGCACAATTCCCTTCAACAAACTATCCCGGCCTTCTTCCCATTACCGCATACACCTATTCCCTTCTTAACCCCTACCCCCCGAAAGCCCCGTCATCTTCCGCGCCCCTTGGTGCCCCTTCCCCGAGATTTTTCCATCTCGAATCCGCCCTCCAGAGTCCCTTGGAAACTTTCTGGTAGGTTTGGACCAAACCGAACAATTCGACCCAACTAAAACGGACTTGCCAAGTTTCGGGAACACTTTCTGAGGGATTTATGCGTTTAAGACTTTTTCGACCGCCCCCGACTGTTCGTTGATTTTTCTTATTCCCCCTCTCTCCGTCCTTTTCCTTATCTTTTTGATCTTTTTGAGATATATTGCTACAATCTGTTTCTTTGATCGTAACGATTTCCACTTTTATTCATTTTCCCCATCAAACTTCACTCCTATTGTCAAGTTTATCCGACAGGAATTCATAGAATCCTTTCCCATAAATGAAATAATCTTCGTATTTTCCACTAGAGTAACGATAACCGGTCCTCAATAATAATTCTTTATTTGGTTTCATTTAGTTTCATTAATATAATTCTATCTTCAGTCATAGGTAATAATACCTTCCAGTGAAAGTGATCGAAGGCTATTCCAGCTGGAGACTGTCGCAATGTATAAGGGCATTACAAGATACCCTCAACGGAGTGATTCATTATATTATCGAAGATTTTCGGGTGCTTTACCTCTCAATGGTAATGGCAACACTTTTAATGAGATATTTAAGTGATGTAATATTGGTTAAAGAAAAAATCTTCGTAATTTATCATCAAGGATAATCAAACGTAAGTTGTCTGTTTTCGACTGGTTCAAAAAATTCTCAAATCCTACTCTTCTTCATTGTCTAAAGCAAGTCTGTGATATCGATATTCTTCTATCTATATTACATAATTCTTAACGTCTACATTGTTAACACGAAATAAATATGTAACTAAAATGATGCCTACACAATACGAATATTTTAGCCGTTAGATATTTTGGGAGCAGAAATACGATTGTAACAAACTATTACGTAACCTACCGCTAAATAGGATCAATCAAAACTACCAAATGTGATAACAAAATACTGTGAAAGTTGGGAGTTACGAAAAATATTTTAGCCAAGAAAAGAAGATCGTCTACCTTTGGCAGAGGTTGGATCATACTTCTTCATCCCTCGGTGGTAGGGCCTTCTGCGAAGAGTTATCAGCGGCCCAACGACCAATTGACCCATCGGTGGATGATCCTCTTGCGTCTGAAACCTCGTCCATGTCGATTCTGTGGCATTGTCTTCTAGTAATACTTCATTTAACTAGTAATACCTCTTCACAGTTGTTTCGAAAGTCATTCTTCTTAACCTTCCATTAGTATCCATAATACATTTACCCTGAAAAAGAAAATACTTTAGTAATATCTGAAAATAAGAAGCTGTGTCCAAACTTTAAAAAATGTCGCTATGTATCAGTTCGTACATTTTTATTCTAATCTGAATTAATTTTAAATTAAGCCATACTTTCTAACAATTAACTTATATACATTACTTATGCCCTTAGTTTTATCTGTATCAGTGAAGAATTATAATGACTAGTGGAAGGGCCCGTTGAAATTCAACGGGGACAATAAGCAAACATAAATGAAGTTATCCTCTCCAAAGGTCTTAGCAGCTAATGGTGGATGGGTAGAGGACCCTCCCAGTCTTTAGGTAGATGACTTTATGGTTTGTATATTGGTATGCATTAAAGCTTTTATCTAGGAAAATGGATTGAGAACGGAATTCATGATGTTTGGATAGTAAATAAGTATAAATAATCTTTTAGGCATTTCATTTATATGCATTTAATATTATTAATTATACGGTTTAAATGGCTCTTATACGATTTCAGTCAGTCAAGAAACTTTACAGGCCCAAATTGGTCCCAAGCAAACCTTTACTGATAGATTCCAACACTACATGTCTCTCATTTTTCCCATTTTACCAATACCGTGCATTACTTATGAGACGATGTTTAAATCCACTGGAGTCTAAATCTCCTGTGCACGAACCCAGGGTTATTTTGGAAAATCTCTAACGCTTATATGTGCCTTGGAAACAGGTAGTAGTGCTATGCTTTTTAGTCTAAATTCATTACAGGATAAATGCTTTGGGTTAAGTGAGCTTTGAAGTAAAATATCACTAAATTATACTGGGCGTGATGTTAATGATTCATAATGTTCGCAATTCTATAATTTCTAAAGAATGTCTTTAAAGCTATTGGTTTACATTAATATTCTGACAACAATATATTAGGTTTGTGTAGTGTTCAGTTTAATTTCAAGTGATAAGGCGTCGGACAGGGTTAATAACATAATCATATGCATGTTATTAACTCTGTCATATACGTCTATGTTGGTGTAGAAACTGAGTTCTACTTATACTTTATTATTAATGAATTCAAAAATTAAATAAGTAATTTTAATTAACTTAATAAATTAATTTTACTTCCGATATATAACTAATTATAACACTTATAAAATATCTTAAGCATAAAAAATACTTCACTGCACCGAACGTATGAGTTATGATTTACAAAGAGAAAAAGGCAATATCACGAGAAATATCTGTGCAAAGGAAACAGACGAATTTATTTAGAATATTTAGAGGATTTTCAACCAAAAATACCACTAAATAAACTTATTTTCAGGGATAAACCAACTGAGGCGAGATGCTAGCTCTAGAAATATCCGCCCTATAGTTTGTTTACATCCATGATGCATTGCAGTTAAAGTTGCTTTTAAGAGTTAAATATCAATGAAGGCTTAAATATCAACTATAATACGTTTTGTTAGAGTTTAAGTGAAGATTTCAATCAAGGTCGACACTAAATTTATGTCGTAATACCGGACCAAAGTTTGGAAAATCAGTTTTAACTTGTACATAATTCCATGCTATGTAATTGACAGTGACAATTTGTTTTCATTGTTATCGCACTGATATACTTTTAATTATTTTAATTCTACAAATAATTAAACATATTTACGCCTCACTTTTTCTGTTAGGTGTGAAATATTCAATATTCTGCTTCTTCATCACTTTTATTTCAACACCTCAAAGAGAACAAATACCATAATTAAAGACGTTCACTTACTTGGTAAAATCAGTTTACGTGCCCACCCTTTCTTTTTGAAATTCACCCTTAGATGGCAGTACCTGTATTTTTCAAGTGTACTTTTTCGAAGGACTGGAAAATATCTTCTATTCTACCAAAATACTGGTAATTTCTAATCGAAATCCTTATTCCACGACTAAAATAAGAAACTTCATTTAATTTCCCTTCTTTTGATGGTATTCTCGACTTTCAACAACGATTCTTTCTAATTTAATTTTGCAAAAGAAATAAGCCCTGCAACCGATAAAACTGAAGTTTACGTGTATTCCTTATGGAACCGTATTACGGACTCCTGGGATCGAACCCGGGCTTTCTTAGTAAAAGGAATAGTTTTCCTAGAACTCTCAGAAACACAATGCAGTTTATTTCGAATCTCTGTCAAACCATTTCTGAAATAAAGGGGTACGGACGGACTCTTCGGAAATTATATACAAGGATGTAAGCGATGTCTAACAGAAGGTTTGATAGAATGTAACTTTTGCAGGTTTTTTGCGTAAAAACATAAACAAGGAAGGGAAGTTGATGGTGAAAGAGACTAGAGCTCCTCAGAAATGTTACAACCACTTTTCTCACGGATAATTTTTCAATGAACGCTCCCTTTTTATTTACAGCCTTAATAATTGATCAACTATATTTATAAGTTCACATTTGACCGGAAGAATCGCATGCAAATAAGGAAGTACTAGTATTACTGCTTGGATTCATCTCTTAGCTAAACCGTTATCTTAAATATAATTCTTATAAGAATTTTATATTTATTACTATCAGCCTATTTTTTGATCATTTTACAATGTTTAACATTGACTTGAACGACAATTACGAAAGCTTTTGAATATCGATAATTATATCCATTCATGTCGAAAGACAATGTACTTAGCTGTATTAGTCATAACAAAAATCATGCTTAAATTGCGCCAAATGGGTTTAAAGAATTAAATTCAGAAATTCCATGTTTAGAACGTATACATTATAAGCTCAAACTCAAAGTCAATACTAACGTCAAAGTTTAAATCGTAAAATCAAAGCTCGGCTCTATAAAGCAGATGAGAGAAACCACAAAGATCAACTAAATTTACTCACACTTCTGCATCTAAATCCACTGTTTCGACCTCAACTTTGCGTTAATTCTTCATAATAAGATATAAGTAAAATATAACCTTTACTCTTTTGGCTTCTGATGACGACGCTAAGCGTGGAAACCTACATTGCGGGAATGAATTCCAAGTGACGCAGAGTAAAAGTTATGTTTAATACCTCTCTTATCATTTTTTCATATTTTTTCCTTTAAATTATGAGATAAATTGCCTGATAAAGAATGAGCGGCAAGATAATCATATAAAAAAACTTTATATGATCTAAACTCTTAATTTTCTCCACTCTGTTTAACAGATTCGTAAATTTTTATCATTCACAGCATGTCCTGAGGGCTAGTTTATGTCAATACACACACCTACCTCCCTTAATTAATCGCAAATTATTCTAAGTTATAAGAGTTCCAAAAAGTAATAACCCTCTAACATTACGGAGTACACAATTAAAAGAATCGTAAAGAAGTTGCATCTGTTTCCCCCAGACCTCGCTGGAAACATTAAAATCGCCCCTAGGGACTATTAAGCGCAGCACTGTGAACAGAGGAACGAATAAAGAGGAGAAACTAAAGGCAGGAGGAACGTGGGAAGAGGATAAGGAGGATTTAGGAGAAGTGGAAGGAAGAAAATGGAGGAAATAGGATTGGAGGTGAGCGTGAATGGAATGGGGAAGTCCACTGCCAGAAAAAGCATCGCTGGGGAAAGGAAATGCATGCAAATGTATTCCATCGGACGGCAGAAACTCTGAGAGCATTTTCTTCTCTTCCCCTCCGCACCCTGGCCTATCATCTAAGGCCCCTCCGAACAGCATCGCTGGACCGAACTCCCAGATTTCTTACTCTCCCTGACCGAGAACCGTTTCTATTTCCATATGTGCGTACGAACCATAAACACTTCCAAAAGAAAAAGATTCTTTAGGCTCCGATGGCTGATAAAACTTCCCAATCATCAACCAACAAAATTGTGAGACTTACCCGAACACACTTAGATATTAAGCTGAGATAAAACATTGAATTTATCGTCTAGGAATGTGGAATTCCATAATGGGTGAACAAAAAAAAACAAAAAATGTGATACTTCTTTCCCTAGGGTCACATGGTTGAAGTTAAATGATTTCCTTCTTCTTAATCATTATACCGATACATTTTTTAAATATCAATTACAATATTAAATATTAGTTACGTAATATGTCACTATTAAATTTTCTTCCTAAAACTCGAGGGAAAGAAGGAGCAGTATTTATTGATTGGGATTATCATTGATTATTTAGTAAGAGTCAAAATATTTGAGAAGGAATAAGGATTGATCCGAAGTCATAAATTACTACGATCTTTTTCTCGCACTCAATACATTCTGGTCTCGCTCTAATGAGAAATTCTTGCACTACTCAATTCATACTATAACACACTTCGACATTTATTATGATTTGAATATTGGTGATAAAACATAAGAGTATCCTGTAAACAGATCCAAAAAACACAGACAATTATTTCGTGTCTAATAAACCAGGCTCCACGACCAAAAGAGAACAGGAGAAATCGTTACTGTAAGTAAAAGCATTAACAAACATTTTAGTTCTAAATAAGAATAAGTGTGAATAAATTTCTACATGTTTCCATAAGCATCCACATATTTGGGTCTTCATTTTGGATATTTTAGGATAGAGCCTAGCCTTGGCTTTGTTATTGAAATAAGGGGCAACCAAAGAAATAATAAAAGTGATAATAGAATAATTATAGAAATAATAATAACACTAAAAACAATGTCGTGAGAAGATTAACAGACATATTATTTAATCCTCATTATTACATTTACATTTTGAGGAGATCGATTAATTGAAGATCGCTTTCGTAATATGTAAAGACAAATGTACGGAAGAAAAACTGCCCAATAGGTTTGATACATCGCTTCAGGTCATAGCTTATAATATCTTCAATATCTATCCATAGTATAGACACTTCAAAGTGATCTCCAAACATACTGCATCATTTCAATCGGAAATATTATCTCAAGTAGCATATTTCGAGTATAAGACACAATAATTTCAAGAAAATTACAAAATTCAAAGTTTAACTTTATGTGAATATCAAACCTTTCAATGTAACACCTGAATTCGATAACTGCATTGTTTTGCGTGTGACTACTTGTAAAAGTTTAGCCGTCAGGCAGTTGCAAATATCCAAAGGCTGTCATAACTTGTGAGCGACAAAATTAGAGAAGCATAAGCAAAAACTACGCTTGATAAATATTCAAGTTTAGAATTCTGTGACCATCCTATCTCCTGCAGCACAGAAAATTCTCTCCTAAAGGAACTTCTCGCATAATGGCATTCTATATAGACCATTATATTCCACGGTCCCTCAGCGAAGCACAAGGACACACTAAATTTCATGTACTCAAGGAAGCAATAAAAGAATAATTACAATGCACGACTCCTATGAGCGTGTTAAAATTTAGGAATTGATTACAATGCGAGCCAAAAAACGCAGCGATTGTTAGAGCACGGCTTTGTTTCATCGCCCACCCTCGCGAAAAATTACGCGACCCCCCGCAGCCTTCCTCACGGGAGTTGTATTTTCCAGAAATAAAAGACAATACGTGCAGCAAGGCTGAGGAAGTCCGACATCTCCACTGCACCGTAGGAAGGCATTCCCCCGCCCCTGCGCGACGGTCCATGCACCGCGGGGAATGCATTTTTCCAGCGGATTTAATTATCGAGGAAAATAGGAACGGCCGAGCATTTGAATGCGGCGATTCTTCGGAACCATCCAGGTATCTTGTTTTAATTCCCACTTTCTCGCTCCTATCTTATTTTCAGAGAGCGAATTTCGGTGGGGGTATAGGAAAACGAGGGCTGCGAGGAAGCATGTGGGAGAAAGAGGTTCCAGATATTTTTTCAGTTCGACGCAGTCATTAATTTGTTGCCAGCGCCACTCCTTCCGCATTTGTTTGGCGACTGGCTTTCTGCCTTAGAGGTCTCGCCTTCGCGTTTCGCATTCAAATACCCCGGATTATAATCCCCCGCATGGCCTCCCCCTCCCCGACGCGTCGCAGCTACGTCGGGACAGTGTCCGCTCCGGAGAAAGGAGGAACGCGAAAAAGAGAGGCATGGGAAGCGAAGATGAGGGGGTTGGGAAGATAATAATCGAGGGGCGAAATCCGAAGGATGATAATAATGCTGTATCCCCAACGCCTCCGCGATTCCTTTGTTTAAACTCCCTTTTCTCTCCCATTTCCCCCAACCGCCCCTTCCCTTCCGTCCCTGTGCAATAACGTATGGAAGTGGCCTAATGAGTGGCATGCGAATTTTTGTATTTATAGAGGAAATCTGCAGGGAGGGGGAAAAAAGACGCGGAAGGGGGGAGGACCCACACACACGTTCGTTCCCTCCTTTTGTTTATTTTCCTGCTGCTACTTATAATTTTTCTCTCGGTCCCCTTTCTGGTCCCCAATGAGAGCGCGTAGCAGGTCTTGGGCGCATTGTCCCTCTGCGGGCATTGTCGACCGCCATTCCACGGCGCGAACTCTCGGAAGCGGAGGTCGGATGCTCCGCCGCCCAGAGGGCCGTGTCGGGGGGTAAAATGGGGTACTTTCCCCGGCGGACTAGCGCGCTTCCCTCTGGTGGCCGTAGCTGGGAGAGAATGAGGGAAACGAGTGAATGGGACTGGAGCGCAGCCCACCTCCGTCGTAAAAACAACGCCGTTGCCTCCACCAAAGGCTCCTGACTCTTCGAAGGGAACGCAGAAAAAACGTACAGTATCGTTTTGCCAAAATGCTTATATCTCCTCGCTAGTCGTTGTCTCGCCCGCGCTTTCTTTCGACGTCCCTCGCGCCTATTTTCTTCTCCGCCCTTTATCTCGGACCAATCCTCCCTGATTAGCTGCTCGGAGAGAGATTAGTCCCCGACACATTCAGGTGTATGCGTGCGTCGTGCCTCATTTTTTTCAGAGCAGGTGAAACAGGGGCCTTTGTCCTTCCCTTGCGCCTTTGTTCCCAGGGAGGATAATATGTAAAGGGAGTCCGTGGTCAGGGCGTGAATATAACAAGCGAATTGGAAACAATGAGAGCGAGAGAAAGAGCAGGGCGAAGTTAAAAGGTGAGGCTCATTTGCGCTCGCACATCTTCTCGGTAGACCTCTATTTAAATCAGCTGCGATATGAAAAGGCACTCTCTACAAGTAAAATTACGCGTAACTGTGCGTATTCAAGATTGTGTTATTTCTTGCACACGGAAGAGCGATGCAAAAATACAAATTCTTCGGCTAATAAATCCTTCTAATAATTAAAAGAGTAAAAGTAGATCTGGTATAGTCGATAAAAGAAGCCATTACTTTTTTCCATCAATTTTTAGTTAGTAAAACATATTTGTAAGCTCACATCACTCATCACATAATATATCTTTCGTAAGGTTTAATAATATTACCGGACAAAGAATTTTAAAGTTTGTAAAAATCTATTAATACCATCTTAATAGGGCTTAAATATGCATGCTCATGTGATGTGTTTAAAAAAACCTAAGTTGATCCATTCGACGAAAATTATTTCTAATGAGTCCAAATATTTTTAAATAAGATCAAACTTATATCCGGCCCGAGAGATATTTATTTTGCTTGCAATTCCCTTTCCTGATGTACTCTAATCAAATGTAGTGATTTTCAAATATACACACCAGACATAATTTATATAGTTGGTTTCGACGTATCTTTAAACATGCTCATCTCATGGAATTGTAACATATTACACTCATAGAACTCACTACTTTAATAGAATCTATACCGCTGCAGGTATAGGAGCACAAAATGATAGGGTTTGATTTATTGGAGATATATATTGGAAGTGTGCACTGTTGATATAACTCGATCGTTGCGGTTGTAGCTATTGTAACTGCCAAAGAATGACGTTAATAACATAAACAGGTTGTAGAAACCGCAGTACTTCGAAATTGATTAACATGAAATCCATTGTAAAATTCCACGAAGTAATGTAGTGAATCACAGGAATCCCATCACCAGCACCATTCTTTTGAAATATTTAACTTTAGAAGTAGGTATAGATCGCTGCATCAGCAATGAAATTTTAATAGCCATCGAATCTCTATTTTACTCCTGCGATGGAAACGTCCGTGCCGATACCAAACCCCAATAACGACAAGTGAAGGGACTTTCCCTTTCACGAGAAAACCATTGGCACGCACACCCATCCCGGGTGCGAACGGATTCAATGGTCGCGTGACTTGAGGCTAGTCCCATACCTAAAAGGTCAGCGGCCGAAAAATCCCATCAAAGCCAGACCCGATAAGCAGTATGACCCCTTTGTATCTTTTATTGACCAGTGCCTGGCACGAACCAGTTCTTATTCTGACGGAAATTTTTACGACGATAGAGTCGGAGAAAGGGTGAAAGAGTTATCCACACGTGCGGAAAGTCATTCGTTATGGGAAAATACACAAAAGAGGACAAGGAGCTCGAGAGGAACATGAAAGGTATGGAACCGGATATTGAACCAAAGGATAAGAGATGTAAGATGGGGAAGGACCGAAGGGTTTGCCGAGGAATTAACAGGGAATAGAGCATGGAGAGATATACGCTTAACGCCAATTGTGTTGTGAGCAAACCGAAAGGATTTCTGAGAAGGCGTTGGTAAACCACGTATTAGCGGGTTACTTAGTATAGTAATCTATATGCACTCAAATTTACATACGTTGTTACGCACCCGGGTACCCACCTTCTATTGTTTCTTACTTTTAATATCGATAGATCCTATTAAATATTCATGGATTTGGATTCGCTTATCTAACATATTAATAATAATAATATTAACCACGAATTTAATAGGCGAAGTCAATGAAGTCGTAATTATGACATGAAGTTAACATATAAACATCAAATACGAGTTTTACGGACATTTTAATGACAAGTGACCGGCTTTTGTACGTAGAAAAGCTTAAAAAGGGATTCTCCGGGTGGGATACAGATAACAAGCGGTCACCTTCGTATTGCATGGGTTATAGATGCTAGGAAATTTTTTACCATTAAAAATGTTGAAATTTAAATGTCTCATGTTCAGCACTACCGACGATTAGCTATCTTCTTAAATTATATATCTCAAACTTTTCAAATGTTAGCAGAGCATATAAATACAATCGCACATTATATTTTTAAAGAGGTTAGTATTTAAACAGAAAAGATTACAGGAAATAAAGAGAAACATCTTTATGGATCAATATGAAAAACATGTATAAAAGTCAATCTATAAACTAAAAGGGTTAATTATTTATTTTAAACATTAACATGACATCCAATTCATCAAACTGCATTGGTTGAATTGCTCTTATTCAATTCTTTACACTGATTTTCGGATCTTTCTTTATAAATATTTTTTACTTACTATTTCTTCTTCTCTATCTTACATTGACACAATGTCTTTTTTAAAATCCAAAACAATTACGAATGAATTCTGTTATTCTCAGCATTTTATATCTATATATTACATACGAGTATATGACGTTATTTTCCTTAAAATTGAACTTTACAATGCTTTAGTAAATATATCGTGCGACTTGAAAGAATTTGAAATTAATACCGTGCGATCAATCTTTGCTTTCAATAAACTTCGGCAGTCCTGTTTCCGGATAAAAACGAAACTAAGGATCCTGTTTTCTTCCAAAGAAATAAAGTTGCACAACTGGCATTGAACTACGTTAACATCAATGTGTTTCGGCGTTACTTCTTGGAAAGCCATCACAGAAAAGAATAAGAAAACTTTGTATACTTATTGTTAGAAGTTTTAAGTTAGAAGCTAGAAAGTTTAGCGAAACCGGTCGCAAATTATTTTGTGGAAGAATACAAATTTTTCTTATTCTCTTCTAGAACTACATTCATTTCACTGTTATACTTGACGTTAAGCCTTTAATATCACCACGAAAAATAATCATTCACCTGAGCTCAGAACCGCAATGCTTACGAATCGCCAAGGATGAGCCACATTGCGCTCGACTAATTTTTGGGAAAAGAATTCAATTTCCTCCACTTCTTGGAGCGACAATCAAGCCGCCATCCGTGGCAAGGAGGAATCCTTATGACGCGACCGATTCAGAAAAAAATACGCCACATCTCTCCCCTCCACTTCTTCCCAAGCAGAGTCCCTCTTTTTCTGAGCATTTGTCGCGAGCTTGGCGGTTATCAAGGGGGATATTCAAGATGGGTCCACGGGGCGCCCAAACGACACCCTCGAATCCAATAGCGAGCGAAGGGAAAGAAAAATGATGAGTGCTTTCTCTCTTAAGTCCCATCCTCTCCGGGCCCGTCGAGATCCCGCCCAAAATTTCCTAATAAGCAACCTTGACTCCTTATATTAAAAAAGATTTGCATACAGCGCCCGAGAGGTTATCCCAGGCGTGCGACGAAGACGTCAACTGTACTGAGGATGGGAGAAAGGGAAAAAAACAATGAGGATAATAAATGCCAACCATCACTACCACTGGAGGGAAAATAAGTGGCCGCATTTTATTATGGAAAAAATAAATGTTCCTTATTTCCTCTGCCACGGTTCCTTAACTTTCAGCGCTACTCTTTCGCTGTCTCCTACGCATCCTCCGCCCACACTCTCCCCAATCCAATTCTATATCTTCCTCGCAAGATGCCGCTTAGAAAAATTCTTCCACCCAAGAGGAAGTTCATAATGCCGCCGCTGCGACAAAATCATACGCGTCTTTCTTCCACCGAGGAAAATGATTGTGGGCGCTTATTTTCGTCGCATGGTTTCCAAGCGATAAATGGAGGAAAATGATCCCTTCCACATTCATCAAGTTACTATTCCTATAACCATGATGTCTGACTATTTCTGTAAGTGTATTTGTGTGTGTGTGGTAATATCAAAGTGGCAGTAATACAACACAACAGTACTTCCCAATATTTTCCCTTCTGCAGTCCACTTATGTTCACTTATAACTCAAGCTTCGCGCACTTAGAACTCCCCCTAAATTACTTCCACACGAATTTCTTCTTCAAAAATAGAAAGCAGTTGGTACGGAATAAAGAATTCCAAGGTCACATTGCGAAATATCATTAAAAGAAAATATATGCCACAAATCATAGCGCATACATATTGCGAAATACGAATAACTTGATATCATCGTATGTGGCGGCTAACGCTACGATCTTATGGCATACCTCTGTGCTGGAAATCCTTGCTATAAAATATCACTTCAACATGAAATTAATGTTTTATACTAGAACGATAAGGAATCACCCATCCACACACGTGTGTTCTAATATTCCCTAAAATGTCCAAACTTACTGTCCTTTTTTTTTGACAACACATCCAGTCTATATTATCATCTAACATTTTTTGCATTTGTTTTCCCCTTCTGTATCTTCCATAGGAACCTACCTCCGGTTATTGTCATTGACAATTCTTTTCCTCTCAACATTTGACCCTGCTATTTCTTCTACCACTACGTATTAGGATAGACCGTTGCAATATTAGATTGACACCCTCGTAAACTAGGATTAATAATAATAATAATTTTTAAAACTCTTTATTTGGCGAGGTTAGGCCCATTAGGGCCTCTCTTACACCTAACCATTAAGGATTACTACTATTACTTACAGAAAAGGAGGAAAAACAATACAAATACATATATATAAAAAGAAAATACAAAGAAGAGGTAAACAAATAAAAGAATTGTGGTGTGGGGAAAAAACTCCTTGGCTGAAGGCTTTCGGAGAAAAACCCACTGTGCGGGAAAACGCTCATACAAGAAGGGGAGCGAAAATAACCCGCGAAAACACAGATGGAAATAAATACAAGCAGGTATATCACTATTTGCATAATTGATGACCAATATTTTTGGGTAAATTTCTTGATGGTTGACCACGGAAGTCATTTACCTGAAAAGACAGAAGAAGAAGAGTAGACGGAAAATAAAGAGCTTTCGGAAATGCGATTTAAGTAATGGAGGCCTGAAAGATTGAGATTAATGAGCAACTATAATGTAATTAATAATCCACAATTAAATATTATATAATAGTAATACTGGTAAGGATAATTAAAGTTATATTGATAGATAAAGCATGATTTACCTGCTGTGCAAATATTAATAAATCTAAAAATAGTATTAATACTAAAAGAAAAGGAAAAAAATTTATAAAATTGAAAAATAAAGAAAATAGTAATAATTATTATTATTTTAAAAAGACAAGTTATAATGTTACCCTCGAGATTTGATGATGGTACTAGTAGTGGACATGTGAAAGGTGTCTGATGAAAAAAAAAATAATTATCCTTGTTAATGAATATGTTAGAGACTGACTGTTTGAAGGAATGAAGTGAGAGGCATTTGAGATTGTGGTTGGGTAGTTCATTCCAATACTTCGCTCCAAGAACGATGAAAGATTTTGAGCAGATTTCGGTTCTATGAGAAGGAATCATTAGCTTGCCTGAAGAACGAGTACCAAAGGTATGAGTGCTGTTGAGGTCATTGAAGTAAGAAGAGAGATACGTGGGACAACTTTGATTGAGTACTTTGTGTACAAGGTTAAGTGTATGTAGCTTTCGTCTGGAGTCAAGTCGTAGCCAATTTAGTTCTTTCAGAAGAGGAGTAATTCGGTCAAATTTCTTGGCATTAAAAATAAATTTAATAGCATGATTAAAAGTACGGTTTAGCTTGGCATTAGCAGACGATGTGAGTTCGTTCAGAAGCACATCACAATAATCGAATATGGGAAGGATCAAGGCTAGTATAACGGTCTTTTTTAGCTGCATCGGAAGTGTACATTTATATCTTTTGAGGTTATGAAGTGTGGAGTACGTTTTTCTGCATATATTATTTACTTGAGGCACCCAAGTGAGGGATTGGTCCATGTATACACCGAGATTCTTAACGGAGGAGCAGTATGCGATTTCCTTGTCGTCAATTTTTATTTTAGGTATTTGCTGATAATTAATATTGCTAAGAATCTTACGGCTCCCAAATATGATGGCTTGATTAATAGTAGTCATGAATCGAAAAATGGTTCACGGTAGAGAAGCTACGTTTGTAAAGGGTGATTTCTGGATCGACAGCACCGATGTATCACAGACGATAGAGTCCATCTTGAAGAAATCGCTCGAAGACGACTAGAAAAATGTATCAATTCACTTATGGAAGACATAATTGACTTTTTTCGAGCTCCAAGAGAAAACAAGGAAATATTATAAGAAAGTAATCGCGAATTAACAATGAGTTAATTCTGGTCGCTAATTCCGCGGAGCATTAGTGAGTTTATTAAAAATTAAAGTTAGGGACATAGGTGCTTTTACACAACCTGCCTTAAGTAAATTGGGTCATTTTGGTTAATCATGTAAATTTATATTAATTCTAAAAAAGTCTATGTTCTGCAATAGTAACATATTAACATTGATACAATACTAACAAATGCACAGTGCCCTGGAATCGAAAAAACTAGCTAAAAATAAATAAATTATAATTATACATATAATAAAATAAATTCCGCATACAGTCATACAAGCCATTTACGTTGATCCCTGCGCGTTAAGAAAACACAGTTTTAGCAAATTTTGCGAAATATAGTCAGTCTGAATTCCAGTGATGGAGACAAACTAATGGTGTGGGACAAACTGAGCCATCTCGAGTCGTTTATTGAATCCGCTTAAAATTTTAAAAATTCCCGCAATGTGACGTCTTCGGTGACGTAAGTTGGCGAAAGAATTTTAACTAGAATAGTTATGAACAAAAGTACAAAGCACCCTTTTTCAAAGTCCGACGCAAAGAACGATTTCGCGATATCATTTTTGTTGCTCTATTTTTCAAATTAGTATAAGGTTTGCTAATCTCATTGCAATTTAGGTAGTCTCATTGTAATTTAGTAAGTGTTTTTACGCTCTATGCTTTTCGGATAATGCTGACTCCTAGGGTATTGAAATAAACGTAAGTACTATTCCCCGACCAAAATACCGTCCCTTCGAGAGGAAATAAAATTACGTGTTGTGTTGAATGATTCTACAACTTTATCCCGATGATTATAATATTATCCATTTAAAATTTGGCAGGAAATGCTTCTTTTTTTTACTTTTGCCAGCTTTGTTCATCACTCCACTTTTGAGTTTTGTTTCGATAAAGATGTTATAGGTTATATTCTAGCGATAAAACCTTATGCGCGAATCATTAATTACTGTAAGCCAAACATATTGAGTCCTGCTCCCGCTCCAATACATTTCCTAGTTTCATTCGTCACTTGACCTCCGCTTACCGGTGTGTTCAATTCCTCTTCGCCGTTAACACTAACTTCAGAGTGAAGCAACAGACAAACCCTAGAAAGAGAAGAAAGTAATGCAAAGAAAATAATTTCGCTTCTTTCAAGTACTTGGCAGGAAATAATGCCGGATTCTTATCGATGTAAATTGCCTGTTTCATCAAACTTTTGAGATTTTTCTGTACATAATTCTGAATTTGTTGTGCAACGTTTCCACTTCAACATTAGGTTGGAATTATTATTCATTCACCGAGGACATTTACTTGACGGCCCAGACGCGGGTTCACCGATACCTCCTGGTCGCTACGTACATATTCCGCGTATATAAGAAAAATATTCAGATAGAGTTCATAGTATTATGGTGACTTGTTTCTTATATTTGCACAACGTAAAAGGTAGATCTCACTCTAGAGTAAATAACAATGTGAAGTATACGATACTAGTTAGAAATGTCACACACCAATCTAATTACAATGGAGCCGGCGAACTACTACAATAACATTGACACCAACGCACAAAGATTAGCAATATTGCACTAGTAAAATCGTTCATGGTGTTCAACATCTACAGGAAAACCCACTTTTGGGCAACGAAATACGTACAATAAGTAATTACCGATGAATAACTATTAACATCCAATAAACCTCAAAATGAAGACGACACGCAACAATAAAGGAACTATTGACTAAAAATAGAGAAAATGGAGCTTCAAGCTGTTATCTCAAAAACTTGACTTGATGTGACGTAGGACGACAATGGACCCCAGTCAGCGGCCCCCCCCCCCCCCCCCATAACACAAAACACTATATAATTTTGCAAAATGCAGACGCAGAACAACCCGGTTTTCACTTACATGTAGCCAAACTCGCCACACATCGACAAAGTTTGATTTATTATTAGCTAGAGCTATAACGCCGTAGTGACCCCCGACGTGTGGAGTCAACGAGTCAACTGCCGCCACGAACAAAGTAACTTGAAAAACTGCTACGGAAACATAAACTATTTGCAGGATTTTAAAACGGACTCCACAGCAAGGTAGCAAGCGATTGTAAAAGAGACAATTATTTCACAGGACCAACTCTCAGAAGTTAGAATTGAATAGAAGAAGCATACAAGTAGCTTAGAAATAGCAATAGAAGCACGAAATTCCGAGGACGTTTCACTAGGAAATACTCCCGAGTCGCTATCAATGAAGAGAATGAATGGCTTCGTACGCAGATTGCTGCTTACTTCAGATCCACTGATATCCATGTCAGCACCAATAACAGCAACAAATAGATCCAGAATTATTGGTAGAGAAGTGAAGCAGCTCCTCATCCTGAAGAAAAGTAAATCGCGAATGGAGATGATAATTCCTCGCACGAGGATTGTATATAAGCCAGAAGAGAGGACGAAAAATTTAATTTTCATTAGATATATTTTTAAAATCTTGGCTACTAAATATTGGAGACAGAAAGAATTTAATGATTCGAAAAAAATTGCTAGATTATGCCAACCTTTTAGAAATCCCGCGTAGATTTTATATCTGAGTTGTAATTAACAACTTAAAACTGAATTTTATAAGAAACGATACCTCTAACTTGGCTTTCAGATATGAATTATTCGCTCTCGGATCAGACAGTAATAGTATCCAAAACAAATAGGGGAGTTTGCAGTGTGATACATGACGGAATATGTGTTAATATGAAACTATATATACCTACATGTATTCTTTCTCCTCGTGATTCGTGAACCTTACTATTAAAAAAATGGTGCTGATAACAAGTTATTATTATTATTATTATTAGAAGTCTTTATTAGGTTATTTAAGTTATAAATGAAGCACTCGCTGAAATTATGCTAGATAATTAGATAGAGTGATAGAGATAATTGACTCTGACTGTTGGTGTGAAATAAAATGTACTGAAAAAGAAAAATAAAATCAACACTCTTATCACTACATAAAATCACTTATTATTATAGTTACATAAAGTTATTTACAGTAATAAAGTTTTTCAAATGTGGAAGTATAAACCTAACCTTGACGATAATGTTAAGAATAAACCGTCGACACACGGTACACTGTATTATTATGCATTAATGATTATTGAAAATATTTACACAGAGTAAAGTAGCCTCTGTAATTTTTATCTAGAAGTAGGCGTTATGTCTTCGGTATCATAAATGCGTTGAAAGTTTTTGGACTAATATTTATTAGGAGGAATCAAATTCAGCTTTAAGAAATTAAGAATTAAATTAAGGTCCTTCATACCAGGACGTGAAGCATATGGAAAGTTGTATCATAAGAACTGGCTTACTTATTAATAAAAATAGATCTATTTTAAGAAAAACACCATATTCACCATATCATACCCGCTCATACCTCTACTACTATACAATGAATGAACGTGCTGAATATGTCCTATCTTCGCCATATATTAGTAATTTTATAATACCCTCACACTAAAATACTTGAGATGACAGAAACCATCTTCCGGAAAAAAATTTAAAACGCCCTAATAATCTTTTACGTCGAATTAAAGTTTTGAAGGAAGAAAATAATAAAGAATATAAACAATAAATATTATACAAAACGTCTATTCTGGCAAAATTGCAATTGGGACCTTCCATTTAACCCTCAGTTTTGATAATTTATTCTTTTAAAGAAATACATACGTATTATAATAAGGAACTCGTTTCTTCTATTCATTATCAAATTTGCCAATTAAATTTCAAATGTATCATTTTATCCTTTCAGAGCTATTTTAATTACTATTAATACGCAAACTGGTAATGAGCTCGCAATGAAAATGTGCAAGATATGCCTCTTACGGTATATCCTGATGGGATTTTACGACGTAAAGGTGTGAATGCCAGTTAAGAAGAGCTTTTATCCTCAAGCATAATGAATAACTCTGCTCTACCACCGTAGTTACTATTTAGCCTCTGAAGAAACGTATTTGAAAGTAAATCAAATTAATTTTGATTGATTTACACTATGTTTAAAGTTTGCAATACTTGACATGCGGTAGTACTTATCAATTTATTTCACTTCCATCCAAACGGCATATACCATACTTATAAATATATTCACCGACCCAATTTTAATACCAAATCGAGTGCAAATGACCATAATTTATGTCCTATCGCTAGCCAATCGTAAATTTTACAAATTTGATATCACTTAACATAATTCCGAGCAGTTAGGATATTATTAAGAGAAAAATAATGCATTATGGAATATAATCTATTAAACTGCTAAAGATATAGTTCGAAATTGCGATGTATAATAAGTCTTTAATATTTACCTAAAAAATTTTGAAAATAATATGTACAGTTATATTAGTTAATAACCGGGGGTCAGATTTTTAAACTGATGAGAATGTAAATAATTCTAATCAAATATACAGTTAAATTCAGTAAATTAGTTACAAAATACGCAATAAACTAATAAAAGAGACAAAATTATCATTTACCTTGTGTTTTTAAACATTCCCTGTACGCGGAATGAGGCAAACTCGCGCTACGGAACTCGTTCAGCCATCTAGCGTATCTTGGCTAAACTACGTTCTGAGGAAGTGAAAGAAAATAGTTTTAAATATTTTAAATTCACAGAGAGATTGAATTTAGCTTTAAGTAACAATATTTTAATTAAAAAAACAATGCTCTTACCAGAATTTTCTAAGGCTCTAATGAATTGACTTTAAAATTTCCAATAGCTCCTTTTCCTATAGAACAAAAATCAATCCATTTCAAAATTAATATACCAATAAATACTTGAATAATTATTTAATAATATTAAAATCACAAAACCTACTGATCATCTACGGAGGACGCGATATCCATTCGGTGTTTAAGATAATAGCCGTAAGATACACGTGGTGCCATCTCTTAGAAATCACCGAAGATGAATGAACGGAGCTGAGAAACAGCTGTTTGATTCGTAATATGCGCGGGAAGCCAAATTAAATGGCCCAAATAATAATTGAATATTCCCTTTAATTAAAAGAATCATTTATTGCATATTTAGCATCATATAATTAAAATTTAATAGGAAAATTTATGTTTTCAGTAACTCTTTATTTTAGAAGTTAATTGAAAGCACATTTATGATAAAAATTTCAATTCGATATCATATCGGGAAGGTCCTCAAACGTAATTCCCTATTCCCCCTTTAAAATATGTGGTAGAATATAAATGGTGCCCCTGCGTCGAACCAAGGATCATTAGGTAGACGGTAAACTGTGTTTTTTAAATAGATTCATTACTTAGGTTCACATGCCTTGTCCTAAATTTCTACTTCTACTCTAGACACACTGCATTGGGCTCCTTTTAAGTCGAAACTTCTACGAAAAGCATTCTTCTCTCTGCGAAGTCTCGGGCTCGAACTCAGTTGGACTCCATAACACGTTTACTTAAGAAATGCACGTAAAGTTTTTGTGTCTCGGAGGATTACTATTTATAAAAAGAATTAGGACATAAGTAAGTTGCTTATTCAGTCACAATAGATTCACTATTCAATTTGCATTAAGTTCCATCACGCTTGACGAGGGTTTTTACCATACCCCATATTGTATTTCGAGCTGAATTTGTTATCCTAAAATAATAAGTTTGGCATTTATAATGCGAATTAACGACTGGAAGACGATAGTGTATTTTCCTACTACTTTCAAGGATAAAGTTTGAAAATTGTAAAAATGTTTTGAATTTTGATTTCATAGTTATAATTGATAGAAATTTCTTTCGTACAATTTATCCTGGACAATATTATTCGAAATTCATCCAGTAAAAATCAATCCACGTGTCAAAAAAATGTTAAATTACATTATGTTAGACTTACATGAGATACCTTCAAATAACATAATTATTAATATATATTCCATACATAATTCAAAATAAATATAAGACATTTATATTCACTGATATTTATATTAATTCCGTCATTAATTTTCAAGAGCAAAGTCATCTCACAATAAGTTACCATATTTCGCGAACTACTCCCATCGGGGTCTTCCCTTTTTTCTATAAGCAATCACCCACATGGGTGGTTACAATTGCTTATCAGCAATAGTGGAGACCCCGATGGGAAGGTATTGTACCCACAATGCGACGCGCATTGTGATATAGCATTCATCCCTCTTCGCTTTCAGATTGGAAAACGGTTCAAAAAATTAACAATTAATATTTTAAAAACATTAATTTAAATTGATAACACGAACAGAACAATGTAGATGTACATACTGGTTAGAAACCAAGTACTTAGTGTTCCTCTTACGGCGATACGTAATTATGACAGATAAATAAATTAAATTTTAAGTTCCATTTAGTTATCTCATGCAATCTATTAAAATACCGGAATGTAAAAAATTTAAATAAGCTTCTAAGTAGCCTACCTCTAAGTGTAATGTCAATTTATATCACTTAATTAATATTCTATTAGAGTAATTGACGACAGCCATCTTGAGAACTTCAGTCGAAGACAACGTAGTAACGTTCTCGCCGAAGAAAATGAAATATTCCCCCATTTCGACTATTAGATACCTCAAAATTAGCATCACAATGTAGCAAATTGAATACATCGTCTTTTCAATATTAAATTTTAATGCTGGCGACTGATTTCGCAATATTTGTCACTAAAATTGTTCACAAAACTTGTCCCGCCCGCGATACCACTAATGAAAAGTGAACTTCCCAGAATTCCTTGCTCCAATATCCCCGTAGTAGTAGTATTGTTAAAAGTGCTTCGACAGCTGAGGTCATTTCGCACATTGGCTCCCACCGGGAATCGAACCCGGGACCGCTTTCACCAAAGGCGAACGCGCTGTCCACATGACTATCCGGGAGCCAATATCCCCGTAGTATTGCTACAAGTTATTAGCAATTGCTAAACTTATTATTGAGAAAATAACGAAATCGAGACAGGTGCGAAAAAAAGGGTAATCAAAAAATAGATTCTTAATTTGGTCATATAATATACTTTTTGAATCAAATTACGATAACTATGTGAAAAACGAAAACAATGTAAAATTTCGTCGTAATAAACAACCAGCCTCCCTGATGACCAAGGTGACTGTTGAATCCGTACTGATGAGTTTTCCCATTAAAATACATGTGGATTTTAGGCCAATATCGAATTACAGTACATATATAATCGTCTTTTCTATAACAAAGAAACTTTCTGAATGGCTTCTTCCCCCTTTTTGTTTATAAGAACCACATCATGGTTTCAATTATGCGTATATATTCCAATGATGCATATTTAGTTAAAAATTGAAGTTTAGACCCATCATACTTAACGGGATAGTAGATACACAGATATAGATAGTATAATAGTGTTATTCGTACATTAACAAAAATATTTTAGGCATACATTATCCATATATTTCGGCACGTAAAATTACTGATTTTTTCATGCCAATAGACATTAATATAGTTTTATCCAATATTCCTCTTAGAGAGTTTTGTTACCAGTAACTGAGAAAATATATCTAGGACATAAGAGGATACTTACATATACAAAGATGCAAAGGAAAATTTAGATTAGATATTATTGATTCTTCAATTGGAAGCGTTTTGCGTTCCCTCAATATTCGTACAAATTTTATACCACAATTGATTTCGTTGCACCTTTGGTAACCATCGTTACCTTTGCTTTAATTCCGCACATTTAACGAGTGAAATTTTTATAAAATAAGAAAAATTATTTTCAAATTCAATCTTTTCTAAAAGTAAGAAAAGATAAATTAATAAATTGTGTGAATCATAAGAGTGGAAAAAAGGAGTGTAACTTATCCATCTCTATCTAAGCCAGGAAAAATATTTCCTATCCATGCTGGGGAGTTATTTTTACGAGATTTTTAATTATCAGTAGCATTTTATTTGCTATTTTTAAGTGAAGGTATGTTTGCTGAAGCAAATGAAGTTTGGGTTTTTAATGCTTCAGAGTTAAGAATATGAAAATGTGAAAAAACAAAGTCGGTAACTTTGTAATTGGAGGTCGTGAAATAAATTAAAATAGAGACATATTTCCGACAGGCATACCATAATTAGTCTCAAGCCGAAAATTCCTCAGCAGATCGAAAATTAGGCGCATAAGGTTTAGGAGATGATATGAGACATAATAACAGAGTGAAAACAGCCGCGGTTCATACGGTGTGCGTATCAACTTAGCGATGTTCGCAAATATTTATTTATGAATCAGAACGCTCTTTAACGTGTGTAATGTAACTCCAATAAAATAATTATGACCATGTCATATTCTAAGAAAAATGTTAATTTTTACGGAATTAAATGAATAGATTCATTCTGAAAAATATACTGAATTTGAGCACGTGAATTTCAAGACTACCGTAAGTACTGTACTGAAGTAAATGTTGCAATCCCATCGTAGGTCACAATTTGGTGGCGATGAAATTGTTTATAACGACAGCTCCTACCAGAATAGCAGCAATAACGTCCAAATATAAGCATCATTTGTAGGAAAATATCTGTCACAACGACAGTTTGAAGACTACGAAATACAAAATGATTTTTTTTTAATGATTCGCCTTTGCAATATCTGTAACAGCTACGAGCAAATTGGCGATCATTAATCAATGATAAATAAAACGGATGCCAAGAGTGAAGACTATATTAGTGAATAAATCATGCTGGTCTTATAGCATGCTTGCCTCTTTTAAAGAAACACCGCGAGATAAGACCAAATTATTACTGTCCAATAAGCATAAAAATATGTAATATTTATAAATTTTTCCTCCATAGGGATTCTGGCACCTATTGGTCTCCTTAGTTAACTCACCAAAATTTTCATTGTCAGCGAAGGACGAAAATTTCTGCGATCAATAAAAACTTATTATCAAAAAGTGTTTCTTGGCATTTATCATAATAATTAATTTATCCTTCTATTTCTTTTGTAATTATGATAACAGGCCAACGATCCTAAAATTGGTTTGTTGCAGCACCTCAGGCAGTCCCGTTCCCAACTAATCAATTTCCTCATAATTCTTAAGCCTAACAACGGTAACAATTATCTGTTAATCATAATCTGACGAAGGTTTCCTTCTATAAACTCTTCCGCCATTCCTTCTTATAATGTTTTCTGGAGACTATCGTACTTGAATATGAGCCTGAGGTAAATTCCTCTTTTTATCAGTTTTGTCAATCTCATCTGTATTACTTCTGATAACCTTTTTATGGTGGTGTTACAGTCCATTTTTTGCAGCCATACAAAAGATTTCTCCAAAGGTAGGTTTTTTGAATAGCATAATAACCACGCTTGTATGATTTCCAACCATCAATCTATTATGATAGAATGCTGTCATCGCTTGAGTAAGTGTCGATACATTTTGCCTCTAGCCAATTCCATTGCATTTCATCATACATCCTAAATATTGGAGTTCTTCGGCCCGTTCAAGTAATTCATTCTTAATTTAACTTGAAATAGTTCTTCCCTCTTTCGTGTACTGAGCATTATTATTAGATAGCTTTGTTTTTATTTGCATTTACTTTTAGGTTGCACTTCCTGATTCTCTTTTCCATAAATGATAGAAATCTTCAAATCCTTTTCTTCAGTGACTATTGCTGTATCATCTGCAAACAGAGGTATGATGTTTCCCCTTGAATTCGCACTCAGCATTTCGTATTTTCTTTGATTTCAGTAAGTTCTCAATGCACACGTTGAGAATCAGTGGTGATATACAGTATTTCTGTCTTAATTTTTTTCTTCATTCGAATTTCTTTGTTACTTTCACCACGTTTCATTGCCGCTTTTCCCTCTTTGTAAAGTAAATGTATCAATCTGTTATCGTGGTAATTCACTCAAACTTCTTTTAGGACTCGTAGCATTCTGTTTCAAGCGACATAGTCGAAACATTTCTCTGCATTAACAAAGGCAATGGAAGCTGGTTTAAATTTCTGCATTCTCTTTTCTACCATTTATCTTGGGTAAAAATACCTTCTCTAGTACGTAGACTTCGAGATACAGGTTTATCTTCAATGAAATATTCCTCCACTTTCCTCTCCATTCTTCGATAGAGTTTTCTTGTGAGAGCCTTTGAAGTCAGGATGATTGTCTAAAATTGTTAGCATTTGTCTTCTCTTCTTTCTTGGGTCGTTGAGGCAATTGTATTGTTTTATCCATCTACATGTTTCCCTATAAGTAAATACTAGCTTCTATATAGTTCATACAGCGCCACTAATAGCTTTATTTCCAAGAACTTTAAATTTCAGAATTTCCAAAAAGGCCTTCATTCTGAAAGTGGTTTTTGACAGCTGTGGCCCATCCTATCCTAAAATATTTCATGGCAGCTATTAATTCAAATCTTCTAGTAGCCATGCCTGGTCCGTGGTACACATTTTTCAAATATTCCTTCCATCTGAAAGTTTTACCTGTTCCTTCATTAGGGATTTTACCATTGAATTCTAAAATATAGCTAAAGTTCTCCTTATACTTATTGAAGCTGCGTCCCACTGTAATACATGCAGCTTCATCTTTATCTTGCAAAAGTTTACGCAGCACTTTTGCTTAGATCTTTCATCCAATCTTCTCTAGCTTACTTTGCAAGTTTTTCGACAAGTAATAGAAAGACTAATTTACTTTAGACTAATCGATTTTTTAATTATACATTATAATTCCTCTAGAATCGCTGTGCTTAATTTTCTCTTCTTACGACGGCGGCACAACTTGGGGTCAACACATTTCCTTTCGCTCAATTTCTGCTACCGATTGCTTCTTTGGCAGTACCCAAGAAAGTATAACCTTCCACACTATTCTCTTTTTCGTCACCCTTCAATAGTTCCTTCCTCGTTTCCATTTTTCAGTTTTCATCTAATGTCCTCTGAGATACCATTTTTGGTCCAGCCTCCTCCTATACTTCTTTTTTCCAACGGTTCCTCATCATCCTTTTTACTTTCTCCATATACGAAGTATAGAGAAAGTATTGTTTTCATGAAAAAATTCGACTTCGAGATTTCAACGGAAATACATGTTTTGGGGTCCCTAGAACACGTTTTGACTATTTTCGGAATGATGTCTGTATGTATGTGTGTGTGTGTGTCTGTATGTGTGTGTGTGTTAGTGGGCGCTCTATCGTGAAAACTATTGGTCGTATTCATACCAAACTTCGTATATAGTACTGTGGTGTGTGCTGTCAGAGTTGATTAGTTTTTGGAGTAAATCGGTTGACCGGAAGTCGAGCTTCATTCATTATAGCTCATTTCCGGTTTTCAAAATATCTCCATAAATATGATATATACGTGCATTGTATTACTTATAAAAGTTTTAGATAATGTAATTTACTATAACTTTTGTATTCAATATATTTTTGTATCACCGGTTGATTAGGAGTTATTCGTGAAATACCGATAAACCGGAAGTAGCCGTTATGTACTTTGTGGGCGCTCTATCTTAAAAACGATGCATTATATCAACACCAAATTTCATTTATAATACTTTATTTAGTTTCTTAAGAGTTGATTAGTTTTTGGAGTAAATCGGTTTACCGGAAGTCGAGCTGTATTCTTCAAAGCTCATTTCCGGTTTTCAAAATATCTACATAAATATGATATTTAGGTACATATTATTATCTATAAAAGTTTTAGAAAATAAATTTTACTATAACTTTTGGTTGAAACATATTTTTGTATCACTGATTGTGTAGGAGTTATTCATGAAATACTGATAAACCGGAAGTTGCTGATTATGTACTTTGTGGGCGCTCTGGGCTCTATGGGCGAAATGCCAATTTCATCGTTTTTCATCGATCATGTCCCGTAAAACATTATTATTCATGTTTTTGGCGTCAAAGATAATAATATATATATATTAATCACTCATATTCCGAGTTTAGATGGAATATAGAGTTCGAAATTACTGCGGTAGATAGATATTTACATCTTATATATATGGAGAAAGTCATGTGCTGGCCACATCAGATTTTTTCAGTTTGGTACGAGTTGCCATTTAATTAGGATTATATTATGATCGTTGATAGTGTCATCAGCCGGATAAGTTTTGCAGTACACACTTTTCTTGATTTCCAAAACATGTTTAGACTAGGACATAGTCAATCTGGCATCTTCCAAGTAAATCTCCTCCTTTGGCGATTCTGAAAATTAGTGTTCGCCACAACCAACTTATACCGTTTAGAAAACATCGTTTACAGGTCATCATCTATGATTATGTTTTCCTAAGCATTATTTCTTCAATTTTTCTCTTTCTCTTCACCAACGACTTAATTTCAATCTTTCGAATTATTGTATTTTCTTTTGATTTGGCTTGTTTCCTTACAATGTCAACGGTTTCCGTAGTGTAGTGGTTATCACGTCTGCTTTACACGCAGAAGGTCCCCGGTTCGAACCCGGGCGGAAACACTCCTTTTTTTTAGCTGCCACTAGAGTTCCGTCTAACCGGGACGGAATTTTGTGAATAAAAAAATTAATTTTTCGTGTTTTGTGTCTAGTTTCAAAAAAGTTGAAATTCAACATTATTATTTATCACACCAACATCAAAACAACTCAACCCGATTCACTGAATATATTTCAACTCCGAATCAGTTCCTTTGGTATTTTTATTACTTCAGATTCATTGTATCGGTTAATTTTCGAAGAATTTGCCATTTCAAGAATTCATGGTTTGAAAATTTCGTTTGATAGAATTTTATTTCGAAGAGTATGCTTTCGAAGAATTCGTCTTTAAAGAATTATTATGCTTCCGTGAAAGAGTTCTATAGTGCCCAGTATAAACGGCACCTTCTGCCAGTTACCTATACGGCACCTTCCTACCTTCCGACAATTCTAAATTTCAACACACATCATCTATTTTCAATTACCAAATAGAAAGAATTTAATTTTAAAATTATTGTTTCTGTCTACTGGTATATCCTTCCGCGAATTCAAACAATCTTCAATAGGTATCACTTATATCTTTCCAGAAATAAATTCAAGCGCTTTGACGGGAAGAGAATCTTCGGAGAAAAATCACTACACAATTTCCACTAAATTCTTTTTGGGGAAATTTATCGAGAAATCAAAATTTAAAGTTCTTTGAACAGAATCGCGAATTAAATAATAATTAAACAGAAACCACTGATCCTTCATCCATCCAATCCAAACTTTCTTGAATTTCTTTCCACGAGGGGAATGATTCGATAGGCGTCGAATCACTCGTTAATCCAGCCATAATAGCTTATTTGACATTTCGTTCGCGAATCCGCTCGCAAGGCCGAAAACAAAGCGAAAATTTAAGGAGCTAAGCGACGCGAAACGAGTTTATTTTGGCAAATTAACGGCAATGTCCACGGGTCCGTGAATCGGATCCGGAGATGATTAAAAGGAAACGCGGAAAACTTCCACTCCTGCTCTCCCCTCCGAAAGCGAAACATTATATAAGGTCAGAGAGCCCATCCAGACGAGCGACAAACGGTAGACTTGGTCCCGTATAGAACCAGCCGAGCATGTCGCCGAGGAGAGAGCCAATTTTCTAATGAAAGTCTCGACCAATAGTGAGCGATCCCTCTTCAGCCCTTTTCTCTCCTCCCTCGTCATTTATGCTCCACACAGTCACGTATCCACTTCGGAGTCCATCAATGCGCGCTTCGGATCCGGATCGAAAGAATCACAAGCACTCGCGTCATGCGAAGGAAAGTACTACAATTGAGAAGGGGAAAAAGAGGCTAATTTTCGAACAAGGCTGGATAGAGAGGAAGGAGGAGGATCGGTAACAGGATGACTGTTTCGGAACCCCGCAGAGCGGGACGGCAATTAGCGGAGGGAAATCTTGGGGCGTGGGCTACTTAAATGTTTTCAGCCGCGAACGCTGAGGATTGAAACTGCTGGGATTCGGCAGCAATTCGCTTGATTAAGACCATTGAGAGTACTGAGCATCTGAGCTAAATATGATGGGTAAGAAAACTAAAAATTGCTACTAATAAGCCAACCGAAATTTGCTTGATATTTTAGAATAATTCCGATCCTTAATCTCACTTATTACTAAAATGTGATTATAATCGCTTGAAGTAGAAATGGATATATATTGCTACAACTTCTTATGCCTTTCATCAATAGAAAACTAAAATCTATCTAAGTAATCAATTAAATTCCCAGCACATTAGTTCACGCAATTTATTTCAGTAAAGACGCAAGATTTTACGAAAATATGATTAAATGGCAATATTTATTATCGTATTACTTTCAGTATAAATTAAAGAGGAATCTAAATATCCCTATTTAATTTATATTGAAATATTTAGAGTGGTACAATTATGAAGTTTTTATAACTTCAATTAAGTTGTAAATTCAAACATACTTTCCAGTAAATAGTATATAAGCTCCGATGGATAGTTTGGAAAAAAGTCACAAAATTATAAAAAAAATTTAATTATGCTTTAGTAAAGAAAGGAGGTTATGAGAATTGGGATAGGGGATGAGATTTTTATCTGACCATTCTAAGCCAAAATGTGTGAATTGCTAGTCTACAAAATTGAGAACATAGAATCAAGTCTAACTTTGAGGTAATTACTAACACAAAATAGCTCTATGAAAGAAACGCTTAGTAAATGCACTAAGTAGGGCTTCATTAGCGTTTCTCTCCAGTGGCTTTTTTACAACAGGTTAATGTATTTTTAACTATGACACATACATTATTTCCTAGAGGTTTAGGAGAAAGAAAGTTCCCTCTCAGGTGCATGAAACTTGAAAACTTTACCATGAAAGCTACAGCGTTTCATACTCAATGAAAACAGGCATATCAGAGCCGCATAACTTGGTAAATACAGTGACTATTTAGACCCAATAATAACTTTCGTCGAGGGGAGAAACCTTCTCTTTTATTACCCCTCAATAATTCATTAATCGAACAGAACTTTCCTTCCATACCGTGAGCGTTTAAAGGATTCGAGCGACCTTAAACACCGCACGCTCCGCGGGTCCCGCTTGCGACGCCACCGAACGAGCTCAACCCCGCCGATTTGGAGCATTCAAGTCTCCCAAAGATGGCATTATCGACGCGGCATTGAAGGATTTTAATTTTCCGCCCGATTGTCGACTCGCGGGGGCGCTCTTTGCCGTTCATTTGCGGATGAAAATCGAGTTGCGGCTGTTGCGAAAAAGTCTCCAAGTTCTCCCCTCGTCGCGGCCCGTGGCAGCGTGGTTGTCACTCGCGGAGCCGTTCCTCCCGAACAAAAAGGCTCTTTTTTCCTATCGGAGCCGGAATAGCATTAATTAGCCACTTGAGGAAAAAATGCCGCGAGTGGGAGGAGGGTTGAATCGGCCGGGAGGGTAGCGGATGAGAGTAAGGATTAAAGAGTGGGGGAAGAAAAAATACGGAAACCCACTCGAAATAAAAAATCCTTCTCTAACTACCCCACTCATCCGTTATACATATACCCCCTCATTCCCATTTGAGTAAAGAGCTTTTTGTCTTTTTTCGCGCAGGATTTTTCCTTTTTTCGACAAAAATGTATTTTAATGAGCCTGCAACGATCCTCGTTGTCCTCGGTACTTTTCACGGTGAGGCAACTCTCCGGAAATGGCGAGTCCACGGGATGAAAAAAGAAAAAGTTTTTTATTATTATTTCGGAAATGGGAATTGCTCTGAGAAAGGAAGGGAGAAGGGCAAAAATAGCGGCTAAGAGCCAATATAAAGCACGATGGAAATATTTCTCTTGAGGTCGCGGAGAGTATAAATTGCTATTTTCGCCGAGTTTTGCGTCCTGTAGAAATTCACGAAAAATTTAAATCGAATGGTAATGCTATGTATTCATTAACGCCGACGGCTATTGGAGGAAATAAACTTTTACCAAGAGCTTCTTCAAAGAATTGGTACTTACTCGAGCTCGCCCCATGATTTAAATTAAACTCAAGCGAACATTTTCTACAAAGATAGACCAATGAGTCTAAGTAAACATTTTCAAGTTCTCAAGTACTTATTTAATCTTCTATTGTATTTAAGTTGATTCTGTAACATATTTTTCGATATTTTTTCAAAATTTTTCTCTATTGGCTAGAAAATACGAGTTTACTTTGAATTTATGAAAAATATTTTTTTTTCTCCATAATTGAGTGTTTATGAAAAACACTTTTCCTTAGAGCTCCAAATAAAAACTTTCAGTTTATAAAATTCATAAAATCCATTATCGGATTGAAACATAAAATATAAGAAAATAGTCAAATACCTACACATTAATTTAGCATATCTCAGAATTCAAATTATTAAAGAACGCGCATATAACAACACAAAGTGATACTATCATCTCCCTAGCATATATTTTGTTTATATATGCCATACTGTCAATATTTTACCAAGGAACAGAGAAAGCAATTAGGATCCACCAAGTACACAGGGAAGTTCATAAGAATCCACAAACAACTATACTTGTAATGTGACATTAATGCATCAACATCATCAACTGGTTCGTGCAAATCATCAATGGCGGTATACAAAAAGCTGATATAATAATATAGATGGATATAATAATTAAGATATTTTTAATGTTATTAACATGGTGAGATCAAGCCAAAATCTAACCCGGTACTTAAAAATTAAAATAAGGGTACATTTCCTCATATAATCAGTTCATTCACATATTAGAAAATGAAGCTTCCTTTCAAACGAGTTTAATATTAAAATACCTCTTAAGTAAGATCAGCATCACTGTATATCAGTCCTGCCCAACCTTTTTTACGTGGGGACTGCACTTCATATGTATTAAGATAAATCTCGCGGGCCAGAACACTTATGAAAAAAATACACCTATGAATAACCGCCAGTATCTAGGAATGCGTCACGTGCTGTGTCACAACACATCAACACCATCATCAACAACACATGGTTATTCAGAAAAGCTTCTAGTGCCCCGTTATATTTCTTTTGAACCATAGGAACTGTTGATGATGATATAGGTATTTATGATATATAATGAACTGTATATGATAATAGGATGATGATGTATGATTTTTTCTCCATATCTTCTCCCAATACATAAGTATGCATGTGAGAATATAAGAACGGGCCATACAAGTCAGCTTCGTGGGCTGTAGGTTGGGCACAACTCTTGTAAATTATCAGTAGGCCATTTCGTTCTTGAGTCAGATAACCAAATACCATTTGCTCCTAAAGCTACTCACACACTAGCTAGAAAATAGAAGGAAATTGTAAATGATTGCGGGTTCTTCCATAAAGAAAACATAGCAAAATGATATCTAACAAACCTAGAGTGTAGAAATAAAGATCTACTTTAAAATCACACGTGGATGCTATTCTCCAATATATTGAAAAAAATTAAAGAATGCAGTGATGCTTTGGATAAAGAATGTAATTCAACTACGGAAGACTATATTGCGTGTACCTAAATCCACGACAGGAAAATCTAAGAATAGAGGTAATACTTTATATATTTCTAAAAGATATATTTAAAAAAGACCGGTTTCGCCATAGATCTTTTTCTATTATATATATATATATCTCCAGAAAGTACGTAAAGAATATTCTTTGATATTAGATTCCCCACAAAAGCGAAACATTACGGCGTCACCATCATTAGCCGAAACGTGAGTTTGCAGGCTTCAAAACGTAAAATACACTTAATACGGCCAAAATTCTACCACACAGTATCATTAGAGAAAATGATCGTGCAACATGAAATACGTTTTAGAAACTTCTGAATTCTGCATGCGTACATGCATCACATAAAAATATATGTACGTAATATTTATCCCAGTATAAAATACAATGAAAATGTTTCGTTAGCCTAACATTCAGAAGCATACTTACTAGTAAGTCAAACATTATTTAATTCTGTGTCTTATATGAATATATCAATCCAATTAGCAAAGAGAATATGAAAGGTTTCAGTTTTTTGTCCATCAACTTTCATGAATCATTTAGTAATCATCAATTATTGAATATTTTAGGGTATGATCTTTAATACATGTTGCAATAATCAGCAAATTCTATTTGGCATATATTTCGTAAAAGTGTAACAGAAGCGCTACCTGGCAATTTTCTCAACTCTAAAGTATTTTCGAAAAATACCTTACACCCATCAAATACCCACAAATAATGTTTATTTATCACATAAAAAATGTAATAAATAGAATAGCTTAATTTTAATCAGTAAAATAATGAAGCAAGAGTAACAAATATCTCCGGAAAAATTTTATATTTCTGGAATAAACATCTGAAATGCGCCAATAAACGGTCGCGTCGCTAAAAATATGAAATATGTAAAAATAATGTTCGTGAAATTAATTAAACAGAGGACAGAGGTACAAATGTCTTCTTTGCTCGTATATTTCCAAAATTTACTGAGTAAGTTGATGTAAATAAAATGTATTAGGTGTATTCGTGTGTATAAGTATGAAAGAACGCTTATCTTATGGTTTTACTCCTCCATTACCTTCACCGTGAAAGTATAATAATGAGAAACACTTCCGCAAGTTTATTCTGAAGCAATTTCCAAATATTCTTACCTTCTGTAGAAAAATAGAATTGAACTTGCACTGCCATTATTGCTCAATAAACTATGCTTCTTAGAAACTGATTCCCCTACCAAGAGAAATTAAGCAAAACGGGATTTATGACTTATGACGGATTATATATTCTTTTAAATATGATAGAAATTTTTGCATGGCTCACGGGCCAGAGCAGAGCTTAGAGATAATTCATAAAATTATTAAGAGAGTTTTAGACCACAAACATCACAAGATTATATTCTTCTTTAGCAGAATGCAATCAAGTTAGTGTAAAAACCAAGAACTAATGAGAATTACTTCAAGTAATTCCGGAGAATATGATTCTTCCATGCATTTTTGTTTCTTCGATCTTGTAAATTCAATTATTCCGCTTATGAAATACTAATGTCAAAAGACCTCTAAGAAGCAAATTAACAGAATATACAAGTTTTACATTGTGTAGTTAGACCTTTAACAATGTGCTCCAAGGACCTCAAAATGGATATTTATTAAAAAATTACATTTGTAACGATCCTTTCTCAGTGATTGCATATTTGGTTAGGTTAAAATAAATATTCACCCTAGTAGGAGAAAAAATGATAAGCAGGTATTATACAAACTATTTGTGGTAAAAATTTCATACCATATATTTAGAAAAACCAGAGTCAAGAGTCACAAGAGAAAGTTAATAACATAAGGGCATGTAAAATTACCAAAAATGCTGTATCGCCTATTATTTGAAGATGATTTTAGGAATCGGGATGAATTAGGAGATGATGAATTAAATACTGTATTGAAACAACGGTTTACAAAAATATTAGGATTCTATACGTGAAACCATCAAGAGTCGATGCTCAAAAGTTTACTACTGGGATGGAATTATATCACTCTTGAAACAACGGTTTACAAAAATATTAGGATTCTATACGTGAAACCATCAAGAGTCGATGCTCAAAAGTTTACTACTGGGATGGAATTATACCACTCTTGCTTTTTATCAAACTACTGATCGAAACATAAAAACTCTTCATTTAAAAAATTAATATGAAAGCGACCTAAGATGCTTCTAAAATACATCAACATGAATGCTGAATCGGAAATGTAAGACCTGTCAATCTCTAAAATAAGATACGGACAGGTCTTCGAAGTATGTACTCTGATTTAGGCTGCAACTTCGGAAATCTTAATAAAGTTTATAAAATTTTAGTAGGAATTCGTTAAAAAATATCATATTCATTATGTCCGCAAATACAGGATTAGTGCACCAAATTTTCTTTCAGTATTTCCTCTCTGCAGTCAAAGTAGTAAAACATATAAAACTATTACTGAATTCTCCCAGAATATTTGATATTATATCATGAAGTCTACATTACCTACCGGCCTGCGTTGGTACTGCTTCAATTGATACAACTATTGACTTAAGCAGAAAAGCAAGGTCCGCGGGATCCTAAAGTGTGAACCAATACTCCTAATCAAGAATTCATTAATATATTATGAAAGATAAACCTTTATATGTATGATGTTTCAACTACTTCATCGGAAAAGTTTGCAATACCATCAAACCTTCTAATCAATAATATCTCATCAATATTATGAGACATTTCAAAATGTACATAACTTTCAATTCACGCATTCCAGCTAACAATAAGATGGATCAGATGTAAAGAATGATAGGGCATTTTAGTTAATTTTAAATTTCAAATTCCGTCAATTTGAACGGGGGAGCTTACATAACAAGGATACTCCAGAAATCTAGATAGATACTCTGGGAAAACTTATAGAGTAAGGATCCTTACTCTATGCTAGTAGTATCCTTTTTTCGGAAATGATGCAAGGCGAGTTATGTATCTGGCTTTCATAACATGTTACCATTTTTACTATCATGATGTAAGGTTATAGCTTCTGCACAGCTAAATAAAAATCAAATCGTTTCTTTTACACGCAATTTCGGGTCATAGTTCAACTTAAAAAGCTAATATCCTTATCATTGTGGACGTAGCAGTGTTGACTGATCAGACGGTGAAATAACATCCTCAAGTGTCTTTAGAATGAGCGCTATGTAAACACCAAAATGTGATTTTTCGTTAGATCTCTCATTTGGAAAAGTGATAGATTTCATATAATCAAATTTTGAGGCCTTCATTTGGTGAAACTAACCTAAGGAATGCCAAATAACTTAGATTTCACAAAAACAATGGTGAAACCTTATGTGGTTTTAGCGAAACTTTACATAGTGATTTTGTAGCCATCCTTATGCTGAATTTAACTAAGTAATTGCTTATTATTTCCTATTTTTTTCGATTAATTTCGTCTGAATTCAAGCACATACAACAACTTGCAAATACTACATTTATGCCCAAGTGGTAACCGTTTCGTATTTTATTATTATTTTATGAGTAATTCATAAATACTTCTACAATATGTAGTGCGTACAGAATGATAACACAGACCTGCGAATTTAAACTTTCCGATCATTGCATAATGTTTAAATAGTGATATAGTATATCTTAGGCATGCTGATTACGAAACTGCAGGCAGATTTTCTCTATCAGATCAGGTTTTTTTACAAAATTAAAATGAAAATATGAGAAATATGAGGCACGCGCACATGTAAGATTACAATTATCGCATGTAAGGAATACTTCTTTCACATTATTTTCACTCATTTGAACAATCCTACATCACACTGTTATACTTATGAACATAATATCGTATAATTATATTGATACGTATCGAGAACCCCCACCTCCCCCCCCTCATCCCGGCCGTATCAAACATCTCTTCCGATGTTTGTACTCAGGGGGTGATAACGCTCATAAAAGAAATTAATAAACTCTTTTTTGCTAAAGAAAGTCAAAATTATGGATGTAACGCTTCTAAAAGAGGTGAGCAAGGTGATCCCGCACGAAAAATCTTCCTATGGGATCATACACCCTCACCTGTAACTCGTGGCCAGCTTGATGTTTCTTCGGTAAACTATTTGATTATACAGTTACCTGCGGCGGCTTTCCGCTCGAACCCAACACAGTCAATACTATCACATTATTCAAATTCAAATATTTAATTCTCAACAAAACCACATTGAGCAAAGAGAATTGAATCAAATAAGTAACACAAAAAAACACATACATACGCTAATCCTAATAAAATATTCGAGCTTACGTATATTACAATGAAAAGGTATAGACATAAAAAACAAAATTTACATCTGAGTGAGACAGCACTGTGTACTAAGGAAAATTCGCTACAATATGTAGTATATTATGTTACAGATTTTAAGAAAAATAGAGTCAAATGGACCAAAATTTATCAAACATTAAGCCTCATAACATATTGAGAATGGTGAGTCCACGGTTTCAATTTTATAATATTTTGACTTAGTTTAAGAAACTTTTTTGCCTTGCTTTTCGCGTGTTAGGTGTAGTTGGATCTTCTCTCTTTAGTAACCAGCAGTATATAATCTGCCAGCATGTTTTCCTTTTCCTCCATTTCCTTTAGATCTTGGTGGAATCTTTCTCCTTGCTCTTCGCTCAGCTTTCCAAGGTTCTCAGAGAAATAGTCCAAATGTGAATGTAACATGTGCACTTTTAAGCTCATTCTGCAGCCTAAATCTTGGAAAGAATCAAGCAATCTATCCACAATTTGTTTGCAGTATTTCTTTTGTCATCTTTTGTGTTACCAAGAAAGTTTTTGACCACATCCCGGAATTTTTTCTATGCCGATCGTTCTGCAGCGCACATAGTACCTATCTTCAAAATTAGCATCAGAAAGAAGATTTCTTATATCAGGACCTATAAAGATACCCTCTTTGATTGTTGCATTACTGATGACTGGGAATCGATGATACAGGTACTGAAAGGATTTACCTTCATTGTTAAGAGCCTTAACGAATTGCTTCATAAGCCCAAGTTTGATATGAAACGGAGGTAAAGTATGTTTGGATGTCAACAAAAGTTTTTTGTTTTATGTTTTTCGAGCCTACAATCCACTGTCTACCTGGTCATTCTTTTTGGGTTCAGTGATGTAGTTGTCCTTGCTCAACTGTCCCACTCACACAGAAAGCAGGAATGCTTTGTGTAACCTGTTTAAACCTAACAGAATACCTATCACTTTAATATCACCAGATACTTGCCGCTTGTGTTCCTGGTACTTCAATTTACACAACATCATCACAGCTGATTGTTTAATGGTCTGAAACACAACTATAAAAGACCTAATATTGCTAAAATTATAAACCATTACCAACGAATACCGAATGATTCGAGGAAGAATTTTTACGAACCATCACTCATCATACTTTTAGCAAGGCTCTCCGTCATCGAAGTTCATTTGGTTGAAATTAGGTTATTCTATCGGATATCGGGTGAAATAATGGAAATATTGCCCTTATGCCTATCAGTGAGTAATAGATAAAATATATATCAAAAGAAATAAAAATAAGATTTGAGAATTACTCGAAAACAGCGGGTTATTCCTTACAGATTTAGTGTAGCGTGGGTGTGTAATGCGGGGTTGCCTATACTCAGATTGTAAATTTTAAAATAATTATTGCAAAAAAACTAAGGCCAATTTAGATGAACGGCAGCATAGTTTTTCATGACTCTACTTCCTGCATCACCACAAAACTTTTTATCAAAATCCACAGACAAAAGTGAGTCTCCCATCGTAAGAAGTGCATTAGTGCATGTGTTGAAAAAACGTAATATGAGATTTAAAATTAAATGTGATGTGATATGGGAAAATTAAAATCAGATACTGATTCAGGACGCAAAAGTTACCCTATAAAGCATTACAGAATGGAGGCAATGAAACCATCGCAGGACAGTATAATCAAAAATGTACAGATAGCAAATTTCTTGATAAGTATTGTGCCGCTTTCTACTTTTAAAATCCTAGTAAAATTTTAAGTCCGATTCTAGTAAGATTGAAACATCTTATAATTCATATTCAAGCATATTCAGTATAATCTCTCCAAGTATGGTAAAGTAATTATGTAATTCCGTTATCACCGAATTTCAAAATATCTCAAATTCTCGAAAAATCAAACTCATCGATAGAATGAATCGTAGATCATGATTATATTGTAAATTAGTATTTCGTGTATAAACAGAAAATGTTTGTTTTTCTGAATCCGGTAAAAATAAAACTTAGACCCATCTAAGGAACAGATTTGCTGAGAACAATAGTTAGCTAACGTCTTCGAGCATTCGACGAGAAACAACACGATCAAAAGTGGTTGCCTCGAAATGCTCGCTCTCTCACGTTTTATTTCCCTCGACAGACTTAGAAGTTTCCTTCTGAAGAGAGTGAAAACATGAAAGACAGCTGTTAAATAATTTAGAGATTAGCGCGCATCTGCGAGCTGCACAGCGCCTTTGGCGAAATGCACCGCTGGCTCTCAAAGGCAAAGAAGACGATGCAATTAATAGTCTCCAGGCTCCAACAGCCGACGATTCTGGTTGCACTGCTGCAGCATCGCTCCGGAGATAAAATAAAAGAGAAAAACCGTTAATTAATCGCACGTTTGAGACTCGCGCTCTACCTGATACAATGTAACGTCGTCTGCATTGTGGCGCGAAGAAAGAAAAGACTGGATTTCTTGCACTTCCCGACATTTCTCCTTCGATTGCCTCTTTCGACTCCACGCGTACCTTTCAAATCCCCCGCAGAGAGGACGCGATTCACATTCTTGCTCGGAAGAGCTCTCTCGTCAACTCCAAAAAAAGGAGAAAAAGGAAGGCAAGAAATGGGGTGAGATAGACGGAGGAGTGAAGGAACATAAAGAGATTAAAGGGGTGCTAATTTCTCGTTAATTGGGGAATAGTTACTTAATGCCGTCTTCCCTTAAATTCCCTCTCTCTCCATTCATTCCTCAGCCCTTTTTCTCTCCGATATCGTCGAGTCCGCGTTCCCTTCCGCCGTGCTGCTTCCCATACGGGGATGCCCCCTCAATTGGCACAAACCCTCATTTTCCCTCCTGTTCGCTCTTGTTATTCTTGTTCTGTAGCGTCTTCCATCGAGATGAGAAGGACGCGAAGAAAGGGTTGGGATACTTGTGAGTTGATGTGTACCCCGAGACTTGAAAAGGTGCAGCCCGGATCCACTTCGTTCGGCAAGAAAAAAGTCGCCATCGACAAAGGAGAGGATAAATACCCCTTAAATGAGAATGACTTGAGTTAAGGGTTCAGTGCCTTCCAGGAGATAGATGGAACCGACGGCGAATTTGCCGAAACTATGTTACCCAGAGCTAGGAGACGTCAGATTCAGGATAAAATATGTCGACACAGGGAAAATTCCATCAAAACTAACTAACCAAAAGAATCCCCTCTTTTCCAAAATTTTGGATTATAAAATTATTAGTACTAGGCATTGTAAAAGTATTCTCCAAAAAAAATCTTAAACTGAGGGTAGTTTATTTATTTTTCTGTTTTATACACTTAACTCTTTCAATCCTTTCATATTAACTGTAAATTGGCAATACCTTTTAGTTGCTTAATTCACAAAGGTTTGTGAATTACTATTGGAATTTTATGGATAAAAATAGTAATAAAACAATAAAAAACAATAAGAATATAAAGAACAAAAACCACACAAAAAATAGATAAAATATATATAAAAAATAAACCAGCAGCAATTTCCTTTCACCGCTTTTTGATAATGTACATATAGGTATATAACTTTACATATTTCGATTTAATTGTAAACAATAATGTCCTCAAATCATATCATTTGTTTTCATGTTTAATTAGGTTTAGTTAGTTTTAAAATATCAATTTTAGGGGTACATTAATACTGTTGTTATATCGGTGCCAGTCACATATTTTTGTAAAGGCGAAGTTATGGAATTTTGGATAACATATATTACTCCGTCAGTTGGTAAATGTGCCCAAGCGTCGTTGCAATTAATTTTGAGATAAAGATAAGCTTGAACTGAAGATTTAAACACCGTCTCAAAAACGTGATTTGAAACCTTTTTATATATATCATTTTATATATATATATAAAATTTCATTTAAAGAAAAAGTTTTTCTGTGTAACCATATAGAGTATTTCTCAAGGAATCAGCAAATAAAGTTTTTGCAGCCATACTATGAAAAAAGGAATATTTTTCATTTGAAATTAGATAAAATTCTTTTTTTCATTTGCTTTTGTTAGTGGTTTTTCTTAAGAGAGCTACAGAGGAACACCTTCGGTCACTATTATTGAACGCTACGAAAATTTGATGTCCTGTAATTGTTCCAAACAGAGCATCCATTTTCAGCAACGACTCAAACTCAAAAGCTTTCATCAATCCACAAAATAACAAGAAAATTGCTCTAAAAGAGATAATTTTATCTTTCTCAATTTATGTCCATGAGATTGGCAATAGAATGAGTAGTGCTATGGATATCCGTAACCTCATTTAGATCTTGCCATGATCCTCTTTCATTGTGAAGATGCTTATTCAGAGATGGAGAGAGGGTGGGATCGAAAAGAGGTGATTATAGCAGAGGGTAGAGTCTTAATACTGCTGAGACCCCAACAAAACTGAAAGGGGATGTTTCGAATGGACCCTCCTTTGAGAGAGATATCTCAGATGATGGTGTGCAGAGTTACGTACCTGTAAAGCTTTATTGCAATTATCAAGAGTGGTAAAGTGAAATTTTTGAATATTTGACTTGCTTGAAAAGAAAAACGTCATTGCCTTAATTTAAATAAAGAAGGCAACCAATGAATAGCAGGATTATATGCTTCAGAAGCTGAAGAATTGTTTACCTTCTCTGTAAGTTCTAGATCGATCGGTTAATCGTAAACACTAGATTTGTGTTTCCAGTTGAATGTGATCTCAGAAATATCGTATTACTCCATTCGGTATTACGCACTGCAGCCATACGTAAGCGAAAATTTAAAGACTGCCTCGAAGTTGAGAAGACGACATTTCATCACAAAAGAATAAATTATTTAATGGAAAAATTGAGAAAATATTTTCCTAAAAGGAAAATTTTACGATCTAGATGTAATTGATTGCGCGGTAGCTTAACTCTGATATTAAAATGTAGGACTGTGTTAACAAAGGCCTCGTGGGGGCCGGATTTGTGACTTTTATTTTAGCGCAAGGAACTTACCCTGGCAGTCTTGAGCTTCCATACCATTGTAAGGGTCATGAAGCCCTTACCCAAAGTTTACTTGGTGAATGGATCTTATAAAATCGCATTAACGTACATTTCTTTCTCTGCAGCTAATCTGTGATCATCTTCGGTAGACAGCAGAGGGCGAAAAAAATATTTCGCGCTTTAAGGCGCATATTATTTTATTTTAGATGGTTAAAACTATTTTTAAACGTTTTCTTGACGTTTGTTGTTGTTTTTTGCAATATATTAAAATTCAATTTATTCATCGAACTTCATTTCAGCGAACCTCAGCCTCAGGAAATTTCGAAGAACTTGCAAAAATGCATATCAAAGAAAATGAAATCATTTCACAGTGGCAAGATTAAACAAAATATCTAATAGTGTGATTTTAAAAATATTGAATTGGTACTTTAATCAATGGTAGTGAACTAATGTATATTACACTGTATGAAAACATACATTATGTATCAATATAATAAACATATCATGCAGAATTAATCACTGATAAAATTATTTCTTGAAGTAAAAATAAGAACCCGTGTTCTCGCCTTAATCGAGGCCCCTTTATGGATGAGGTTGAAAAGAAAAGTGCCTAGTACGCCTAATCATAAATAAATTATTAAAATTGAATCCGCCCTTGGCTCCAATAAACCTTAGGCCAACTTTTAAAATGAAAGTAAAACAAAGTGCAAAAATAAGGAGAGCTAAATAATAAAATTGCACTCTTTCTTCATTTGATTTCTCATCTTCGATAAGAATGCAGAGCTTTATTGTACTCTGATTCAAAAACGGTGTAGCCTCGCATACTTCTCCAAATTTCCCCCATCGACCAGCATTTCTTGAAGCGGAGACAGTGGTGTCGTACCACTCCGCCTCATCTTTCTGCATCTCCCCGAAAATCCTCAAAGCCCTATTCACACCCCTCTCCCACCACCTCGACGCCCTACTGGAGCTTGAGTTTCTTTCTTCCCTGTCGGGATACAACTGCTAACCACATTCCCGCATCCTCGAGTTTGACGTCAAGGGGTTGCAGAGCCAATTAGAAAGCGGGGGAAGCTGATTGACGCAGCCGGGTAATTACAGAGCTGATGGAGAAGGGATCGGCGGTGGATGGGGAGGAGAGGAAGAGAAGAAAGGAGAGGGAAGAAAAGGAATAGAAAAGGAGAGAGGACACACATAGTTCAGGCGGTGGGCGTGGGAGGGAATTCACAGGTCCGGAATAAAATGCGTTATTGGATTTCTAGGGGAGATTTATGGATTTTTCTACGTCCTTACCACGACGATTGAATTATTATCTTGGAAGTCATTTTTCTGGAAAGGGGAAAAAGTGTCTGCTGAGCAAATCTGCGACGCATTAATAAATTTATGGCTCTGATATGAATTGGATGTTCCTCAATTCCGTCGAAAAATAAATTTGCTCAGTTCGACCAACGTTAAGGAGCCACTGATAACAGAGTCTCTCTGTACAGTATTCAGCCCGAAGGTTGGTTGATACCTCAGTGAGGTACTATCTCACTCCTTCTTACATTAGCTACCTAGTAGAAGAGAATGAGGCTATAAAAAATTTAATTAACTGTGGCAGGCTTTACTAAGTGGATATCCATATCAAAGGATTGAAAGAATAAAATCACAAGCACTCTATATTTATACCTATGTTATGTGTGTGGAAAAGAGTAATAGTACTTTTATTTTTTCAATCCTTTGAGAATGAGGATTACTAGGAAGGATGAGGAGTGGGGTAGTTTTCCCTACTTATCCTCGCCAAGTCAGAATGCTGTATAAGGAACATGTTCATGCAAGTGAAGCACAATGACTCGGCGAGTTACACTTTTCTAAGGCATTCCACTTAACCTTAATCAGTGGAATCATTCACTCATACTACAGTTGCTTTCATGTCAACACAGCCATGATAAAGACTGTAGCACTAGTATATGACAGATACATTTTTCTCTATCCTGTACCAAATGACAGATGAAAAATATGACTTTCGTCAGAATATGGTAGTAGGAACAGATAACAGGGTAACCGACCGAAATTTTTATACCGTATCCTAAAATTTCAACAGCGGATTTTGACAAAATGTTCACTATAAATTGATAAATGGCCAACACGGTGACACTGACGAGTAACCAGAGCACAAAAAAGTACCATACGCATTTAAAATATTCTCCGAAACTAAGATCGAGCTATGCGATTCCGCTAACACTGAAGCTCCACCTTATGCAGTCTTTCAACAAAAAGTAAGAATGGCAAAGATATACGCAAACGTCAAACGAAAGAATTTTTATTATTCGCGATTGCGTGAGCATGTCTGATTAAATAAAAACAAATACAATGTATCCACTTATTTCTACCACCGTAATGCGTTTTTAGACTTCCAGTTTGACTGCATTCTCAGAGGAAACTTCGTTTCCCTAATTAATCATAAAAGTTGAAGAACGTAGACCCTAAATTAATAAAGAAAACTAAGAATTTATGAGGTATTATTTTCTTTAAAAATGAACAACATCTGCAATGAGTTTCTCTTCAATTGGCAGCATTCGTCCGTTCCGATGTGATGTTACGTTTTAGCTTCGTGGCATTTGTTCGGAAGCACTGAATTTCTCTTAAGATTAGGAAACGTCACAAAATCGAGCGCTAGATAGTTGTCTGTTTATATTGGCTGGTAATCCACAATAATTTAATATTATACACCGTATCACGCATCTCTAACTGCCATTCGATAATAACCCAAAGTCAAGTTCCGCTATTTGATTATTAGTTTGGTACATGCATACATAACACACGTGGGGATTCATGTACAACAGTTTTAAATAAGTAAAGAGACTTTTGGCTCAAAGTCCAGTTGTCCAATGTAATTTTATAATTTATATAGACTTCAAACGTGACTCGGGCTAGAAAGAGGTAAGACCTAAATATACTGGTGAAGTTTTCTGACAGGAGCTCTGTATCACGTCGGCAAACTTTAATTACCAGAATACAAGATAAGACGACTTTTTCTAATCCTTCATGAGTAAATATTACTGTCGATTTGATATTTTCGCCAATTGCAATGTCCTTAGTGTCATAATAATCAGCCGAATTCCTTAATGACATGCCCAAAAACATTTTATCCCCACGGCACAATCAAGTTTAAGCTAAAAAGGTGTGGCACTTATGTGAAATTCAATAATTTCTCTCTTAGAACCTGAAAAACGTCCTTTTCTACCGCGCTAAAGTTGTTGAGAAGTATTGGCTCAGGCTAACTACTGTTCCATTAGTATTAACCCCTATTAATACGCACGGATGTGTCCCGTCGAAATAGATACATTTAACATGCTCATGACTGCCCATCCATATCTCGTATATTACAGGGATATCTTTCATACTATTTATCATACCTTTTCAATTTTGGATTTGCTCAGACTTGTATACTCCCATAGTCGTTCAATTTTAGGGATTTACCTTCCAGCTTTCGCGCAACCCTTCCTCCAATCTATTCCCTCCTTAAACAGACACTTTATAAGCAAAAACCAACCGCGAACGTTCTTCTCCGCCGCCGCAGGGTTTGTGATAAGCAAATAAGGAAGTAATTAACATGGATGGAGCTTATGAGGGAAGTTCCCATTGGCATGATCGCGGAGAGTCATATCCTGTGGAAAGCTATCACTGTTTCAATCACACCTGTTATTATGGAAACGTATTGATCGCGAATGATTTATTTAGAGTGTGTATAAACTTTTCAAGAGCAAAATAAATTCTCGACAATGAGTGCAAGAGGGATTCTGCTACAATTTAAATAAAATAAAATGTAATAACTTAAATAGGAAAAATACCATGCATGGAGATAGGGTTCCTGCTACCATATTCTGATAAAATGGAATATTTTCATTGGTCATTTGGTACAGGGTAGAGGAAAATGTATCTTCCATTTACTTTTGTCACAGTCTTGATATGAAAGCTTCTGAGGTATGAGTGGATAATTTCACTGATCAATGTATTTCCTTATGGACATACAAGAAAAGTGTTACAAGTACATTGTGCTTCACTTGCGTGGACATATTTCGCTTACAGCATTCTGTCTCAGTGAGGAAAGCTAGGGCAAACCACCTCACTCCTTACCCTCCATAGTAAACCTTATTCCTCTCTTAGTAAATTATATCAGAGGAGGCTAGACACCAACCGCCCTTCGGGCTGAATACTTCACAGACGGATAGAGATAGGATTTCGTGGCTTTTGCACACTGATAACAGTAATATATACATTCTTTCTTATACATTCATTTTTTTTCAGATATCGTACAAAATATTACATATTCAGTTGGCATCATTTCGAATAAAGAAGATATCAAATTAATGCTATAAAAGACCTCCTAACTTAAATTAAAAACGAAAAGGGAAGCGGAAGCGGAAAAATACAATTAAATTACTTTGAGTGAATAGTATAAAGTCAGGAATCAAGTAAAATTGTGGTACCTAAAATATGACCGCTAATTTTTCATCCTACGTACAAAAATATTTTAAGCGAAGTCGTAACCGTCATGTTTTAATGTGCGATTTAATGGAATCGTTATCGTTGAATAATTACGAGTCTTACGTACAACAGATAGCCATAATGCTTAACTAGACCTCCTTGATTCCGAGTCAAAGTAATGCTATGTATAAGAAACAGCAAATATGCTCGGATGGTTGGTCGTTTTTCGAAAGATGAATCATTTAAGGAAATTGAAGACTTCCTTGCAAACCTCTGATTAGTACATGGATGAGCGATACAAAATTTCCTCGGAAAATTTCACTTTACTCTAAAATCTTGACATACCATCGTTTAACATCAATCTTTCCTAGTCTGTATTCATCTATGATTTACTCTATGAACATGAACTTCGTGTGCAGAGAAAATTGGGGAAAATGACCTTTGGAGGATCTAAAAACGGGGTTTTTTCGGCCCTTTCGATCCGCAGATTCCCGCGATAACCCGCGGGATGTGCCCACAAGTTAACGAAAACCACGAAACTTTTCTAAGAGGAGCTCTACGCACAGTTACCATGGTAACCAAGTTGGGCGCTTGTTACGATTGGTGGTGATCGGCGAGGACTGGGCGGAGCGTCGGAGGACCCCATGCTACTCACGCCCCCACGTATGCCTCAGAGAGATACGATGCAGCTGGAAAGATCGCGGCTTTTCCAACAAAGAGGAGTTGAAGCGTTTTAACTACCGCATTTTACGGACTATAAGACGCACTTTTTTCATAAAAAACTGCCTCCAAAATTCAGGTGCGTCTTCGAAATTATTATAAAAATGTCCAATGTTTAATTTAAAATTCCCGCCACTCTTAAAAATTGCCATAGATTCGATGCCGCGGGAAACCTATCTCTGTCTATTCCGGGAGGACTTACTTAACAATTGCAACCTCTTGATGTCTTGAATTTGTTTCATTTTCCATGTGATTTTCACTGTGGTGATTTTTTAAATCTGCGTCTTATAGTCCGTAAAATACAGTATTATTCACTCAAAACGTTTCATCCAAGAAAAGATATGGATATTTTAGCCATGGGATTTTTTCTAAAAGGCATTTTGAAATGCTGGTAAAGCATAAAAAAGATATGATTCTAAAAATAAAACACTAAAGATGATTAAAGAATTTTTTTTTCTTTTTTTCCTATTTTGTATTTCCATAATATTAACTTACTTTAGATTATTGTTTATGCCTAAATCATGATTTTAAGTCTCTTATATAATTATTGTAGAGCGTTATTTTTGGATTGATCGTGTTTTATTTTCCTTTTTTCTAGTTCAGTCATATCTTTTATCACTAGTGTATGTATCTACTTACTGTATTCCCTGAATTTCATTTTTCATCAACTTTCATTATTTGTCTTGATAATAAGTCTTTAACATTCCTTGTAATTTTCCAGGTTATATGTACATTTTTTCTTTAATGTCGTAGTAGTAGTATTATTAAAAGTGCTTCGACAGCTTAGGTCATTTCGCACATTGGCTCCCACCGGGAATCGAACCCGGGACCGCTTTCACCAAAGGCAAACGCGCTGTCCACATGACTATCCGAGAGCACTTTAATGTCTTTTAGTTTTTGCTATCGGTAGGTTTGCGCAGGTTTTTCACACCCCCCTTCTTTGTGGGTGTTTTCCTGCAGCAGATATTTTTTCCTAAGCTTTTCATAGGTTTTTTTTACATCCGCAATCCCTTCTTACATTTTCTTCTATCTTCCTCTAAGTTTCATTGATACATGTAATATACTTATAATAATGTAACAACTTAACGACAGGTTAGATGGAAGAGGAGACTTTTTAGACTCAATCTCGCCTAATAAAGACCCTAATAATAATTATTATTATCTCAAAATCATTATCAATTGCTTAACCTAATAACAATAAACTAAATTTCATTGTACTAATTATGGGATATTCACTTAACATGGACTAAACTTATCGTATTTCTATAAGTATATTTTCTAATTTTACTCTAATTGTGTTTTTTATACACAACTAAGATTTTATTACATATTTTATAAGAGGGAACGAAGGTGGCGATAGTTCTTCTGCAGGTACTGCCCCTCTTACAAGTATCTAGATCTACCCCTGCTATCAACAAAAACTATGCCTCAAATGAAATCTGCCTCGAATGAAATATCTCTCGCCTAAAAAGACTCCTGAATAAAAAGTCTTGGCTATAATTTTCGCGGGTGAAAATTCTCCGGGATAAACCGTCCCGGAGCAGGCCATCTCCTGAGTAAAGCTTCCGGTCACCGCTACACCATGACACTGGCATGACAACTACAAGGTTTAATTTTCAGAAACGCAATAAGAACTTCGGAGAAAAACTGCGTTGTAATATGTTAATATAATGTATTCTGATACTTTAGTATCCTTCCTACAAACCAACTTTAACATCCAGAAAAAAGGAAAATTTTTGGAACAAAAATATTATAAGCTTCCCTAGTGAATTGTTTGAAATGAAAAACTCTCGTTTGTCTTCCATCTCAGTACTAGTCTAATTCCTACTGCCGATGCTTCGACGACAAAAACTGCCATAACCCTCTGAATCACCTTTCTTAGTATGATTATCATTTCCGGAAGATAATTAACGAGAAAAAGGAAAACTAGAGAATCAGAAAGAAATGTTGAAGTATCAGCGGCGGATATGACGAAAGGATAGTAACTATCCTCCTTTATATAATAAATAAACATTTTTTCAGTTAGATTTACACTGAAAATTCTCCTCTTCTATCAGACTGACCATCAGTGCTGATGAATTCCGTTAAGAGGATAATTTGAAGATTTTTTCGGGAGATGAATGTCATTTATATCATCATTCATACCCAAATATCTTTTGTGTTATCACAACCATTATCAAGACTGAGACAAATAAGAAAGATACATATTCCTTACATATACTGTGTCTAAAGACAAATGAAAAATATTCCTTCGACTTCGAAAATACATGTAATGAAAATAGAAGAATTTAATAATCGTATAATGTTTGTCTAAAAGTGGTATTTTAGTAAAACAAATCGTAAAAATCTATTTTTAATTCGCTTACCTTCGATATAAGCTCACAATTAGGTTTTGCACATTACTAATAAAGTTATTTTACTGGATCGTTAGTAAATGACTCGGAGATATATGCTACGTTCAATCAGATATTCAACTTTCGCTTTACTTCATTTTCATGAAGAATTCAATTTTTGGAAGAGATAACGAGTAAAAATGTTGCTATAGGAAGGTTAAAACTAATGAATATTAACTATAGGGAAGTACTTTTTCCAGAAAATTAAATATGTCAACTATTAAGTAAACACGTAAAATAAATTTACGTACTGCACGAGAAAGTTAAATTTATGGCATTTTAAGTAAATAATTATTATGTCATCTCTGGACGCGAATTTCTGATTTTTTAAATAAAATTTCGAAAGAAAAGGATCCGCCGGGAGAACAAGATAAGATCAATCAATTCAAATATATAGTTACGATGGCATGATTTTTTGGAGTTTTTAAAGGCTGACCACCTTAAATTTAATGTAAATCGCGCTTGATAATGTGTCATTCTATCATTAGTATAGAGATTTCACTTTCGGTGTGCAGATGACGACACCGTGTGAACTCAAAGCTTCTTGAATTCAATTTCATACGTTATTAATTTACTTGTATTGAAATTAATAATTGATTTGAAAAGGTCAACAACAAATCAGGGACTGTTCTATATGGAAACGATATCAATTATATTTTCAAGCAAAACATTTATTACATTTAATGATGATGCGTATGCGATGAAATTCACAATTAATTTGAAAATGAATCATCTGGGTCTAAAGTATTTCAAATACTGCATATAATCTAAAGACTAAAGAAGATATCCTGTAGAAGGACCACCAAGTTTACACCAAAAATTCGTGTATGATCCGCGGAGAAGTTCTCGCCCAACAATTAAACTTCATAGCCAGCCGTGACTTTATCATATCTATGTATGTATAGGGGCAACACATGGAAGATAGTCTACGTCCCCTATCGAGGGTAAAAACAATTATTTTTGATTTTAAGCAAATACTTCAATAAAAATAATATCTATAAAAAAATGCTCACCACCCGGGCTTAGAACAGGTCCGCTTGTTATTGCTTAATAGTAAAGTTTAATATTAAGCTCCTAGCCACAGCTGAGATTTCATAACTTAAGTCGACGACGAAATTTCCACCAAGAACATAAGTGAAATTAAAATACCTTTGAATTCGAAACTAGATTTTTTTCATTAATCAAATATCTTTTGTCTACAGCTATGCTTCCTTTACAGTTTACTCGCAGGGCATTAATGCCTTGTTTATCAGTAAAAGAAGGAATGCTGCCTACTTATAAACTACTAGTCAGTTAATCGCAGAAGCAATATATAATAGTATGAACCATTGCATAAAAGATACATTAAGCCTAAACAAGCAGTCGGTCATGAGGCGCATTACATATTTCCCCGGCATCACTTTCGTACCATTAGAAACTTAGTAGCTTCCAGCTCATTCCAGCTGCACACATAAGTCGAATGTCTTGCTAGAATTCCCAGCTTCATAGAAGAAACCAGTCTAAATTGAAACCACATGATTTAATTACAAAATTCGATTTAAAACATATTTTACAAAAACATACAATAAATAAGTAACAAACAAGCGGATTAAGGTTACCTATGGATGGAGTGACATCAAGTCCGCAAAACAAAGCGAGGATGGCGAGGATTGCATGAATAGAAAACCAATAAATTCACAGCCCGTTAAAAATGAGCATTTATGTTCATGCTATCAACGTATTAAGTAACTATGGTAAAGATTTGCACGGAGAAAATTTAACGTTCATCAGTAGGATTGAATTAAACTGAATAATAAACTGAAAATTATTGCACGGTTTATGAGATGCAGATTCTCCAAGAGTCAACATTGAACAAAAGGAAGTCGCTTACCGCAGTATCAACATCCAAGAGTAGGAAACATTTCCTCTTTCGTTCCAATACTTATACACTTTTATCATTGAAATTCTGCAGATAAAAATTATAGATTACTTGAAAGAATCTACTTCTAAATTTGTTGGAACAAACGGCTAAAACTAATTGAAACTTTCGGGTTGAAAGACAGACTTAGGTATTTGTTTTGTAAGTAGGTAATTGAAATATAAAGTCTTCTTTGAGTGTAAAAATGAAAAATAATGTAAAATTACGAACCGTGATAGAGCTATTAACGTCGACTCTCAGCGGGGGATAAGCCAATAAATATCGTACTAATTGAGATTATTTTGGAATACATGGGCTCTTACGAAAATAGTTAAGTGTGACAAGTGAGGCGCGGAAACAGAAGGACATTTACTAGCTTCACTATTTTGAAATCGTGTCAACCGTTCACTTTTAAATATGCGAGTTGAACATGAGCACAAAAAATTCAGTAAGTGAACCCTAGAAGTGCCCCACAATCAATGGCCAAAATCGAGATTAAAAATCTGATTTGGCCAGCACATGACTTTCTCTATATATAAGATGTAAATATTTATCTACGACAGTATTTTCGGACTCTATATTCAATCTTAACTTGGAAGATAAGTGATTAATTTATATCATATTATCTTTAACATCACAAACATTATAAATAATGTTTTTCGGGACATGTTCGATGAAAAACGATGATATGGCCTTTCGCCCCAGCGCCTAGAGCGCCCTCAACGTACATAATCAGCAACTTCCGGTTAATCAGTATTTCACAAATAACTCCTACACAATCAGTGATACAAAAATATGTTCCACACAAAAGTTATAGTAAATTACGTTTTCTAAAACGTTTATAAATAATAGTATATAAAAAAATATCAGATTAATGGAGATATTTTGCAAAAACGGAAACGAGCTTCCAAAAGTAAAGCTCCACTTCCGATTAACCGATTTACTCAAAAAACTAATCAACTCTAACAACACCAACCAAAATACTATATATGACATTTGGTGTTGATCCAACAAATAGTTTTCATGTTAGAGCGCCCACAAAGTATATAATCAGCTACTTCCGGTTTATCAGTATTTCACGAATAACTCCTAATCAACCGGTGATACCAAAATATGTTAAATACAAAAGTTATAGTATATTAAATTTTCTAAAACTTTTATAAGTAATACATATATATCCCTATATATCATATTTATGGAGATATTTTGAAAACCGGAAATGAGCTTTGAAGAATAAAGCTCGACTTCCGGTACACCGATTTACTCCAAAAACTAATCAACTCTGACAGCACACACCATAGTCCTATATATGAAGTTTAGTATTAATATGGCTAATAGTTTTTACGTTAGAGCGCCCACAAGCACATACACACATACATACACACAGACATCATTCCGAAAATGGTCAAAACGTGTTCTAGGGACCCCAAAACGTGTATTTCCGTTGAAATCTCTAAGTCGATTTTTTCATGAAATCAATACTTTCCCTAAACTACGTATATGGAGAAAGTAAAAAAAGTCCTACTTGGAAGGTTTGGAAACAATCGATTTTTTAACCATTTCATATATTTTTCACTATTCATTTCCCCGTGAGAGTCTCCAGGCCCAATTTAAAGATAAGGAGGGTCTCTGGAATGAAGCCAGAATGAAGAAGAAAATTAATTTTCAAAATTTTAACAAACTAAAATCAAAAATTTTAACAAAAGAACGTAAATAAAACCTACCTAAACACTAATTACAACAAAATTACAAAAATAAAATAAAGAAGCGTGAAAAAGCAAGGTTGACAATACACATATGGTACTAGTAGAGGCTCCTAAGAGAATGTTCACATGTGCTGGCTTTCACCCAAACCTCTGCAGGACGATTCTTGGAAGGTGGACTCACGTGAACCAAAAAAGGCCCAATTCACAGGGACCATAAGCTTTCAATTTTACTGTAATGGGCGACTTTGCACAAAATGTTTTTGCACCTAGGAAAATTCCCAAGAAAGACCAGACATGAAAGAAGACAAACTTCTCTCTTCTCCTTTCGAGTTCCAAGCAGATCTACTCTTAGCACAATTTGGCACTACTATACTTAAAATTGTTAAACATTTTCTTTTGTCTTCATTCCTAGCTGAATTTACTTCAAACCCTCTGTACATCCCTATGCATCATCCAAAGGGACTTTAATTTGCATGGGATTGACTTATATTTAGCAAAACCCTTTCACTAAATATTTATAATTGCCTTGCTTTATAATGTGCTATTGTTGATAATGTACAGATTCATAAAAAATCTTTTAGTACACCGCAAGAATAATACAGATATGACCAGGTTGCTTAGCGAAGCTACATCATCAGGTCTACATCTGACCTGATGTAGCTTCGCTACGAAACCTTGGTCATATCAGTAATTTTCTTGTGTAGTAGAAGTTTTCATTATGAATGTTTATTGTTAAAAACTACCACGATGTGAAACCTGAGTCTGTCTTGTTATTCTTAAATTTACTTACTTTCCTCATTTGTTATATTTTCCTTTTAAACTGGCAACTATACTGTACGTGAGAACTGAATAAATAAAATAAATAAGACTGGGTCCTGTCAGACTATTTTCTAGTCCATCCTTCCTTGGTAATTCTAGCTGTTTTCATAAGGGAAAACATAATCTAACTAAAAAAATAGAAGTTTTATAATATAAACAAATTTTGACAGGTGTCTAAATACCAAAAATAAATCAATAAAAAAGGTGATAATTCCGTAATCTATTAATTAAATATCAGGCACATATCTTACAAGCAAAAATCACCTCATCTGCCATGGCAACTTTTCTTCTCCTTGACTTCCCATACAAAATTGTCTTGGAGAGTGTACTTAACAGTGGCGACAAATTAATTTTCAATAAAGTCGATATAGATAAACATTTTACTTTCTCCAAGATTAGAGAAAACAGAAACAAATAATTTTCTTTTATTTATTGTTACAAAGTACAGATAAATTCAGGCAAACATTGTGAAATTTTATGAAAATGCAATTTGACTATCATGCACAGGAACCCAACCAATCAGGAGCTTTGTACATATATAAATAAATGACTTGAACAGATTACCCCACCTTTAATTGCTGCAACAGATAACAATTCAACAATCAAAAAATCAGTCTATGCAGTACTCTATAAAGATATTTGGAAATATTAGAAACAAAATAACTATTTTAACCACCATAGCATTCAACAGATTAAGTTCCCAAATTATTCAAGAATGAATGGGTATTTATCTGACCTGATAATCATATTGTGATGCAACGAATATGAGGCTAGGAAACCCTAAATTAAATATGGAGCCATATGTGCATACTACAGAAGATGAAAATTGATAAATCTGTATGATACCTCTCAACTAATTCAAAATTCTTGGGGATACGCATTTAAGGGAATGTAACTTATAACTATAAAAAGCTGTAGGAGTTGATTTTGAAGCCTGAATAGAAGTTTAAAACTAAAAAAATCAACTAGAGCCGTAAGTTCTTCAAAGACAGTGAAATTAATTTTTTAGTTCACTGGGTTCCATTTGCTTGTGCAGCAGCCAGAAACAAAATATAGGGCAAGTAAAACCCACTAACTAATAGAAAATCTTTGATATTAACAATTGATGAAAAATCACATTTCAAGATAGTGCAGCTTTTGCAGGAACTGCGCCAAAGAGTCAATAATCAACAAGTGGCCGTGATGAGTGAGAATAGGAGCGCTGGTTGGAAAGAGACCTGGACCTCCTGAAAAAGGATTGAAACAGAAAATTAAGCACTTATAAAGCTACCTTCCATTTTGCATCTTAAATATGAGTTCTACAAGACAATAACAAAACTTTGTCCTATAATTAATTCTATGAAAATAACAATTTAGCATTAAATTTACATAAAATAATTATTAATTATATTTATTAATTATATTTATTAATTATATTTAACATGTTATAATATATTCATTAAATGAAATGATGGAAACTAAATTATAGCCTTTACAGCACACATTAATTGATATTGATATGCCAATGTTGAATTGTTTCATTGATTAGAAATATTTTTACAAAATTTTCTTTAAAAATACTTTAAATTGTTAAATTAGAATTACTTGAGTGAAATAATAGAATATACAAGAAATTTCAAGGAGGCTAAGACCAAAAGAAGTTACTTTCTGAGGATAGAAGGGTATTTCAGAAAATCCTATAATGATGAAACATCTTGGTTTGTGAAAGAGTGAAAACTTGTAATACCTCAGGTTTACTAAAACTTAAAGCAAGCTTAATCCAGATTCAGTAATTGAGAAAATAATTATTACTTAAAACATAGTTGGATGGATCTGAATCAATAAATCCAAATATTATTTCACACTCACCTGTGCCTAGAGCGCCTGTCCGGACTTCTACTTCGACTGCGGCTACCTTTGCTTCCTCTATCACGTTCTCTACCCCAATCTCTCCCTCTATACTCGCTGCCATTGCGATTATATCTGTCATCTCGATAATCATCACGGTTGTAGAATTCATCACGATAGTCATTACGATCTCTGTAAATAGAATTAGAAAAAGTCAATACAATATTATTAACAATAGATTATTTTCAGAAATATTATTGATTAATATTCACTAATTTTATGTAAGGTTTTTAGAAAACATTGTTTTATTTATGCTAGATAATATATTGAAAAGAAAATAATTGCTATTCCAAAACATCTTTATAATTTTTTCTAGACACTTTTGTTAATAAAAAAGAGCCATAACAGTAAGTGATACCAGAATGTAATGAAGTAACTAAATACAACACAAGAAAGAGGGTTTTCCTCGCATTTCTATTTGTTCCTATACATTTAAGTAATTTCTCTTTTGAGCTAAAAAAGAATTACTAATTAACCCTCAAACAACCAGCCTCCATTAGGCAGTACAAAAAACAGAGATTTGAAGGAGGAGATGTTTTTCTAGTAGAGAACATGAACATATCTTTTTCAATAAGGTGATTATTGTGAAATTTTCTCCACTGAATTCAAATTATCAACAGAGATAATAATGATAATAAAAAATAGTGCCTAAGGCTAATGTAACATCTCTTATCTCACCCTAGACAGGTTATCAAAGATGAAGTGCAGTATTTGTAGATTTGCTCAACATAAAGGGCATTTATCCACATTGCAACTTAAAAATTCCACTTTCAAAATTGAGCTGATTGAGAAAAATACCAATTATGTTCCTCGTGTGATTTGTCATAAATTTCATAAAATCTCTCTCTCCTCATTAATTCTTACAATTATTTTGAATATATCTTAATTCTCAATGAACTCATAATAGAAAATACATAACTCAGAATCCACAATTGTCTTAGTCATACTAAAATTGTTACAATATATTCTGTATTTATTGTGAGCCTACCAAATTTAAATCAAACACAGAATAGTTCTAGACCAAAATAGAATGATCATTCAATTTCCCTCCATCTAATTCCAGTAGCTGTCTATTCTTCAAGTCTAAAGTAAATGTGCACATTAACCAACTCAAAATTGGTCAATTTATAAGTTATAGTGATGGGCTACAAAATCCCCTTTCAATGAAAAATTACCAGCGAGTGGTTTAGTTTGCAGGAGCTTTTACAGTCAAAACAGCATGGATGGAACGATTGACGAGTTATATGGAACTAGGGTGAGCAAAGGATATGGCCGGCCATGAGCTACAAGATACATGGACAAGGGGAATTGTGCCATTGATTGAAACACTCATTCCAATTTTTGCCAAAAAGGGTTTGCTTCATTATCGAGAAAATATGGTACATTGAATAACTCCTTAAAGCCGGGATACTCAATCTGGTGCCCGAAGCAACCTAACACAGTGACCACCAAGCTACGTTAAAGTGATTTTTTTTGCTACAAAATTATTTCTTGGGATTGCACTAGCGGGGATAGAATATAGGCTTGGCGGGGATTGGTGGGGGTCAGAAACATGGTTAGCCTGGGCTTGGGTTTCGTAAACATCGAGGGTGATGGCTTGTCTAAACCTCATCCCTCTTATCACCTACCACCAGATTAACAAAAGACAGGTATCAATGTCATAATTTGTTCATATGAAAATTCAGCCCCACTCAGTTTACTAGGGTATCAAATTACTTATGATCAATGCCTTATTGCTGCTTTTCAGAACACAGCAGTGCTCATACAGCGGAAACCTTCAAACCAGATTTATTCCTCGTAATCAAATATACTTTAGAGATGAAGACTTTCCCACATTGTGAGGTTGTGATGAAATTTTATACATTGTAATTTTTTCGATCTTATTTACCAAGGAACTTTTTTTTTTTTCAAATGGCCAACAATGATAACATTGCCAAAGGATGGCCTGAATATCACCCTGGACCGAAATGTTACTCGGTACCTGCCTTGCTTTCTGAAATGCCCTTGGGAGCCTGGGTGCCAAAAAAGGTTGAGTGCCCCAGCCTTAAAGAATTGGAAAAGTATCTTTCCCAAAGGAGAGAAAAGAAACTCAGTGCTATTCACCTGTGAGACATGCGTGAATATCCTCCGTAACCATGACCTCCTCTGGAAGATTGAGGATATTGCTGATAGTGCTGGTATTGCCCTCTTCCTCCATGGTAGCCGTGGTAAGAGTTGGGACCTGATGGCTTCGGAGGAGGCCTTGAAGAGTAAGAATTTGAGGAATAGTTCGGAGGTGGAGAGTATCTCCTTCGTGAGCTGTGAGAAGAGGAATGACTTTGCTGGTTTCTCGATGATTTGGAGGAAACAGAAGATGAGGAAGAGGAACGAGAAGATGGTGTTCTTGAACGAGATGAGGAATGTGAGCGAGAGCGTGAGCATGATCTCGAGTGAGCTGAATGTCCCTCATTGTCTTCGTCTTTGCCTCCCATGCTGCCTTCTTTGCCACCACTGACTGAACCACCTCCTCCCATTTCATCATCGTCGTCATCATCGTCTTGCAGGCGATGACGACGTTCACGCTCCCTGAAAATATAACAAAGAAGAGTTAATGCCATCTACTCCTACAGTGGAGAATCTTTTCTGGCTAACCACAAAATACTGACCTGCGTCGGAGCTTTATAGCCATCTCTCGAAGTTCATCTTCCCTATCCTGCCTTTCTTGTTCTTGCTTCTCTTGCTTCATCTTTTCAGCTCTCTTGTCAGCTTTATCTGTAAAAACAATTTGAACTAAATATTGATACTCAAGTATGTTAAATTAATCTTTCTTTACTAGTATTGATATTTTATTTTAACTATTTTACTCTTACAATATACCAAACACAATAACTATACCCAACTTTTTGAATAATTTCATAATAGTATATCATCGAAAGCTATACAATACTATGTTACATATTGATAATATTCTATTTCTGATATTCCCATTAACTGAAGTATCAGATGTTTTAATCTGACCATGAAATTTTGGTATACCATGCATATAAAACAATCTAATCTAAAAATTATCCATTCAATCATTTTCATGAATAGCAAAACTACACTTCTGAGATGTAAATATTTATTTAAAAATTACCTATCTAACTGCACTGTAATGATAAATAACTTTTACTTACATTGTCTGTTGAGCAAATATTGCATTTTCTTTTTAAGGCGCTCTTGAGGAGTCATTTTCACTTGCGACTGCAACAGCAGATCATTCATCAGAGTTAAAAACTTAAAGTGACAGAATTAAAATATAAATTCACATAAGAATTCAAATGATAAGCACGAATACTAAAATTAAGGACTTAAATTAAATCTCAATGACTATAAATAACTATAATTATAACATCTATGTTAATTAAATACTATGATATCAATAACTATTTTGTAAACATCAAAATAAAATGTTTCATAATTTTTAAATAACTTTAGTTGTGAAATTTACAATTATGGCTCATGAAACATGCTGAATTAATGTATCTGTACAGCAATGTGACAATGCAAGTATAATCAGATCGATAAAGTAGCTAGTGTAGTGATTCTTACTGACTTTGATTCCAGCACCAGAATTACCCATCCCTGAACCGACATTCCTGCAATTAAGAAAGAAAAAAATTAGTATAGCTAAAATATGAAATAATCTTAACTCAGGCTTGTCTTTATTTTTAAACATACAATTGAAATTTGCATTTATAACAGCTAACTAAACGGTAGGTTGGGCAGAAGTTCACTTTATAGCCAGGCATACTTGGAAAAACAGCAACTTTATTTAGAAGTATAACAAATTTCAAATCAACTTATTATTCATTATTTACTTTATTAAAATAAGTAGTGTTTCAAAATGAAAAATTTTGTATGTAAAATGCTCACATTTATGATAAATTTATAAATTAATAAACATAAGTAACAATTTTGAATAGTCAAGAAAAATTGATTTCAAATTACTTTATTATCATATATTATCACATCATTACTTTGCCAGCCAAAAAGATATTTTATTACTTTTCTCTACAAAATAGAAATTAACTTTTTCAATGTATTGAACTGTGCTTATCCTAAGCATAAAAGCAGTGTTAATTTTAGGGGTTCTGGATGAAAAGCTCAATAATAATGTTAACTAATCCTACCAAAATGTAGTACATGGAAAAATAAATGTAACAAAATATTTTAGAAGTGATTAGTGATAATTTACCAATCGAGCAATTACAAAATTATATACACTTACTCAACTAAAAATCTTTTGTCTTTTAAGGTATTTATTAAAGGCGAGACAGTAAGTAACACTCACTATGAAAATAATAACTTCTCAACTTGTGTTTTGGCACATATTTAAAAAAGATAATATTATTTTGATCATATTTTAAGCTAAAATAAAGAATTATTTAGTAGAAGTATGAAAGAAAATAGAAATGTATTTAATTTTGATAAAGATACATGGATGGTATCCATAAATATAATTAGTTTAAAAAAGGAAGTAAATGAGCTAGGAGAAGACATTAGATCCTAAATTTTCAATTGATTTTAGGTGAGAATGTTGAATATGAACCCTCATCAGGAAAACCTGCCACTCCAAAAACAAAGGTAAAATTAGGAACAATAAAATAATGTTATTAACTATCGCACTGCTAAATCAATTGATATGAGAAAAATAAGCAGTGAATTGAGTTATGTGATTGAGTTAGAGCAATAATTTCAGTTTTGCAAGACCAACCAGGAGTTGGTAAATTTTAGGGTAAATTTTTTCAAAGGTTATAGCATATAATTTCTTTGCATGGTCATGTTTCATTTCCTTTAGTCATTAGGTTAAATGGAATCAACTCTTTAAAAGTAAAGAAAATATATTTGCTCTTTCTCTGGATAATTCTGAAAAAAATTCAGTTGAAAACAAAAATAATACAATGTTGACCAAAACCTCCAAAATATAAATGATGTTAGATACTGCCATCATCAAAAGAAATGATGATCATTAGAATGAAATTACATTTTATAATCAGTAATATGATGAAAGAGCCACTTACTGTAAGTAGCCAATACCATAACAGAAAACTTCTACTGCAAATAAGCAAAAATAAGTAGGGATTGTTTAAAGAATTTTTAAGTAGTCAAATAGAAGATAGAAAAGTGTCTTGAATTCATAAGTTGATACTTAATGATATAAATTAATTACAGACAACTATCTCTAATTAATTAGCAAATAATTAACAATAGGATACTTGAAATAAATGAAAATTTGAAGGTAAATAGTGTTGACTATTAATTATACGTTAACTTCAGCAGAAAAAAGGAAAATTATACAAAAAACTCACAAGGTTTTGATGGCTTAATTGAAATATAAGAAATAGTTCAGGAGAAATAAATTTATAAGTGATTCTACTCCAGGACTGTGATTTGAGTTTTAAAAAATACCAACAGTATCTTGGATGCTTATAGTATATGATCCTGCCATAACTGAGAGGTTAGCTATCAAATTTAGTGAGGTTAAAATATTAACCTTATGGTTAGCCTCTATGTATCATAGAGTCCAAGTTTTATATTGATATAACAATAGTAGTTGGCAAACAAATTTGACCAGACATAATGACAGGTATTAGAACAATAAGGAACTTTTAGCTTCAAACACAACAAAATGGATTTCCAAATCATGGTTCCTAACGCACATATAATAAAATGTAAAACATTACAGATTTAAGATGAATGGTTAAAAATATTTTACAATGAACGATGAAAGGTAGAAAATAACTTTTATATGTTCACTGAATTGTAAAAGCACTAAATTCCGAACTAAAAACATTGCATTTTCATCCTAGACAAATCTTTTTATCTAAGATTGCGTAAAACAATCATAAAAAGATTATCATGAAGCTATAGTGATTCCTAAAAAAAACTTCTTTTCTTTAGACCAGCAAGAATGTATGGTGTAAAAAAATGTCCCTCCATGTAAGAGCCTCACCTTTCAGCCAACAAATTGCATACAAATTACTCTGACATGTATATCTATTATATATAAATGCTTCTCCGGATTCATTCATATATATATACACGAGTAAAATCTAGCTTGCATACTGCAAGCAGATCGACAACACTAATTTTAAGTCAGCATCATATCGAGTGAGTTCTCAAAAGAAAAAAAAAATGGATTGAAAATATTCTGATTATTCGCTGCAATTTATTCGTCCGGCATCGAACCCAGGTCTTCCTGGTGATACTTACTATGCAGGACAATAGAAGATCACCATCTCTAACTATCTGTGAAAATTCAAGCAGAAATATTATCTGCAACTGCCTTAAACGACGTCCTCATAATGAAATACTAACCCAATGTATTTTAAACGGAAGACATATTTACCGCCTGGCATCAAACCTGGGTCTTTCTGGTGAAATTTCCTATGCAACATAATAGAAGATATTAATCTTTAACTATGTGCGAAAATTCAAGCAGAAATATTGGCTGCAACTGCCTCAAACGAAGTCTTACTTTTCCCTTATATTCCTTATGAGAGAAATGTTAATGTGCTCTGGCATCGAACCCAGGAATAGTACGGTCTTATGAAAATTTTTTTCTTAAACCAATTCTTACCATACACTTTCCAGCTAAGCACGAACTTCCTATTATTTCGAGAAGTGCATCAAAAAAAATAATGAAAAACTACTCCCATGTATTTTAAAGGGCAGATCTTGCATCGTCCTAGCATCAAACCCAGGATATTTTTTGTGAAAGTCATTTATGTTTTCGAAAGACCAAGACCATAAGTATAGGCTCCTTGAGTTTTATTTCTCTACCTATCCTAAGTATTTTTTTTTTAATTCCCGAAAATCACGGCAATGTATTTAAACGGGAAAAATCGGGACTTTGGGGCCCTCTGGAATCGAACCTATGACACTGAGAATCGAAACTCAAGGAGCCTATATATATGATCATGATCTATCGAAAACATAAATGACTTTTACGAAAAATATCCTGGGTTCGATGCTAGGACGATGCAAAAATTGGCCATTTGAAATACATTGAGGTAGATTTTCATTATTTTTTTCATGCACTTATCGAAAGGATAGGAAGTTATCACTTATATGGAAGAAGTATAATAAGCATAGGTTTTTGAAAACAATGTAGATAAGACCTTACTGTTCCTGGGTTCGATGCCAGAGGACATAAAAGTTTCTCTCATAAGGAATATAAGGGAAAAGTAGGACGTCATTTGAGGCAGTTGCACCTAATATTTCTGCTTGAATTTTCACACATGGTAAAGGGATGTGATCTTCTTTAGTGCTGCATAGAAAGTATTACCAGAAAGACCCGGGTTCAAAGCCAGATGGTAAATTATTCCCCCATTTAAAATGCATTGAGTTAGTTTTAATTATTTATTTTGATGTATTTATCGAAATAATAGAAAGTTTTTGCTTTGCTAGAAGATGTATATTAAAACTCAGCTTAAGAAAAACATTTAGATACGAAATGCTGTTCCTGGGTTCAATGCCAGAGCATATTAAAATTTCTCTCATAAGGAATATAAGGAATATATCTATCGAAAACATAAATGAGTTTTACGGAAAATATCCTGGGTTCGATGCTAGGTCGAGGCAAAAATCGGCCGTTTAAAATGCATTGTGGCGATTTTTAAGATATTTTTGGACCCCTTCTGATGGCACAGAAACTTTAAATTCGGCATGGAGTTGAAGATTATAAATATATTTCATAATCAAATTTTACATATTCGCTGATGGTCCTTGGTTCGATCCCAGAGAGCCATTTACATTCCTCAATGCATTTCTTATGGAGATAACAGATAAAAGTTTTAGGTACTTCCCAATAAGATATCGACTTCAAACTTAGTATGAAATAATATTTAGTTTTAAAAAGTCATACTGTGCATTCACAGCTACTAATATTTCCTGGGTTCGACACCAGGCGTCTCTACAATCAGTAAATTATCTGATTTTTAAGAATTAATTTAAACCCCTTCCCAATAATGTTTTAGAGTTTGTTAAAAGCGCGGGCTTTATTGAAGCTAAGAAAACAGCAAAACAGAGGAACTACAACAGTTGAAATGAAATCAGTTTTGGGGGATTCTTCGGGGCACAAGACGCACACACCCTAACAGGACCACTGACGCGGACTGAATGGGCGTGTCCACTCGGGGGATCCCTCAGAAGACCTCCCGCGGGATTAGACGCTGCTTGCGCCCCGGGCACTGAGGCGTTGGCGGGAGCGAAGGGGGCGCCACAATGTTAATACATGAAATTAGGTATATAGATAGAGAACATAGATAGATTTCAAAAACATGTTTTAGATTTCCTAGATCGTCCTTGGTTCGAATCCAGAGAGCCATTTACATTATTGAAAAGTAGAACGTAATTTGAGGCAGTTGTAGCCAATATTTCTGCTTGAATTTTCACACATAGTTAGAGATGGTGATCTTCTTATGTGGTGCATAGTATGTTTACCAGTAAGACCCGGGTTCGATGCCAGACAATGAAATTGCAGCGAATTTTAAGAATATTTTCAATCCTTTTTTTTTTCTTTTGAGGACCGTCCCGATATGATGCCGATATAAAATTAGTATTGCCGATCTGATTGCAGTATGCAAGCTACATTTTACTCGTATATATGAATGAATCCGGAGAAGCATCTATATATAATAGATAGATATATATAGATAGGATACTAATTCACAGGCTAAACCACAAGCGTGATTGAGTTGAAAATTTTACAGTGAATTGGCCATATTGTGTAACCACCAGAAAAATTCCGATTTTGAAGCTCAGTGCCATGGGTTCGATTCCAGAGGGCCTAAAAGCCCTGATTTTTCCCATTTGAATGCATTGCTTTGAAGTTTGGGAATTTTTTTTAAATACTTCCTGGATAGGTAGAGAATCAAAACTCTAGGAGCCTTTATATATATTCATGATGATTTGAAAACATAAATGACTTTCACAGAAAATATCCTGGGTTCGATGCTAGGACGATGCAAATATCTGCCCCTTAAAATACATGGGAGAGGTTTTTCATTATTTTTTTATGCTTTTATTGAAATGATAGGAAGTTTGTGCTTGGCTGGAAGATGTACAGTAAGAATTGGTTTAAGAAAATAATTTTCATAAGACCGTACTATTCCTGGGTTCGATGCCAGAGCACATCAACATTTCTCTCATAAGGAATATAAGGGAAAAGTAAGAAGTCGTTTGAGGCGGTTGCAGCCAATATTTCTGCTTGAATTTTCACGCATAGTTAATAATGGTGATCTTCTATTATGGTGCATAGGAAGTATCGCCCGAATGACCCGGGTTCGAAGCCAGGCAGTATATATATCCCCCATTTAAAACACATGGAGGTAGCTTTCATTATTTATTTTGATGCACTTATTGAAATGATAGGAAGTTCTTGCTTAGATAGAAGATGTATATTAAGACTCGGTTTAAGAAAAAAATTAGATAAGACCATGCTGTTCCTGGGTTCGATGCCAGACTACATTTATGTTTCTTACATAAGGATTATAAGGGAAAAGTAGGACGTTGTTTGAGGCAGTTGCAACTAATATTTCTGCTTGAAGTTTTACACACAGTTAGGTGATCTTCTATTGTGTGCATATTGATCACCAGGAAGACCCAGGTTCGATGCCAGACGATTAATTTGCAGAAAATTTTAAGAATAATTTCAATGCTTTTTTTTCTTTTGAGGACCATCCCGATATGATGCCAATATGAAATTAGTGTTGTCGATCTGCTTGCAGTATGCAAGCTACATTTTTCTCTTATAAGCATATATGTAAGCATTTCCCACAGCTGACCACCATGAAGCATATGGATAGCCTTTACCAACTATCTCACAATTTGAGAACAAAAGAGTTTATATCTTAAATAATTAGATAGTGAAATATAATTACCATAACCTCATTTGTAAAAACCTTCCAATTCAACTTTAGGTTTAAAATTAATTGACATAAATAAAACAAAATTTTGAGCAACTTTTAGGAATGTTCTTTCCCTACAGAGTTACTATACTAGAGTAACTGAATTTTAAAATCAGTTATAATAAGTAGCATAAATCCCTATGTAAAATACATTAATTCTTAAATGATTACTAATTCATGCTTTTACTGTAAAATGATGCATCAAGTATTCTCCCAAGATGTTTTTTATAATAATAATTCTAGACTAAGATAAATGTTAAATCTTAGCTAGAAAAATTCAGAAGCAATTTTCAAACCCATTTTGAAATTTAAGGAACTTCAGAACAACAAATTCAATGAAAATTTATCAACCTTTGAGTTACATCCTGAACCAAAGTTAAATAAAGGCTGGTTAAAATGTCTACACTCCATTCACCATCATGAAGTCAGCGTTTAAAATGCATGGTTTTGTGTATTGCTAATGCGAGAACCTTGCACAATGTTGCTTAATTTGCTTAAAAATATAGTTTCTCAAAAATGTCTCAAGATTTTTCAGTGTTGAGTTTAAGTCATATCAGACTATGATTTATTTAAGGTTAATTTATTACGAAGGTACAGATAAAAGTTACATTTCAAATAAATACAGCTGATTTTTCAATTTTTTGGGGGCAGGTGTCTTTCATTCAAGAAACATAGGATTTGTAACATCAAAGTCACTATGAAATATTTTTCTTTCCATTAATGTTATTACTTCCCTAGTTAAAAGATTTTAAGTCAAATATTTAATAAAAATGAATGGGAAAGTTTAATGGAAATGAAAATGAAAGGAATTTCTTGCAAAAGGCTCAGAAAAAAGTAGTTGCCTACTAGTATTCTTCCAATTCGTCTAGGAAACAATGCCGTTAAGTTACGTTGGTAAGTTTATTCGAAAATAGCAAATTTATTTTCTGTGCAAGTTTGAACCACTTAAGTTTATAAATAGAGTAACAAAAATAATTCTTCTTATGGGAGTAATGCACTATGCTGTGTAGGTCACAATCATTCGAGCCACTTAATCTCTTCCATGTATTCAGTCTTCCTGATGTTTCAATTGTCTGCCAAAATATCATTCATTTAGCACTTCAATAACTAAATATTATCGAATCATTTGAATATGGGATGGTTCCCTATCAATTGCATTTTTTAAAAGCTGTGCACCATAACTTTTTCAACTAAAGGTTATACAAGAAGTGAAAAATAGTGGCTTGGCTGGGACTCGAACCCAGGTCTCCCACTTTCAGGGCAGGTGTTCTTACCAACTAAAGGTTTAAGTGGCACGCTTTCCTGTGCTAAGTAAAATTTCATGTCTATCATTTGTACTTTTTCAACTAATTTATCTTTTTTATCTGACTTTTCAACACTGTATAAGTTTCAGACAATTTTGGCCAACGTTTCATTTTTACACAAATAAAGCAACATCACAAGAATTTCTCAAATGAGCAACTTGCAGGCCCATCGATTTTAAATGCTTCATGATGGTGAACAGTATACACATAGATGAAGTATGAAAATATTACAGAAATAATATTGAAAAACATGATACATATTAAAATACAACATTGGTTACTGCATACATACGAAATCGAAAATATTTACAGTAAGATTAAATTAAATTTATTTAGTAGTTGATGTAGCTACCACCTGACCTGTTACCTATTTGTTGTTTTTAAAAAATTACATACAGATAAAAAAAATAATTAAATATATCTCTTTTTTGGGAGCAAGATTGTGGCTTACTAGTCTTTCTTACATCTTATCTACATCTTTTTAAATAAGGAAATATTTCTCAACTAAGTCACATATAACAGACACAAGTGTTTTATTGCTAATAATATCACTTACTTCACTGGTAAAGACTTTGAATCCTCAGCTTTCTTTTCAGACTCATCATCTTCTGACTCAATAGAGGATGAAGATGATGAATCTCCCTTTCTGCGTCCATAATACCTCCTAATAGGAGGAGTTGGTTGTTTCTTTGGGGGAGAGGGAGAAGACTTTCTTGGAGAAACACAAGGTGAGACAAGCCGTTTGCCACGTGATCTGACTGAACTACTCCTACTACTGCTACTACTACTTCTATGGCGTGACCTGCAAAATAAAATAATCATAATATTAATAAAAATAAACATACATTACAATAGTATCTAATGCAATAATACGATATAAAACAAGCTGATCAGGCTGATGTAAGAAATTGTTTCAGTAAATTTTCACAATAGAAATTTGTACGTAATATTGAGTATATTTGTACACGACTAAACCTTTAAATATCAGATGGCAGAGTAGTTAACCTACACACAAGAGGAGCATATAAAGTAGATGATAATATATGTTAAGTAAAATGTACAAACAGTAATAATAAAATAATTGACAGTAAAATATGGTTCCTGAGATATGATTGAAATTTATGCAATATCTCTTTCTAAGATTATAACAAACAATATACAGTAGAAGTCTGTTATAACAAGAACAGAAAAAATCGGAAAAGTACTCATTTTAACCCTTGCTTGTTATAGCCAATTTCTAACAAGTCTAACTAAGTCCATCCTCTTGAATCCAAGAGAAGTGAGAGCAGCAGAATGGAACTTTTGGGTTTTTGATCCTAACACTAATGCTTAATAATGTGTGAAAAAAGTACATTTTTGTCAAAAATACAATATTTACTCGAAAATAACACACACCCTTTTCAGTATTTTTTCCACCTCAAAAATCGCAGTGCGTGTTAGAATCGACGGCACACTAGATTCTGAATTCTAGAACTCGTCAAACATTCCATCTACCTGCTATCGATGTTTGGACTCTATACATGTGCTTATACTGTATCGATGTTTGCACTATATACGAAACTGTAGGCCAATAGTTTTTAATTGAAAGGGAATTAGGTACCCCTAAAGATTTTTAAATAAATGATTTGGAATTGGCACTTTCATAGGACTTTCAGCGTGGATGACTACCGAAATTTTGTACAGTGTATACGTGTATAAATATAAGCATATATTAGCGATTGCCTGTATAGTGCAGACGTAATAAGTGCAGTGACTGGCATGACCACATATATTAGCGATTGCCTGTATAGTACAGACGTATTAAGTGCAGCGACTGGCATGACCGCATATCTTAAGGGCCGCAAACTTTCACGGGCAAAAGATTTTTCAATGTCCGACACTCAAATTTCGGGATGCTCATTACTTACGATGGCACATTATTTTCAAGTTAACATACAATTTTATTGGTTCATACATCATAATGAAACTGCATCCTCTAATATAAAATGAGGAAAATTATTGTTCATTGAAAAATGATGGCGTGCCTTTAGATAATCTTAATTCATATCAAATTGCTTTCTCAAGATATTTTTCATTCACACCTTTCATAAGCAAAGACTTAGTCATGAGGAAGGGGAAGAGGTTACCCTGGGAATCCGAATCAATATTGCTTTCATCTCCTATATTCCCACCAATCCTGGATCAGACAATTTGGTGCCAAGTTTTGTATGAAAACAAACCCCATGGATGGATGCCAATATGATGGGAACTAAATTAAAAATTTAGGTGCTGACCAGAGGGGTCTTCGCCAAAAAGAAACAAGAGACGAGGTGATTAGATGTATGGAGGGATAAAGGGGAGAGTGAAACTTGTGAGAAGTTTCTAATCAAAGCTCCTAATCCAACGGTAATCTAAGGCATGTTATCTCTTCAAACGGCAGAAAAATATTAAATGCAATAATTATAGTCACCAAATTCATGCACATGTTTTCCACAACTCGCCTCACCCTTCCTCGGCAAAGATGCTTCGAGGAGCTTTGATTAGAAATTTCTCACTCTCATTTCACAAGTTTCACTCTCCCCTTTATCCCTCCATACACCTAATAGCCTTGTTTCTTTTCGTCGACAACCCCTATAGTCAGGGCCAGAATTTTTAATTGATATCCCATCATATTGGTATCCACCCCTAAGATACATTCATACACTCATATACATACATACACTCATACGAAGCTTGGCACCAAATTGGCATCATTCTTTGTCGACAATTATTGAGCAATAATTTTCCACATTTTATATTAGAGGATGCAATTTCATTATGTGACACAAATCAATAAAATAATGTGTAAACTCGAAAATAACGCACCATCGTAATGGGCACCCCGAAATTAAAGTGTCGGACATTGAAAAATCATTTGCGAATGTAATTGGCCCTTAAGATAAGCGGCCATGCAAATCGCTGCACCTTATATGTGTTTATCATACATGCATTCAGTAATATATGTGTATGCGTATACACTGTATACAAAATGCCGGTATTTGCCTATGCCAAAAGTCCTCCTATGTGCCAATTCAAAATCGTTCATTTAAAAAGTTGGGTGGGCTAGCCAATTCCCTTTCAATTAAAAACTATTGGTCTACAGTTTCATATATAGTGCAAACATCGATATAGTATAAACACATGCATAAAGTCCAAAAATCAATAGCAGATTGATAGAACATACATAACATTGACGAGTTATACGGAACCAGGGTGAGCGGAGGATGAGGCCAGCCCCGCGCTACGGGACATGGCAATGAGTAGTTTTGTACCCGAATCTAGTGTGCCATGGATTCTAATGCGCACCCTGATTTTTGAGCCGAAATAAAAGACCCATAAGGTTGCGAATTATTTTGTAGTAAATATGGTATTTTTGATGCGAAAATGCTTTTTTATGCATTATGAAACATTAGCGTAAGGATTAAAAACCTTACAGCTCAATTCTGCCCCACTCACTACTATTGGGTTGAAGAAGACAGACATTTAGTGTTAGCAATCGGCTATAACGAGTACTTTTCCGATTTTTATCAGCTCTTGTTATAACAAACTTCTACTGCATCTTAAATCGAGATACAACATAAGGCATGCACTGACTAAGTACATCACTTTAAGTCTCCTGCTTTGGGAGACATTCATGAGCACCAAGAGCTGATCATTGGAAGCTGATGCATTGGAAGCTGATGCATTGTCAGTGACTGGAATGGCCTAGAGACCATACTTTACGTAAAGACAGCCATTATTTTTTGTTTCTTGAGATGGTGAGAATTACCAGAATTTAATTGAAGGAAATGTGAAGAGTTGTGATATTTTTACACAATGTTTGAGCTAATAATAATATCTAAATTTCAATAATTACTAAATATAAATTACATTACCTTGATCTAGACCACGATCGTCCCCTTGAGGATTGTGAAGAACTCCTCCTACGTCGTTCCCTCCCCCTGAAAATTAAAATTTTGAAATTAAATTATATAATTAACACTGACTTTCCTTTATTTAAACCATAATACAAAGAAAAAGATTCTTGACTGTGAACTGCAACTGACTAATTCAGACTAAATCAATTTTAGAGTAACTTTTTATATTAACAATTATAATTTGATAATAGAACATTAATAATCACCCATGGAAAATTTATTTCAACTTTGTTAAGGAAAATAAATTTTAAAAGAGAATTCAAATCTGGAAACAAATAAAAAATTACAACAAGAAAAATCACCACGGAATCACATATCTAAGATACTTCTTTTTCACAAAGGAGAAAAAAGTGAGTCAATAATATGCACACAAATTCATATATACATTTAAAGTGAATGATTAAGAAAGCATCACATTCTCAGCCTTTTAAAGTAGCATTCTAAACTTCATCAGAATATCCAAGTTGAATGAACACAGACCTTTCTCTACCAGTATCTCTTGAGCGTCGATAATGTCTTTGGGAACGAGGTGACACACTGCGACTCCTTGATCGACTATACCTTCTCCTCCAAGAGCATGGAGAACGAGATGACCCTCGACCACCTTTGTGGCTAGAATATTGATGGGATTTCTTTGATGATGAGGTATGAGATGATGTTTGACTTCTGGATCGTGATCTGCAGTTTTCCACCAATCCAAGGAGAACATAAAAGGCAAGGAAAGGAAAAATTAGCATAATTTTGAAAAATTCACGCTTAAGTTGCTATCCCCTTTAAACCAGTTCATTAAAAATCAATTATTTTCCTGAGCAAACAAGAGGAGACCTCACATAATGTTGCTCCTAAATAAAATTAAAGAGGTCACTCACGCAGACTTGAATTACAATTCAACATAATTGAGTAGTGGGATAACTTGAAGTCATAACTTTTAGATTCCAAAAAATATGGATTTAAATAAATCATAGCAAGCTACATGAAAAACTTAATTAATGAATTACAAGGCACAAGATATTGAATTACTATTCTACATGATGTAAAAACCCAAAACTTAAAGAGGTATTCCAAAACATGGAGTGGTATCAAAATTTTGATTTCCACTGTTCCAAAACAAGGAACCAATGAATCAAGCCCAGTTGTTAAAACTGCAGCAACTGAGAATCAAAATGATAACACAGCTTCAAAATATACCAAAATAAATCAAGAAAAAATATGATATTGCAGGAAATTAAGTATCACAGGAGATCTGTAATACTCAAGAACCATCTTACTGAGCAATGTAACAAGATGAATTCTTTAAATTTATTAAAAATCCAGATGAGACATACTGCAGCCAGAGCCCAAAAAAACTGTTAAATGATCTATTAATATGAATAAACAATTTATAACCACATTCCAGAAAGATGACAGTAAAATTATCATAATCTCTAGACCTAACCTTTCTTACTTATGTAACAACTAGATTCTTTTTACGTTAATACTGAGCTTTACTGTGATAGTTTAATAAGAAATCAAAACTTGCAGATTAACCATAATGGAATAATTTGTTTCCAAAAACAAGAATTTCCTACATTAAATGAATTTGACAAAATAAGATCTGAGTACCATGAAAAAAAAGGAGTCACTTTTGCAATAAATTGCAAATACATTTAGTTTAACATTCAAAATGTAAACCAAGAAAAATTACAATATTTTCCATATTACCACTACAGATATCAAGAAACCCTATATATTTCCACTCCTTATCCTTGAGAGGTTAAGAATGAATGAATATTGATATTCAGTATTAAGAGGGGATATCTCTTGAGAAAATAAGGCATATGGAGAGCCTGAGAGAAGTATTACTTAGAAAAAGTACCTAAGAATAACCCTAAATATAGTGATTCATTGGGTCACAGATACCCCTGGAGATGGATACAACTCAGTGTATGTATCCCAGATTACTACAAGATATACAATCAGAATTGATTTATCTACAAAATATTACTGGCATCACTGATTATGCTAGAGTAAAATATACATTTATTTCTTAACAGTGATAAAATAAGGCAACATATGTTGAGAAAACTAAGGAAAATATGATGTAGCAATAAAAATAATACTGAAAATGACAAGCAATGGAAAAAGCATGTTGCTTTGGCTTATAAATCCCTAAGCTCCACCAATTGAATTGGAATACTAAGTTCAAATAATTACGAATTTAATCTGATAATGAATCACGTGTTTAATGAAACCAAACAGAAAGAGGAATATTTATGATAACCCTAAAAGAAATTAAGATCATCACTTCAATTTCTGATACATATGGGCAAAAAACAAAGAAGTGTCATAAGGAAGAAATATAGAATGACCAATGAGAGAAAAAGGAAAAAAGATATTTGATATAATGGTTTGAGCCATAGTAATGTTTTCTAAAAGAATTTCAAAACACAAAATCTATACATATAAGGAAAACTAAAATCGGCAACTCTTCATCTAATCCTCAAATATCTTGATAAATCAAGTTTCGTATTTCTTTTACAAATGAATTTGATAATTTGGAAATTTCAATATCATGTCCACTGCAAAAGAACTAAGATATTAAGCAAGACTTAAGGAGTATCTTAGGTAACTTTTGAGATCCAATCTCAACTCATAACCCTGACAGTATGAAATGGCAAAACATTCCCTATATGACACCTATAAAAGGTTATATAGAAACCAATTAAGGAAAAATATTTGTAAACAACATCAAAACAACCAAATCCAAAAATTTTAGAAAAATTTCAATTTAAAAAGATTTTAAAAGATCACTCACACAATTAAAGGTAGTCTGACTATTAGGTAACTCATCCTAATAAAATGTATACACTATGTTAGTGTACTCATCCTGACGTGGGTAATGAATAAATAATTCCCTTTACTTTTAGTAAACAAAGAAGGTAATAAAGAGCAAACATAAAAACTTCCAGCAAAAATATAAGAGATATAAAATAATTGGCAACGCCTTCCAAAGAGTAGCTCCTAGTGAGAAGCTTTTAAAAGCAAAACTAGGGAGAAAAAATAATAAGATTACAATTACATTACTATTAACCCCAGCAAAACATTTTTGTACAGGAAGTAGCAAACTAAGACGGAGTAACAAATTAAAACATTTGCTTACTTAGCTTTAACAGGAACGAATAAGACTATATGAAAATTGAAATTCCAAAACCGAGACTCCAGAATTAGGATGGATTCACAGCAAGAACTCTATTACTCAAAATCTTCATTCACCTTACCACCAAAATTCAAGAGGACGAAGAGAGCACCCAAGAACATGAGTCTTTTCAAAAGTCCAAAGTTGTCCGACCACCTCTGTAGGAAAGAATCCACCAAACCAAAACTTACCATAAACTTCTGAGTTTTTAATCACCAACACGGAGGTTTCATGGAAAGTTTTCTTGCCACAAATGTCATCGATTTAAAAGTCCTAAATAGCTCAGCATAACATCTACATTAATGCTTGCACCAATTCTGATTCAACCGCTTCAACCTGACAACCCCAAATAGCAGGTGAACCGCCACTTTCCGAGAGAGGAAACACAAACAGTATATACCGACCGGCTACGAGGTCTCGACTTGGAAGCTACAGAATGATTCGGTGCTGGAAAGGAAGCTCCTCCTCCCTGCACACTGCCATCATTTCCAGTCTTCTTGGACGAGAGGTGCCGAGAGGGACCACCAGCTGGAGCTGACAGCGATGACTGAGAGCCACTACCCTTCCGTCTCGAATCCTCCTTTTTGGGGGTTTCTTCTTCTTCCTCCTCTTCCTCTCCTCCAAAGCTGGTGATGTATGTAATTTGACCAGAGTTTACAGGCGAACGTGATCTAGATCGGGACTTGGATTGTGACTTCCGATAAGGATCATAGGTGGGACTTTCACGGGCCGCATAACTGCAAGGAAAATTTAATGATGTCTCTATTACATAGATGGTGATATAAATAAAATTTATTATTATTTTAGTTACTTCTTGAATTTGTCATTTACATTTTTTTAGATGCTTATACCTCAGGCACAGCCATAGTTCATAATACTTAAGATATACTGTACTTGATGACATATTAGACGCACTCTCATTTTAGTTGAGCAAATGCAAGAATATGAGTTTTCACACTTCAAGCAGCAAGAAGAGCACACCTTTTTTGTTTGTTCATTTTGTTCAAGTTCGTTTAGTTAATTACTTGTACCTTCAACATTGAAGAAGCAAGCAATACAATATTGATGTCCAATCACAGCAATGAGCTTTGTAATAACAATCAAAAGTTTAACATTCTCTAATTGAATAATATCTATTATATATAGACGTTTCTCCGGATATACCTATATATCTATTATATATAGACGCTTCTCTGGATATCTATTATATATAGACGCTTCTCTGGATATCTATTATACGTAGATGCTTCATTGGATTCATTCATATATATACCCAGATAGGATACAAATTCACAGGCTAAACCACATGCGTCATCAACTTGAAATTTTTTACGACGGATTGGCCATAACGTGTAACCGCCAGAAAAATTGAGATTTTGAACCTCAGTGTCATGGGTTAGATTCCAGAGGGCCCCAAAGTCCCAATTTTTTCCATTTAAATGCATTGCTTTGATTCTCCGGAATTTTTAAAAATACTTCCTGGATAGTTAGAGAATCAAAACTCTAGGAGCCTATATATATGGTAATGATCTATAGAAAACATAAATGACTTTTACGGATAATATCCTGAGTTCGATGCTAGGACGATGCAAAAATCTGCCCTTTAAAATACATGGGAGTAGTTTTTCATTATTTTTTTTTGATGCACTTATCGAAATGAAAGGATGTTCGTGCTTGGTTAGGAGATGTATGGTGAGAATTGGTTTAAGAAAAAAATTTAGATAAGACCATACTATTCCTGGGTTCGATGCCAGAGCACAATAATATTTCTCTTATAAGGAATATATGGGAAAAGTAGGACGTCGTTTGAGGCACTTGCAGCCAATATTTCTGCTTGAATTTTCACACGTAGTTAGAGATGATGATCTTCTATTATGATGCATAGGAGTATCACCAGAAAGACCCGGGTTCGATACCGGGCGGTAAATATGTCTCCCGTTTAAAATACATTGGGTTAGTTTATCATTATTTTTCAATGCACTTATCAAAGTGATAAAAAGTTGTTGCTTATATAAAACATGTATATAAATACTCTGTTTAAGAAAAAATATTACATCTCTACAGAGCACATTCAAATTTCTCACATAAGGAATATAAGGAAAAAGTAGGATGTTGTTTGAGGCAGTTGCACCCAATATTTCTGCTTGAATTTTCACACATAGTTAGAGATGGTGATCTTCCGTTGTGCTGCATAGTAAATTCACCAGGAAGACCTGCGTTTGCTGCCAGACGATTAATAGTAACGACTTTAAAGAATATTTTCACTCCTTTTCATTTCTTTTGAGGACCGTCCCAATATGATGCCAGTATGAAAGTAGTGTTGTCGATTTGCTTGCAGTATGCAAGCTACATTTTACTCGTACCTATATATACACTCACTTGTTCATTCATTCATAGGGGATTAAAATTCTAACCATGTTCTAGAAGTGGCACTGACTTGAAATTTTTACAACGAACTGGCCATAACGTGTAACCACCAGAAAAAAAGCGATTTTGAAACTCAGTGTCATGGGTTTGATTCCAGAAGGCCCCAAAGTGACGATTTTCACCATAAAGATACATTGCAGGGATTTTCGAATTTTTTTGAGGCACTTCCCGTCAAAGTAGAGAGTTGAAATTCGAGGTATCGCTGGAGGCCGTGCGTATCCAACGAAAACCATTAAGACATCATCGATGATTATCCTTGGTTTGACGCTTATTCTCCCCTTTAAATTACATTGCAATTTTTAAGATTTTTTATTAAATCACTTCCCGATAATATAGAAACTTGAAACTCGGCATGTAGATAGAGATCAATTATATATTTCATGTACGCTGTTCACCATTTACGTTGATGGTCCTTGGTTCGATCCCAATAAGGGCATTTACATTCCACAATGCATTTTTTATGGATATTAGGTACTTCCCGGCATGATATAGACTTCAAACTTTGCATAAAATAAAAACAAGTCATACTGTGCATTCACAGCTGCTAATATGTACTGGATTCAACACCAGGCGTCTCTACTATTAGAAAGTGATCCGATTTTTAAGAATCTTTTTGAGCCCCTTCACAATAATATAGAAACTTGAAATTCGGCATATAGATAGAGATCATTGATATGTTTCAAATACTCAGTTTTAGGATTCCTCAATCATCCTTGGTTCGATCCCAGCGAGCCATTTACATTTCGTATGCATATCAGATGGGGATAATGGAGTTATATCAGGAGCTTCCCGTTATGAAATAGAAGCATCATTGACTTGAAATTTTTATGACGTTTTGGCCATAACGTGTAACCGACAAAAAAAATTACAATTTTGAACCTCAGTGTCATTAATTCGATTCTAGAGGGCACCAAAGTCCCGATTTTTCCCCTTTAAATGTATTGCTTTGTTTTTTGGGAATGTTTTTAAATTACTTCCCGGATAGGAAGAGAATCAAAACTCAAGGAGCTTATATATATGGTCATAATCTATAGAAAACACATAGGACTTTTACAGAAAAAGTCCTTGGTTCGATGCTAGGACAATGCAAAAATTTGGAACCACGCAAGGATTGCCCTTCTGCACAAGAAAGGAAGCAAAGAAGATTTGAAGAACTATCGCCCCATTAGCCTCCTTCCAGTTGTCTACAAAACATTCATGAGGATAATAGCGGAACATCTTAAGATGACCCTGTCTTCAGCCCAGCCTAGAGGACAAGCGGGATTCCGGAAAGGCTTCAGCACTATGGACCACATCCACACATTACAGGAAATTATAAACAGAACGAATGAATACGAGATGCCGCTCGTCCTTTGCTTTGTAGATTATGAACAGGCCTTCGACTCGGTAAGTACCTCCTCCACTCTGAAAGCTCTGAAGAATCAAGGGATAGATTCTGAGTACATCCGCCTCTTGCGCAGTGTCTACGAGAATGCCACAGCTTCTGTAATGCTTCATGAAGAGACCGATGAATTCAAGATTGAGAAGGGAGTTCGACAAGGTGACGGTCTATCACCCATCTTGTTCACAGCCATTTTAGAAGAAGTTTTTAAAACCCTTGATTGGGAAGAGAAGGGGTTAAGAGTAAATGGGGAGTACATCAGTCACCTCCGTTTTGCAGATGATATAGTTCTCTTTGCAGCTAACGCAGAAGATCTAACTTCAAGACTTGAAGAGCTAAACACAGCAGGACAGAAAATAGGACTCAGGATTAACCTAACAAAAACAAAGGTAATGTAAAATTCTTTTACAGTGCAAGAGCCAGTCAAACTTCAAGGAAAACCTCTGGATGTTTGCTTAGAATACACATACCTGGGACAACTTGTAACAACAGGAGAGAAAAACAGGATTAATGAAGTAAACAGAAGAATGAAACTTGGCTGGAGCGCATTTGGAAGGAACTCACACATTCTGAAGTCAAGAATGCCAATGGTTTTGAAGAGGAAGGTCTTCAACCAATGCATTTTACCTGTCTTGACCTATGGAAGTGAAACTTGGGTGTTAAATGCTGCAATAACCCAGAGACTTCAGACAACGCAAAGGAGCATGGAGCGCTGCATGCTGGGAATCACAAGAAGAGACAGGAAACGAAACACTTGGGTGAGAATGATGACTGGAGTTACAGACATAATAGATAAGGTAAGATCACTGAAATGGAGGTGGGCCGGCCATATTGCAAGAAGAAACGACAACCGTTGGACATCTGCCGTTCTCAACTGGATACCAAGAGATGTGAAGAGACCAAGAAGACGACCTATGGACAGGTGGAACAAAGACATCATTAAGTACTTAGGTGTAACGTGGCAACGAGAAGCTCAGGACAGAGAAAATTGGAAAGTACTTGGGGAGGCCTACATCCGACGTCGGATTGAAAATGGCTGATGATGATGATGATATAGGTATATCCGGAGAAGCGTCTATATATGATAGATATATATGAAATAGATAGTTGAAGGCAAGGCTCCATGGAAAGCCACCATAAAAAGACTGTAATTTTATGAATGGTTGTCATACACAAATCACGTAACGCAAAATTCTCCAATTTTCGACCCCCCCATGTAGCAGAACCGTAACGCCAGGCCGGACTCCTTCCCCCCCTCAACTCCGTTACGTATCAAGTGCTTTGTGAAGAGTTTTGAGCTTATATTCAGGAAAGAAAGATTCAGTTCATAATAATAATTCAATTTTTAATGAACAATTTGAATTTTAAAGGCCTTTCATACATTTCACCTAGATTTTATGCAGTGACCTATTGATAATTAGCACCGCACAAAACAAAGACGGGAATACCCGTGCAGTCTACCACACCCCATTTGCACTCAGACTACTTCCATTCGACACATGTGCTTGCTCGGATCAGAGCTGCCAACTTTCCCCAGTAAATTGTCCTCAGGTTTTAAACTCAAAATTTAAACATGCAGAAATTTTGCTATTTTTTGCAGTTCTAAAACAGTGATTTAATGCAAACCTTGACCACCCTCCCCCACGTACCAGGACTGTAACACCTACCTGGACCGCACCTACCCCCAAATTTAATTACATAATTTGTGTATGGCCCTTACTTTATGGCATATTAAAAAGTCTCTCTTATTGATTGGTGCCACAGTTAAGTACTTCTTTGTCATTTGCTGGAACAGTAGAGCATTATTAGATCAAAAATAAGATAATTTTAACTAGAAATATCAACTACGTACCTTGGGGGACTTATTTTTCTACCAAGTAGCCTCTTCTCACGGAAGGCTCTCCGTTCTCTTCTAGATTTTCTTCCCTGAGGAAAGAGTTCACAAACAAAAGCAAATATTATTATTTACCTGAATAACTTGATACCATTATAATAAAAGTATAAATAATGATAAATGATTAAAAACAATACAAGTATTATGCCTTATAGACTTAAGTATAACTAAGCCTTGCATTTTACAGATATTTCCTATTTCTTAATTAACTGCGGCAAATTTGCCACAATCCTTAAGTAGCTGTATTTATCAAGCAGTACATAAATGTTGAATTTCTAATTACATATTGACCACAATAATCTACAAGAGAATTCTTATAGAAATTTCACTTGTCTCAAATTACATCTTTTTCATGTATTAATCTCATTGTCTTAACTGATATGAAATACCTTGCTCATTTTTAAGTCAATCTTACATGTTTTTAATAAAAGTTTTATACAAAATGGACATCATAAGTACCCAGAGAAATATTTCATAGAATTAAATGAAATTTTTATAAGACTGAAAAGGACTTGATTAAAAGAAATCTAAGATGTTCTAGTTTAATATTACCCCAATTTATCTATAGTTTTAATATTAATTCCATTTTCCATATTCAGGGAATGACAAAACAGTACATGAAAAAATTTACATGAAATTATAAGATGCTAGCCATCAATATAACAATATAAACAAAATTAAACTTGATCAATTACCGAATACATAGCTTTCTCCTCCTCTTGCTCACGAGCTAATCTCAAAGCCTCCTGTTCTTCTAAATCTCTAGTTAGAAAACTATAAAAATCATTCCCACATAGTCCATAGGCTGCACCGCACGAGTTGATTTCATGAGCTTGCTCAGGTCCAAGTTGAGTAACATCCACATTTAAATCTGTCAAACATCAGATATCGTAATTATTGCAGGATTAGGTAGCATTTATTAGCACCATTAATAAAAATAAGAACATACATAAAATGAAACAGGAAAAGAAATAAAATATCAAAAAACAAAGATGGTGCACAACACATTCACAGAGATAATTACTGTAAAGAAAGAAATATTGAAACACAGCTGTAAATGAATTAGAGGTTTAAAATCTCCAAAATCTGTCTTCGTTGGTGTTCCTCCTCTTACTTCCCGGTAGTCGGATAAAGCAAGAAAGGAATGCGGCACTATAATGAAATATTATCTATACAACAACCATGATCGGGTAGAAAATAATCTGGGGAAAGAAAAATTACCATTATGACACTTTAGCACTAAGCTTGTATGAGACATGTCTTTGTTCTACTTATACATTGAATATGTCAACAAAAGATGATACATAATTTATTTGCATTCTTGAAGGCTCTCACAGTCTTCCTGAGCAAGAGTATCATACAGCAGACGAAAAACAAAATTTTCTAACCACAAAGAGCCTACTACATTCACAGAGTTACCTCATACTCTTAAAAGATCAACTGAAATACTTGTCTCCAATAGAGCAAAACTTATTACTTCCTGCACTGATTGATTATCATCTTAACCAGGTAAAACATAACATTATTCTTACTTAAAAAACTTTCTTCCACAAAAATTTACCAAAAACCTTTAACAATTTAATTACAGTGAACTATTCCTTCATTACAATTGCATTCCTTAAAAGAAAAAGACTTCTTGCCCATCAACACTTCACATTGCTTAATAATGCGCAAAACATATTATTCTCCACATTTAGAATATTCCCTACTAGAATGGCAGTTATATAATAAATAATCTTCCAATTGAGACCCTAAATAATCAAAATAAGGGTGTCTCTTAATAAATAAATACAGGTCATTTCTATTAATTTTTTGGAAATTAATAGAAATGACCTATTATTTTTTTTTTGCTGACAGTAATCCTCTAATAATGGAAATTGCAAGAAATGCTTAATCCTTTTGCCTTCATAGCCTTCACAACAGGATTTTTGTACTCCATTCTAACAATGCCACTAGTTTGTCAGCATAAAGGAGTTCTGAAAAACTAACTTGCACCATGTCATTCATATTTTCAAATGTTTAATTCTAAATAGAAGAGAGCCAATGAGGTGACATAAATAGTTTTCTGATTGTAGATCAGATTTCAATATCATTCTAATTGAGAAAACATTTGTTAGAACCTATATTGAAGTGGTTGACCAAACAGAACAATAATCAATTACTGGTACTTCACAACAGAAGAAAGTTTTTTATGCAGAGAGATCCAGTAAGTCTGAAACACAGAATAATAGGTTTACCATTCTCATACCTCCCTTGCCCCTTATGGGCAATAATAAGATTTTTTTAATTTAGTCACAATAATCATATGGAATAGTCCTGGCTGCAGCAGACTTTTTCTCCATCATTTCTTCTCAAAATTTAAGCACGTGTATTATGTGTATATTCATCGCTTACATACAAGCATATTAATTAACAACTATTCACAGTAAACAATATAAGTGAAGCTTGCCCAAGTAGAACAGGCACTCCAGGTTGGGGAGCCCCTGTTCTTGAACAACGTTGGATAGATTACATCATCCTACCCAATTTAAACCTTTACAGGCAAAAAATAAATGTTTTCCTCGTAAATAGGAAAATATTTATCATTTACAACGAGAAGAATCTGATCAACACGTACTGTAACCAGATGATGCAACAAATTAGCCCCGCACAATCATTAATTAATAACAACAGGATGATCAAGGGATAACATTTTAAAGATTAGCATTTTAAAAGCTAATCAGTATAAATTTAATTCTGGAGGTTTAATATTGAGGATTGTGCTGTTTCTAACCTCTCTGAGAACCAAGTTTGCAGAAGTGATCTTTATATCAAAGGCTTTTACCATCAAAGTATACTTTAATGAACTGCAGGGTAATTCTCAGAGCTTAAAGAGTAGATGGTAGAATGTAATGAAGCTGCCTAAGTTAAGCATATTAATCAAACTTTATTTCTACGCTACAAACGAAGATGGATGTATTAAACCGACAAAATGATAGCAAAATACATTGAGTAATCCAAGTATTATATGCTCTTTCAAAACGAATAATAATTTAGATAATTTCGCGCGATCAAAACCTGAAAGCTACTTTGTTTATGAGCGATCATGTAAATTCGTTCAATTTTAACTAGTGTAACTTTTCTCTTGAGGCAGTCTACTTATTTTTTGTACTAACTCAAGCATAGCTTCAACCTTTATAGTACAAATACTACATGATTACACGAATTTGAAGAAGAACTAGGTCAAACTTACCAAAATCTATGTCACTATCATCATCTTCTTCTTCCTCTTCATCTTCCTTCTCTTTCTCTTCCATTTCGATGGGCGTACTTTCTTCATAATTATAAGGGATGGCTGCTTTCTTTTCAGCTAATTTCTTTTTCTCTTCTGTATTGGTTTTACCCACCGGTCCAAATTGCTCTTCTAGGTAAATTTGATGCAAAAACTTTTCTTCCACCACTGCACACAAAAGAAATATTTATGTCTACCGTGACTGCTATTAATTAAAAGCAAAATATCATTCTTCGCATTATTTCACAAAGGGGTACCTCCTAAAAAATCGTTCTGCACAAGGATCCTGTAACGTTCATAATTTGCTTGCCTATCTTCCAGTGGCTCATCTCCTGTCATAGCAGATACTTCAGGTGAAGATTGTCTTTCCGGTATATGATCAAGATGTGCCCTAACATCAAATCTATCAATGAGTATGTCAGCTCTTCCCTGCCAAGGCATCCTGTCATGAATTGAAGATAACATGAATATTTTAGAGGGTTCGTTAAATTCCTGAAAACATTGACCTGATCATGAATGATTGGTTCATATATAAATACATCGTATAATCATAAATTAAGCTTATATCACTGTTTTTTGGCTTACATATTGGCAGGGCTGTCCCCAGCCATCGCAATGGATGGATCAAGATGAATCTTGCATGGTCTACCATGAAGCTGCAAAAACTGAGTAGGATCCGCTTTCTGAAACAGAATTTTTCATATTTAATTCACAGCATATATAATATAGTAAACATTAAAAACTCATAGGGAAACCATACAATTTTTTCATAATACTCCCGCCTCCTCTCGGCTCTTTTCTTGTAGTCGACCAACATTCCGCGGATCTTCTTCTCTTGTTTTCTTGCCTCGTGCCACATAGTACGGTCCACTGTAAGAAACGTTAAGCTTAAGACTGAGCATTAACGAAAAGAATAATAATTAGTAGATTGCATTCATGGAATACTTGCTAGATTAAATTATTAAGTTATCCACCACCAACAACAAGACGCCATTCACCCAACTACTACAACCGCTAAATCTGATTCCACGCGTATGCCAGATATATACATGAAAATGTTAATTAGAATGAACGAAAATTGATAATATATTTAAATAATTTCATTGTAAAATCAATAGAAATTACAATGGTAGTAAATATGTCTGTGAAAATTTACTTAAATACTCTAAAATTACTGCAGTGCGAGGTTGCCAAAACTCATGGACTTAAAGCACGTACACGCGTTGTCTGATGGGCGGTATCTATGATTTCTTTTCAAGATGCGCTCGGGATGAATTTTTTTTTAATTATTTACAGAAGGTGGAGCGAAGGGCGAATGAATTTTAAAAGAAGTAAGGAAATTTCACTTAAAGTAGGGTTTGTCTAAAAGATATTATCACTTCATACCTTATTAAAGAAACCTTTCAAGTATTTCGCGCAATCACAAGGTTACAAATTAGAATTATTTACGAGATCCGAAATGTTTTTTGTTTTATTTCTCGGATATTCAGAAATTCATATTTTACGACGTAGTTAAAGGGGACACTTTTATTTTCCGATACACCAACTTAAATTGAATGGTTGATCGTAACTGCGGGGAAGATGTTTTATCCAAGAAGATTGTCAAGTTTGAGAAGTGACCTTTGATCGAAGAAAGCAAGTTTTAGTGATAAGCGAGCCCACAGCTTACTTCATTAATCGTCATTACTTTTCAATAGTAACTGAGCAAGTTATATATGAGTTTTCCACAATGTTTAAATTGTCAATTATGTTTGAAAAGAAACTTAATTATTGTTTTCACGAAATGAGTGAAAAAGCAAATACGTCGATCAAAAGTTTTTAAAAGAAGCATTTGAAACCTTTGATCTCTTTACTCCTCTGTTTTCATTATTTTTAACCGACGCCAAAGGAGATAGAGGAAATCAAATTTATTTTCAAGTTACCCACCCAAGTAATACGTTAAAACGTAGCAAAATTTATTATGAAGGATAAATATTTACAAGGTAAAGCAGAAACACGAGATAAGAAATTAAAATATCAGAAGGTTTAAAACACTCACCGACCTGAGTTAGCACAACAATAACCACTTATTATAACTTATACTGTCATTAGCCGGATTAATCTCGAAAGAGACTTTCGAACGCGCACTCATACATCTTGTTAGCAATGTAATGGATTGTTTATATTCTGAAGAATTGTTAACATTGATTTATTGACGTTTTCATACCTTATTTTCTCTCTGTCAAAGTTTCCCTTTCTTTGGGTAAGTTACTTATACAATGTTGCTATTATATATTGTAAAGTCTTTGAAGCCGTAATTTATATCTATTTTATAAGAAAGTGTAATAATAAATGGTTCCTGTCGTGATAAAATCGTAAAGGTCCTTGTCTCAATTGCAGAATTGAAAACTGGATAAAATTCTCATTGAAGATCGATGGGAAAAAATCATTGGTCAATGAGAACTTTACCAAAGTATTCGGTAAAATTTCACTTTAAAGTGAAATTTTACCAAATATTCTTTCTTCTGAGATTAATTCCCAGTTTAATAAAATCTGCCTTGATTGTAAGAAAGATTATTGAGGTGTCGCACCTGAAATTTTGAGAAATGTTTGATTAAAGAGATGTTCTGGATTGTATGCATGATTATTGTAGTCAATGGAACCATTCACTATATAACCAAAGTTTGTTTGAGAAAATTTCAGATGATGGAACAGGCCAAATAATTACTGAAAGAAATGGCAGTAACTTTTTCACAGCTCCATTTTTACAATTAATGCTTTAGTAGTTAAACATTCCATTACTACAAGATTAATACATACATCATTTTTGGCCATTCAAACAATTAAACTTTCATATTGTATGGTGTCTTTTTCCCCTCGAATATGTTTATTCAGACCTACAAAACCAAATTTCAAGTGAATCATTGAATGCAAAATTGTCATTTGATCTATTTCATATAAATTCCATTTTGATGAAGTTTCTTTTCGTCTCTGTAAGTTCTAGGATTAAATATGCAGACCTGAAACTTTCATAATGTAATTTTGAACTGCTGCATTAACTGCTTGAAAACTCTTTCAAAGTTACATTCCATTTAAATTAAATGTGAATGAGCATTCTCCAATTTAAAAACATCTACTGAAATAGAGGTACCTCTACTCAAATATATCACTTTCTTTGTGTGTAAATATACTTTTATATCAGAGAAGCATTTCCTTATTGGTCTATTCCTCTATCAATTCCTAGAAAAATAAATTCAAAATTTTTATGCTCAATGTATTCTTCAAATAATCAAAGTTTTAATATTCTTGGGTTGTAGACAATTTTTCTGAACCATGGTATAATTTCTTTAATTACATTTAGAAGTTAAAGGGTACACTTAATTTCAGAGTTCAATTAAATTTTCTGGCTGATCCACATAAATTTCATGCAAAACATGTCCTGCTTCCCAGCCTTCAAATTTCTGGGTACAGTAGGGGATGTGAAAACTAAGGTTATCTCAAATATTTTTTGAATTTATTTGTTTTCTCCTGATGCAACATCAACCTGGACAACCTGCAATTTCTGGGCTTATACTAGAGTATAAGCCCAGATAGCAGAAATTGCCCAGGTTGTGTTTTCTATAGTATAGCAAAAGCAGAAGTTTCATATTATACTAACTTGTTTTATTTGTGTTTCAGCAAATAGCCAAATAGTTAACTCTCCTCAGCATAATTGTACTCATTATCTTGCACATCCGTGTTGGATATATTTTTCGTGGAGAAACTGAAAAAATAAAAAAACAGTAAGTTTGCCCACAGATCTGTCAGTAGTGCCACTTTATATTAAACTAGGTTTTAGTGAACATAGGTGGTGTCCTTTGACATGAACAATAATTTCACGAATGTGCCAAAAGATGAAGCTTAGGATATTGTGGAAGAAACTAACGAAAAATCATACAACTACAGACATTGTGAAAGATATTTTGAATTTTCTGAATGTGTTTAACCCAAAACTACTTTATTTTTAATGGTTCATTAAAAAAAACAAAGGATTTGCCATGGGTTCGACTCTTTCTCCTCTCCGATTGCTGACCTCTTTAAGAATTCCTTGGAAAATAAGTTGATTAACAGCGGTTGTATGCTCTATCCTCATTTTTTGAATGGTTTAGATATTTTGATGTCATTCTTAGTCTGTGGACTGATACTAACTAACAAATTACCTGATTTTTGTGTCTAATCTCCATGAACCCTTAACAGATTTTAGTCATAAAATCAAAACAAAATTATTCCTTAAATTTCTTAGACATTATCCACACTCCCTACTTTCGTTTTCCATTAATTTAAAACCTACTTAAACTATCATGCTATTATAGTTAATTCTAACCATCCCTTCTCTCACAAAACTACAGCTTTATATTGTGTGTTGTATATTGTGGGATCTACATCAATATGTAGCTCATTGCTAATAATGCTGAATCTAGAAACTTCAGTATGAAATTCTTAGGGCTATCAATTTACAAGTTAATAGATTGATCTTTTAAGTGTTGCCTGTAATAAACTTCTTTCAGGCTTCTTTTCTTTTTAAGAAAACTGGCTCGTATACTACCTCATCAATGATTTTGATAGTTAATTTTTAAAATTCTACATTTTATATGGATATCTATTCTTTGGGGAAGGGTATAGGGGAGTCAACTAAAGTTTTACAATACGATATTGGACACTATTGACAAACCCCTGTTTCTGGGCCCCTTCAAGAATTGTTTTGGGTTGATTTCATTGAAAGAATTAATAAAGAGGGAATGGCTATATTTCCTTTAGAAAAGTGGAATTTACATCTTAGATGTTAATGAGGGAATGTTGATAGTAACAGAGGGCACTAAGAGATCTCCAGATTTAGCTTGGATTGCCCAAGTATCTCAAATTTTATCAATTTAGGAAGCCCTAAGTTTTATTTCCAGTGGGTTTCATGATATTGCCCCAGTAAAGTGAAATAATTGGGCATCACAAAAATAGTTGCAACACCATCCCCACTCTTCCTACTTCCTCTTATGCCTCTGACCTCCGTAACTCCAACCCCTCTTCCTCTTCTTGTCCTTCACCAACTGAATCCTCTTCATCTAATTTCTCCTTCCTAAACTCATCTGTATCCAACCTTTCTCAATCTGTTTTCAATGCTTTTAAAATGTCATGGCTTCACCTACTACCTAAGATAGAATTTTAACCTTTTTTTCCTCATCATCATCAATGGCACAGCTTAAAACCTAGACTCAGTGAATTGCTTCAATTCTGTGATGCGCACAACTTTTCGATAACTTGTATCCAAGAATCTAGGCTCAACCCTTTTAAAAATTGTATTCCCATGCTCATCACATTGTTTGCCTTGACCGAGGTTCATCTGGTAACTGACTCGCTATTTTTGTTCATAAATCCTATTTCATTTTACAACCTCCCAGTCCCCAAATTGCTCGGAAACAATATGAGGTACGCTCTCCAACAAAAAAATTTAACGGCTTAGTCGTAACTGCATAAGATTGAGGGGCTTTGAATTACTGGACTTAGCAACACTGCAAGGCCGAGTGCAAGGATGGCTCTTATCCTGAGGTTCCAGGTGATGAGATACCAGATTTCTGAGACTTTTTCAATATATAATAAGGTATCATATTTTGAAAAGGGCAGTGGCTCTTAGTTACAAACAGATTCCTCTTTATTCATTACGAGGAGACCCAACATATTCCACTTTCATGTAATTTCTGGCTCCCATGAATATCAACAGCTACAACACATTTATGTAATGAGATCTATTGTTAAATTGAAGTAAAAATTACGTTAAATTAGTCAAAATTTTAATAAGTTATAAAGATCCATTTTATAGGAAACCACCATTAATAAACTGTTGTTCATAGTTAAAAGACTACTTCATATTTTAAAATAAACGAGGGTTGCTAATATGCTCAGACCACATTTTCATAAATAAACTAATGTAGTAAAATATTTACTCTACGATTATTTGAAGAAATTGTCTTGTTAACCTGGGTATAGGCTATAAGAGGGATAAAGTTTAGACACTCCATCACCTTCGATGTTTACGAAACCCAAGACCAGACCAAACAAGTTTCTGACCCCTTCCCCGCCGAACCTCCACTATCCTTGATAGTGCAATCCCAAGAAATACTGTTGTAGCAAATATATAAAATTCTTTTTACTGTAGCTTGGCAGGCACTGTACAAGGTCGCTTCAGGCACCAGGTTAAGCATCCCGGGCTTAGAATGATACATTATATGTTATCCCCATAGGTTCAATGAACAAATTATATTTTAAAGGTAAATATATTGATACTCAATTTAATTAAGGACGTTGGTGAAAAATAACAGTTTATTAAAGGAATCAGGTGTCACCCCTATGATGGTGACACATTACAGAATGTGCCCCACAGGGGGCACATTCTGTAATGCTATGGCATTAAAGAATAATTAACATGTTGGTTTGCATGTTAGTACTCCCTATTTGAGGTATAGACTTTGATTGTGTCATTTACAGGAGTAAAATAAAAAGTAATTGTAACCATAATCCTGCTGATCACTTTTTCATAGTGTTTGTAATTAATTATGCAATTGTAATTGAGCCAGATTAAATTTTTTCAGTACTTTTTTAATCACTGATCATTTAATATTTTCAATCCCATTTCTATATAAACTTTTAATAACACACTGAGATAGCATTTTTCTAAGAGCAACTTCTTCTTCTTCACATCATTTATGTCATTGAGGGATAACATGTGAGTGAGTACATTCAAATAAGTTAACAACATGTTTGAGTTATCACGTGAGTATATTTATCTTATAGGGATTGAAAATAGTATTCATGAGTAAACATTTACATTGTTATTAATAAAATCTGGGTTGTTACAACAGTGGCTCCAATGCTTAATATTAATTAAATAATAGTTCACTAAATCTGAGTAAACAGACGATTTCCTTAGTAATTACAGGAAAAAGAGTAGTAAATATCCTTTAATCTTCATAATAAATGGAACATTAATAACATAATTGAACTTACAACGAATGATGACCATTGCACTCATAAGAAAAATTACACTTTAATTTCTCAAAGAAGGTGCAATAGAAAATTGTTCACATGCAACTAGTTTAATGGGTGAAATAACTTAGTAAACAGGAAAATCTTGGGAATTCTGATGAAAGCATATTGCTGCCTTTTAGGTTATAATCCAGATCTTTCTTAAGAATGAGACGAGAACTTTCTAGGGGCTTTCTACCAAAGAGATGTAGAACAGTAAAAAGTATATTTCTAGAATGCACAGTTTCTAAAATACAGGAAGGACGTAAGGACTATGCAAAATGTATTTCAGAAATAAGGGTAAGGTTATATGGAGATATTTTCATAGCTACTTTTACATTTATAAATACTGATTGGAAACAATTTATGGTTATAGAAATAAAAAAAATAAATCCAGCAGTTGTTAGTGGTATTATACATATATTATACTGGAGGAAAAGTAATTACATATCTAAACCTTTACTGAATCAAGCAGGTTGAACAATTATCTTGTGAAAAGTTTTGATAAGTTGTTATCACAATTTCTTGACTGAGAAAAAGACAAACCCATAGTTATTTTCAGACACTATAGGATTAATTCATTTAGTCAATTTGATGCAGGCATAAAATCAGAAATGCTCTTCAACATTACATTGGTATTTTAAAGAAGAAAAATTTAGTTTCCTTAATCTCAGCTAGAATTTTACATTGAAGAGATGTTTACCTGAACGCTGGATAAAACGCTTCCACAATGCACATAAAAATTAATTACTTCTGTAACTGTTTGCAGCGCCCATTACCACAGGCACATTCCACCACACAGTCTGTATCCTTCACAAATACTGAAATTACTCATCCCATTTCAAAATCAATATTCTAACTAAATATTAATTCAAGCTAGTTTTTCTTTAAATCTACAAGAGTTGAGTACTTCTTTCCACAGTTCAATAAAACAATAAAAAGATCTTTCAAAACATTGTGTCAACTGGCATGAATTACAGCACCAAAAATAATTTGAACACTCTCAGACATTGGATAGTTTGTTATCGATCAACCATTTTCACAGAATGTTATCACAATATTTGCTTGAAATTCTCTTGCCAAGGAAACACTCAATTATTCAAATTAGCAGCAAAAAGCACACTCCACAGCTAACATTTATTCTGTCACAGAAATCATCCTATAATAATTAATGTAAAAATATATATGCAAATGTGAATCTATTGATCACAAATTTGATTTATTCTTTTCCCACCACAACATGAAGAGCAAATATTTTTGTGTGCTGAATCACTTGAAGATGAAATTCCACTTTCCAATCCAAGCAGAATAGCATTCATGATTACAAAAAAGGTATCAACACAATCATGTACAGAAATTTCAAAACTTGTAAAACCATACCTGCAAGATTTGCATAAATGATTAACTATGCATTAGCAGAATACGTCTGTAGATAAACTGTCATTTTCTATACAAACTAGTTGACACAGAGGGCAAACCCTAGTATTTCTCTCTGATAACAAACACAATTATCATTCTTCAGTATGTACAGAAAATTACAGTCAAAGCCATTTACACACTTACACACTGAGGTTTCAGGTACTTTCAGTCTATTTTCATGTTAATCTTTCTCTTATAAAGAGTGCAAAATAGTCAATCACATTTCACTGCTCTTCAAGTTCACTGCAAACTCTTAGGTATTTTCTGTCTGATTCATCTCATTAAAATGTACAAAACTTTTCATAATGATCATAGCACATTCCTTGAAGTATGTCACCACTTGATCCACATTTCTTCTCCATTCAGCTTTCAGAAAATACACAACATCTAAATAAATATACTGGGTTAAGCTGAGCTGAGAGAGAAACATTCACTGGATGTTTTCATAGCTTTTTTATCATTCATACCTTGCTTCTCATTTGCATAAAGCTTAAGTTCCAACAATAAATCTTGAATGACAAAATGGAATGCCATTCCTTGAAATGATACAGCCCCTTGCATCTGGGTGAGCGAGACTCAAAACACTAGCTTAATTCCGCTGTTGAGTACAACGAGGTAGATATCTCATATGTGTAATCTACTTAGTTACGATATTTTCTTCTGCTATCGATAAATGGCAAGGGAATCTATATTTCATAATGGTGAAGGAACTTAGCACTTCATATGTTGTAAATCCTAAAAGGGGAGTTGAACCAACTGAACTGAACATCAACACAAAGAATTAGCAATGCCACCAAAAAAAATTTTCACTTTCTTTAAAAACGTGAAAGAAGGCAGCAGTGAGATGTCTGATTTTATGTTAAGACAGAGTTGCAATCCAACTTATGGCTTCTCATTGTGTAATATCAGACACTAAAACCAAATCCATGCAGCACATTCACTAACATCATTCAGCAAGCAACTTTTACTTCCACGTACAGGAAGTGCAACACAATGCTTCAGATAGGGTTAATTAGATGCTTGCCAGGAACCTTTGAAACCCAGAAGTTCTTTCAAGACCAGCCTTGAGAAGATTAACAAGTGATAACTGGGTGAACTGTTTCATATCGCTGCCTGCAGCAGGGTCTACCCTTGGAAATCACTTGTCAGGGGCAAACTACGCCTTTCATTCTTTTAGAACAAATTATTTCCTAATTATCAATGTTGCATGCTTCTAGAAAGTGAACCACTCATTGTAGAAAGAGTGGAACTTCCCAAAGTTGAGCTACTCAGGTCCTGGAAGGAAAACTGGTGGAAATATGGTTGCTCTAGTTCTTCAGTTATGCTGTCTAGAGGTCCATGATCTGGTGGGGTCAACTGAACGCTTTCTCCGGTGAATTCAGAGTCAAAATAGCGAGTATCCATGTCTGAAATAACATGGGGCTTGAAAGGAGGTTTAATCTGAAATAAAACATAGAATGTTATGTTAAACCAATCTGCCAGCAAAAATTTCATACAACAATTCATATTCATATATCAACACATACAACATTCATTCAACAATTATTGATATTTAAGCACTCAATTTTAGAAACATAACTTTTGCAAAAAATAAATATATTTCACTTAAGCTGATTTGGTTAACCTTTTTAAAGTAAATGGAACTTAAATTCAGATAGTTCTGAGAAAAGTACAAAATGATCCAACATATCTGAAAAGGAAACAATTTTAACCCAAGATAGATAAAATTACCTTTCCTGAGAATAAACATAGGAGGTGCTCATATCTAACTTCCATCTGATAAGCGGAAATTTAGCCAATATTTAGCATTGGAATTGTTGTAAGTTATAATATTTTAAAATTATATTTAAAGCTTCCATTTGTAACATATTGCAAGAAGAACTTCTTGGTAAAATTATAGAATAAAGATGTTTAACAATGATTTCATATTTAAATCTGTCAAATTTTAAATAAATCAATACAAGTTTTTATATTGTTTGAAATTCAAAGAGAATGTATTGGGAAAAGATTACAATGAATTAATGAGTATTTTCATATTTTTACACAAGAAACATCTTTAAATATGCATTTCAAGTGATATTATGATTATTCATTAATTCTTGATTGATTGATGAATGATTTTTCTATTGTAATACAAAATCTTTGCAAGAAAATATTAAGCAACATTTTATATTATATTAGCTATAAAAAGAAAACTGAAGTTAGTTTGATCCTAGCTTAAATTATTTTACTTATTCATAGATCAGGTAGTGAAAATGGGCAACAATCAACTAGTAGGCCAGGGTCATTCCAACTCCTTCTGGTAATCAAACACCATTAACTTACTTTCTTTTGAATGAGATCAGTCCAATTAATTGAGCCGAAAAATGGATGCCACATTATCTCCTTGGCATCGCCAATCCCACCTCCTAACCTTAACTTTGGATTTTTCTCCAGGAGGCCTCCCAACATATCCTTTGCTTCTGGAGACATATTTCGGGGGAATTTCACCTGCGGAAATGAGCATTTATAGCATTAATAGATATCAATGGAATTGCATCTCATCACACCTTATAATTTCTTACAGCATATGTTTTACAGAATATTAAAAACAAATTCAAGGTGACAAAGTTTTCCAAAAGAATGTTACTATTATACTGTATTCACTCAAAATTACATGCCAATGAATGTAATGGACACCCTAAAATTTGTGTTTCAGAAATTGAAAAATAATTTTCCTGCAAATCTAAAGAGCACCTTAAGACATGCAGCCATATGTTATTATATGTTTATTATACACCTATATGCTTCTATATCCTTATATTTATACTCATATAAACTGTATATGAATTTCAGGTAGTCGTCTACACCTAAAGTCCTACATAAATGTTAACGTTAATCAAATTCAAAATCGGTCATTTAAAAAGTTTGATGGGCAAGCCTATTCCCTTATAATTAAGAACTATCAGCTGACAGTTAATTCTGAAGTCTTTAGGGGCTCTGACAGTGAAAACATCAAAAGCGCATTGGTGGAATGTTTGACGAGTTACATGGAACCAGGGTGAACCAAGTATGAGGCTTGCCCTGCAGTATGGAACATGTGTACGAGTAGTTTTGTGCCTGAATCTAGTGCACCGTCGATTCTAATGCACGTCCTAATTTTTGAGCCGAAAAAGGGCCCCAAAAGGGTGAACATTATTTTAGAGAAATAAATGAGTGATCTCACTCTGAAACACCAGCTACTCAGAAATGAGAGCAGTCTTCTTCAAGCAACATAGACAAGACTAAATGGTTAACACAATATTTCAACAGCAAGCCTTGTAAATTCTTCTGGGCAAAAATGAGGTAATGACAGAAAGGGTAGCATAGAGAATTTAGAGATAAAAATAATCCTGTACACGAAGAATTCTGACTGAATTTAGCAGTGAAATGGACATTTTAAATGATCCAAATGGAAATTAATTACAAGTGAGGGATGATACTGAGATTCTTCCACACTTAAAACTTCACTTACCTCTTCCTGTAAAATGAGAGTAAAGAGTTTTTCATGATCTTTGTTGAAAAATGGAAGTCGTCCAGCCATCATCTCATACATAAGAACTCCAAATCCCCACCAATCAACAGCCATGCCATAGTAGTTGTCCGCAATAAGCTAGAAAAACAGATGAGATTCGTTAATTGACAAAACATGAAATTTTAAATTTGCTAAAATTTAATTATTTGAAACTCATCTCTTTCGGATTGAAATTTTACAAAAGCAATCTTTTGTTCATGAATTTATAAACTTGTTGGTAGGAACATTCTTTCGAAAAAATTGGTGACTCTTTTCTCTCACTTGTGAACTTTTTCATACAATAGATTCTTTTGAATATTAAATTAAGTGGAGACAGTGAAAATAGTTATTAGGTTTCCAATACATGCATAGATATACATAGGATAAAGAAATCATAATCACAGCCTACTTTCATAATATACATAAATTCATAAATGTTACTTTAAGACTAGATTCTAGTCAAACTAAAATTACGTATGAGAAGTTTCCTTGAAGTTAACCTCTGCATTAATTAGGCACATTTCCTGCAGAAAATACTTCAAAATTAAGCAATATATTAAGCAAAATTCTACTAAAAATTTTAATAGATAAAATACAAAAATGCTATACCTCGGGAGCTATATATTCTGGAGTTCCACAGAAGGTTCCTGTAGTTCTACCAAACGTAATATTATCTTTACAGAGACCAAAGTCTGCAATCTTGATATGCCCATCCTTGTCAAGTAAAAGGTTTTCCAGCTAAATAAAGAAGAATTGAATTTTTAGTAATTATTAATAATATTATGACATTTAATAGATAAATTATAATATCTCTAACTTCTCTATCTTCAAAACTTAATCTGTCGAAGAAAACAATAGAGAAGAATACTGAAGTACCTTCAGTCATGTATAAATTGATTGATTGATTAGCCATATAATATAATTTTTCAAACTCTGACGGAGGAACTAATTGATTCCCTTTATCAACCACTATTTTCATACGAGCCAAAAGATTTAAACAGCCTTCTATCATGGCTCTGTGAAATGTTCACAATATCATAAAAACCATACAAAGAATTTTGAGTAAAAATAATGTTTAAAAAAATGCAGCATCATTGCAAAATAATTTTCCCTAACATTTTATAACAAAATTAACCAATTAAAATGATCTTAATTAATTAGTTTCCTTGATGTGACTCCTTAAGGCCAATAGGATCTAAATGAGAAATATCTGTGAGGCCAGAAATATTGAACAATAATCTTTTTAACATAGTAGTATATGGACGTGAGAAATCTCAAATTTTGCTAACATATTATGATTGAAGGTTTTGCTAACACTGAATGTTAGCAAAATTTGAGCATGTCATAAGATGCATGTGAAACAATGAATGAGTTTGGAATAGGTTATCTGAAAGGTATCAACAAAAACATATGAAAAACAGGATAGTCAGAAAGCAATAAATTAATGTGAATGGAAAGTGTACAGTGTATTTGAAAATTTTTATCATAAAACAACCTAACAGAGAAAAACCTGGAAGAAATAAAATATTGAGCATAGCATTGAAGACATCCAAAAAGAGTCGAAAATTGGGAATCGACCCGATCTTTGCCGTTTAAGTGATAAAAATGGAAGCTTGCATAAGATACAAACCTTCAAGTCTCTGTAGATGATTCCCTTTAAATGTAAGTAACCAATAGCGCAGAGTGTTTCTGCACCATAGAAACGTGCCTTGTCTTCAGAAAAAAATACTTCCCGAGACAAATGGAAGAATAGTTCTCCTCCATTCACATACTCCATCACGAAACAAAGGCGCTCAGCTGTCTGAAATGAATACTTGAGGGTCTGAAAAGAAAGAGAAAGACAATTTTAAGATTATGGACTTCTTACAAAATCATCTAGTTTACCCAAGCACAAATCTTATCCATAGCTTGAAAATTATTGCAGGAAATTCAGCGTATTTCAATGCTTAAATTTTACTTTAACTAAAACATTGGAAAATATTTTTAAGTCGACAAATTTTTCCAGTAACATTATCACTAGCAGGATGCATTTTGTAGAATCTCCCTGAAATTTTAAATTGCTCTTTGAAACAAGATTATATCTGCAATAGATTGACTAGAAAAAAAAGAACCTTAAATTTGAAGTGAAAACATCATGATAAATACCACAATAAAGATAATTTTGAATCCAAAACGTTACTCACAATAATGAAAGGATGGTTTGTGTTCTGGAGCACTCTATTCTCTGTCAATGTGTGCATTACTTCATTGTTTTGAATGATTGCTTCTTTCTTCAGTATTTTGATGGCATAAAGTCGGCCTGTAGCCTTCTCACGACAGAGGACCACTTTCCCAAAACTCCCCTTTCCAATAACTTTGAGAAATTCGAAGTTCTCTAAGGTCTGAAATAAAATACATGAAATTAATTTAATTTTGATATAAAATAAATAACCTCACTGATAGAAAATACAACAAAAGATGGAGATATTAGAGACATATTCAGAAAACAGGTAAGAAAGCTTTACGAATGGTTATAGATGATAAAAGGTAAATTGATATCAATAATCTAAGAAGTTAGTAGTAAACAATTTCATGTAAAAAGTGGTAAGTAAAAAGGCTAGGCTCATTATTCATTCATTTCTTTTAACTTTGGTTTTACCATGTGGGTCAATTTTTAGGTTTAATGCTAAAGATATTTGGATGTTTTTCATATATACAATGCAAAAACTAATGATTAAATTTGTATCCTCTAAGTATGCAAAAGAAAATATTGAACCTATATAATGATGAAACCATAGAGAGAATTTAAAGAACCTAGTACAATAAATAGGATTTCATATACTCATTGTTTACAATGATGTCAATCCAAGGTTACATACCACTTTTCTCTTCCCTGATGATCTACTTGAAGATGTTCCTTGAACTGAGAACTTTGCATTGAGTTCTTCGATAGTGGCGACATTGTCATCTCCACCATCCTCTCCACTGCTCATGTCCACATCATGAGCTTCAGCAGCTAAACGAAATGCCACAGATCGAATAGCATGCACCCATTCCTCTCTGTTGAAAAGGACAATATTAATCATAATAAAATGTCAATTTATTAATAATACTAAAAGAAGAAAATTATAGATAGAAAGGCAAACTTTATTATAGCAAGGAAACTGATATTCTAGTTCACTGGTTACAAGTTTTTAACATCTATTTTTCGTTACAATTGAATTTTAGATCAATAGGATCACTGAAGATTTACTACTATTTTGATATAACAATTCCTAATGGGCTTCTTTGAGTCAATGTCCTTCATAAATGTACTTCTTTAGAATCAAAAGCATTTCTGGCATAAATTTCTTTAATCAAATTATTCATTTCAATACTTTATAACATTGGAACTATTTCCCTCACAAGAAGATAATGGAATCTTACAAAAAAGAGCATCTAGTTTTTTCTTACCTTTCTTTTTCTGACTCCACGCAAAAAGTTCGTTCAATAACTGTTGTCCACTGAAGACCACGTATAATGAAAGTGTAAGGTTTGGGTTTATCCACACTCATTATCTGACACCCTTTGACAGTAAAATTGTTGTTGTTGACAGTAAAATTGTAACATGCATGCTCCGGCTTGCTCTTGAAGCCCATTAGTGCTCCATTATCCATGAGAACAAAGTAACGTGACCTCCAATTCTTTATGAATTCACCTAAATAGAAAAAGCACATAATAAGTTTTTTTATTACATGATTGACTTAATAGAATTCATGTTTAGCATATATATTGGTAAAGATATATTATTTTTTTTATTTAAAACCAAATAAATTAATTAACTCTTATGTAAGTGAAATCAGAGAAGGAACAAGCATTATATTTTCTGGCTTTCCTCCAAAACAAACTCTTTCACAATTTTCTCATCATGAAATAATAACTGATATGTGTTTGGTTAAGTTTAGAATGGTAAAGAGAATATCTGCCCAATCATAAATAGATGCATGTAACAATCAAAAAGAAGAATTTATTCTCTACATCAGTAATTTCAAACCAAGAGGTTTTGTAAGAATTATCTAGGGATACCATGAGATGAAAAGGAACACTTTAGTGTTAAATAAACCTGAACAATGAAAAAACATCAACTTCTGAGATGAACACATTCAAGTAAGTTTTGGTTGTAATTGGGTAAATTTTACACATATGTATGATTAAAATACTAATAACAATAAAGATTAATTGCTATGTAGGTGTTCTCAGGAACGCGGATACTATTTCTGAGATCCTACAAAAATGTGAAATTCTTTCTTATAAAATAAACTGCTAAGCAAGAGTGACCACTGCATTTTTAAAATTAAAAATCCTGAACAATATTGAAATGTGTAGGGCCAGCAGGAAACAATAGATATTGGGGATAAAAAATATATAATTAAACCAACCAGGAAATAATAAGAGAGAATTTCACAATATTTAATAATAAATATTTACAACCAAATCTGATCACTATTTAATTAATTTAATGCAATCAAAAATGACGATCTTTTCTTTCTACTAGCCCTTACTCAAAGCCAAACTTTCATTTCAACTTTTTGTGCGAAATTTGAAAATACATTAGCCAAATTGGTTGTTCTAGGTTAATGTTTGAGAATGATGGACAAAAGACGATGCTAGTCTCTCTAAATTACATGAATTATGAAAATATGTTGATTTTTCTATTTCCATAATTTTCACTTGAAAATCCGATCAAAGAAATAAAATTTCAGTCGAAATTTGAAACTCACGCTTATCAAGGCTTGCAGTATAGCTGCTCCTTAAGGAAGCACAAGAAACAGGGCTAGGGCACATTTACACTTAAGACCACTTTGTATGGCCAGTGCCTTCATGAGTTCCTGGCTGTGGATGATGCTCCTCAGTCGGACGAAACCACAATTGCCCTATCCTACAAAGTTCCCAAAAACGGTTTGAGAAAATGTTCTGGCCAGATAGCTTAAATGGTTAAAGTTTTCGCCCGGATAGTGGAAAATCTCTGGCTTGATTGACGGTTCCGTCAGAGTTTTTTCATATCCGTATTTCCTTTTTTTTTTAATGTATGCTTTTATGTGCAAATATACCCTTACACTGTTTCTTACAAGTAAGTATTAATAACCTACAGCTAATAAAGTATTTCTAATCAAGTTGAACCTTGAAAATTGATTAGCATAAATGTAATAATTGATACATTATCGATTTTTTAAATATTTCAATCGATACTCGATTCCTTGAAATGTAGTAGCTGTTCATTTATTTACTCACTGGCATTTGACTTTTAGAAAGCCGAAATTCATCGATTCTAAGTCGTTCTGCCACTCAGACATCTTGTCGATCACAAATTGGGAATTGATGTGGATTATGTTGATGTCACTGACCTATTTATTTTAGAGCTTTAAAAATTAAATTAAAATGATGCCTACTAATATAATGTAGACGGCGGAGATCTGGTGATTTTTGGTCCGCTCTTCTCCCTATGTTCTAAGATTCAGAATTATAATGTCACCATACCGTTCGCATAAAAAATCGATATATCACAAAATGTGTTCCTGCTACCGTATCCTGATGAATGGAATATTTTCTATCTGTATTTCGGTACAGGATAGAGAAAAATGTATCTTTCATCTAACATTTTCACAGTCTTGTTTATGGCTGTGATGACATGAAAGGATAATAAAATGTAAGTGACAATGAAAGTGTAGGTAATGGCATTTCCCTGACGGCAGGTCTAAAAGGCCGGATAGATCAAATGGATAGAGAAACTGAGCCGGACCTGTCAGACTTTTATCAAGTCCGTTTTTACTTGGAAAGTTTCCTAAGTGCAGATCTTTATGAGCGAAATCATCTTCACTCTTTACCAATTATGACGAATTATCTTCAGCTCTTCCTCGTAATTATTTCCTTTACTTCGCGATTTTGCATTCTTTCTTACACAATCCGCCGGCACCCAATAACTATAAGTACGATATTTCAACGTAAGATTTATTTTTTCATTCCGTTGGCACCCTGTATTCTTGCGGTCAAGAAGGTCCCCTAAGTTTTCCTCGTCTCCGATTCAGCAGACATCAGCGCCCTGAGTTGAGCGAGCAATATCTCGCATGTTTTCCTCCAGACGTCTTCGAGGTCGCGATCTGCAACGTCATTATGATCGAACCAATTTTTATACTGCTAGACGAGACATCACTTCCTCGATGATAAATTGCTCTTCCGAACGCTATTATAGTCTGTTAAAGTTATCTTCGCGGCTGAGGAGGAGGAGCAAGAAAAATAAAGTAATTTTGGGCACAGGGCGGGAGACAAATCAAAGATGGATAGATTAAAACGACTTATCTGTAAACTCGGACACGCTCATTGCCCCAAAACGCCGATTTGATGGAGACTGAGTTCTCGCGGAATTCTTGGGAGATAATGAGCGTTACAAGGTTTACAGATCATTCGTTTTAATCACCGGTGAAATATTAAGCATGTGGCCCTTGACTGCATAAAAGATCCACAGACAAAGGCTCTGCGTATCACTTTCAAACAGAAATTGTGATGCACAGTCACCACTAGGAGCATCACTAATCATCTACTCACTAGAAATTTTCGGAGGTTGACTAACCAGGACTGGAAAATAGATTAAGATAAAGATATATACTCCGTAAGTAGCCAATGGCGTACGTCAGGGGGTGCAGAACACTCTACTTGATCCACGCTATTAGTTTCTCTAAAGAAAGAACGACCAGAAGTTAATGTCCGTTTTTGCAATAACTTCCTTGTTACGTTATGTCGATGCTTCTCGGAGACCGCATTCATTCTTTACCGGAATTAAAATTTCATTTATTTCGTCTGAAAGTTCTGAACCGACGAATTTTTCGAAATGCCATCGGCAACCAGGTAATCTCACCGAGCGAATTCCACCTGATAGATTATATCATAGCCGTAACGCTACTGTCGAACTTGAAATCTTCTCTGACGAGACGATATGCTAAGCGGTGGATCATCTCTAAACCTGAAATAAAACCTACTTCATGTGGATACCAAATCGTGCAGCAGTATTCGAGACTAGGTCGAATAAAAGAAAACTAATCTGTTTCTTTGACTCTACATGAGCATCCCTTCAGCGTTCTACCAGTTAGACTTTGTATTCTATGAATGATAGACTCTATAGAATACGTTCCTTAAGAGACAAACTACTGCTAAAGGTAACTCAAAGGTATTTATTGTGACGCGCGAACTCTAAAGGATATCCCAAAATTTGGTACTGTTAGGAAATAACGTTTTTAGAACGCGCGAACTGTACGCGCGGGGACTATAACAGACTATAATGTGATTTGATTTGGAATTATTCGGGATAGCGGTGAGAATTCGCGCTGGAATTCGCATTTCCCATTCCAATAAGAAGAGAGGATCCTCCAGGTAGGGCGGAGCAGACCTCGTCTGGAATTCCGATCATCCCTCCACAATGGATGCTGGGGAGCGGCGTGGGAGGACGACGGGGAGGCGGTGGTCTATAATTACAGCGGGGCAGGGACCCAAGAGAAGTGGGAGAGTCGCGACGGAAGGATATTCGAGGCGAGAAGAGGGGGAGTGGCAAAGGTGATGCGGGGGAGGAAGAAGGACCGTTGATGGCCACAGCATCTCGGTGGCTAAGCTTTTACTTATAGATTTTTATATCCTCGGTGATTAACTGATGCAACCGACCTTCCTCCGGATGTATTCGGCAGATATGTTGGAAAGACAGTGGAGAAAGTACGCGGAGTTGATAATTGAGGGTAGAATACAAGAGAAAAACAGAGTTGAATACGAAGACAAAAGATTTTAGCCGACAAAGTTTTTTCTTGATTACACATTCTTTCATTAGTAATGAAAATAACTTTATTGTGCTCTGGGAAAGTCCCATAATAGCAGAAAAAAATAATACAAATATTATCTGCTCACATAAGATAGTATGATGTAAATAGAAAATATTTCAGGTTTTATTTGATTTTAACTCTAATTCATGCGTTAATTTTTCTATTACGCTTAAATTTCATTCATTTATCTTTAAATTTATAAATTTACGTTACCTTTGGTATGACATTTGAATAAATATGTGCATAGAGCATTTGTCAGCCTTTTGTCATTAAATATCTTTTACCATCCTCCAATTTTATTATACTACTTATTTCTGATAATTTAATGTATTTATGTTCAATATTTAATTTAGGTTCGTTAATAACACTATTTTTTCTTATTTTTATCTTTATTTAACCCTTACAAGTTTTAGCTGTAACTATCAATAGCTTTCGCTGGTTTTACGCCTCCTTTACCGTGGTCGTTCCACTGCAGGATTCGAGACTATTTTCTATCAACTAAAAAATTACGTGGTAACTTAGTTTTTTCATAAACCCACACAGTATTTTCCTCTTTTGTTTTCTATTTCTTTAGTTCTATCTCTTAAATATCTTTCTTGAAATATTTAATGACATTGGGCTGGACGTAAGATGGGACTTATAAGTCTCAATCTCGCCCTTCAATAAAGTCATTATTATTATGATTATTATTATAAAAGGCGGGGTGAGCTACCAAAAAATGAGGGAAATGGGGTCGAATAGGAAATATTAAGGCACATGAACCTACCGTAAGGTAAAACACTCATTTAATACTGGAATCAAGGCAATAACTTCGAATAGCCCACGACGTTGGACATTTCTCAATGAGTCCATCTGGAGTGACGGACATGCGGGTTGCCCGACGCACTTACGTAGTCATGTTTCACCAATGTTTTAGGGGATAGCTCTTGTTTCTTGTCCATTTACACGGAGATAATTTTTTTCACGAATAAACTTCCGTAAGCTATTTTCCTGGTCAAGCATCGATGGACAGTAATGCTAGTTCAAAAGCGATCTTTAAGAAAAACTTTTAAAATATTTTGTTAACATTGCTTTGTAATATATATATAAGTGAATGTTATAGAATTCAAGACTATTTATTAAAATTTTAAATTAATGTATAAATCACAGATAAATATACATCGCGGAAGAGCATTCTGTCAAACCCGGCCCTGCAAACTGGGTGTCAATCGAATGACCTTCGGTCAAACAAGTGTTTATGAGGCGGAGGAAAATTCGCCGTTCTCCAAAACTTGAACAAACAGACACTTATGGTACAAGAAATTTTACTGTACAGGCGTGAGAAGTATTAAACGAAAGGGTTCTTTGTCTAAGAGATAATTAAATAAAACTGCTCCCTTCCAGTAGCGAATTTTTATGGTCAAGATTGGCGGCGGGGAATCTTTCTTTCACCGGAAGGTCACATAAGAAACACATCGATCCACACCTGGGTTGCGTGAAGCCAATATTTGAATAGAGAGAGTCAGATATTTTACAGTTACAACCGCAAATGCTCAAGAAACATTAGGAATAAATTTTTAGTTAATTTTTTTCTTGACTATATCGGCAAAACTGAGAAACTAAAGTATTTGAAAGTGTGAGTTTATTTCAAGAAGTGAAAAGACTTAATTGAATAGCCCGCACGTGGCATGAAGGCCGCAGGTTCCCCTTCCCCGTTGTATATTTCTAGGGAGAGACTAGCGGTGATGGTGATTCATCCGCTGGAAAAGGGGTACATTAAGATGAATACGAAAGCATCACTGAAAAACAAAGCGAGGCATTTTGGAGAGATTTGGCAGAAAAGTAGTTAATGAGAGATATTAAAATGTATCTTCCGGATAATAAATGATAATAAACTGATTGATGAAGATACAGAGGGGAAAAGGTCTACCGTAAGCGGGACTCGAACCCAGATCTCCCATTTTCTGGACGGTTGTTCTAGCCAATTAAGCTATCACTACAGCGCAACCTCCCCTCCGATTTCTGAAAGTTTGATGAGATACAGTTAGCTCCTGATAAACTGGCTGTGAAAGTAAACTTATAATCTGTATATGTGATCACTCGATCGGAAACAGCAAAATGGATCTCAGTTAATGATCTCCCAAAATTCTTAGCCAGTCATTTAACTTCATAAATTCTGTAACGTAAGAGAAGCACCTAAGTCTATTTACTAGTCGGTGACGTAAGATTCCAGTACGAATTCAGGGTCGAAATGTATAATATTTATATGTTATTAAAATAAACAAAACTAGTAAAATAGGCAAACATTTGTACTGTTTCGCGACTATGAGGACAGTTTCTAATTAGCATTAAAGAGATTAAGCTACGATGTGAGAGGTTATATTCTGTTCTGTATAAACGAAATTAGTAATCCCATCTTCCCCATTGAGAATCAACGTAGTTCTACTATAATGTTAAAATTTATAATTTTTGTTTCCTATAACCTTTCCCATTGAACGAAGCTGTTAGGAGAGATGTTAGATTCCTTCCTACACAAATAAACTAAATTTAATCGTACTTCTATTTTCTTCAGATATAGTGCAATCCTACGCACAGTCACTTCAAACAGTTAAATGAGTCCTACGTTATGGAGTTCCACAAAGTTACAGCTTCGTCAATTGATTTTAAGTTAAATGAGTTTCAAGCATCGAACAAAAATTGAACCTAATACCAAAAATAGTTAACAGAATTATTGGCTATTTACTATTATTCAGCAAATATAAGAAACCGCTGCGTTCGAGGATTTCCTCGTATGCCTAACGTGAAAAGCGACCAGTTCCGCGATAACTCCATCCTCCGACACTCACGACGCACCGCCAAAACCGTCTTATGTAAAGCTAGTCGAAAAAAGTACACCAACGAAGCAGGTGACGCAATGGTGCCGAAAGTAAACGATTACGGAAAAAAATCGCGCGTGTTCTTCGAAACGAGCGCTCGTGGCAAGGTCGCCCATGCACGCGCATGCTCGCAAACGTAGACACGAGTCGAAAAGGGGAAATCGTAAAGAGAATCGTAAGAAGCGCGATAAAAAAGAACGGAGGGGAAAGATAAGCCGAATGTCCAGAAGAAGACACACGAGATGTCGGAGGGAGCGTGGGTGGAGACAGAGGAAAGGTAATGGAATTGTTGGCTGCACTGGATATGCGAAAGGTCGAGAGAAAGGAGCAAGTGGTAAATTAAAACGAGCCCATTTTCCTAATGGAACATTACGGCGTTTGATAAAACGTCTCCGGAAAGCGAACGCTACACACCTTCATTTGAAACGGCTCAATGGACATATGAGAGATATGGGGATCGAACAGTACTTATTTCCGCGGTGGTTCATCAAAAACACCGATTTTCGGTTCAGTTTCCGACCGTTATTTTCTGTTCTTGATCAGAATACTAAACATTACAATTCCTCTGAAAAGTTAGTTCAAAATACTTGCATACTTCATGTAACATTGAATAGCGTAATATTGAATTTGGGATTGGTTAAATTACTTCCGTGTATAAAATACGAAAATAATTACATTTAATAGTCGTCTATTTTTATCACAACGGTATTTAACGGGAATTACGAGTCAAAATTGAACCCATTGAAGGTTCATGCTAACTAACTGTGCAAATACTTATCTGACTTGTCACACGTCTAAGATTTTACTACGAAAGTATTATGTTATTAAGAAATAATAATTGTTATTGCTACTATTATGTAAACACGAATTATTCATCAAGTGGAGTGTATGATAGAAGTACGTGGTTGAGAAACTTCGGTGTTACGATTGAATGAATATTTTCTTTCAGAAAATGGCTGGTTAGAGCAATATCGAATAAATAAATTTTTTTCTTTAACTGATTAAAGCACATCTAAGCTTCGTAGGATTCCAAAAATATTTCCTACGGCTAAGATACTTTACACGAAGCTCATAATCAGACTTGATAAAAAAAATCGTTAACGCCAACGGAATTAACCAATATCCCACGGTTAAGTACTGGATGTAAGTTCAGATCAACGGCAAACAAGCGAATTCAGGTAAGAAACGGAGGGGAGACAGAATTAAATAGCAGAATAGAGGAACCGCATTATCAATCAAGGGAGATAAAAACAAATTTATAACCTAAGGAAACGAAGGATTTGTATGGCCTAGTTTTTGTTCATAAATAGAGGTGTTAAGGAATGGAATGAGCTGCTTGAAGGGGTCTTTATACAAAAAAAGGAGTTGTGGTAAATTAAGCATGAATGGTAATCGAGGAAAAACTTCACGATCTTATTTTAATTAGACTCCTTGTTGTAGTAGTCTTCAGTCTGTAACTTTCCTAAATAATCCCTGGTGACCAGAGGGTCTGCAATCCACATAATCTCCAATATCCCCTCTAACTCCTTTGCCAGAATCTCATAAAGGACCAGAAGATCTGTAACCATCACTCACCCCTCTTGTAAAGCCATCCTTCTTTGACGATCTTCTTAGGCTCCGAGGGCTGCTGCCAAGACAAGGCCGAAGATGAAGAGGGAGCAAGGCCACTGTCCCCTTCTGAATCCACGGAGCCCGCCAAAGCATGACTCATAGCTCTCTCAGTCACTGATCGCGAAGCATTACCTATAAACAAAATTGAAATTGAGAATGAAAAGATTAGGGAATTGGGAAGTTAAAGCAAATGGAATATTGAGATCTCTTAAAAGACACAGACTGTAAAATATACTGCAAGATGAAATAGATTATACACATAATTATGGAGATATATAAAGAATTATAATCTATAATATAAATTAGATTTTAAAAAGGTATAATTAAATATATAATTATATAATATTACATTAAATATTAAATAAGAAAAAGCTTCAGGTATTTTAAAATCAAGCCTAAACTTCAATGGGAAAAATAACACTGAAATTCAAAAACTTGATGCGCAATATTGCTTAACAATATATTTATGTTTAACGTATTGAATGCCACTCTTATATGTTCTCTAAGGTAGTTATTTTAAGACAAGGAAAAGGTTCATGGGATACACTAGATCCTTATTAGGTAGACGTGGGAGGTGTGGTTACTTAGTTCACCACGTAACAAAATTCGACTACTTAGGGGGCAAAGAATTATATTCTTATAAGGAAAGGGTTGAGGTGACTTTGCACTCAGGAAAATTCCCAAGGAAAAACGGACTTGAAAAAAGTCTGACAGGGCCGGGAATCAAACCCGGGATCTTCCTCTATCCAAAACGGCTTGTTAAAATGTTCTGACCGGGTAGCCTAGATGGTTAAGGCAGCCTCCCGGAAGATCCCGGGTTCGATTCCCGGCCATGTCAGACTTTTTTCAAGTCCGTTTTTCCTTGGGTATTATAATTTATAAATTAAATTTTTATAATGTATATTAAATAAATATAATTATATAATATTAAATTAAATATTAAATAAGAAAAAGTTCCAGGTATTTTTGAATCAAGCTTAAGCTTCAATGGGAAAAATAAGAAGTTGTGCTAGCAACCAATTAGAACTCCACAATTTGCCATGTCTGTCATATTTGACAACCACATAGAAGCAGTGCGACACGCAACAAGAGGATATGCAACCCTTAATCTCCAATATCCCTTTAAACTTCATAATTTGCCAGGAATTTTATTTTTGATAACCCTACCGGATCATCAGAAGATCTGCAACCATCACTCACCCCTCTTGTACAGCCATCCATCTTTTACACTCTTCTTGGGCTCTGAGGCCTGCTGCACCGACGAGGGCATCCAAAGCGAAGATGAGACCGAAGATGAAACCGAAGATGAAACTGAAGATGAAGAGGGAGGAAGACCCATGTCCCCTTCTGAATCTACTAGGCCCGCCAAGGCATCACTCATAGCTCCCTCTGTAATAAGACGGGAAATACTGCTTGATGATGTTTTTAGGTAGAACGTACTGAATGTCACACTTATATGTTTTCTGAGATAGTAATTTTCAGACAAGGATAAGGCTGATGAGTTACACTAAATCCTTAGCAGGTAGTCGTGAGAAGAGGGGTTACTTAACCACATAGCAACATTTACTTAGGGGGCAAGGGGTCTATCCAGGCTTAGGTGAGTGAACAGCTTCACATTTTAATCAATTTAGCATAAGATCGAATGTCAGCGTGGATTTCCACTTTATAACTATGAATCTATCATAATTTGACCATCAAACTTATGACACTGAGGAAGATAAGCCACCGCCAATCATAAAACAAATTTAAAAGAGAGCGCAGGCGATAAGAAAAGATGAAAAAGAAAGTAGAAAAAGAAGTTGAGAAGCAATGCTCCACAGCAACATTGGGCATGTTATCGAGCGAGCATAACTTTCAAGATGAGAGCAATGAAACGAAGCACTCCTTAATGGCAGACAACAAAGAAAGATTTGGAAATTCATCGTGGTAATACCTGATTCAGAGAAAAGGTAAAGTTACGAGAGTAGAAAAGCTTACGTCTACTTCTGAAAATATTACTATCTTCAAATTGATGTCAATCATGAAGATCCTGGAGCCATAAAAAAACGAAGTGTGCTATAAAAACATAAAACAAAGTGTGCCGAAGAAACAAACAGAAAGTTAGTGGATGAATACTAAACCACCTCACCGTCTTATCTGAATTAGTCTCCTTGCCAGATCCTAGGCAAATTGGTAGTACCACAAAGTCATCAAGGGGGAAGGGATAGTTTCCTTCGCTCCCTGGATCATACAATGCATTTAAGGGGTTATCGGAACAAAAAGGAATCGTAGGACATGGAAATATATGTATAAGCTGCCATCAACCAATCCTGATTGGCAACTGATTAAAACTCCACAATTTGCCATGCATGTCACATTTGACAATCACACGGAAGCAGTGCGACAGGCAACCAGAGGATACGCAATCCTCACTCACCCTTCTTGTGCTGCGATCCTTCTTTACCGATCTTCTTGGGCTCTGAGGGCTGCTGCATCGACGCTGGCATCCAAGGCCAAGAAGAGGCCGAAGACAATGAAGATGAAGATGGAGGGAGGTCGACCCCTTGCACACTTTCCGCCTCCACCATACTCGCCAATGCATCACTAAGTGCCGCTTCTGTCATCATACCCGAAGTACTACCTATTACCGAAATTATCGGAGGGATGCAAAAACAAGGAAACTGCCAGGTAATCGAAATACTCTCTTGAATGAAACTGCCTGTCAAAAATACATTCTCCAAAGTATACAGCTTGAAGGCCGGTTGGTACCTCACTCCCATCTAACAATAGCTACCAATGGCTAGTAGGTGGGAATGAGGCTTACTACGCACGATGAGGAGTGAGGTAGTTCGCTCTTGCTTTCCTCACCAAGCCAAAATGCTTTAAGCAGAACATGTCCACGTAAGTGAAGCATAATGACTTTACGAGTAACACTTTTCTTGGCATTCCATAAGGAGAGACCTTAATTAGTGCCACTGTGCCAGCGTACTCATACCTCAGTAGGTTTCATCACATCACATCAAGGACAAGACAATGGTAAAGTAAATGAAATATAAATTTTTTGCCACTATCTGGTGAAGTCCTCATAAGCTCTACAGCTTGTCTCAAGGCGCTTCACCAAGCCAACAGCAAGAATAGACGAACACACACAACAATCTCTGATCAGAAAAATCCGATCAGCCGGGATTCGAACCCGGAACCTTGGGGGTCGGAGCGATAGCGTAGACACTAACCACTCGGCCACCAAGGACGGTTTCTAATTCTGGTACCAACATACAAATGAAAAATATTCCATTTATCAAGTTGTCAAATATATCACTAAATAAAATAGACTATAAGTATGTAAACGAAAAATTATCGAGGTGTAGGAGGGTCGTCCAGAAAGTTGGGTTACAAGGACTCTGCGAGCTCAATGTCCTTTTCATTCAAAGTTTCTACATTTGCTATTTAGGAGGGATGCCATCTTGAGCAAACGAGACATCTTACGGGCCGGTACGACCCTAGCAGGAGTCATAGCTTCATTTTAAAATCAGCAGTTTCATGCTCGTTGTCTCCGCCCACTATAGCGCCATAATCCGTGTTTTGACTTATGAAATAGCAGCGAATGCTCATCGGAAACTTATAGAGTCATACGGAAATGAAGCACACAAGTACATAGGTGCGTTACAAATTCTGTTACTATCATGAAAATATAGAAACATCGATTTTTTTTAAATGTTTTAACACTATATTTTGGACGACCCTCCGTTAGAATAATGAAAACGTTCCTGCTATTTTTGCATCAACCCTAATCTTCATTCAAAAAATACACCTAAATTCGAAAAGTTGACGGGTAAAATTGGTTAAAACGTTTTCATGCCTAACGTATTCAGTGTCTTAGTTATAAATTATTTGGCTGGGCTTTCGTGGAAAGGCATAGTAAATGCACACGTATTTATATAAGTATACACATCTATTTATTTAGTCTAAATAAATACGTGTGTATACTACCATGTTCTTTTTCGTTCTTATAGAATTCAATATCACTCATAAATGATCTCTGGGACTGTGATTTTCCGAGGAGCGTTAACAGATTGTGTTTAACCCTTAATTAGTCGCGTGAAACGTGGTTTCTTAAATTACTTCGTAGCAAAATTATGACACGTTTTAAATAGGATACTTAGCCGCAGTTAAAGAAACTTTGAGTGTTACCTCTAATATAAATAATTCAATGAATATAAAAATATTATTTTACTGAAATTTTCAAGTAAATACTTGTCGGTCGCATACTCCGTACGCGACTACTCAAGGGTTGAGGGTTCCGCAGGGTTAGGTCAAAGATAATCTCAACATTTTAGACAATTAACGCGAAAATGTAATGTCATCGCACGGTTTCACTTGAAAAATATGACGATGTCTCAAATCGATTTATAAACATAAGACACCGATGAAGATGAGATGCTGCCAATCATAAAACGACGCTAAAAGACGGTTTATGCAATGTTACTTAGCGTTAGTTAGGCCTCGAATTGAGTATGCATTAAGCGTGATGGACCCTGCCGGAATGTGTCACATTCGGGAATTAGAAAAGCTACAACGAAAAGCGATACGACTTATGAAGAATTGCTACGAAAAAATAGTGAGATTTATTCAGATGATACAGGACCTGGGATAGGAAAGGATAAATTTACTAAATTTCAGAGAAAGTACGTTCTCAAAAGATGTAACCTCCTGTTATATAGATCGTTATGATACTGTGAGGAGGATTAGGGAAATATATGCTACAACTAATCGTTTCAAGGATTCATTTTTTCCGCGAACGATACGCAAAAACAATCGATTAGGAAAATAGAGTCAAGGTGCTTGCACCCCCTGCCACACACTGAAAGGTTGCTTGCAGGGACCTCACAGAAACAATCAGAGAAAAAATAGACATGTTGAGAGAAAATGCTCCACGGCAAACTTGGGCATGCTATTGACATTGAGCGAACGTGATCATCGAAATGGAATCAATGTAACAATGCAAAGAGAACTTTGAAGAATAGTCGGAAACGAATGTTGAGTAAGATCTCTGTACCCATTCCTTCCGTCATTCATTAGTACAGCGGTTACTTAGCTTCGCGGAGGGCCTCACAATCATCTCATCCCGTTACCCAGACAGTCTCGCGGACATGACGCTTAAGACCGCCAAGTGTTCTGCTCTATTAATGGGATTGCCAATTGTCCCGACTTCTATTTTTAGGGCGAACGGAGAAGGGATTCGGCACTAACCTAACACAAACTTCATCCGATTCCCTTCGCCAACGTGTCGTTGCCTCCAAACATCATTGATGATATCACTCGATGAACTAACCGAAGGCAAGTTACGTGGATGATCTTGCGCGAGAATTAACCAAAAAAGTATACGCTTGTCTGTCTAATATAAAAGTCTGCGGTGCCTAACGTTTTTAGCGTTGAGTTAAAATGTTCCGTTTTCGTATTCATATATCCTTGAAACGTAGTCCCACCTGGGAGAATGATGCTCAGGTTAGCGAAGCGGGGCCTGGGGCGACCAGTAATTTATGAATAACAATTGCATTAACAGATCTCGGTATCCCATATTATTAGGGTTACTACGTTTAATGGTATTGACTGCGTTGACTCCTTGGAATTCACGTTGATTTTAAACTTCAATGGGAAAAGCATACTGAACTACTGAGTGGAAAACTTTCCAAATGCCTGCATACCTTGAAAAATTAAATCATGTATAACTCGAAAGCACCTTAAAAGTGTTTAATATGATCTCTTTCATAACCATCTTATAGCCTTTTTTTATGGGGTAATGCAGCCAATGTAAGTCATATTAGAAGAAAAGGTATCAGAATATTAACAGTGATAAAATCATGGGAAACTTGTAAGCCCATAAACTTAAGCCTTTATAGCATATAACCATTATTCATTATACATTATAACCGTAGTCTGTATGCAAAAATCAACTTAATAGCGACTTATCTCGATGACGCTAATTATCTCCCTTAAAGGATCAATAGTAATCAGTCTCTCTTCAATCTGCGTTTCTACGGGTAACATATTGCTTTAAAACAACATCAATATTGAACTTATGAGACTAAATGTCAATGCTAGGGGTTCATTGAAGCAAATAATTCTATTGAAGGTCGATAAAAATCAAAATTTACAATTACGATATTTATAAAGAAAACAAACACGAAAAACTCCTTGCAAGGCAGATTTGAAAGATCAGAAAGACATCTTTCATGAAGCACTAGGTAGAGCGTATACGAGTTGAAAGTCAAGTCGTTTCTGCTTTGATTGCTCTTCCTCCCAGCACCCTAAAAGACTACATTTCTTGGTATTTCCTTCTAAAATTAACAGACAATAGAAAAATTCGTAGAATATTGCATTGATATTAATCGTTGAATGGTGCCTCCATTCTTACTTACATTAGAATTATGCTGACACAACCTTCAATGAAAGATACGACCCAATACATGGAAAACTGGCTTTTCATAACTCGCTAAGCGAAGACGGAACCCTCACGGAAATTAACCACGTTCTTGGTACGAACCATGCGTCGACAGCACTTTCATTCGGCGCATGAATACCCAGTCAGAGAAAAAGATAAAGTCGAGAGTAGGTTTCTTGGAAGTCGCAATTGCAGTCTCGTCGGCTAACTACATGGATGCTTTCCGCGAAGCCTTTGCAAACTTATTTCCTCCGGCCACCCTCGCAACTTGACCTCGATCTTCTCACGGCCGGGAAATTGCGCGAGGCGGAATTTCGCGTCACGATGATGTCCGAAGTATTCCAGCCGGAACGGACCGGTGATTAGAGCACGAATTTCAATCTCTCAATAAACGGAATCAAACGTTTGAAAAGATACTCGAATTTTCAAAGCTATTCGGTAGTAAAGAGATTGTTTCTTTGGTGTCACAACTTGGTGATGAATGCTAAGCAGCTGAAGACGTAGTGGACCACTCACTAAGATTTCTGTTCGTGAGCGCTTTTAGTTTTCTGTTCCATTTTCGGTCGAATTTTAATCGTAATGCTTCTCTGTTTATTCCGATTCCGTTAGATACAGTCCACTACATATTGTCCATACACAGATTAAATTACTATATTCTGCACTTTCTTCATTTTCTCATCGTTGACATGAACAAAATATGTCATGACAGAGGTAACTTTGGGTGAAACAATGTACTTTCCAAATTTTAGTTACCTATTTTGTCACTTGAAGTTGATAATCATTCTACAGCAAGCAGAATACAAATATTGCCATCCTTTCAAATGTCTGCTAAGAATTATCCTGAAACAGTCTACTAGTTACAAGGGAATTCAATATTTTGGCAGTGATATTTTAATTCATAATAGAGATGGACTGCGAAAGCACTGACGAAGGAAGAGAGCATTTTCAGTATTATTTATTAACCGCTAGGTGTTTAAGTCAACTTTACATACGAAGTCTGTCGGTCGATTCCTAGTATTTACGAGTTATTTTAGAAAATAATCAATAAATTCCGGTTATATTTAGAGGAAATAATTTACATTTGATTCAATGAAAATAATATTTCTGTCTTTGCACACAGAAATTTTACTTTAAAAGACCACGAAAGGTTTCGAGGGATCTGCCTTATCTTCAGGCAGCCTTCTTGCATTTCTTCCCTCGAAACAGGTCATGTTTTAAAAAAATACATTTTCTGTGGACGTCGACAAAAATTTTGTTTTCACCGAATCAGTCACTTTCCAGTTTACAAATGTATATGTAAACACCAGCACATTTACGCGTGAGGATAAAAGGGGAATTAAAAATCGAATTTCGATCAAATCAAAATAAGAAATTGTCAGGAATGAGAACTATCTCTCTCTAAAGACACCGTTTGGTTTCTTTTCACGAGTAATTCCAGAAATACGGCGCTCCCGTTCTCCTTTCTGAAATAATTCTACGAGACTTTACGCAGAGGCCAAACTGCCAACAGGGCGTACACATAATATTTGGCAATTTAGATACAGCCGCTCGTCAGCCCCCGGGCAGCTGTCTGGATATCATGCAGTTCGCAGTGATTGGTACGTAATAGATCGTGAAACGAGATAAACTTTAAAAAATAACAACAAAGTGAATGTTCGGAGGATGCGGTCAACGATATGGACCGCAACGGGGCAAGCTGCATGTCCATTGTAGAAATTGTAAGGGGGTCTAAAATTAAAGTTAAAATATATTGAAATCAAAGCGGCTGAAAATTTTAGGAAACCTCACCAATTTCAAATATCAATGTTAGATATTAATTCATCGGGGATTCTAAGGATGGCAGCTGAGGTGAAGGTAGGTTGCGATCTTAATAAACTTAGGGAAAGTACGCAGAGATATAACTAGTACCATGAGACTACCATGTTACTTCGGCCGATCCGATAATGAGCGTAAATTAGAAGAAACAGATGCTAGGACAAGTCGTTTTAAAAATTCATTTTTTCCGCGAACGATAGGCGATAATAACAAATTAAAAAAAGGAGTTCAAACGCCTGGTGTCTACAGCCCTGCCACACGCCGAAATGCGGCTTGTAGGGTAGTAACGTAAATGTATTCCCCCTCTTAAGTTACAGGTTGGAAGCCTACGTTGGGATTCCACACTTGGGACTCTTTTTACTTCCGCTGCAACTCAAATAAAAAATGTTTGTTTTCCTGCGAAGCTTGCCAGTTTACATAATAAAGATGAAAATAAACGGGAGAAAATCCAGTAAATTCGCAGTTTGATACACCAAACATCTTCGGTTGAAAGTGAATTCAGAGAGAAATTTTACAATTTCATCTTTAATTTAAGAAATTCAGTTTTTCTTCTGTTAAATACGATTTTAAAGCTTCAGGCTTGTATTATATCGAATTATAATAGGGCGCCAACAGCCACTCCTTTCAGGACTTCAAAAAGTCCACCAACTAGGGCTCGGGCTCACAAGTGTAAAACTCTAGTATAAAAAGAAAGCAAGAAGAAAATTGTACGAAAATATCTTCGAAAGGCAAACATGAGCGGTAGATATTTCAAAATGAAGCAATACATCTTACTTATACAACTAAGGGTTAAATGTAAGATGGACTTCCTAGTCCCAATTTCACTCAATAAAGAAAGACTTATTTATGTATGTAATGCATCAGATATTTTATATACATATATAGCCATCCAACTTAAATGTTTGGATGGCTTTTACTTTGCTTTACAGTTTACGTATATACAAACGACTTTATTTCGAGAGAAATCGGGACTGGTAAGTCCCGTCTTACATTTGATCAGTTAATAAGAAATAGAAGAAAAAAATAAAACGTTGTCACTGTTTATTTTTAAGTGCTTCGACATCTTAGGTCACTTCGGGATTGCGTTCGCCGGAACCCACTTGGCTATCCGAGAGTCAGAGAGAGAGATTAAAAAATGCGTATACTTTATTTGAGCAAATGGAGAATAGCGATTCGAAAATTGAACAAAAGAGAGGATCGGTCAGAAACGTTGATGCAGTATGGATATAGAAATTGATAAAAGGGGAGTCTACCGATGAGAGCTAGGGTGAGATGAAAGGAAGTTGTCCCTGATGCCTTCCGAGGGTAAAGACTGACTGCTCCGAGGAAAAAAAAAAAACGTTGGATTTAAATCATAAATTAACCCTTCTAAGATTTCACGATCACCCAAGGAGTTGTTTCATGTCTGGATCTGACAACGAAGAGGACAAAAAAGTTTGAGAAAATATTTAAGCTCCCATGTTTTTGCCGTTCCGATCACATAAAAAAAAGTTCGCGGAAAATGATAGAACCGTTTCAAAGCGACCCATTTATGAAGTAACTTCATTCCCTTATCCCGAAACTGATAAAGCGATAAGAAACTCTCATTATCACCCCAATTTCTTGGCACTGAGCTCTTCCTTGACTGCGAAAATTCTTAAGGTCTCCGAGGTGTACGGACGGCACTTTCGAAAATCTTCATATAAAAAATGACCTCCATACCCGCCCAAATGGGTCAAACGCACTGCGCATGGAGATAGTTAAAAGATCAATACGTTTTGCAACAATGAGGTTCCTTCCCAATGAACGACCCAATCTAATATTCGCGACTGCTATCGATACATATGCAAACAGAAACTGGATGAATAAAATTGACATTTTCGATGACGGCGATGATAAATTGGATGCAGACTTTGACCGACTTCGAGCATACCAACTTGGCGATTAGCACATAGAGTCTTTTCAAATTATAAATCTTCGCATGTATTGAAGTTACCAATAAGTTAAACATTCCTGATGTTTCCTAAGTTAAACGGCCTTTATAAAATAATAGAAACGGGCCAGAAAGGGAATACTCGGCAATCGCTCAAGAGATTAAGAAAATACTTGGGTTAGTAATCACTCATAGAGGGTAGCACATTACCTAAATCTGGCGCATTGAAATACATATTTTTCATACATTTAACATTAATCTACATATTAATGAATAATATTATATATTCGTAATCATAATTTTATTTGTAAAGTATAATACACATATTACTAAAAATATTCCCTGAGAGTTCTGACGAAAATATTAAGAGTTCATTTTAAACTCCTAAGAAGAGGTTTACATATTATCTGAGAACGGTGAGTCTTTATGTTAAAATTATTCAACTAGCTCTAAGCTGCTTATCTTTAAATGAGTATTTAGTATTAGACGAGTTGCATCTCGTTTTTTTCTTCTCTCGTCTACCTTTAAATTCAAAATGCTCTGCTTACCTATGTTGTATTTTTCATTATTTTGTATTTCCACATATTTTTGCATTTCTCAGTGCACTCTTTTGTTCTTTTGATTTTCCATATATTTTTGTACTTCTGTAGTGATTGTTTTTATTTTTTTGTACTCTGAGCTTTTTTGTATTTTGTGATGCTCTATGGGAATCTACTCATAGCATAACAAATTATATTATTAACACGATCTCAGATCAACACTGTTATACTGAGGTTAAATTCATAATTATCTAACTGGAAGTTAATATTAGAAGAATCTATTACTCGGCTTCGGATTGTATACAGACAATAAAAAACCATATTTGAATGGCAAATTTAACATGTTGATACATTGAGAAAATACCTGAAGGCAAGCAATTTTGGACAATCGACGGAGATTATATGGGTAACAAAAGTTGTTCATAAGACTGGCGGCTGGAGCAAGATGTTACCCAACTGCTGCCAGTGCCACGACCTTGCTCAGTGTATCCCTCAACTTCGAGCTCGATTGCGCTATCGCATCATCGAATAGATGCAGTAATACGTCGAGAACTTTGAACATCGATAACGTGACGGCATTTCTAGTCGCATAAATTCACCGCTGGAGTTTTTCTTGATCGCGGAGAGCATAACCGAGGACACTTTAAAGAGGGAAAACGACAGTAAAATCTATTTGATGACGTGAAGGAAAGTTCAGCTTAGAGGAACGTCTTATGACCAATACGTGACAGTCGAAATTCAGGAGCAAAATTGAGACGATGCCCGTAAATCTTAAATACGAACATCTTTGAACGCCTCCCGCTTTTAAAGTTTTATCAGAGAGTGTGATATTAATTTTATTTGACCTCTTTATTTATTCTGGCATTTTCTGTAGCTATATTTTCTGTAGCTATATTTTCTGTAGTCCTGCTTCCATTTTCTGATGAATGTAATATTTTAATTTGTTATTTAATAATAATAATCGCCTTTATTTGGGCGAGATTGAGACTAAGTTTCTTCTTGCATCCAACCCATCGTCATTAATTAAAGCATAATTAAATTAGAAGAATAGTATGAGAAACAATCAGAAGATCTGTGGATATAAATAACCTAAGAGATTCTTATGAAAAAATACATTTCAGGAAAACACCCACAAAGGAGGGTGTGAAAAACCTGCGCAAACCTACCGATAGTAATAACTAAAAGATGAAAAAATAAGGAAATACACCACAGGATAGAGAAATATGTATCTGTATTTACCTTACATGTCTTGTTCATGGATGTGGTGACTAGAAAAGTACTGAGGAATGAGTGGCACTAATTAAGGTACAAATTCCAAGAAAAGTGTTACTCATAAATTCGTTTTGCTTCACCTACAAGGATATGTTCAGGTTACAGCAATCCGGCTTGGTGAGGAAAGCAAGGGGCAACTACTACCCCACTCCTCATCCTGTTTAGGAAGCCTCATCACCCCCTATTAGCTTTTATTAGCTAATATTTGAGGGGGTGAGGTAGCAACAGGCCTTCGGGATGAATACTTTACAGACAATATCGTGAATTAAGTTCTTTGAAGAGAAATTTTTAACACAACCACACTAACTGAGCAAGATGTAAGTTGCACTGTTGGGAATCGAACCGAAGCACCTCAATTTCTACTACGTTCACAGCTCCTTGGTTACAACCAGACGAATATCCACTGATTGAAACATTATTTACAGCTTTTAATCGTTTTTCCTTGAGGAGATGGAGAAGAGGACAAAACCGCAGCAGCGAAGAATCACGAGGCTCACGATGACAAGCAAAATGCAAAGTGGACGAGACATTGCGCAATATTACAATCTTAGCACGCTAACAAGGGAAATGAATGCCATCCAATGACGTTTTCCTCAACGTCGACGCAGCCTCCCAATGTTTCCGAACGATACAAGGGTACTCTTCTCACCCATTGAGGTAACCATGCTGAAATTCTAACTTGGTAGCTGCGAAGACAGCTTTGATAAATCCCTTGAAATTTAATGCGGCGGAATTTAACTCCAAATGAGCAAAATGATGCACTGCTAGAGTAAGAGGGTCAAATATCGAGAGAATAGCATCTGCTAAAGAAAATGATAGAGGGTACAACACAAGAAACAGGGGATATGACAAATGCAGATGATTATAGATGACACGAGGAGTAGGGTAGCTCCCAAGAACCCAAGGAAATGGCGTTGAATAGGGAATTTCAAGGCCGAAAAGTACCGGAAGGTAGAACACTCATACAAGTAAGCAGGAGGGCAGGTAGGATCCTCAACCATCCGTCATTAACGAAGATAAACTTTCGGAAAGGAATAAATGAAGGATCACAGAGCATAATGAGGGGTGAGGAAGTTAACCCTTGTTAACAAAGTTGAGCCAGAAAGGAATGAGAGGAAACTTCCAAGTGAATACCGTACAATAACCATGTGAAAAACACTACGTCCAACAAGGAATGTTCAACATGAATACCATTTAGCAATTGTTCAGCAACAATTACACCAAATTAGCTCTAGAATTATCACAGCTGTGAACTAAATCGTGTAAAAAATAAGGAAATGATACATTTTACTCCATCCTGCATCGAAAGAAATATTAAAAATAATGTTCCACCCGTCAAAATATGATAGCGCGAACGTTTCTAACCAGTCGGGATTTGCAATTTTCGGTGGGTTTCATTATTTCAATAACGAAATGGCCCTAGGAAACATGAAAAGGTTCCTGATGGATAGGGTCCGATTTTCTTATTTAATAAGTCGAAAATTTAACATTGAGACATTTATTAGTTTATAATGTTTTAAAGGTATATTAAAATCGCGGAAAAGAAAGGAAAAATCTGTCACCTTACATTTTAGGATTTAGAAACACATTAACCCAGAAGCCAAAAAGCCCCTTCGTCACTTTTATCTACATTTAAGTCCCAATTGTTTTTCCTTTTAGCAAGAATATATTACCACTGTCACTGAAGAAAAGAAATTAATTAAATCAATTAAGGATTTTCATTTCAAATACGACGATTGTGAATTTTCGTTTAAAATAGTTTGCAGGCTGTCGTATTTTTGCACTAATTAAATCTTTAATTTATTGTATTATCTATATTACTTATTAACCTAATTTTTCATTAAATGTTATTAAATCAGCAACCTCGAATCAGGTGACTGATCATCTAAGGGATGTCTATTTTTTTGCATAAAACCTTTTCTTCATCTGTAAAATCGATCATGGGGAAATAAAAATATATTGTTATCTTTCTAACTCGTAGCGGACAGTATTGTACTTTTGGTTTCATTTTCTAATACCGAAAGATGCTGAGAAAACACTTGCAGGAGAGCCTGTGGATTAGGGGCCTGAGAACTGCTCTTCTAAGCCAACACTTTTACTGTTACATCGGTGCTCATTCATACTCGAACGGAAAAAAACAAAATCCGTGAGGGGCAATTTTGCGCCCACGTCAGGGTCATAACTGGCGCCATCTAGAAATGCCGATAAAGGTGTTGATATCGGCTGAGGAAACGGCGAAGATATATGGCGATGGGTAAATAAGTGGGCTCGTGCGACGGAAACGCGGCCCAGGTGTAACCAAAGAGTGTGGCGGGAGATTACGTGAGGTCCGGATGTGAGTCACTTTCACGCGTTGGGATCACAGGAAGGGGCGCATCAGACATCAATGGATGAAAATGGCTCGTAGTAAGAGTACATCTGTGTCGCAACCACCACTATTCTACGCGTGTCGCTTCCCGTCCGAGCACATTGCTTTCTGCTTGTCGCCCCCGATTATTTTATCTCGAAATTTCTCGCGATTCGCCTTTCGAAAGTCGTCTGCCTCGCCACAGATGACTGCACAAGCTTTTGCCCCAAAACCTTCTGCTCTGATACGCATAAAATCCTCGACGAAAATATAAAGAAATATTTCGATACGCTCAAATTCTTGATCAGAAAGAAATGGATAAAATTTGCTTAATAATTTTTTATCAGTTAGTATAACCGTTTATACTCATGTATAAGCCGTGTTTTTCATCAAATCCTTCATGTAGAAAAGCCCCAATCGGCTTATACTCGAGTCTTTCACAGCCGGAAATCGGTTTGTAAATTCCTTACTTGCTCATTTAACAATTCTTAGTCAATTTTCTGCTGCTTACCAATTGATTCCTCAATTACTGATTTTTTTATGTAACTAAGTTTATTTTGAAATTTACCAGTAGCTGCTGCACTTCCCACCTTATACTCGAGTCAATAAGTTTTCTCAGTTTTTTGTGATAAAATTAGGTAGTACTTAGGCTTATACTCAAGTATACAAGTTATATATTTTGTCGAAATTAATTGCGAAACATCGATTTGATCTCTATAGTTACCAGTTGAGATTGAGCATTTACCTTGAAAAATTTTCCCACGCAATGTCTAAACGTGTAAACCTTATATTAAAACTGCAAGAAACATACGTTCATTAAGACTGTGAATTAAACGGATTATCACAAATTCGATGCAAAACACCAATAAAGTAACGTTTATAACTAGATTAGTACGGCAAAAACAGCGAGAGCTATTTCAGCTTTCTCTGTACCATCAGTAGTCTACAAGTAATATTCGTAGTATTCGTTACAATTTTTGTGAGTTTATTTTGAAATTTTGTTTCATTAAGTTAATATATCTTTCATTCCCATCAAGTATTTAGGCATTAGGCAACGAAAAGCTCAGGACAGAGAAAATCGGAAAGCACTTAGGGAGGTCGACATCGATAACAATGACATCTTTTACTAAATTCAGCCTTTTATTCTGTAAAACAATAATTGTAACTATATAAACGTACGCATTAAATAAAATCAATATGAAAATACAATATGAAATATCTCAAGGAGTGGCATTAAGTTTGAATCCTATTAAATACATGACGACTGTTCGGACGTAGTTCAACCGAAAATTCCGTTCAAAACATTTCAGTTGGGATTTAGATAATTTTTGAATTTCCCCAAGGGTTGCGGGTCGAAATTATGTAAGCCAATGCGCTATAATTTTTGGTCTAGTTCGAAAGGAGGAATTGGCAACACTTCCCATATACTATTAAAAGTTACATAAACAGGTCACTATTGATCTCCCAACATCATCACTACGCTAACATCCGCATTGAAGTCCCCTCGATTTTCGCAGGCTAAGAAAGATAGATACGATATCAGTCGATTACAGGTATGCATTTCTCCGGAAGAGGATAATTAGATTTTCTAGATAAATAACTTCTTTATCGGAAATTAAACACGATGATAAACCTATTATCGATACATTTTTTCCTTCCACAGACATCATTTCAGTACTAATATTGTGAGAGAAATTGTTATTTAATATGAGCTAAGAAATTATTACCTAAAAAGAGTAACATGTACAGGAATTCGATAAAAATCCGAAGCGAGGAACTGCTAAGTGGTTTAAGCCGTTAAGCGAGAAATTTCGTGCCTTGACGGGAAAAAATACTACCCTACTACTAAGAAGATTTATTCCTTTTTATTGAGATAAAATTCCAAAATATGAATTGATTAATCCGATACATTAAAAGAAATCTGATGAGAATTTTCTCGATGATTCGGAGATTAGAAAAGATTTTAGCTTGAGTTAAAACATGGCATGGATGCGCAAAAACTCCTTCTATACATCACAATTGTTACAATAGAAATGAATTTCTCAAATTGAAATTACTATTACCCGAGATACTAAAATTGTTTAACTTGTTAACAATTTAATAATTGTTAACAATTTTAATTTAAGCTTAGATACAAGAAATACGAAAAATATTAATCCTTATTAATAATAACAATTACTGTATCAGTTCTTTTGGTCACTTTTAATTAGCCTACAGGATGTTATGACTAACTTCGAAATTACTAAAATCGGCTTTAAACGAGAGAAAAGTGATTAATGTAGTAAAGAATATTAAAATTCTGTAGGCGGTAGCCAAAGGTTTGACCGTTGAAAGTTTATACAAAATATGTATCATAAATATGGCGGCAACTTGAGAGATATTTATGCGTTCATTTGGTCGCAATTTCTCGGAAATGAACGAGTGAGATAATAAAAACCATCGCTTCGAAACGGGGTGAAGACATCGTGCTCTGTTTTTTGAGGTCAACTACAAAATATTAGTAAACAGTCTCGCAGTTTCCAGCAAAAACATCAACGAAAGTCCACAGGAAATACTGGTCGGGATGGGGTTATTATAACGCGGTTAACTCCCAGACGAGGAAAATTGAATGGAGAGGAATACCGAGGACCTCTGGTATTATTTTTAGAAATTCTAGTTAATCTGAGGCCAAAGACCTGAACCTCGTGAAAATAACCTCAGAGGAAAATTTGTCATCATTTGTTGTGACATAGGGATACATGATCTTAAGTACAACTTGGACAGTCGCAAGAGCCGCGAAGGGAAAATAAAGCAAAATTCTAAGGAAAATGGACCTAAATAATCTGACTTGACCGGGACTCGAACCCGGATCTCCCGATTGCCGGTCAGCTGCTCACTCCAATGAAGCTATTCTCGCCGGATAGCTTAGATAGTTAAAGCATCCTCTTGGATAGAGAAAGATCCCGGGTTCGATTACCGGTCCCGTTAGACTTTTTAAAGCCCGTTTCTCCTCGGGATACCACCGCTGGTTTATTTTATTTCAAAGTATTATTAGGTCTGGTTCATGTTAGTGAGGAAGGATTGAAGCAGAATCAAAGAGAAAATGAGTTGGACATATGAGATACGGTTCTTTATGGGATCGCTGTTCAAAATGAAGTAGATGGAGCGAATGACAAATAAAGAGATACGGAGAAATGTATAAGGTATCTGTTAGATAGATTACAGAGAAAACGGGAATGGCTAAAGATCATAATTTGATGTGGCAAAAATAGATGGAAAATGCTTACGGTCGGATACATCCAGGGCAGTCTACATTGGAGTAGGTTTCCCAGATAATGACGACATGGAAGCGTTCGGATCTAGAAAATCTACGTCAGCATTTGATAATATTAGTACCTTCTTTCAGACAGCTGTTAGTCAAAAAAAGTCTGGAGTCACAAAACGAAACAATGGAAAGTGAGACAAAGAAAGGAACAAACTAGTAGAATTATAGTGACAGTGGAAAATCCTCACCATCCCATTTGAATTTGACTCCTTGAAAAGTGTTGCAGGATATGTCAAGGGAGGGCTGTCGCCTACCAGCCCTGATTGGCAACTAATTAGGACTCCATAATTTACCACATATCTTATATCTTAAAACCCCACATGAGTGGACAGAGGATTTTTAATCATCACTCACCCCTCTTGTCCATCCATCCGTCTTTGACAATCTTCTTGGAGTCTGAGGGCTGCTGCAGCCCGGAAAGTGGGCAAAGAAGAGGCAAAGAAGCTGCTGAAGTCATTGAGGATGCATAGGTAGGGAAGCCCATGTCCTCATCTGCCTCTGCTGGGCCCGCCAAACCATCACTAACTGCTGCCTCTGTTGGCAAAAGCAAACAGAATATTGAGATACCTTGTATTGCACTGCAGGTAAAATACTAAAAAATGAAATAGATAACATTGATTATAAAAACAATGAATGAGGTGTATAAAATTAGGAAAAGCTCCAAATGCTTTAGCATCAACCTCAAATTTCATGTAGGAAAAATAACACTGAAATTCGAAAAGTTAAAACAATGTTTTTATGTATAATCAATTTGTGGAACTCCGTAAAGGAGAAGAAAAGACTTTGTCACAGTTCCACCGGTTGAATCTAAATAAATTTTCTTTCCATGGAACTGAGACTAAGTCAATGTTTTTATGCTTGAAATATTGACTACTTGTACTCGTATCACTCTTAAATGATTTCTGAAATGGTGATTTTCAGAGGAGTGTTCATGGATTACATATAACCCTTAAGTAGTTGAGTGGAATGTGGTTACTCAAAGAGAAACGGCTAAGTTCCAATAAAAGAAAAGTAGACACTTGATTTTGAAAATATTATACAACAAAATGGAAATTAAGACGGAAACAAACAAATTTAGAAGAATCATAGTGATCATGGAAAAACCTCGCCATCTTATTTGAATTAGTCTCCTTAAAAAGACCCGTAGGATATGATAAGAAAAAGCTGTTGGCTGCCACTTCTGAACAGCAAGTGATTAGAAATCCATAATTAATTATAAATCTTACAGGTGGTAGCCCCATGGGAGCTCTGCAAAAGACAACCAAAGAATCTGCAAACCACACTCACCCTTCTTGTCAGGCCATTCTTCTTTGGAGATCTTCATGGGCTCTGAAGGCTGCTGTTGCCCAGACATTGACAAAGGCACCAAAGGTGAAGAGACCGAAGTCATGGAAGATGGTGAGGGAGGGAGGCCAGTGCTGCCATCTGCTCCTGCGAGGGCCCACAAACCATCACTAACTGCTGACTCTGTTAGCAAAATTAAACATAATATAGGGATCTCTTAAATGACACTGCCAATAAAATATACCTCTAAATGAAATACATAAAAATCAATAATGAACAATTAATGAGATGTTTAAATTAAGATAAGGTTCCTGATGTTCTTGCAACAGCCACAAACTTCTTTGATAAAGAAATAATACTGAAATTCAGAAATCATTTGGGTGTAATAGCTTGAGAATATTTTCATGCTTATCGAATGTCACTCAAATGATCTCTGAGACAGTAATTTTCAGATAAGGATTTATTGGTTACACTTAACCCTTAAACGTGACATGTTGTTACTTAATTAACCATGATGCAAAATTAAGACCAGTTCGTGAAATCGAATATTTAGTCACGGTTACCGAAATATGTCCTCTCAATGTTACATAAAACTTGAAGAATTCAGTAAATGGGTGGGAAAAAAATTAACAAAATTCCACCGTTTAAAAAATCTGCAACCAGTTTATGATGTAATTCCATTATCATGTACATAGAGTTCGTCAGGAGTCCCCTGTCAAACTCGTAAGTTATTTCCCACCCATTTACTAGGATGGAGTTCGACCCACGGATTTGAAGAATTTACTTAATTTAAAAATGCTATTTTATAAAAAATAATCTGCCAATCAAGGGGTTTCCTGATGTTAAGGATCAGAGGATACAAAAAAGTAGGGATATTGTCAACCAATCCCAATTGGTGACCTATTAAAATATCTGTAAATTACCATACATCTCATTATTGATATCCCTATGAAAGTGGCCAGGGCCTATCAACCATTACTCACCCCTCTTGAACATCCATTCGTCTTTAGCGATCTTCATGGGCTCTGGGGGCAGCGACGAAGGCACCGAAGGAGAGGAGGCCGAAGTCATGGAAGATGACGAGGGAGGGAGGCCAGTGCTGCCATCTGCACCTGCGAGGGCCCACAAACCATCACTAACTGCTGACTCTGTTGGCAAAATTAAACATGATATAGGGATCTCTTAAATGGCACTGCCAATAAAATATACCACTAAATGAAATACATAAAAATTAATAATGGACAATTAATGAGATTTTTAAATTAAGAAAAAGCTCCTGATGTTCTTGCAATAGCCACAAACTTCTTTGATAAAGAAATAATACTGAAATTCAGAAATCGTTTGGGTGTAATAGCTTGAGAATATTTTCATGCTTATTGAATGTCACTAAAATGATCTCTGTGACAGTAATTTTCAGATTAGGATTTATGGGTTAGACATTACCCTTAATTGTTAACGTGATATGTTGTTACTTCATTAACTACAACGCAAAATTAAGACCAGTTCGTGAAATCAAATATTTAGTCACAGTTACCGAAATATGCCATCTCAATGTTACATCCAACTTGAAGAATTTAGTTATTTCCCAGTTTAGAATTAAGTTATTTCCCACTCATTTACTAGGATGGAGTTGCACACAGTTAAAGCTTCCCGGATTGATTTCATTTGAAGAATTTACTTAATTTAAAAATGCTATTTTATAAAAAATAATCTGCCTATCAAGGGGTTTCCTGATGTTAAGGATCGGAGGATATGGAAAAGTAGGGATGTCGTCAACCAATCCTAATCGGTAACCTATTGAAATATCCGTAAATTTCCATACATCACATTATTGATATCCCTACGAAAGTGGCCAGGGCATCTCAACCATTACTCACCCCTCTTGAACATCCATTCGTCTTTAGCGATCTTCATGGGCTCTGGGGGCAGCGACGAAGGCACCAAAGGAGAAGAGGCCGTAGACGTGGAGGGAGGGAGGCCCCCTTCCGCCTCCGCGATGCCCGCGAAGGCATCACTAACTGCCGCCTCCGTCATCTTTGCCGACGGCGTCTCGACGCCCTTCAACCGCCCACCGCGATCCTCCTCTCACGAAAACAGCGCACTGCGGTGATACGTCCTGCAAAACAAAGAAAGGCAATTAGGTCTATTGGTCAAGGGATTGCCACCACTGCCGACTCGATTTAATCCGCAGTGACGTATGCATCTATGATCGTCGATAATATGACCGCGTTATTCCTACGGACAACCTTGATGGCCCATTATGGGTCGCCGTTGATGAATTCATGAGATTAAGGAGGTTTACGAGAATGTGGAATCGACTAAGCAGGAGAAAGACTTTAATCGAATTCCCTCAAAGCAGAGTGCGAGTCTGAAGAACTCACAGTTACCTAATAATGGATCGAAAAGCCTAGCATGACCGTTCGATTAATTCCGCCATCTCATTATATTTTTCCTTTAATAGAAAAACTAAACGGGTTGGGCCTTACTTGGTGGAATTCCATCAATAGCAATAATTTTTTTTTCGGAAGTAAAGTAAGTAAAAATTAATGGCTATTCTTCCTTTCGTAGCGGATGTATAGATATAGGATGGGAATTAAATAAAAATTAAACTCCTATGGAGCTAATATCTCCCGCCATCTAATATGGCTATCTGAATATTAATGGAAGAAGAAAAACTCAAGTAATACGTTACGATTTTCAAATTTCTCATTCCAGGAAACGAGAAATTCAGGAACATATCATCGAAAATATATGGTATTTACAAATAATTTTCATTGAAAGAAACAATTCAAGTCCCATTGAAAGTAACACGGAAGATTTCAAAGGTGTTATGTTATTAAGTATAAAAAAAACTTATCGGAGATACAACAGTTTGTATTCATGATTACGCTCAACCTCAAACGTTGATTACAGATAAGCAATTTTCCACTTACTAGCCGTTTTAAGTATTTTAACACAAATTAAATAAATATAGAAACAATATGAACATTACACTGCAAATCCGCGGGATTTGCACTCCAAGCTTAGTTTCATGTGCTTGTTTGAATATGAAGAAATTATGGTAAAATGAATTTGAAATTCCCTAATCCGCAGTGAGAATTGGGTGGTAAACTTTAAGAATAGTAAAATTTTAACTAATCAAGAATTATATATTGCAATAATATTACGCAAAACTGTTGTAAAAGTACCTAAACTGTTAATATACTGAAGCCATTACGTATTTTCTACCTTAGTCATACGAAACAGAAGAACACACTTATTTGTCTTGCACTTGAACATACAATCTTTGCCTATAATATATATTATAATCGTTTCTTAGTAGTAAGATACAACGAGAATCAATGCTAAATAACTTACTAATAGCCACAGAATAAAATACAGCGACCATGTTTTCGCAGCGTAACTGCATCATCAGGCAAAGGAAACATAAATTATACAGCTGTAAAAAGAAATTCACTAGTAAAACAACCAAATTGAGAAGGTGGGAGAAGAGGGCAAGGATAGCTTCTCGTTATTTCCCCAACCAATGTGGTGAAGTAAAAGTTATTCAAGGATGAATCTTTTCTTTCTTAATATTTAAAAACTCGTAAAAAATATGGTCCCACTCGACTGTTTGAGAAGAAATTTGCAACTTATGCTCCGTTATCAATCCTCAGCAATACGCAATACGGAGCATAAGTGAGATCAGTTTCAGATGGCTGAGGACCAACGCCAGTAGACGAAAGACCCACGAAAGTGTTTCGAGAATAAATGCAAATTGAGGCCAAGTGCACGACTTGTATTGTTACAGAAAATGAACTAAATTACGAGATATTCACTTCCTTTTCCGGTACCGCTTCCGTCGACAAAAACGTCAGGGGTAGAAAAATAGCACCTTATCGTCTAGCGAAGACACGCGTTACCGTAAACAGGCGGGACAATGAAGGATAAAGGTGGAATGACCACAAATGGCGCGTGAGGTGCTGCATTCATTCATTGAGACTCGTGGCAACAATCATTCACGCTAAAATCAGTGTTAACTGTTTCGATTGATACATGGGAGATGGGCAGCGTTAAGGTGAGTTGGGATCTCCACCCACGACAAGCTTAACGCAAAGATACGGTTGCGCTCCAAGTCCAAAATTGTAGATAAAACTGGGAGATGAAATAATTAAGTGCGTAGAGTAAAATTCACGGAGAAAGAAGTTAATTTGTGGAATTTCGACACAGCGATGCTGTGCTGAATAAAATAATTAATATAATAATAAAAATATTTACAGCTAAAAAGATAACCTTTAATATTCCAAAATAGACCTACATAGTAGATAGTAAAAGTGATTGCGGAATTTTGACATGGCAAGGATTTCAGAATAAATCGTAGATTTATTGTTAAAACAAAGAATATTTAATAATAATTCACAATGTACATTGACGAATCGAATAAATAGTAGAAGTAAAAGTTATCTTTTGTTGTTTTAAATATTATAGTTTAAATATTCACTGTTATTTAAAGCTGTTTTTTACTCAAAATCTACGACGCAGTAGAGAACAGAAAAATACCTATCGCCCGCGGAAAATGTTATGAAAATACTTTGAAATTAACAGCGAACAACAGAAATAGTTCCCATGTTGAAATCCAGAAACTCGATTGTTTTGAGAAGATAAGTCACTGTTTACCTTAGCAGCAATGCAGGGGGGAAGAAGTAATAACCACTGAAAGGCGATGGACAGCAGCGAGTCAAAGAATGCCGCGCCTAAAAGATCCCAACAGTGACTGGAGAAAAGGGCTCGGAAAAAGCGTCAACTTCATTCTCAACACCATTGAAATCAGATAATCAAACACCGCAGCCTCGTTAGCGAAATTTTCGTGGGTGGCAAAATTTCGACCTGAGAGCACACTTAACACCGACAGAAAAGAAGACAGCAGCGGTCCCTTCTCCGATGCTGAAAACGTAGGAGGAAATCTCAACATGAAGACTTTAACATTATGTTCGCTTAAAATACCCAATGGATAACGGTTCTTCCGTCTTCACTAACTGGACAAACTCGAAACCAAGTCCCAAAGCCTAGTGCCCCAGTAAACACAAAACGCTACACCAAAATCGGACATTTTCGCTGCAGAAAAGAGACCGAAGACTAGCGAAGTCCTCCCACTAGCTTCTTCTCACGTGAGGATGAGAGGAGAGGAAAGAAAAAATAATTTCACGGGAAAAATAAGCCCTTGGCCAACGTTGCGCGATTCTCAAACCAGCCGACGCAAATTAACCCCTACCACGCCGTCCACGACTATTGTTCTCAACCCCTTCCTTCTTTAAGTATCTCCCCACCGCGGCCGAAAACACCTGCCCTACCGTTTCCTTCCGCTGAACAACTTTGCACAGCCACCTCTATGAAGATATCTCAGAGCGATTCCTCTTTGGAAAAACCGCCTAAAGAAATACAATGAGCCTCAAATCCCCCATCAAAAATGAATTTCTCCATTAAACGAATGGAAATATTTCCCTAACCTTATGGTATGACTACTACAATAAAAGAGTTGGTTCGATAGAGAAATTTGAAAGTGGTTTGAATAAGATAAAAATGGAAACAAATTGGATGGGTTATATCTTGGAAGGGGATCGATTACTTGATTACGTACTTAATGCTGAGTATAACTGGCCCTCTACAAAAACTTCATCAGGGACATCAATGCCTGACTCTCGGGCTGTCAGGAATTTTAATGCTCAGGAATCAGAACGAAATTATTGGAAATATTTTCAATCATTCACTTTCTTTCCTAATATTATTCGGGTCCCGATCCTGTCAGACTTTTTCATGTCCGTTCTTCCTTGGAAGTTTTCCTAGGTGCGTGCCTTTAAGTGCGAAATACTTCACCCTTTGCGTTAAATATTTTATTAATTTAAAGTAAATTTGTAATAAAAATCTTCGGGGTGCAGTGCAGGAGCGTTTACAAGGCTTTCCCATGAATTTCGGGCATTCAGTCACCCCAGAACGCATTTGCAATTATGTGCATACACACACTGAATTACAAATGAAAGTTAAGTCATTAATATGAATGAGTTCTAATACAGAGAAAGAATGAAGTTTTAGTCAGGAATGTGCAATCTAAGAGGGTTCGGTACTTATTAAGTACTAATAATTTCAGAATCTATGGAAAATGATTCGTGTTTATTTATTAGATTTGACGAACTGATAAATTCATCACCCTTAGCGAGGAAGAGTAAAAATAGATTGTTAGGATTATGTATCACAATATTGCTGTATATTTTACGTTATCGTTTTAGTCGATTTTTATAACGCTCGTTTTCATTTAACAACTTTTAATGTAAATTGAAATAAAAATTGTAAGAGTTTTTATTAAAGGAATTACAAGAACTTGAAAGTGTTCCACGAATTCAAACCTTTAGGGTTGAATAAACTGTAAATATATTCAAATAGAATAAATACTTAATAAATTATTACGCATTATTATTCTCTATTATAAACGAATACCTGACAATTGTATATTTATATACCGACTGGAGGAACCATTTGCCGCAAAATATGCTGAGTTTTCATAGGTATAGGCGAAGAATCGACGACAACGAATTCTTTCCGCATAGCAGGAAACTAGTACGTCATTCTCTCGTCGATTGAGAAATCGATCGAAGAAATCAGAAAGAACGCTAGATTTCGTGAAAATTGAACCGTCAACGATAAAAAAATGTGAATATCGAGGGAAAGTAGAAAATCAGCTGAGATGGAAGCGAAAGCTCCTTTCACCTCGCTTTCTTCATCAAACTAAGGAGCAATAGCCTCTCTCACTACTATTATCGATACATTAAACCAAGCTTCAATGGCATTAATTGTCCAATTATATATATAAACAAGATGCGAACAATTCCAACTCCAGGCTGTAATCCTACCATATAAGGCAATAAAGGTCTGCAGATTTATCTTGATAATCATCAGATTAAAAGAAAAGGCTGAGTTCCGAGAACAGAAAAGCTCACACCTGCTGTTCCAAATATTACTATCTTAAATGGTTGTCAATCATGAAAATTCTAGTAACAACACAACACAAAGAAAGGCGTATCAAAGAAACAAACATACTTAGATAGAAGGCATACACTAGCTAAATATTTGCCAATGGTTCAAGTGATCATTTCCCATAAGAAATGAAATATTTTGGAAAACCAGTCTGAAATCATTTCATCCTAAAACATTAAGTAAACCATCCACTTAAATTTAACGAATATGCAAATTGACGGATGGTAAAAACATAGAAGAACGAGAGAATTATATTAATTCATTCATAATAGCCCATTGTATATAAATATTTTAATATATTTATACCATTATAGTCCACCCATTGAGTCACCTTTGCAAGTGTTGGGTCTATGTGCATAATAATGTTTTGAGTATTCAGTCAAAGAAAAATTAGATATGGAATGGAAAAATATATTTCGTCGGAAATATTACAGATCTAATTTATGATTTAAACTGTTTTATATACTTTTATTCACTTGTTTTGCAAAGGCGTATGGTGCCATGGTTGTGTAATTATATTAAAAATAATTAAAGTTTTAATAATATAAAATGGTTTACAAGAAATAGAGAAGAATTATTTAAAAATACAATGAATTAACCAGTACAGCAATTGATAAGAAATCATAATTAATGGTGGTCTTGCAAAAGTTTAGGATAACATTAGAGATAGAAGATAGAGAATCAGCTATAGTTCTCATCCAAAATTCAAGTGTGAATCAAGGAAGCTGACGTTATTTGACCAATATTCGTTGATATCTTCACAAACGACAGGTTGAGTTGTCTAAGCAATGTATTCCCGCAATAAAGATTGATAAGAAGCAAATAACATCGCCACGATGTTATTGTGATGCTTCATAACAACAAAAAAGTTATATCAACCACGAAAACACCAATTCCATAACTATACTTGAGAAAGACTGAAAGAAAAACGAAGGCGAGGTTGAGGAAGGTCCAGGAAGCCCTTAAATTTATGAACTCCAGTCGCTTGCTTCATCTTCTGAGAACTAACCCTTCCTTCAGTCAAACCGTTGAAAGCATTAGGACTCCAAAAGTAGAGAAACTGGATCTCTTTTGCAACGGAGAGTAGTTGAAAGACGCACAAAAACACTACGCAGGAGAAAAAAATATGAGTTCATCTCATTTCGGGTGAGACGGCTAGACACAGCAAATTTCTCTAGGCCAATAGATTCTGAAGCTGCAAGACAAAGTAGAACCGAAAAACTTTTACAATTTCGCGGAAAGACAACTTTCATTCTCAAAACAGAGAAAAGGTCTCCACGAAAAAAACTCTCAGACTGGCATCGATTAAGAAATGGTTCGCAGAATTGATCTGTCAAGGTAAACGTGTGGGGAATTTTCCTGCATGACACTGTATGTTATTTTTTTATTACATTGTATATAGTTTGGCCAATGTCTTTGTGGGCTGCCTCAGTTTCACTCCATCCGTATTGGTTTTATAACAAAATGCATTGAAAAATTAGGCATAATTCTCAAGCTCATTAACTTGAGTATTTTTTGCCGATTCGTGAGGACAACGAATTTGGTGGTCCACGTACTACGAGACACGTTACGTAAGATTTTATTCTCATGTTTTCCTTTATGTATTTCATCGATTTTTATCAGTCACATACGAATGACACCGATGTATGAAAGTTTTTTCTAAATTTTTCAGTAATATGCTCATTTTATGTTTAACGAAATTTTTGGTAAAGAAATAGCTCCAATAATTGCAGTATTCTCAGCACTTTTTCTTTTAAATTTCGATGAGGGTTGGAAATGTTCTTCCCGTTTAATTAACAAACGCGTTTAAATTTTGGCGGACGAGAGGGAAGCACCAAGGACTGCTCTAACCGAAGGCAATTTTATTGCACTACGCACTTAGGTGAAGCAGCTGCAATAAATGTAAACCACTGCATTGAAAATTATGCCACAATTTTGTAGGCATTTCATTGTAAAATGATGACGCATTGAGTTAAACTGCGGCACTTTAACCACTAACTTTATCCAAACAACATAATCATTCACTGCCTTAAAAAAAATGCTTACCACAAACCGTATGTCCCCCTTGTAGGTAAACTACACATAAATACTTAATCCTTGCTGATAAATCATGATAGTGGATTACCGTCTAGAATTCCGAAATAGAACAGCGCAGCGGATAATGAAGGAATCGGTCTATTCACTATTCAGCATTTCCAACAGCGTACTACCACGCGAGGGACAGATGCATCAAGGATACGAATTTGAAATACGAGGAAGTACTAATAGAAGGTAGGATACGTAAGGACCGGTTAGACGGCTTCGGCGAAAGAACGGAATTCGAGCGAAATAAAAAAATGGAGGACGCTGAAGAGTTGGCATCCGCAGGCATCTTCCAGAGCGGACGGAGAGCAATTGATTAATTCGAGCAAAAGTTCCTCTTATGACTGCAGAGGGAAAAAAGACGTATCGGAAGGAAGCGACGGCAAAAAGTCGAAAAAAGCAGGTCACGGATAAGAAAAACTCTCGAATTTGATTTGTCGGAATCGGAGCAGGAGAAAAAAATCCCTCAGCCCACCCGGATATTTTTATACCTGCAGAGCGCATTAGTGGAGAGAATGCACTCCTTTCCATGGGGATAGTAAGCAAACAAGAGGTAATTACCACCACAATAAAACCATAAATGTATGAAATCAAGGAATAAAGCGAGGTTGTCGTTGAGGGCAAAGAAGAAATCTGCCTGTAAAGTACTCAGCTCGAAAGATGGTTGTTACCTCACCCCATCTAACATTACCTACCCAGCTAATAAAGCGGATTGAGGCTTTTCAGGCAAGATGAGGAGTGAGGTAGTTTGCCCTTATTTTCCCCAATTTATGGTGTCTTCAATTTAAATTGATCAAAATTCATGCTACGTATTTTATATAGATCATGCTCGATCGAGTTACGATTTAATTTATACTCTATTTAAACATTGAATTCAAGTATTAATTTACTCTTTGAAAAGAGATGAAAATATATGATTTTCTATCTTATCTTAACCGAGGTATCACTGTATTTCTCGCTAGCTAAATTTTTAATTCATGTATTCTTGTATAAGATTATAGTTGTGAATTTCTTTTCGTAAGATAATCAAATGAAGGAATCACATGAAATAACATTCCCTCTTAAATAATTAAAAATGTGATGATCACATATCATGCATTTTATTGCGTCCTCCGTTTTTATGCATTTTCTTTTTAGCATCTTCTGTTTTCGCAAATTCACGTATCATTTTGTTTTACATATACCAAATATTTTTTGCCGATTACTTGGAGAGTTTTCGATAGAAATAAAGGGCCTCACGTGTAAATCATTGTAATATAATTCTTCAATTCAGCGTTTTCTTTAATTTTTTCATATTTTGTCTCTGTACCCATCTTTAAAGAATAATATCAGCGTTTCATACTGATCAATATAAATATTAATAGCTTGGGGAGTAAAGCAATGGTTCACGCACTCCTCATCTTGCCTAGCAAGCCTCACAAACCCAACCTGCTCTTATGGTCAATTTATGTAACCTTTACCCTTACCTTTGAGAAGACAGGATAAGAAAGTCTTTTCGAGAGGATATCGATATAGTACGAAAAGGTACACTACAGTAAATTGTACTTAGTTACGCAGATTAGAGAGACTGATTTCATATGGAATTCTAGTTAATTAATTACATCATTATAATGAGCGTCTCCGAGTTTACATATTGGTCGTTTTAATCTACTCAGCATTGATTTTCTTTCCAACCCATACAGTAAAACACTTCAATTTTTACTGCTCCGCCTCATAATTTCCACGAATTATAATAGTTAATGTGAGAGAAAGTGAGGTATGAACCGACCTCCGGCTGCATACTTAACATACAGTATTCCATTCAGACCAGACACTTCCGTTAGTGCGTCGTAAACCTGCACGCGCGCGATCGTCGCCGAGGATAGTATTTATTCAATCCCGACAAACGCAAAAAGTGCATCATCAGCATGTGCATGCAGCTCTCATAGGAGAGCGATGGGATCTCCGGCGACCCCTTGCACATGAAAATGGCCGTGGAGAAACATCGGCCGAAACAGTTGAGTCGTAATTGCGCATCTGCGAGCGACTATTCCGCTGACGACGTTCGTTCGCTGCGTAAACATCGGCTTGCGAAAGTGTCAACGTCCTCGCGGAGATGCAAAAATCGCTCGTCCAGGAAGCGAGCAAGACAAAAACTTCCCTCGCGGTTTGCCGCGGATGATAATGAGATATTGATCGCCGGTCGGCGGGTGGATTTACCCTTTGTTCGCTGAATAATGACGGGAAATGCAGCAGATATACCTGAGATTAATGCAAAGGTATGTGTTGACGGGAAAGGCGTACGCTATTCCGCTAAATGGTCTCAAGCGTGGCTCGTCCATGTGTAACGCTATGATTATTCACTCCATGTCATTCGAAACTTTGCTCGCGTTCGAAAATTGTTACGCCGAGCAATTCCGTCGCCCGGGGATTTCAAATAATAATTTGTTTGGAAAATTATACCTTGCTGCAGTAATAATGTACTATTACACCTACTATTCCATTACATTACTACTAGCATTATACAATGAACTATTACGTCGAATTTTAAAATGTAGGCTTCGGTTGTATAATATGGGATACAGTATTGACTTAACTATTCATGTTTTAGAATCCAATGCTTGGGCCTTGCCTTTGTGGGAAGTCTCCGTCAGGATCAAATGAAAAAGATAAACTTTTACAAACCTAAGGAATTTTTTTACTTAGAAACGACCATGGTTTCGACTCATGGAGTCATCCTCAGGTAATGATAAAAAATTAAAAAACAATCCTGTGGTTAGTAAAAGTTTATCGTTTTCATTTCTTCCTATTCATGTTTTATTTTCTGTTGTTGCTATATTTAAATGTTTTAAGAACACTGCATAGAATGTGTTTTCCATGAGATTTAATTCAATATCAACAAATTGAATCAAGTAATATGACAAATAAGAAAAATAAAGGTCTTTTATTAGGGCGAGATTGAGACTTTCATTCTCTTGTTACATCTAACCACAATAACAAACAAACGGTAAAGACTAAATTTGTAACACTCGCTGTAAAACTTTTATAACATGGTTAAAATATATAACCAATGCTGTATGACGAGATACTGCATTGAGGAAATGAATCTAACAGAACTTGTATAAATTTAAGGTTGTATATTTAAATATATATTTGTAGGTAAATAGCTGGTCGCTATAAGTACGATTTTTTCAAAATGTAAAAGCGATTTCCAAGGGTGGAATTACGCGGGAAGTGAAACGACCGTATTCGAAGCGATGGATTTTTATATTTACCTGTGGGAGAGAAATCGGTCGAACGGCGTTAAAATAACAGGTAAATTGATCACAAAACTTACGGATTTACAAAATATTTAGCTGGAGGGAACACCTTGAGTTTCACCACTCATTTAAACTCATTTACTATAGCTTAATAGTAGGATTCGTGAGCTGAAACAGTTCCCATTACGGAGAAATTGTAGGTTGAAAAGGTGATAAATTTCCAATACTATTGACTTAATTTCGATTGAATTATCAATCGATAGATTACGATTGACTAAGCGATATTTCCTCGGCCACATTGTTAATTAATCGAGAAAAATATTAATTTTCCAACTTATTCTGAACTCTGAATTGCTTGGGAGATTACATCATAAGTACGGAAATCACAAAATATATTAAAATCGTTCTTTCATCACGACTGAGATAACTGTTTACTCTTCCCACATTGACAATCACGCAACTGGTGGCATAGTGAATGGCCGACCTTTGATTCACACTTTCATATGCTATTGTAAAGCGTAATGATGAAACTGGAGCTTTCCGCAATAACAGTCAATAACATAAGGCTAATAAACAGACTACGCATTCATATTTACGAGCGTAACTCATTTCCACTCCAGTGACGTAGGATATACGCACCACATCGAGTTGAAATGCTGAAGGTTAGGTATTAGCAAGGAAAACGCTTACAATCGATGTCAATGGTTTATCAAAATTCTTGGGAATGAAATTAAACGAGAATGAATCCAATACTCTTTAGGGCGGGGCTGGCGATCCTTTTGCGACAAGAGTGATATAGCTCATGAGGATAAAGACCAATGTGGTACCAAACCATTGAGTGAGATGGCAATATTATTCTTTTTATAATTCCAACGATAGGATTAAAATCTTGTGATTTACATAGTCGTTAATTTCCATTACTAATTATCAGAATCCACATTTATTTACTGTGTGGCTTAATTTTTAAGTGAATATTACATAACAAAGAATCCATTGGTTGGCCACCCCTTGCGTCATGGGAATAATGAGAATTAATTTTGAAAAATATCATTTGGAGGTACAACTAAGAAGTTCAACAAGGAGGAAAATACAACAAACTCCCACTTCCCTGAACATTTTGAAATTCATAACTTTTGATTGTTTAACTAAGCAAGACAGAAATTCCTCCTTCGAGAGCCTGACTTATCGACGCTGCCCATTTCAGGAGCAGATTCGTGACAAAATGTAAAAGTCACGTCGAGTAGCGTCTTTTCCTCGTTCTCGAACCGAGGCGACTTCTACCACTGTGAACCGGAAACGTTCTGAAATTTCCAGCCATCGAATGACCTCTAGCGACACGTCTGTTCCTCAAAGAGGTGAGAATGGGCCTGTTTCATTTACAGCAACGTTCGACTGACTTAGTAAAAACCCTAACATAGGCATAGCGACGGACGTTGGACGAGAAACGTGCGAAACGAAATCTTCAAAGAAAGAATTGAGCAGTAGTATTGTTAAAAGTGCTTCGACAGCTTAGTTCATATCGCACATTGGCTCCCACCGGGAATCGAACCCGGGACCGCTTTCACCACAGGCAAACGCGCTGTCCATATGGCTATCCGGGAGCACAAAGAATTGAGATGAGACCGCGGTACAAAGCCGGACTGAAAGAAAGCAGAACAGCAGGGGATTTAGTTTCACTATTATTCCTTGGAAGTGCCTCTTTAGTCTCCGAAGTAAATAATTTCCCCAACGATGCTTAAAATTTTCTAACGCTAAAAAAAATATTCAAATGTATGCTGAAGGTCATGAAATCGATAGGTTCGCACACTATAAGAACTATCATAAAAGTCTTCAACTTGAAGTCACATAGTCGTCTCTCTGTTTAGTCATATCTCTGCTAAGTGTATAAACGTATTCAGGGTTAAGATTGTTTTACCTTTAGTTTTTCTATGGTGTTGTATTAAGCTAGCTTGGCGTGTGAGTATTATAAAACAATTACGCACTAATATAATCAACCAACAGTTCTACAATGTTGAAAGACCGAAATGAAATCTAAAGATATGTAGAGAGAATGTCGGATATTCACCTATTAACAAGATTATCCGTTTCCACAAAATTCAGAGGGCAGCTACGAAAATTTCTAGTACAGGGAAAATTAGAGGATACCGTTCGATTCATAAAAAATAACTTTTTGGTATAATTGAAAATATAAAGGCGTTCGGAGACGAAATTGTTTTAAGCAAACTACTCTAAACTATCCAATAGCAACCAAAGCATTAAATACTTGAGCAGAGGTAATTTTTTCTCTTTATGGGCAAATAAGAAAAAAATGCAGCAAAGTTTACTAATAGTCTAATCACCCGTGAAAAAAGAACTACAATTCACTTAAAGAACTACAATTCACTTAAAGAACTACAATTCACAACTACAAGACTTAAATAGCACAAGCTTAAAATGAAAATACACCTTGTTTTTCTCCTTAATTAAGAGTGATGTACTTTTTTACTATTAATATTGTTATTAATCAATGATTTATTGGTAAATGCATTGTGATATCGATTACTCGACTATTGTTAAATTATTTTGATAAATTTAGCAATGTAAATTCCTTATCATTATTCTAAAATCAACTACATTTAATATATTACGAGTAAATTGCTGCTTGCATACTGCAAGCAGATGATTTAATATATTATAACAGATATAGACAAATGCATACAAAGTGTCAACTATCTGTCTTCAAGGTAAAGACTCCGAAAGAATTATGAAAATTCAACCAATATGTTTTAAATGGGAGATATGTTTACCGTCCGGCATTGAACCCGGGTCTTCCTGGTCATACTTACTCTGCAGCACAATAGGAGATCACCATCTCTAACTATGTGTGAAAATTCAAGCAGAAATGTTGGTTGCAACTGCCTCAAACGACGTCCTACTTTTCCCTTATATTCCTTATGAGAGAAATGTTAATGTGCTCTGGCATCGAACCCAGGAATAGTACGGTCTTATGAAATTCTTTTTCTTAAACCAATTTTTACCATACACTTTCCAGCTAAGCACGAACTTCCTATTATTTCGAGAAGTGCATCAAAAAAAATAATGAAAAACTACTCCCATGTATATTAAACATATCCTTTTCTGGCATCGAGCTGAGGAAGAGTATGGTCTTATCAATTTTTTTTCTTAAACCGAGTCTTAATACACATCTTATAGCAAAGCAAGAACTTCCTATCATTTCGATAAGTGCATACAAAAAACATGAAAAACTACCCCAATGTATTTTAAATGGGAGATTTTTGCATTGTCCTAGCATCGAACCCAGGACATTTTCTGTAAAAGTCATTAATGTTTTCGATAGATCATGATCATATTTGTAGGCTCCCAGAGTTTAGAGTCTCTTCCTATCCGGGAAGTATTTTTTAGAAATTCCCGAAAATCAAAGCAATGCATTTAAATTGTGAATATGAATTAGTATCCAATCCATCTGGCTATCTATATATATGAATGAATCCGGAGAAGGAATTATATATAATAGATACATGAATGAATCCGGAGAAGGAAATATATATAATAGATACGATTAGCTACGACCGGACTGATGTCCAACTGCTGCGAACTTAGTAAATAAATAACAGAAGCTTTTAAATATGTCCATGCAAAGTGACTGGCGCGTATGATAAGCACAGAGTCTCTCAAGGACTGCACACCCCCATACGCTGAAGAAAGTCGGAGAACACACCAATGGAGAGACGCAGCTTCGCAGAGGGCGTTGATCTCTCCCGCCTTGGGGATGAAGGGGATAACAGAGAGATGCACTCTCTCGCACGGAAGTGGCTGGAAAATCGAAACTGCGAATGCCGACCACGATCAACCGCACTCGGAAATTCTGACGCAGAAAATTGCGGATCACAAAATACTTTATTTGAGGGAAGAAACATTTAGAAAACGGTCCGAACGAAGCGCGTTGTTTAGCATCTCATGGAAATCACACTTAGGACTGAGGTGGAAAATTTCAATGAATACAAATAAACAATACTGAGTTCCGTCGCTTACTTAAGTTAAATTTGATAGCGATTTCGTTACCGTCAAGGAGATGTTCGTAAAAATTTATTTATCTTTCTTTCTGTGTTTTCGTAGAGATGCAACTTTCATGCAAATACAAGCAGTGATGCAAAAGTAAGCTGAAAATACAGTTGTTGGACGCAAAAAAATATAAGAGGAAACTTGCGGTCCAAATAAGTAGGAAATAGGTTAACAATGAAAATAAAGAAAATGGCAAAAATATAATTTCTTTCCTTATCGTGCGGTTTAAAGGAGATTCGATTAAAACGAAAGTTGTATTCCTTCCTTATTCTTCGCATATCTGATGTCTGACAAGGAAATGCGCTATTTTTCCTGTAAATTTTAATTGAGAAAGATAAACCAAATCAAGAAGTTCCAGTACTCCGAATTAATGATTTTATTTATCATAATGCTATCAGAGAAAAAAATTTACGTCGGATAAAAGGAAATTGTCAGACTTTAGTTACGTATGGAGTGTTCTATGGTATTGGAACATTCGAAAATCCACATCGCTACCTCACAGAAGATAGATTAAGACATTTGAAAAATTTAACCGTATGTCACAGCCTTATATATATCCACACACATCTTGCCAAGTAAGCCTCATTTAATTTACTAACTTTTACTCGCTAGCTGAATACTTCATTCAGTGCACTAATCCATCCATATTCTACGAAGCTAGTTTCGAAGATAATAGGATGCGTTTACCATCGTATTATCTTGCATCTCTATTGACTTCCCATCTACCAAACCTAGCCCTGCCCTTGGCAAACGAAGGTAAAGGTTCCTAAGAGGTGATCCAGCTTCGGAAACACCTCACGAAAAAAAACTACGGGGAATAAGAGAGTGGCTTGAAAAAATAACGCGCGTAAAACTACGCGAGAACAATGAAGAAGCGAGAGAAATGTAGCGAGGAGGTGAGAGGTGGGGTCTCTCCGGCAATTACTACAGTTCTCCGCAGCGGAGACTAATAAAACCTATGAATGTCGATCCACGTCGCGGTTTTTAACGACTCCGGTCGAGGCTCTGGAACGACCCGAGAGAAAAAAAATACCTTCAAACGTTCCCGCTCCTTCAGCCTACGCACCGATGCTCACGTACGCAATTTTCTACTACGTTCCTCTTTCGGTCTTTTAAGGGATTTACAACGCTGTCTAATTTAGCTAGTGAGGAATTCCAACGCGCAATAAATGAGCACGGAGCCGTCAGGCGCCATCTTACGACTAGTCGTAAATGAAGATCAAGACGAGCTGTTGATGACCAGTTTCGTCTCTTGCAGGAGACCCTGAAGAGGGTGCTGGCAGGAAACTTTTGAGAGGGGTGAAATCTGTTGCTATGAAAGACTGTGATTGGATTAGAATTCGTCAATCATCCTCTTATAAGGATCAGAAAGGTTACTCTGGAAACGTTGAGGATTGTTAATTCCCGGGCGAACCGTCTGCAGAATTTTGAAGATTACATCCAGAAATCAGAAAGACTGTTATGTTAATCGTGGATAAAAAGACATGGAATTTTCACTTTTTCATAAGCAGCTTCCGAAATTGAATACGACACTTACGGTTCAAAGCTCAATAAATTAATTCTACCAAAAGACTTAATTTTAATTCAGTAAGAGGCTAGAAAATTTCACCTAACCTTAACCAATAGCCGACGGAATAAATATAAAAATGATACACGGAAAGCATTACAACTATCACTCTTGAAGTTGTACATGCAGAAAAGTTCTGATTTACTTTACAAATATGATTAAGGAGAACAAATACATGGATAAATAATTATTGGATCTACTTTCGGAAATGGAAAAAATCAAACATATATAAAATCACTTACAGAAATGGTATTAAGTAACACTTTATTTTCATGAGCACCTCGAGACTTTTTTTCGCATAAGACTTGCCTGAAGATTTCTTGAATTAGAGAAGTAAGGGCACCCACTCCAAAAATTCCGGAACAAAATCAGGCATTTTTGTAGAATTTAACTTCCTTTTTTTTCTGCGACTATTTCACAAATTAATTAAAAAACAAATCACACTTAAGTGTGGCATCACGTTCACTCAAGACAAACATTTTAAACTAATGTTGGCCAACTTAATATTTTTGGGGGAAATGAGCAACATCACGTGAATTTCCTTCATGACGGTTGATCGATTTTACAGAAGAAAAATTAGAGTAAGTTTACACCTAACGAGACTAATGTAGACTAGACTAGAATAACAAATATTTACGTTCCACTCTAGCAATGAGAGAAATGATGCATGTGGCTATATTTTATTACCTGAAAACATATTTTCAATCATAATTAGTTGATAACTAATTTTGATATTAGATTATGAAGACCAAATGAATTTCATTCCGTTTAGTTCAACACGATAACCGTGGATTGATATCATGGCCAGTCATACCATTCCAACGCCAGTACGATCCTTCTTTTAAACGAAAATTTTCAAGAGAAAGTACTGAGATCCGTCTTCGATCAAAGACCTGTTTTCCCGCCAAATTCGGTCCCGAAATATAGAATGCGCTCTGGGCTAAGCAGAGTTGGGCGACCTTAATTCGACTTGCATACTTGAGAGCATTCATAAATCGGCATCGTGCATCGGGAGTCCCGTTAAAAAAGATCGTTCCTAACTCGCGCGAGGTCGGAGGGAAATAAAATCGAAGGTTACACATTTTTTAAATTCCGTGGCACGGATCCAAGCCCCCGGGCACGAGCGCAGGAATCCTTAAAACGAGAAAACCCGTTAAGAAAATTACGTCCACGAAAACTACGCGAATTGTTCAGAACGAGTTCCATCCGTGGTTTCGAGGAGGCGACCGAAAAAGATATTGAGGCGGTTCCGGTGAAAGGAGGATGTGCTGGGAAGTATTTCAGAGCATTCGTGATTCTGTAATGTATTTATAAAAATAGTAGAATGATGTACGTAATGTCTGAAAAATATTCAGCCCGAAGGCCGCTTCGAAACACACCCCTCTAAATTTAGCTACCTGAGTTAAAGAGGAAGATGAGGCTTACTAGGCACGATGAGGAATGAGGTAGTCAGGCCTTGCTTTTATCACCAAGCCAGAATGATACAAGCGAGACATATCTTCGGAAGTGAAGCAAACTGAGTAACACTTATCTTGGCATTCCATAAGAGAGACTTTAATCAACACCATATTTCAGCATCACTAACTTTCGTGTCATAACAGCCGTGAGCAAAAGTAGATGAACGATACATTTTCTCAATCCAGTGCCTAAAGACAGATAAAAAAATATTCCATTAATCAAGATGAGGTTGATTTAATGAATCACTCCACTGAAAATCGTGAAAATCTATATTTGTAAACACACATGAATTTTAATTAAATAATATTAGATCGAAAAAACTCACAAGGGAAATACCAGGTTTGTGAGAAACGGATTCAAACGAAACTTTCAGGGAACATTCTCTGCTTAAAAATAATGGACACGTATCCGACCGTTCAACTAAACACGCATTTTTTTATGAAAAATTAGTAACAGTAAATTGGAGTTAGACAACCCGCCATACAAACGCATTACCATGCAGATCTCGAGATTTTTCACTTAGGAAATTATATTCTTCCATTTTTGCTGATAATTTACCTTTTTCAATTAAATTTAATTTTCTATACCTTGCTAGCATTCTTTACCTATTAGTTAGCATTTATTCTAATACAAACAACGACGCACAGTGGGCTAAAATAAAAAAAAGCTGGACGAAATTCGAAAAGTAGTTATTTCGAGTGCCAGTTGATCAGTTTGAAAAACCAACCGACTTCACAGATAAATGAAAAGATTAAAGAGGACAAAGTTTTGAATTCTTCCAGAAGTATGAAGACATTTTTTACGCTAGAACCGTTTCCAATTTTTTATACCATCGCCCACATGGTTAAATGCTCACCGTCCAATTCCGCCATAAAACTTTTCATCGTTTCGATCTCAAATCAATCATTATCTTAACTTGGTGGAACGCCTTGGCGTATTTAACACCTGACAAGCCCTTAGGCTTCGGAGGAATTGCCTGTTCTTCTAAGATTTACCAATTATAAAATACTGACAATTGTTCCCAGCCCATTTTTGGTCTATCAATATATTTCATTTTTAAATACAACTACGAACTAACAAACTAACATGCTAACTATAAATCTTTGTTCATAAAATTCGTAACTTAGCCTATAAATTGGTTGCTAACATAATAATGAAATTCAAAGCTGCAAAATTGTCAACAAATAATTACATATAATTTATGGTAAACTACGAACATTTAAATCATGTGGTAACACCTATAGTTCCATTTATACAGAGATTAAAACTTCCCTATGACTCGGTGGCTAAGGGAATACATTTTAAATTAAAATTCTTAGCTGTAAGAGTATTCGTTGACGCGAAAAATTTAACTCGGCCGTTGCGTAAGTCGATGAATAAACGCCTACATTAACAGGCACGAGGTAAGGAGAAGAAATGCTGAGGAGATCCGAGAGACGACCGGATGTGGAGCAAGGATTTGCTGAGCGGGCATTCCTTCACCGAATCACCACGAATCTTACAAAGCGTGCAGCGACGGAGAGGAAAACCTCCCGACAACAGTTCAACGGCTGGGCATTCATCAGGCGCGACGAAGATCCGGGTTCGATTCCCGGTAACGAATGAAACCCCCCTCCCGTCTCGAATTTCATTCGCCGAGTTACGCGGTGAATAACTCCGGACGGGATCCTTCCCCGGCCCTTTCATTCCGCGTTAGCGAGACAAGTGAGAAAGACTTGTCCGAGAACAGAAGACCGAACTCCTGTTGGGTCGCCACTTACATCGAAGGGTCTTTAGGAAAAACTTTTATTGACGGAGTGGGCTTGTTATCGCCTTCCACCGCTAAGTTCCAGACTCTGTTTTTTAGGCTTTTTTACCACTCCCGATGCACTCAACCTTGGGTTCCCCAGAGAAAGGCCTCGATAGACCGTTTCCAGGAGATGAACGCCGCCCAAATAAAAAATATAACGCACACGCCGGTGTGAAAAATGTCTAGACAATTCCATATATCCGCCGGAATAATTATTTCCGGTTGCCCTTTTCTCTGGCGCGATTTACACGCCGGAGCAAATGTATTAGTCGAGTAGAACCGCGGGAACGATTCCTTATCCGATTCGCGTGTCGATGGACGTTTCCCCTTTTTCGCCAAGGTTTTTCCGCCATTTATTCACCGTTACCGATTCAAGGATACATATTGAGACGCGTGGAGCCGAGAAATTGACCAAATTGGATCTCTTAATCGTGGGCTTAACCAGTCGCTCGATTTCGATGAATCATCAGTTCGCATCACTTTTATGATTCGACCTTTTTACGGGCACCTTTCTTTCGCTCGCCTTTATTCGTGAAAGATGTTCAACAAGGCTCCATGAGAGTTGATATTACAATACGAAGGAAATGCTTTTTTATCAGGTAAATAGATAAATATGGCGTACTTTTTTCCCTGGATAAAAAGGACTTGGGCTGTCCTGCAGTCCCATTCATATTTTCCTTTTATTTATTATGTTTGCGAAATTGTCAAATTATCACTTTAAATTGGCTTCTGCTCTACCTGATAAATTGATAAATAAATTTCCAAAATGTAAATAAAAAGAACTATTAGGACCTGATTCATCTTGCACGCTTTACCATGTAATTGCTTTTTATATACGATACTGTCAGATGTATCGATAAAGTAATTTTAATTTATTCTGTCAAATTATCTCTTCTCTAGTTATTCTTATTTATTCAATCTAAGATATGAAAATAACTTTTGATATTATTACTATTGTATCTTTGTGTATTAACTGTTCAACGCTGGTACCAGACTTCGGTCTAGATGCGGAGGAATGTAAGTAAATACATATAAGTAAACATAAACTTATTAAATATCACAGATAAAGTTACACTCAATACCCACGAAGGAATAGAAAGAAATATTGCGATAATATGGTATAGCTATAATATTTATGGGCAAGGATAGCCAACCAAGCAGTAAACCTTAAATAAAAATAATTTTATTTGTGACTGCTCACATAAATACCGTAAACCGACACCTTTTCCAAATAATTCAGTCTGATTTCCTTGCATTCTGCAGAGAAATACTTTCAATATGATATCGATACATTTAAATAGTATTGTGCCAATAAAAGATTAGTAAATAATACTGTATGAAGAGAATTGTTATGTTTTTCAACTTCAAAACACAAGATTGATACGAAAGTTTTATTGAATTGGGCCGATGTGATTGTTATTTATTTAATAATACGTGGGGAGATGATTTTATGACGAAGAGATTTTTCTCCAAAGGAAGTGGAATCACTGAAAGTAATACGGTAAATCATAAGGTTTCATTACGTCACCATCTAGTCTGGCGATGACGCGACGCGACGACACCAAGGTCGCAAAATAAAATACCTCGTTGTACGGGTACAAGTAAGAATCATTTCATTCTTTACACAGAGTCCGGCCTTAAGTCGTGCAATTGATAGTAATTTGGTGTATCTAAACATTCTTTTGCTAAAAAATCAATTTCTCAAATAACATTTTAAGAGGAAACCAAGATGAGGAAAGAGTATGATCTGCAACTGACAGAGGAGATTAAACGAGATTTATAACGATTTCACAGATACATTACTTTTGCTATAAAAAAGCCATAATACTTAGTTTTTACTTGGGATTATCATGAAAAATAATGTTCGAAAGAAATCACTACAGGAGGTTGCAGTTAAATATGAGATTCGTTAATGAAGAACAACGAGTGGAAAATAAATTTATATTTTCTTACAAGAAATAAATTACTATTTCCGATTAATACTTGACAAGTTCTATCCGAATCTCGGGATGAATTAAAACGTCAATTCTCCTCTACATAAATAAGTAAAATGTTTGAAGTAGTAGCATACAACTCCAATTTGTTTTCATGAAATTTACACGTAGGACTTTACATGCTAAAACAAGGCGGTCATCGTCATATTTTACTAAATTGAGCAAAGAAGAGAAAAAGAATCATTTATGAGGCCACGAATGAAATGGAAAGTTGTATGAGCACGAGTGCGTAGAAGTTGTACGACTTTTCCTGCAATTCGGAATAAAAATTAATCGGTAATTGGCATATAGAAGTAGAGTTTCCTTGAGCGCCATTATTATTTTAAGTACGTGGAAAAGTAAAAATAGCGAATGACCTTTAGAGCACAAAATGGATGAGTGAAGGCACCCACAAAAAAAGAGTTCAATTTGGCACGCAATCTGTTAAACAAGCCGTTGGCAAACAAGAGGACGCTTGTTTTGGCTGAAACAACGACACGCAAGCAAGGTAAACTTTTTACTTGATTCATCTCCCTCTGAAAACAATCTCCTTGAACCGAGTTCAAAACAAGACGTCGTAGTATCCGGAATCGCTCCACAAATTGGTATAATTCCTTCAAGGATGAATGGAGAGCTTGGAGTCTGGATTTATACAAAGCAGCTGAACAGATGTGAAAAAGTTAACGGAGCAAGTCAAATGCATTCTGGAGACCACCATGGGACGAATGAACGTGAATAGATGCAACAAAATAGAATGAACTCAGAAACTATCGTATATTCCGCTATAGCATGAGCACGAATCAATCTCTGAAAAGATGTTTCTATATTTAATGTTCGACTTGCAACTGACACATACCACGGGCAACCCAGCATTTTGTCACGTGACGCACTTGAGATCGCCTTGATTCCTCGAGATCCAACGGCAATTTGGAGACTTATCGCTGCATTTGAAATAAAAAAAGCGATATAAGTCATCAGGGACGAAAGGATGAAAAATCAAGGGTGAAAGACAAGAGGCGAAAACAAACGATAAAAATCCATCCGAGGCCAGCCGAAAGACATTTTTCTGTTCAAAGTGACTTCTGGAGTACATATACATGACAATGCGTTAGATGTAAGAAGAGACTTTTAGTCTCAATCTCGCCCTGAATACAATCCTTTCATTTTTATTTTTGCATATATTTCAAGAAAGGAAATAAAATTGGAAAAACAAAAACGTATCTACTAGTTCATATTTTAATAGTCTTCCGTCAAATGATAAAGGCTTACGATCAGATTTAGAACTTTAAAATGATTACTGAGGGTAAAACGTAACAATAAATTAATTTTCAACGAGATTTTTTAAACCCTTATACTTCAACACGGATCCCGCCATGCTCAAGCTAAATAAGTCGCAAATTTTTTGAAGTTAGGAAATTTTCAACGGACGAGGAAGAAAGAGATAACTGATAGAGTAATGGTCATTATAAAATTGCCTTGATAGTAAAAAAATATACACAAAATAGTCGGAATGCTGGAAAGGCTTCACGTTCTGCCATACTCTTATACCAAGCAACCAGGACACATCATATTTTGAAGAAATTGAAACCGTGACGTTGCCTTCAACTTATTCACTGTATCAAAGCAGAACGAATAGAGGATTACACGAATTTTGCTTGGTGATAACAATTATTGAAATATATTAGATGGAATACTTCTATACACAAGAAGTGCTTTTTTGTTTCGAGTGCAAAGACGCTATTTGGCTATTCGAGTCAGTTAACTATTAAAATATTACAAGATAACAAATGGGAAACTTAATTTGTGCATTTAAAATTACACAACTCTATTTATAGTATAGCAATAAACGAAACGAATAAAATCCTAACGAATGTAAATTTGGCAATAATAACATCAACCCACAACTGGCCGTAGTTCGGACGTTCTTACTCAACTGCCTTCCGTGATCATTCTAAATATTGTCTCGATTAGCAGAAACACCTTTATAAGAGTGAAACAGAAAAAATGCGCGGAAAGATTTTGATTTCCTCTTAGTAATGTAGACAACTCAAACTTTATGTTGAAACGATAGTATCGAGCATTTGAGCCGACTATAACAAGATATCCTTTTCGCTTTTTCAGTGGTCTTAACGCACCTGATTCCACATACGGCACAAACGAAGCGGAGCCGCCACTGGCCAAGCGCGAAAGATTGCAATTTCCTCGAGATACAGGCGGAGCACTTCGAATTGAAAAAAATTACCGCTTCAGGATGCAGAACGATGCGCATGAAAAGGCATTGGATGACGCGGTGAAAACACTTAGAGAATATTTCTAAAGTGAGCTCGATTGCGCGATCTTTCAGACGAACGTTCGCTTTAACTTGGAGCTTAAACTTATAATATAGAAATAATAAATAGCGCAATCGATGAAATTATAAAGGTATTATGTTAAGCGAGATCTTTAAGGAAAATTGTTGATAACTTTAAAAGTTTGGGCAATATGAAATTGCAGGATTTAAAAATTCGAGCAAAATATTAAATAAATGAGCTATGCAATTTTCTCAAGTATAAACCAAGTTAAAATCTACGGTGGCGGCCCTGATGTTGTGGAAATCCATAATATAAAGATGATGTATACTTTTCCACAATATTTTTAGTGTTCTATGGACCTATGTTTATGAACCTGAAGATTTCTATGTAGTTACCAATTGGTTGTAACCGGTTGGTCTGAAATAAAAATTTTTGTTGAAAAGTATACATCACCTTTAAAATTTTCCGTAGATGGATTGACACTAGTAATTCTCCACTCTACAATAATAAAATTTGAGGAAGATGGCATTAAAAAAGAAATTATGATGAAACAAAGTAGACTGTGCAGGAACTAGCTGCAACACGCACATTTTCGTTCTTAGAGTTCGTAGGGAACAAAAAAAAATGCAGATGTTTGGAGCAGAGGAAATGAGAACTACATAGATTATACTCGAAAACTAAATTTAATTACTTCAATTTTATTAGTTATCAACGAGACGTTTTAAAAAAAGTAAAATAAACCCGTGAAGCACTCTCTTTCAATTTAAGTTCCACCAGAAATGGAGTTCCCTTGTACAGAACAAGGAGAAATAGCTACTCGCATTAGCTTCAATGCTCTATAATGCCGTCATATATCTGTAATCAGATTCAATTATTTCATACAATTTTAAGACCTTTCTTTGTTAGAGAGGGTACAATATGGCACTGACTAATCAAATACTTTTTCTTGGCATTGCTTCGCATCATTAGTACAGGAAAATAGAATTTCGGCCCAAGTCACCAAATAGGACGGACAAGTCACCGAAAAGGAGCTGTAAAATCTGAAAGTGCAACAACAGAAAAGAATCGGAATCCTTTGGACTCCTTTAATCCTTTACCGAGCACGTGCGTCCCAACAATCGATACTGCTTTGGAGGGGAAAAAAACGAGCGGCTCTCAATGAATTTAATTAACTAATTAACACGCTCTCGGACTCGGAAGAACTCCGCCGTCGGGAGACTTGTGAACGAGAGATAAGCTGACTGGTGATTTCCAGAAATCCATTTCCATTATGAAACCAGGGGTCATTGCTACCACGTCGACCTCGGGGTTAGTGCACGAACCTAGGTCCCCGGTTCGAATCGTAGTTAAGCAGGGTTGTGTTAGTTTTTAACGAGTTTGTAATTATATACAAAATAAATTCGTTTAAGCGTTGCTTCTGGAGTGCCATATCACAGGAGAAAAATAAGCGTTTTATTGTGAAGAGCGGTTTCGATAACGACGCGGCATAATCAGGAAAGTTAGTAAATGAATTTTAAGATTGTAACATTGCAATCGTAGGATGGATCTTGTTAGACTAAATTCGTCTTTTGAAGGCAGTGTTCTTACTATTATTAATATTATAATAACTGTTACTAATCGGAATTGTAGGTAAAAATCAATGTTTCCTATCTCAAAATTTTGGAGTACTGTTCGACCTGGGCATTTCACTCGGCAACCAATCACTAACAGGTAAAATAACTTGCAGATTCGGGAGCCTTAGTTTTCTTTGGCACACTTTTCTTCATGTGTAAAGGTAATAAATAAATCAGCGAACAGACTGAAATTCGAAACGATGTAATATAATAAATATAAAATTTAAACGTAAACTGTGTTATAATTCAGGATCACAGGATATCTGAAAGTTAACAGCGACATACGGTTTAAGATTTCGGGAAAAATCCAAAATCAACCCCCTTAACACTTTAACGTAAATATTAATTTTAAACTACACGAGAAATACAAGTGAAAAATAACTGATAACATTTCATTTGCTACCAATAGAGCTAAATACATCTTATAAATTCGTTTATTTTCATCAAAAAATAACTTGGATGGCATATAATGAAGCCTTAGTATAGCTTCACTCCCTAGGGCACGCTAGCTGCCAAAATCAGATGCACTAAATTCCGCGATGTGATTAGAGTAAATCATCTTCGTAATTTGTTTTGTCATGATTGACATTTGTAATGGCTTCCTGCGGTGGGAATGTTTTCAAGGACAAGAGGGCACTTCTGAGAACGCAGGTTTTCCTTAAGCCCAGCTGGGTTCTTTGAACTGACCCAAAGGAACGCTGGATGCACCTATATAAGAACCGCCACTTAAGTAACAGCAGTAAAAACTTCTCTTACACCATTTGGAAAGGTTTCTCTCATTCACCTGAATTTTATTTTCCTAAGTTTAGAGGGAGGATTCTGGGAATCTCTGCCCTACTGCTGAGTTTGTTATGGGAGGAGTTCCTGGAAAAGACGGCTATCCACTCACCGGCACTTGAAAACAGTTAAGTATTCCTGGAAGCAATAGAACTGGCTAAACACATGCACAATATAGTGTGTGACTGCTCCTCCGTCGCATTTGCATACACCGTTTATGACTTCATCCTGGCAGAAACGACGCAAGTCCTTATTAGGCGAGCGAAACCATTCACTTACTTTTCCATTTGATCGAAACTCATCAGTGTTTCGAAACCTATAAGGATGGCGGGCGATTTGAAAGCTTAAATTGTTAAAGAGGTTTGCGAACTCTGGTGAGGAATTAAGGGATCAAACAGGTTCAATGAGTGCAATCCTATACTTAAGAAACGTCGATTATACGTTCACATTTCGATCCAAGTTATACTTCTTAATCTTTTAGTGGAAACTCGATTTAATGCAGCCGCTGGGGGATATCCGATGATGGCACTGAGGGGTGATGTTAAGCACAAAGGCAGGAAAACATAAGTATAACATGCAGAATTGTTGATTGAGATAAGGACTTAATTTGGAAAAATAATTACTAAAAATCTGATGTGGACAACACATGACTTTCTCCGTATTTATAGAAAAACAGATGCCTATGCCGGTAATATATAAATAACTCCAAAACAATGACTGTTACAGGAAAATGTTTCATACAACATCTGTAGAAAAATACATTATCTATAACTTTGGTACATAATTGTATATACCTACATTGCATTCTGACAGAGATATGCATGAAAAACTTCCATTTCTGGATAAACAACTTCCGGTTAACCATTATTCAAGAATAACTCCTAAACAATCAGTGTTACGAAAAAATGTTTCATACAAAAGTTGTAATAAAAAACATTATCTACAACTTTTGTGTTTAATTTTATACACCTATATTGCATTCTTACAGAGATATTTAAGAAACAAAATTTTGTCCCGGATAAACCGCAACTTCCGGTTAAGCAATATTCACCAGAAACTAATCAACTCTTGGCATTGTTAGGAAAATACTGAATATGAATTTTGAAAATGATCGGATAATTAATTACTTTGTAAGATAGAGCGCACACAAACGTTTTTACCACAGACAGACACAGACATGTTCGGGAAAATAGCGAAAACGAGCTCTATGGGCCCCAAAACATCTATTTCCGTCGAAATCTGGAGGTCGAATTTTTTTGCGAATACAATACTTTCTCTATACTACGTATAGGGAGAAAGTAAAAAATGGGGCACCGCATGTTAGTACACCAGACTGCATTTCGACGGTACTTTACTTAAAAGGCTTAGTGCATTAAAGATGTTTCAAGAAACCGTATTAGAAATAGAACATCGCTAAACAAAAATAGACTTATCTGAAGAGTAATTAGTTACTGTAATTATGGATTTCTTTGAAAATTCATAAATTATAAATATAATAATAATAAAACGGCTTTATTCGGGCGAGATTGAGACTAAAAGTATCCTCTTATATCTAACCCATCGTCATACAATACATAAATAATTAATTTAAAGAGATAGTATGAAAAAGATATGAGAAGAATTGTGGATGTAAAAAAACCTAAGAAATTCTTAGGAAAAAATTTATCCACTGCATGAAATCACCAACTAAGAAGGGGGGTGTGAAAAACCTGCGAAAACCTACCGATAGTATTAGCTAAAAAGATGGTAAGAAACATGATTACATTTTATAAATACACTATCAATAGGTGCATATATAGGATACATCAATAAATTGAGTCATGTTGACATTTAAATAAATGCCAACCATTTACATTATAACATAAAATAATTAGGGTATACATATTTTAAAGCATAAATACCACTAATCCAGTACATAGTCAATATTACATAAAACGTAGATATTAGCACATAATAGGGATAGGAAACAGGTGAGAAAAGATTTTTATTACTAGGATAAAGAAGAGAATTTTATTTACAATAGCAATAGGTATATGAAAATTGAATACAAAATATAAAAATTGTACAGTTCAATGGTACACAATTTTTACTTTCTCCCTATACGTAGTATAAAGAAAGTATTGTATTCGCAAAAAAATTCGACCTCCAGATATCGAAGGAAATAGATGTTTTGGGGCCCATTTTCGCTATTTTTCCGAACATATCTGTATGTGGTAAAAAAGTTTGTGGGCGTTCTATCTTAAAAAGTAATTATCGATAAATTCCAAAATTCATATATAGTATTTTCCTATGAATGCCAAGAGTTGATTAGTTTTTGATGAATATCGCTTAACCGGAAGTTGCGGTTAATCCGGAACAAAATTTTATTTTTTAATATCTCTGTCAGAATGCAATTTAGGTATATAAAATTATGTACCAAAGTTATAGATAATGTATTTTACTATAACTTTTGTATGAGACATTTTTATGTAACACTTATTTTTTGGAGTTATTTATATATTACCGGCATAGGATTCTGTTTTCAATAAATATGGAGAAAGTCATGTTGGCCACATTAGATTTTTATGTATAATATTAACATGTTCAATGCATACATATAGTATAAAGTCGAAAATATTTAAAAACGTAAATAATATGGTGTCAGTATAACAGTACAGGAAGTATATAAGTATATTTTGAAAGAAAGTAAAAAAACGTAAATTTAATGAAAAAACAAGGACCAAAAAGACCAGAGATATGATTTTTATGTTGCAGTGACGTTTGTAGTGAAGGGTTTAAAAGATTTGGAGAGAACCAGTATAAGGGAGGAAACTGACTTTCCCGAGGATGATCATATCGGGGGTAATGTTTATATAATCAGCTATGCAAATATCGTAATTATAATTTCCAACAGTCTTAATTTCGCTGAACTAAAACTATAAAATAGACCCCGTTACGAATTCAATCTGAAAGACTCATCAAACAAACCAAATTTGAAGAGAGGAAAAAACTTCGAATTTTACGATAGTGTGATCTGGACCCAAATCTCGGGTATAAAATCAAATAAGAACATTTCCTTTAATAATGTACATGGGTTTCAATATTAAATGCAACCTTTAAAAATTCGAATGTCTTATAGAAAACCGACTTAAATGATTTCGACTCAATTGATCACGACCGATTCCAATTAGAGACATCATTCACTCCAATGGCAGCCCAACTGCAACATTTACACACAGAAATTCCCAATTCCTCACGAGAAATGGTTCAATGGCGATGGAAATTTCCGCCCACTCCATCCACGGCTTAAGAGGGTCTGACTATCGGGAATTTCCATTCGTAAGGTACCTCAGAAAAATGCCACTAAGCCCTTTTTTCCACTCCGAGAAACCCGATGCATAAATAAGAGATATAAACTGGAGCGTACTCGAGGTAAAATGAAATAGTAGTTCCCTGGAAATGCATTGTGGTGCCCAAATCTCAAGGCTCTCACTGAGATTGAATTTCGAACTTGCATGCATCTCTTTCCACATCGTGGATATCCCAAAGCTTATGTCGCCTGACAGTTTCTGGTTCATTTTCAAAGTTTCTCTTACAATATGGTCAAATCTAATTCATTTTTCTTTCAATTTTGAACCCAACGTTACCTCTGGCATTATTTTAGATAATAATAATATTTTTGTTTCAATCTCTTGTTCTATTCTTTCTCTGATAATATAAGTTACATTACTTACAATTATCAATTTTGTATTACAGATCTCTGATAATGCATTTATAATGTTCAATCCTTTATTCTAGGTTCCTTCCTGAGACTACCATTTTTCTTATTTTCCACTTTCCTTATCCCCTTTTAAGTTTTAGTAGCAACAATCAATAGTTTTAGGAGGTTTGTCACGCCTCTTTTACATGGGGTAAGTACCGTTTTCCTGCAGAGATTTTACATTTTTCCTAAGTGCTAACTTTTTTTTTAGCCTGCACAATATTTTAATTTTTTTATTTTCTCTTGACCTATGCCAAAAATATCTATATTGAAATATTTGATGAAATAGGGTTAGGAGTAATATGAGACTTGTAGGCCTCAGTATCGCCTTTTAATAAAGTAATTTAGTTTTATTATTATTATTATGTACTATCTCTTAGTAGACAAATGGATCCCACTAATTTCCAAGCACATGTTGACTGTTCAACCGATAATGCTAAGTAATTTTATGAACTATTTCACTACTGATTCAAGACTCCTTCTTACTGCATCCAATTATGTTTTCCCAATTTTAGATATATCTAGGAATTTTAGGGTGATTATTAATTAAAGATTTAGTTGTGCACGATTACAGCGCGCTTGCCAGTCGAGCACGCAAGTCGAGTTGCTGGTCGTGCACTCGACCTTGTGAGAAGGGAAGGAAAATAAACAATAATACGAGAATAGCATGCATTATTGAGGAAAGAGAATAACTTACAATCACTACAAACCCTAGACAGCGCACAATTAGCTTTCGTAAATTTTTCGCTTCTTTGGTCTTTCGCGTAAGTCTTCAGGCGATCAGGCCAACAAATTGGCTAAGCTGCAACTTGGAAGACGGATATTATCATCCGTTATTTACTATCCTATAACACGAACTGAAACCCATAAAATTATGAGACAAACAACGAGAATGAGATTCACATCGTAAAAGCAAATAATAACGAAAACATTCCAAAAATTCGGAAGTACCGGCGTTTCACGAAACAAACATCTCAGAAATCGATCGTAGAATTTGAAAAATATACATGAAAACAAACTTAATGAGAAAATTTTCCCTTAGATTAATTCTTTTTCTTCATACCTCGTTGCTGCGACACACGGAGGATTGATTTTACTCTGATTAAATCTGAATCTGCCACCGATGTCACAAGGCGAAATGTCTGAGCTCGCATACAGATCGCGAGGTAACTGGTAGCTAAGCGGGGTTTTTACCGTTACTTTCTTTCAGGTAGAAATTTCGAGGGTCGCGACCCTAATCCGGACTCTTACCTCCTCGGGAGCGCCCGGCCGTCACAGCATTGGGGACCATAAAAAAACTGACCGCGTGGAATACGATTTAAAAAGTTATAAACAATTCAAATGAGCAACAATTTATCATCTTCGTCGTCTCACTCGTCCTAAGAGATATACAAGCGCCTTTTGATCGACGTTCTGCGATGAAAATTAAGATTTTTCGTGATTTTACTAAAAATGACCAGTTGACGCACGGCAACGTTGTTCAGTCAGATAGGCGGGTGTTTTTAAATATTTCAACGGCGGTTGGGTTGGGGAAGGATTTCTAGATTTTTGATAGAAATCCCTTCCCCCCCTACCCCAACCCAACGGCAACGTTGCCGTTTGTAAACGGGTAATTTCTTGCAAAATCAGGATAAAATCTTTATTTTCATCGTAGAACGTCGATCAAAAGACGCTTGTATATCTCTTAGGACGAGTGAGACGACGAAGATAATAAATTGTTGCTCATTTGAATTGCTTATAACTTTTTAAATCGTATTCCACTCGGTCAGTTTTTTTATGGTCCCCCATGCTGTGACGGCCGGGCGCTCCCGAGGAGGTAAGGGTCCGGAATTAGGATGGCGACCCTCGAAATTTCTACCTGAAAAAAAGTAACGGTAAAAACCCCGCTTAGTTACCATTAAGGAATTCCATATTTACGGGAGCTAAAGTATAATCGTATATCGGTTACATTTAACATATTACATAGAACACTCCATAATTCCCACATATCGAAAAAACAGATCGAAACAAAATCAGACAAGACTGGAACTCGAACCTTGATCTTCCACTAGCACGGCGATTACTCTATACAATTAAACTACCTCATCCAGACAACCTGGACTACCAGACAATCTCGACTGGCTGGACTAACAATAAGACGGTCATAGTAAACAAAGGTTTTTTTCTTTGTGCACTCCACAATTATTTAATCATTGTTCTTACTTTAATAAAAAAACGTTAAAAACCAATTTCAAGCCATACGTATCGTAATTAATAGGTTTTGAAATGATATAATATTAAAGTAGCGTGTTTTTTAAAAGTGCTTCAACAGTAATTTTGCGTACACGGGCCCCTACCTAGAATCAAACCAGGGGCTCTAGAACACCAAAGGCGACATGCTACCTACTTGGCTATCATACAATTTAGCATGATATACATATATTATTCTTTAAGCATAAAGAATATTGAGATTAACTATTTTATCGTGCAAGTTCAGTTCAAGTTCACGGAAACGCATGATCCGCACTTCTTTAAAAATACACCAATTCCCACTAAGTGACGTTAATAATCTCCTAGTCGAAATGCTTTCACTCTTACAAGAGGTTGGCATTCTTAACTCTCAAAATCTCGCTTTATTTCACATAGCGCTGCAACCGCCGCCGCTACTGAAATTCCCCAGCGATGCCGTCACCGGATGCACAAACCCTTCCCGTCTACGGTCCATCCACTGCGTCACACATAAAAAGAGCTTCTTCTTGATAAACCCTAAGACGGTTAAAGGCACGTGAAAAGACCGGAAATGAAATAGAGGGAAGGAGAGGGATAAAAACGTGAGGGGGATGGGGAGGGTGGGAGGATTAGCGGAATTAGAGGGATTTGGAAGACCCAAAAGGGGCGGGGAATAGAAAAACGGAGCAGGAAGTATTAGTTAGAACTCGGAGAACAGGGAAAGGGGTTAAGAATAAACAAAAGCGAGGACTCACTCCCTTCCCTTAATATGTTTTCCGTTGATATGTCTCTATCATAACAGTACCAATACATTTTACTATATTAATGGAACATTAGTTCAACATGAGTAGCAACTCTGGGTTCAAAACGATTCTAATTTAATAAAACCTGAGAAAAAGAAAAACACATATGTCTTAAGGGAAAATATATAAGTGATCTAATTTTCCTCAAATTTTATTATGGAGAACTACCGCAAATTCGATGCCGAATTAGCAGATTCGATTCTAATTTGGTTCAAAATAAGTAGTTTAACTTGTGACAAGATGACGACAAACATCATATTAAAAAACGACATGAATTAAGCAAACCTTGTGAGAAGCATAACTGATACTATACGTTATGTTTTAGTATTTTTTTAAGCGAGAGAATATATAGTTTCGTATATTCCCTATAATTAGAAAGAGAAAAATGGGCGTGGATAGCAAAACATTGGGTTGTTTTTTCCTAGAATCTACGGATTCCCTTCAATTAAAGGAAAAAATGTGAATTGGATTCCATAAAGGATGCCAAAAAAGGAATTTTTTCGTTCTATCTATTTGAGTTTGATAATTAAGTGGGTAATTTGGGAGCGCTCTAAAATATATATGAACCCGACATAAAAGAAAACTTAAAATATTAGTCTTTTCATTTTGTATAAGAGATAAATTGGAAAAGGCGAATCGAGTTGATAAGGAAACAAAGAACAATTGATGAATAGCAGAATGATGGTGGAAAAGGAATTTGTCAGAGGAAATAAAGCGGAGACAAAAATTGGTGTGAGAGGCAGCAGGATGAGATGGAGAGCAACAGAGTGATTAAAGGTGAAATGTCAAGTAGAGAAGAGAGCAGAAAAATTTTTAAGGATGATACAAAGTGAGGTATGAGATGTCAAGAGGTGGAGGCTGCGAAATTATGAAGGGAGCACTATTTGGAGGTTCCTAATACCATATCCTGAAAATGGAGTACTATTCATTTGGTACAGGATAGAGAAAAATGTACATTACATCTACTTTTGAACAGTCTTGATCATGGCTGTGGTGACATGAAAGCTTCTGATGTATGTGTTACACTAATAATTAAGGATTCTCCTATTGGAATACTAAGAAAAGTGTCGTAGAATACTTGTGCTTCACTTACGTGGACACGTTCCTCGAAGCATTCCAGCTCCGACAGGAAAGCTAGGGCAAACTACCCTACTCCCCATTCCGACAATTTAGTAAGCCTCATTTCCCTCTATTAGTTCTTGGTCGCCAATAGTAGAGAAAGTTAGGTCTTCAAGTATCCGGGTTGAATACTTTACAGACACTATTTTGAACAGGTGAATACTCTGAGAAGTATAGGACTCACGGAGGTGCACTAACAAGAGATTTTACTTCGCCTTCTCTAGTTCTCGAGAAGTCGGGAGATTTTGCGAAGGCGATGAATTCCGAGAAACCAGAAAAATCGATTCTTCTCCTTTCCGAAGAGGCAAAGACCCTCGCACCTGAGGTCTCTTCCCTGCGGGAGACAAAAGAGTCAAAGCGAGCCGTTTGCCTTTTCCTCCTTGTCACCTTTGTGGAGATGACCTAAGCCCCCTCTCGGCAGAAGCTTCCTTGAGAAGCACCACTGGCGCGTTCCGCAAAAAGCATAAAGGCGACGCACAAAGAAATCTGCAGATTCTTCGCAGAGAAGTGAAAACCGCCGTTTGGCTGGGACTCGCTTTAGTGCTACGAAAGCGTGAAAATGGGCGAGAGAAAGTTTTTCGCCATTCAGAGTCATCCCGGAAACCTAGCGCAAGGATAATGGAGTTGGTAGAGTCTCTTCCGAGAGATTCGCAAATACTTGAAGCGTCGGTTGCGATTCGTTCCACAGTCTCTCCAAGTATCCGACGCCTACGAATTATCCGCGCTTAAAATATCGATTTATACCCAATTACACCCTTTCTCCGACAAGTAAACGGTTCTATAGCAAGTTGACAAATATTCGCGAATTATTTACTATCCGTGGAATGCCATTTAAAATATTTTCATGTAACTCATGTATTTGAATTTATACGAATCTAATCTAATCCATGTTTCAATTCGTTCACGAGTTTTTCCAACATAACAGCATGACGTAAACGCATTCCTTCCATCACACGCATGCTTTGAAGTAAATAAACTCCGTTTCTTTCGCGGGCTGTTCGCAAAACATTTTCTACAGGAATTTTAAAATAATAAATTGCACTTTCGATCATTTTGCATCCAGAATAAAAAAGGATCGAAGATCATGTCATGATTGACAATACGATTTTTGTGTAAACTATTTTAATCATAAATATATTACCTGTAATTATATTTTATCACTTCTTTATTATGCATATAATATCGTTATTTATGATATTAAAAATATATAATATTGTATTTATATAATATTATTGCATGTATTTAGGAGGCAGTATCGAATCTAGATGAGTGAGATATCCTATTCCTGAAGGAAATCTGCTAATTTAAGACGAGTAGATGCAGCTAAGCATTGACACCAACGCGCATATTACTATAGGTACATAGAGGCAATCATCAAGTCATAAGGACATTCTAACGATTGAGGTGATATTTTTTATAATAACACCTTAATCGTTAGTTACCAAATCACATTTTGCTTTAGAAGGAACACAAAAAAATAAACCCTTATTCTATGGAAACCTTCACATCTACGTATTCAAACATTTCAATCAATATTTCAAATAGATTTCAAGCGCGAGATTGTTCGCAGAAAATAAATATTGATTGAAAGCAAAGTACACCTTGAATCACCACATTCAGACCCCCAAACTTTCTCCTTTGTTAGAACATTCGACACACGAGACCAAGGAAACAATAAAAGAGTCGCAATAACCTGTCAAGCGCGGACAGGCTGAGCATGCGCCGAAGAATTCGACCCTGAAATTTCCGCGGACTCACCAAATACGGAAAATTTTGTAAAACGTCAACAAAGCTTTGAAAGATAAAATGGCCAGAAAACAATGAGTTCGAGACCGACTCTCAGGGCCGAATTTTCAAGGCTATCGACCACAGATAAGTTGTGTTGTCAGCAACCAATTGGAGATAACTTTAGCCAGGTGAGGTAAACGTCCACCTTTCGGAGAGCAATGCCCAAATATCAGGGTTTAGAGAGGAAATAAACACCCGGATTATTAAGTGATAAGCTTACGATATGGAGAAATAATAAATTTCTTTTAAATCTAACTTTGATGGTTTTTCGAAGTATTTATATTTAACAAGATATCCTAAAAGTTAATGTCGGAACATCAAGATAAGACTCCCAAACGATTTCTAAGAGTACTAGATATTTCTCTATATGAAGCGATATATTATTGTTATTATTATTAGGAGTCTTTATTAGGCGAGATTGAGACTAAAAAGTCTCCCCTTCCATCTAACCTGTAAATGTTAAATATAATATGGATATATTTAACATTATACAGTAGCAGTATAGCTAAAAGTGCTTTGACAGCTGCGATTATTTCACAATTATAGGCTTCCGCCGAGGATCTAACCCGAGACAACTTTCACCATGAGCGAAAGTACTGCGCAGTTAGTTATTTGGGATACCAAACATTAAGTAGCTATGGATGATGCATTTACACCGAATAAATCCATAAAACAGGGTTATATGTGATAAAAATCCAGCTGTCAAAATCGTACATCAGTAAAGAATAATAGTAAAAAAAGCTTGATCGTAGTGAGTTACTCGTGAAGAAAAGGATGATTACTGTAAAAGTGCAAGTATTCGCTGCAGTTTATTTCCTATTTACTCTTTTTCCAGATCCCTAAGTACACCAAAATGATGAATTTCCCAGTACTTGATTCATTTCATTTCGTGACTTAAGAGGAGAAAATTACATCGACATTATCGAGGAGATAATAAGAATTCCACTTCTGCCCAAAGACAAAATTGTCTCATTTGATACTACTCACATTACTCTTGATATGGATAAGATAAATAAACCGGCAATCACAAACGTCCTTTTAATATGTTAGCCCTGTAACAAACAATATTAGATATAAATATCATGGTAATGATTCTATGAAATCGCCAATAAATAAATGAAAAAGAATCTCTCATTAAAATTCATTATTGACAACGCTGTGACTCCGAAAACTAAAGCACCATGGTGCATATACGCAGCGGAAACCTACACATTAACTGTATGTAATTTGCTTTTAATTATTTATAAAGTATAATGGAAGAGATAGAAGAGATCGCAAAAGATAAAGGAGGTCGAAGAGTACGAGGAGATGAACGAGACTTGGAATAGCTTAGAGAGAGGCGCCATCCGCGACAGCAAATGTAAAACGCATATGCAGCGTCGCACACAAAAAACGTAAAGTATCTTATAAATCATTAAAAATAAATTATCATAATAACTATAAATGAAGATAAAAGGAGACGTAGGATAATAAGGGGGATTCAAAAGAACAGGGATACGGCCGAGACTTTGAATAACTCCATAATAGCGCCATATGCGACAGCGAATCTAAAACGCATATGCACCGTCACACAGAAAAAAGACGATCATCTTCCGAAAACAAAAACCAGTACTCACGCTCGGAACGACGTTCGCCGAAATCGCTCTCTGCCTCACCGAAGATGCGAACCTCCGACGAATGCGTTTCCGAAATAGCGCGAAACAATCACGCTCCGAACAATCCACCGAAACATTCTCACACACTTGGGATCGATACGACGAAAAAGTCCCGCGGAAATCGATTACCCACCGAGGATGACTTGCTGCACCTTTTCAGCAGCCTCTGGAGAGCACAACTGGAGATGACGGCATCTCTTTCGGAAGCAGCGGTAAACAACCTTATCTCGGGACGCTATATGGACGTAGGTAGAAAATTTGAACGCCGACGCGAGAGGGGATTTTTCCGAAATAAGATAATAGAGACGATAAGGAGCGCAAGGGAAAACAACGCGGTGGAATCACTGCCGTGACGTAACCGCTTTCTCGGAAACGAAGAAAACAAATACATTAGCGGGCGGCGACTTCCTCCGCCGGATCCCGAGTCCTTTTTGAGGGTCGCCGCGCTGGTCCTTTCCCTCGAGGACGTCACGTTCAACCCCCAGCGCGGGCCCTCTCCCGCTGACACCCCCGCCACGCTCTTCTACGCCGCCAGCTGCTTTCGATCTTCGAGACGGACAGAAGATGGGAAGAGATGCGTTCGAGGTGGAATTCGGGAGAGAGAAATTACCTGATGCGGAGGTCTGGACACTTTTTCTTATAGGAAAAGATGCAGTTCTCTTATATTGCGAGTTACAGGAAATTGATTGGTCGCGGAAAGCGTAAGAGTAGTTTAATCGTCGGTCATCTTGCATATTATGCTCTACAAATAGTGAAAGAATATCTACTTTTTTTGTGGAAAAGTATACATCTCTTGTCCTTCACTATCTAAAAACGACGAGGTTTGGATCACTTTTTAAATACTAATTTCATCTTTAGTAACCATTCCCAAAACTTGCGTTAAAGTGTGCTGAATACTAGTATTGTGCATTCATTGATTTCCACGAGAATTACATTGTCAACCACGCAAGATTAAATGTACGATCAAAAAATATGAAACAACTATAAGTCTTTCATGAATTCTGTATGTGTGATACATATTTTATATTTATTTTGTTATTCGCTTTTTTATATAATTGTGATAATTTATCATAATCTTTGCATTATGTTGAACACTGAAATCTTGTCTTTAACTAACTGTAGTGTTACATGTATTATTACTAATAATATTACCCACAGTCTACGAAATATCGGTGAGATTATTTTAATTATCAGTAATCAATTAAGAAAATGAAGTAGTTGACATGAAGAATAATAATAAAAACAAAAAATCTTCGAATAAAACATTTTTGAAGCATAAAAACCCGATTCCAATTTTAAGGAATTGAAACAGGAAACTGAATTTTGTTACGTAACAATCATAAAAAATAAGGTTTTATTCAACGAACTTCAGTCTAAAATTATCGATATTACAGTTATTATAGATGACTTAAATTGTTTGATTACCGCGTTAGATCAAAGTTATAATTTTTTTCCAGGTATATACACGCAAAACCTATATACATAGCTCTCAAAACAGGCCGTAGACCTCTTGCCTAATTTGGAATCTTTCAATGGCACATCTTAAAACTGAAATTTTCACTTTCAGCTTCCGAGAGCAATACATTCCAATCGAAATATATCAGATAGTTTTCGTGGAAATAAAGCTAGCACCCAAAAGGCAATTCAACCTTTATACGCTTCGATATTTTTAACGCGCCATAAAAATGTTCAGATATTAAAGCATTGCTCTCGATCTCATGCGACTCCGGGGCCAATGGCAAGTGGCTTCCGGTCGACGATGACTAAAAAACTGGAACTGTTATTCGTATCATAGCAACGACATCTCGCGTAAGAGGGGATACGGGAAATTAAGGAATAAAAATTCACATTTACGAGCAGTGGAAGCGCTAAGCGTGAGAAATAGACATTTGCTGGCGGGAAACGAGAAAGAAAAGTCTTTCTGCGTCAACCTTTTCCGGAGCAATTACCGCCTTTCTGCTTCCTTCTATTCTACATTCAAACAGCTCTATTCCCAACTGCATCGCCTCTAAAACCAACGAAAACCCTGCAGTTTACAGGAGTGTTATTTTTACTGCACCATTTCCGTTCACTGGGAAAACAGAGGTACATAAGCTTCCAAAAGTTCGCGTTGTTATCACGGCAATAGGTAGATGGGGCTCCTGATGCTAAAGTCAACATAGATCATCAATGATGGCTTAATAACTTTAAAAGAATAAATGCTGGGACACAATCAACGTGTACCTAAGACGTGTAGAGTTAACCTGAAACCTACAAAAGTTGGCCGTGTATAAATGAATGGCACCGGACACAGTCCCAGTGTACGTAGACACGTGTACTTAAGGAGATGATCAAGTTCTACCTTTACAAGTTTCAGGTACACGGACAACCAATCAGGTTTCACCTTGCGATAGCTGCACCATCTGAAGATATATACAAGTACTACTATTTGGGGTCCGCCATTACAGACCGAAGATTTGAATAATAAGCCATAATTATTAAACCGAACTACATAATAATTGCCTCATTTTCATCCATCATTCTATTAGATTATTCTTCTCTTCATCTCTTTGTAAATGTTAGAACACTCAGCGTGCTTAATGCCTTCGAGTGTCCATTGTTCCCTAAGATTTTCTGATGTCTCTGATTGACTACTTCACGTTCTGACTGTCCGCTAGCACCAAGTTCCAAGTTTGACGTACAAATGTCACGTCTCAAGTCTTGCGTACACGTCGATTGTGTCCTCGCCTTAACATAAGGAATAATGGGATTGTAGCCATTGATATGAATCGGGAAATTAATTTTTCTCCTCTGAAATAAAATTTCTCTTTAATAGTTTTATCGCTTTCGTTTCAAATATCTCTATTCACTCTAAGTTCATTACTTAGTTACTAAATTTTATTTCAAAAATAAAATGCAGATGGCGCTTTCTTGTAAATAAAGAGCGGTTCAAAAGAAAAGGTCAAATTATTAGGGTACGCAAGAAATTTTAAGTAGCGTCCGAAAAATCCAAAGGTTAAACTATGGTCGAGCTGTAACTATAAAAGTGCACTTTCTCAGGTTAGAACTCACTCATTTCCTCAACTTCGACATTTCAGCGTTTGAAAACATTCGACTCACATTTAATGACCTCTATGAAATTCCAATGAATTCTAATCTCGTCTTTCCAATCCCTTTCTGGCAACCACACACCATTCACATATTTTCTCTCTTTCGAGCCATATCGGTTGCTCTAAAGGTTAATCATATGTGAAACACATTTTTAATAATCCAAAATACTGAATATACGTCGAGAATGTTTACAAGATTGAAGGAAACGAGTTTAGTTCGAAAAATTAAGAAAAAAATAATTTTTAACCTGGCCTTCTCTAGATCCCGAACAGAAAAATAAGTGTTAAGGAATAAAGTTGGATTAAGCTTTTGCCTAAGATCACGGGAAACAATCTTTTACCTTCAACAAATTGCTATAAAGAAATTGCGAGCCGAAACAGGATACGTCATTGCATTTTCAATATTAACACATTTATGATCTTAAGTTCGCTTGGTTAAAAAGAAATATATAGTACAGTGATTCTACATTTCAGTATATTTTTCACTTCACTCCTTAATTTTAATATAAAAAATCGTTTCTAACTACCATTATAGGATTCAGCACTTGACCGTGCGAAAATAGTCGAAAGAGCCTCCTTACTTCAGATGACCAAACACTGCGCTCACTACGACGTGCGTACAACTCAAAGGACCTAGAACTCGACCCTGCGGTACTCCAAGTATTAGAGCTCCCTCAAAAGGCCTATGGGAAATGTGCAGCAGTAAACATGCGAACGGGAGGCGCCGCTTAGGAATGAGGAGCAAAAAGTGCAAGGGAAAAAATGAGCAGAAGATTGAACAAAGGAGAGTGAGGAAAGTGGAGGAAAGAGGATGACCGACGTGAACTTGTAGACGTCGATGCGATACGCTACGAAGGTCACGGCCGCGGAGAGCCTTGGAATACAGCGCGCGTGCTGAGAATCGCAAGGAATAAAAGGGAGCGGTGGTCGCGAAGAAGCGGAAAAAGCCATGGAAAAAAGGATGGATGAAACTGAACGTGCGTGGGGAAGATCCTGGACCTGTGCCTTGACGTCCGATTACCAAATCATCATCCCTAATGTCCTGAAGCGGAATCATCCACCGGAATGAGGTACTCGAAGACGAACCGTCCATTACGGCGATGGCGGTATTTTTCTGTTAAAAATAGTTCTACAAGCAGACGGTATTAGTCCATATTTGAATGTGTGTACATTCCCCGATGGATAAATCGGCATTCAATTCAATAGGAATACGACCTTTGTGTTTAGATCGAGGAAAAGGCTAGGAAATAATGCATTTCTTTGGAAGACCGTCTCTTCCAACTTTGAGCGTCTGAGAGCTTGAGGTCCATCTCCGTCACAATAGAAGAGCAATGACATCACAACTTAGAAGGAAAAAAAAAACAATGGAAAAAACAATAAATCATTTCCTTAACAGCCAAAACTGCGTTTATAAAAGAAAAAACTATCGAACGATATTATTTCGGATAATTGGCTGAGATAAATTGAAGAGGTACAGTAAGGAGAACTACGCCATAGCAAAAACAATACCAAACTAATATAAATGAATCAAAAATCACGTAAAAAGTTGTGCATACATCTCCACTACTATGATATGAATCGGGTATGCAATGTTATTATATTCCATTCTATGAGAAAAAGCTTATAATACTACAGTGTACACAAGGAGGGTGACAACGGAATGTAAGGAATATATAATACGGATTATATTATAAAGAGGTAAGATGCAAAGAAAACAAAGCCATATGTGGTCGCATCGGAGACGCATGTATCGCAGCGTGACTGGAGCGGTAGCTTAGCGACCATTCTTTATTCTCCCACCACGCTGTTCGTCCCGTTTTCCCGAGCCTGGAATGCCTATGGGGGACAAGTCAATGAATGGCCGCGTAGGGGGGAGGGAGGTGGAGGGGGACGGTCACGTGACTTCGGATAATGAACGGGACTCGAAAAATAACGCTTGCTCACTTTCGCCGAGGAAAATGGAGTAAATGGAAATAAAAATGAGCGTAGTATTTTCACGTTTCTCGGAAACGGAAGAAAGAATAGTAGCAACGATAAAAAAGACCTTCTTATTCTTTGATTGGCGGTGGGAGGAGAGGCAGGAAGGATGTTATTTTTTAGGAGAGAAAGCAAAACGGAAGATTCTAGAAAGAGATTCGCTGACGACAGAAAGCGCGGTTGTGTCGAATAGGAAGTGTTTACTTGCTGACAACTGCGTACTTCGAAACAAGAAATGAAAGTCGACATTTTCCATTGGGAGGAGCATGGACACCTCAGCAACTCTCACTCAATGCCAAGCGATGATCTTGTATAAAATATAGCACTTTTGAATAACCAATGCTATATATAAAAAATTTAGAAAATATATTCGTCTTCGATTGCTGGCCAAACCTGTCGAAACCGATGGTGTTTTCAAAATTTGTAGGATTTAAAACTATTAAGAGAGAGAATCATTACTTTCAGATAGATAATTTTCTATCTTGCTATAAATTGCTGATTTTTATCTGTATGATAACTAGAGTTTTTTGCGAGGTAGCATTTTTTCCAATTTTACCCTAATCATATTTAGATAAAAATGAATGAATAATAAAAAATGGCATGAATTTATGATTGGCATTTATCGTTCAGAGTATTCTGTAATAGTGTAAATGACGAAAAATCACTTTGAAAGCGTTTATAGAAATAAAGAGCGATAAACTTAATTTTATTAGCAATTGTAATTATTGAATAGGGCTACGTTTAAGTGTTTAAATTCTTACTGAAATATTAAGAAAAAATTTAAGTGAAAGAGTGACGATAATTTACGTTTCAATAGAAGAGATATGCATTAAAATCGAAAAACCGAGCTTCACTGATTTTTTCTATTCCTAATTCGAAGAATTTAATGGTACCATGCCTAAACAATAAGTCTCACTATATAGTGTACTATGATAAATTTAAATTCTCTGCATTCGAAGAAAAAATGACCTCATATGCAACTCTCTATGGATACTTTCACTTTTATAAAATATTCAATAACACAAATTAATTTTTCGTTTGTTACCTGATACGCAAAAAATATTTCTAAAAATGAAAAAAAAAAATTGCGGCGCTATCAAAGTAAAGAAACTCCAAAAGCCTGCGAACAAATGCATACTTGCATCTTTGATAGGTCTCTGCAATTGCATAATGGGGGACATATTGTAATCAACAGAACACGCACCTTTGGAATAGCCTCAAGCACCTTCTGCGGTACGCTCGTTATATGCTAAATCAACCGGTGTAATTCTTAAGACAAAATCTTAATGGGTGATTAGCTACGATTAAAAAAGAAAATTGACCACGTGCAACCTAAATTAAGTACTTGTAAGACTTAGTCTCATCATTATGGGATCGGTTGATGATTTTTGATACTTGGTGATGAAGTGTGATTTGGCATTGATTTTCACTACCCTTGATAGAAAATATGGGCTTTCACCTGGAATCGAACCCGGGACAAAGCCGAACGCGTTAACCGATCAACTACCCGAGAGCCTTGCGTGCAACCTAAATATTTTTTTCCAAAACAATGTCCAAGAGATAAATCTAAGCGTATGGCATTTACGAGTGTGTTACGTAATTGTCATGGCAGTGTGGTTTCGATTAACAGTCACAGTTCGGCCACCCCTGGCGCAGAGCGAAGGACAAAAATGCGATACCGAGGAGAGAAAGATATCCGCAGATAGAAAAACAAAACGAGAACGGACAGCAACGACTGCGATGACGCACGGAGTGACCGAAAAGGCGCGGAGAGCAAACACAATGGAGCGAAAAGAAGACCCAACAAACATTCCTTGGAAGAGAGTCAGATGGGTGGGCGGGCTGTATGAGAAAGGAAATACGAGTACGGTGCTGATGGATGCCGTAATTACTGAATAAGCCATGGCGGATGGAAAGTGGTGAAAGTATTATGTGCAATGGGAGAAGGGGAATTGGACTGATTGATCGCTTTGACCCCAGACGAGGTCGAGTGGAACAGCCATACTCTAATATCCCATTCTTGATGATTAGGGCGATATTGGAGAAAACATCGAATTGAAACTAAATCCTCGGGACGGAATACGGAAGAGTTAATTAATAATCTCACCAGAAAAAATAATTCCATCATCATTATATGATTAAAATGGAGAATTGATAATTGCTGCAGAAAACACGGAAAATTAATATTGCTGGTTATGAAGCAGACGATCAACCCTTAAGGACTAGCAGAAGAAATTTTCCCCAAAGAGAAAAACACGACCAATGAAGAATTTAATCACATGGCATGTAAAATCTATCTACCCTCAGTTCAACTTTTCCTCAACAGATAAAACTTCAGCCAAGCCCGAAACGGCGTTTGTTACAGTACAGTGCTAAAATAAAGAAGAAATTACCTTGAATTATGTTTTACTCTTGATCGAATCGAGAACCGAAACAAAAAATTAAAATTATCGATCAAAAATCAGAGACTGTTATTTACACCGTTCCGACATTCGATTTTGACTCTAGGTAAGCGTATAAGTAGATAATATTTATTAAAAGATGAGACCATGACTTGCAACTCACTAATCAATATTTATATTATAATAATTAAAATGTAGTCTGATTGTATCTTTAACATATTGACTTTTACTCTAATATACATGATTATTCTAAAATGAATTATAAAAATACTAGATAACATTAATAACCCTTTTCACCACATATTTGGTTTGAACTATATCAAAATTCGATGGGCTACAGTCACTTATCGCAATGAACGGGTTAAAATTTTGCACATAATAGAACCTATTCGGATGGATTTTAATACCTAACGTACAAAATAATAAAAATAGGCATGATCTGGTACGATGGTGAGGCGAACGCTAAATTTGGTTTTCATTTAAATAGAGCGAAAAACCGGAAAGATAATATAAATGGTTCTTATACCTTGCTTTAGATCCTATTGTAGGGGAAAACACGAACGGTATGCAAGCAAAACTGAACATGAAAGGGAATTAAGGGATTTCATAAAACTAACAATTTAATTTTGACAATAGCACAATACATACGAATGACCCTGGTTTCGATACAAGGCGGCATAATCAGTTGATAAACAGCGATAATTTAAGATGCATAAGCGAGGGACAGGGAGCGAAAGATTCGCGAGGGAAGACAGGAAAGAATGGCGAGAGTGGGAGAGAACTCAAGGGCGAAATACTAATGGATTGAGAATAGAGGGCGCCCTTGAAGGAGGGCCTCTGCTGTACAGTTCCGGGAAGAACAAACCGTCTGACAGAATGGGCCGAATCGACGTCCACCCTCGCGTGTGACTCAATTCCCCGGGAAGAGCGGATGAAGAATCACGAGGGGAGACCGAAATAGCGGAGAAATTATCGGATTTCGGGGGAGGATAATGAACCATCCTGATAAGAATCTCACTTCCGGCGATCCGGTTATATTGCTCCTATTTCGAATTATAGATTCACGAAATTCTCCTCGACGGAAACAATTTAGGATTAACGAACGTTTCTCACAACTTCCGTTAATTAACTTATCAACTGGCGCGAAAAAAGATGAGCAACGAGAGCTATTGAGAGAAACTTCGTAACGGATGTCCCTTCACATTTATAGTAAATTACCAGAATGGACATGAATGCCTATTCATAAGCGCTATTAAATATACTAAATAATTATACTACAAAACAATGTAAATCCTAATACGAATTGTGAACTCTTCTGTTAATCTTTTCTGTACTTAAATATTATTTTTTTGACAGAATTTATTACCAATGGATATACAAAAAAAGAAATTTATTAAGTCAGTTAAGTAATTTCTTTTTAAATATGAAGACGCTGAATTTGTTTAAAAAGATAGTTTGATAGCAGTACAATGTTTCATATTATAAATATAATTTAGAGTATTACTTTGTTTATTTTGTATTGTGCACATGATCTATACTTAATTGTAATAACCATATTATTTATTTACTTAATTTTTCATTGAATTTTATAAAGAGTCGGTAAACCCAAATTAGGTAACTGGTCACCTAAGGAGTACCCATTTATGATCCTTACATAATTTTTTTATCATTTTTATTTGATCATGGAATGAGTAATAAAATATTATCAAGATAATCAATTAAGTATAAATCAAATTCATCCCTACTTATTTTTTATGTTTGTTTATCTCATCGATTAATTGCCAAATTTGGAACAAATTTTGCCGACAGTAATACTCACTCAAACTTCTGAACAATAGAATTTTAGGGCCTAAGAGTAAATAAAAAACTTTGCATAAAATCAAAATACTGATAAATCTAAGCTAATAAATAAAACCTTAATGCACGGATAGAACAATTTGTTATAATTTTCGCGAAAAAAAAAACACGAATTGCAACTAGAAACAGACTTGAAATAACATAGCAGTGAGACATTTACATTTCGTAACAATATTAATTTTATAATCACTCGAAAAATAATTCAGCGAGTGGACGTCAATCTTTTAATCCACAATCACAAACCACAAACCGAGTGAGCTTCATATCGAAGGAAGGATGAGTAGTCATCGACCACGTGAATTTATCATCATTCCATTTCCACAAGGCTCGTGATGTATTTTGGCACAACTATCCAGATATCTCGCTTCACCGCGAAATCTTTCAAAATTCCGATAATGAGAACTGCGGGATTTTCCAATGCTGAAAGGTTTCCAAACATTTCTTCCAGGAACTCGTGTGCTATTTGTATCTTCCTGGCTATATCTATCTTATCAATACTGAGTTGCATCTTTTGTAGTTAGTTTACAGGAGAAAGATATAGCTGAAATCATCTTATGTGAGATAAACGGTAATTTCAATCGTCAAGTTGAACACCATATAGGGATGACCTGGAGCGCGGGATTCTTGCAGTACAGAGAAAAACGCAAAGCATTTCATTCCTGCGCGTTTGTCAGTTGGATTTTTATATCATTTACTAGTATGTTGTCAATAGTTGTAGAATAGTATGGTATCCACTTAATGCTTTTAAGTAATCTTTATGTTGTTATATGCAATACTTGATTATTTCAAAACTATAAATGGGTTAAAACCCTAAGTTAAACGAGAGGTGAAAAACATCGACAGGGTTGGGACTAGAACCCAGGTTTACGACTTTCCTGGCAGGTGTTCTTACTAATAAATTACCATGCCACGTCCTTCTCAGTTCTGTAAAAGGGATCCTTTATGAGAAAGATTGTTTATTACGGATTAAGAAACGTAATCAACATTATTATTATTACTGACTGGAAAAACTTAAACTATAAAACTACATGCATTTTTACTTTAGAAAAGAAATCAAACGTCAAAAGAATTTAGATAAACCTATGCAATTAATCGCTGATAATTTGTTCTCAGAATGATTACATGAAGCTTCGTCTCGTATTAAACCATACATTTCATTTAGAATTAATGACGCTAAAAGACACGTTTGAGTCATTACGTGGTCGTTGTAATAAAGTATAATTTGCTAGCTTCACATCCTTCAACTGATGAGTGCATATGCGAACTAATAAATATATTAAGAACCACGAGACCTCCTGCAGTTTTGAATTCGAAGAGACCACAGCATAATATTTCTGAGATACGAATATAAAAAACGAACTAAGAAGAAAATGGAAAATAATCATTGTAAACATTTCGCAACATTCGCTATAGTGGCAGAACCTCTGTCCCAACCTTCTCTAAAGCGATGATGGAGCGAAAATTTACCGAAGAATTCGATCACCTTTGTACAATTCAAAGACTTTCAAACTGTGAATCAAGGTCGCCCAAAACGGATCAGGAGCCGCTTTCAGTTGTCCGGAGCTGACATTGAACTTCTGAGAAATTATACCACATGCGAAAGGCATTGAGGACACCCACTGCGCCTAAGATAGATATTGAGCCGGATCCATCTCAGACAAGTTTTCGTTCTTTTTTTTAGAGAATGGTACCCGTTAGGAGCCACTCCCTGCAAAGGAATGTACTCCCTTATCAGCCGACCGATCGAAGACCGGAGAAGTAAATTTTTGAGCAAATTGCTACATGGGAACCGTAAATAATTGATACTCCTACGCGTCTAACTTCTTAATTTACACAAATCTGACGGATCGATTGTGTCAAGTTGTGGGACTTGTTTATCCAACAGCTATTTATCCGGACGATCAAAAACCAGAAACAAATAGGGACAAACTGTAGCCAGGAGCAAGTTGCAAAGAATTTATTTATACATTTATATATAAAATATAAATATATTTAGATATTTATAAATGGGGACAAGGTCAAGGTTGAAAGGTAACTTGGTGCGTAAAGGCGTGCACCTCGGAAAAATTCCACGAAAAAACGGACTTCTAGAAATCTGAAAGGATCGGAACTCGAACCAGGATCTCCCAGTTCCGAGCGGATTCTTTAGCTAATGAAGATGTCCAGACAGAACAAACCAAGTCTTGTAAAGTAAAGAAATCGTATGCTTGAATTTTCTGGTTCAATGTCTTAAAAACCAAGAGCAGGACCCAAAGTTCGAATATCTGTCTTGTCACACTTTTTCCAAGTCCATTTTTTACTTAGCAGATAGGTATAGTTAAGAATTATACATTTCCACAATTTTAGACAATAATTTTAGGTGATTGTGTTGCTGAGTTTGGCTTCATACAAAGGCCACCAAAGATTATGGTGCGACCCGTCACCAAAACCTATATCTGATTAAATAAAAAACCTGTGTACTGCATATCTCTTTGAGCGTAAACCATTACGTTAAATACGACATTCCACCAAATTTCATTTGATACGATCAGAAGTTCAGAACAAACTGTTTGTATTGTTGACTGTTTAGATAGGGGTCCTTAACCTTTCGCAATCATAAAAAAAACCTTCTGTACCATAACCGAGGCATCTATAATCCCTTCCCAATAATTAGGATAACGAATGAAAGGCCTTGAGAGGAATACATAATGACCCATTCTGCGTTATTTTGTAGCCAATTCACCTTTATAGAAAATACTTTGTAGCTACCTTTTATTTATATTTATCCAATAACAATCATTATTAATATGTTATTAGCGTAACACTTAACTACTCCCACGTATCACAAATGGTAGGGGTACCATCAGTTAAAAATCCAAGAGCTAGAGGTTAATTATTGATAAAAAGCGTTCTATTCAATTTTATGCTATCCACATCTTGTTTATTATTCGAATTATTTATAAGAATTCGATATTCGTTACACACGAATCGAATTTTATGACACGAAAGACGATTTAATTTGTTGACGTTATATTTTTGTTTAAAATGCAAATACCAATATCACTGACGGCAATTTAGATGGAAGAAGAGACTTATAAGTCTCAATCATGCCTTAATGAAGACCATTTAAACCAAGAAAAATATCATCAACCTCCCATTCAAGTCCATAAAAACCACTGAAATTCCGAGTACGTCTCTAAGAAATTCTTCACGCATACATAGAAATGCCAGTCCCGTTCTCGGAAACCATTTCCGTAATCAAATCCCTTTCGATCAGACGGAAGCCTCAACTCATCAATGAACGCCAGTGGGCAGGAAGACGGGCGAATTTGCGGCGGAAAAAAGTTGTCGGAGGAAACTCTTTGGGATGGAGAGGAATTAATATTGCCTCCATAACGGCCGCGACGGAAAACATGACGCAAGCTGGAGATCCTACGTCACGGCCATTCTCGAGCTGTAAAAACCGCACAAACATGCGGCGTGACTCACCAGAAAGTTCCGATGAGCGATCCAGTACGAGATGCAGCCTCCGCAGCAATGGAATATGGTAGCGGAATCCCGTTGTTTGATGGCACTCGAGTGGTGATGAATGTCAATGGAGCACTTCAACACAGAGCAGTAAAAAAAGGAAGCCAAGGACCTGCAGCTATCGGCAAGAGACGCGACGCTGCTGAAAGTTTCATGGTATCTGCAAAGGGAAAGACATGAACGTTGTAAAATCGGGATATCAGACGAGATTGAAAAATAGAAAAGGTAAAATATTATCTCTGACGAAACCGCGAACGTCAAATTGTTTACTTTGGGCTGGATAGATATAACTAGTTTATTTTCCTTAGCTACGACTTCTCTCTTCTGACTTTCCTGTGATAGTATGCCCACCGATCCGAATGTGGACAGTTTCTCTCACACAAACGATCAAACAGCTTGTTTTTTGATGGTTTATGAAAAAAGTAAAAACTATAATTTACAAAAATAAACTCAATAAAACTCGGCAATTTATCTGTACTCAAGTTTTCCTCCGAAAAATAAAAAGTAATTGCCGTGAACAATCGAACAGAAACTCGTTTTTGACGGTTGAATATAGTCAATAGGAAATTTTGTTACAGTTAATAATAGATGGCTAATCACAATAATGTTATAGTTACATTAAATCACGAAAGAAATTTTTTTGATGCTTCATTTCAGCTTTATGTTATTTTTTATCCTTTCGTATACTGTTATGTTCGATAAGAACACTACAGGTAGGCTTAAATCCAGGTAGCAATAGGTACTACAATACAATAAATATATAATATTACAATTAGCTACTAATGAAATGAAAGAAATGACAATTATGAGCCATAAAGATAAATAAAGTTCAACAAAAAACTAACTACCAAATCAATTTTCCTGGATCAGAAGGAATGAAAAAAAGGAATGTGGTTTATTTTTTTTTCATATCCATACAAAGAGTTGATCGTCGCTTTTTTCATAATAATTTTATAAATTCAGTTGGTCCAATTTTCATACTAATGCTCGTTTTAAATTAGATATGCCGATTTGAGGACTTAGAATTCAAGAGGGCATTTTTCACAACAATTCAAATCGATCTAGTTAAGTCTTTCACAGGGTTACGCTGACTAGTTATTATTCATTTGATTTTACTTTACAGGTCTGTTGAGTCCGGATGCTCTGACTCATCTGTTTTTAAGCAGTTGACTCAACTACTGCCCGACTTCCGGAGAAATAAATTGTAAAAACATTTTTATTTAAGCAGACAATTTAAATACGGCAGGAATAAATATAAAATAGTACAACGAAAACGATATTAAAAATAATGAAAATGAAAAGAATGGCATCAATTACATCCTTTTTCATCGATGTCCTCAAACCTGTCAAATGGGTCCTAAGCCAAGGCTTATCGATATCTGAATTTTTCAGCACTGCTTCCTCATCCAAGCAGTGTTTCTAAAAATGTTGAATACAGAAATTATAGGGCAGTGATTCACGGTGTACTGTTTAACTACTTTGATGGGGTTGGCTATAGAAACTATAAGGGAGAAAAGACGGAGGAAAATTTGACTTTGAAGAGGAATAGGAAATTTCACTATAATGTGTTCGAGTTGTTTGTGCCCCTCTCTGGTATAGAGGACCACAGTGGAGCAGTTAATAAGCTATCTCTACGAAAAATTATGAAAGGTTTATCAAAGGTGAAGAGCGTTTGCTTTCGATTAAAAGATTGCTAATCAACAACCTTGAAAATATCTGATTTGTGATACTTCGAAGCCGTGAATGAAAGAGGAGTTATTTATAGGTTCAGAAAGTAAAAGAATGAAACAAGGGGAATTGTTTTGGTAAAACCACCTTAACAATTATTAACTGACTTTCTACTGGAGAAGTTAGGCAGTTCACTACACTTTCACCGTATTTCATTTGTCAAGTATGAAATACGCTAAAAATTAGAAAGAATCAACAAAAGATGAAACAACAGATAGATGAATAAAGTGTGAGAGGGCTTAATAATCTCTGCGACTGAAGGCTGGTGGAAATAACACCCACTCTGCGGGAAATACTCAAAAAGGAATTATTTTAAGAAAATTATAACTCACTAATTTTAAGTTAAAGTTTTCCATTATTTTAATAAAATTCTCAAATTACTTAACATCCCAACACTTATAAATATTGAATGTAGCGAGCATGACTAATTTGACATTAATTCGTCCGTCCTATTAAACGAGCCTCGTTTGAGATTTATGACATAGAATTACGAAAGTAATAAGCAAAGGTTTCATTGAGAAATGGTACGTCTTTTCAGTTTGTGAAATTAATCTCTTCTCTCTATAGTATGGAAACGAATGGACGATCAAAAAAAAAGGTATCAAAACTTAAGATTTTTTTTTCGATTAGTGGATATGCTTATTTAGCCTATATATTTTGGCTGCAATAACTATCGAAATAAACAAGATACATCAGAGTCATTATGTCACCACGAACGTGATTCCTTTGGAGGAAGAAATCCTACAATATTAAATTTGGTCTCGTTTTTTTATATTTCCCCTTCGAGATAATTAGGAATGACAATGACAATGGAAAGACAATTTAGATCACATTGTCAATAATTATGTTTCGCATGAATTGTGTAAATTAGGATAAAATTCATAAACATTTCTAATTGAAATTTTCTTTGACGGAACGTGAAGTTTTGCTAAAGAATTCAGATTCAAATAAGGAAAGGGTTGAGATGACTTGGCTTAAAAGGGCGTGCACTCATGAAAATTCCCAAGGAAAAACGGACTTGAAAAAGTCTGACAGGGCCGGGAATCGAACCCGGGATCTTCCTCTATCCAAAACGGCTTGTTAAAATGTTCTGGTCGGGTAGCCTAGATGGTTAAGGAAGCCTCCCGGTTAGAGGAAGATCCCGGGTTCGATTCTCGGCCCTGTCAGACTTTTATCAAGTCCGTTTTTCCTTGGGAATTTAGATTCGTTAAGTAGTAAATACAACAATACATTCCTGTCATAAAAACACTAAACTGAAAACTTTTTAATTTTGTTTATAATTGGATACCGTAAGAGCATAGACAATATTTGAGCATGCGTTGAAACATAGACAGCTTTATTGTTTATCCGCTATCTCTTGTGACTTCAAGAAAGCCAATTTCTTATACAAACCCGAGTCTGGAGTCGATTTTCTCAAATTTGTAGACAAGTGACTTGAAATAAAATATTGCATTGACATTTAGGCACAGATTTGCCGTCTGATAAGGAAATTAAAAAAGCAATAGTGAAATATTATAAGCGAGAGAGATCATGAAAAAGAATGAGTTATAATAGTAATAGTTCTATACTACGTCGCAAGGACAAGGTTTTGTTTTAAAATCCTTTATTTTCTTACCTTACAATTTTATGACAGGATATTTCTGCTAGTAACGCATCAGATAATCGAGGATTAGGCGGGTAAAGTAAATCAAAGAATCTTTAAAATGTTAGCATCTTGTACGGAAAAATGTCTAATTCTTTTTGACGAAGAGCCTTGTTTCAACGTTCGAATTGGATGATTTTGCCGAAGATACACTATGTCGAGAATTTATCTTGAAAAATTCATTTGCGCGGAGAATTGCCTGCAATTGTACCATAAAAAGGGATTAACGCTCACCGCGTGAGGTTCCAGCTCAGTGAAGTAGGCGAGGCACAACGGGGTGTTGCCTCGTAACTCTTTTAATCAACTGAGCCTGTGATACTTGGCGCGCACTTAGATTAGCTTCGGGAAACATCGGAAGTTGAATTAATTGAGACAACGCCTTGAACTGTTATTACTTAATCCTGAAACGAAGGATCAACTAAATAAGTTGTCAGTCGCGTAAATTTCTCGACATGATATTGAAAAAATCTTAGAATCGCAAAGAAACGCAATGGGCCAATTCTAGTCCAAGGCTCATAAATCTGAGTTGAATGAGATTTCTGGAGCACATAATCAAACCTCGGCAGGAGAGGGCTTTGAAGTAATTAAGCATTGACAGAGAATACGGATGGGTCAAATACTGAGAATAGAGGGACTGCATAAGTGAGTAATTGATGGGAGAAGGGAAATGGAAAAAATAGAAGCGGAGACATAAGCAGAAGATGTTGGATGACATAGAGAGTGAGATAAGCAACCAAGAAACGAAGGAAATGGCGTTAAATAATTGATGATGTTATGGCACATGAAACTATCGAAGGGTAGAACACGTATGTATACGACTACTGAACTATTGGTTGATTATGCATGTTAACCGAAATGCTACTGTGTTTTAGTTATCAAATTCTATTACACATTGAAGCATAAGTAAAAATTTGCCTAAAACTGCAACCTAATTGTATTCGCCATTCCTGAAAATTAGGGTAGGCCTAGGACATGTGCGAGCATACTTTTTATTACGCAGAAGTAGCACTTAAATTTAATATCCCAGAAAATCGCAATTGTTAATAATTAAATATTAAAATAATAAAATGCTGACAAGTCCTAGGTATGGACTTAGCAGGACCTTTTGGTTTTTCTGCAGGACCCTATTTTGGAATACATACACATAAATTGTTGGGTTTTCATTTTTCCATTATTATTGTACTATTCTTCTGCTTCTGTGTAACTGATATGTCTGAAGTTTACGTATTCTGTGATTTTTAGTGTAATTATAAGAAGATGAATTTCATTAAGTTTTTATAAGTATTTTACATTTTGTAATGCCAATGAATGAGTGATAATGCTGTATGTCTACATCAAAACGTTCATAGTACTTAATTTATTTTTGTGCTGTAAAAAATATCTGAATATATATATTCATCAATACATTATTATAAAAAATAATACAACTTGGAATTTAAAATAATACAAATACGGTATAGAATTCCACATATATTGAGTAAGACAGGGAGTAAAAGGGCTGCGAAGCGAAGCAGAACCAAAACATTGGAAACATGTCACCAAGGAAGCAAACGTCGACAAAATCATTCTCCTTTCCCCAAAAAATCGTAAGGTTATAAACACGTCCTTCCACACGATAATCGTGTGACCTCGTTGAGCCACGAGAGGCCGTTCGTGCGTCGTCAATGGAACGGTGCTGAGATCGAATCAATGAACGCTGACAGACAATCCACGATCGATGACCGCCGGCTCCCCTGCAATCCACCCCATCCGGATCGATTGGAAATGGGGTCGCATCTTCCGAGTAATTACCTCTTAGTCCCTGGATGAGAAGGGATTGGACGGACAATGGGAAGAATTGTTTGGAGCCGATCGACGACAATCCCACTATTCCTTTCTCGGATTTATTCCACTGCATCGATTTATGCGCCTTTTATCTCCGAATGCAAATTCCCGCCGTGGAGAAGGCCGTTGACGGGTTAAGTTTTTCCGATTCGGAAAAAAGTTAACCCGTTTACGAGCGGCGCGACCTCCTCTGTCTTTCTCGTTCGCCTCGCGACTGAGATCAAATCGAATTAACGCCAATTGGACCGATGATTATCAGTAACAGAGACCTTTTCCGAATCAATTATCCCTAGCGGCTAATATTCCCAACTATAATCTTCTTCCAATGATACTGATGCAGTTAAATCGTACAATGAAAAGTAGGCTAGCAGTCGAGATTATCCTTTCCTAACTTGAGCTTGTCTACGTCTATATCATTACTAATTAAAATTTTGTATTTCTCATTGATATTCGCCACTGCACACTGATACCTTAATTAATGTGTACATGTTTGCTAATCGCATTCTGCCTTGGGAAGGAAAGCAAGAGCAAACTACCTCACTCCTCATCTTGTCTAGTAAGCCTCATTCCTTTCTCCTAGCTCTTGGTGGCCAAAATTAGATGGGGTGACGTTCCAACCGGCCTTCTAGCTGAATAATTTACAGACATACACTAATGCAGCGAATCATACAATATAAGGTGAAATATTATCGATGCAGAGAAAAAATAAACCTCTCACAAAATTTTGTAGAATTACCAAGTTAAACACTCAAATGATTTGCAAATTTTTAATGCCGACTCAGGAAGCCAGCATTCGAAATGTCAGAATTAAGAACCGGTTTTATCGAATTGAATATTATTGACAAGTAAAAATATCTACATTGGAAACGCCAGATTTATATTTGGTAATACATAAACTTGGGACTGAAATAAATATTTGTGAACTAATTTTCACGGAGGGTAATTTAGATAATTCATTTCTACTTATATAATAGTAAAATTGCACTTGGGGATAAAGATTGCAGTAATAATACAACTATGGAATGAAATACTTGATGGAAGTTAAAGGGCCGTTTTCTATCCCTCTATGTCAACTATGCGATTACCATTGGCTCGATTATATTTCTATATAGATTTGAAATACAAAAACATAACCGCTAACAGTTATTCTTAGGCAGGAATTATGATGGAGAGAAACAGCAGAAGACTAATTATCTTAGACTTTTCTTCCAAAGGAGACTTCTAAATCACAGGCAAGCATAGTTATTTTGAAATAATTTTTTGATAACGATCTTTATAATTACTTTTTGAACTTAAATCAGAAGGCCGTTAACAGTTCATCGCCAAGTTTGTAAATTACTTTTCTTGGTCTATGTCAACAAATCTTAATCCTTTTCTAAAAACAACAATTTAAGATTTATTCGCGTTTTCCATTTCAAATAGTTCTCCGCTAAGGCTTCAAGGCCTTGGGTGGGCAAAATAGATTTATTCCTTATCTGTGGAGTTAGGTTTCTTGCTGATTCTCAGCTATTTCCCCAGTAACTTCTTCTATTATCATGCACGTACTTTGTAGATTACACCCTAGTCATAATTTGACTTTCCCTACAGCGGTATTACTTTGTTTTCCCTTTGCTCCATTTATCTGAGACACTTTCTCCTTTTTTATCTCCTACTTGAGGAGCCTATGCACTGTCACTACCGGCAGTTCCCATATCTTCTCTGCAGTAAAACAACAGAGTGACTTCAACAACATTGGTAGACGAAGAAAATACAGTAGCCTTATGCTGATGTCAACGGGAATTTGAATATTATACAACTTCACGGTCATGCCTTTCAACTTACAAGATTTAAATATGCGAAAGATAAATCCTATCCACACTTGATGATGCCCTTGTATAGACGCAGGTTATGAGGTATAATATAGATATCAAGATGTTCATCATTTCATGTTTTAAGATAAAGAACACGAAGTGTTATGATCAATACCTGATTATTTAGAATCGTTAGGATAACTAGAGGGATTCCATGAAATACGTTTTGTTATTATCATTATTTACCTTAATTTGTAGGGCTTTATGTTATGATGAAACAATTCCGCGGATATAGATACAATAAAAAGATAAGTAGTACAGCTGCACTTATGAAAAACAATAGTTTTATCAGCAACGCCTATGAATCATACAAAGATTCAATCGACAAGATTTTGAGTAATAAGTATGTACCAACGAGATAATTTTTTTCACAAAACACATTCCCACTATGCACAAAAGGCCAAAGAGAAGGAGAAAGGATTCATTGAGCGAGAAATTGTACGCAAAGAAACAAAACGTAATGTTTAATAAGACATACCATGAATTTTAATAACTATCGGTTATGGGATGTATGCCAAATAGAGCCAAAAGAAACAATACTTACGTCATCGTGTAAAGTCTTATATAATGTTTATGTAACGAGAAGCTCGCTGAACTCATTACAAGGATTACCAGCGATTCAGTTTTTTTCAACCCAGGCAAAGATGTTGCGACGCCAAGTCCTTGAGACGAACCCGGAAAAGACCATGAATACAACTGTTCTACATAGCTTTTTTGGAATGGCGGGAAAAACTTTCAATAAAACGCGGGCGCATTTCGATAAAGAATAATGTCACTAAAGTTAACCAAAGGTTCTGAACAACAATTCTTCATCAAAATAATTAATAAACCTACATTATCAAGAGAGTGCTGAAGAGTTCATTCGCAGATAAGATTTGTTACAAAAGATTTTCACGTGCTTTCACAAGTCTCCGCAGAAATATTGGGAGCGAGGCTTTAGAAATTCTTTAGGATTTGCCATTTTCCTCGTCGCGTCGAAAAAAGAAAGAGCAGGAAAATTGTTCATGGCTTCACCCAAATAATGGTTTCGGCGATCATAAAAATTAAATGATAATTCTAGCTTGAATTTTAAGTTATACGCTTCAATGAAAAATAATTATTCATAAAGAAGAATCGCTCAAAAAAACTAATGAACGGGTGTGTATTACAATGTGGCTAATATTTGGATTCCCTTGATTGGAAGATTACCACCTGAAAAGTAATAGCAAACCTTGCAAAATCATATCTATTTTATCCTAGAGACAGGGACCTCCTCTTGATTTGTCAGGTCAATAGCATCTCGAATAAAGAATCAAATAAATCAAAGAATAAAGAAAAGGAAACCTATTTAGGTACACCAAAACTAAATAAAATCCCTGGCATTGGCATCACTGATAACTAAACTGAAACATAAAGCAAAATGGAAATTACTAATTAATTTGAAATAACAATTTCCAACCCTAGCGAAATCTAACACTAAGCCCCCATGATTAAAAAAAGTAATGTATAGATAAAAATTTTGAATAAACTTCTGCGCGATCTCTGAAGCTTCGTGTAATCTAAACCGCAAATGACCTCGACAGTGAGCTGTTATGTCTCTAGTTTAGTCACTACTTAATCCCAAACTACATTTCAAGAGACGCAGCGACCTCTTTTAGCTACGCCTCATTAACGAATGGAAGTAAAATCATCCTAATCATCGAGGGCGGTTCATTGAGGAGCTTTCACAATCATTACAACAACGCTATTCTTCGAAAAAAAGAGGAGTAAACAAACAAAACTTATACGGAACTATGCGATGAGAAGGATAAAGAAACTTGCATAGAGCAGTGGGAGATTTTAGATTATTACTTTACAAACTCATCATCAAGTATAAACAAACATATGGAGTCAATTCTTCGCAATGGATTGTTAAATAGTATTTTAATTTAAAAAATCAAACGCTAAGCGATCGCGAAAAGACTTCGAAATTCGTTTCTAGTTCCAACTCTTAGTAATATTCAAAGTAAATATATTTTTTCCAAAATCATGCGGAGGTGAGTGGGTGGAGTGGGATTATGGGTGGAGGCCGCCCCTAACAATTCACCCCTCTGAATCCAATACCAAAAAAATGGCTGAAGCATTCCAGCGATTCGTTGTACCACTCATCTTCAATCCAAAATGAAGAAATATACGCACAAGAATTTTACGAGTGAAAACAAATCATACTGAACCATCACCACGGCAAAAAATAACAATGTAACAAATTATCTAACACAAGCGCAATTACTCTACGAGTAACACTTTGCTTGGTACACCATATGCCTTAATTTCGCTTTCAGAATACTTACTGAAAAAGGTGTATGTATTTACAATAACATACTATTCCTATCCAACGGAAACGTATTACTGCATTTACACGATTCAATAATCGGAGGAGGACACACAAATATCCACGACCACCTGAGAACGGAACCAAAAATAATAACGACTTAATTTACGAGCGAGATTAAGTGTAAGAGTCTCATCTTAAAGTTAACCCAACTTCATTAAAAATTCAAAGAAAAAGATTTTAGGGGCAAGAAAAAAGAACAAGCATAAAAGGCAATATTTTGCGGGTTTAAAAAAATTGATATAACAGTTAGCAAAAAAAAGAATAACACTGCGGGAATACGCCCCCAGTAAGGGAGGCGAGAAAACCGGCATTACCGTCTGATAGTTGCCACTAAAATTTAGAAAGGATAAAGAAAGGGGAAAAGAAATGGGTAGACATTACAATATAGCACCGTAGCACCAGCAAACCGACAATTGCCGTACATACTCGATTATAAGCCGACCCGAATATAAGTCGAGAAACCTAGTTTAATCACAAAAACAGGGAATAATAACCGACTCGAATACAGGCCTAGGGAAGGAAACGGAGCAGCTACTGGTAAATTAAAAAAATAGAAAACGATAAAATTACAGTAAATAAGGAACGCACGCGGAGAAATTTAACAAAGAATTGTTAATTGAGCAAGTGAGAAATTTACGAGCCGATTTTCGATTTTTTTCAGCGAAGAACAACAAAAAAAGGACCCTCACTCGAGTATAAACCGAGGGCGGCCTTTTCAGCATAAAAAAGTACTGAAAAACTCGCCTTGTACATGAGTAAATACGGTACTTAGCGGCAAACATACATAATTTTTCGACGTAGATATTCCCAAACAACTTACCCAAAACGAAAACCACTTCCCAAAAAAAGAACGACACGCCGGGTGTGCTTCGCGCCGCAGTTTGGCGATAAACTGTTTTTCACTTCGACCGCGTTATCCAATGGCAAAGCAGAGACTGCGAAGGCGCCTGAAATTTGAGTCACTTTTCCTCGTGACGCAACGAGAGGATGATACGAGCGCCATGGAGAGCGACGACGCTGTTTACCATCGAATTAAAGGGCGACGTGCGAAGTGCGCGAAGAGATTTCCAGAATAACGCATTTCATCGCTCCCCTCTCCCAAACTAATACCTCCCTCAGACCGTAGTAATCATCGATCACTCCAACTCCTTGACCTTGTGATGCATCCGAATACTTTGATCTGCGGATGTCGACTCCGAATGAAGAGCGGAAAAGAGATGCCGTCGTTTTCGTCGAGATGATGCTTCGAAGACATTCCCGACGCTAATGAGTCTTCAAAATTCGCGAAAGCTCCACCGACACGTCTGTTTCGCGTGCTTTGGTTATGCAACCGCTCGGCCTTCGCACACGCCCCACTCGTTTCCAAATACTGCGCCGGTCTCTCGAATCCTAAAATTCGACTTGAATCGCAGATGAACGCGTGACTTTAGCTAACCCCTTCTTAATAACCTAAAGACCATGAGGTAGTAGTATTATGAAAAGTGCTTCGACAGCTTTGATCATTTCGCACATGGGCTCCAACCGGGAATCGAACCCGGGACCGCTTTCACCAAAGGCAAACTCGCTGTCCACATGACTATCTGGGAGCCCAAGACCATGAAGGTATTTTTCGAAAGCAGTTGTCTATGACTCCTGATACCACAAGATAATAGCAAAATTTATTCCAAAGAGAAAACATTATAGAGCGTCCCAATGGTATTGAAACATTCGTAACATCCACATCGCTACCTGAGAGAAGGAAAAGGTATTCGGTACATTTTACCGTATGTCACTGCACTAATCGTTTTTGCAACCATATATACTGGAATATCGATAGCGTTCTCGTTTCTAACGTTTTCTTGGCTCTAGGGTAGAAATTTGGAGTCCCTACTACAGCAACTATACCCTTTGTTTTTCGCATCTTACGTTTTTCGCATCCAGACCCGATTTCACTTAATCCGGTATAAACGTTAGATCGAGATTTCACTGTATTGATGAATGGAATATTTTTCGTCATTTGGTAAAGGATGGACAAAAATTAGTCTTTCATCTAATATGGTCAATCTTGATCATGGAATCTATTGATGAATGAATGATGGTGAATAATGATACTGATTCAGGCATCTTCTTGTGTTACGCCAGGAAAAGTGTTACTCGTAGAGTAATTGCATTGTAATTTGTAATATTGCAATTGAAATTGTAATTCCACCTTCGCGAAATACGCTTACAGCAGGTTCATAATTTATACTAAGTTTCTTAGCAAAATAAAAAAGTCAATGTCGCGAGAAACTAAAAAAATACCTCATTTTAGTCAACCTCTAACATTTAAAATAATTACTTGATCATTTCAACACACTCTAAAATACTTCTCGGTTCCTTAAAGTGCACCGAATAGGACGTAGATGTAGAGAAAGGCGGTGAGAGAGGATTCCATCAGGAATTAGAAATGAAGGGGAGCGAAAGGCGAAAGAGGCACGCAAGGCTTGACGTCATAGCGCATTGATTGCCGAATCTCCCGCCGAAACGTCTCCGTACACCTCGACGCGACTTTTTCGCCGGGCCAAACCCCTTCACGTCCGTCCCACTGACCCCCATCCGAGTCCCACCGCAAACACATTTTTTGCCGCCTCTTTCGCACGGTGCCGCGGGAAAACTCGGATGACGTTTCCTTAGGTGATGAAAACGGCATCGAAGGAAAACGAACGAGCCGTACAAAAAAACGACAGTGGCACCCACGACGAGTGACTTCCATAGGGAATAAAATCTTATGGCATTGAGTTATGGCACACAAGGACCGAACTTCTCGGATTCGTCAACAAGAAGTTCTATTTTCATAGCATCATACGTAATGATTTAACAGCTCCGGGAACTAAATTTTAGCAACATCGGCGCTCGTTCAAGATCATTGAAAAAATGTAATAAAATATATGTATTAATAACAAAAATACCAAAACAAATTTATCGAGAATATTAATTTCCATAAGCCAAAGGGTTCAAGGAAGTATTGAGGATACCTTGAATGAAACAATCTAAGTAGATATAAGGATATACATTTTTGATATTTCAAGTCAATATCACGCAGTGAAATCGTCGCAATTTTTTCTCCGGTAGGAAGAGGCTGATTGTGGTTTATAAAATACCCCGAAAATTTCCTAAACGTTCTGAAGAAACGATTTGACGCAACCTAAGGTAAAATTGTAACCTTTAAGAAATTTCAATGCTGGTAAATATAAGTGTTAATTCCTTAAAACAGGAAGCTATTTTATACACAAATCCAAAATATAGTGCATATTGTTTAAGCAGATGGCAAGTATAATTTCGAAAAAAAAAATTAAGCTAACAAAAGACGACTAGGGGCCCAAAAATTGGTCTTGGGTAAGCTTCAACTGACTTCACCATTTAGCGTTTCAGATATACATATTTCATCATCTGAAACCACTAATATTACAGGCGTGGGTGAAAGGAAAAATCTGCAATAAAATTACACCTACGATAGGTGGAGTATTTGAGATCATAATAATCTTACAAAATTGAGTATCACTCACACATGAAGTTTAACAAAACGTAAATAATACAAAATTTCAGCTAGGCTCTTATCTAAAGATATTTTAGCATTTCAACTACGGAATAGATACTTATTTCGATGAAAATTCCGACTGGAGAATCCTGCAAATTGGAGAAGCCATAATGTAGAGATAGATCATACGAAAGTTGGATCGTATGAATGGTGATTCCGAATGAAATACTGCGCAGTATATATTGCGGTCGAGGAAATTTTCATGACCCAAATATTCGATGGAATTCATAGACTGTCGTTAAGGAAACTCTAAGTACACATATTCTTACTTTGGGGAAACTCAGATGAAAGATCGTATATAAATAATTGATATGCAACAATATTTGTAAGAATGCAGTAAAATAAAATTCTGCGACGTTTCCAATTGCATCGTCTCAAGTTTATTCAATAAAATATATATATATATAAATTATTATTATTGTATAAATAATTCTCTTGTATATGTATCGCTTCTTATTGCTCATTGTTATATATATATATATATATATATATATATATATATATATATATATATGTTATATAGTTTTTTATTTGTTTTTTATTACTACGTTTTCGCGGGTTTTTTTCACCCCCCTCCTCTGTGGGGGTATCCCCGCAACGTGGGTTTTTTCTTTGTCAAACTTCAGTTGCAAAGCTTTTTCCCACACACTACTCTTTCTTTTTGCGTTTGTTTGTACAAATTAGTTAACTTTAAATATTATCGACATGCGAGATTAGATGGAAGAGAGGCCCACCTGGGCCTAACCTCGCCAATAAAGGTCCATCTATCTATCTCAAATGGTAGTAATTAAATTGAAATATGCAAAATGAATCAAAACCTAACACATGGGACGAGAACAAAATTTCCTGTTGACTCCAGGAAAAACTGAGAATGACGACAATCCGGCACGAAGATGGAATGCAAATGCGTGAAAACTCGAGAAATTTAATTTCAAATGCCGCTCACTTTCGAGGACGAGGAAAACGTAAAATCAAACAAAATGATTTATCTTCGTGAAATATGCGCCGGAATGAAGCAAAGTTAACAGGAGACAGAATAAAGAAAACGTCAGCGATAGCCAGTGAAAGCAATGCGGCTGATATTACGGAAAAAGCGACAATCCATCGTCTTTTATGCAGCAAAAAGCGGCAGCGGTCATCAGCAAGCAATTGTTTACATCGGTAAAGGTCTATTTTCAGCCTAAAAAACCACCTGAAAAATTTGATCCGCGAATGGGACGCCGTAGAAAACGGAAATGGAACCAGGAATGGTTTTCTTTTTCAAAAGAAGACCGCCGACGATTTTCTCCAGGAACTGACTCGGGAAAACGTTTTTGGAGTGGCAAAGGGACGCTGCCGAAAGGAACCAGGCCTAACTTTCGGTAATTGGAAAGTTTATGACCAGATGACGGGCAGAGGAGAGCGTCCGCATAACTTTTGCGGATATGAAGCTATCTCCGGGATCGTTAATTGCTCGCAGGAATTGGCAAGCTAGAGGATGGCGAATCGAAAATGATCGAGGTCGAAAATGTGCGCAATTTTCAGAATCCACAACCAATTGATTTCCCAAAAACATATATGCCTAGACTAACATATCAGCAGTTCATTTAATATCTGGGATTCGCAAATGTCACTTCGATTAACATACATATCATGCAGTGAGATATAAATTACAATAATGCACCGAAATGTTGGAAAAAGCGATGAAATTGGAGCGTAGAAATAGAAAAACTCTCAAGTTCAACATGTAGAAAAAATATCAATAGAAATGCACTTATTTAATATGTACAGCTAACAGCATAAAAAAGTTACCACCTAAAATGCAACCAGCATAACTCGAGAAGGGCGAGTCTTTCAGATTCTCTGTTTTGAGCGCGCTTTTCGTCTTCCTCTTTATGCCTGGCATGTTTTGAAGGCTTTTGTGATGATACATATTTTACAAATACTCGCTAAAAGTCATTGCTTTTGCTGCGGTAGAAGCAGTATTTTATTATGAAAGAATTAAATTCGTATTTCGTTAAATCGGCTCGAATCTCATGCGTAATTCGCTCTTCTTCTTAAAATATTGGACATGAATTACTTTGGCTGCTCATGTTTCTTCCTAACATAATATTTTCCATCAATGCAGATTTAGAATGAAATTGGTTATTTCAGTTAATGCTCCACATGCCCGCAGGATGATCGTTTTCGTAAAGATTATACTTAATTATGATACGATAATTAAGAGAATATGAACTACTGTAAATTAGGTCAACTGAAGTAGGAAAAATTAGAAAAAAAACGTATATCATAAATATATATTGGTGTTGCAGATTTATGAAAGATAGTTAAGTAAGAAACACATTTAAATTAACTATCCGCGAGCCTCCGTAAGGCTTATTGCAGAGAATGTGATACACTCAACTACCTAAATAATTTACAAATAACGATCGCTGAGAAAAGGGATCACCTCGTCGCGTATTTCGTCATGTAAATCACAGCTAAGGAATATCTCTAATAATTATTGTCTTTACAGAGTTATATTCTTATAAGATACCCAGCGGAGGGCTCCGATCATTTTGGACTCGCTGCTATCTAACCTGTAGTCTCTTAACAAACCGCTTAATATTTTACGCTCGAAAATTTCTTTTGGATAATGAAATTAGAAGGACTAGTCGTGCAAAGTCGAGCAAAGCGCAAAAAGAATTGAATAATATGCTTGTAATTATTTAATTCCTTTATTTAAACCTTCTCCGTCAAAAATTTTAAAATACTAAAACGATTAAGAGTTTCAACATTGGGAAAAGGTATGAGCCAACAACTTAAAGCTGTTACAACTCCATTCTTAATATTTGCACGTAAACGCTCATGCATGAAAAATACTTTTAAATCTATTGCTGCGGATCTCTGTGGCAAGTCCACCTTTTGGTGCTACGTCTGCTTTTAATGTTTTTGTCTACATAACGGTTAATCGGTACCAAGCATACCTTCCTTCTTAAGAAAACAAAGGGAGCTTCTGCGTGGGGGTGAGAGAGGAAAGAGAAGGGTCTTCAATGGAGCGGTCGCAGGTTACTGATCAAGGGATCAGAGAAGAGCCCACAAACGCTGTGGACGGTCTACCAGACTGCCCATGTCTCGGACCGTCTCTGCTTTCAGGAGTAGAATTAAACATATATTAACCAAAGAAAGTTCACTCCCGTAGAAATTTAAGCTTCGGAACATTCTAATTCCAAAATTACGTTCTCAATATTTACATTCATCTTTTCAGTCTTTTTTCGCTATTTCTTCTAACCAACGATTTTCATAAACCTTCGGGATATCCTTACAAATCAATTAACAACAAAACGGGAAAATTTAAGAAATAGCTATTTGCGTAAACTGGCGTTCCTTTGGTTCTTTTTCATTACTATCATTGGATGTATAGTGTTTTCAATTCTTTTATCCCATTAAATGATAGATACAGTTATTAGTTTCGTAGATATTAAGAACCTTTAAAATTAATATAAAAAACCACCTTAAGCAAGTGAATACATTTTTTCTCTCAGTGTTGATGATAGCCAAAACGTTCAACTCATCTTGATTCACTTATAAAATTTGCTAGTCGATCTCACCTCGTTTATAAAATACAAAATAAGGATGTCATTTAAATACGTATTTAAACACAATTATAATCGTCATTACTGTAACACACACGCAATAACTTGCTCATCCTGCTTCGAGTACTAATAAGTAATACCCCTAGCTATATAAGTCTTAAATTTGGTTAGAGGTCGATTAACCCATTGTCATGCAAAAGTGACAATTCTACGGATAGCGCTCTTATCATTTTTCATAACTGATAAAATAAAATATGGTCTTCTTAAATTACTGAGAACTTCGTAATAAATTCTAATACACTTCGGAGTTGATTGGTGGATCAGTAAATAGCTAAAAATACGAGAGGAGTAACTTTTGAGAAATAATATTTCGAGAATTTTACCAAAAGGACGTCTACCGCTGGCCAGTTACTACAATATTTACTGGAAGCCATTACTTTGAAACGATAAGGAATCCATGGATCCAATTTTTAGGACAGTGGTTTCATCAAGTGATTTACGATTATTTTCATTCAATCCACATCAGATAAACAGTGAGATCTCGTAAGTTATAGGCTGAAGAACACACAAAATATCAAATCTGATGCTCTGCAGTTCCACTTTATGAGAGATTTAATTCTTCCGAGTCATTCTTCTAATTGCGAGCTAAAAATTATACATATATCAGAGAAGGCTAGCGGACATATTATTTTAGATAACATCAAAATGAATCAAGCAAATTGCAACTCAAATCCTCTTCTCCCAACGAGAAAGTTTTTCCTTTCCATTCCCTTTTGGCAACGAAAGGAAATCTTGCCCTTCTCCCTCACCTATTTCGTTTTGTCCTGTTTAACAGTTTTCCAGGAATTCTACCCTTTCACCTGCAGGTCACACTTTTGTTCCCTCTTATTCTTTCTTCTTTTTCCAGGCACACGCCATATGGAGGATCGCGTATTTATGTAAATGTTGATGATGGTGCTAGTAAGCGTCGAAGCTAATTGTGTAAATTTTCTACGGTGTTGTTATAAGGATAATTTAATTTTACAAAGTCATGGAATACACAGTCTATAGGAGTCATGAGAGTAACGGGATACAGTAATCTAGAAAAAAATATTCCTTATTTAAATCAATCGGATGAGCTTTAACTTTGAGGAACTTCATAGGTAACTAAACATAAGGAAATAAACAACTTCGTCAAAGTTACACGACTTTTTGTGTGGAAGTTGTGGAACTTTTATTTCCTTGAGTTTATTCCTTAGTTATTTCTCTTGATAATAGAACGCCTTTCAATTGGGAAAGTTAAACGAAAGGTATCTAAAAGAAATCAAATTATAGTAATCCATCGAATTATGCTTATATATAAAAATTGCGCCTGCGTGTGTCTGTGGCCGCAAAACTCGAAAACTACTCGGTCGATTGCCTTGAAATTTTTACAGAACATTGCATTCAAATATATATACGAAATATGAAATACGAAAGTGTTTCTATTGTAAAAAATGGTGACACTTCGTCCTTGCTTCGATCCCAGACGAGTCAAAGCATTTCCGTAAGAAATGCACGTAAAGTTCATTTTTATCGCAGCAGGCTTTATTTTGCAAAATTAAATTAAAAATAATGGCCACATGACATTGAGGCAAGAACCAATAGCAAAGAAAATGAATAAAAAACCTTATTCTGGTCGTGTTTTGTTTTCGAATTAAATTTTCGAGATTTTACCCGAAGCACACGAAAATGTTTGTAAATTTTGTGAGTATAAACAACCGGTCCCCCTGACAAAAAATGCCATAGTTGAGTCCAAGATCCTGCGTTGTGGCCTATTTGAAATTAAGAAGAAGAGAACAGTTGCTGGTTTTGTTCACATATATGAGCATAATCAATCGGTGAAAGTGATTTAAATGATCAATTTTCGAAAAACGAAATGTGAGTTAATTTGATGCCGAATTTTGTATTCAGTTAAATTCATTTGTATTGTTTTGGAAATGATTTAATAATCTGTTATCGAAAAGCAAAGTGAGAGTTACTTTGATTGCTGCATTCAATTCAATTAATTTCTTTAGTTATTTTCCAGTTGATCGTCGTCAAATACAACAGTAAGCGTTAACACATCAAATGCTGTGGCAGATAATGGATACTAATAAATGATATTTATATAAATAACGAAAATTCTCCATCCAAACGCGAGAGCAGAGCTATCGTAACGGACCATGTCCTTTCTTTTCTCTCCCTCTCTTCTCGAGAGAAAGGCTCGCCGGCCCGAAACTTGGACTTAGTTTTTCTTGGTGGGTCAGGGGTGGTAACTTTTTTTTGCTGTTAGCTGTACAATATATACATAACCGAGAAATTTTTGAAAATGAAAGAGCAATAAGACGAAAAATCAAGTAGCAGCTCATAATATTAAAAACTGATATGATACAGGAAAGATAAACAAAATACTGCTCTTGAGGTATCGTTGATCTGAGAATTTTGCATTCTTCTCCGAGCATTAACAACTGTACTATAATTATCTAATATCAGATTTTAACAGTAAAAATATCACATACGCCACCACTATAAGCAAGTTTTATTGAAGAGAACCTAGGACGATCTCTTCATCAAATCAACAAGTATTTAATTCCGCCAATTTATATTCAACTAAGCACTGTCAGCGTCTCATTCACAACAAAATTCATTCGAATTCTAACTCTTAAGAGAATAAGCCAAGACTCATGATACAACAGGGAAAGCATTTAAGTAGCCAATAAGTGATGACATCTCAAGTTTAGCGTGAGGTTGTCTCGACTTCTCGACCAAAGAACAAAAGGCACTCCACGAATAACATACAAATGCTTCACCACGGAGGCATTTCGTAAATCTAAACAACAAAGACCAAATTGAAAATTAGGAACGCGGGAATGCATACAAAACAGCCTTCAAAGACAGATAACATCCTTTTTGTGTGGTGTATTCGGAGGAGAAAGCATCGTCTTCCTCTCGCGCAAATATATAGAAAGCATGGCTATCGTCCGTGGAGTGAAGCAGCCTTCTGCATCCACAAACACCTTTGTATGCAAGTAATAGTGACATTCACTTTGAATTCTAAAGCAGGACAATTTTTGAGAATCCTTACGGAGGCTGCAGAAAATGTCGATGAATTATTATTGACATTGACCTACTACGAAGTGAGTTGCCTGCGGCCCGCGGAGTCATCGCTGGATCAAATGGCGCTTGCAGCAGGTAAAATGTTGGGCACCACTGGCCTAGACATACTTACGAACAACGTCAGTTTCACGGTGAATAATTTCCAATAAAGACTTCAATTTCCAGACTGTAATAACAACTTAAGCTGTAACGATTACTTAAGGCTTCTCAGAAGATTCCTACTTCCCACCAATAAAAGTCAATATTAATTTATGGTTTATTTACAAATAATTTCCTGCTTTGATCGCTTCCTGCGTATATTCATCTGTACCTCTTATGTTTATTTGCTTCTATTATTATTTCGTGCAATCATGTATATATATTTTTTTAAGTTTGTTATATTCTTTACTTGTTGTTTGTATTTACTATAAAATGGTGCCAACACAGTATGTGAATCTTAAAATACATAAATATACAATTATATTACATTGCCTTCATCGTAACTTTCAAATGGGAAGTTTTTGGTCAACCTCTCAGTTTTATTTGGAATTATTCCTTTAAATTTGAATTAATTTCGCAATCGCACGTTGCTTTTCCAGTATGCAAACCTTTACCTTGTCACTCTTTTATATATCAAATTTCTACAACGTCAAGTTTAGTTTTTTCATTCTTTCTTAGCGTCCGTAACAGCATTTTCTACATTGGACACTGCATTTTTAGGCTGAGTAAAAAATAACCAAAAAGCTGACAAATAACCCTCGAAATCGCGAGGAAACGTTTCCGAGAGCTATAAAAACTACAGCCCACTACACGCAGTCAGCATATTTTCACTACGAGATGCTTCCTAAGATATAGTAAGTAAGTAATACAATTTATATCCCATTTGATTCACAATATATAATAACCAAAATGTTTCTTTGAAATGAGTTCATGTAATTCTCATGTACTGTATGGGGATCAATTAAATTTTATCGTGTTATATTTTTAATTGTAATTATTCAGAGACTGCAGATGTATGCGATCATTACTGTACCTTTTTGATAAATTAAATTTAGGTCTGTTTTTGAACGTGGGTTTCACTGCTTTATAAACATTTCACAATGTAAACAAGAGTATTGAAAAATAAAATTCGACGACTACCAATAAAAACGTAAGCAGCGCAGCGATTAAGCAAGAGGAAAAGCATAATAAGGATCTAAGTAGATAAAGGTGTGAAGAAAATGTGGGAGTAGGCTAAAACTGGAAAGCAATTGCGAAGGAAGTCTGAGAACACATTCAAGAGCGAAACAGCTTCTGCCGTATCACACTCGATTCACAAGAAAGTAGATGGAAATAGAGCGAAAGAATGAAGAGACCATAATTAGATAAAGATTGACGAGATGTACAGAACGGGATGGAAATGAAATGAGGGAGAGCTGAAGGCGTTAACTTCATTCAGAAATCTTCAGAAGTCATGCTTTATTATTTTCCTCGTACAGGATGCGCTAATTGACAATTAAAACCAATTTACGGGCCGCTAAAACTACTTCAGAGACGGCAAAACGCGTGTGGGAGAAAATACATTCCGCGCGTTTTTTCCTCCAAGGCCAAGGCGGTGCAAAAAATCATGTAACGGTAAACGTCAAAGGAGTGGGCTTTAATTTGTTTCCTGCAGTAAACACGAAGTGCATTGAGAAATTCTGCTCCATTATGGGAGAAGACTGATTCCGAGAAGTCTCAACAAGCTCACCATTGTTCATTGCCATACGGCGACGTTTAGCGATCTTTCCGGAACTGACGACTGGTAAATAAACATTAAACAATCGATTGAACTTGCAATACCGCTAGAACCGAAGTAAGGCCGTTCTAAAATTAAATTAACTCTTCCATTAACTTTAAAGAGGAGTAAAGATTGATTAAAAAGCCGATAACGGATATTTTTAAGGAAATTGATTCCTAATAGCATGAACATCTGTTAAGAAACGGTTCTAAATATTTCCAATATCAGTATTTTTAAGCCAATATGAAATTGTGAAATAAAACTGATGATCATCTCAGCTTCCATCTATTAATTTATATTTATCTATTGGGTGAAGTACTAGCTTATATCTAATAGATTGTATCTATTATGTAGTATCTAATACTTGTATGTACGAACTGATTTATTTTTGTAAGCATTAACTGCACCTGCAACTAAGTAACTGCATTAACTTTTTGATGCAATAGTTCAAAAATCTGCCCTATGATGCTGCCCTAACAACTGCCCCTCGCGAGAGTATAGTAATGATTTTCAACACCTCGAATCATGGAAAATACCTCTCAACTTTTGATTTTAGTCTTTCAGCACTTTAAATCAAACTTGATTAATTGGGAAAAGGTACATAAACGATAACAAATCTATTGACGTGCTAAGAAGTTGGCTGAGACATAGACAAGTTGAGCGATAAAACAAAGTTAAACAGGCTCTCTCAGGAGCATATAGATCCAAACGAAGGTAGAAAAAATATAACAGCAGACAATTAATGGGAAAGCATTACGAAACACGAAAGAATGCATAAAATCTTGATAAAGGAAAAGTGTCGCGTTATTCATTGAACTCCCCTAGAACTGCAATACACATAATTGGTCTACTCATTAATTAGTGAAATCAAGGAAACTTGTAAGAGACTGTTTTCATTATAGCGGCAAAACAAAACAATTAATCTCAAACCTAACTATCATTTGAGAACATGGAATACACAACCATTCCAAATTCACGCAACACTTACAACAGAAAAAGTAACAGCAAGATCTATTAGCTAGAAAAGTTTAGCACTCGGCAATATGACTAAGTGAATATTTTTCACGACAATTAGATCGAATCACTATTATCTATTACTGCACAGATGAGGAAATCCTCAAGAAAAGAAGGTAAAAATAGACAAGGGAACTCCGAAAAAAAACAAACTTATCACGGCGAGTTGCGATGAAAATTGTAGAAAAAAACCGTGAAAGTCCCCGCCTGTTCACAAGAAGTGAAATTTGCGAAATGGGAAAGACCGTACGCCGATTTGAAAATCTCGGAACATTCGACGCAACGATCCAGAAAATTCCTCGAGCCGATAAGTGCGAGTGACGGGCTTACCTCCGCATTCATTTTATTGGCAGTCATAATTCCGTTCGATTTAGATCCTGCGCTCACCGTTAGTACTTTTTTCAATCGAGCGATAGGTACTGGCATCGGTTTCACACACGATGGGGCGGAGAGAAAGAACATGTCGCCGTAAGTAGGTAAGTCAGTACCGTTTACGAGAAAGATATACAACCACCCGAGCATAACATAGTTTGATGAATATCTTTCGTTCCTCACCGTGAAGGCATCGTACAGCGGGCACACACTGGAAATGAAGAACAAAGGTAATATGCCTCGCCTTATCTGCGATGGGCGAGAACACAAGGTATCTAACGAGAGGAATATTTCATAGACGACTGATTTAATGCTCTAGGCTCGCGAATCCTCAACTTTTTGCAAACGTGAAGGCCATGGCAGCTTCCTTTTGTATTCATTATCTAACTTATATCATGGAAATATATTATATTAATTCATCTACCATACCACTTTCTTTTTTCTCATAACACCCACGAAATAATGCAAACCCGTCACTTAGCAAAAAACTGGAACTAAACAAACTTAAAACTTTGCCTAAAACCCGCCAAACATTAGAAGCAGTATCGACATTAATTTCGGCAAAAACTGAACTTATTCGACTCGAAGAATTCTACAGACGCTAATATATAAAAAAACGATATCTCCTCCTAACTGCAAACATTTATGAGAACCGACTTCTAGAGGGTGAAACGATCAGTCTGAGGAAACAAACAAACTGAGTTTCAAATATGACGGGTCCCCTAAAATCATTCACAGTATAAAACTTATTGGTAGACGAATAACTCGTTCCAAACATTGTAAAACTTATTCTTAGGACAAACATAATAGAAATATTAGTCTGGCAATAATAACCGGACTTTCGGCATAGCAGGCGATCCATTGCAGCTAAATTCTACAAGGCAAGATTCCGTGAACCGGACTACAAAAAAACTGATGGTTATAGCTGTCGAAGACGACTTACTAGAAATGTATAATTGCTACAAAATAAATATTTAGTATCAATAAATAATTCCTAATAAAGTTGGTTTGTCGAAAATACAAAATCGGAAATCATCGGATAGGTAATACATCATTGAACAACGCTGTTGCTCTAACATTTTTTCTATATTCAGTTTGCATTAAAAGCTAAAATATTGAGACCAAATTTATACATAAAAAGAAAATTTCCATCCTTTTCCTGAAACGATAAGTATGAGTCGGTATAAAGACCGACAAGTGCCGATAAAAATCGATTGATCGATCGATTAATTTTAAACCCCTGGCAATCAATTTTGGTCAGATTAGTTCCTGAATAAAAATAAACCCGAAGGCAAAAAATGTTAGAAATTCTTTGCTAAAATTGTTAAATAAAGAACAGAAGTAAAAATCTAGCGTTCAGGGAAACACAACTACAATATAACAAGGAATGAAAAGGAACAAACAAAATGAGTTGTACTTTACTCAAAGGAGTGCCAGTACCTGAAGCCGTTCTCTTCCAATAACCAAAAGAAGCCGACTTTTCGATTCTCAAATGTCGAATTTTACTTACTAAGATTACTCGAGCGACAGACGAATCCGCATATGCAACACTTTTACACGAGTCTCTGATTCCCATTCTGAACTTCGAATAAATATTTACGCGCTCAAAAGGCGCTTCCTTTCGACACATCGAATTTCAAATCCAATCCAAATATCGATCGGAAGGCAACGAGGAAAAATGAAAGCGTTAAGCACTCTCACTTTCTCGACGACCAGGACGAAAATGTAGTGGGCGTAGGAACGGAACCCTCGCTCTATTTTGGAGAAACGAGACGAAGCGGGAATAAAAAAGGGAGACAACGGGATTCCTCCCTAAATGGAACGTGGTGGGGAACTCCCTCACCAAGGAAAATTTGATGACTAACGTATGACAAACTTCGATGACTTCAAATGGAGATTTAGGGGAGACTGGCGTAATGGCGGTCACCTAAGGGGAAAAGAATCATAAAAATTATGATTGTTATTTGTTTGAAACACTACAACGCCTAATAGCATACTTACACTCTTTCCTAAGAACTAATCACATAATATTGAACTGAATCGAAATAATTAATTTTTAATGACAAAAAAGTATAATATCAGCTTAGACCACCATTACCCCGATCATGGGGTAATGGTGGTCGGCGGTGTCATGATTATTTACTCGCTATATAACAAGGAATATGGGGATATTTTAATGATATAAATATGTTTAAATATTAAGTTTTATAAAAATAACACAAAATTAACAATTATCATATAGTCATAAGAGCGCAATCAAAACGTAAACTTTACGAAAAATCATATGGACCACCATTCTCCCCTACTACCGTAGAGATTTGTAAAGTTGCAGCAGAATACAATGCACGCTTTAAAAGCAAAGAGTGTGGTGTAAAATTAGTTATTGAACGATATTTAATTAAGCCAAAGGATAACGGAAATAAAAAATAGCTACATGTACTTACAATAGACTTGACTCCAGGTATGCAATTTTTATGGCTGACATTCTGGTAATAGCCACTAAACAACCATGCCACGTTTTGGCATTAGCTAAAATTAGACAACCTAAACTCGTACATGCGTATAAATGTAAAGATACTTACCTTCCCTATCCTTAATATTTAATTAGTAGCCTGTTTATATATATTTAGCATTATCATTGTGATGTGAATCGACTAAATTGTATGCGCATTATTTTAAATTTTACTCAGTCAAGTATTTTAGAAAAAAAACATTCAGCACCAGTTTGTTTGATAAGGATAGGTCTAATTTTTGTTTCAGAAATCTGAAGGTCAAATTAGGATCTTGTTTGTGATTTAAGCAACAACATTCGGATGATTATTACACACATCTGTCACTGAACTTGTACTGAATCTTAATTTATAGAGAATTAAATATTACAATGATTAAATTAACGGGGAACAAAAAAAACATTGAAAATCGTACTTTGTAAACCTTAAAAAGAAGTAACACAAATGTAAAGAGGTAACAATCTCAAATTGCAAGCTTATTCATGTACATCTGCATATGTATCCTACTTGCCGTCATTTGGCCTTTGGCAGGAGTTACGACATTACATTACCGTCGTAAACATCTCTATAAAAGACTTTTGGAGGCCTGCAGCGAGGAATATTTTTGGTCTTCACGATCGAATACATGCATTTAGTGGAGAAATTTAGGCATATTTACGCTTTTTCGGGGCCAATACAAGATTCAGATTCAGCGATTAAGAGCACTTCCTTCAACGTAACTTATTCACATGGAGGAAAATCAAAAAGGAATTCTTTAAGGCATATTTACGCTTTTTCGGGGCCAATACAAGATTCAGATTCAGCGATTAAGAGCACATCCTTCAACGTAACTTATTCATATGGAGGAAAAACAAAAAGGAATTCTTTAAGTTGTTACCAAGACTTTTCGGAATTTCATTTCCGTATATTTGCGATAAGAATTTCTTAATTCAATAAGTAGCTAGCCATGTTTCAGCTGATGAATAATTTCGAGCTGAAGCAAAAGCGCGTCCGACAACGTCTTCCTTCTTACAGCATCTTCGTGATGGACCCATTAGTGCAGCCGTTCTTCCCGGCCTACACCTCCCACGCATATCCCGTGAGAATCACGCATAGAAGCGCGTGCGATCCGAAAGACGCTGCAGCAGTTACTGGTGTGACAGACGGGCTCCTCTTGCTATCTACAGCATTACCACCTCTACGGGTTTCAAAACTTTACTCAAATTCCATACTTAATTACAACGATTCCGAGGTTAATATCTTAGTAATTAGTTTATTTAAATACGGAACATTTCAATAAATTAAATAAAATAAACGATCAAATAAGAAACATGATATAATTTAACAAGGAAATTACACCAAATCGGAAAAACAAGATGATTCAAAATAAGAACTTATCTAATCAAAACGCTAATTCGTTCGCCATTACTTCCTTTGGGGATCTTTCATAAAAAAGAACCATAATAATGGAAACTATACTTTTATTCAGTATTCAAAGAATAGAACCGGTACGCAAGTAAACATCATGGAAAAGGTTGAACTGGGGCAACACATAGAGATCCTTATCTTACATTAGTCCTAAAGTAAGTTTTAAAATCAATCTCAAAACTGAAGCTGCGATGAGGCAAAAGCCCACGATTTGTAATCATTTATCCTGAATTGGTGACGGTAAAATTTTATAGACCAATTTCCCTTAATTAACAAACTGCAACGGTAGTACAAATTACTTTAGACGGTATGATCGTATCATAAGCTAGCTGGAGCTCTCACAAACACTCGACTCTTTAACATAATACATAAATTGAATATGGTATATTAACCTGCAATCACTCTCTCACTCGGCGAAAGCCGCTAGCTGACCTTTAGTTATATTTATTTCTTCTGAATTATATTAGTTAGTAGGATATGTCATTATATCTGTGATGTTTGTTTTCAATTTTCTTTCCTACTTAGGTTTAGTAAATGTTATTTTTTTATCTTGTAATTAATAATATTTCTATTTTTTGTAAATTTATTCATTTATGTATAAGTTATTTCAAAAATATTATAATTGCCAATACTTCCTTGTTATTTTTTACTGTGTTCTCGCGATTTTTTCACCCCCCCTTCTCTTAGGGTGTTTCCCCGCAACGTGGGTTTTTTCTAAGTCAACCTTCAGTTGCAAAGATTTTTTTTCACACCCTCTTCACTGTCTTTTCGTTTTAATTTATATTTGTGCATGTTATGCCGACATACGAGCTAAAATGTAAGGGAGATCCAGGTGGGCCTAACCTAGCCAATAAAGGGTCTAACTAACCAAGTAAACTAATTATGCGTTAAATTTTGAGTATCGTCTAAACAGTCATTAGCAATGCTCTAGACAATCAAAAACATTTATCTCATGTTTTTCCACGTGAATCTACAGTTTCGAGGCGAACATCCCCGGGTTCGAACATAAGGGACGAAGACAATTTTGAGGTGGCAAGCGTGTCTATGTAGGTCAGGCGGGCAGAGGCGTGTGTGCGATCTGGCGTGTGCGTGTGGTCAGACTGACCCCACACACGGAGGCGAAATTATCGGTCCACGGACGCCGACTTCCGAAAATCAATCGCAGAAGGAACGAGAGGGGACAGATTCATAAGAGATAAAAGAATAGGCGCTAACCTAGAGTACCCAAAACCACAAATTAACGAAGTGGTGGCAAAACTCTCGCTTAAGGCGACACCGGGCCGCGAAACCTCGTCGAGCCGCCATAATGACACAGGAGGAAAAATCCGTACCTCGGTCTGGAACTGATGAGTATAATTTGGCTACCAGAATCTTTAACCCGTAACTGACCTGGTGGGGTCATTTCTGACCTCGCGGAGTTATAGTTCAATATTTCATCGCTCAGTTGCAGAGCTAATATTTACCCACACTAGGTATTCTCAGAATATCCATAGCAAGGCGTGGTGACAGTGTTTGTTTATTTGTTTTGCAATACCACTGCAGTTAGTTACTAGGACGGATGGCGACGTTACATACCTTTAAAATCTAATGCTTCAAAATTCTACGCATACACTTGCAGAGCAAAATATTACTTATTTTTCAATGATCATAAGTTCCTGTGCTATAGTGGTCTGGGATCATTTATTAGCACTACAGGATATTTACGTTAGTTGTGTAAAAGAGGGCCAGGTCAGGAACTTGTAAAATTCATTTTCCATAGACTGAACCTATTCCAACATCCTTTCGATTAGTTTAAAAAAAATAGGATACCATAGCACGAAACATTGAGTACCTGGGAATCTAATGAATATGCAAAAATGAAAAATGATGGCAAGTAATTACCACTTTCCGGAAAGTCTATAACAATTAAGCTAACATGCAGAGCTGTACCACATAGTATTTATTCATTCATTACTCCTAAAAAATGTTTCGAGGAAATAAAGAACTTTTCTAAAACGGAGAGCAATTTCTGAGTTTGATTAGTTCATAAAAGTAACCCGAAGAGTCTGTAGATGAAGTAGCAATTGAATAAATATTATGTCGAAAACAAACAAAGAAACTGACGGAAAAACTCTCACGATGAACGCGTCAAATATTCCTCCGATGACTCATGAATACGACATCTTCTCTTTTCCGACATAGATAACGTTTCTTAACATCGGGCCTTTTAAAAATTGGCACCTGCCCGCAAAAATGCGCAGGTGAAAAAGGGAAAATAACTCACGAAACACTCATCTTCGAGAACTTTCTCGACGTGGTAATTCTTCCCACGAATGTGCGCGACTTGAGCTATCAGGAGTTATCATGTAACTGAGAATATCAAGCGTATCTTTAGGCATTACTGATATTGCTTTTCATCAAATATCACATGTAATCGATTTCAATATCAACAAGAACATAATCATTACCCCAAAAAAGTAAATTAACTAGAGTATTGCGTTTTGGAATCACCCGCAAAGTTATCACAATACATATAAATGGCAATAACCAGAGGCATCTCTAAATGCGTGTTCAGTGACTGCCTAAGTTATTAAGGTTTAAGTACATGCATATAATTACGTTATTTAATGAACTGCATTAACTATAGTTCGTAATTATCTTCTTCATCACAGAAATATTAAAATATTAAAGGTTGAAATATGAGAAATGTCGCGAAAGAATTCCAATCATATTCCTCTTAATTCACTCGCACGTATAATGATGTAAAGAAATTGAACATCACTTTGAAAGACCAAGAAATTTCGATTGGTCACGTGACAAATATGGAAATGAGCATTACCAGTCAGAATATTAGTAAATCGTTAAAAAAGAATAAATCAGCTATGATTTAATTAATAAAATACTCGCGGATCATCATTGAAACATTCTCTCCGAGAGCAAACGGATCATTATCGATAATAAATTACCTTAGTTAATACCTATTTCGAAATAAAAATATGACTAGTGAAATAGTAAAAACTAATTTACTAAACGGCACATAGAAAAATGACTTCTTCGCAATTATTTACTCTGTCGATAACAAAAAAAGAAACATACTAACCTTAAGTGGTTCCCGATGGGAGCCCACGTGTGAAATGACTAAAGCTATCAAAGCACTCTTAACAATACTACTACTATTACTACCAATCTAAGGCAAACAAAAGCGAAAAGTTACAAACATAGATAAATAAAATATAAATTCGATCTTATCAAGACAGAACATCTCAGTTCCTTTCGCGCGTAACTCTATCTACCTACAGACACGATTAAGAAAAATAGGGTAGAAGGGTTCAGAGATTAGATAAGAGGATGATATGGAGCAAGAAGAAAAACAGATGGGCCGAGAGATCCGGTTGATGGCGAGAGGGGGGAAAGCGTTGAAGAGAAATACACATATGAATAGCTAACGACAGGTAAAAGGAATGAATCGGGAAAGATGAAACATGAAGATGAAAACGGATAAGAAATGATAACATTTGATCGAAATTATGATAGAATCGTTCAAAATTGTGGGCAATGGAAGAAGACAAACAAAAATGTAAACAGGCGAAAATGCTTCCAAAAACAAGCGCTGAATCTCTGTCTTTAATTCACTGAAAATAAGCAAAGATAATGTTTACTGATGTAAAAATATGCAGGAATGAAATAATTCACCGTCATTTCTCCCACTCCTATGCGAACCAATTATTTTTCTGCATATAAAGTTAACTCTCCGATAATAATAAGCTAAAATAAATTATTATATCTAAGTCAGAGGCAAGACAAACAATAGCAAGGATAACAAGCCATATCCAATTATTATTATCAAGTATAAAGCAAAATTGATTGAGAACAGCTCTTACTTATGGATCATCCTCTATGCTTTACTTCGAGCGATAATTTAAAAAATGCAACGCGGAAAATAAACAGAATGTTTTGACATATTCGACCGATTTGTTTATAAAACGACATGTGGATGCGGACTGCATGATTACGGAATCAAACTTAGAACAGAAATTGGAGGATATTCTTATACATGCCATTAAATTGGAGTTCTCAATTTATAAGGTAACATTATTTATTCGAGAGAAGATCACTAATCCAATCGAAAATTAAAACCTAAGAGCCGACCGTATTTTTTTGCATTTACTGAGAGATGTGGTATCTGAATCAAAAAGAAACTTTATAGCAAAACCAACGTTAAATGCGACCAAGAGGAAAAGCTACCTTTGGATCGACGTAACCTGTGGGTATTCTGAACGATGGATACGCTCAAACATTAAAATGCATTTTTCTTGAAGAATCCATTTCGGAAATGAATCCGACGAGGGAAAAAGTTACTGAAGTCCTAGTTTATCCGCCCTTTCTACAAGAACGACATTGAATAGATTTGTAATATGAAATTTCAAATTAACAACAAAGATCCTTAACAAAATCCCGTGCTCTATATTTCGTAAACATTAAAACACTTTTTTGGGCAAAGAACGAAAATCCACAGGATATTGTAAACTGGCAATTCCAAAGGCGCCAATTCCACAACAAAAACAAGACCAATGTTCTCCTTTTAAAGCCCTCGATCGAGGGACAGAAGCACAGGCCAATCATCAACGAGAACCGATGCACCAAACAAACAAATAAATGCTCAAGAAGCCACTTACGTCACAGGGGCGATGATCACTGAATCCAGCGGAGAAAAAACGCGAGGGAAAATGCAGAACTACCTCACTTTCCCCACAACCAACTTCCGTGACACGAACCGGGAGACTGAAAGCCGAAAAAAAAAATCGTTAAACAAAGCATGCTTTGGGAATGGGGAGGAAGGGGAATTCTATCGGAGGATGTGACAAAGGTTGCCCTAGACTGTGACGCAACCTTACCGAAGACTCTCTGCGCATTAGCACTGCTTCAAAGATTCGTAAACACATAGGCGATGCTATCTACGTGAACGGGCGAAAAGGCTGAGAGGTTGCACAAAGTGACAACGAGAGAAACACGAACTGAACAGAGCCGATGGGAGTCACTTCGTAGCCGTTTGAATAGAATAAAACATTTACTTGAAGAACAATTTGGTGGTGTCAACTCCAATAAAGCGTTTGACATAAAAAAGCAAACTGGACAAAATTGAATGGATTCCTCTCAGTAATAGTTTATTTGTGATAGATGTTTCAGATTCTTATTTGATTTACTTCACGGAAGTTTTTATAAAGACAATGAATTTTTTATTTTATTTGTATAAAATTAAAAAATGGGTATCTTGTATTAATTTATAAATAGGGAGAAGCTTCAGATGACTAAATTCCTGGGATTTAAACTATAAGCTATAAATAAAATTGACTTCGTATTTTCAACAAGATTTTGTAATCAAGTATTTGATTCGGCTTAGCAGTCATCATAAGCTACACTTGAAATACTGACTAAATCCTTCTGAATATTTAGAGGATAAGATTAGAAGGGAAAATGGGTCAACTAATACAGTTTACATTAAATTTGTGTAAGATCTTATAATAATAAAATCGTTACTGACTGGAAAACCATGAAAGAAGCGGTTAATAATAATAACTCAGAGCAGACGCGGAAAACTAACATTGCCTGCGAGATATATACAACGTAAGAAAAATATAGGTCAAACACATCAATAGCCCTAAAATTATGGCCAAGAAATTCTCTCCTAGACATTACCAAAAACAATTATAATCATATTGAGGTTAAAACAATAAAAAGTTTCAAAGAAGTAATAATGTAACTTAATAATTTTAACTTACTCTAAGGAAAAGATTTAAAACTAACATGACAGTTGAAAATAGATGATATTAAATATTAAACTAGATTCATCTACATGAACAAAAATATTAACCCCGCCGAAAAAAAAAACAAACCCGCTATGCAAAGGTGACACATGACATCATTGGGGAAAACCTGGTAGCAGCTACATTTAGGATCTAAACGTCGACTGAGAGCGTAAGAGCAGAAAGGGTAATGGTGCAAATGAAGCGGAAATTACACGGCTTACGAGCATTACGAGACATTAGCGACCCGCGCATTACTTCACCAAGATTCTCTGAAGCTCGTGATTAACGTATAAAACCTCTTTCCTCGTGGGATATCGTATCTCCTGAGACCGAGAGTAAGCTGCGAGGGTTGACAAAACATGGGAAAGCGAGTTTAATCGGAGGAAATCTTCGGTAGGATTCCCCCATTAGCTGACGAGGAACCGACTTCCTTCTAATTGCCACAACTCCTCTTTTCCTGTTCACTAACAGACACGCGAACGTAATATTCAGTTCATAACAAATAATTTTGAGGAAAGAATAACAGAACAAATCATTTACAGGAAATGAATATTTACGTTACAAATAACTACAAACATAAAACTACAACATTACTGTCGTCCGTGATGGTGAAAAAGAGCAATTTACTAAGATCTGAGGTACCGCTACACGTTTTAAAATCTGAGAAAAAACTAAAACCGAATAAAAATTAAATTGCGACATTCTGAAAAAATGCTTGAATCCTTCTCTAAAAATAATGTGCTATTAAATTCGTATTTAACTGTCACTGGATACGTGGACTTCTCAAACTTCCCAGCTTCTTGGTACTCGTCCTATTTAGTGTTTTTAATTGCCCATTTCTTTCAAGAGTACATTTTTTACTGAATACGCCGACTCTTAATTTTGTAGACGCTTTTAATTTCTGAATATTCTTCAGTAAGGTTAAAATAACAATTTCGTCAGTCATTAATTTCATTTTATTTATATTTTGTTATAGTACTGCTTTTGCAACTTCCATTATATATTAAGCTTTCCTTGACATATTTTAGCTTGTTGCATTAGTAAGTTTGCGCTAGATTTTCACGCCCCCTTCTTAGTGAGCGTTTTCCTATTAAGGATCTTATTTCATATGATAACACCTCAGGTTTTTTACATCCACTTCTAAAGTTTTTATTTATACTTCCATTTGTTTATAAATTATTTATGATTTATTAATGTCATTGATTGAAGTCTCAATCCCGCTACAATAAGAAGAAAATTCTAAAAACTATTTCGCTATTTCAGTTTGTCTTTCAGGTTTTCAGATAACATTTTGCAGCGGAAAAAAACAAACAGTTTCAAAATTTCTCTCTCGAATTAATCCTTGTTGTTAAACAACTCCTAGTTGTCTATAAAACCTAGAAAGGAATGGGTAACTTGAGTAAGAAAGGTTAAGGCTATAAAAACAAGCGCAAGGACAAACGGGAGAATCCAACCCACGCGTATTCTTCTTTCTTCCCGCGCGGACCACTACCACGGTCAAGGGCAATAGAAGTCCCTTATCGAAAGAGCCTAACATTACGTTACATTGCCCTAACTGCATTTCCCACTTCCGCCGAAGTACTCGCACTTAACGCCGCAAGAAGTGGTCCAGCTTCACCTCCGTTCGCCCGTACGACACTTTCCACGTCAAATGACATTATCTTGGTAAACTCCCGCCTCTCCGAAGAATCGATGTACCTACACGTGTACCGCATATCGATCCCTCAGCATAGCTTATTTTTAAAATAGAAACAGAAACGGAGGGTGAGAAGTGAGACGTTTCGTTTTCCGGAAAATTGGGTCAAGGCCTACCCTATCGTCTATTTTTAATGGCGTGCATCCTGCAGCTGCGAAAATCCCACCGTATTGCGCATTTAATCAGCCAATTACCCGACATGAAATCTTCTTGATTCTCTGAATCGAAATCCTTGAATCGCGAAAATGGCTCCTTTTCGTGACATAATATATTCTGCAACAGTCATTGGATTCTTTTGGGATTTAATGCTACACCCAACGGAGTGCACAGGAGCCAATGCAATATCGCTCAAACATCTACGAGCACGGCTCAAAATTTATATAAAAAAGATATCTTGTAATAACGATAAATACCGAGAAACGAAAGAAATAGAATAAAATAGATTACCGAGTAAACTACGAACCGAATGATAGAACACATGTATGCATAACGTTTCCTAACAGGGAGCAATTATAAACGTCCTTGTAACACAATTTTCTGCAGATGATTCTGCAGAGACATTTTTGAGAATTTCTTCCTTATCAGGCTTCCGGATAGTCATGTGGACAGCGCGTTTGCCTTTGGTGAAAGCGGTCCCGGGTTCGAATCCCGGTGGGAGCCAATGTGCGAAATGACCTAAGCTGTCGAAGCACTTTTAACAATACTACTACTACTCTTCCTTATCTGCAACAATTTGAGAAAATTATTATTTAGAATAAACGTAATTATTTAAAATTCACAACGGAAGATATAGACAAGAGAAAATTTATTTTGACCATTACTATGAGAAATTTAAACTAAATTCTCTTGATAGTTCTTAAATGCAAAGTAGAAAGAATGTTTGACTTCAAGTACATTGAAATCATTCAGAAAGATGACTACTTATGAAATCTAGATGATCAGGCGTTACTTTGTGGAAAGCCATTTTAGATAATGAATAAAAACAGTTATGCTAGCCAGATGATGCTACTCCGGTAGCGAAACCGGTCGTCCTTTAAATAAAAGTGTGGAAAATTACACTGTTTTTATTCACCATGACTACTTATGAACAATATTACATTAGTAGAGATGAAAATTCAGGAATGTCGTGGATTAAAGGCAGTACCAGCAAGAGAACTCAAGCTGAGCTGAGCAAAGAGACATAAATAATATTTAAATATATTTTACATCTCCAATGTCAAAGCGGGAGATACCCTAAACGCACCAGCAAAAATGGAAGGTCATTTCAAATAAATACTTATACCTACATTCCCCAACCTATTTTAAACGTTCTCAAACTTAATCCCTAAGCACTCACATTCAAATAATAACCCTCAATTCTTACCTGTCAATTCAATTGCTTATCTAATAGACCGATACTCCAGGACTAATCTTAATTGACAAGATACCGCTTTGTGGAAAGAAACGGACTGTGAAATGGAAAACTACGCCTTCCCTCACAGAGCACAACCTGAGACGTCAAGCATCGGCGCACGAATATTCGAGCATTAAAGTTTCCTGAGGGAAAAACACCTGCTCTTCTTCGATGAATCGGCCCGAACGGAAACGGTTCTATATCGCGTTCATTAGGTGTGAGAAAGAGCTCTTCGAGCCAAGATATTAGTCGGGAAATTCACCGCGATTTTCAGATCGACGGAAAGAGATAAAGGGAGAGAAATTAAAAGTGAAGGGGATCTAATGCGCGGGAAATGACTGTCCGAGCACCTGTCCGCAAGACTGCGAACACATCAGGATGCGAGCATATGCACTGGAACGGTGGACGACAAAATACAGATCGCGAAACTCAATGGATCTTGGGCATGTAGATAGGGCAATGAAGTGAATTAGAAAATTTACATCAAATAATAAATAGTCATGAAAATTTAATTTATCGTTTCATAACCTTGGTCATCCTCGCTGTAGACTGTATAATAAATTGTTGATGCCAAATTGGGAGCCTGCCATAAATTTATATACTACTCGCCGGCAAACATTCAAGAACGTGGTAAAAAAATCACGCCCAGATGTCATGATGTGGAAAACAAATGGACGAAATATTAGTTTGATTTATCTATTTAGACCGCTTAAGCATACATTGTTAGTTATATCAAATTATTATTCCAATAAGACTCATTCAATAGCATTTTATAAATTCTCACATTGGCTCATAGGTGAAAGACCTTTACCAGTTCACTTTTTATTAAATATCGCACGAAAAACTTTTTTTGCATTTTATGTTTTTAATTAACAAATATTGATTACAAATATAAAGCCTGGAATTATCAAAAGTCTCTATTTGCCCTTTGCATTTTATTTTAATATAACTTAATACCACAATAACGTACTAGACACTGAGTCATACGGGTTTAATTTTGATGTTCAATTCCAAAACACGGATAAGAAAAGACAGTAAATAAAATTACCCTTCCCCATGAATATAAAATAGGTTAGAGATGAGAGATATCTCAGATTCGGGGCAATAAACCAATGGAATAATCTACAGAAAAGAGGAACTAAATGCGACTAAGAATAAGATCTTAAAATAGTAATGTTTTTAAACAATCACACTGAACTTGAATTCCTAAATATATGGTAGGAAGTAACCACTACGGGGCATTTCTGCGCAGGTCGTTTCGTATGCGGCTGAGCAATACCCCGAGATGTTGCATCACCAAAGAGAAAGTAAGACAACATTCAGAGATCAAAGCCACGAAGAAAACCGATTCCAAATCTTAAAAGGAGGAAAGCTTGAAATTTCGTTCACTCGTAGACTGTAACGTAGGCCGACACGCTGCTACTTATATCACCTTCGATAAGCCTGACGGTTAATTGGGCAATGTAACAAAGAGAGTCGCGATATCATTTACCTGGCTCCTAAACAATTTACCTGAAAAGATACTAAATTTTTAGGCGATGATGACTGATTTGAGGATTGAAATCAGGGTGTAATTATAACTTTAACTCTGTAATGGAAGCCTTAAAATCTCACCTCATTAAATCCAGCTTTGTGGGAAGAAAGTCTGTACGTTGCATAAAAAGGTTACGAAAATCCAAATGTAAAGGACATTTCACTCCAAGTTTTCAAGGAACTGAAGCCTGTCCTTGGGGCACACATGTCTGCACATTGTCTGAGAAGGACTTCAATTCCCCGGTAATCCCATCCGCAGAAACAGCTGCTGGTTTGGCGCGACGCCTATGAGCGAGAATGTTTCAGATCATACTTGATTCCGAGATCGAGAAATTTCCAGATAAGTGCAGAGAGCGGAAGGAGCGATCTCTACTGCAGGTCCCGCGTGAACAACATCCAAGTATTCTTGCGAGAATTTCAACATTTCTGAGGACCATTCTAGGTTTAAGTGTTTATTTTTGAGAATACAGAATTCTCTCAACTAAATGTTCTGTGGGCCTATCAGAAAAAATACGTATAGAATCAATGGGGAGAAGGCAGAGAGACAGAAGAGAAACAGAAATGTCTAACGACAAACAAAAACCCGCGGTTTTGTAGGTGATCGGAGGATAGAAAAACCTTAATACTAAAGAAAGGATGGGTTATGAACACAATTGAAAAGCATAATTTTTCTTTTCAATTTTAGGATATAAAAAACTCTTTAAATAACCTGTTTATAATCTAAGCAGGTAAGATTGCTTGATCAATACTACGAAAGTCAGAAAAAAAGACCAAAATATTAATATACATATATGAGATACTCAAACCTCATGGAAATGTGTTATTACAACAATTCATCTTTATAATTTTTACATATTCTATTATATGGATATAAATTGAAATAGATGCAAAATATTTATATAAAGGAATTAAAAAAATAAAGGGAAAAAAAAGTCATTTAATAACACTATAATGTATATGTGATAATAATTACTTGTGCTTAAATATTCTAAAAAGTATAGAGAGCCGAAGACAGAATTAGCCATTCACGTTTTAAAAACATTGTCGCCGAAATAAGTCGGCATACTATGCCGAAAATAGTTGTAAAAAAATCTTGAAAAGAGACTATTTTTGACAACTTAAAGAGAAAAGCTGCCGTTCTACTTATTTACGCTTCCTCTCTACCATAAACAATTGTAATTTTAGCTATTGAAGGACCTGCAGCAAGGTAAACGAAAAGTTATAGATTACCAAAGATTCAAAGTAAAATATGGAAATTCAATATGTTATTTGAATAACATTGAACAATATATATACGTCTGATACATTTGGCATCTGGATTTTCCGGGACGTTAACTGGCTTAAAAGACCACGGATTAATGAGAACGAACAGACTACTTGATAAAGGATAAAGTACCGTCAATTAAATGAATGCGACGGTTAAATTTACTCTAAATCAAAGCATTTCTCCAGAGAAAAGTAAAAAAGATACTATCAAAGCTGTGAAGAATCTTCCCATAGGATTCCGGTCTCGAGAAGCATCCCATCGCCACATTCTCTGTACGATATAAAAGAGATTCCAACGAACGGAATAACTTAATGAAGATTAGCGACTTGAAGGGAAAAACCCTTCGCAGAAAGAACGAGCGAAGGTCATGGAGGCCATTCTCTACACCTTGAATGCAAGGCGAGAAGAGGCAAAAAAAGTAGTGCCATACATGGTCGTGCTATTGGTGACGCTGGCTAGCTGCAGAGATCGGTCGCGTAGAAAATTATGCGCCAAGAGCAAAGAAATCTTTATCAATCGTCGTTCATCTAGTATAATAGAAAGAAAAACATATAAAATAAACGGTACGAATAAGATCGTTGTAATGATATGCAGAACTCGCTAAACACTGCATGATCGAATGGAAACATTGAAATTTTACTTTATAGCCTTCTCAAACATGGAAGAAATTCAGCGGTATCTTAGTTTTCGCTTGATTAAAAAAATCTAACGGAACTATTGAATCAATTGTTGAATTACCATAAAAGGAAAAAATGGAGGTATTCCATGAGTGGCCGAGAAAAAATAGCCAGAACGTAGCCATACAGAACTATAATTTTTTACATGAGTTTTCTCACCACGAAATAGCTAGAATATAGAAAAAGGATAACTTGAAATTCCTTTTAATTCCATGAATTGCTAGGGTCTGAAACTTTATCTAATTGCTAGAATTCCAATTTCCGAGACATTCGGATAGTTTTATTACGATTTTTAAATGGTTTTAGACATTTTGCATATTATTATGTAAAGATGATGATAACGATAAGATCATGTAATCATCAAAGTTATGAAAATAAAAATATTGTAGATACTAAACCCTGAAACAACACTACAGTATCGTGAAATAATTTACAAATGGTAAAATGCTAGGGCCTGAAATGTTATCTAATTGTCAGTCTTCCAAATTCCTCGGGTATACAGTTCTGACGAGAATTGTTGAAAATCAACCGTAAGGAAAACGACTGGCAAGTATCATCATTGATAAAGAAACTTCGAAATTATTGATACAATTTAACGAGATTTGCTGAGATGTAATCCATCAGCTCTTTTAAAACTGAAAGCTATAGCAAGCATTTCAAAATAAGCCATGCATGTTTTAAAGAGAGCGAGGGGATAAACAGTCTATGGCCCTCAAAGCTGTCAATACGACTCGCTAGCTTTGAGAATGATACAAGCGCCGTAGATCTCTCTTCAAAGCAAGTGCTATATGGGACGGAGCTGCGGTTCGAAACGATCCAGGAAAGCGTTCCGTCGTCCAGTGTGAGGTCAGATGCATACGATTAGCAGTTGAGATGGAAGAACGAATACATTGAAGGCGCATCGCGCCGGCCGAGTTATATCTGGGACAACGAAAATAACGCGAGAGGACAAGAAATCTGGAATCTTTATAAGGAGATGTGCTTACGATCGGCGTGATTACAAGGACTTCACCTTCAATGAAATGAGTGGAACATTAGATTATCTCCACTGACTGAAAATCTTTGCAATAGATAAAGCAAAAGGGCCCCTAAATATCTTACATCGAACCCCCATCTATTACTTAGCATCCAAAAACAAAAATAAGTAAATATAGAAAGTCTTCACTAAAGCCATATTAGGACATCCAAAATAAAGGCTTCTATTATTAGAACGCTCATTTCAATCGCAAAAAACGTTGGCTTTAACTTTAGTCCACTTTAAATAAGTCTAACCTATGCGTATAGTTGACTAGTTCAATAAGAAATTATTCTTAATACTTTTTAGATCAATTCATAACACGATGATTGAGAAAATTTCATGAAAAAGAAGTCGAAATGAATACAATTACAAAATTCTTTTTATTTAAAAATTGTAATACAGAACTTCGAAATAACATCTTACGATAGGGGAGCAGTAATTGTAGAAGCAATCAAATAAATTTTTGATTTCCTAAAATAAGTTTTTCGTAATCGCAACTTCAGATATTAGTAGCATCAATACTTGTTAAACCAACAATTCCGTCAATTTCTTCCTAACTATAATAAAATATATTTCCATCCAATTGATCACACCTAATACCCTAAATAATTCTTTTTCGTAGATAAATCCAGTCAGCATATAAGAAATGTATCATTTTATTCATTAATTATATAATATATTATCATATTGTTCTACGAGCAGGACTAATTTACAGAAATGAGGTTATAGTGAGAAATTAACGCAGGGGCTACGATCTTCCCACTAAACAACGCAATTCCTGACGTGAGTCAAACCACTCAGAAGATTTCTACAAATGACATTAATGTAACGAATTGAACAACCATAACGCACTCTGTGACTAGGTTGCAAGACATAGCGGCAAATGGACATCAGGGGCTCCTTGGGCAAACGAAGCACTGTGCTCCTCCCAATGACGAGTTTTTGGATGGGACAAGGAACGGCGGCATCTTTAAAACCGATATCTTCGATTATGGAAATAGAGTTCATAAAACGACCGATCGACTCAAACGCAATTCACGATAACTTGCTATGAACGATCTAGAAAGAATTTATAGTAGTAACAAGACTTCGGAGTCATATTCGTCACCAATCGTGGTTAACATCTTGAAATCCATTTTCAACAACACGGTGCGGAGAATTTGCTGATTCACGGTCCAAAAGTAAAAGTTATTCCCCTTAGATATTGAGACTGAAGCGCAATACACTTTAGTAGGTCAATACGAAGGATAGAGGTGATATTTACGACGCACTACGTAGAGTTACTATTCAAATACTGCTTCTGTTTAAACATCTATCCCAAACAAAGGACACGAGAATTTTGAACGAGGGATATTTACTTGTGGCTAAATGTTGCGCATGATTGACGACAAGAAAGCAAACAAGAACATGAATGTGATATTGAGGGATAGGAACTGAAAGACGTAACTTTTCCAACGGAAGAACTGTGACAGTTTCTTAGTTCTAAAATTTTACTGTCAATAGGCAAAAAAACATAAGACAAAATGGTACGAGAATAGTGGCTACGTTTCTAAAGCTATGCACTAAATTATTCAGGTGGCATTGTCTTAATCATTATAAATTGACATTATTGACTTTTTTCCTTGCTAACGGTCTATAAGCCTTAGTTCCTACTTAAATGTTTTTTCCGTCAATAGATAAAACACCTATGACGAAAAGCAATGACTAGTTAAAGCTACGCAATACATGCTTCAGGTAACAATGTTCGGGTTATGAGCAATGCAAATCGGCAATATTGTCTTGGTATGCTTGATAGCCTATCTCGAGTCCTATTATGATAACTAAAAGTCAAAAGGAGGGACTAATGTTTAAATCAATATTTATATCTTAGTCGAGGCAACATCTGTGCTGGATGGATGGAAGAATGGATTTCTCACACTATATCCAGTAATTCATTCGCTTAACGAATAAAGTAGTGTAAAACAGGTCACTGCCAAGGTATTGGGAAGAAGTAATGATATTTGAATTTTACACCAAAAATCTCGCAAAATCGAGCTACTGAAAAACCAGGTTTCTAAGCAGGCAAACTTCTTCGAGAAGGAAAAACATTCCGTGGCGAGAACCGCTAGCAAATCTCAACATACTAACACCAGCATTCGCAATGTAATTCGCATTCGCTCCTCGGAATCGATAAAATGGGTGCAGCCATTAATGATTTATAATGCGCAGAATGCTTTCACTTGCCGGTAGACGGAGGGAAATTACGCCGCGGTCCAGTCAACTGAGGTTTTTCACTTTACGTCATCAATCGATAATTTGTTACGTAGGCAACTAAAGTTCCCGAATTGCGTCCTACGCGACTGGCGGTCGACGAGGCGGCTCCTATCCACTTACTCATCCGAAAGTTCGGCTCCGATGCCCACGTCATAGTTAAGTCCGTGAGATCGATTAACGTCATTACCACTGGAATTGAAAGACACCCACGAAAGGGTTTCCAGGAGCCCCTCATAACACGAGACTCCATTTCACTTTCCGATACCGCTGTCCTGGAAAGGATATTCAGGACATATGACACGTAATAACAATTATAATGGCTATCATAACGAATGAAAGCTTAACTGGTACGGGATATTAGGACAAAAAATTAAAAAATAACACAAATTTATTAATCATGCCCGCGAATGATAACATCCTGAACTACGTCTTCCAAATTTGTGTTTTTCAGTTATTTATATAAAGACAGCTGTAATCTTGACCTTCGAAGTTAATTTTTCGTAGTTTTGACGTACACATACTATTAGAATAAAAATTATTTGACAACAAAAACAATAGTTTTGGAACGTATTGGAAATAGTACACGTGTAGGTATTAGTAATAAGTATCGTGAGATGTTGGTTCTACAGGGCTACATAACCTCCTACTTCTGGAAATGCTCCATTTCTTCAATTAAAAAAATAAAGAAAATAGAAAAATTTTTAAGTGCTTACTAGAATAACGAAGGACTCATTAGTTGTGAAAACGAAAAGGGAGATCGAATTAGAGAACGTTGGTATCCGAAGAATTATGAAACGGATCATGAGCAAAGAAGGTACTTAAAGACGAAGTACACTGAATAACAAACATTTTTCGATATCCTTTATTTGAGGGCATGTTTCACACCCATAAAGCATAACATTCCAGATTAAGGATTTCATCGAACTCTTTCTGATACCTTTAACAAGGCCTTACGTTATCAGCTCCCTTCGCTTCAAGGAAACTTCTTCGGCTACAACTATTATTCTTAGCTAGAGATGGAGAACTCGCGGCCTTCTCCGACGTACAATGCAAAATAAAACTTGGGAGTAAACAGAACGGAAAATGGTCTCCATTTATTCTCCAAGTTACCAATATATTCGATGTTGTACTAACTGAATGAATGTTCATCTCCGAGAAGCATCGACGGAAGGTTACAAGGACGAGATCGCAAAGACGGATAGTTACTTCTGGTGATTCTTTCCAAGGTCAATTAGAGAAGCTAATAGGGTAGATTAGTATAGATTAGGGATGCTGGTGTTACTGCACCCCCTGCCAAACGCCTTTGGTGGCTCGCGGGGTCCATTTCTAGATATGAATTTACGTGCGGCCAATCGCGACCTTATTGTTCCATACGTGGCCTTCCGATAGAAAAAGAATGCTCTCCGCCCCCGTTTCCCCATCTTTGTAGCAAACTTCTTTCGTGGTTTTAACGCAAAGAAAGAAGACGACCCATCTACAAGAATAATTCCATCTTTTTCTAATTTTTCCTTCGTCTATCTTAACTGAGTAATTTAGTTCTCTTACTGAACCACATACATTTAGTTTTACTATAATTTTCACGCCAAAGTCTTTTACATTCCAAGCACTGAGCAGACTCTGCCGATGGCGGTACTGGAGGGATATGTATGCATTAAATAGGGTGAAAAGTGAACTAATGGAGGCGATGAAAAGGTCGCTGGCCATCCATCATAGTCGGAGAGAACATCCGGTGAGGCCCCACCTCACCGCTGGCGCCGGAGCGTACGGTTGCACGAAAATCGTTCGATTCGACCGAGCGAGACGCGAAAATAAAATCAGACGAGACGCGTCATTGCCTTTGAAAGCTACTATAACGAGTGAATACCAAATCACTTCTTTTTCCTATCGGGAAAATCTTGAGCCCGCTCGCAGAAATATGTGCAGATATCTTTTCTTACGAGCGATCATTCAAATTTATCCAGCATCTGTAAAAAAATTCCTATCACTGATGTTCTACAATACACTGAGAGCATTATCTAGTGATCAAGGATTGACGATGAACGGTGCTGAGACTAAAGTTTTTATTACGGGGACTTGGTAAGTATACAGGCAGTAAGGCCTAGATCAACATATCTGGGTTGGATTGACAGGACTTACTTTGTCGACAATATAAAAATAAAACACTGCCGCTCTAGAAATGTTCATAATATGTTCTTTCGCACGAATGTAAAAATATACAAATACTTGATACAGCTGACCTAAAAATAATCACATGACAAGATTTAATACATTTCTATCAATTTAATCGATAATAAATTAACGTAAATAGAACCGAATTCGCAAATATAAAGTGAAAAGCAATCAATAAACTCATATATTTGGTATTTATTACCCCTGATTTTTTAACAACGCGAGTAAACAACAGTGAGTAAGTGTATGATACACAAAGGAATAAAAGCACACCTTTCATCCGCTACCACTAACTTTATTCATACTAGGTTTCGACGCTTAACATCTTCATAGGGTGTGACCGTAATCGTCGAAATCTAGATCGTGTGCGAATAAAGTTTGCGGTAACGGGTAAAGGTGTGGTTTTATTCCTCTAATAGAGAGAGCTACGACAAAGTCAAGAGGAAATTGTATGATATACAATCCTTGATGTTGGAAAAACGTAATTAAGAATTATTCTTTATTTCAATTATGTCGTACACAAAAATCCCATTCCCAAATATAAAAATAAACACTTCAGAGTATATAAAATGCTTGAGATAGCCAAAAGATTACATAATTAAATCTTGTCTGTAATTAATAATTACATTCATGAATTGTACAAAAAGAAAGAAATTGCTATGATCTCAGAAATTATTTACATACTTCCACCATGAAAAAGTAACGCACTTTAAAATGCAAATTCGTTGAAAGACCATTTACAAAATTTTATAAACATGAAAAATTCTAATTAACAGTTGCATCCATAAAATAGGGCCATCAAGAGATTCGCCAAAACACCAGAAGAATTCGTACTCGTCACCGGTCAGTCACGTGGACAACACCGTAATGAGGAGTCTTCAAAAGATTACAGGATTCGCCCGCAAACCAAATTGGAGACGAAGTTTTTTTTCCGAAAAATCACGTGACGCGTATTTTGCCAAAACCTTTCAAGTTTCTTATCAACCGATTCCGAAGAGGATAAAAGCAGCGAATTGAGCAACGTTTTAAAGAGGAATATGCGTGTATACGAACCGCGAAAACGACGCTCGAAAATTCCTGAATGGAAAAAATGTTTCCATTCGGATACAGAGCGAAGGAGTGTTGAAAAGTTCAGACTTTTATGAAGGAAATACGCGCGAGTCAATGATCAATTCATCTGCCGTTCCATCAAGTACGTAGCAGGAGAATAACATTTTCATGAATGGCTTTATGACGCAAGGTAAAAATAAAAGGAAACCATGACTATCGTGGGATGAATCTCAAAGAGCAGAAAGCATTTACTACAAGCACTTTTACGAAAGCTTCGCTTTGTACAGATGCACTCAGACATCTCGTTTTCGCCTATCAGAGATCGAGACAACCGCGGGTGGAAAACTGGAAACATGAAAGGAATAACCTAAATTAAAGCTTGAACGCTCATTAACGGTCGTAATATTTTATGAAAACCTATGAGAAAGGTCATTAATATTTCGTAACATGAATTATCCGTTTTCCTTCATTCACGTAAACGTATTTACTGCTATTCTGAAAAATACTAGATTACTCTTTATAGAAAATTTCAATTTGAATTTATTGCTAGATCCACCAACGTAATTTAATTACATTTCATCAATATTTGTTATATATCGACCGATTATATTCTAAAACCCTTTAACTATTGAATACTTACAATTTAAATTTATTTCAGTGTTAAATGATTAAATGGAAATTATCCATTTTCGCTAACTGCAGTTTGTTTCTGCGTATAAGATATTCTTATATAAACAATAAAATTATGTTGAATGAAAACAATTGGCTCGTACTGATCAAAGATTCCAAAACATAATTAGGTCCTAAGACAACCACCACAGTTAAATAGTTAAATTGTTAATTAAATTGATTATAATGGGCTATAAAAAAAACAATTAGAAACACTTTATGGGAATACAAGACAAATGAGAGAAAAAAGTGCGACAAAAATGTCTGAATGGAAATCCTCTGCGTTATCTATTGAAATTTTTATATGTTTACAACATAAACTTACTTTGTATTCAATTTAAATTTCACATAAATACAGTATAGTTAATAAGTCATTCAGCAAAAGAGAGATAAACCCTGCTGTTTGTATGACCGGATGAGAAGAAGGGACTGTCTTGACACTTATGTCGGCGTATCTGCAAACCGCCGAGGCGAAGAGATGAATGGAAGGCAGCTCACACGCACACAAAGGCTGTTACTCCACCCATCTCACACCCACACAAAACGAACGGGGAAATGCTCACACACACGTGCCTTCCCTCGACTCTAAATTGGGCTACGACACGCACTGCACGAGTTTGCTCACGTTCCAGCTGCGTTAAAAGCTCGTAAACGTGCCAGTGAGGAATAGGCCATTACCCAAAAAAGTTACTATTTGAACTGGGAGAGAAAATGAAATGACTACAGAGTAAAGGTTAAGGCTGGTCGTAAAAGTCTCCCAAGAGATATGCAGGTTTCAATGTAGAATCAGAAATAGGGACACAAATAGGTTACGAGTTGAAATAGAAGAACAGTTTCTAAAAGAGATCATAAAAGAGATACAGAAGAGGAAATATATGCTGGTTCATCAGAGTACTGTCGTAATTTTGCTACAATTTATTGTTTTTACAGATCAATATTTACTATTTAAAATAACAATTTTTAACACGGAAATTTTATCGAAAAGAATCTTAGAGATTCTCCAATGATTTAAAATTTCTCGGTAACTTATTTCGAAGAGTAAATAAAACCTCAAACATTAATATGAACTTAGAATTCAAATATATTGTTAATTATTCAGATCAGTCTGTGATTACTTAACAATATTGACTGCAGAAAATTACATATTACTGGAGAAAATAATCTAAATGTATTAATTTCACTGATAATTTAATTATGATATGATTACAAGATAATAAATAGTTCATATTGAATTCAGATTTGGAATGAATATTGAGCAAAGAATTGTATTGAAGTCACCGTGGAAGTTTTCATAATGAGTTACTGAGAAGGAAACTCCAAGTAGATAGGAAGTAGTTACTCAGTTTTTACATGAAGTTACTAATTTAAAATGAAAGAATACAAAATCATTACATGGCATACAAATATTTAATATAAAACAGAATTATAAACCGGTGTGTAAAATCAACCCATATCTTTCTCGCATGGAAACCTTAGCAACGACTAAACAAATTTATAGATATATGATTTTACGGTAAAAATAAAAAATACAGTAACTGATTTTCACTACCACCACTGGTAAAAACATAACGTAGGAGAGTAATATACTCTCAAAGATAAAAATGTGCTGTTTTCGTGACTAAATATCGTATTAATTCATGTCGTGACTAAAAAAAATCAAAATTAAACCTATGGTTTCGGTAGTGGTGGTGTGCAATAACAAAACAAAGGTAATTGCTGGTTTTGTAAATATTAAATTAATTTATCATCGAGTAATCATCAAAACTCAGGTCGTGTTTATTTTGTTGTTTGAGGTATAGTTAAAAGTATTAGGGTGAACTTCCTACGAACAGCCAGGGAGTAAAGTGCATCTGCACTGACGCAGCACGAGTTCACCAGAAAGTGATAAAATTTGTCTGTAATTATAAAAGAGGAATATTTTACTAACTCGCCCTCTTTTTACCAAGAAACGACCTCTCAAATGCAAAATAATTACACCGACGTAATTTTCGAGTTTTAGCCCAATTTTAACGGTAAATTTTTAAATAACTTCAAAAGACGCAGTGGGAATGTGTACCAAAAACTACGACTTATCAACAAAAATTCCACCCGCAAAAATGTTGGAGAACCGACTCCGACTCTTGAAAAACTCAACTCGCGAACCCCGTGCTTTCACGAGGAACGCAGCAACATCCTCTTAATTAACCTCGTACGTAAGGTAACAAAAGCACGGCGTTTCACCGACCTTCTCGCTCGAAAAAAGTACCCTGCCCCACATATTAAAATAAAGGGTAGCCTGGAATGTAGGTTCGTCCCAGCCACAGGTTACGGGGTCGATTCCCAGCTGGGGCTGTACGCGTAAGAGCCACGGTAGGGGAGGCAAGGAAGGGGGGCGTTAAAATAACGAGGTGACCAGACGCGAAACCACGGATTTTGCTGCAATGCAGCAGAAGGCGGGCGTTCCCGCACTCGACATGCATGCGTAAACATCTGCACGAAACGTTTTTAATTGTCGGCGGCGGTGTTACGTCCCTGCTACCATATCCTGATGAATGGAGTACTATTCATTAGTCATTTGGTACAGGATAGAGATGAATGGATCTTCATTTACTTTTGTCAGTCTTCCACGTGGTGATGGCATACTGAGGTGCTGAATAGAGACATTAATCTTATAGAATGCTAAGTGTTACTCGTAGTAATTGTGCTTCTCTTACGTGGGTACATTCTGCTTTTACCACTCTGGCTTGGAGAGGAAAGCAGAGGCATACTACCTTACATCCTATCTTGTAATTCCCCACGGTAGCTAATATTAGAGGGGGTGAGGTAAAGCCTTAGCGCAAATACTTTAGAAACCGCCTATGTTACCGCATATCCACCCTATATCCCGACAATACCCCAGACTGCGTGCCCCCTCTTGAGTTCCGACCTCTTCCCAAAGGGTCACCCTTCTTCCAGACGTACTCCCACCCCCACCCTTTCTAGGTCCACCCGTTCTCTCCCAGACGGAATCGATCCCGCGCCTTCCTGATACTGCTGCCGCCCAGACCGGCGGGTGTGGAACGCAACAGTCTGGCGGCTGGAATTTCGCGGAAAAAGGGACGGACGAGGATACACGCCTATAGGAAAAGAATGCGCAGACCCGCGAAACCTTTATCTGGAGAGAACGAGATAAAGAAAGGGAAAAACAGGGAACGGCTATCTGGTCTTTTTCTCATTCGGCTACGGGTATTGGTTTTCCCGGAAATATTTTCGAGCCCGTCACTATTTGGCGGTCACGCGGTTTCTTTTTCTGGAAGCTAATCTCGTCTTCCTCCGGTCCTAAAACGAGGCGAAAGCGCCGATTTACGTTGACTATAGAATGAATGGTTCCGAGAAACTAAGATTCCGGACGGTGCTGAGAGAAAAGGTCTATGCGTCAGGTTCTATTCGCTTCGAACGAAACTGAGAGAATACTGCCCCTAAAATGTTACAAAAAAACGAATTTCAGAGTAAAATATTGTTAAAGAACATATCTCTTCAACGAGTAAGAAAAATTTTACCGTACGCAATAATAAATCTTTCATAAGTGTATAAAAATATTAGGACACAAATACTACAGACAGCGGCGAAGCGAAGTAGGTGGGGTCGCCCATCAATTACGAAATATATGGAGCAATGCGCTTCAAAAATGTAGCAGTCCTTTGGCATAGATCTCTCCGTGTTTACCAATAGAAATCAATATACGAGTTAGAAGATAAGATATGATACAATATTTGTTAGCTTCTATGCCCTGTGACCTTATATACCTACATTCAAGGCTTTACATCGTGATCGGTTCGTTCTAGATTTAGTTTATACTCCATTAATTAGTTCGGAGAAGTAGTGATTGCCTTCATTTGGATCTAAGACTAAATATAGTAAATGGTAACATCGAATGCATCATCTTGAAAGTCTAGTATTATCTCAAGATATGTGTATACGTTTTGATAGAACATGATAAGATGGAAAATATTGCCTATCTTGTATTTTTATAGATTTCCGGAATAAATATGAGAATACCTCATTGTATTTACATTCCTTTAATTACTCGTTTTTGATGCCAGCATTATCAAGGTACACCACAAAAGCCTTCACTGGACTTTAAAATCATGAATCGAGTTAGAATTATTGTTTTCTTATAAAATCCCTTTCGGAAAATACTCAATAACTATAAAAAAGAGGAATGTTCTTTGTTATAAAAGATAGGGCGACACCATCGCAGAGAGGAAAATCTTCCTGCACAGAAGAAATCGATCAGGCTGCGCATATGAAGCTCCTAACAAAATTTCGTGAACCTGAAAAACTAAATTGCACAGTAACGCTTAAGACATGAAATGTTCAAATGAACCAAAAAGAGTCAGAATTATAAAAGGGAAATACAAGGTAAAACTACGATGATGTACGACTATATTATTATTAAAAATTTAATGAATTTAAATTGAAAACAACTAAAAGATGGAATTCATATGTCTCATATAATAATGAGTTAGAGTAAAAATTCCAAAGCTTAGGATAATTGCTGTCGTCTACAGCAGATAGTACTGTTTACCTAATGGCTTTTACGCCTTGTGTATGAATTGGAGCGACCGAACCCTACACCATTTACACACGTGAGTTCAGAGGCAGCCAAGTTTTGAAACCTCTCCGAAGCTTAGGACGATGAAAGTCTGTAAACATCCTATTGCATAAGGGGCCCAAGAAAACACGCCGAGAAATGGGAAAGATATTACTACTAGTAAATATTATGATAGAAACACGACCAAATATTTTGTGCAACCACACATCGTTTCCTTCATCATCTGCATAATATTTCTATTGCAACTTATCAAGATTTCAAAGGTATGACATGCACCTTTAGCATTATTAACCTTCACAGTCGGACCTGAGTCTAGGCCAAGAATAAAGATAGATAACGGACGCTATTATGAATATACGGTAATTGCATTAACATGACTCTTTCAAACATCCATGTAATGCTTTGTTTTTGTCAATCAAAATTTATCTAATGATAATAATGAGTGATAATTTACGCTTCATTTATCATATGATGATGACAGAATCAAACGAAGATAGACCAACGCTATAAATATGTAATTAAGACGACCACTCATCTCTAACAAGTTGTCCTTGATGCACATCGAATAGCTTAATTCCTTCAGCGAAGATTGCATCAATCGTTCTGAACAACACTAACTATACAACAGCAAATGCGTATAAATCTTGAATGAAGTCGATAAATAAATACGTTTGAATGAATCTAAAATAAAATTGTATATTTGGAAACATCTGACAATTTCAATAATGAAGGTTAATCATTTCTATTTATTTGCAAATTCATCGGGAATTCATGCCATTTTCAGTTTCCATTGTTATACAACAATGAGCCGTTTAAATCATGATACTCCGGCGAAGTCATTAATGAAAACTAGGTCGAGGATCACTATTTCAATGAGTTTCAATGCATTTCCCTCGGAGACCTGGAATGTTTGCCAAACGCACATTGCCGAACAAAACAATCAATGAAAGTGATTCCGCGAAACGAACTGCGCATTCGTGCCCTTAAAGCGGCACCGCCGTGCGAAAATGTCGGTGAAAAGGGCAAAGGTCAACGGCTAGCATACAAATAAAGAAACGCGGATCTCGGCGTCGTAACGAAGCGATCCCCGTGGATAATTACAACCGAGACGCACTCTTTCTCCTCTCATGATCCCCCGACATCGCACTGTGTCGCGTTTACCCGAAGCCGCAGACCACCCGGACTTGACACTGAACCGGTTGCTCCTCCCTACTCCACTTCCCGACTGCAAACTCACACCATTCCCAAGAACGAATGCCAGTGGCCGAGTGAAAAATGGTGAAGGTAAGGAGCGAAGGATGCCGAACACTGCGAGAAAAGATCGTCTACGAACCACCTGGCCAAGTGAGCGTAGAGCCGAAAGCAGCACTTGGCTCACCCATACCACTTCGAAAACGGTCCGCCCAGACGGGTGAGGGGAGAGAAGAGGGTGAAGAGAAGTCTGGGAGCCGATTGAGGGACGGAGAGGGTGCCGCGTCTCGTCTGGCACCCACCCTACCCCTCACACTTCTCCCCTAAAACGACCCTTCCCTGCTACTACGCTAGGGCCCCTCCCCTGGCAAAGAAAACCACGCATCGCGAGCACTAACAATAAGTTTGGTGAAATAAAACGGAATACGTGAAATAATAACCTAAAAACATAACACAGAGTACACATTCAAAGGCCATGCACGACCTTATATACGAGAATGGAAAGGTAATAGAGTCCCGAAGAGGAAGTAGAGATGAATCCCTACGATCAACGGTTCATGTTACTCATTTGGCGCCTAATTTCCAACTAAGAATAACAACAATTACATTTTAAGTATCGGGCGAAGATCGAAATGAAAATTACCATGCAAAGGAGCATCTTCACCATGAACGCGAGGAATACGATGAGTTACAATCAGCTTTGTAAAGCCGATTCCGCTGCTCGCAAGCCCAATCGGCAGTATTTTCTCAAAGCTATTCCACTTCTATGAAAGTTATACATACATATAACAAATTTTCGGGGATTTGGTGAATGAAACGACTAAATTAATCCATCTGCGACCCGAATTAAGCTTAACTCACCATATATGAGAGATGTTGTTTTTTCAGAGAAACGTAAAATCAACTCAAAACAAGACGGCGTGTTTTCGAAAGCTTACCTTCACAACGATAAACAGGAATACAGCGGGAAATTCTCGACAGTAAAGAACAAACGTTCACCACAGCAAACTTCTTGAAGAGACTGGAGACATCAGCACTGCACTTCACAAACAAATCGCAGCATTAACTGCCTACACAACAACCAACAAACCACAGCAACCCTTATGCATTGACGTCAATCCCGGAATCAACCGGAAGAGAATTTCCACTGCCATCTAGCGGTCGCCGAGGAACTAATACACGATATCTTCTGTTTTATGTTGGGACGCACGATTCGTAACTTCATTTGAAACATATTTCATTCTCTAAAGGAATATTCGCAAAATTTTGCAAGTTCTGCTTTAAGTTTGTATCTACAGTCATGCAATTTCTGAAATGTGAAATTTTACCGTCGTATTATTTAGCTCGTATAATGGGAGATAGCTGCTTGATCATCTCATAAGCTGTTATTGTAAAATAATTCTTATATGGTTAAGTTTCTTCGTAACTTCTCATTGAGCTGCAGAATAAACTAATTTTTGGGCTTCGATTGTGTAAATCATTTTTAAAGAAAAATATTTAAGAAGTTTAATTTCAATTCCAGTGTTATATTGAATGATCTCCTTTACTTCTATAACCTTTAGTTATTAGTACTTAAACACATAATTTTACTATTAACTTACTGAGAGCGTAGATAACTAGTGTAACTATTACTTTATACTGAAGTTTAATCTATATCAGCTTGTTTAATATAATTCTGACTTAATCCTAGACTATTTTTATCGATTCATTGTGATCTAAATACGAGGGCTCATTTTTATGCAGTAATGTGAAGATAGTAAAATCCTAGCTAGGTTTATTTGAATTTTTGTAGTATTATTTTGTTAGTATATTTTTTTAATTTATACAAACTGTGACGATACTCTCTACCTAAATGGCATTTTTAACACTATTATTTTAAAGATCTCATTTCTGTCAAAATCCCCTGTATCAATTGTAACCATCAAGAATACAATCTTAGAAAATAATAATCCTGCTTGATGTTTTCCTTGAACTAATGATCAGTAAACTATGGAGTTGAAGTTAATAGCAGTACATGTTTCAGTAGGAATTTATGTTTGGAATTCATTGTTTTCTTAATTACTGATTTTTATTCCTAATGACTGATTGCATGTAATGACTACCAAGCAAAGTTGTTGGCATCATCCACATTAATTGAAATGGTGGTATTTATTCATGAAGGTAATTTGGAAGTTTAATGTTTGCTCAAATTGAAAGACTTTTCATTTCCTACATCCTGACTCATCATTTGAGCAGTATGTATTAAATAAATTTGCATATTAAAATTAACTAAATAAATTTTTTTACCATCCTCAATACGAATTCTTCTATCAACAGAAAAATAAATGGGAAAAGTAATATGCTTTATTGTAAAGATCAATTACTCTTTTAGATTTCCAATACAAAATTTAAAATTATATGACTTATAAATTCTTGCATCAAAATCTTTGATGGCTGAGACTAATTAAGATCACAAACTGAATACTTTACTTAAGCAGTAGATCTGGTAGCTGAATTGTATGAGATATAATTTATAGAATATTTATTCAGCCTATGATGCATCCCTTTCCCTTGAAAGTAAATGAATTTTGTTATCGATTATTAACTTTATGAGAGCAGTTATTCACCATTACATGAAAAGGTACAGTTGTATTATGTGAAATTCCTGATAAATACTAACTTCTACTAATATTGCAATTACCTTAACAAAATAAATCAAATTACCTTGTTACTTATTCCCCATCTAAGAAGGCATATGCTGTGGTGTTGAGTTTTTAGAATGTAGACGTCATAATATTTCATTTTTTATGAAATGGTGATGCCGAATGCATGAATGATTCTGTAAAAATATCAAAACCATGGAGGTTTTAACTTGGGAATAGAAGAACATGCAATAGCATGGTTAAGCAAGACTCGGCTTGGGTCTGTGGATTTTTTCTTCTTTAATCAAAGTTTTTTATCATTGTTATGAAGAGAAGATAAATATTGGTTACAAAAATCTTGAAAATTAAAATAAAAGAAAACAATTAAAATGTTTTACATTTATATAACTATTGAATTACATTTTGAAACTTTGACTATATTTTTATGACGAAATTTATTTTGTCAATGTATGCTCATTTTAAAACTAAAATAAAGCAATAACTTTTTAATACATACCAAAAAGTTTTTATTTGACCCAACATATGGTTTTACATAGTTACCAAGCAAGACTGTCAATACAGCATAGGATGAGAAGTTTCTTAAAACTGAGCTTATTCACAAGGTGATCAAGTATATCACTACCAAATTCTTTCTTGGTGGCATCAATATGGTTTCTTGCTTATGATTCTTGAGATTCATACGAATAAAGACAATCCTTTGATTAGAGTCCTTAATAAACATTTGTTCATTTTAATGTTAGAATGGAAAATATAACTGTAGAATCTACCCAATTAACTACATAGTGATGTGATTTTTGAAGAGGAAGCATGGCATCGAGTAAATCAACATATGAAATGGATGGAATCTTGAATGGCAACACTGAGAAATATGAATTTTCACAGTAAATAATGCACATCAATATCTGAGGCAGGCATGATGTCATTAGACTCACTTTGATGTAAAACAACAAGAACAGCCAATAAAAACTGCCTAAATGAAGAAAGAAAAATATTGGGGTAAAATGAGAGAATGAGGTGAATTAGAATATTAGACATAATAGAGAAGAGCAAGCTAGTTTTTGCAATTTGAACATCAATTAGAAATTGAAATATAGAATTAAATTTCAGTTTAATTCATCCCTTTTTCATAAAGAGAATCTCTTGAATGAAAACATGATAATGCTATAATAGTGCCACATAGTAAAGAAGCTTTTTTGGTACCAGTGGGTGGAGCATTGACAACCTACCCCATCACCGAATACCTCCAAATATGGTTTCCCTTCCTCCATACTCATGCTGTGAGCCTCTTCTATGCAAAGCAGTGTTAACAAATTCTCTCAATTCACAAATTACGTAGGTATATGTATGACAAATTTTGAAGATAAAACAAGAGAAAGATTTGCGATAGCTGGCAACCTTAAGGAAGAGAAGGTAGAATCATGGTAAGGAGTTGCCATGAGTGGGGGCCCCTTCGAGGAGGGGTTCCATGAAAATTTTCATGCAGGCTCTTGACTATATGGTACTATTATAAGTAGCAGACACTAAGGGTGACTCAGGGAAAGGCAGGAATAAATATCGACTCAAGAAAATCAGTTAAAAACTTTTATAAGGCAATCCTGAAGAAAGAGAAAGGAAAATAACTATGTTTTATTCCCGACTTAGAAAAAGTATTTCCATAATCCTTCTTACATGGTAAGATAGAGGTCTTCATATTGGGAAATAAAAGGATTTTAACTTGTACATTTATTTATTAGGTAAAATTACAATGGCCACGGATCACATTGCTGAGTACAATCATTAGTTTTCACACTACATTCAAGTGGATAAATAAAAGAAGTATGCCTATGCCAGTCGTCATAAAAAGAATTGTTTGAACCAATTCTTAGAAACTGCAACCAAACATTCGCTACAATGGAATAAGAGATGATGCATGCTAAAGATATGCTGACAAAACATGTGAAATTCTTTTTAACTGGCTGGCATATGCTCAAGTCAATGACATGGACAGAGAAGCTGAAAGTAATCAAAAGTGTTTTCTACGGCATGATAACTCAAGTTTTCGTTTTCTGTGGCCATTGCGCTTACTTTAAACAAATAATTTTTAGATTTGCATAAAATTAGTAATTGAAGTTGATTTCCTTCTTTAATTTGTAGAGATTCAGCCTCTCTGTCCATATCAAACACAGAAGAAATTAACCCCTATGTCTTAAGTATAGGGCACCATTAGTATTTATATAAAGCACATCATACTTTTTGTTGGTAGTTAGAATCCTATCAATATAATAATAATGCCAGATAAGGTATTGTTACGGATATTACTTTCATAAGTATCATTATTTCAAAGATTTAGACCCAGCCATACACTTATAATATACAGCTAGAAGGACAATGTCCACTAAGAATAACTCTGCTAAGGGTCAGACAAATGGTGCACAGCGCATGACAAATATGTATACCTCGACTAATATTAGCAATGGAGGAGGAATGTGTACCAACAAGATGCTGTCTCAAAAAATTTCAAATGTCCCACCCACACACATTTATCATGACCACTAGACACCTGATTTCTTAAGAACTACAAACACAGAAAATTCACAGGTTACAACAGATTCAATACTAAGACACTTTCATATTGGCAGAAATGTAAGTTAACAGAGAGATGTTACATACCTACCTGTACAATATCAGAAGGATATCCAGTGCAAATTGACACCTCCGTTTCAAGCTGCAAAAGGAGCAAGCTTTTTCACTTCTAGAAAAGTGATATTTTTCAATTTTTTTGTCATTTTTTCAGCCATCATTCACATAATTAGTAATAAAAGAATATGCTGGTTTATTTGTTTATACTTTGAGACAGTTGACATGTATGCAAAAACTCAAATTACCTTCCCTCCAATTGCCACAATAATGCTGGGTCACACGTGCAATGGAACTAATTCATGCCTACTTTTACGTGAGGAGATGAAATACTTTTTTCCTTGTCTCATCCAATCGAAACTCTAGTAATGGCCAGAAAGGCAGTGGAAGGACACTTCTCCAAGTTCAAAGATCTAGATTAAAATACAATAGGAAAATAATAATTCATGTAAGATGGTAGCAAGCTTTTTTGAATAGGATGATATTTCTGCTACAATTTTGCAAGCAACAGCTGCTACTGGAAATGATTGTGCTTCTTTTATCATTTTTTGAGTTTTTTATGTCTTATGTTTCCATGTGAAAAGATGGTGATAAGGGGTACAGAGATTGATTACAGTATGGAGCGAGTTAATATTTCACATTTCTGCAGCATATAAACCAACTTTGTACAAAAACTTCAACATATACAAACTAGTGAGAGTACCCCTTTGAGGAACACTGCAGTTTTGAATGTTTCCACCACCATCTATACCTTCATGCAAAAATACTATTGGCAGGAGGGAACGCCCGTTTCTATCACCTGGGAAGGATCCATTTCCACAAAATACCCTTTTGCTCTGTCAATATTCCATTCTGACTTGACGCAAAGAAAGACCAAAAGCATTAGAATAGAAATCTTTCAAAAGGGAGGAATGGCTTTGAGAGGCGCCAGACTCAAAATGTGGGCACAGTCTCCATTCAAAACCCAAGCATTTCCACATGTGAAAAGAAGGGCAAACCGTCGACATTTATCTGCAGTGTCGTGTCAATCCATGGACGTACTGGCCTCGGGTCCAGACTCGGGAAATGTTGGGCTTGGAAAAAAATGTTGTACAATTCTTTTTCTGTATGAATAAAGTGCTGGACGAGGGGATTTATGTAGGCATCCTTCTCCCTCCCATATGCCACCTCAATTATGCTTTTAAACCTCCTCCATAGTTCAATGTCTTTTGTGGTGAATAGAATGATAACCTAATGGGGGTTTGGGAGGGAGGGAGCCGACAACAAAGATGCATCATGGAAACGTAAACACACACTATAGTTATGAGTGAACTCATTCTGGACCACAGCAGAGGGAAGCTGAGTGATACGCTTGCAGTAATAGAAAGGAGAGATGGGTAGAGTGGAGGTACACGTTGCTGGGAATATAATTTTTTTGCAAGGTTTTTAAAAAAGAGAGAGAAGGATGCCATTTGACACTGCTGTAGCCTTCGACTGCTGCCATTACATGGAAGGATTTCTTCTCCGCCTTTGCCTCTACACTCTCCAACACTCACTCCGTCCTTCTCTTATAGCTACAACTATTTCCAAACTACTCCTTGGCTTCAAAATATTTGTAGGTGGGATTTTCATACCCATTGATCTGCATGTTTGCCACATGGCGCTCTTCAGGGGTGGCTGCTTGATCTACTTCCACAAAACCCTAAAATGAAAAAAAGTGGTTTAAAAGTGTTAAAAACCTTTTGGTCATAAAACCAGATTAAAAAATAAAGAAAAGTGCATTGCAAACATTTTACAAAGCTGATAAATATATTAAGAGATCAAAGGAAACTCTGGAGGTGGCCAGTGCCATTATGTGGAGCATCATTGCTTTGCTCAAAAAGCACATGTGTAACAGAAATGGGATTGGCAGAGCATGGTGGTTTAGTGGATAGAATACCTGCCAAGAAAGTAGGAGACCTGTATTTGAGTCCCAGTCATGTTGCTATTTTTCACTTCTGTTTAGCTTTGGGTTTCAGGAGCATACTTTTTCATGGTAACTTAAATTTCATTTCCTTCATCTAAGATGGAAATTTATATGGTATATTATAGCATGAGCCAGTAGAAATTCTCAGGCTAAACAGAATGAAAAGGTGGCGCTGAAGCCCAGATCCTTTACTTTCTAGTTAGATACTTTAACCAATTTAGCTATATTGCAGAACAGTCTAAGCCCATAATCAGAAAACCTTTATGGCAAAGCAAGAAGTAGCTCTGACTTAGCAGTACTTACTAATGCAATGGTCCTCAATGAGGCATACACTGAGTTTTATTATCAACATAGAGAAAGCTATAGTATCATAAAATGTCTTCATTTCTGTTTATTCTTTTAGGGATCAGGGGAAAAGATTGAGAGGATAAATAGGAAAGAAAATAAATATTCTAATGAAAGGAGTATAACTGATAATATATTCAATTCTATAGCATTACTATACAGTTGGAGCAAAAAGCTTTTATGATCATGTTATTCAATAGATTAATAAACTCAAAAAGAGATAGATGATGACAGGAACTACATTAGAGAAGTATACAGTAATGCTTCACAGTTCAATGTCCTGATAATTGAGTTGAATTGCTTACAGTAAAAGGCATTTGTGCTTAATGGGGATTGCTTTTGGAGATATTTGCTACTGTTTACTTCATTTAAGATGTTTGTTCTTTAGCTGACTATTTTACTTATACATACAGTCAAACCCTGATAAGGAGTTCAAAGGGACCAGCAATTTCTTTTCATTCATCCTGCTTTGACTGTTTACATGTATATTGGAAATAGTATCCTGAAATTTTGCAGTATCCAAATCAAATTCAATTCAGTGTTGGATTAGTTTTGATTTTTGAGGTAAAATTAACAAAACTACAATTACTGTGAAATATAGAAATAAACTAAGGACAAAGTTTCTCAGAAATTAGCAAGACTTTTTAAATTATCATCTAATTATAATAGAAGATATACCTTGAACTAATTTCTAATTGGAAAATTACTATCCACAGTTTATAAAATAAAAAATCTGTTTATACTATCTATTTTCAGGTTAATATTCAGTGAAGATTAAATTTTCTCTTTCCATCACTATGTATGGTGGAAAATAAAAAATAAATTTTCATGTTTCCTGCCATATTTTCTGATAAACTTTGACCATTATAAGCTACAATAGCTCTTAATGATTTCCAACACTTCCTAATTGTGAATTTAATTGTTGAAGCAATTAAATCTCAACATCTTTCTCACTATGACGAAACACATAATGTTCACAAATATCAAGCACAATTGACTCATGAGATATTTTTCTATCTTTTCAAGTTATTAACATATTTTTTAAAGAACAATTATCTATTGAATGTACTTCAGTTTTCATTAAATCTTTCCAAGAAGTTAAGATTGTAAACAAAAGAAATAGTACTGATTAGATTTTCTATGTCCCGCAAGTTTATACATCACCAGAATGGAAAAATTACTTAATGAAAGAACTCAATCAAAATATGGATATAATCTCTGTCAGAAGGTGAATATCTTCAAGTATTTACTTTGGGTGATAATCTGTTACAGGAAATGTTTTAAGTGTATTACCGTTAAAAAAATTCTTTAGTTTTTTCACAATTAAAAGGGTTGGTATTTCATATACAATCTCATTCTAAGGGCTTTAATAACTAGTCTTTGCAGCTTAGCAAAATTCATTAGTTGCTTAAAATATCATTTGTATTTTACTTTTACATCACAAAGAAAATAGTTCTTGTATAAATGGCTTAAGTATAAAGAAATGAATAATAATATTAATATCATGCCTCTTAGTTGGACTCCTAGATGAGGTTTCCACTAAAATACTATATGAAGCAAAGGAAACAGAACAAAAGCTTTAGAAAAATCAGATTAAGATTATAGCAAAGGGATGCTAAGTTACAATTCAAATAACTATGTAATTCATTACTTTAGAGATTGTATAAGCAAAGAATATGTATGTATATATAATACTGAGTCAAGGAAATAATGTTAGACAGATTTTAAATTTATAACTATTTTGCAAAGACTGCCCAAAATTCAGAGAAATTATTTCAATTTTTTACAAAAATATGTTTACAAATTTGGATATTGAATATCTGTAAGTAGAGAAAATACAGCTTTTTCACCTATGTTATTCAAAACATATTGAGATATTAGCGATAGAAACTCAAACCTCATCCTCAAATGAATAAATAATATATCTAATATTTCATACTGATAATTATTATCATATTTTAATACAATTAGAGCATTTATCCTTAAAACTGGAATTATCTTAAAGATTTAGAAAAAATTAATGATCCTTAATTTTGTTTATAAATCCAATAAACTTTTCTCTAAGATTTCTTGTTAATAGGAGCATATTTAAAAATTTAATACATTATTTTTACAAATGATTAATTTAAATAGATTCAAATCACTTTAATAAGCACTCTGCAATAAAAATTAAAAGTGCTTATTGGGTAATTATAGAGAAAATGATGTTACACCAACTTCTTTCTTATATATAAAAATACAATTTCTTTTTAAGCTGCAAGATTGATCTAGGAGATTTGAAATGAAATTTAAGAAGCAGAAAAATTACAGAACTGAAATATATTAAGGAAGCAAGGGAAATCAGCATAAGCATTGAGATAATATTGTCCTTTAAAGACAGAATTTTGATGAAAATAGAGATGACCAATTCATGAAGGAGATTTAAAAGGAAAGTAGGCATGAAAATAGTCATACGAAACTGGTACTCAAGCTAGGATCTTCCAACTACTGCGTGGGCTAATGGTCGGCACAAATGGCTGTTTAAATGCTATCATTTTAAGATTGCAATGTTCCTTATCCTTTTATAGATATTGCAGATGTGGTCAAAAACTATAAATCACCATGTATAATCAATTTATAACATAAAAGATATGGAAAAAATCAAAACTCAAATGTGGTTGGTTATTGAGGTTACTACTCATGTTAAAGAAAACATATTAACCCTTTAACTGCTGAATGACTTTACAATTACAGGTGCTTTATATCTTTAATTTAAACTAATACTCTCCCATTTTAATGAAATTCCGTTTATACGTTTCTACTTACAAAATGCTATTTTAAATTTAAATAGTATTTTTTTTTCTTTTATTTTCATACTTAGCTGCTGTTGCCCTTCACCGGTGAAGTCTCCCTAAGCTCTATTGAACTTTTCAGGAGGTGCTTCACCGAGGAAACAGCAACAACGAACACACACAACCATTCCCTGAATCGGAAAAATCCAATCAGCCGGGATTTGAACCTGGGACCTTGGGTAGGAGCGATATCTTAGATGGAATGTTATCCACTTGGCCACCAAGGCCAGTGGATAATGAAATTAATTTTTCTCTCTTGCTCCTGCATATTTAAACTCATGCATAGTTTCAAGGACACCAAAACATAATTACGCCTGAATACGTGCATAGCAGTCAAAGAGTTAGTAAGAATGGTTTGTTATGATTTCATTGATTTTAATTGAAAGATGTGATTTCATATGCAATTAAACACATTTTTTCTAAATTTCCTGTGTAGAATACTGATACTGAAATAAACTTATATCATAATTTTTAGGATTATTTCAAGATTGATAAACCTGATTATATTCTATATTTCTTAAATATAATTCCATACCTGATTATGCGGTGAGCGAGCATTTCTCCTGCGAAGGACAGCAAAGCCCACCACCACTGCAGCCATCAAGGCAATGCCAGCAAAGGCAAGAGTGAAGTATACACTCTTGTTCTCCCTATGGTACACCTCTCGCCTCACTGAGTAAGTCTAAGGAAGAAAGAATAAAGTTCAGAAAATTGCTTTTTTAATTACATTTATTATTCATAAAAGTTATTTTAAATTAATATTTTCTAAAAATTTAAGTATTACTTGAAATGAAATAGTTTCTAAACTCTAATAAAATAAAACTGCAGACTTTAAGTCAATTAGATAAAAGCTTAAAAATTTCTGAGCTAATGAAGCATCTTTTATCTCATAAATCATGGATATAAAATGCAACAAAATAATCAAATTTCATTAATAACACTAAACTGTATGTTAATGAATAAAAATAATTTAAGGACAATAAGAATATTTTATAATTACTACAGCTATGCTACTCTGATCATTAGGTAAAACATCAAATCCCTAATGTGTGCAATATAAGTACATAAAAACCTACTAACTTAATATTCATGTATCCAGTATTTTCTAAAGCATGCTTTGTAATGGTTGATTTCCATGCTATAGGTTTTCCATAGACCAAAATGTCAATTAAATATTAAGTAACTCTTCTACAAAATACTCAGAATATTATTATAGTAAAATCTCTACTCTACATGTAACTTTCTCATATTACTTACAGAATTTTCTTGGTAACTTTTTGTTTATCATATTTTATAGAATGGAAAACAGACAACATGAACATGATAAAACATAGACTTGATAAAAGAACTAACTATAGCATTTAAAAAATCTGAATTCTAAAATCTATAGTCTGCATAGTTCACTCAGGTATTATATGTCTCATAATCACAAACATGATTTAGGTTATGGTCAATAGATTTAGAAGTTAATATAACTAGAGATACAGTCATCATTAAGAATATGAATAAAATTTAAATCACGAGTTAAATATTACAAATCAAAAGTCTATATTTTCACTAGAAACAAAATACAGCAAATTCATGTATTAGTATGATATTCAACATCATATATAAATTCACTACACTTGCCCAAATGATAAAGATACAATACAATTTAATATTTAATTAAATTTTAAAGTGATTTACTCTGCAAAAATTGATATGCTGAAGCGTGACTTCGTGGAATGGAATAGACATTTAAAAAAATGAAAAAACTTGGTATCTTCCACAGAGATTTATTCAAATATGTTTTATTCGTCACCGTGATGACATCTTCTGGATGATGATGTCATCACGGTGACGAAACCGGTCGTGTTTGAATAAATCTCTGTGGAAGATACCAAGTTTTTTCATTTTTTTGAAATGATTTACTCTGCAATTGCCATAGGTAGATCATCCATTTTATTGTAATATATATACTTCATTTTAATTTTGATATACCGTAGAATGGGGTGACTTAGGCCACACATGCACTACTCCACAAATTGTAAATTTGTAGTACAATATCTAAAATTTCACAAAGTGGATATTTTTTCTGCCCTTCAGAACATTGTCTGAACATATCGACACAAAATCCGTCTTGCTCCTTGCAACATTAACAGTACAATTGTCATTGGGAACTAAATTGAAAGTCGTGCATTCTCGAAGTTACGAAACAAGTCTACGAAACCTCAGTCGGGTATCTTCTCTGTTAAAGTCAAGTGAGAGAAAATGATCTTATAATGTCATTAGTTCAGTCATAACCACAATATGAAAATAGTAAACATATTTGACTAAAGATCTGGTTATTATGGCCACCTATGAAAACAATTGCAATATTGTGGGGTGACTTCGGCCATGTCTAGGAACAACCAGAAAGTCAGTGTTAGGCATTTTTATCAAAGTCACGACCAAAATAGCTTAAAAAAGCATTAGATGAAGTCAATAGTCAAAAAATAACAATTAAAAAGGCAGCAGGAAAGTACCAGGTCCTGAGGAGCAATCAGCAAGATTGGAAACATTTGAAGAAAATTGGAGGCCAAACAATGCTTCTTTGTGAAGAAGAGATTAAATTAGTAAAAGTGCTGTTAAATTTTCTATAAGTATTCGTGATATCCAAATTTCAGTACAAACGTATTTGAAAAGTAAAAAGTAATTGTTCAGTGCTTTGACAATAATTCCAGTAATTGTTTGGATTCGGACATTCATTAGTAGAAACAAAACAGAGTTTCTAAGGCTTGGAAAAAAAAACTATAAGGGTTCGAGTGACAGTGAGTAGAAGTTTTCTACAAGACTTTTTCATTATTTTTGTTTTTGGAGGAAATAATTGAAAAAAAGGTATTTTTCTTTTGAAAATTTATAAATATAGTGGAAAACTTATTATGAGTCAATAACTTCTTATCGCAGTACCTATTAAAACATAAATTAAATATAATAATAATTTAAACATTTTAAAATATAAATTTTTGTAATATTAGTCATATAGTTAATTTTATAGGCGATATTTAGGAAACACATTTAGTAGCTGAAGTCAGCCCATTGGTTGGGGTGCCTATGGCTGCTATTCTTTATTTTTTTACACAAATTCTGTTGCTTTAAGAAAAAGTTTTAAATACTATTTGCATGAATAAGAATTCCCTCCATTTTATTTAAATTTTCTGTGCATACAGAATGTAATTGAATAGGGAAACATTCAAAAAACTTAAAAAATTGGCCAAAGTCTATTCTACGGTATTTATTTTGGAAAGTTTTTATTTCAGCAATTCACATTTGATTTCATCAAGCTTTGCATTATTCACTTGCAAACAGTAACCCCCTTATGACAAAAGGAAATCATTTAAAATATTAATAAAACTGTTAAATATCTGAGCTCTCATCTGGTTAGAAAGTACTTACACAAAAAAATTAATGTGAAGCTAATTAAGATAAAAATATAACAAGAAATATTGAATGAGAAAGACAAAAATTTTCAAAGAAAAATTCCCTCATGCTTACACCTAAATGACTGAGGGGCAAGTTTTTTTTTCATAATTTTGATGAAATCTTTGAGATAACTATTTCATTTATGTTAGCTGTTAACCTTGTAAATTTCACAGATAAATTGTAACTGAAATATTTGAGCAATATTTTAGAAGAGAACTTGAAAAATAGCATGGAATATTTTTTGGCTTTAAATTCAACCAACAAAAAAATTTAAAAGGGACATAAGACTCAGGCAACGAGAGGTGATAGGAGAAATATAACTAAAAGTAGAAAAAAGTAAAAGAGTGACTTTTCACCAACCAAGATATAATAAAGACTCTAGTTTAAAAACATATGATTCAAATCATGAGACACCTTCCCTATTAAAAACGTATATCCATTTTTATTAAGAAATTTTTACCTATTGAAAAACAATTAACATAATAGATCAGTTAAGATGTCTACTACATGGACAGAATTGATAATTTTGATTATAAATTTGAAGTTAACATGTTAAACCTAAAATTATCTTCTACAATCATTAAACTGACTTCAGGAGTATTTGAAATAAGTGATTCTAAATTAAATCTTTTTTTGAGATATCCTTGAAATATTGCTTGAACTAAAAAAATCAATACATATAAAGTTTACAATTATTACCAGCACTATGTGCTGTTCAATAAAAATCACTTTTTATAGAATGAATATAGTCAAGAGAGATCTGGTGGAACTTTATGACGAATAAAAGGTTTTATTAAAAACATTTTACAAATACACAAATTAAAATAAACTGGTTAACCGGTTTTGGTAAGAAACTATCATGCCACCATCATTGGACTTGTACAAGTTTTATTAACTTTTCATATTATTCTTCATTTAAAATTAATGAAAAGTGTCAAAGTATCAAAATCTCACAGTGTATAAACAATGAACTGCAATGATCAAAGAAAGAAAGGATTTAAAATATTGCAAAAAGATATAAATCTTCAATTTTTGAATATTTAGGAAAAATATTTTGTTAGAGAATGTTAATCTGAGAAATAGCTTGCTTTAAGCAAGTATACCACAGTTTAAAGTATTACATATAACCTTAATATATATTCTGTGTTGAATTATTTATTATTTTATGGACTATAATTACCAAAAATATTTAAGAATATGTAAGGATATGAATAAAGAAGACAGAAAGAAATATTTCAGTTGCTTCCATGAGCTCTATGCTCAGTTCATAAAAAACATGTTAATGAAAATCAAAAGCCTCACTCTCCTTGTTATTAAATTACTAATCTACAAATTGAGATGATAAAAATCTCAAGAAGTAAAATGAATTTACCATTAAGTAAATAAATCTAAAGTCTTGTTGAGAAAAAAATTAAAATCTATTTAAGTAACAAAAGTAATTAACTACAATGAGTGCGAAAACTGAAGCTTCAGGACTGTAATTTAGCCAAGAGGCAGATGGAATTCCATTACTGACTAATTTAGGTTATATAACTCCCTAATTAATTACTGATACTAATAAAATATCATGGTTCCTAATGTCAATTGAACATTGAGGACAATGGTGGGGGGATATTAAACCAATATTTAAAAATTAAACTTATCCTAAGTGGATATGTTAACAATTAAAAGCTGATAGTATCTCCAATATAGTTTAAAGATAGCATAGAAATAATGTATATGTTGAAGTAAATGCAGCTTCTTCATTTTAAGATAAGAGTTTACATTTTTCATTAAATATGAACATAAAACATTAAAACTATCCAAAAATTGATTAATGGGTAGTGAAACATGTCATATGTAGAAGTTGCTGAGTTTTAGTTAAGGAGGGCATGTCATAAAAAAAACTAGAGTTCAATTTCTTGCACACATGCATATCCCTAAATATCACAGCATAGTTTCGCTTCGGTTTTTTACCCATAGAAAGTTTGGATTTTATTTTATGAAAACATGATTTTGAAGCTTGATACATTCAGCAAATATGTATAGCTGGAAAACAGACACCCATCAAACAAGGCCATATACAAATCTCAATTAATATCAGGGAATATGTATTGATCCTTGCATTGAAACCATTGGTACTTAATAATTTGGCCAACAATTCATACAAAAGATCTACCTTGTTACATTTAAGAGAAGGTGATATCTTTATAATAATAATGAAAATATACAATGCTGCAGTCTTCTGCAGAAATGATTCAATGAGACTATTTTTGTGAGCAAGCTAGTATCATTTAGTATTGGTAAAACACAAATCCATATTTAATTCAATTTTAGACCTTGATAGATCAAAAGAGAAGGGTCTAGTATTGACTAAAACTGAAATGATAATGAACTAGTAGCCCTAATAGTTTCTGTGAAATGCTTTCATTAATTTTTCAAATTATAATTTGATAGAATTGTGACAATTCCGCTGAATATCATTAATGGTATTTTCACAAATATCTCATTCTTATGCATGTAAATAACAATAAATTTGATAAATTAAATTTTTACCGAATAATACAAGATTTTTCTTAGCTTAAAGGAAGTCTAGCTAAAGTCTTTACTTAGCCACTTGCAGCTCTCTCAGAGAATTAATTTCCTGAAATATTTTTTGTTGTGCATTATGTTAAAGTAAAGTGTAAATATCACCTCTTTTAAAATATTCCTATTATTTAGACCTCAATGAAAATATTCCTGTTATAACTCTTCAGCTTACAATCAATTTATTTTCAAACATTGAGTCTCACAGTATAGTTGTGACTGCTAAAACATAGTAAATATGATTTTAGATTCATTGAATTATAGATGGTTGAGGGAACTACTCAATTTATACAAAATCATATAAACCTGCTAATATGGCCTTAATAAATATGACCCTGCTTTTCCTTTCTTTTTTCATGTTTTTAAATGAGAGAAATCATTAAAAATTGTGTTCTACACTCATGCAGGATATCTGCTGACCTATAATTAGAAACCTTAGAAAGTTCATTTAATATTTTTCATAGAGAATAATAATTTATACTTTGTTATTTTTTGTCTCCTGTCCTTCTTCTGTTGCCACTGATATGTGGTTAAGTCCTCATGAGCTCTACAGAGCTCATCAGGATGTGCTAAGTAATGGTCATGTTTCATAAAGATAATCATCCTAGATCAAAGGAAGTGTCAAACAGTTTCCTAAACTGATACTAACTACAAAGACTTCTGTTATACAGAATTACAAACCTTTATTTTTCATTAAACATGAAAATAAATTGAATGATAACTGAAGAAACTATTAGTGAGAGGTACCTAAGTTAACAATACTATCTTCAATCAGGTGTTTTTATACTTACAGGCTCTCCATGACTGACATCGTGAGACTGTACATGTGCCACTCTGACAGTCTCCAGTCGGTGTGGGCGGACTGGACCATCATCTTCTGGGCTTTCTTCTTCTCCCTCGTCATCTTCCTCCTCCTCATCTTCTTCATCTCCTCCATCTTCATCTTCTTCATCCATTCCTTCATCGGCATCGGACTGGTGTCCAAGGCCAGATCGTCTGCCTCCAATGGCAGGGGATGGAGAGACAGATGGTGCGGCAGAGGCTCCAGCCACCATGTTTTCGGCATCGCTGCCAATTCCAGCGGTTTCATCCTCCATGGTTTCAGGATCAAACCGTCCAAGCTTTTTACCAAGGGCTGCCTCCACTCGGCGCTTCTCTTCCCTAAGTTCCATACGCTCGCGTTTCCTCATTTCCTTCCTTTCTTTCTCCAGCTGTCTCTGCCTCTCTTTTTCTTATAAGGAGAGGAATAACATCGAAATATTAAATTTAGTACTATAAAAATAAAAATAATGATAACTTCAATGAATGGTTTTTAGATGATTAAAACAATTTTCAGTTAATCAGAATTTTGTCAATTTGAAGTAATTTTAAGGATACATTCTTTCCACGAAAGAAATGCAGTAAGAAAATACAGAAGTAGATCAAACGCCTTGAGTTTACACCTACCACATGCTGAAAGGTGTAAGATGTTAGTTAGAATAGTTTAAAATCTTCAATAGTGCTATCTCCATACCGTGTAGCCACCAGTTTTTGGAAACAAACATAGGGCCTGGTTAATCGGCCTTCTATGAAAAGCCAAAAAGTTGGGCCTGACTGGGATTTGAGCCAGGGGCCTTCTGCACCCAAAGCAAGAATCATACTCCTAGACCAACAGGCCAATTGGTTATTTCCAAAAAACAGTGGTAACGAGGTACAGAGTGCAGACAAAGATGGCTATTGGAGAATTTAAACCTACAATTCATTAACAGCCATATTCCAATTTTTCTTTCATTATAGGATATTAATGCCAATACAGATGTAGAAAAAATGATATTGACAAAATTATTTCTAGGTTTCAAAGTGTTTGAAGCAGTAGAAAATCTGTTTCTATCCTTAAATTCCTGTCAGCCCCTTCGGGTAGTAGTGATGCTACCTCAATCTAAGTATAGAAGAAGCCATCTCAGCTGAATATTCTAGTTTTTCTACAATAATGATGATAATAATTTAGCCTTTATTTATTTGGTATTTTTTAATCACGGATGATCATACTAACAATAAACTCATTTCATTTTTTCTTGCACATGAACCACCATGCCATAACCAGGATTCAAAACCTAGCATGCTATCCACTATGCCACAGAGGCTAGCAAGTAATTAGAAACTACTTCCATTTGTACCAAAACATCAGACTAAAAATATTGCAATCATTCTTAGTCTAGATCCAGGAATATTAAAATTCAATCTAGTTTTTTCTGAAATTATAATAAAGCATAATGACACCTCTGCAAATTCTACATGCCAAAATGTGGCTTCTAGAATATTCAAGTAGAAGTACCAATGTTGATGAATGATAACTGAGTGTTTTATACACGTCTGCCAGAATCTTACACAGATTATTATTGTTATTCTTATTAAGCTCTGCACAGTGCACTTAAATCTAAAAATGCATTTTTTGAAACAGTTTACAAAGTAATTTGAAGTTTGAATATAATCTATGAGTATTTCCAATTACTAATATTATTACCAATAGGATTAAAATCAGTGATTATTTTCCATTGAATAACTAAAAGAAATTTCCAAAATTTTAGACCTTATCTGCACATACTATATTTTAAATATTAAAAAATAAGGAAATATTTCGATTAATTTATAAATGACCATATTGAAGACAAGGATATATACCATATACAATATACCAAGGATATATACAATATCATGTACCATTCATTATATTTTAATTATAAAATAATTTATTCCCCAAATGGATTGTAAAGGGATTAATTTTATTTATAACAAAATTTTCAATACTTTTAAATCAAAACATCCAAATATATCTTACATATTGAATGCATTATAATAAAAAATATAGCAGCCAAATAATTTTATTAAATTGATGGCTTACAATTCAAATGTTCTTTATCAAAATGGAAAAGAAAAGTTTCTGATTAAAGCTATGATTATTGAGACTAAAAATAATCTCAATACACAGAAAAAATACAGAATATTTAGAATTTGAGGAACTAAAACTTGCTATACAAAATATTCTATTTGTCCAAATTTCAAATAATGACGTAGTTGTATTTTGTTATTTAGTTTCTTTTCAGAGAACAATTCTCTTAATGTCGAGTTTTTAAATGCTGAGGCATTAATCATACATATTTGAGGTAAGGACAAATTCTAAATATTTTCCACACACTTTATTGATACTCAATGATAAAACCAACTGAAATATTATAAACTCAATCATAAGGTTGATATAAAAATAGGCAATAAATTAGAAACCTGAAGTATTACCTCATGAAAACTGAAGAATATTGTAGCTCAGTAAATATCTAATATTATTGTTACAGAAACAGAATTGTATATAAAATCAGCCTTAGCCCTCTGAATTGGAAAAATCAAATAGAAAAACAGTCCCGGCTTCTATTATTTCCATTGGAAACTTGATGCTTACCATGGATTTATTTTTTACATAGAGAAATGATTGAATAATTAAAAATAAAAATTATATAGCACACATAAGTTTCATGACTAATAGCAGAATACCTTCTTGTTTGGCGGCATATTCAGCTCTGTATTTGTCAAGAATGGCTGCCTCAGCATCCCTGGTCATGGTAAGAAGAGATCCTGGGGTTTCATCCTTGGAGCGCAGGGCTTGGATGTAGTCTTCCATGAGAGAGTGAATCTTGGTTGCCAACTCAGGGAATCTATTTTTTGTAAGATACAAGGCATGAAATGTATATTTCTAACCACTAAAAATTTCAGAAATAATGATTTTATGTTTCTAGAAAGCCCGAATTTACTGATAAAATTCCAAGAAAAATAAGCAAAGAAATTGACAGATACATACTGCCATTTATGAAAGAAAACACTAAAATAGTGTTTATATGATACACCTATGAAATGTTGAATTGATAGTGTGGATAGTGAGAAAAGATAACAGTTACAGAGTTGCGTAACTGTTAATTTCATTTACGTAATTATGGATTTATTATTATACATTATCTTAACAAAATTTGAAGTTAAAGGGAAATAAATTTACTGAAAGGTTACATAAATTTCTATTGAGTAAACTTTCAGAGTAGATTTGATAGCAAAAAGAAAAAAAAAACTTTTTTCTGATTTTACTTATCCAAATTCCTGAAATGACAACTATGCAATGAAAGGAGCTTTTGTGCCCGAAGGAATGAATAAAATCCAATCGAGAAATACATAAGTAAAAGGAATCAGAGTTTCATACATAGGATGTTAAAAAACAAATGTTACTTAAGTATAAGATTGCAATTCCACTTACCTCTCAAGCATTTGGAGTGACTGGTTAACCATACGATCAATGTCAGACAGATGTTCCAGAGTGATTCCTTTCTCTCGCTCAGCCTGATCATAGCTAGATGCAAGAAGATGTCGGTAATGAGCAATGGTATGGTGGCGATCCTTGTGGAGAGATCGGAGAAGCTTCTGCAGGCATTTCTGCACACGGTGGGTCTAATGAAAAATGACATTTATAAATATAATTAATATTCAGAATTAAAAGGCAATGAATAAAAGATTGGAAACCCAAAAGATCCTTTGATTAAAATAGCATTAAGTGATCATTAAGGTTTACACCTAAGCAATAATTCACACTATGCACCTTAAATCATGATTAGCCACCATTGTACATTTTATGTATGTATTTACATATTTTATGACATGTCCATAAGTAGATGTTAAATATTTTTACTTTCTCCCTATATAGTATAGAGAAAGTATTGTATTCTCAAAAAAATTCAACCTCCAGATTTTGACGGAAATAGATGTTCTGGGGCCCAAAGAGCTTGTTTTCACTATTTTCCCGAACATGTCTGTGTGTGTGTGTGTGTGTCTGTGGTAAAAAAGTTTGTGGGCACTATATCTTAAAAAGTAATTATCCTATCATTTCCAAAATTCATATTTAGTATTTTCCTAACAAGGCCAAGAGTTGATTAGTTTTTGTGAATATCGCTTAACCGGAAAGTAAGGTTTATCCGGAACAAACTTTTGTTTCTTAAATATCTCTTTCAGAATGCAATGTAGGTATATACAATTATATACCAAAGTTATAGATAATGTATTTTACTACAACTTTTGTATGAAACATTTTCCTGTAAAACTTATTGTTTGGAGTTATTTATATATTACCGGCATTGGCTTCTGTTTTCAATAAATATGGAGAAAGTCATGTGTTGGCCACAGGCCCGTGCACACGGGGGGGGGGGGTTTTGGGGGTTCGAACCCCTCCCATGAGGATCCTTCATACAAAAATTTCCACGAATGATGAATTGAAGATAGGATAAAATGAAATTATTTTATTTAATTTTTCATTTAGTAAACTTTTTCTTCCAAAATTTAGTGCCTCTTTCAAATTTCATGTTAACGTCTGTCAGGACTCCTGTACGTTTTCGTGTACGTTCATTATTGATAGTTGTATTAATATAGTTACTATTTTTTAATGAGAAAAACCCCCCCACGAGCAAATCCTGCGCATGGCCCTGGTTGGCCACATCAAATTTTTTCTATTTGTTATTAAATAATATAAATCTATAGAAACTTCCGACTTCCTGGAGGAAAGAATGTTTTCCAAGATATAAACATGAACTTGAGTAGAATGACTAAGGGCAAGGGAATATCGTGTTGCTAGAAATCTTCTAACTTTTAGAGGGAATCAAAAGACACTCTCTTTATTGCAGTATTATTGGAAGATTTTTATCTAAGTTTTACTGTTAGGTAGAGACATTATGAACACAATGAGTCATTTTGAACTTACAATGATCATGAGAGAAATGCTACAAGTGGAAACGTTTATGAAACTGAATGTTTAAACATAATTGAATCACATGATACTCAATGAAAAATTTCATTCAATTTTGTGATTGTATTTATGAATACCTTACAAACATTTTCCTTTAAAAATTTGTTTCATACTTTATCCATTTATTGGACCATAGCTTTGTAGCAGAGAAGATCATTTTTGCATTAAAACATTCTTTCTTATCCAGAATTAATATGTCATTGGGATGATACATTGAGATTAAATTGAAATTTAAGAACCATGATAAGAAATTTTCAATTAAATGACACTGAAGATGGGAATAAGAATTATTTATCCACTATGTACTTACGTTTGGTGGGTTGTCATTGAGAGCTTCAGTATAGCAAGTCATGGCTTCCTTCTTGCGCTCATTGATGTGTGCCATTACTCTCTGCTGGTGCATTGCTACAAGTTGGTGCTTCTCAGCCTCTCCTTCTTCCTCAAGAGCCTGAACAGTCTTCTGGAATCGAGAAGTCATCCTTCTCTTAAAGTCATCAGCTGCCTTTGGATCACTGCTGCGCATGTCCTGATAACGTTCCTCCAAGTCGGACCAGTCCTTCATCACCTGAGAATGACAGTTAAACAGTGATATTAATTAAAGAGAATATAACATTTTCAAATATAAATTGGGATCTTTTGCTCTAAATATATACATAGAATATATAAAATTAACTAATTAATAATACATTCTGAGGGCCATATTTCATATGAATTCAACACAACAATAAAAAAGATTTAACATATATTTAAGCACTAAATATATATGAAATATATACATTTAACTCTTTGAATCAGTATCAGATAACAGCAAAAATTTTTGTAAGGCCAAAATTTTGTATGCATGTAGCACAACAAGTTAGAAAAGGTTTTTCTTAAAAATGTCACACTGTAAAAGTCATACTAAACAATCTTTTCTAATGAACTGAAGATATATTAATATGATTATACTCCACTTCATAATGAATTCTACTGCAAACTTAACACTCAAACCATAAGACTCTTCATTCATAGTCTCAGAGTTACTACATACAAATGAAATAGAACTTCAAAAATCATAATATACAGGAAAGTAAATTATACTACCCAAATATATATGGTAGATACAGTAAATAAAATGAATCACCATCATTAACTTCTACTTTTGCAGCTGAATCTGAGGTCTTTCAAAATTGTTCCATAAATATTTCTACGGATTTTGCGTTCGACTATCTTACTCTAATCACACCTTGAATGTCCATGTTTCGTTTTCTACTCAAGCATACCTTGGTAACCTTTTCCCTGTGCATCTCTTCCAGTCGTTGCTGAGCCTCCTTGAAGGCCTGGTGTTCAACTCGTGGGTCAAAGTGAGTGAAGTATGGGTCGGGTGTTGGCTGGGGAACCACCGAGTCGCTGGCAGGTGCCGGAGACAAGGCAGGGGCAGCAGTGTTTGGCGTGGCCTGGGAAGTTGGCTTGATGGTTGAAGGTACCGTTGTCGTCTGTACTTTGGTTCCTGAAGACTGGTTGTCCAATCCGCCGCGCCTCCTTCCGCCAGCAGCTGCCTTCTTTTCGTCGTCTATGTAATCGTCCTCAGAATCGTCTTCATCAGCGTCCTCTTCCTCATCGTCTCCAGTCTCCTCGTCTTCCTCATCTTCATCCTCCTCGTCGTCGTCGTCATCTTCAACGTCGTCGTCCAGTCCGTCGCTCTGAGCGTTGCCAGTTGAGCTTCCGGTGCCAACTGCTTCGCTTACTTTGCCTGCGTCCAACACTTCCTCGAGCTTCTCATCGTCGACGTGTCCAGCGAGGGCGGAGAAGTCGAGAGGTTTGTGCGGCTTCATGTTATCTGCAAAATAAATAATGAGAAGCGCGTCAGCAACCAATTCAGACTGTAAATTAGGCAAATGAAGCCCCTGATGAACAGCAGGGGCGGATCAAGGGGTGCGAGGGCCCGCAGGCAAATAACTGGTGGAGGCCTACTTGTAGGCGGAGAAATCCAACATTTCCTATTTATTATAAATGGTCATGGAATTGCATACACATTCAGTATATACATTTGATACACACGAAATTTGAAATGGCAATTACGGCCGCATTTTTTGCTATACTGGGGAAACTCTAGCTTGTGTTTTTATACATGAGAACAAATACTTATTATTAAAAAAAAATTCTCAAGTGGTGGAGGCCCCCAGATGGTGGAGGCCCCTAGGCAAGTGCCTCGATGCCTAGTGCCTGGATCCGCCCCTGATGAACAGACAGATAAAAATACAAAATTAATGGTTGTTGATGAAGTCGCGCTTCGAATCATGGGTCGCGTTTCAATTTTTTTTAGCTTGATAAAATAGAATTAATATCCTTTTCATTTATTTCTTGATTCTAAGGAACACCAATAGATGAAGGCTGATATCATCCGCCGAGTAGATCGGATTCGTCCAATTTTCGGGACATATGCATAATAAATAATCATTAAATCATTATTACCAAAAAACTTCAACTTATTTACAACCATCATAACTCTTCATATTCATAAATCATATAGTTCACGTTTATTGTTTTTTTCTGAGGCTAATCAATGGAAACTACAGGGAAGCAGCCACGTAAAAGTTTGAATTGTTGAAGTTCCTCTTATTGGCATCACCTGCTGCAGGGAATAGCTTTCTACGAATAAAGTCGAATTACACGTAAGTTTCAGAGACCATTCAGTGAGAGCTCACCGCAGATACACTATAGAGCTTAAGTTGTCCTCATTTCAATTCCGAGAGTCCATCCTTAGCAGTAGATAGAATCTCTCGGGTTGCTTGCAGTCTAAGGGGTGCTAATTAAATAGCTTCATCTCGAAGACAGAGCAACATTCGGGCTATTTAGCTGCATAGAAGTTTGCAATGAGCGAGGTAATGTGTACACGAAATAGCAGTCTACATTGCAGCAAGTGCTTTGAAGGTTTAAGTCTAGTTTTAGCAGTCTAAAATATTTAAACTAGCTCATAGTAGTTAAACTTGATATCATCTTCCTGAAATTCATAATTCAAGGAAAATTGCAATTAAACTAAGAAAAAGTCAGTGCCACGTGCACATTAATCGAGCTAATTGCAGATACTTCCAAAGATCTTTACTTCTCGAAAAGCTAAGATTTATTTTTATTGAATACATATACATAGTCCGTGAAGATCTTTTTCTGAGCACCGCACATACTTCTAAATGCCCAGATTGAAACCAGGACGGATATCAATTATGGCCTGAGAATCTCTCCCCTCTAACATTAAATAATAACTTATAAACAGCGAACAACAAAACTTTACGTTTATCATATAATTCGAGGGATTTAAATAGGAAAAATTACGAGTTAAAGACTTAAAAATATCGCTCCCGTTATGATACAGAAACTAAGGAAGCAAAATAAATGCCCCAAGTAAAAAAGTGTAAACATATTTCCTTCCGAAAAATATTAATGCTGGATAATATAACAGTGCCTCTGTTTCTTTCAGTTACTTTAAGTTTATTGGTACAGAATCAACAATGATGAAATCATGCAGCGATTCAGAAAACAAAATTAGAGATTTCTTCTTAAATGTGGGCTAACAGAGGTAATCTAGGAGAAAAAATTCTCTTAACCATTAACCTTTAAACTTTAAACCATTTAGGCAGCTTTTATAAAAGGAATAAAATTTCGAAAGAATGCATCGCTTTTAAAAATATACAATTTTAACGGGCAGCTCTGTTTGCACTTAATAAAGTACGCAATCTAAGCATCCTAAGAGCTCTAAGGTTCCCCAGAGAGGGCGGAATGCTAATTAAACCCTTACGCCTTCACAAAACGTCGCCCTTTCTCGTTTGATCCCCGCAATTACGAGATGTTTTTTGTTTGAGAAGCGGAGGCTCAAAAGCAGCTCCGTGAGACGATGTCCTCCGGGGATTCCAAAGACGAATCTGGAGATGGAAAATGCACGAACCTTTGAAGTGCTTTGGACAGCAGACGAATTCGACGCCGGAGAAGAGTGAGATGCCGCACGGCAGGAGCATAGCGAAGGATCGGAGGAGGAGACCACGGTCGCGGCAGGTCCTCGCTGCGGTTGCGTTCCATCGGTCGAACTCCCAACAACGGGTCTGGTTGTGGATGTGGTCGAACATGCAGCTCTCCGGCACAAGCAACGCATCGCTCTGGAATGGTCCCTCTGAAAGAAGAAGACGGATATGAAACCTCTCTCGCGTAACACAATTCAATGAGACACATTCATACGTTTCCCCATTGTGGAACTATAATGTGCAGGTCAGGGAAGTGTAGATTTGCGTGATCTTTCCGGACTAAGAGTCCTATTAGAGCACCATTTGTTGTTACGAAGTAGGATGTTCAAATACGCGGTAAAATTTTTGTACTCAATGCTATTTAATTTCCTAATAATTTTACATAGATATGAATAGTTAAACATTTAAATAGTAATAAACATTCATACTAGGATCACCATCGAACTTTCCATACAATCACTATTCAAACTGTAGCTATACGCATAATTTCAAAATGACTGTAAAAGTTAAGAGTGTGAAACTCGATTGGGTTAAACTTTGCCTGTATTCCTAGTCTTTAAGTTTCCAATTTCCTCGTATTTCCTAACAGACTTTAATAGATACGAGTCAAAACTTTAAGTGTTGAAGAAGATGGAATAGACATTCTACTTAGCACGAAAATGCATACGCTTTAAACCCAAAATTAAGCGATAAGTAAAAAAATAGCGACATGAATGGGACTCGAATCCAGGTCTAAAATACTGAAGTCATAAGAAATCCAGAGTAATTTAACAGCTATTCAAACAAAATCTATAATTAGAACATATGAAGCGTTTGATATTGATGGATAAAATTAGTTTATTTCCGACCGAAAAATAAATATAACGCTCCTTGTAGACACATCATTTCTCCAATTCAATTTCAATAACGATAGCATATAATCTACTAAAAAATTTGTAAGAGAAATTTATCCGACAGCTGTTGAAGATGAATTAACGCATAACACAAAATAAGGAAATAACGCTGAACTTGTTTACAGCTATCTTTATTATGAGTCGTGTTACCGGATTTGGATAAATGACGAAAAAAATATCGGGGACTGAATTGGTGCCAGGAGCTGAAAAAACCTCAATGGTAAGACATGGACGAAAAAGAGGATCGGTCTGCTATCCGAAGAAAGAGCGAGAGAAAGAGAGAAACGGCGGGAAGGTGTATTGGAGGGAGACAGATGGAAAAATGAGGCGAATTCACATTAATCGCGGGACTGGGAGAGGACAAGGATCTATAGTTTAATTATGCGAACACAAAACTCGTGCTCGTAACAAATTGCCCGCAGTATTTCGTCCTTCCCTTTCACTTGTCACGCGATCCGAAAAGCGCCGGCCATTCCATCCTTTTCTGCTCCGTTTATCGACTATCATCCTTCAAGTCTAAAAACATCCCTTCTCTGAACCACTCTTTTAGGTGGGATTGCTTCGAGGACGCATGCGTACCAAGAGGAGAACACCAGAAGAACAAGAAATCGCACAATCCAATCCCGAGGAAAAGATTTCTTATTATTTTTAAATACGATTCGCCAAACTGATAGATGATATTGGTGGCAAAAAATCCATCAGGTAACTTGAGTGAGACTCATTTTTCAGTATAAATGAAGAGAATATTAAGTGGGAGGGAAGAAATCGAAGGAAACGACGAAGAAAAATCATGGCTGTGCGGATGCTATTGGAATGGGTTGGACACAAATATGAAGGACCTGGAAGATTTATTGAAATGAAGCAGAAGTGGCTATGAGTCTATGTACTACGACCCTGTATACGCATGCTCGCAAATAAAAGGTTTCAGAGGGAATATTGGAGAAAACGTAATACTGGAATGAACCATACGAGGAACAGGAGAGAGAGTACTGGAGGGATAGTTAAGGTTGTGTAATGAATGAAATTCGTAAATAATATAGTGTCGAGAAAGATTGTTCCGAAAAGGGAAGAAGGAGTACGGTTAAATAGCTGATTAACTTTACATCGTCCATTTCAGATATAATTCAATATAATGGTTGGAACGAATAAATAAATAGAAATAGAAGTGAATAAAATTTCATGGTGACCAAAAATATAATCTGAAAATAAAACCCACCTTCAATTCTCTTTTTTATGACATGTAAACAAATAATCCACATCATCAAAAAGATCTCCGTATAGCACCAAAGAGAATCCCTCACATGATGAGATTATGAAAATTCACTAAAATCAAAATTATGAGAAGAATTTCAGCAGAGAAGAGTTAAAATAGGGAGCAAATTTCTTTGAAGTCAGTAGGATTCCAAACTGTTTCCATCGATACAAAAATCGGTTTTTCTTAAGATTAAACCTCGATACTAAAGTAAGAATTCAATTAAGGAGTTTATAAACAAAGCAGGCGCTAGGCTCCTTGAATTTCGAAGTTTTAGAAAACAGAGTGAGCTATCGTATAAACAAGTTTTCATCCAAAGAGAGGAGAAGTTGAGAGAGAGAGAGAGAGAGAGAGTGTCAGGAGGCATCCTTCTACTTAATGAACTATTCTTAACTCGAACGCGGTCTTTAGAAGAAGCTCCTGCGCATCCAATCACAGAGAACATTTACATTTAAATTACATGAAACGCATCTTGACCGCAGAGGGATAACAGAAATTCGATGGAAAAATTACACCGCCTATTTCCTCGACGACAAACCGTCGGCAACCCCTTTAGAACCTTTCATTTCGACTGCTATGGTAACGAGGGGACGAGGGTAAGGACGGTCGGGCGATGGCGAAAGGGTGTAACCATCGGAATGGTGAGCAGGTGTCAGAGATGAGAAAGAGGGAGAGAAGCAGATGAAAGGGTTAACGTTTATAGAGGATAGGCTATATGAGACGGGGGAGGAGGTCCGAGTTTTTGGCCGGGGAGGATGAAAGAGATGATCTGTAGGGTGGATCTGGAACGTATAAGGCGTCACCCTCCCTTTAGCACCCAGAGAGAAGAGGGACCGGAGAAAGGAGTAGAATGGGGCGTAACAAGGAATGAGTTTGGGGAGGGGAAAAAGAGGGGGCGAGGGGCAAGTTTTTATTTTTAAGAAAGGAATGAACGAAGAAAGAAGACACAGCGACGTTCTATCGGGTGGGGGTGGTGCCTTCAGCCAAATTACATTAAGGGTCTCCGGATGGAGAGGTGTGAAGGAAGCGAAGACTCACTCCAGCTCATCTCATTAGTAAGTTTATAATTTCGTTTCCATCGGCTACTTCCATCCTTTTGACTCTTTCCACCCTCGCTATTTCTGGGGATGCGAAAGCGGGGAAAAAACGGGAAAGCGAGAGTGTGGGGTGTTTGCCGCGGGAAACGTTGATCAGCAGGCGGAGGGACCCGATTTATTTCGCCGTAAAATGACACCTTATCGGATTAGGGTATATTATATTATTCTGGACGAAAAAGGAAAGCTCCAAGTTTCGAATTTGACGAGAGAGCGTATGGAGCTCTACTTCCATCACTCCAACTCCTGAAAAGTTGTTCTCTAATAAAACTAACGCTATAGATACGAATTATTAAGTTTAATTTATAAACATTAAATCTAATGTCGAAACACTTTTATCGCACCGTTATATATATTAGGATCAATACCAATGGGACCGAGTTCGCAGGGTGTAATACTAGGCTAATGCATAAAAAGTTTAAAACTGCAAATCTGGCAAATCATATTCCGAGTCAGGAATGATGGACAGGGATGAAAATCCTTGGGTTTTGTCATGCTAAAAATTTTAAGCAGTATGATCAAGAAAAAAGGAAAGGTAGAGGTCTATTTTAGTTAACAGATGATATCTTATGTGAATATGAACTGAAAAAAAACACTTGTTCATTCCGTTAAGTAATATATACAGGATTCTGAATAAGGATTTTAATAATGTAAAAATTCGTGTTACACGTGATTCCATAAATATTGATTTGAAGGTATCGAAAAATAAAAAATAAAAATACGGACTAAAAGGCTTTGATTTTTGCTTAGGATTCATTTTCCTAGAGACAATACTAATTAATTTCCACCTACCCTCTCCCCTTTATCCAGGCAAAATTCAGTTGACCCCAAATAAGAGTAAAGGTACCTCTCAATTCTGTGAATAATATTTACTGAAAAATCCAAAAACTAGAAATCACTCCACCAGGGTTTACAACGCATTTTCATACAGCAGAAGTCCTGATATTTTTCCAAACTGCAATATATTTAATTACTAATGCAATGCTAATTGTAGTAAGTCTTTCAGAGAAACGTGCAACAAGATTTTTATATCATTCAATTCATCGCCACAGCGGAAGAGAAATTATATGTACGGAAGAATTAAATACGGATGGAAGTCGATGAACAAGCATCAATGAGAGGAAATGAGAAGTGGTTTCTTTCACTCAGATTGACAACGACAAAGGAAAATGAGTTGGCGTTAGGCAACCAGTAACTCTCTTACGTATTGCATGGTATCTTACATCAAGGGGATTTGTAGCCAGTAGGAAGGTTTTGAAAGGAAGTTGAACAAAGTATTTTATGGTCTGTAGATTTTTCTGGAGTATTAAATATGAGCAGGGACCCAGTTTAAACTCTGTAAGACGTAGATCATATATTTTCAAAGAGAAAAGATATAATGAAAATTACTCAAAATTCATTTGCGTTTCTGATATCTACTTACACTTAACTCAGGCTGATCGCTTCCAAAGAAGTCAAAAACAGGAAACTTAACCAACATCAAATAGAACGAATTTTTCTCGCAGCGTCATGAAGGTGTGTTCAATACTTACTCAAAACAGATAATACTGTATAGAATAAATTTTATCACTGGAACTATCTTCTTGAAGAGAGAGTTATGACCTCTCAATTGTACGCAAAAATGAGATCAAAGGTTTCAAGGAATATTTTCGCCTATGAATAAAATTTGTAGAAAACAACGCACGAATTTTTTTGGAAACTATTGATATCTAGCGTAAAATCCCACATACACAGAAATGACCGTATTCATAACATGAAAAAAGAAAACTTTTAAGGCTCCCGGATAGTCATGTGGACAGCGCGTTTGCCTTTGGTGAAAGCGGTCCCGGGTTCGATTCCCGGTAGGAGCCAATGTGCGAAATGACCTAAGCTGTCGAAGCACTTTTAACAATACTACTACTACGAAAACTTTTAATATATGAGTATATCGACATGATACGCAGTGAAAAATCAGCTTTTCAAAATGTAGATTAACTGGAAAATTTCCCTTTTTTTTAGAATCATAACCACTTCCCAAATTATAAATATTTAATACATTTCACATCAAAATGCATGATACGGAGCGGTAATTCATCACTTTGACTATCGAAGCGGGTCGGGGTCGGGCTCGGCGCACAGAAAAAAATCACGGCAATCTTTGAAGAAAAATATTCATTCGAGTCAATTTGCATGGGGGATGAGCCTATAGATCGACCTCGAATCGGAAAAGCATCAAATAATTACCGTGGGACGCTATAAATTTTCCATCCGATTCCCTCGTAGATAGAGAGCGGCGTTATAGGATCGAGAGAAACGCTCTGCTGACCTTACTCACCGGCTCGGTTCAAATCGCTTTATTAGAGGTCAGTTTTCAAGGGGCAAGACATGGCCATCCCATAAAACCGATAACCCCCGGATATTACCCGCCAGATGAACGAAGCGTCGCACGGAAAATGAGGAGCGTGACAACGATATCGTTCCAAAGAACCGTCGGGGAAAAGGTGGATAGAAATACGGGGACACATCGACTTCAATCCTCGCCTCCCAAAGAAATCCTTTTCCACGAGCTGCCAGCGCCCAACTGCACTCGAGTTCCGCCGAATCCACATCTATCAATTTCTCCACGAGAGCCGTGTAGGAGACATCTAAACCTTTATCACGATTCCCCTTTAAGCGGAATTTCGGAAGGGACGGACCTTTGACCTCTGGACGTTCATTCTTCATGATGTACAGCGCACCGTTTCCTCCTCCGAATGAGGATCTTCACTCAATGCCAAACTGGTAGAATGCCCTCGGATGGGATTTCAATATAAAGAGGTCAGAAAGGAAATACCGATTTTTAAATCTCTATCCCTGCTTTGCTGATCTGAACTTATATTCATCCAAAGGACCGATCCTCTTATTTGCGGACCTTGGAAATCATTCCTGGAATACATAAATCCTCGCCAACGACTATAAATCTTTAAAGAAAATTATAAATCCTAAAAAAATTAAATGAATGACAGGTTTCGAGCTATTAATTCATCGTTGAAGATCTTCTTCTCTACTTCATAATACATTTTGAAATGTGACAGCTTTGACAATATTCATGATTTTAAAACTATTATGATTCATTAAAAAGAAGAGTTAAAACGTACACGAATATCCTTGCTCAACACAAAGAATCAGCAGTATGGAACATTCTGAAGATTGAAGGACTGGGAATAAAAATCAGTGACTCAGGGAGGTGAGAGGAATTTAATGAATAATAAAATATAATTAATAATAAAACAACTTGAAATTTCAATGCAAACAGATGACAATTAAAACAAATCTAAATCTTTCTATAATAACGACTCTGAATAACGTAGCTACATCGGTATATAGTGAACAAGAATAGAATTATGTACACATGTTTTCATCGACAAAAAAGTTTACAAACAACTCATTTGCAAGCTTACTATTGACAATATAAAATAATATACCTATTATACTCTGGCGATTCAACAGACATGACGAATTTTCTTAATTTTTATTTTCTAATTTATTTATGAAGTTTAGATTAAAGTCAATCATCTCAGGCCGTACTTCATGGAATGACGTTTTCAATATACCAAGAGAAAATCTTCGTAAAATTTCCACACTAATCTTTCTGTCTTAAGTGCGGTAATTTTACGAAGTTTTTCTCTTGCTATAGTGTAAGTTTAGATTGGTCGTATCCATACTTATTGATTCGCCTATTACATCCAATTTTGTTTTCTGCTCCAGTAATTATTTTCTTACACAGAACCTAGACGACAGAAGATTATTGTTTTGATAAATTCTTAACATTACTAGCGACAATTTTCATACTCTACTTGTAGTTTAGTCAAATTACACAATAGAAGACCTTATAGCAAAAGGTCACGTATGGCTGATTATATTGGATTATATGTTGTTAGGACCTATGCCAATAGCATGAAACCGATTTTGCAGCTTCGAAAGACCTGCGCGGGCTGCGCAATACCAAATAACCAAGCGAAATTCGGCTACTTTTTTAGTTTTTGTTCTTTTGATCTTCTGAAGTATGAGTTCGATAGAAAATATTGCTCGTACATTTCTTAAAGAAAATAATATTTCCTACAATTTAAGTGCAAAATTATTTTAACACATACATAACTTTCTGAGAAAAGTTCTTCGAAAATAGGCGATTTTTTCCAAAAAGTGAAGAATTTTATTAGAAAAGATGTGCAAATCATGAGAAGATGGATATTATAATGTAGAAATTATGAGATTTTTGAAGTAAAATTTGCTTAATAAATTATTAAAAAAGTCGTTAAATCAACAGTTACGAAGAACCGGAAATGGATTCATTCAAACAATAATAACAGGGAATTACTGTTGAGATAAAAGTTTCGTCTATGAGTAGGAGAACTTCTTACGGCGTCGTATTCCCAGCCGAGGCTTCTTAGCGACTCACGCACACCCGAGAAGGCTTTTCTCTATTGATTTTCCAGACCGCTGAATCGCGCGGAAGAGAGGCAAAGGGGAGGGAAAAATAGTGCGGAGAAAGCGGGAGAAATACGGAAGGAAGGAGATGAGGTGAAATGAAGAGATTAAATGGGTTAGAAGAAGATAGCGAAGGGGACTTAGTCCGGAGGACGGATGAGAGGGGACTTGAAAAGAATGGACGAGGCGAAGGAAGAGGGGAAGGGAGGAGATAGACAAATGCTGATGGAGAGAGAGAGAGGGATGTAAGGAAAGTGAGGAGAAAATAAAGGGATGAATTTCATGGTGAATGAGTGTGAGTAAAATTAGAAATCGGTTTTCATCCGGTATATATTATAAAATACAGCAAAATAGATATTATTATAGATAATATAGAATAAAGAGGAAATAGAAATAAGGCAAGTAATCAATTAAGCTTAGAAAGAGAACATCAAAATAGGAAGCAGTTAATAAAGTAGGAGGGAGTATAAACGATGTAGCCAGATAATATAATTGATAAAGAATTCACAACTTTCTTCAAATTTGAAAATTCATCGGATGAACTTTAGTATATTTATAGTAAACAAGAGTCGATTTTATTTGCTTATGAGATATAAATAAGACATGGTAACTTCATAACTGCTTTCGAAATCCAACTGTATCTTGCTGTACATGACCAGTTCGTAAATTAAAATAATTTGAACGGGCAAGAGGCGAATCGTATCCTCCAAAACAGTCCACATTTTCCTTGGAGAAAAAGTATACGGATGCAAAAGAGCTAAGTAAATTTGAAGAGATGATATAATATGTGATAAGAGATACAAAATTGAAGGGAGAAAAACAAGATAATAGAGCAATAAAATGAAATGAACGATAGAATAGAGAAATTACATAATAAATAAAAACAAATATATAAATAAAAATAAATTGGCGGAAAGAATAAACAAAAATACAAGAATAGCGGTTACAAAATTAAAGCATAACCTTATGCAAGATCAGAATAAACGGGTGGAAAATAAGATAGCAACAGAGCGGAATAAACATAGAAAAGAAGCGAAGAGAAAATTCACAAAGAGAAATCAGCGAGAGCTGCCTTGGGAGAGGAAAGAGAAAGAGATAATCAAAGGATAGACGAGATGAAAGGAGAGTTAATGGGAGAAGTTAGCGAAGGAGCGCGAGAGAGAGGAAGAATGTATCCGAAAGAGCGATCGTGAAAGGAGACGAAAGGGGTCGGAGAGGAGGATACATTCGATTGAACGTGACAGAGGTCAGGAAAAGCGAGATCTATAAGTGACGGGTATAAAATGCCCACGTTAAACTTATGGGAGCGTTTTCAGATGAGCAAAACGAGAGGACATAAAAAAGAAAACCCTAATTTCATTAAGACGCGACGATAACGAGGACTTCTTCCCTTTTCGACCCTTTAATGACATCACCAACTTCGACTCTAATTATTTCATTCCACTGAATAGTAACTCTGCGCTTAAACCTATTATGCACTTAAGCCCAAAGCGTTTCATTTGGAAACAAGTATCGAAGGAACAGATATTTCGGAAAAAATGCAACAACGAACGCACGAAATAGGCAATATTTGGAGTTGGATTTTACTTGAGCTGTTCTTTAGATTTTGCTACAGTAGACAAATAGTAGGGCAATATACATAGTGGTTGTTATGTTTCGTCCTATAAAGCTATAAACGCTAGAGAAAAGCAGTGATTCCGGAAGATCAATGTGATATAATTATGATTATTATGATTTAATACGACAATGTTAATGCTCTGAAATATCACAACATATAGAAAAGTACCCAGAAGTATTAAAATTAGTTCTTGAAATACCAATATAATTAATCCTAAACGATTCGATAAAAGCAAACGGAATGATTAATATGACCTTTTTAAAAGGAAATCCCTAGGGCACCCATCAGTAAAATCCTTTCTAAAAGTAGTTGAAAAGTTATTCGGGGACTGAAAAATGAGGCAAAAAGTTAATTATAAAAATATCTCCCATTTAATGGTAAAGTAATTTCTTAAATGTTAAAGACTTTGAGGAGAAAAAAAATCACATTTAAATGAGAAAATAATCAAGAAGAAAGATGAATACCTTTGTGATTAAAGGAATTACCTCGGAGACTTAGAATAATCTAATCAGGATGCTTTAAAATGACCTTATGGATAGCCCAAAATCATACACATCAAAGAATAAAGATAATATAAACTAGATTTGTGATAAATTGCTCCTTGAGCCCTGTTCATACACAAATTGGATTTAAAAACAATCATAAGCCAGAATTAGGTTCCATTATCCTTTCTCCTCAAAAACTCTATACAGTATTATTCGCAGAAGTGCCCCTTGATTCTTAACGAGGAAGATGAAACTAGGGTAAAAAAACATTAATCCTATCTGCAAAAAGAACTAAAATATCTCCGCTTAGTTCAATCGGAAAGGATTTCGAACAGGGAAACTTTTCAGTGATAACACCAATATCTTATCAAAGCTGCCATCCTTTCTGGCCAAAATCTATACTTGATAATATGGATATGAATTATTACAGAATATTTCTATCAAACTTGTCTCAAGCTTATACAATGGTTCTTTTTAATTTAATTTTGGAATTAGAATAGAGCCTACAAACGATTAACTTTACATACAGTTCTTATGGAAATGTATTAACTCGTCTGGGATTGCAACGGAGACTAATATGCACTCAAAAAGAAGTCTATTATTAAGATATGTATTTAAAGAACATTATAAATAAGAATTACGTCGTCTTGCTCCATCATCTACCCTCCTCGAAAAACTAAACTTCATATAGTATTTATAAGACTTCTCCGGCTAGAGAGACTTGATCCCACGGGAGAAGCACAGTGCAACGCGGGATGTGAGCACTGTAGGAAGTAAAATAAACCCGGGCTGAAGAAATATCGTCATACTCGTACGCATTAAGCGAATTACTTAAGAGGCACTCTGTTGAGACCGTAAGTGGAAGCAACACACAGTGGGACAAGTGGGGGAGGCTACTTCCAGTAAATGGAATGGGAAATAGTTTGTCGAGAGAGGCACCGTAAAAGGGGCTGCGAAGGTGGATAAAGAGAGAAAGGACAAGATGTCTGGAGGGGACGCGGTTCCCCCACGGGGACGCGAAGGGTGGGAAAATTTTAAGGTGAGGATGCGGTGAAAATCCGTTGATTGTCGATGGAAGGCGAGAATCAAACAGTGGGAGGGGCGAAGGGTTATGAGCTTAAATTCGATTTTTCAATTCGCGTCTTCGGAAATGCCTGCAGACTTTTAATGTCCTGGGGATAAGATGAGGAAGCGGCAGGAATGGGTGGAGAAGTGAGCTTAACCGAGACGCATTGTGCATTCGGAAACTTTCAATAGCATCCGAGTAGTAACGAGATAAACTTTACTCGCTTGTAAGCTTGTTCGGATTCAATTTCAAATGACTTGTTTCTAGTAACTTTGTGAGCTCAAATACTGTGGAGGTATCTTTAACTATGCCCTATGATGTGAAACTTTGTTGCCGTTCAAATACATCTACATCAGTATTTTGATAAAGCTTACCTAACAGCTTCTTATGCCCTTAATTCTCTTAAAACAAACGATTTTTTCGTTTAAAAGCTTTCTCATTTCTACGAAGGCTTTCTTTCAGCAATAATTCGTTGTTATTTAAGCTTAAAATTCCATTTAACTGCGGAAAAGTCTCAAAGGAAGCATATAAAACTGAAAGTATGAAATAAAAACATAAAAGAAAATATATTCATCCGAAAAAAGAAAATATTCTAAAGAGATTCTTTAATAAGCTGGTAGTAAAAGGATTGCTTATATTTTAAATTTTATGTAAAATAAATTAGTTTTTTGCAAGTTCTGAATTTTTCTTCGCAAATGTCAGTAGAGCAATTCAATAGATGTTCACAGTTCTGATGAATTTTGAAAATCAGCGGAGTCAGTCTAACTTCCCGCGTTAGAAGGCAACGTTTCCTGTGTTGTGCAGGCAAAATATTCCATCTTACGTTCAAAGCAGCAGCCTTGAAATAAGATGTTTTCGAATTTCCACGTGCCTCAACTCTGAAGACATTAAAATCAGTACAGAATGAGCTCAAAAAGAGAATTATTAACAGCGCATGATAATGACTAAGTGCAGTAAGGAACTGAAATGAGTTCGGAGTTTCCTATACAACTATCAGAAAGAAAGATTAATGCTCTAGATATTAGCAGGTCAAAATGCATCGATTTGAAAACTCAATGATATCAGCGATTATACATGAGATTAACATGCCGATAATTGGAAAATGAAACCAATTACGCCGTTTATTAACCGAAATTACCAATTTAAGGGTATAATCCGAAATTAATGAAGTAATGATGAAATGATTACTTTTAATGGGAGTGATTCATGTTATTTTTTTCTTTTTCCAATAACCTTACCGGATCAGAGGACGTTGGTTTATTTAGATAAAATATTGATTTTCCAAATCGCCCTTCATTCTACATTCCAAGGTGCTCAAAAATATCTTGTAAAAATAGATAGACCTTGATTCTCTCTCAATAATATGGAAGAAACATCAATCTGTACCTCAACACAAGATATCTTAAAATAAGTTATGTATAGTCCACAAATAGAGTGATATACAAACTACTTAGGATGAAACAACTATGACACTAGGAGATTTAAGTGAAACAAACTGTACTGTATATTCGGCATCACTGTTTGAAGACGCAATAGAAGCATTTAACGCAAACAACAGAAGACTAAGGCCGAACAACTGGAGAGAATTCTATCCTAGGACTTATTCGACAATCACCGCTATTCTGTCCATATCCATGCCTTAATTAATGAACATAGTTTTCGGTGAACGCGAGATTTGGAAAAAAATCATCAATAACTGAGCTCATTTTTTTGCACTTTTCAAATTAATAAATTGTTGTTGATTCTTTGATTGCCCAAACATCGCATTGAGCATTCGAAGAATAGTCATATCGAAATAATCAGAAATAAGACTACAAAAAGTATTAAAAGGCTATGGCGTATAAATGCCTGAACTGAAGTATGTTTTCTACTTGGCAATAATTATAAAAAGCATAATTAAAAGCTCAAAAATAATTTCAACGAAAGCAGCTTAACTTCACATTAATTTTTTCAACAAATTTTCAATCTATGTTTGTTTGCAGATTGGTATTCGTGCAGAAACGGGGCTAATGCTTAATACCGTTTGATTAATAGGACTGAGGCAAGACTTAGGCTCTGAAATAAGCTAACGAGATGCTTCCAGGAAGGATGGAAATTCAAGAGCTGCTTGCATTCCTGAGATCACATTTGAAGCGAGTACTTCAACTCGGATTAGCCTTTACGCTTCTCGTTCAGACTTTTCTCCGTTAAAACTCACGCCGTTGAAAATTAAAAGGGATAGGGGGAAGGAAGTGAGAGAGAAAGACGGGCCATTACGAAGAAAGATGAAGGAATCAAGACGGAACGAAATAAAAGAGCTTTGTAGAGATGAGGTGGAAAGAGAGATACAGAACGTAACTTTGTTATAAACGGAAATTAGCGATAGTTGAAATAAATAGTGGTGAAAACTTTCTCATCAGTAATCTGTCTTTATATACAAGGAAAGGAATTAAAGTGACTTTGCAAGTGAAGGCGTGCACATAGGAAAAAGGATGGGTCAATCAACTGGCTATTGGGAGATTCTTGTTAGAGTTCAGGCTCCCTTGCTTTTTCATGACCTCCTATAAAAATATTCCTCGATCTAAAGCCGAATATTAATATAATAATAAAGATGTAGGAAAATTTAAAAAAATAATAATAAGGTAAGCAACATTTTATGATAAAATATAATCGTATATAATATCATAAAATATAATAATAAAGTTGTAGGGGGAGTTGATAACAAGAGGGTAATTAAATTGCACAATCGCGTAGAGGAGATAATTTTCGCTTTGACGAGAAACAGTAAATTGATATCAATCAGCAACTACTAATATATCAAATTTGCGGAAAAGAAGTAAATCCCAAGGCAAAGGTGAAAAAATTCTCGTACATAGCGTACGGCGTATCGAATATTTATACGTTAAAGTACACGTTGCAACTCATGACGTGATTGAGCAGTCTAGCCATAAAGGGAATTATTTACTTAAAGGTATCGAAGTGTTGGAAAGGAGACCCTGCAGCGTGCTGCCCCCACTCTGGTCAGGGAGGGGAATGGTAACCATGGAGACGCAAAGGGAAAACAAACGGAGAGAGGGGAGATGGAAAAATGGACGCCCTCCCGATTTTTCAGCCATGGCCTAACTGCGAGGGGGAGTCTTCCCTTAGTTAAAGGCATTGACGCGTAAGAAGCTTTGTCCATTTTGACTTCCCTCCACTTCTTCGGAGGATTCCAGAAAATTTCAAAGGCAAAGGACGGCGGAGGGATTGCCTCAAATAGCGGAAGGGATGACCGTTTCCTAATTATAGGGAGTACAATCATTTTGCGATTGAGAAGGATGAAAATATACACAACAAGTAGAGTCTCTTTCTAACTATCGCACGAAGGAAATGTTTCCATGCTCTAGGGGTTGAGAGTGTAACGAAAGTTTGCTCACTAATTAATGAAGCATTGAATCCTCATATTTTTAAAAGAGTTACGTCTTGAATATAACTGAAAACCAACTTAAATTACGACAAGGTCTTACGATAAAGAAAATATTTACATTTCAGCCATCAACAGCTCAATGTCAGAAAAATTAACACATTTACTCAATAGTATAACACCAAGTAAGGCTTAACCACTTCCATTACATATGCTCAATATTTTGAATATGCGCGTTCGAAATTATGTTTGGAAATTAAAGTACATCGAATCATTAATCAGAGGAAAGACTGGATTTCCTCCAAATTATTGCTGAAACAGTAAACATACACTCGGATGCGGTAGATATTTATTCGCAAATAAGTTAGTAATTATCAAATAAAGACGTTTATATGTATACATTATATATTATTTGTTGGACTGGTAGGTTATTTTCCCTATCTCACCTCATTTATTCATTTCTAAATTTTCATAAATTTACTTCTTTTTCCGTTTTATAAAATAACTCTACCATCCTCTTTCTTTAATTTGACCTTTATTCAGTTCTAATTTTACTCATAAAAGCCTCTTGTTTTCGCCACATTAAGATTTTCTTTAGCTATATTGCGGAGGAAATACTATGAATTACGATTCACAGTATTATTATATATATTAAGTTTTATACTAAAAGGTAATCGTATCTAAAAGATATGTTCAAGATAAGAGTATAAGATGTTTTCTCTGGAATTTCAGCAACAATTTTTCAATACATTGTTTGTATATCTAAGAAATTCTACAAATATGACTGGAGGGATAATTATAATTTCCAATTCGATCAGTCGTAATAACTAACATAATAATAATAGTAATATTGATATAGCTGGGCCACTGTTTGGTAACATAATAAGAGCTGAGATGTGATTAAGTTTACATAGCTGCAGCTGCAACTTTAGCCCATTCATACATCGCCACCCTGATTTATGAACCATTTTCGCTAACTCTGGGCGAGAGAGCTTGAGGGACAGAGAGAGGAAGGAGCGACTATCATGGACGTATATGGCATTTGGATAGATTAATCTGGTAGTTAACTATAGCGTTTACTTCCTGGTTACTACGCCATCTCTCAGAAAAAACGCTAAACAATTCTCTCCTTTATGTATGTAATAAATACTCTAACAAGCTTAGGAATTTTCGTGACTCGAAAAAACCACCTTCGTTCACAATGGATCAAAGAAACGCACGTACAGCACCAGAATCGAGGATAAAGGATGACCATTCATTATTCCTCTCCCGCATCAGTATACAATGCCTTACCAGCACCAATTTGTCACCAGAAGAAAGACGGAGGGCGCATTGATCGATACGTAACGTTCTCCATTATAACATTGAATTCGCCTTCGGAAAAGTTTCAAAGCACGAGACGTAGTTCGGGGGGTATATCAATCGATTGCTTGTGACCCTTTGGGCTGACCACTTAACTGCGGCGCTACGCTTCTGCCATCTGAATCCGATATCGGGTTATGGATTAGGACGAAGAGAAGTTACCGACTAACGCACTCGTCCGCAATATCGGCTCTCATAAATCTTGGTTTAATTAAAATTACGTTAATACGGTACACGTGTCAGCTCCTTGGGAATGTCGGCAGCGATTAATCTATAAAATTTTCCCTCGAGCTTCCCACCGCCTAGCAGTTAATCAACGTTATGTCGCGATATCAGAAGGAATTAATGCAGTTACGCTTGATTAACTGCCGGGCGTGATTGATTCGTGACAAATTACTACGAGTTCTTCCCTTAGTTAGAGTTGAATTAGGGAACTATCTCGTCTGGGGAGCCACGGAACTCTTGCTCGATGACGTGGCATAAATTAATGCTTAATGAGCTTAGGAGGGATCGGAAAAATTTCTGCTTCCCATTTTCATCACAATGAGCCTCAATTAGTCAACTTGGAAAGAATCGCTTTTGTTATGGAAATTGTTTCCTGGTTTTAACAACGAAGATCAAACTTTGAGGATCGGTTTAACTTGGACTTTGGCCTAGCTAACCTCCAGAACAAGCCTTCTCAGTGTATCCTCTCAAACATTTTAAGAAGATTTATGATTACTGAATAAATTGACCACTATCAGGGATGTATATGGCAAAACCTATTGAATTTCTTGGCCTAATAAAACCTTATTGTGACGCACGTACTCAACTCTACCGTATGATTTGATAAACAATTATATCAGATAAAAAGAAAATTTGAAAGGAAAACGAGCCGGAAATTGTCTTTTCTTTACGCAAAGACAGTTATTTTTGCATTAATAAACGATTTTTTTAAATGTTGCTGTTATCCTGATATCTGGTTAGGTCCTCCTGAGCTTTACAGAGCTCGTCGGGAGGTGCTTAACAAAGGCAACAGCAACAATGGACGCACACAAACAACCATTTAGAAATCTCCGATCAGCCGAGATTCGAACATGGGACCTTGGGGTTGCAGCGGTAGCGCTAGGACGCTAAACACTCGGCCAGCCCACAAGGGCGGTTAACTTCAATCAAGAATTAGCAATTAAAGAAGATAGAATTCTTACATTTCTCTCGCATCTCTTGCACTTTTATTTAAAAGTTAAATAAGATTAATCTATGGAAAGTTATTCTATTTATATATAAGAGTAGTATTGTAAATTTTGTAAATATAGCCATTATAATTCCAAACTTAGGCATGAAAAGTTTACGATTAAAATGTCCTCTGGTACGCTCAGAATTTGGATTTCCAAGCGAAATAGGAAATCTCGGACATAAATCACACAGTTGTGTACAACCATATTCGGAGCGTCTACTGCTCGAATCCTCGAAATCAAATTATCAACCCCACTCCATAATAAATCGATCCGAGCCTGATCGTAAGCGTAGGGGTCAGAAATAACCCATAATTTGCGAGCGTGTTTACGTTAAAATCCCCAACTCGCGTCGTTACTTCCCATCCTCACCTTATTAACTAAAAGAGACTAAATTCTCCCGCAGGGACCCCTCTTCCCGCTCACGCGTCCCCAAATGAATAATTTTCTTCATCAACGGTGCGAGCTCTTGCCTCACCCTTGTCCTCTCACCCTTTCCCCTCCGACACACCCACACATCCTGTACCTAGGAAGCCGTTGCGACGGAGTTTCCCCTTCTGCAGCGCCATTCCCTTCTTCAATTGCAGCTTTCAAAGGGCTGCGACTCGGGATATGGCGTCTTCCAAGACGCCTTTCGGAAATTCTCCCGAGGAGCGTAATGCTCGGCGGGAAGGCGATTTCATCCCCCGGAATGGATAGAGTGAAAGATGGGATGAGGAGGATGTTTCCTTATCTATTCCTACCCGTCTAGGAGGATCCGCTGGAATTCCCTTCTCCGGAGACCAATGACAGGATTCGAGGGCTCACACACTTCTCCCCCTGCCACACCCTCCGAGGAGCTGCAACGTTTCGAGAAATTCCCCAACGAGGGTCGCGGAGTAATGACGATGAAACGGCGTGTGGTCTCTTTCGAGGAGTTTCGAAAAGATGAGATTTACGAGGAAGAGGAAGAATATGAGCGAGACTCGAATTTTTCCTGAAGCGGTCAAGCTGTACGTGCTTTCGATAGTCGTATATCGCGGGGAGAAAACTTTAATGGCGATAGACGTTTTAGGTGTCCCAGCACATTGGGATCGAAAATGTCCCGAGGAATGTCTCACAGTTATCGGACTTTACGAGATCGAACGAGAACTTCTCTTCCCCTCCTCTAAATATCGATAGGCATTTTCCTCACGAGATGGTTTTAAACAGTGGGGAAACCAAATTATGTTTCATATAGAATATTTACTTTCCTACAGAACATATTTTCTGGTTCTGTTTATCTGGGTATTTTCTTAAAATTGTTCTACAGTCATGCATATTGTCAGCACTTTTCATATTTACTTTTTATTGATTTGTATTAGCATATGATAGATTGCATTTAGTTTTTCGTTTATCTTCTTAAATGTCTTGTAATAATGTAATATGCATATTGAATATATTTTATTGTATATTGAAAATGAATTTGTGTAGATTGGCTATACTTATTAATGAGTAAACTTGACTATGATTATAGATGTGTCGCATATATGCAATTATTGATTTTTGCATTAATATTTTTTGTCATATTCCTTTTTATCATTTAGCCATTACTATAGGTAAGTTTGAACAGGTTTTCTATACCCCCTTTTTCCTGGATGTTTTATCACAAGAGCTCTTAGGTTTTTTATACTCACAATTCTTCTCATTTTTCCTCATACTACCATTTTAAATTAATTATCGTAAGATTAATGACCATGGGTTGGATTGAAAAGGAGACTCTTAGTTTCAATCCCGCGCAAAGGAGATATTTTATTATTACTATATTTTAATCTTTCATGATGGATTTTTTTCTGTTTTTCTTTTTGAAATTTCCCAAATTAATCCAAATTGCAGCTTTTTCTACAATACAAGTCTATCCTTTAGGATTTATCTTAGGTTTTTTACATCCACAATTCTTCTAATTTTTACTACTTCTAATTTCATAATTAATGACGATGGGTTAAATGGAAGAAGAGACTTTTAAGTCTCAATCTCGCCCAAATAAAGACGATTTATTATTATTACCATTATTATTTGATAGACTATGAGACATTGAGAAACCGTATATACATATCGCAAGCAATCAGTTAATTTCTCAGTAAAAAACGAAATAGAAATGTATTGATACATGCGTCACAGATAGAATTAATGGAAATACGTCCTCATTGAAAGGCGAGTCCTTCGTATAGGTTATCCTTTTTTGAATTTAACTGAATTTCTGGTTGATTTTGCATTCGGGTATGGATCGTTATCAAGTGTAACCCCGAAATATAAATACAGTATAAATAAACTCCCGAACGTTTCAAATAAATTTCTCCCTAGTTCGAATGGAAAAAATCTACGTACCGAGCGCAGAATTTTCGCAATCAATTAACGCGTGAACATTACGGTATATACAGCGGAAATTAACTCCCCTAAACACTCATACCGGCACGTCTTCCGTATCATATTTTACACTGGGATTCACTACCCGTATGCAAATAGCCAAAGACGCGAGACCTAATCAACTCGCTTTATTAACACGCCCGAGGAAAAAATTAACTTCCGCTAATGCTGCCCCTGAAAAAAGAACCATCTAGAAGTTTGGGGCTCCAAAAATTTGGACATTAATCCCCTTAGGCATTGAGGGCTCCACGAAGAAGTAAAGAGCGCTAGAAGGTGAACGGGACACGTTCCCTTAATGGATCTCCCGGCGGAATTAATAAGAGGGGAAACTACTCGTGGACGGCGAGCTCATGGGAGGGCAAAAAATAGGAAGCGAAGTAGGGACCCGAGTATCGCAAATCGACGCCCGGAATTCGCTGGAGAAACAGAGATCGGAAGTGACGAAGTGTTAACAATAGAAGGACCGGGTCACGGGTGAGAGAGGAAGCCCCGATAAGAGCCGATGGGGAGAAAGAGGTAAACTTGGGCTAATTACAGCGGCGGGTTTATTTTCCGCATGAACAGATACGCCCGGAGAAAGACGTTTTTCGCAGTAACTTGCAATCAACATCCTCTGAAAGGAGTTAATAAGTTTATATCTTGTAGCACTTCACGTTTCAATTTCCTTCTTAATTGGGAAATTTTCTGTAACCAAAGTTGGATTAAGGCTGCGTCGGATAAGATGAATGAAATTAAGACTATAATATTACCAAATAGATGAATGTAGCCTTGAATGGATAGCGCAAAGATGCCTCCTAAGGCATGAAAAGGTTTACTGATGGAAAAAGCAATTTAGAGTCTATTTTGAAGCAATCAACGTGTTTATTGAATGCTAATTACTGGAAAAAATAATTGACAATAAGCGAAAATCTAAATAATTATATTTAAGAACGCTTAACCGTTACCCTGGAATTTTGAATTTTAAAATGAAATGAGCTTGGCAGGTATTTATAACCGGATATTTTGAGGGTTAAGCAAAAATATAATTGCTAAAGAGGCCGATATAATTAATAATTGAATAATAACATACCCCAATGTAGTGACAATTAAATTTCGAAAGCTCTGAATTGTAGGATTTAAAATAAAATTCAACTTAAAATATAATTAAAATGCATAAAATGAGTTAGTTAAACTATGAGTTATTTTTCGAGTGATATTAATCACGAAAAAAAATAATTTCTATCTTTCAGCGATAAACTGCTTCAAAATGAAATGTGTTTGATATCACCAGGTTATTAAAGGACTTATTACACCAATAGATAAAATAGTTTAAAATTAAAAGAGTAATAAATATAGAAAAAATAACTCTTTATTAACTGAATTTTATTCATTACTGATAATTAAATAAGCTATTGGTTCATTAATTATCCACATGAATTATTCTGCTGATTTTCATTCTGATTTTATATACACTACTTGAATCAATTTACAGTCAAACAAAATATTTAACCGGTAGACGGAATTACACATGCAAAATATTCTTTCCTTTTCAGTGCATGAATTTATTTTAATAATTATCTAATGAAAAAAATGCGCAATGATAACGGAAAAAAATAGTAACACATTATTCGTATAATTATACTGGGGAAAAATATTTTTACCAAAAGCGGACGGTAAATTCTACTAAAAAAATCGAAAACTCTTTTTCAATTTGAACGAGTCATGTCACAAGCTCATTTTTAGACCGGCAACAGAAAATTATTCCTAAAACTAGCATCGTAAATTTAACATGGACAGGAAGTCAAGAGTATTTTGATAGTGCTATCATCTATCCAATCCCCTATTTCATTAGCTGAGGGACCCCATGAAGTCACCTGGAATGAACATTCTGATTTTGCGGATGAAGTATCCAACGGATAAAGGAACTACGAAACGTGAGTCTAATACAAGAACGCCGAGATAGGATTATTAAATGCGCTTTCGTGGAATGGCTGTGACCGGCCTTTGCAAGGTATTTGCATTTTGATATTTCCTGACGAAACGAATCCAAATACCGTTACCATCAAATGATTCGAAACATAAAACACAACACTTTATATATCTTCTTATTCTATACAAGTAAAACGCACGTTTTAGGATCGTGAGTCTAGAAATATTTTCTTCATCCATAAAAAGGAAATATAATAACAGACATACTGAGAGAATCGGAAACCGAATAATTAATCAGAATAGAAAAGTTAATAAACATAAATTAAGAGAAAATACAACTGAACTCAAGGGGCAAGACAAATTATACTAACCAAAGATTAGAAATTCCTCTTATTGAATTCAAATTCATTAAAAATGCACAAGAAAACAGCAGGTAGGCTTCCATTGTATGAAGATATTGTCCTTAATTGATGATCTTAAATTAATGATTTGAGAATAGATTAAAAACTGTGAACGACGACTTAATAAATTTAAGATCGCATTTGAGCGCAGATGACGCGACGATGAAAAAAATAGGTTTAGAAACAATGAACCTCGAAACTTTTTAGTAAGGACCTCGCGAAGAAAGAAAAACTTTACTCGTTTACCCTACTTGACCCACATTGGATGAAAGGGCCTTGATAAGGTAAAAATCGGTCATAAAACTACTCAAACTCGAAAGTTTTGCACTCGACCGAAATATCCACCGCTTTTATTGAGGTATTAACACCGTCAAATTCACTTTTCCGGCGCACTCAACGGCATCAGACAAGTTTATGGAATTCAGCTCAACCATGACCTGAAGGGCTTGCGAGAGCTGCTCAATGATCCTCGCCAGAATCTTCAACCAGTAGTTTACTTCGCTGACCTATTATGGATGTTTTTCGTGAATTCGACCTCGTTGCCACTCTTCCGCGAACGTACTATCGCAGTAAATATCACCGCTCTATATGGGCAAGTCAGTTTATTTCGCTTTGAGCTTTTAATTTGATTTTACCGTGGCTGTAACTGTCCTTTTGCTCTTAGGCTCGGTACTATAACGTATAGTCCAAATGGAGTTTAACTTTAATCTTCGCATTAACTCTAACAAACCGCATTATAATCAATAGTTAAACCTCAATGGTGCATCCATTGGTGAATTAACATTAGCATCAGTAAGTACTAGAGTGAGAAAAAATAGCCCTTTTAAATCTTACAATTATGTTTAATTATAGTAACCTCCATGCCGCTAAATTGCAATTAGGCTTCCTTTTCTGATTATTTGATAAGCTGGTTTAACGAGGATTTATAATACCAGGCCTCAATCTGATATTTACTAATGTGAATATTAATCATCAATTTATGTAGCAGTGAAGGTTTAACTATTGATTATAATATGGTTTATTGTAGTTAAAGAGGAGATCACAGTTAAATTCCATTTCAACTATATATTAGAAAATACCGGGCCTCATTTAAGGACCAACATTTTTGCCAAGGTAAAATTGCGGTAATTTACCTATATTGCTAATTACTGGGCTATATTAATTAATTATTATAGCCCAACAATATAGTTAATATTAAAAGCATAAAGATGTATAAAAAGAGCGGGGATTGATTGGTGATCAGGGCCTAATGTAATTACCAACTCACCACTGCGGGGTAAGGAAATGAAACTGACTTTATAGAACTTACTGGATCATAAGGAAAAACGGACTTGAAAAAAGTCTGACTGGGGTGGGAATCGAACCCGGGATCTTACTCTATCCGGAAGTCTGCCTTAACCACCAGGCTACCGAGACAGAACATTTCAACAAGCCTTAGTTCCTTCCAAAGCCCTTGGGAACTTAGTGTGCAAGGGCAAGTGTGGTTTCGTCCGACTGTGCGGCATCGTCCACGGCCAAGACCTCATCGAGGCACCGGCAACACAAAGTGGTGTTAAGGATAAACCCACTTAGTCGATCATACCAAAATCTTATAAATTTACCACATTTACCGTAATACCTATCAAGTTTAAAATTCGTTATGTAAAAGTATAATTTTGAGATTCTTTGTATTCGACGCCGATATGATCCGAAGAATGTACGCTTAACCAGATAATTGCAACTCAGAATTTAGAGTTCCATTCACATTTCTAGGTAGGCATATTTAATAGATTCGAGAATATCAAAAAACACCGAATAAATGAATTTCATGCAATTAAAAAAATGTACCTCAAGTTGAAAGATGTTTCCACTCACGACAGATGGCAAAAAGAAGGGACTTTCCTCTCCAATCCTACTTTCTCCTTACAGTAAGCGAAAGAGTTACTATATATACACATAAACTCTTTGAATACGAAATACCTATTAATCGTTCCTTCATAATTCTTACATGGAAGCTGGATGGTAGTATAAAAACTTCCTGCAATTTTATCCATCTCATCCTAGCAATCTTTAGTTGTCCATCTCCTAATCCAACAAATCCGAAAAATAGAAAGTAAAATAATAAAATTCTACTCGTTCAATTTAGATCGGACTGGGGCGTTTTCTTTCCCTTAAATCCCGCCATACATCTAACCTTCCCACTCCTTCCTGTCGCCATCAAAATTCTTCCCTCCGCGCAAACACACACTTCTCTAGGCCACCATGCATAATACAAAGGTCTACCTCCAGTCCAGGGTTTAGGCAGTGGCTGCTCCAGGGATATGCGATAAAAGAGGCATGAGAACGGGTATGCAGAGAAAGGAGATGAAGGATGGAGTGAAAAGGAAACCAGAGTATGGGAGAAGACAGGGAGAAGAAGGAGAGAGATAAAAGACAAAACTATTAAAGAAATGAAAATAATCGATTGTGGATAACGTACAGAATTTGAATGCGAGGCAATTGAGAAAACAAGTGATAAATCGTTTAAATTCACAAAATAAAGCATGATGAAGAAGAGAAAAAAGAGAAGTTGTTTGAATTTCGTGCTTTATTAAGTGAGAATAGGAAAACGATGTGTTCGAAAATTATTACGTCGGATTACATTCTATGACAGCTTCCAGGTTTGAATGCTACTATTTTTTTATTAAACCACACAGAAATGGAGATTAAAATGAAATGATGAAAATTACGCCTTAAACTTATTTAGAATTGACAGAGTATACGGTCGAAGAGATAAATCAAAGTAAAAAACTAAAAACTTTGATCCATATACAATCCGCAATAAAGATAAACATCATAGCAATCATTAGGTATATTGTCGCAATAACAAATTATCATTGTGTATCTTACCATAGAAGAGGCACACTAATATTTGTAATTTTTTCAAAAACATCATCCCTAAAACAGCTGGGTTAAAGACAAAGTAAGCGAAGCGTGCGAAGAAATACGCTGACAAAGAATTACTTGGAAACAGAGAAGAGAATTTGAGAGAAACAAGGAGATTAAAGGGAAAGAGAATACGATAGGGGTAAAGGGAAGGTAGCAAAGGAAGAAAAAACGCAAGGGTAAGACGGGAAGGGTAGAGATGTTAGGGTGGGAAGTAGGTTGGAAGTTCCTGAGCGGGTTTTCGTAAGAGAAGTTAAAAGAGGCGAGAGAGGAATGGCGGAGTTAGGAGGGATGTTTAAGAAGGGAGAGGAAAGGGACAAGGTTTTGTTGGGGAATGAATAAGTGAAGGAGCATTTGGAAGGGGTTGAGAGGGTTTGTTAGAGAATGATCAAAACTTCCCTTCTGGTGAAAATGACGAAGGACCATATCGAAGCTTCCCTTTGCAAGGCGAGGAAAGCGGGTTGACGAGAATGGGCCAAATGGGGATAAAAACGAGGGAAAAGAGAGAATTAGCGAGGGGTGGAAGCAAACGTCGAACTCCTCCGTTTCGCTGCCTGCGAAAGATATAAGCTCAAAAATATTTCCGCCTTCCTGCCCTCGGGGTGTTGTACACACACAGGGGCTTTTTGTTTTCCGCGATTGAATTAATTTTCACCGGTCCCAATTTCATTTCCGATGATTCTCTGACGATCGTACTTATGACTCCGGCTCGAGAGTAATGTGATGCATGACTCGCTGTTTCCTCCAAAACAACCTTAATCTCCATAATATTTCTTGACGCTAACTGCGGAGTCGGGATTTCTTTTCCTTCCTAACGGAAATTTTCCAATCTCCGCCGCGTTTCGTTCGGCTCGAGATTTAACGTTCGATCGCCTTATAACTGCCTACAAATGGCGTTCAGCATGCAGCTGAGATGGAATGGCAATTAATCACACGCATTGCTAATGTGATTTCGGAGGTAATTTGGCTGGAGTTGAAATGAAAAATACGATGCAACAAAATGCACACTGCTGACTGTTATGGAAGGATGTAGGCTGTAATTGCTGACGATTATTCATCTCTTAACTCCTCAACCACGGGCATTACGAGTATTTTCCTCTCTCCATTCTAAGGTAACTATATGCAATCAAGCAATTTTTTTTAATGATTGCGATAATTTTTAAGCAATGGATTACAGTTCTCTTCATTATTTTCAGAATTACCACATTTGATATCTTTACTGCTCAGACGTATCCGTATATTCACTTATAATATAAATTTATTAGCAAGAGATACATAAAATATTATTTTCCCCTAACATATAAGTTAAATCAATACCAATTAGCAAAATAATTACGCATTCCATAAAAATATTCTAAGTATTAACTGGTTAATTGAAGTATTCTAATTTAAAATTTCTCTTACATAAGAGAAGATAGGCTATTGAATAATATTTTAATTTTACATTCATACGACGGCATTTACATCATGCCTCTAGATAAGGCAAACAAAAATAAAAAATACAATCCTCACATATTTTACCTTCGATTAATAAATAATAATATAAGTTGAAAATTTAATCTAAAATAATGCAGCGGTACTAAAATAATCTTCCGTAGTTTTTTCTTACGTCTACGAATTTATTTTTAGGGGGTTAATGAAAACCATAGAAAAAGGAAAACGAAAAAATATTGCCATTTATTCTGTGGAGGCAGCGGCTGCGGGAATATTTTTGCATTATGAATTACGTCGGTTTTCGAAATTCTAATTGAATATCTGCCCAAAAAAATCTCTCTTAAGGCGATGAAAGATAATAATCAAACGGAAACACAACGTAACCCGTTTTACGCCCTACCGTAGAACCTGATAAAGCTAAGCGACGAAAATTATTTTAACATGTTTTTAGCGAATTCGTACACCCTTGCGCCCATTGAACCTGATTTTGCATTTTGCTTCAGAATGTGCGGAAAAGCGTAGAAAAGTTTTCCTTGCGCTGTCCGTCGCTTCATAGGTTCACATCTCTAAACCTAAAAGCTAGCTCTAAACATCGGCGCCGTAGAAAATAGCACGGACTTGGAATGGAAAAGGAATGAGATGTGAGACAGTTTGCATCGCATCAAAACCTCGAGAACTCTAAAAGGCACTCAGCTCGCTACTTCTCGGATTGGATTATTGATTCCTTTAGTAAGGAAAAGGAAGGAAGCTGTAGGGAAAAGAGAAAAGGCCGCGAAGACTATTCGCTCACAATATTTAGGGCATGGCTTATGGAATAAGGGACGGATATCCTTGACAATTCGCTTCTTTCTACTTTGTTGAACGGAGGATAGTTCCTATTCCTGATCGGAGGAATGTTTATACTCCGCAAAGGACCATTTCTAGTACCTCCAGGAACCTCAGCGAAGAGCTAGATGGAATAATTTCCCGAATAGTTAAAAGCATCGAAAAGTGTGATAACTTTCATGATACACCATTACCTAATTTAATAGATGAGAATGTATGATTTTCCTAAAAAAATTATTGTTGACTATGAAAAGGTACCGCTGTAGAACTACATCTACAGGAAAGCAAGTATTTATTAACTTTTTATGACTAGTAAAAAATTTCAAATAGGGATCAGAAAATAAGGTTGGAATGGATATCTGATACACTGTACCTTGATTTTTTCCGGCCATTATCAACATTTGAAAATTTATTTTCCTTTCTTCATGAACGATAGAGGAATACTTTTTCTTTGGAAGTATCATTGAATATAGGTTAGATGGAAGAGGAGACATTTTAGTCTCAATCTCGCCTAATAATAATAATAATAATAATAATATAGACAATGATTAAATCCATGTAAATCCAACTTTATGAGAAATTGATTAAGCTTCTGAACTACGAATCGTATTCTTAAAAAAGAAAACAATCATCCAATAATTAACTTTATCCGTAAGAAATGATCTATATGTACAGTATAGGGTAATTTAGGCACTAAAATGAAAGAAAGGCAATTAGAAAATATAAATTAATCACTATAGATATTTATAGGATATTAGCTCGAAGGAATGGTTGCGAAATCCGGCTGGGAGAAGCCTATGAATCAGAATGGCGTTGAAATCCATGGGAGTGAAGCGAGGTAATTAATCAATGCGGCGAGAGAGGATGGAGGGAATGAGACGGCGAAAATTTGCGGTAACGTAGCAACACCTCCAGGGATGATAATAAATTGATCCTTAGATAAAAAGGCACCTAGAAGCCGTTTGATATTTAATAGGGCGGGATACAGCCGGAGGAAGAGATAAAACGGGATTTTTGCACCATCACCGTCAAATTATGACCGAGGTGATGGAATTTTGTTGGCAAGGTTCACCTTCGGGCATTGCTAGCTATTTGGACGATTTAAGATGATCGAATTATGAGGATATTTTAGCAAATATGTCCGAGGTAAAGTTCCGGTTTGGTATACAGGCGTAATCCTTAGGTCGAGAAATTGCTGTAGTTCAAAGACATTGGAAGTTATACCTATTTGAATGCAAGCTCACAACTTATTTCTTTTATACACAAAACTCGAAATAAAGAATATTCGAAAAGCAAGCAATGTATAAAACCTCGAGAACGTGATCAATGCTGAAGCTTATCAAAGCCTTTACATTGATCCAAATTTCAACAATAGGATTCCAAGCTTCTCTTTCTTTTATTTCTCATTCTTATAATCCAAAAAATGATAAATGTCATAAGAAAGATAATTTACCTTCACTATTTACACGTTTTTTGCTGAAGACGAAATTAAGTTGCTTCAGATTTGGTAAATATGAGACGTAAATAGGCGACAGATTGACCGAGTGTGATTTGTTTCTTTAATTCAATGAAACCGAATACAGTTATCCTTGAGATAAACTTATAACGAAAATATTCGCAAAAGGAATTTGAATATAGAAACTTGGAATAGCGTATAAAGTTTTCCTGTTTTCTTTAAAATTTTAAAAAATTAAGAAAGGTTGCTTTTCTATAAAAACAAGTATATTAAGGCCATCTGTGCGAACTAGTACGCGATATAAATTTCAGGGTGAGAGCCGATGGAATATATTTCATCGTGAGATAGTATAGAGAATATACGAAATGACCCCATCCTTTTTATTGTTCTATGAAATACATTAAAGGGAGTTATGACTTGGAAGTTACTGAGGACGCTAACAAATACAGAGGGATGGAATTTAAATGATGAATACAAGTAGGAGAATATGACAGTAGTCTGATTCCCAAGGTTTTGGACAATCTTCCCCAATGTGTATAACGAAGTAGTCTAGGTTAGTGAGTCGAAATTTTAAAGGCAAAAATAACTGATATTTGCATGTAAGCGGGACGAGAAAAATAATAGAAACGACTCTGGAGCACTTCCAGTTGCAACACATAAACATTTATTTGCTTTTCGCATTTAATAGAACTTTTTCCGCGAATATGTCACGACTGCGAAGGGTAGGGGAAATGAATAAAGGGAATGGGGATAGTATAACTTATTTAAAGGCATGAGAGTTGAAAGGTAAACAAGGAATTTTAGCTTCAGTGGTACTCAGTGACCGGAGCAGAATTATTCAAGTTGAAAAGGTGAGGCAATAAATAGAAAAATAAAGAAACGGTGATGATGCGACTGTGACCGAACAATGTCACTGTGGCACGTGGAAAAAAGCAAGGTTACGTTGCGACCTAGTTAATTTTCCGAGAAAAATACTTGGTTACGTATACATACAAATTGTACGCTGGAATAAAACTTCATCTATCAATCTCATACGACATTCCTGCAATTTATATCGTTTTATTTTTCATTGATAAGCATGGAGGATTTGTAAAAGCATTTTAAACGAAATTTAATACAAAAAATATATTCAGTCGGTGGCATGAAATTTCAAAGATTGCTTACTTACATTATTAAATGCTAATAACAAAATTTAATTCTTGGAATGTTACTTTGCAAACCGACTTTCTGATATCGCCTTTTTAATTGATTGAAATTATTTACGGCAAATAACGAAAAGAAGTATATACAAGGAAAGGGTTGAGATAACTTTTCACATAAGGGCGTGCGTGAAAAAAATATAAATAAATTCCTATTTTGTAATAAAGAAGTGAATTTTTTCCTTATCGTTCCATATGAATATTTTTACCTAAACTTATTAAATGTCTGTTTGAAATTTTTATTAAATACTACGTATTAGTCCGTTTGTTTACTTGGGTAAAGAACTCAAAATATGAAAAAGAGAAATAAAAATGGGTCTTAAAGAAGTGAATTTTTTCTTTAGCGTTCCCTATGAATATTTTTGACAAAACATGTTTGATGTTTGTTAGAAAACTTGACTAAAATTACATATTAGTCTGTTGGTTTGCTTGGATAAATACAAAATATGAATAAAAGAAGTAAAAACGTGTTTTTGAAATATTCATCCTAATAAAACAATATTTATTAAATTATTCAGGTTCATTCATTAATATTAACATTTCATTTTACATTATATTTCCATCGAATTAAGGGCAAGTAAATGAATGATGCTATTTATCATCTATGAATGATTTATTGATGCCTAAAAATTAGTTATCCCTTCATTTGTTACTCGCCGTACCTTGTTGGAATACCTAAGTGATACCTGGTATCGATCTTTCGGCGGACTGGAACTTCTAAGTCAATACTGCGCTGTATGCGAAAATTTAGCTTCAACGGTTACAAACGGCTCTTTTAACGAACTACGTAAACAAATTACGATTCCTCATAGGTTTGTAAACTTTCCTTTGAAGAAGGACACCCAGATTCTTGGGACGTGGTACTCTTTGCAGCAACTGAATGAACTTTGCAAGGGTCGGGGGTCTTACACCGCATTAATAACTGCCGCGAGGTGAATAGTACGTACAAAAAATAGCGGGAATTAAACGAAACCGGAGCTTGGAACCGAGAAAGAAAGCAAACGGAAAAGACTGGTCGTTAGGAAGCAAAAGCAAGCGTAAGAGATTACAGCGCGTAAGACGGTGTGAATTTATGCCGGAAATGAAAGGCTCGGGTGAAAGTAAAGGTGGAAGCGGCATGAAAGGGGACAAAAATAAATACGGGGCTAACGAGAAAGAGGAAACTATTGCAAAGGGGGGAGGATGAAAGAGAGAGGAACAAAATCGCCCAAACGAGGAGACCTGCGCTTTCCAAGATTTTTTTCCGAGGAATTATAAATGGTCGAAAATAACTTTCGCGAGCGTCATACGTCAGGAAAATAATTCTCGGAAATTTACAGCTACTTTCGAGTGTTAAGCCGAGAATCTACAACGGGATGACAGCAATAGGCAATAAGCCCGTGATCTACGCAACAATTTTTATCGCATTTATTTAATTCCTCAATTAGCAAGATGTGGCGTGAAATATGACGATGAAATTATAGCTAACAAATATCCCTAGCATTATTGCCGGTAGTAATAGTGAAATTGACCCTAATTAGTGAATTAAAGTAAAGATAGAGTAAAAGATAGATGCTTCAAAGTTATAGTTTTACAGTAGAGAGGGAGAGAGTGACTGTTATGTTTTCAAAGAAGAAAGCTCTCTTAAAAAAAACAAAATATAAAAGAGAATTTACATCAAGAGGAATCAATATGCAGAGAAAGAAATTTTGGTACACTGCTGTTACTGAACAAGAGGTTTAAATCTCCAAAAACTGTCTTTGTCGAAGTTTCTCACTTCCTTCACCGGTATTCGGAGAAAACATGAAAGATCGCCGCTCTTTTTAGAAACATCCAATGTAAATTTCAATAGCGATGCTATCGCCCTCAATATTCCTGAATAGCATTGCTATTGAAATGTACATTAGACGTCTCTGGTGTTCCTGTTTTCTCCGAATACCGGTGGAAGAGGTAAGGAACGCCGATAAAGACGGCTGTTGGAGATTTTAAACCTCTAAGGAATCAATATCTCATTGAAATTGCTTACAACAAAAAAATAAAGTAGCGTTCCAATGGTAAAATTGTTAAATAAGATCGAAATTGATAATAATTAAGGGTAATAATGCAATTAAAACAACTATGGGTAAATACTTCAAGGAGGAAATCTAAACGTTAAAAATGGGAGGTAGGAAGAGAATTGCAGAGGACGGCAAAATGGAGAAAATAAGCTGCGAGCGAGAAGATAATTGGGAATGATGAGGTGAAAGTACAGATTGCTTCAGAAAGATGTTGACAGAGACAGAAGTGATTGGTGTAAATGGATTAAAGGAATTGTAGAGAAGGTAAAAGAAGAGGAAAAGAAGAAGCCCTTTGGAGGGAAAGGATTTACTATGGGCTTCGAGATGAAGAGAGATTTCTCTTGCTGACAGAGGCACAACGAAGATAGGGACAATTTTCGAGGAAGATAGCGTGAAAACACTCTGATTTGAATAGAATAGATTTATCGATGCAGAGCATTTTAAAGAATTCTTTGGAGAAGTTTGAATGAAGGTGAATTATTTTTGATATTTTATACTTGTTAAGGAAAGCTGTGAAGAATTACAAAGAGAAACGTAACTGAGTTTATCGTGAGGCCTTCTTTAAGCGATTGCTCATAATTAAAAATGCAAAATAAACTGTTCTAATAGCATAATGGAGTAGAAGTAGTAGCAGTAATAGTAATGGCACTTCAACAAATAGGTCAACATAATAGAATTTTAGGATTTGAGGATGATAGGTCACTGTTATAGAGAGTAAAATATTTTGGATTTAAGTGCGACATCACTATAAATAAGATAGAAATAAACATACAGAGAATATGTATAGAAATATTTATAAAGATAAATATCAATGAGTCTTGGTTGATATCAGTAGAGAAAGTATATTGGGAGCAGATTTCGAAATAAAGTAACTGAGAAATATTTTTAGTACGCTTTCTGTACGTTGCTTGAGAAGTAGGGCCAAGAAAAATAGTGACAAACCACATTTCAGCATCTTTGAAAGGAAATCTTACTTTTTAAGTCCTTAAAAATTCAAGTTAAAATCCTTACCATTATTTATATACATCTAAACCGAATGATTTAAAAATCAGGTATATAGAACATGGACCCGAGGCCGTTGAATACTAGATCTCGAATGTGCGGTGCGCAAGATGGATCAGATTTGTTACTCCTCCGGGATTTCATTGAAAATCGTCGGGGAAAATCCCCAAGTTTCAAACGCCACAACTTGGGAGTCTCACATAAATTTATCAGCAAGGTGGGCCAATGAAAGTTAACCCTCCAGATTAGAATAATGGATTCGATTGCCAACAACAAGCCCATAAAAATTCGATTGAATGGAAAAGCACCGGCATCATTACTGATGGAACCGCAATGTGGAGATCGCCAGAGGCTAAACGGAGGAGAGGGTGCCCTGAAAACCCTCCGAACTCAATGACCATTAAAAATACAGAGTGTGTGTATGTAGGCGATTGAGATATTAGGGGAGAGGGGAGATAGAGACTTGGGATTTGAATAACGGGAAGAGATAAGGAGCGCCAAAGTTGTAAAAGGGGCTAACAGGAAGTTTAGCGGGAAGGAAGGTTTAGCAGAAAACACATTAAAGGGTTAGCTAGCGAGAGAAAGTTGAGCGTTTACCGAAGGGAAATGCGGGGGTTTAAGGGTATGGGAGGCTATCATTAGGGGAATAAGAAGTTGATGATAAGTGGGAGGAACTATGGGGCAGATAATAGAGATAGAAAAAATGAGACACTCGAAGTATATTGAGGTACATATTGGCAAAGACGAAGTTATGATAACGGTTATCGAGGGATACATATCCCTAAGGGTAAGTTAGTTCGAAGTCTTATTTCCTCCTACTAACGTAAGTAAGAACGGTAATATTTGGTCAAGTCCACTACTAATTTGCTAAACACGTTTGCACATCCAACCCCACAATGAAATACAAATAATGATTACCATAATTTCTTAACGAAAAACTAATATTTTAAACATTTCATTAGAGGCCTTTATGTTACTAGTGACTAAATTGTTTGTTAAAACTTCATAAAAGTGAATTCCGCTTTGGTTTTCCACTCTAAAAACTCATAACACAAAACTGCAAACTCGGAAAATTTGAATTGCATTTTTGAGCCCATCAAAAAACCACCTTCGTCAAGGAAATTTAATTTAACGCCATCCTAAACTGATTTCTACTTATAAAAACACAATAATCATCTTCATCTCACATCTGAAGTCACTAAAGATGACTAAAAGAGGACGTTAGAATCATAAATGACGCAATTAATATTATAAAATTATAAAATCCTATAAACCGTCTTCTGCAGTGTAAAATAGGGAAAATCTTCAAAACAGTGCATTAACGATGTTTTAAAGGCAGTCATCTATCGAGTCTCGTTAGTCCATCTTTCCGTTTGCGATTATTTATGTTAATGGATTTGCATGCGCATAAATTAGAGTCATTGACCATAACTCGCTTCCTTGAACAGACGAGATTCTTAGATAGAGGTCTTATTAAGTGTTCGGGTAAACGTTGCACAAAAGCTGAAGTAAATCGTGGCTGAGAGCAAATGGAGGCCGTGATAAATGTAGTCTTGTCGTCGTAAACAACTTAAGCTCCGTTTGAGCAAACGCCGAAAGGAAATTAACACGTAAAACGAGCGAGGAAGGGAACTAGACCATCTAATTATTCCTGAGTAAAGAAGGAAGGTGGAAGGAAAAACGACGAAATCTGACAAAAGTGAAGAGTAAGAGAAAATTAAGTGATGCAATAACAGTCCTGAGACACTATGAAAATAATTGGGATTTAACATATAATACTGAGAATTAATTAAAAATAAATTCGTTTGTAAATCTTTCGGATTAATGATTACAGACGCAGAATGACAAAAATAAAAGAAAAAACTCGGCAACTTAACTCACATTCAAACTACTGTTAGAATAATAAATAATATAAAGAGAATCAAAAAGTGGTTGCTCTATCTTGTAATCTGCTGCAGTAATTATTTAGTAAATTCTAAACCATTTGTAAATATTATTTTACGAATAACTTTTAAATTACTTACATCTTTTTTAGTTTGGTTTATAATCTATTGATTTCCTGAATTACATTCATATGTTTCTTGTCACCTAGCTTGTAATAGTAATTTATATCTTGAATGAATATTTGTAAAAGCTTTAAACTCAATCATGTATTTTAAGATGTATTTTTCCTTTGTTTATAATATTTATTAACACAATTGTCTGTCATCCGGCACCACCTGATAAGCTTCCAAGCTCAGGAGGACCTTACTGCTTCTCTTCATTATTAATTTTATGACTCTTATACTTTAATTTTTGCATTTTCTTCTTTGTTAAAGAAATGTATTACTTCTGTAACTTTTATGCATAAAATAGAGTTATAATATAGTAATAATTAATATATATATTAATGTAACTTTTGTGCAATTTAAGACCTGAACTTTGACGTTTATCATCAGGCTACACCTTCTATTAAATTAATGAAAATTAAGGTAGAGTGTGTCATAATAAGCTTATAAGTTTTTTCTAGTAATTAATTAAAAATAATAATGCGCATTAAGCTATCAATTGCGGGAATAAGAAATAATTCATTCGAGTTAACGATAATTTTAGAAAAAAAATTAAACAAAGATCTCAACAGGCTTCAGATTTTAGAGCTAACTTTAATGTTAGCCCACTTAAGGTTAACAGCTCTTCTTCTAACGAATTGCTTGATATTCGTGGATTTCCATACTTAATGGAAACGATGTTAAGCAGCTTATGGCGCATAAATGAATGGCATTTCGAATTGCCATTAATTAATTTTAATTTAGAAAATGTAATTAATAAATACTATTAATTAATTCTGGTGACAATTAACATAATTATCGAATGAAAATGTATGGATTTAAATTGCATGAAAGTAGGAAAACACTTAGAATCCTTAATCCAAAAACGAATATATAGTCATCACTATAACATTTTAGCAACGTATAGTCACTACAATGTCTGGTTTATTTGCTTTAATAAACATGCTTTGGGGATTAAAATTAAACCTGCAATATTTTTTATGATGAATTAGCGGAGAAACTAATGATAATCACAGGTTAATAAAAATCAGTGTACGTCTTTGAATACTTTTTTATAATTAACTATTATAACTCTCAACGCAAACATTAATGAATAAACTGGATGTTGTAATACGTAACCTGAATCGCGGTAAATTAGAATTTTAAGTTCAATGCATCGCTTTAATTAAAATTTCGATTTTCAACGAAATCGAAATCAATTATAAAATTTTAAATCAATAAATTGAGCTAATCCTACCGACTTTTCCTTGTTTCGTCGTCATCTTACTAAGAGAGTTATATGTCTCCGTTCCTTTTCTCTGATACAAATTACCGGATTATTTCGTTGAGCAAGATTAAACGCAGCTGCACAGTCATTTAATACTTACTTTGGTAGCTGATTCAAGTTAAATCCAGACACTTCTCCAAGTGTGTGCTATTCTTTCCAAAACTGTTGTAATTCCCTAACTTAGTAGCCAGACGAGAATAAATCTTCTCCTGATTGTCCATGCCTCCATAAATTCATCTTCCTCCGCATAAAGGTGTCTTTTAAGAGCCAAAGCCCACAACTTCAATTTAAAGATTTTAATGCCGCCTTTCTCTTGCCATCACAACTTTAACGGGCAAATTTCCATCGAATTCGATCCGTTTTCCCCTCCCGTTCTTTCCTTCGAAAATACATTTTTAGGCTCAAACTCTTTTAATAAATTTCACCTGAGTCAATAAAAACACCTATAAAATGAATGGGAACTGGACGAATAAAAATTATGATTATTACATGGCGGGCGAGCGTGTTTATGGTATGAAAAAGCAAAATTCCAACGGAGAAAACATACTTTTATTTAATGAAATATGAACAATAGACTGGAAAATACGATGGAGCAAAAAAACGACACGAGTAGTTGACTAAAATTAATTGCAAACCTAAAAATGAAATTAGTGGATTTTTCAAAATAATGTTGAAATTAATAGCATAATAATCGTTTGCATTTTATAGAAATCCTAAAGCTCAACTCTTGAGTAGAAAAGTTATGATTAAGTAATTTTGATAGACGGTTTCGCGTAGTAATTTTTGAAAATAATCGATGTTAAGAATAATGACTTATTTCAAGTTTATACGCACATTTAAGGATAATGTGGAAGACCACGAATATCGCAATGCATAAAGCGAATACTCTTCAGAGAACATAACTGTTCTCTGATACTAGTTAAAGACTAAGCCATTAACTCGATGAAGGCGAATTGGTAAATAAAAAATCTGATGTGGCCAGCACATAACTTTCTCCATACGTAAGATGTGAATATTTATCTACGACGGTATTTTCGAACTCTATATTCCATCTAAACTTGGAAGATGAGTGATTCATTTATATCTTATTGTCTTTTACGTCACAAACATTATAAATAATGTTTTTCAGGACATGTTCGATGAAAAACGATGAAATGGAGAAAGTCATGTGCTGGCCACATCAGATTTTTTTTTTTGTTTTGAGCTCACTTTGAGTCTAGAGCGTGATGCTGATTCCATGAGTCGAAGGTATTTCCTCTAACATTATTTGTCAAACCTTAAAAATATTTCTCTTTTTATAACTCTACATTTAAGTTAATTTTGTCATTCCAAAAATCTTTTTCTTTATCAAAAAACTGACATTGTTAATGAGGCAACTCCAGCACGAGGTAGGGACCGGTCTAATTCCAGAACTGCAAACTCTCCTCTCATACAAGCAAACCAAAAGACAAACTCCCGCTCCATTAGCTCAAACTTCCCTCATTCGACCATCGAAAGACTTTCCCATACCACAAGGAATCATGCTACCAAGTCGACCATTATGGGGAATGAAAGGACGACCTTGTTCTCCGGACAAGGAGCAACTTTGGCAGAGTGATAATCCGTGAGCAAAGCGGAGGAGGGAGAAATTAATCGATGCGGATTAAGGGAAGAAAGATTCTGAGTGGCGAAGAAAAGATGCGGAAAAGAAGGGGAGGGGAAAGGGTCCAGATGAGGGAAGGACAAGTTTGATGACGGTGACGGTCGCTCGGAGGTTAACAGAGCCCTATGATTAACGAACGCAAGACAAGGCAGTTACCTAAGCACTTTATAAGCCTTCCAAATTAGTCTCGCGCCATTCCACGCGATCTTCGTCCCTCGGCACGGAAGCGAAGTCTGACGGAGAAAAAGGGAAGCAAAACAAACGACTCGCCCGTCACCTAATTTAGGGTTCGATGAAGAACAGCGGGGGAAGACACCGTCTGAATTACTTCTCCAGCTATTAAAACACCGAGGGAGTTTACACACACTAGTGCATGGTTTGATGGCACGTCTTCAATCGACAAACGCTGGGTAATTGACGGCTTAGAATGAGAACAACAAGCAATACACTTGACGTACTCTCGGAAGTTGGATTAGGTATGTTTAGATGGGAAAACATTTACTTCCGCTACGAAACGTGCCTTGCTCTCTTGATAAATATTCATCGGGGGAAAAAATGGATGTTTGACCTTTCTACTGAAATGCATGTTAATTAAAACTGAAAAATTATGGGGGAACCAAGCTTTTGAAATTTATGACATAAATTTATAGCCATGCTTTATTAGTCAGTGCTACTAAATCTTTGAGTGGATGACATCTTAATCTCAACGTATACGATAACAAGGGATGCCTCGGCTGTCTACCCGAGTAAAACAAAACTTCATAATTTTAAATTTAACATATTTTTCATGAAAGGAAGGGCAATAAAGCATCTAGACCCCTGTTATCTATTTAATATTCGTCTTTCTTAGATGGGAGGAGTACCAAATAGTTTTCTTTAGACAATTTTAGACAGCAATGCAATTCTGAATTTTCCGATTTTAATATCCCTCTGGGATTGAAGAAGGTGACTGAATATACACGCAATTAGAATTGATGCGATGACGTTATTTACTACTAAAATGGTTTCAATATAATCTCCAGATGTTAATCTCATTTTTAAATTATCGAATTAAAATATATTTCAGTGATTTGAAGAGATACATTACTGTGTAAGATAATGTATATTTGGAGGAGTCAGGTTCTTGAATCTGAAAAACTCTTCGTAACAACCGCAATGGAAAACCGATAAATCACACTTTAAGAAGTAGAAACAGGAAATAATTACCTTATGACAGAAGGAGTAATTTTTACCTAGTCACTAGACAAAAGGAACTGACCGTGCAGAATACATTCCAAAAGTATATTATTTTCTCTAGGTCTAATCATCTCTGTGACCAAAATCTGTCAGAATCGTCTCCCTAGGAATCCACTAAATTTATTTCACGTTTTATGCAATAGACCAAACAGAAACTAAAAGTGCATATTAACACAAAAATATTTGAAAACCTTCGATCTCCTTGCGGAGTGATTGGGAAAGCGATATAATCATCGCCTCATAAACACCAATAACGAATCACCGAAACTTTTATTTTACGACATTACAGCTAGACCAAGATCGAATAAAGCCAAACTGATAACACGTTTTACGTTTCCCACTCAATGTCGAATGCAGTTTAATGTTGTAAAAGAACAAACTCGGCATGAAATGGAAAATACGACAGCAAAAAGCAAACTGAAGTGAGAGAGAAAATGCTAACATGTTGATTCGACAGAAAATGGTTCGAGAGCTCGGATAACAATGTGCATTTTTGATTACGCTTGCTTTCGCGTCGGTCGAGTACGCTGCCAAATAGCAGATATTTTCATTGCCATAATGAGCGCGATATGAAAACACGACTTTGACGTGAAGTCTCTGGGTGTGGGGGTTTTCCTATGAATATAAATCGCTCTCTATAAAAGAATTAAAATTCCGCTGAATGGATGAACGTGGAGCAAATATAGTACTTAATTATAAGTCGAGCGGACAAAAAGTCCACGGTTGGGCTCGGTAATTAAAATTTGGATGTAGAAAAAAAAAAAAATTCGAACGATCAAGCGAAATATGAAGATAATCACTATTAGTGTGACTGCGTCAGAGCTGGTTCGTTATGATGGGGAAGCCATAAAAATCTAATTAATGTTAAACCGATATTTAAGCGGCGGGAATAATCTTGCTATAAAGGGAAGCCAATTTGGAGCAACAATCGAAGTTTATTACCGAGAAAATGATTTTTTTCCGAATGAATGGAAACATGCGTTTTTAACAAGAAAATCCGCAGTGAATGAATTTTTTTCGCCCGTTAAAATTCACCACATGAAATTTTCATAAATCAGCAGATCGATATTATAAAAATAAAGATTTAATGAGGCTCACGGGCCATTGGTGGACTCTGCTATCGTCTGTGTTCGGAATGATGTGGGGATAAAATATAAAGAAGTAAGCAAAATTTGGTTACTATATCTTTTATTATGAAATATTTACTGGATTTATCCTAATATACCTGTAGTTTTCACGGTGAAACTAAAGGTGATAAAATATGTTGATAGCTTTATAATCAAATTGCAGTAAGATTATTATAACATTACTATATTGATACATTTATAAGGTTATAGTAGTAAGTTTTTCACTGGAAAACATAGATTAGGGCTTGTTTCATATACATAACAGTCTACCTGTCCTACACGATATTCTATCTAAGAATGGAGATTGAAGATTTTGTGAGAATACTGGACTACACACATTACCTTTCGGAATGTCCATGTGCATTAAAACCTCCTATTCAACGGCATTTAATTCGTTTCCTGGTAGCTTAGCACACCTTTTACGTCATCTTGCATCTCTACCTTTGCGATAAAAATTAACTAGAGAAATGATTTATTTCCAAAGTGAATCATTCTTGAATGTGGATTAAATGAAACATTTTTGAGCGATAATATCACAGAATACGCAAGATATTACATTTTCTTAGAAAGAATTACATGGAGTACGGAGATTTAGGGAAAATAACTTAAAAATGAAAAAAAAAAAAGATTTCATTCATGACGCGTACTTGCTTTCGCTTAATTCCACCAAGTCCTTATTGGTATTCACTACCTTCTTTGGTGGTTTTTTTCTCGAGTTCCAAATACTTTTTTCTCCACTGTTCTCGCGCCGTAGCCTCCGAGGATCGATATCAAAAAGAGTTCCAAATCTCTTTAAAATTCATAGCGCTTAGTTGGCGGTTGGTAGACACTTTTGGGAGTTCTGTTAGATTAATGGGTTTTCCGAAGGTTCTCAGCGGTAAACTTCCGTTTCCATAAATAAAAAAACCTGCTCTCGAGCAACGTTTGGATAGGGAACGGTTGTTAAACAAGATGTGGGCACTAGGAATTTCACGTTAAAGAGCGGCTGAAACGCTCACATCCGGCAGAGGAAAAGTGAAGCAGAGGGTAGTTTCCTCCTTGACGAAGCAGAGAGAGGGACCAAAAGTATGCATTAACACGTGCCGTACCTGACGTAAAAGATTCGTTAAAGACAGCCCAAAGATCGCCCAGTTAACGGTGGCAATTACCAAAAAGGGCAATACTGAAAAGATCCTCTCAAAGGAGTCCTGATGGATCAGATTAGACACAATAGTTTTATTCATCTATATCAAAGATTTCGCAATGAGACAAAAATCAGGGAGGTAAATATGGTGAAGGAGAGAATTTGAATATTTAAATTATACTAAGGTAAAGTAAAAAAAATGAAAGGGAAGATTTCTGCTTTGATTTATTTTCAATATGATTCATTATGGTACATACTGATTTACCGTGAAATAAACATGATAGATTATTTATGGTAAAATAATAATAATAGTAGTAGCGGAGTGCTTCGAGTGGTAACGTTTCAACCCCAAGTTCTCGGGTTTGTGTCCTGGCTACTGAGATTTTCTCTGTTAGGGAATCCTGGATCGATATTAATTGTTATCATCCTCTTGGAGATATGCCAAGGATGGCTGTTGATATTTAGGCAAAAAGTAAATAAATCTCATCATCTTTCAGTGCACGCTCTCTAAAAAGGTGATGCTTCAGAACAACAGATTTGACCAATAGAGCATAAACTATAGATTGTTCACATTTAAGAAACTCATTATAAAACTATGGTTAAATGATAATTTTTGATTCATCGCCTGCAGTTGATTCGGATGAAAAATTAATATTTTAAAAAGAGACAATGAATACTTAGAATAGTCATATATATTAACTGTTTACGAATCAATAAAACTATCTCTCGTATCTTCAACCTTTAAGGATCTGAACTTACAGAAAATTAAGTATTACATCATAAACTTAGGGCATTATGTTCGAAGAGGACGATTTATATAGATAAATTGTAAAATGTCCCTTTATACCAATTCTATCGGTGTTTTATCCTGTTAAGTAGTTCTTAATTATCAGAGATATTGATTATAAATAAGAGAGGTATTATTTACTATGGAAAATGAAGCTGAATATCTTTAGTTAAAATAAAAAGGACCCATTGCAATAAAAATTCTTTAAAAGCTGCAAAAGATAAAGTGGTATACCACATTTTTCGCGATGGAGAACTTCCAGAAAAGTAACTTCTTAAAATTGCTAATGTAATCAGAAGAGCATACATAATCTCGAGTGACCCAACTCGTAATCCTTCATGAGCGAGCAACTATGGCACGTTCCCATCTTTCTTGGGCTTGGCAAAGTCGCTCCAAATCGTCGATCGGAAACCTTAAGCTGAAGCTGTGATTAAGGGTCCGAACAAGACATCAAGCCAACGTTTTCAGTCATCTGCGCCATCTCATGATGCGGAGAAAGGAGGTCAAACGCTTTGCCTCTTCGACGAAACACTTCTCAGTTCGAGCAAACCAACCCCAAGAGCGATGTAGAGACACTAGGGTTCATGAGGAATAAGGTGCATCCTCTAACGGTGAAATTTCTAGGAGGAAGAGAAGGGATCCGAAGTCGAAGTAAACACTAGTTCTATCATTCGAGCATGGATAGGGTTATAAATATTTCGTTCGAACTTGGGAAACGCTGATGATGGAAGTAAGAATTAAAACAAAATTCTAGTTTCCACGGAAAGCATACAGGTAAAGGAAGAAGGAAAACTGGCCTTGTTGACATATTTATCTTCTAAAATCTGAAATTCAACAAAGTTTCGAGTTGAGATTCATACCATCTGGCGATACTCAGCAATTCGATGGAAATAACCTCAATTATAATTCTCACTATAAATAGATATATTTATGATCCTTAGTTTAGAGTTCAAGTACGAATTTTAGGGCGAATTTAATACATTTTTATCAATTTAAACTTCTGACAGTGACGCTCTTAATTCAGGCTAATATTTATAACATTTCAATGTGATAGCTCCTTTTCAGAAGACTAAAGTTTATGAGTACCAGAATGAAAAGATCATAGAATATTATTCACAAAATCATATCATTCAATGCTTAGAAATGTATGTTATCCACCAGAATCTGTAGATAATCAATAGCGACCTATTTAAAATCTTTATTATTGTATAATGCGAATCTTGTAATTAAGATTGTAGTTAACTAATTTTGTGCCATGCAATATACCAAATAAATAAAACCTTTAATAATGCTTTTTACAGCATAGTTGGTAAACAGAATGACTATGGGTTCGGAGAACAGTTAATCTGGGCTATGAGTGCCAAAGGTAAAAATGCATGAAATCACTGAATGTCAAGGGGGAAGTTTTATGGAATAATAGCAAACAGTGTCACAAGGAAATCTCATTAGCCTACTGTGAAACATAACAAAACAATGTATAACATTCTAAGTGGAAGAGGATTATACCCCCAGGCTTTGGGAAAGATCTTGCTACCTCAAACAATATTGCAGTATTTTGTACAGGCTTTGATCTCAAAATGGACCATTATGATTTCTGTCATAGTAAAAGGCCATTCAATCATTTAGAAAGTTTCTCCAAGCATTGACCCAAGCGTAAAGAACATTCCAATAAAGAGATGGCAAGAAGATAGTAATATCACATTCATGAATGTAAATGGAAGAATACATTGATACATCAATATAGATGTATTAAGACAAAGAACTGGTGATAAAGTATGCACCGAGAAAGAGTTTGAATGAGGTGGGTCCAATATACGGGAGAAAAACAGAGAGAAACGAAAATACATCCATTACATGCATTGTAAAATGAATCCTAATCATTAGCCGTCCCATGAACATTTTCTTCCGATGACAAATGTGCGGGAATTACATCCGAAGAAGGACATGCAAGGGGATTGAAAGCGTTCGCACGCTGAAGCAAATGAGAAGGGATTAATTTACGGTTTCCGTGTGCTAAATTACTTTCGAGTATACTCGAAAGAGGGAGAGATACAATAAGCAGCGGACGCTAAAATCCCTATTTATAGGAATGAGTTCTCGAAAATCACTCATCTTCGCTCGCCTTTATTTTAAGCATAAAAATTAAACTAAGCTCGCTGAGGGACGCTCAAAGGAATTAATTTTCAGGGAAATTTCGCGTGAAATTATCTGAGTTGGAGCTGAAATAATAAGCGGAAACGACACAATGATTTCACAGCTAATGTGATTAAAAATATTAGGTGGATCTCTGCCTTTTGGTACGAACTCGTACAATTTCGTGCATTTGAATATTATAATGTCGCTAATAGATGGCTCATAGATAGCTCATATTAAATGGATTGAATACTGTTATTTTTTGCATTATTTGGATAAATTTAAACGTGACGATGTGAAAATAATTTATATTTAACAATTTATTAGAAAAAGAAGTTATATTTTGGTCTAAAAAGTAACATTGTAAAATGTGAAATGCGGTTTTTGTGTTTAGAGATTATATTTTGGTTAGGGTATCGGAGAGATGTCTGTGTGTATGTATATGTTATCATTGTAATATTTGTATGATTTACGTTGTTAATAGGCAATGGTTGGGGCAGCCACCAGAAGAAATTCTACTTGCAGCATATATAATAATAAATAAATAATTCTTGCTTAGATGTATTAGTGCTCGGTTCTCACATTATGTGAATAAGCTCGAAGATTTATATGTATCATGGTTTATAACAATTATTTGTACGTAGCATTCAGGTTCTTTATATGCTAAGTTTTAATATGTAGAGCTGATTCATGAAAGACTGAATTTTACTTCAGTGTTTCACATGGTAACATTTTTAACATCTGTGTCCTAAATAAGGGCACAGAATAAGAAAAAAATCGTCGTAGAAACTGGATAGTCATCGTCTATAAGAAGTTTCGGCGATACTATTTTCACATGAATAACTGAAACACGGACTTCCACCGCAATGTTTGGGTGATCAAGTTTGGAAGCTGCTCGAAAGTGCTCTGCCAGTGTGTGTAGCATTAAAAGAGCATAAGGGATGGAGCTAGTTTGTACTCACCCAAGCACCTATAAGGCTTGACCCAGCGTGGCTCTCCCTTGCACTTCTTCCTTTGGCCGATTCGGCACCAGTTCTGCACTTTGAGGTAATGACTTGACTCGACGATATTCGTGATGTCTCGCTTGGGATAGACCTGAAGAAGAACAAAGAGATATTTATAATTAACGTCAAAAGAATCAAACACCGTAAAACTAAATTAGTACATACATCAGTAAAACCGAGAAGTTATTTATAATTAACGTAAAATCCGATTTGGAAAATAGATAATTTTGGAGGATCTTACAGTTAAAATGGAGTGTAACTTTATCCCCAGAAATCAGTAAAATATTGTGACTGTTACTATTATGACTAAATACCTATATTATCTTTTTCTTAAAAGTAATCTTTCGCTATAGCACACTCAAACATGTTTAATGCTTGAAATGTAAACAATTACGTTTTCGACCAACAGTAAATTTTCTCTTCTTTTAAAATAACCGAATTAAAAAGAGATACGTTTAGACAGTTTCCGCATCTGTAGAGAGTAAAAGATGTTTCACTTTCAGCAATATTGTATCTGGCGCTAAAAACATGTTTCAGTTTTATTATTTCATTGGTAACATATAGTATCTGAACAGCGAAAAAAATTGTTTCATCAATTTTATTGATAACATATTGTTTCTTAACATTCAAATAGATGTTTCAGTTTCAAAAATGTTATCCATAATACGTTGTATCTGAACAAAAGGATGTTTCAGTTTTATCAATTTTATGAATATCATATAGTATCTGAACAACAAAAACGATTTCTGTTTCATCAGTTTTATTGATAAGATATTGTTTCTTAACATCCAAATAGATGTTTCAGTTTCAAAAATATTAATTTTAATCGGGTGTATCTGAACAACTAAAAGATGTTTCAGTTTCATCAATTACGTTTGCAACATATAGTATCTGAACAAGAAAGAAGATGTTTTAGCTTAATAAATTTTATCAAAACATATTTTACCTGAACGACAAAAAATATGTTTCCGTTTCATATAATGTTATATTACATTTTAGATAACATTTTCTTAATAACATACTGCATTTGGACACCGAAATCAAAAATAAAAACTCGACATCGAATAAATGACGCGCATCGAAACACGTCGGGCTTAAAATTATCCAGACGAATGGCGAGAGGATTTCTAAAATTATCGGCGCCCGCAGAAGGAATGAATTCCCAAATTGGCGGAGCGGCTCTCTAAAGAATTGCGCCCGTCAGATTATCAAACGTATGGCGACGGGGATTTCTAAACATCGATCGCCAATCCCAACACGCATGGAAATTTAAACATAAAACGGGGAAAGAAACACGACGCATTACGACGCGGTTTTTGACCGTCCTGGCACCTAAATAGTCCTTGCATAATGAATGCTTTCGGAAGGGCCGATAAATAACGTCGTCAGGGAGAAATAAATTTCCCCGGCTGTCATTTTATCGGGGGCTGCGGTGCGGCCCAAATGGACTCTCATTCTCCCGTTCTTTCTCTCCAATTCCGCAGATCGTCATGCCCTCGACCGATTGGACCGCTACGCCCATTCTCGCAAATTCTGAAGCGGGAATCGCCGAGGATTTAAACCTTTGCGACGCTTACCTGCGACGTGTACCAACTACGGACTTTCCCAGAAGGAAAATATTTTCAATAAATTATGACCTTGATTCCCTCTTCCCCCATAACTCAGCCCTTTCTACACTACGTTCCCTCTCCTCGATTGCTTCTCCCCTTTTCTTTCATTCTCTCTTTCGAGTCTCATATATATATTGAATTCCTTTCCACCTCCATAGCTACAAGTAAATACGCTACTATTAGAATCTAAGTGATCAAATAATACACTAAAAACAATTTTGAATCCATAAACACTTTCATGCGTAAAAATAGAACTTTTAAATAACGAACAATCTCAATTTACCTTAACGTATTCTGTAGAGTTCTTACAAGCTAATGTAATGTTACTTGATCTTACACGTACGGTAAACCAGCGGAAAACTACCTAGGGGGTGAGGTACTGACCAACTTTCGGACAGGATAATTTACCGAGCGACAACTCCGTTTTAAGTACACTTAGAGCAGAAAATGCCCAGTTACCGTAATTGCATGGGTTCAATTAGAATTCACATGAAGAAAGAGCATACGTCGACTTCCCTATTATTAAAAGAGCCGAGGAAAGTGTATATATGAGAAGTAAGAAGGAGCTATTTCCGCAGTATACATGGCTTTAAATAGGTAATATATCGCCGACTACTTAATTTCAAAAGAAAAGAATAACATTTACGAACTGGATCAGTAGCAATAAAAAGAAGAATCAATATAAAATACAAAATCTTATTTTAATAGTAGAATAATATGATATCTTAATGAGTAGTAATGTTTTGTCAATACAGATAAATATAATTTCCTAATTTAAATTGATACGCGATAAATATCTTGAAGAACGACTATTTCATAAATTCCCTCAATATAGTTTTTACGGAATGAGATAGAGCAATTAACTAGAGGAAATACTTTCATCAAGGAGAACTTATGTACAGAGTATATAGTTAAAGAATAAATCATCAATGCGATTCATAGATAAATATTTTTCAACAAAAGTATGAAAATGAAATACATTTGAAAAAGTGGGCGAACCGGAACACATTTTTCCTATAAGTAACTCCTATTTTATTCATCCCAAAATCAAACTTACGCTTAGTTAAACTTTTATTTCCATTCTATTTTTTTAGGCATCTCTCTAGCAGTTGTTAATATTTTAAGTTTAATCTTATTTTCTGGCCCTGCTCTCTTTTCCTCATTAACTTTTCCCCTGAATTTCCTCACGCCTTCAATATCTCCGAAATATGTTAGAAATCAATCAACATTTGCTGCACTCTCCTTGGATTTGACTGGGAAATGCGTTTGGGTCCTTGGGAAAGCAGGGAATTGGCCTCAGAGCGTCCTCAATGGAGACGGAAAAAAGAAAAGGAAATGAAGCAAGATTTACGATTTACATGACTCTCCGACAAAAATATATTCCTTCCTTTCACAAAAAAGAACTTCCCAAGCTTTTATTTCCGAAGAATGGGAGGAAAATTTCCTCTTCCAGAAGAAAAGGAAGAATTCTGTCTTTGCCCATCTCACTTTCTAATTTGTACCTTTTCAGAGAACACCGATGAAGGAGTTGTGTTATTTCTGATCAGCCAATACACTTTCTTCTTGGAAAAATTTGAATGTGGTTTCAAGAAATGTATTTCCGATGGAAAAGGAAAGAAAATAATTGCTCTAAATGAGGCTTTTGTAACTTTATCGAGAAGCTGCATACTGTTACAGTATAGTTTGTAAAGTCATCAGGCCTTGGGCCCATTGGATTCCCAACCCCGGCCCTATTAGCTACTGAAAGCCCTGGAGAGGGAATACTGCTCACAAGGGAACATGGGAAGTAAGCTAGTTTGCCCTTGCTTCCCTCAGGACGCTATACGTAGAAAAAGCACGTGAGAAGCTGTTGCAACGCAGAATACAGTAAGGAGTAACTAGGATGAATATCATTACGGCATCACTTGTACCACAGAAGCGTCCATATAATTTTAGCTACGTGCAGAAAAAGTCCGAAGTAAATGAAAGATAAAATTCCATTTTTTATGTTCCAAGAAGGAAACGACAAATAATCAAGATATAGTAGCTGGCAGTTTATAATATCATGGAAACTTAATTTCATAATATTTTACTGAAAAAGAAAAGATTAAGTAGAATTTGGACTAAGAGTTACTATCTTGATTGTGTATGAATATGATGTATGAAGAGTGAACACATAACCGCAAATAGTGCGTAATTCATTTAATAATTCGAAATGTACACAGATGAGGAGTTCTAGAATATATAATAAGCCTAAGGGATGGTAAAGATGTACCATTTTGGGTAGCACCCATGCTTGTGAATGAAGCAAGATAAAATTGCTATAAATTGTTTAATTAAGTACATTTAGCCTTAAGGATTTGTTAAACTCTTTCCACTGGGCACTTATTGTGAATTACACAAGATATTAACGCGGTAAATTTAAAGAGTACACCAATTCCTTTGGCATTGCCTAAACTATGGAAACAATGACATCGAATCATTTACAATTACTCGTTTTATCACCTCGAATTAATCGTCCATTCACAATTGAATTATTTGTACTAAGAATTCTTCATGGAGGAAAAATTCCTCGCATTGAAATTAGCAGCTTCTCGTCAAAAAGCTCCTTTTAGATTGCACAAATGTTATTGTCTAAAAATTCCTCGCCTGATGAAGTTATTTATTCATTCAACGAACAATACTCCGAAAGAATTTTTCGAGAAGGAAATGTGAATGGAAAACTACCTCAGTTTTTGTCGGCATTCTTAAACAAATGACAGCGAAATAAAAACTCGAGAGGAATTCAAACGTCTGGCGATCGCTTTGGCAACTTTACTATATCGACTGATTACGCTACGGGGGAATTGACCTGACGTTCTTAATATTTTCTAATGCAATCACGAATAAATAATGAATGGACAAGCGATTGTGCGTTGCATTGGATATCACGGTTTCTCTGCCACATTATCGAATATAATCGTTCCCGTAGTATTTTCCTTTCATAGAATCTGCGGATGGAAAACTTTCCATGAATAATGGGAAAGTTTAGCTTCACTCTTCGTCGGCTTTATCGTCGAAGGCATCTGGCGTGAAACGGAAACATCTCGAAAAAAATATTTATCGAGAAAGTTACTTTTTATTTAATCGACAGAAACTTCGGGATCGAATCGAAACGAGAAACTTCTCGAAAAAGTTCGGGCGGATTCTTTTGTCATCTCCGCGTATCGTTCTCCCGGGAGATTCTTTTCAATGGACGCTGATTATCCGAACAGTCTAGCGAGTTAGAATTTTATTAATTTTTCGCAAATTTCTCATGCTCCGCCGGAAATTCTGAAAAGCGCCACAGTCGGAGAGGGAGCGAAAGAATTAAATTATCTCCATCCCTTTTTCAGTTTTTCGAGGGGAACTGAAATTTTGAGTGCGCCGAGAGAGAGCTGCGGATGACGAAAATAATGTCATTCGCAGAATGTAATCGTGGTTATCACAGCCGAAAATCAAGTGTCCACGCAACAGCGATCCCGGAAAAGTTGAAATGGATACGGTATGAATCAATGTAAACTAATGGGCAGGGGGAAATGAAAAAAGGAAACACTTAACGCCATATGGAGAGAGATATCTGGGCTAGAGCATCCTAAAATGTCATGTTGTATTTTTATTAGTTTCCACACATACATTACTATTTTACCTTTAGGTATGTTCATGTGCCTCAATATTCCTTATTTAATACCATTTATATCGCTTTGGTATAGAATAGAGATTAATTTCATCACGTCGTAAGATACTAGCAGAGCAATATCTCGATTTCGAATATAGCGCATTTATTTTTTATCAAGGAAAATATAATAATTCAATAATGTAGTAACTCTCATGGATTAGAAAAAATTGTAGCAATAGATGTATGATAAATTTTAGCTACATGATACGTGAACTTAAGTTAATGCAGAATGTAATTTACAAATCAGTGTTTCAAAAAATATTTAAAAATTATTTTACTGACTCAAAATTTGAAATTTTCATTACCATTCACAGAATCTCGATCATTAAATGGTCCTCAATTCTAGAGAGACAATCCACGGAAAAGCTAATCTAACAAACTGTCCAAAGACAACCCTCATAATAAATCAATGCAACGCGAAAAGAGGATACGAAGAGTTGTTTGTTAAATTAGCAAAATTAGGAAGTTCTATTTCAATCAAGAATTCGCCATTAGAATGAGAGCCAGCAAAAGGGGATACATGCATACTTTCCATAAGTGGACTCTTATTAACTAACTTCAAAGTATGTCTAGTATTTGAAAGGGAGAGAGATTTGAAACGGACCAAACGAGGTGACAATTTACGGAGCTTGAGATGTAATCGAATCACTGAATCCGTCGCGCTCAGGTAGAATTGAGGCAGAGTTGATATAGGAGAGAGATGAGGAAAGAGACTCGATCATACGCATGAGTTCTCCGTCCACCACGATCACTTAAGGTCACGCAAAATAGTTTATGGAACGAGATTTTCTGAGGTTTAAAAACTATCATCAGCCGTGATTCGACGAAAACGTTTCTGTCGTAGTAGCCTTCGTTCAATTATAACTAAACAACGTCGAAAATGAGTGCTAATGAAAATGTTTGATTCTATTTAGATTTTGATTTTACGTAGCTCTTGCTGACAAGCAACATCTCCTGCGCGATGAGAAAGGTACTATATCACACCAACGAGCTGCAATTATTTCATGTAAAAGAGATACATCGCACAACACTTTTATTATTTGCTTAATTTATACTCATTTTTAGTAAAAGGAAAATTTACTTTATGTATTTTACGACGAAGATAGGTTAATGAATAATTTTAGTAAACTATATCCGAATATTTTTCGTAATTTCTGTTTATCACGGACACAATTTAAAAAATTGAACTTCATCAAATGTACAACACGAAAAAATGTCGTAGTGAATAATTGGATGGTTTATTCGAAAAAAGAGTTAAACAAGATTTGAATCATATATATGATAAATGCGAATCCACTGGGGCATGGTTTATTCGAAACATGAGTTAAACAAGATTTGTTTTGAATCATATATCTGAAAGATGCGAATCCACTGGGGCAATTGATTCGAATGATGCTAGTAATACAGATCCTAGATTACATTCTTCTAGCACATTCCTTCGAATCAGACGCATGGTGGCATCCTTAAATGATTTCACCGTGATTTCAAATACTATTCCTCACGGGGAATGCAGCACGGGCATTCTGCCCCATAAACGATTGCGAAAGCCAAGTAACTACGCCTTCCGCCCGGGCTGTGATTGGTGTAATTTTTCAGCAAACGCGGAAGGATGTGGGAAGGTTGGGAAGGAATTAGGGATTCCTAGGACACTAATGCATCCTCGAGAGTAATCTTCTTTTCGCTATCTCGGAAAGACATTTTTCTGATGTCGAGGCAGAAGCCCTCTCAAATCCCGACCATGATTGAGAGTGATGCGGTTCAAGGAGAAAGGAAGTTTAGGAAAAAGCCTCACATCACACTCTGTTACTACCGCGGAATTGAGAGGATGAATCGCTGTTTAAAACTCTTTCTTTTACCACCAAGGAGCTATTACCGTGATTGAGAGTTGTTTGGAAAAGTATGAATTATTGTTTTAGATTCTCAATGTCTCACGGTTTAAATAATCAAGATCGTGATATGTAATGAAGAATTGCAGGTAATGATCATGTCTGAGAAACATAGCGTGAAAGATAGGATGTTTTTAGTTTTAACGAATTGTTATGTTCATGTAATAGATTTATTATAATTCAATACTAATGACGCAATTAGCGACTCCTAGAGGAACCTTCGTTTACAAGCTCAGGATACTGTGATGACTTGTCGCTATAGTCATCAATGATATTTGATTGCATATTATATACGTTTGATGATTATAACTTATAGTAGAGATAGAAAATTAGATTTAATGTTAATGCATGTACTGTTTATAAACGTGAATAAACTTCAAAATTTGATAACGGAATCGAAGGAGACCAATAATGGCTAGATGAAGCAATATAACGCATTTAAATACATATTTCACGAACAACGATATCCTAACCAACATTTAACAATTCAAATATTAAAAAAGTGGGAGACATTGAGACTTGAGACCCAGTAATTTTCTATTTTTTAAGTTCTATTTTTCTTTATAATTCCAATAGCTAACAGGTATATTGGATAGTAAACAGTTTAAACAATTCAAGAACACATATTGGTAATTCCGAACGTCAGAGGTGGAAAATTAAATAAAATGTTAGATATTAAGTATACTTTATATAATTATATAACTATTACGGAACCATAATATCTGTATTATATTAGTATTAATTTTTATTTATTTTTTTGGTATCATATTTAACAGAGTAGTACTTTGTATAAGGATGTATTATATTAGTATTCTTTTTCATTTTGTTACATAGATTTATATAGTTGTACTTAAAAAAATATTTTTATAGACTTGTATTTTATTCTGTAATATGATTTGAATTTTTTTATTAAACTATGTCATATGTATTGTAAATGTTTATGGTTAAATGGAAGATGGGACTAAAAAGTCCCAATTTCGCCTAATAAAGACCTCTGTATGTATGTATGTATATCCTAGCCAACATTGAGCAATTCCAACCGGAAAGTGGAAGACTGGAATCACATTTCAATATATATTTTTGTTTTATGTTAATCCTAATGATTCCAATATCTAATAAACACATCGGATAGCAAACAGCTTAAATGCAACGAGAAAAATCATAATGGTAATTGCAAACATCAGAAGGTGGAAAAGAGTAAAAAAATTGCTGCGACCGGCCTTCTCGCCATGCGATTCACTCGGCAACCTCCCAAACCATAAGAAAAATACGGCAAAATCTCCAATTACTTCCCCACTGGGAGGTACACTCGGGAATAAAACAAAGCCGGGGCAAACAAGGGATCTGTCGGGGCGTGGATGAACTCTGGAGAACTGTTCTGTGTGATATACGAACCTCATTCGAGGCAACTCATCTCTACACGATGCCTCCTTCCCCGACTAATACCTATCCCTCACTCTATTCCCGCTTCCGCAAAAAATGACGAGGCGTAACGGGCGAAAAAACGCTCAGGTAGCGCGGAGAGCCCACTCTCTGTAATTAACCTCAACATGGGCAGACTCGTTCTCAAAAGGAGTTCGAGAAAAGTTAAAAGAAGAAAAGGAGGAGTCCGTGCGGGAAGGAACTCCGGGAAGAGAAATTCATAAGTTCGACTCTTCCCCTTCCTTTGGACCGCTTTCCTTCCATCCTCGAAACTGTTTTTCCCGCTCGCGGCGAATTAAAAATATTGGGTCCAAAAATGTGGGAGAGACGAAGGGCACTCGAGGGAGCGTTATAACGCTCTCTGAAGATGAGCTTTCGTTTTTTCCCTCGGATGGACAGGGAGAGAGAGGCGGAGGTAATTGAAATTTATTAATACAGCACGTCGGGTTGATAGAATTTCTATATTTTTGTTATCTTTTTCCTCCGCTCGGAGGAGTGCCTTGAACAGAGGTCGTGGTCGTGTGTCATGAATAGGCTACCTCTGCATGCTCCGACGCGAAATTACTTCCTGGAACGTAGAATGCTACACCACGGCCGTAATAAGGCATTAAAAACGTCTAAGAGACTCAGACGGAAAAAGAATTTCTTAGTAAATAAAAACCGGGTATAGAGTTTACTGTGCTTCGAAATTTAAATGCGTGACTAATTTACAGAGGAAGGGAAATTGTAATTCTTTCTTGCTTTGAAGCATATGAAATTACAATGAAGGAAAGACGGGAATTAATGTAAATAAAACAAGTATGCTATCTTTATGCAGAGTAATTTGGATGGCGTAGAATGTTTTTAATGTTGTAAGATACTGTCGAAAAAGAATTGTTATCAAGCATTGTATAATTATAAACATTGGAAACCTAACAAATGGTTTTAAAAAGTAGATACATTGGCATCTGACACTAGTAGAAAGAATGGAATCAATCAATTATAGAAATATCTTCGGTAACTCAAATTGGAAATTAATCCGCATATGTTCAATCATTTATTTTCTCTATAAATGAAAAACTCTCTATCGAGCCAGGTTATTAAAAGTGCACATAATTTACAATGAGCTTAAATTTAAAAAATATACTAATCCTATTAATGTATTTAATTGGAGTGGACTTTTATAAAGGAATTAGAGGATATTTAAAGAGATTCTCACTAGCAAGCATTAATTAATTATCCCTCATCACAACATTAAAAGGTAAGTTCTTTAAAATATTGCCATAATCTAAACTAAGTATCGTAATAACTGTCATCATCTAAAATTAGAACAGAAACAGAGAAGGACAAAATAGACCTGGAATGAGCCCGATAATAAATAAGAAGACAAGGTAAAATAAAATCAGAAAATATGGAGATCAAATTGTAGAAAGCGAGAAAAGAATTGCTCAGGGAAAGACCAATCGTGAGGAATAGATGAAAGAATATGGAGGATGTATATCTATATGGGTAATGACTTGGGGTGAAATAAATAAGAAGGAATAACAAGAAGATTTAACCGTGAAATGAGTAAAGGTTTAAGATGTGATGTATGAAACGACAGGAATATAAAACGAAATGAGAAAAACAGAAAAAGGAAGTGAGGCGAGAGAGACAATGGACAACATACGAAAGAGTTGGGAAAAAGAAGAACCGCCATCCCAGAAAGAAAGAACGAGCCTGGAGATAGAAGGGACACAATTGGGAGATCTCCCTGAATGGAGATTTCGATAAACGGGCGGTGCGGCCATTGAAGATATCGACCCATAGAGGCAATCCTCGGGCCTGGATAGACAGGCCCAAGGAGAGGCGAATTAAAAAGGAGATAGCGGAGTAGAAAAACGAAAAAAAATATTCCTCCTTTATAGCGAAAGAGATAGAGAAAAACGACCGGGAACACGGGAGGCGGAATAAAAGGATATCTTATCTTCCTTTCTTTCCAAAGGGCGCATCTTACAGTCATCTACTCCCCACGGAGTTCGAGCCCTCAATTTTCACAGGGGAAAATAATGCTCTCCGTTGAATCCCCGCTATGCAACGTCCACTACCGAATGGTCACATGCTATCTGTACCCAGCAGACGGTACCGAAGGTATAAAAAAGGCGGAGAAAATAAAGGGACGGGTATTCGAAGGAAAAGTAGAGGGGGTTACGACTCTATAATCTTCTTTATTATTCTTTTGAACGCAGTGAGGCGTGGCGGGTAACGTGTCCGCACCAGTTACGCGTGGATTCCATTCCCCGAGGTCTTTAGCTGCTCTATATACGTGAGACTATCCGTAACGTTTTGAAAGTTATAAAAGGGGATAAAAAACGAGCGGGAGGTAGTAAATATCGGTACGAATTCGAAACGCGCGCAAAAGAATGGTACGGTCTTCAATAAGTATCCATTTCTCTGGTCGTTCGATCATAGATCTTTTGACGTAGACCATCCGGCTATCGACATCTTTCGTCTATGCATACTTCGATAGACGTATCGATCTATCGATTTGTTTGATGCCTCGAGCTTTCTCCTCTCCGCAGTATCCCTTGGGCCATCATCGTATCTTTGTCGTTTCACTTCATGCTATCTGACGAGACCCAAAAAGTGGAGAAAGCTTCCCTCAGAAATAAGAGTGGTAAGACGGGAATAAGGTCAACAGAAAGACCACAAAAGTTTATCTTATTCTTCTTCGCTTTCATCAGTAAAAAGTTTGCGCGTGGATCAATTAGGAATCACGGGTGATGCAGGAATTTACTTTTCCAAAAGCCTGTAATTTTTGGTACGCTCTTCTTATATAAAAATGATTTTTCCTTTCCCCAATATCGTTCAATTTTTTTATATTTATTAATAACTTGAAGGCATAATTTTATTAAATGTGATTCAAAATATAACAAACCTTGTTCTATATTACCTCAGTACTACTTTACTTGACATGGACGCGTTAGTTTACGTGATTATTAATCGGACATTTATTTAGCTGTTTTATGGCTTATATTTCACAATAAAACGTCTACACGTAAAGATAAATACATCAAAATGTAAAGGTGGATCATTAGTAGGCATTTCTGCAATACCGCACTCCATTACTATAATGATAGATAGATTTATGTTATGAATAAAGTGAAGGAAGAATAGAGCCCTATCGTTAGGCAAGGCATATGCATAGCGGTATTGCGGGTTGCGGGGATCCAGGCATCAAAATGCTGGGGGTTGCCGGACTCAGGGACAAAAGTGCATGGAGCCTTACAGTGAGGAATGGAGGAGATGGTCTGCATGGGCAGGGAACAGAACCCGCATCACACACTTACCAGACGGCTACTGAAACTAATAAAGCTACCACGACAGTATATATTCCCTTTCGATTTAAGGTGCTATGAGTGGACACGGTGTGTGATGTCTTATGAAAATGGAATTCCGACACCGGATGGATTATATTACCAGAAAAGCTAATGGGAAATTTCAACTGTACGATAAAATCATAAACGCATGATTATAAATTTTATTTCAACCCGATTTAAAATTCCAATAACATCAGTAATACATCCGTCGATCGCTTTACTTTATTATCTAAGATGGACAGTTGGATGACAGGTCAGCCTATCTTCAGTGTATTTCCGTTTGAATCAGATGGGAAACCGCTGAACGAATAAAACGCAACATATGAACCTCTTCGGTAGGTTATGGAGTCTCTAAAAGTAGCAGTTTCGACAGAAATAAAGTGGCGTTGGGGTCATCTGATGTTTATTTAGTATACAATAACCTTTTTATTTTAAATTAAGCCTATAAATTTCATATCGAGCTCTGCATCGTAATTTCCGCGTGTCTGCATTCCGAACAATCTCTTCTCTCAGCCTCGATGGCGATTCGATACACACGTCATGTGCTATAAAGTTCTCCCCATCTGGCCACAATCTTCCGATCTTTCTCTTCCCATGCTCCACATCACTCTGAAAAAGTTGGCTTTTTCCTGTCGTTTCCATTTTTTGTGCGATTTGTGGACAGTTGACATTCAACGTCCGTGGGTTTGGTGAGCTTACTCAGCTCCGTCCAACCGCAACACATTTCGGAAGAGAAACCGATGCCAATTTTATGACCTCTCCGCAAACCTTGGCGTGTTTGGAAAGCAAGAAGTTGCATATTTAGCGTAAGTCTACCTTTTTCTGCCGGAAAACAAAATACGGCAAACGGCAAAACTTTCTTTGCGAGAAAAAGCAACCCGTTTGTTTTAAACAAATCACTTCCCGCAATGGTAGAAAGGTAGTCAACTTCCGAATGTTCATGAAACTTACAGGTCAAGTAATGTTAAAAAGAGAATAAACATATGCTGCGTCTAGCCTGTTGAGCTGTGTTGCATTGAAATGTTAAACATTTGATTTCTGTTGGGGATGAAAATTTTAAATTCTTTTAGGGGTAGGGGCTGTATGTATGCATTCATGAAAATCAGTCACAGTAAAACCCCATTTTACTGTAGATTATTTAAGTTTGATAATATAAGTATCTAAGTCAGCATCCAATCCCATACAATATAGTACTACTTTAGTAATGTTAATAATATTATTTGACCCATATATAGCACCGTTTAAGGTAACTCAAAACATTCTGATTATGCATAATTTAATGCGGTTATAATACGAAGATGCAACGCTAACTATTAAAATATAACATATAATAAAATAAAATACAAATTTAAAATTTTTGAAGCTACTTTATGTGTGCTCTAGGATGAATTCCAACGTTGTGACATAAGTGTGAATTCCACAACTGTCAATTTAATACTCTTTTTATCCCAACAGTAAGCTTCTACTCTCTAGGATATCTCAAAATGAAAGGACAAAATGTAAGGAGACTTGAGTGGGCTACGACGTAAAAGCCCTATTTCCCCTTCTCCACTAATTAAGAGGTAAAATTAAAGAAATATCCTCTCTATTCCTCCTTCCAACTAGCAATAAACGTGACAAATATAGAGACTTAATACTCAATCACTTCTTTTCTCCACCGATGAATAATCCGCATCGTTTCGCTAGGAGAAATATAATCGAGCTGTGAGAATTCCTGCTCCCGAATTTTTACCGTTCGGTACGATGAGCAGTGTAATCGGAGATAAAATGAAAGCCACTCAAAGCGTATAATCATCTCTGCGACGAAGCGGATTCTGAAGGTTAGAGAGTGGTTATCAGGTGATCTTAAATGACGCAGATCTCTTAATGGAGATATGAGACTTCTCTCGTATCTCTTCCGATCTTCTGGAACTACAGGAAAATCAGGAGGCAATCGGTCGAAAGAGAAGGAAAGGATTCGGAAGGCTTACGTCATAGCTCAAAGCTAAAATAGATACGTCTGAGGTACCGGGACAAGGTCGATCAAGGGTCAACGGAAAGAAATAAGAATAATGCAGAAAATGCGAATATAGATTATCCGCTAAAAGGCTCATGGCCATGTAATTGTTTTAGTCACTAAATCCAATTAGGTGGGAATAAATATTTACTATAATAAATCGTTGTTTCAAAGAGATAAGTACAAATATATACTGCTTGGTAGGCCTTTATGTAAAAAATTCGAAATCTTGATCCACTCACCCTTCCATTATTTATAAAAACAGGCTCTAACTAAATTACCCGTATTAGCATTAAACTTATTACCCATTTTAGAATCATTTAATGGTAACATGAATATCATTTTAAAATCAAAGGATTTACAAATAAACTAAAGAAGCTAAGTTATGGAAAAGAAAGAAAATAATAATTTTTAATATAGTTTTGTCACCTTAAGTTATTAATATAATTCAAAGTACAGACTGTGATTCGTTACAGCGATTATTATGAATAACGGGAAGAACCATAAAATCCTTCTTAAAACTCCTGCTGCCACAATTCGATTGTATAATCTTTCATAAATATAAATATATGGAGAAAACTTCCCAATCTAACCACATAACGTTCACAATAACTAATATAATTTATACGAACTATTTGTTCACACTTGAGTCTCCAGTGGGTCATTTCCTTTCTAAGCCCGTTATACTGATTGGAGTGATTTTTTTCAAAGAAGCATACATATTTGTTTTATGGCCCAGTAACGAGAGCTTACCGATGGGGATTGGTATGATTCTGGATTTAATCAACTCCCACTCCATCTTCGTAAAAGGTATAAAATATGTAGGCTCGGTTATGGACAATCATTCAAAGTCCCCAGTACCGGTCAATTCATAATCCAATAACCAATCCAGCCAAATGCCCTTCCCACAGTAATTAGATTAATAACAACGCACCATTCTCGGCGAAATTGCTTCGTTAACATCAAATGAGGGATTGAGGAGATTTTCAAATAAATTAAATCCGATAAAAGAGTATAAATCGATAAAAACGGATAATACGCTGACATTTAATGTAATATACGAGTTAAATGGCTGCATGAGTTGAATACATCCTATACACAATAAACATTAGCAAACAGGATGTGTGATCGTGTATATTTATATTGAAATTAAATATTAAAGTAATGACTTTCCCTCATACGTTTCAATATTATTTATGGAGTAAATTTCTGGTAATGGGCGCTTTAATAATTTAAGTAGAAAGAATGACTTCTCATGATTAACTTGGAGATAAAATTGTTTATTTATATAAAAGTAAACGTTCGAGGTAAAGCATACGTGTATGTATGTATGTATGTATATTGAAAAAAAGAAGGCTTCAAAAGAAGACAAATATATCTTATGAAACTTGGCATTCATAATATATTTATTACTTCATATTGTAAGATAGCTGACATCAATAGAAAAAAAAATACTCTTAGAGGTTCTAAATCTCCATTAACCGTCTTTGTCGGCGTTCCTCGTCTCATTCACCGATATTCGGAGAAAACAAGAAAAGATCACCGCACTTTTAAGAACCAAAAAATAACGCCAATAAACATGTATTTTTTCCTAAAAAAATCATTAATACAACGATTATCCATCTTTAACCCTGTCTTCCGCCGACGAAAAGAGCTAGGACAAAAAAGTTTTGGCAAAGTTTTTGATTCTATATCTCTAAATATAATTCATTGTGTGTGCGGACGTAAAGAGAAAGGCGGCAATTGAAGAAAAAAGGGAGTGATTCATAAAAGGGTATCGTCAAGTAGAAGAAATGGATGGACTGCCAGAAGCACGAAGAGAGAAAGCAAACTTTAGTGAGATTTAATTGCTCCGCCCTGGTGGCGCCTTATAAAACGGACGGAGATCCCCGACAAAATACCGTGACGCCTCCTCTAGTCAATACCTACGGCGGCGCCTCAAAGAAATGGAAAGAGGAAAATGGGAGCTGAAACAAAGCTATACGTCTAAAGGAACAGAGTTAGTTCGACGTATCTATAAGAGCGACTTTGAAAAAAAGGAGATAAAGGAACACAGACTGATATTTTTAATTCCGTCAAAGACTACGATAACTTTGATGTTTGATTTAAAAAGAAAAATTAAAAAAAATCATTCAGTTGTCTTGAGCTTGAGTGTAAGGTGCAAGAAAGCTTAAATGATATACATAACATATTAAGAGGAAATTTACGAGATATTTTGGTTGTACTGAAGCAATTTCCTTCTTTAAGTCTGCTTGATAATTAAGGGCCCAGGGTTGAAAGCAATTGATTTAAAAGAGGCAAAAACATCAAAGCATGAACGGTCTCTCATCCATTGTATCTTGACCTTAATTCAGATTCATCAGTAAAGCATTTATTAAAAGTTTGAGGATTTCAGATTCATGTATCAATTTATTTTCTAAAGCTGTAAGTTACTTGAATAGTATTTTATTTATCAATAAGATATCTCTGACAAAAAATTAAATTTAAAAGTAAGAAGTGACAATTTTTTTTACGATTCATGAAACCTTTTTTGGTGTTAACTTTTTTATTACTTGTTGATTCATCGATGACTGTAAATATTCATAGGTCAAAGTCTCTATCTTAAATTGAAACTTCTTAGACTTTGCTTTACAATACTTTCTGTAGAGAACTACAATATCTTCTGACAAAAAAATATGAGCATACAAATGAACTACTCTTTGATTTCATCTTGCAGTTTATTTCATGTGAAACTTCTTTCAAAATCATTCAAGTAAAAATCTCATGTATCAGTTTAGAGGGCATTTAAAGCAGAGATTTCAGAGAACTTGGCTACAATAGGATTTGGAGTAGATATTAGCCGCATAAAAGTGACTGTAAACTAAAGGAGTTTGCCAAAGTTTGATTTTTTTTCTTGCTTGCAAAAACCTATCTGAAGCACAAAGGTTACTTCTAAAATGAAGAAGCAAGTGATATTGCGTTCAGGACATAACTGTAAGGGATAAAATCGTAGTATCCCGAAGAGTAAGAAGCCATTCATCCCGTGATACGCTGTGATATTAGAAGAGCGGATTAGAATAGATAACGTGAAAGAAGGAAAAAGAAATTTGAAATGAGGAGAAAAAATTAAGCAACTGAGAAATATTATTTTATATTTTAACTAGCCAGTTATTTCTAGGAATAGAAAGTCACAAATATGTGCTCCTTTCCGTGCATATTTTTCAGGATATTCTATAATATTTCCATAGTGCACTTCAAATTATGCTAAATAAACAGAAATTACCCGCAATTTAAACCACATATCAGAGATCTCGGTAGACTCCTCAAAATAAGCGCTTAATTATACTTTATACCATTCTTAATTACTAAATAATTAATACTTCTAATAACCATTCCTTAATATCATCCAAAAAGCTAATTATTTGCCTTCCATTCTTTTTCCATGTACTCTCCCTCCTACAACTTTCTTTAGTAAATAGAATTTAGTTTCTTAAAATTGTAATAATAGAGTTGACCTTCATAAATCAGTCACAACATTATCATAAAGTATACTAATCAGGAAATGATATATAGTACAAATTTACAAATATAAATCAGCCTAAAATCGATGAGGAAAACTACGACAAATACGAAACTTCGAGAAAATCGAAATGAAAAAATAAATCGGATGCAGTACGGATGCAGCGAACGGAGGGTTTTATGGATTACACAAATACGTGGACTCGGGAACATGAATTTCTAGATTAAACGAGATGGAACGGAGAGGATTTGAATGTCACTGGTCCAGAAAAAGGATTCGATTGAGGCTTAGTTCAACAGCCTCAAGGCAGAGGCGAACGTACGGAGAGGGACAGGTAAGATAGGAGAATGGGGAGGAAATGAAATTGGATGAACAACAACTAAGAGATGTTTGAACAAACTAAGTACCCTCATCTGAAAAGAAGTCCTTTTGTATCACCGCGTTCCTGAAAGCTCGTATTTCCACTCGAACGTTATCAACCCAAATGAAAGCTTCTGGCATTATTTTTGGATTCCTCGTCAAATTTCTTGGCTACTAGCTCCCATTTTGTCCTAAAAGCCTCTTTTGAAATCGCTACTCTTCTTTCCTAGAGTAATCTCCTTCTCTAGATAACTAGGCAATTCCTCCGCCGTCTCAATTTCCGGCTATTAAATTCTTGGCCATTTTTGACCTCATTTCCAAAGACCCCAGAGTAGGACACTTTGTCATTAATACCCTAAATTACTGCACTCAAAGGATTGAAATTTCTTGTAAATATCGAATTAAGTGCTTTTTAAATGAGATATTGACCCATTCATTAGTTAAGACACTATACAACGTAATTTATGTGATATTACTAAAAATTACTCAGTCATTTATTACATTCTATTCGTAGTTTGAGAATAAGTCTTGGAAAAAATATTCTTCTTCAGTCATCCAGAAGTGCTCGGAATTCATAGCATCTTTATTTTCATATAGAAAAGACTATTCTTCTAATGCTTGCATAACACCCCACTCAGAAACATTAATAGCATAAAGTATATCATTTGCAGAAGATTATGGTAATAAAACTTAAACAATCTAATTATTTTATCAAAAAAGTATCAAAGTAAAAGAGATTAACCGAAAAAATAAAAATTAAGTGAAATGAAAAAATCGTTTCATAAAGCCAAGCCTACCTATTTCACCATCTGTTAGTTCTTAGCATACGAAATTATTAAAAATCGTGTTTACTGCTTTGCATTAATAGTAATAAAAATCCCAATTAAGGCGTTGGATGGAGGATGGAGCTTTCTAGTCTCAATTTCGCCCAACAAAGACATTTACATATGAATACACACATTTTTCACTTTCCAGATGAGCGACTTCTTTATCGAAGGACCGTATATACGTGGATAAATGTTTCAGTGAAGAAAAAATGTGGCAGAGGATACATTTTTATCCAAAGAATCACTTATGTCTTTTATATCTGTAATTCATCTCCTTTTTTATATTAAACATAATTTAATTACGTAGTTTAAATGTTGTATAGTCTATTAAGATAGTTTAGATGGAAGAAGAGACTTTTAGCCTCAATCTCGCCCGAATAAAGACGATTTATTATTATTAATGCGTACAATATCTAAGTACGTATGACCGCTACTTTAACATGTCAGTAACGAGCAATATCCTATGACGGAGCCATTTTCCTTGGAATGGCGCATTCTGATTGAGGCGACGAAAGAAAGCAAATCATCTCGTTAGCCGTCGATGCCGAATATTTTGGTTTCCTCACATCAAATCCGTGGGTTCACGAGGGTTGAAACGAGGAGAGATAGTGACAGCATTATTTCCCCTCTTTCCTCCGAATCAATATTCATCGCTTCTTTTAGGGTTAGGTAGTCCCGGCTATTATAGCTCCCCTGGGAAGGGAGGGAAGGACGCACCTGGACGAGGGAAGGGGATTAAAAAAAAAGGGAACGGGCGGGAAGGTCCAAATCCCAGGGGCGGGTTTGAAAAACGGGCTTTAAACGAAAGAGACGGGTAGTTGGCGGAAGAGTGATAGAGGGAGTGACAGGAAAGATGGGAGCAAAGGGGCAGAAAATTTTGGTGAGAGAAACTGAGGTGAAGAGAAAAGGAGAGAGACCGGAGTGGTATTCGGAGTGACTGATGGTTTCCAAAGTGAAGAAGTCCCCGCAGTTCGAATTGAGAAACATTCATAACCCGTCAATAAATATTTATCATATGGATTGCATTGTATATTTCATGTCACAGTATTATTTCCTAAGCTCAAAGAGTTTTATAGACGTATTCAAAAAAGGGAAGACATGAAACAAATGATGCATAAGCGACAAAATAGATGAATTTGTATAAATTATCCCTTACTCCTTGCTGCCACTAGATTTTGCTTTTCTCTACGGATATGCATCGAATGAGAAGCTAAGGAAATATACATTCGGGAAATAAACAAGAGAAGCATGGCTCTGGTGAAACTCCTGGCATTCTAGAGAATTTATCTTATTACATATTCCGTAACATCAGAATATAAGTAAATTAATATACCAAAAGTTTAATTTAATTTAGATTAATATTTCAAAAATAACTCATCGAGTTGAGAGATTGTAAAACCTTTAATTTCTCAACCATTCATACCTCAAATGGTAATTCGGTCATTCATAGAGAAAATATAAGTAATAATATAGTACATCTTAAAGAATAGCGAATAAATTCAACATACCTGCATGGAGATGAATACAAAAATTAAACAAAATGTAATATTACGTGTCTCCTGCGAAACGAGTTCCTTCCGTGACATGAATACTGAAAGTGGGTTTTTTGGAGAGAAACGTATATATTAATCCTGAGTTCAATTTTCATATTGCTTCAAACAATAAATAATCCTACATCTACTACTCGTATACCCCAAAAGCCGCCTTCTACGTATTGCAAGCGGGATTATAATCATTTTATAATGTGCCATTTCGTGTAATCGATTAAAAAATTTAAATTGGACGCAATCGACGACACCTCAATTATAAAGTTTGATGCTTGCCGGACTTGGGAAACAGAAATCATCGAATGTATCAGTTTTACTTAGAGAGTACAAAAATTAAAGCAATGGAAAATAAATAGCATTATGCTTGCCAAACTTTATCAAAAGGAAACGATTCCTTCCCAGTAAAAAGGACGGAAATAAGAAGTTTCTCCAGAGACCAATCAAAATAGGTCAGAAAGTAGCAATTTCTCGGAAGACCCACAATCGAGCCTTTGGCGTATCTTCCGACCTCTTTAAAGATCAATCAATAGCGACTTCTCAAAAGCCAGGACTCGCATTAACAAGAAAACGCCTTTCGAACGAATCTTAGAGGACGAGTTTTTTTCCTCGTATTTCGCGACTCGCAATCTTCAAAGCTTCATCCAACTGGGAAACTTTTCCATATCGCACGGAGGGAAAAGATGCCTTGCGATCGGAGCAATCCATTTTTTATTAGCAGCCGTTCGAAAATATTACAGGGTCTTCCCGGGTTAATTATCTGATCGGAGAAGGAGAATCACGGAGGCGGAAGGGACTTCTCCGAAAATCGCAAAAAAGAGGAATCGGATCCGCATCCTTGCAGACTGCCGAAGCACCTCTATGGTTAAGAAAGGGAATCGATAGGATGTTAACGGGCAGCCTTCCATCACAGGGTGACGCCCGTCTTCGCTCGAGTGGCATATATAATGAAAGGGGCGACGGAGAAAGGGGACAAAGAGGACTGGCCGAAGAAAGGAACTGACGTGGTATCGGAAGTAGTCCAAGAAATTCTGAGAATTTTTGGAAGCGTTTTATTGAGACCTTCAACGTGCTTGGAAATGTATGACATACCTCACGACGAAACGTTAAAGGCAGTATACATTTCTTTTTATGGATGAAAAACACATGTTTTCCCTCGGCATATTTTTAATTTCAATCAACACATTAAAATTTAAATGATCATTCATTTTGGACTTGCAGCAAATGTTAAGCAAAACACTAACGTTCTATCAGAATCGTTGGTTTTAGAACAACCATGCGTTTGTTTTTGTTTACTTTCGTTTGAAAACAAATTCTGAGAATTATGGTATGTTTACGGTCAATAAATTATATACAGTGAATACTAGAATTTTTACTACTAGGCAATATCCAATGACTATTATGAGCTTAAGATCGATCTCAACAATATTTCATTCTAGCAATACTATGTTATATAGTGTTCTGATAGTTAGAGTTTCACATAGTTTGTCAAATGCGATGTATTTGTGAGTTAGTTGTAAAAAATGTACGCACAAGTCATACGTTTTCAGCTGAACTGTTTCAATTGCAAGGTATGAGGCACCAGTATTAGTTTAATTCGCGTGCAAAATTAAGAGAGCTCAATATAGAGAAATAGACTTTTCTAGGCTGTAACTAGTGATACACATGCAACTGAGCTAGCTGCACGCTGTATTTTTCCAAATATTTAGATTTAAGACATGAGAAGTCCTGAAGGCTATTTAACTTACTGTTTCATTCCCATAATAGTTAAGGTCAGCCTATCTTAAGAACAAAAATATTCTACTAACAATAAAAAATGATACACTAACTTTAGTTTCGAGTAAGCTTACTAAACGCACGTTTACTACGTACTAAAGATTTCATAAGGCATTGAAAAGAGGGATGGGAACGTAAATCGACGAAATGCCCTGCTTTGTTGCAAGGGACCTTTCTATAAACTATAGTTTTCAACGATAGAGATGAAAACCTAAGCCTTTAGAAAGAACAACGGTTCTGCGCTCCGGAAATCCACATGGTAATGTGTAACAAGCTGATCATCCTTAATGAGAGACGTTGTTCAGAACTCGAATAATTTATTAGCATAAAAAGGTATACCTTAATCACCCACGGTAATTAGTTTTAATCTCAGAATCCCGACGGAGTTTGGAACACGCGAGTTATTAAGCGCAAAAATTTGCGTATTTTATATAAATATCTCTCTGCAGTCCCGATCCACAGATGAGGGGGCATACATAAGACGGCATTTATTCGAACCTCTCTACAAACTGCGCCGACGAAATCCGTGCGTATTAAGGAAGTACTTACGAGCTCTCGTCCCATTCGAACTGCTCTGAAGCTTACAAAATTACGAACCGAACGCTATCAGCGCCCTCATCGAGACTCCCAAATTTCGTACCGTACCATTGTTAAATTCATGTGTAACGTTATCGTATCGTATTGGTAGTCTCCAGAGGGACCATAATTAAAGCTATAATTGTACAAAAATACACAATAATAACCGACTAATTGATGAGCTGAGAAATTCTAAATTTAATCTGACGAATCAAGTATAAATAATGCTATTAAATATAGTGCATACCCGGTTCCAACAAGTAACCACCAACGAAGTTCATTATTTTGTCACCGGAGGAATTTATAACTAAGAGAATGACGGTTTTCATATTCGTGTACATTTGCAGTACCTACTTGTTTGTCAAAAAGTTCTGGTGTGATTCCTTAAGGCGTTTAATTTTTATCATAATAATTGATTCTAGGATAATTTACGAGCCAGTGACTCCAATAATGTTTTTGAAATTACGAAATAGGGTGAGCAAAAGGAAAGCATGCTGTGAAATCGCATTAAAAAATACTCAGTCAATACTTTGAAGACTTTCAAACGAAAACAAGTATTCAAAGATTTCGATTTTTCACAGAATATTTTATGTTTATGGATCACAAAAAATTTAGCCTTCACATTTACTCCGTTCTCTGAAAAAACATTTAGCGCGGAATTGGGGATTAAAACTAAAATTTATTTCAGAAAACGAGAAGGTAAGAGAATGTTTTGAAGCTTCCTCTCATTTGCCGCCTTGGAAACGCTTGTAAACAGATTCCAAGGTAAGGAAGAGAATGTTTTACATTCTTACGCGCCATTATTCACGGCCCCTTTTGTATCGAACACTGGGAAAAATCGGAACTGCGAGCTCATTCTCCGGCCTTTCTCCTGTGCAAAGTGTTTCCTCGCGAACGAAGAAGCCATTCTTACGTTTCTTCGTCTCGATTCCTTTTACGCCTACTAAATTCCTCTCTTAAGCGAGGAAGATGGGCTCTTCCGAAAAGGCACTCCTAATTGGCGTCATAATCTCGCTAATTGAAGGGAACGGAAGGGATAATTTTTGTTTGCCTACTCAAGGCGTCGACGCCAATGCCGAAAACACTTTTTTACGGGTTTACGCGCTTTGCTGGCTGGCGCGGTTGAGTGCTGCGTCTGCCTTAATTGAAGAAGCGGTTTTGATGCCTGTCTTTGAGCTGCTATTTGCGATGACGATTCTCATCCACAGAGGGAATCCCCCCTGCGTTTTTAAAACCCGTTGATCCGTCATTGTCTTTTCAAAGGTTCACTTTTACTCCTCTATCCTGTAAATACGTATCAAGATCGATCTAAAAGCAGTCCAAACAAGGATATAAGGTGTAAATTAGGATTATGCGAATCATTGCGCTATTGAGGACTTCACGTGGACAAAAAGTGATTGAAAGTTAAATTTAATTATTTACGCCAGAAAAAGTATCTGTAGATCGCACAAATGATTCCTAAAAGAAGGAAACACAATAAAGAAGTACATCGAGTTGGTGAAGTTAATGAGAAAACTAACTCTCACAAAGAATAAATTATGAACCAATTTTACCGAATATGTATTGCTAGTTACCTCATTTTTTAAGAACTTTCATGTCTTCTATCCCTTAATAGAAGTGCGATAATGTTCGTATGGTTGCAAATCAATATGCACCGTATACAGTTAACTATTCTTCATTTACTTACTTCCAGTTTAAGAATTATTTATATTCTGGTATGATTTGTACTACATTCATTTTAGCAGTTATGGACATCTTTTTATATTTATTAAAACTTAACTTTTTGGGTGACCTGTTTGCGTCAGATAGCCAATTAAAATATTCAGCAAACTCATATTCACTTCTTAACTTAATGATATACACTATTGACGACAGCTCGGAAGCACAAGCTCACCCAGTATTTTTTTGATAGTCATTAGTTCCTTTATTAATATATTTCACTTAGTTTCAACGCCATCATAAGAGATACATTGAAAAGAGATTATTATAATGATCTGTCACGAACGAAATTCCCATACATTCACGCTAATCTTTTTTCTATACATGATCAACGTAGACAATAAGAAGGATATGACGAAATACATGGAGACTACTTTTCTGTGAAAAGTGTTGATTAAATAGTGATGATCTAGCTATTGAAATATAGCGAGTTGTAGCAATACTGCGATTGACTGCAAAATTGAGATTCACTTCCACATTGCGATAGACAAGTTGCGACTAAAACGCAGCACTAAACTGTAAGCAGGAAATGGGAAGGTATCAGAGATCATTAAAATCGAAGTTGGAACGAAATTTCGAGATCGCGATAAAGCATATCGCTGACGGACAATGAAACCTCGTAAAAGCGGATCGGGAGTCCGAACGAACCCGCATTCAGCGCGAGACAAAGCTGACGAATCACAAGGAATCGCGGAGATATGACCGTATCTCCGTCTCGCGTACGTGAATGGCGTTCTGGCTCGTCATCGGGACAAAGAGGAGGCATCGAAAACCAATCCGTCCCTCACAAAGCACATGCAGTCGAAGCACTCTGCGTTCGTATGGGGACGTTAATTCTCCGGACACCACCAAGAAATCGATGACTCCTAATGGCTGCGGCGTTTAAGCCATCCACGTCTACTTTTCCGGGCTGTGTGGCGTTGAACGAGGCAACTCGGTGTTTGCTACAACGAGCGCCTGCTAATGCATTCGATAGGTGTGAAGATTGACGATCGACGAGCGCCAATGGCGGAATAAGACGATGTTGATGACGACATTGTGAGGGAAACGATCGGGGCGGGGGAGTGACTTTGAAAGCAGAACGGATGTCGCCTTTTGATAGCACTCTATAGGATTAACGGCTGAGACGTGGAAACGCGCAATTATAGGTTACCTTCTTCATTAGCATCGAGTGTTAATTGCTCATCTGCGACGCTCGGTGCTTTGGGGAGAAGAATCTCTGATTGCAGAAGATGAAAACGTGAGTTGAAACCAAGATTTAGAGTTGTGTTTTGTTACCCAATAAAAAATTATGAAGTACCTAGCGATTGGTATATACCAATATTTGTGTAATAACTACAAAATCCTAAATCTTTCGAATCTTAATTCTTTTTGCGAGCTTAGAATAGTCGTTCAGTACCTAAAGGAAAACTTACGCCTGCGAAGGCTATTTTACGTGACCACTATCAATTTTATGTGGAGGGCTAATTAAATTGTTAGCTATGAATACCGAAGGATTAACAGAGGCTAGAAGAAATTAATAAGAGAAAATGGAAATAAAATGATAGAATCACTAGACTACAGCTGGTTTTTCAATATATATTCGGCTAGGATGGGTGTGAATTTTAGCTGTACTCCGTTTGCCAATTTCCAATTAATTATTACAGTTAAACCAAGGCTAATGAACCCGGTTTCGTCTTTCTTTTTGTTACACCACTTTCGACATCATCACAAAAACTTTCATCAAAATCCCCGGGTGAGTCTCTCCCCGATGGAAAAGCTAAATTAAACAATTAGCGATTATATAAACTGTAATAAACACTTTGTTTGATTATTTATTCTTTCCTTTTCCTCTTCTAGTTATCCATATTTCAACTTTTTTACCCCAATATTTTTGTTTACATTCTAATTCTCAAAGCCATTTTCAGATAAAATTATTTTTTTTACATAAGTTGGCCAAAAAACACCTAAAATTTACATTTATGTGATGGCTATCCCGATAAAAGATTTATTTCTTTTGGGATGCCAAATTTTCACATATTATTTGTTAATATTTCAAACGTATGTTGGGCGAAAATAAAATATTATTATTATTCAATGCCTCCTGCGCTTTCAAATATTAAAAAATGACTCTAAAAATAACATCGCTTTACCGAGCAATGAAAGACAAAATTCATAGCGCTCACCATTTTTTTACTGTACCGAGTTCTTCCAGTTTAGCTCACATGTTAACAAGAAATTTGACAAGAGTGACCCAATTTATACCTTCAATACAGTAGAAAAATGTCCGCCGCTTTCATGCGTCAAAATGAATCGATCTATTTCACCAACATAAAACCTGTTAAACTCGTGAGCTGATTTTTACCTATTTATTTAATGCACAGTAGCCTTGAAACAAATGAAGTGTGCCCAATAAAATTCACCACATGTTTTTCTGCAATGGAAATAATCCAGCCGAAAGAATTGTTTTTCATGAGATACTCCTAAAACAAATAACTCCGCAGTACTGATTCGGCTTCTGTTTTGCTCGATATTTAAAAAAAGTGAAATAAGATATTTTACGGTTAGAAATAAAATTTCAAATCAAAAAGCTTTCATAGCGCAATTTTGTAAAATCAAATTTATTTTTATGACAACGATGGATATTTCACTCACTGTTTAAATGAAAAATTGTAGTAAAAACACTAAAAACGAATTAGTGAAATGAAATGCTTCAAATAACAAGAAAACTGAAATGGAAAAGAACCTATCTCGAATTCTACATCTTTTTATTATTATTTTATTAATTTTATTTACTGTACGATTATATATTTCGCACAAATAAAGACGATTTATTATTATTATATATTCATTGTACGATTATTTATTTATTGCGCGACCGGTATCAGCTACATCGCAGGGTGGTAACATCTACTGACGCAAGGAGTAGAAATACCTATCAATTTTTCCGATAGCACCCAACCACGAAGTTACGGCTTTATCTCAAGATTATATCTATGTAATAATTCCTGAGGAAGATAATTTTACCAGTTAGCATTAAACTAAATAACTAAAACAAATTTAGTATTTTCCGAATATACTAAGTTCGTTTCAGTTATTTACTTATTACTGCTGTCCACGAAGTTCGTTAGCTAGTATTTAATTGAATAACCTTTTGCAATTAGGCTTTTCATGCACCGAAAGACCTTGGTTTCTAAACTTAATGCAACAAAAACTTCTCGCTAGCTAAGAGCTATTTCCCAGCGATTTCTAATTTTATTCGGTCAAAAATCAATCTTGCCCGCAGGAACACGCGGAAAACTCCCTCAGCGGGAACACCTCGAGTTCGCAGACAGTGACCGCAACTTCATTCCAAGCGTTAAGATAGTTCGCTTCCACAACCAATATATGACATTCCCAGAAAGAAATTCAAAAAGGAATAAAAAAAATGCGAAAAAGAATTTTCTCTCTTTTCGCAAAAATCTTTCCTTAAGAGCAAAAGGCGGTTTCCGTGCCTTTGGAAGTTTTGCCGCGCATTAAATCGGTGCGAGGCGTGAGGTGAAAAGGGAAGATGACGACAGACTGCGGCAGACAGGTAAAGTGGAGGGCGTTCCATTGGGCTTTGGACGGACCGAGAGACTAAATGGGAACGCTCAGACAGAGATCCATTGTCACGCAAGCAGAGGGCATGCGTTCGGAACCCAAGCGAATGGTATATTTCACACAAGGCACATATCATGGCCAGGGAACACGAAGACTACTTTCATGCGGGTTTTTAAACGTTATGAAACGAACTCGGACTTTCACTTCATCTTTTCGTCATTCTCGCTGATTGTAACAAGAGGCACAGCCCATTTATTTTACTAAGTTACCAATAGCTTGAGGGGTGCAACATTTAAGGAGGATTGATTTAAAGGAGAGTGAATCGAAAACGTGCTGATGGAAAAGCTGAACGTAATCCTTACCTCACCGAGTGACGGATTCCTACTTCGCGAGACATCCTAGAGAAGTGTTAAATGCCATTTTCTCTAAAAATATACAGTCTACGCTTACCTATCCAAGTTTCCTTCTAAAACACCAGCATAAGAAGCACACCACACACAGAAATTCTTATTCCAAATTAAAATTCTAATACCAAACTGAAATTCTAGTTCCAAATTGTGATTCTTTCCTTCTGGAATTATTGAGTAAATCTTCTGATATACTAAAAAATCTCAATTGTATAGCTTAGAATCCAATAAATGAGAAATATGTATTAGCAACAGATATTTTAACCGTGCTCATCATTACTTCTAGTCAGTAGAAATGAATTCAAGGCAATAAAATATAGATGACTTCGAACATAAAATTTAGCAAATCTCGTTTCGAAAAAAGTTTAAAGAGTCTAGAGAGTTTAAAGAGTTTGGAGAGTTTAAAAGTTTCCGCAATGCGAAATGATTTATTTACGAAGCGATTAAAAAGATTTATTCTGAAAATTGAAAAAATATATTTAATTTGCGTGAACGTCATGAAATGAAAATATATCCGAAAAACTACTTGAAGTACGTTAGCAATAATAATAGTAATGTCCGCTTTTATCTACTTCTAGATTAATACAATGCTAGTGTCCCTTTAGTGGTATGGCATGGGAAAATAAATGGAACACATTTTATGAAAACTCACGTAATACCTCGGTATCGAACAAAGAAGTAGGCAGTAGCTTAGAGATTGGAAAAGATTATCAAGATATTTTTCATCAACTTTCAGCTTATTTATCGCTAACGTAAAGCGCAAAAATGACCATTCCCTCTTCGCCGCAAATTCCCGGGTTCCAGATCAGAATTAATACAGCAGCCGCGGATCGATCGCTGAAACGGCTTTGTTGAAAGAGCTTAATCATCGAACGAAATCAATGTACGTACAAATATCCACAAGATGCATTGTCTCTTTTCATTCATTCCACGTACGTGTGGATTTTCCTTAACGCCACAGCTACCATATCTCCCTAATCAATCTATATCGGATTCCTCCATAGACACAATGGCTTCCGGATCGCAGTTAAAAATTGAGCCGGAGTTTCGGATATTGCACAATGTAGCATAGAGTAAACACAGTAGGAAACGATCTGAGATAAACGATTCGATTCGTATGGATGCATAAACCGACGAGGGGAAGAACCTGCGGTTTAATTAATCTCTCGCTCTTATCTGCTAATAAAATTGGCTGATTAAAGCGGCGAGCGCGTACTCGGGGAATAGACGGGGAAATAAAAATGAATAGGGGTTCAATGAACGGGTGATAATACATTGGTCCGCTCATAATTCAGATTAGCAACACGAGCCTTTAAAACTGGAATACGTGAAAAAAAGGAGATACTTCACTTATTCATCAAAAACGAAGTTCTTCCCAACATAGTATCAGTATTTTAGAAGTAGTTTTCCAGCCGAGAGTGATTATTCCCTTGAGTTAGGGTTGAAGGATAATTAACGTATAAAGAAAAATACTTCAGTCCAAGGTGTTAAAGTAGATTCTTCCCGTGCCTGGAGCAGGCTATACAATGTAAATTAAAGTTTCCAGTACAGCTCTGAAACTAAAAGAGAAAAACTAGGATATAGATAGGACGGATAGGAGATTTCATTCCATTCACGATCTCATCTTTTATGAAAGCATACCACTGAATCCTGAAATGGTTAAATAAGTAAAGGAATCGAACCAATAATGATTTTATTACTTTTCACGCCTTTGTATTGAGAAATTAGAACCAATATAATCCTTCTCATAATATAATTATGAAGAATGCAAATGCAAAAAGAGACAAAACCATACTTTTTATCTTATTGAAAATTAAGTTATTTGCTCTCGGTAGTTTTAACGTAAAATACATATAGTATTATTGAAGGAGGCGGGAAGAAGGCGAGGAGGAAATTACTAGAGACAAGAATCATTTATTTCTAAATGAATATCTTACATGCATACATCTTCTTATTTTAGAAAGCATAATTTCATCACAAAGATTTTTAATTTAGTTTGATATTTAACATAATTAACTAGTAGCGACGTCTCACTGATTATAAGCCTTTACCCTACTTTCATTCTCATAACACTGGATTTTTGAGTAATAAATTTTACATGCTTTATTTCCGCTAAATGATTCTCTATGAATTGCACGAGGAATAAATATCTCATCACCTTTTTTCTCTCAGATACAGATCATTCACTAACTACCGCTAATTTCTCTATGTTGAAGGAGAATCAATGAAGAACATTCGACGGAAATGGGTAGCAGGTATTAACAATAAATAATACAAAATTTCCTGATAATTTTCAGCATATACGAGCACGTGGACTCAAACCCGCAAAGCAAGCATCATACACAGATGGTGAATGCCGCAAAACCCTAAGAACTCTCTGGTTCCCTGAATTACCAATGAAATTGCAATTGAGTTCATTCACATTTGAGGTAACGGAATGACCCATTAAACTTAGATCAACTTCATTCCTTCCCTCCCCATCCTCCTAACAAGCAGACGCTCAGGAAACTCAGAATATGGAGTTACAGAAGGGAATGAAAGATAAAAGAATCTCCACCGACAACAAAAACATTTTATTGCGAATGACGATGGAACTTGGCAAGAGTTCTTCCAAACAACAATAAGATTACACAAACGTAAAAACTGAATGAACAAGAAAACTATAACAAATAAAAGACAAGAATCCAACTTTTGGTATACCTCCTACGTCACGTTCTGCTTAGCAATAAACAAGCCATTCTCAACACAGCCTCTTCTAAGTGAGCAAAGAGAGATCTTGGTTCTAAAAAAGTTCTTGTTATACCGCGGAGGGAATCATTTAAAACCCATGAGAAAGTTTAATGTGGTTGAGGAAACGGACTCTGGGAATAGATCGGAATAATTCTCCTACGGGAAACTTTTCCAGCAGCGTTTTTATTCTCCCTTGTCCCTTTCCACTGGTGACTTTTTCTTGATCCCATACAATAGTATTAATGTTAGAATTCAGCAGAGAGGAGACGTCAAGTTTGAGCACGCAGGCCAGTTCCAACCAATTTTTTCTCATTAATACCTCTCTAATATAAAGGCCTGAATTGTTAAAGGTAATTCACGATGAGAGATCGCGGTATTATACTTCTTATACTCATGGACTGTATATGAGCTTGAAAGAATAACATCGTGATTTTAAATAAGGAAACATACATGATTATCTTCACCGCTATGACTGATTAAGGTCGACCTTTTGTGATAACTATTACACATGTAGCAACATTATGCTGTGAAATAACAACATATTTACGTTTGGGCTATGGCGTAATATTATTTTAGGAAGACAAAGATGTATAGCATGGATTGAGTGAATGCCAGAGACGAGAAAGGTGCGTTGGAGGTCATTGAATTAGACAAACAAATCAGGTCAAGATTTTTAATAAAGAAATTCACTTTCGCAAGTAAATAAAGAGCAAGTCATATCCGCTAAACGGTTGTCAAAATTGGAGAGCAGAATTAAAAGAGGAATAATTTTACTTGATCATTTTGCACAACATAGTTGTAATTTCACCTTACATCGTTAGTTTCTAAGTAAATAGTTACAGTGGTACAGATAGCCTCTAACAATTCAACATTATAACATATAATTATTAAATATTGCTGACTCATTCAAAAGTAAAACAAAATCATTTTATATGACGAGCGACTTCTGACATCCTCGTTAGAATTTAAAGTACGTTTTATTTGCACACCAGGAATTAATCAAAAAGGAAAAACTTGAGTAAAAGTCAAGGAAAGATTTGATTTATCGGTGGTCATTATTGAACACACGGCTTACGAACGTCGGAATGGAAACTTTTCATGAAAATTTGTAGCTTTTACAAAATCCATTTCATTCTGAATCACTGATGAAGTTACCGAAAATGAATCCCTTTCACAAAGTTCTTAATTATGGATTTTCTAACATCTACTAATTCTTCATATGCCCTCTTGGTCTTTAATATAGTTTCATTCAGTAATACCCAATATATTATAAATACACACTACACTTTTCTAGGTAATGATGCGATATATGGAAGAGGAGACTCTCAAATATCTTCGTCCTTATTTAAACGGTTCATCCTTTTTATAATTAGAATACCTAATAACATGAAGTCTGTGAGAAGTCTCGAACAAGATTGCTTTAAACATTAGCTGCAGAGAAACTCTTTGAGATCCTACTGAAGGTCTAACTTAAGATATAAATCTACTTATTCAGTACGTAGTTTCTTCCTGCATCCTCTTCAGAACTGAAACGACCCGAATGTAAACGAATGAAATTTAAGTCGAGTGCGCCACGTACTCCTTCCCAACTGCGTGGGTCCTTCAAGTAGAGTTCTTTTCGAGGGAACGGTCGAAATCCTAAAATCGTCCAATGGATCCTTAGCCACTATCTCGGTTGTTTACCGTTCAAAAGAAGTTCGTATCGAAGTCGAGCGTAACGATCTTTTTTCCTGCTCTCCGATTCTCGGGGTGAATGGAGAGCAAAAAGTATGAGAAACTGCCGTTGCGGAGCCATTAAATGGAATAAATATCCCCTCTCAGCTAAAGGTAAAGAGATTTCTTTAGCCTGCCGTTCACTTGGAAAGGGTCACACACTGGTAAATTGCTCGATTCCTTCAAGTAGAAATAGGCGCAAGCCGATTCAAAGTACTCGAGAAGATGAAAATTAAGCAAGAAAGTTACGTATAATAAACAGCAAAGGTAACTGAATAAGGAATAAAATCGTTCAAAGGAAATTGCATTTCATGACTGCTCGGAAAGCCAATCTAAGAGTGATAAAAGAGCATATAATAGATCTGTAAGATAAATTAAATTTTCAGATTAATTTTTATTTTCAATGAACTTCCCGAAAGGTTGAGCGATTTTAGGATTTAAAACAAAAGGTAAGTAGCAACAGCAGAGCAGTTTCAGAAATGATATGATATGATAACATAAACTAACCCATAAACAAAAATCCATACAACAGTCTCGAAAAATATCGAATTACTCCATGAAAGATAGCCATTAATAGAACGACCATCATTAACTTTGCGATGGAATTAAGGAAGGTCGAGCTGAAAAATAGATTCACTTTTCCATAAGTTAGTCAAAACAGAGAAAATAGTATCAAATTCAGCTGTAATATATATAATGTTAAAAGCAGGTTTTGCTGAATTGATGAAAGGATCTTCGGAGTGCGTCTGACCTTTTAACTCACACGGGGAAAGGGGAAAGTTGAATATTTCGATAAATAAAAAAAGTTCCGGAAATATCCACATGGGAAGCATCTGTTTGCCTCGGAGGAGTGCTTACTTTACAGAATGAGTGAAAGAGAGAAAGGGACTTATTTCGATTGGAATATATATGTATACTTGTTGCCAGAAATCGTTTTAGGACCTCTGAAATTTGAGAGGACGAAGTCACGAGGAATTTAAGCCTCCTTCATAAAATAGATTTCTTTCAAAATGTTCCGCTGTCACTCTCTCTACAAAATTTTTATTTCCACGGCGAATCAAGATCAGCTGTTTCATTACATTACCACCATATTTCCAAGAGCAATATCTAGCTTTGGGACTTAATCACTGCTAACACTTAAGAGATTAAGAGCCTGTTTAAGAACCTCTTTCATCATAATAACCAAACGGAACAATTTTTTAACACCGAATACTATTCTGCATTGCCTTGTTAAGACCTTAACTGGAATATGCGTGCAGCAGAAGTGAATCTGCAGATAAGCTCTGTAAACAAGAATTGGAAAACGATCAACGTAAACCCATTTCTTGCGGCTCGAATAGACTAGCAAATCTTCCCAAATACCTCCTTAGCGTTGGATAATAATCGAGAGGAGATATATTAATATTTGAACTCTATGCGCGTAGGCCTTACCTCTTGGAAGGCCATAATAACAGGAATAAAACTCTTTGCATTCTTACACAGAAAAAATTCAAGAAAAACGTTTTCCAGCACCATTAGCTTCGATTGATACATGTTTGCATCAATTTATGAATATAAAACTTTAAACCTCATTTTTCATAAGTTCGAAAACACGGCATTTAAAGCTGTAAATAAGCAACATGGTGGGAAATTAAGACACCTCGGTAGGCGTAGTACGAGGTACCTTCGGCGGCAGCCCGGAAATCTGGGTCGGACGCTGGCTTCAGAGTTTAAACCTGCTCAGTTAATTATGAGAAAACGTCTAGCACGATGGAGAGGATGTCTATAGCTCAGCTTGATTCATGGGCCGTTCAGATAGCGCGAGAATAATCGTGAAGAGTGCTCGAAGAGGGCGATAAAAAAGTAATTTACTCCATTTAAAATACTAAATAGTAAGTACCTAAGACAGGAAAAAACAATGCAAACCTGCCTTACCCCGGAAGACGGCTAGCTGTACACATTAAAAAACATTGTCGAAGGAGAAAAACTTTTAAAATTCTCAAATGCCCCTAAGTTGAGTATTTAAGTGCCAGTTCAACTCTTAATTTCAACTGACCCGGTGGAAAATTTGCAAAATTTCGACACGTAAAAGAGAAAAGACCTGCCATATCCATGATATTCGTGACTTCGATTGGGGTATCTCTTTCGAAAGGCTACTACTCCCCACTGTCCTCCAACAAACTCTATTCAAGACGCAGTACTCACGACCTTTCTTTTTTTCCATATCGGAGTAGAAGAGCCTCTTACTTCGCTCTACGACGTACCTTCTCCCGAAAATCTTTTTTTCTACCTCGACCTCCCCCAAGGCTGGCCTTTTTTCCAAGCTCTTCACCCGGGATGCCCAGATTGCCAGTCATGGGCACGAATCAATAGGAGGCCTCATCTCTCCCTTCATCCCAATGTGAATGGGACGCTCTCGATAAGACGAACGTATGACGCCTTTAAATTTTCTTCACGGCACAAAGATGTGAAGCACTTTGCCGTCACTAGCTAAATTTATCTATACGGCTTTTCTTGAGCAAGTGGCTCTAAAATCCTTCACATCGTCTCATAATGAAGATTGTTGCAGCTGACTCTAGCTGCATAATCTAAAGAACTTGTACATCTTAAGTGGGATGTGAATAGCGCGAAATTATATGCATTTTATTCTTTCAAAGCATCAAATTGCTAATGTCAGAGTATATAAAAACGTAAGACATAATAATGTCTACATAAATGACAAATAATACTCGTAGAAAGGTCGATGTATATAATTCGTAAAAAAACATCTATGTAAGAAATTAAAATATTTAAAAGTGCTCCAAATATTAGAATTTTCAAACCAGATCATTATTAATGAAAATAGGACATGAAAACGTAAATAAAGCTTGAAAATGAAGTAACTGGATTTCATAATAATTGATTCCAAAATATTATTTTAATTTCAAACGTAATCTGAAGGAGACAAATTCTTTAGACGCTTTTCAAATTTCTTACTTCAAATTTAAAAAATAAAAACTAAAATATTGCCTGATTCAATTTTCTGGTATATTGACAGCATATAAAAGAGTTTATTAAAATAATTAATGATTAATAAAAACTACTTCTTTATACATCAAGAGACTAGTTTGAAATCTAAAACAATCTCTGCTTATATAGTCTTTGGATTTGCGATAAGAAAAATGATTTAATTTAATGTTACAAACATGTCACTTACATTCATGGAATACATTGAGATGCAGAATATTTTGAGAATATACGAAACTTCATCCTCTTTAATGACACGTGCAACAAAGTGCAGATGTCCTTCTTGCACCCTTTGACATTTACGCATGTAGGTAGTGACCTAGACTGTCATAGGAGCCTTATAACTCCACTGCCGTAAGCTTTACCTCTCTTGTTATCGAGGGGATATTGAGACTTAATTAATCTATCGTTGCGAGAGTTCCAGAGGTAAAACTTGCGGCATGATACTGCCTGAAAGTTCTTGCGCGGCCATTCGGATTGCCTCGTGTCCTCTAGGACCCATAAATGCGGTGATCATTCGGTCATGAGAACACCAAGAACCAAGAAAAGAATGTCAAGTCTGAGGCTTAATTAAAGGCACGCTTCAGTTCGGAAATACATAATTTTGAGTACCAACTTTAGGAATTCCTCGCTGGACTACTTTGAGAGTTCAAGGGTGGTTTAAAACTTTTGAAACTTCACAGGGAATCACTCGAACTAAAGCCCACGTATCGATTTGACCTTTGAGCCGGATTTAGGCCGAAGCCCAACTTAATATTCATATCAACAGATACACGGAATCATTTGTATATACAATATAGATGCTCTAAATAACACAATTTAGTAAGTACCACGAAAAATCGGGAACACTGATATGAGAACGTACCTGATTAGAAAAATCATCATGGTATTATTTTATGAAGGATAAATTAGATTGCTTTCCTTTAAATCGTTGACGAGGGAAAAATCATAACATTTATAAAGGGCAATGGAAATTAAGTTTAATCTTCAAAAAAGGATATTATTTGGATTAATTTACACAACAACTGAACGAATCTATAGCTTCAAAATTAATTAGTCCCATGCGATAGCATTCGGTAATATGCCAGCTTCCTTTAAATTTGTGACTGATAGAACTTTATATCGAAAAACTAACCAGATAATTAACAGGAAAGATTAAAGCGTGATAAATTCCCCATCGCTTTGGTTAAAAAGTATTACGCTAGATACATAATGAGGAGTACAGTAGATTAAAAACACTTCGCCCTAGCTCAGCCATAAAGATGTAAAGTTTTCCCCTTTGTTCGGCCCGTTCGAAATTCCTCTGTTAAAAATGACACAATGGCAATAAAAACTCAGACTTTCCGGTGGCGATAAACGCGTTTCAAAGGTGAGTTGCTCCCCCTGGGCAAGCCACCAGTGGAAGCGGCCACGATTTCCACAATGATATCCACGAACTTTCGACCTACTTCCGCGATATAGATTATTTGCGACGAATACCACAGTATTTTCATTTACATTCCCGGACGATGCGGATATCTAATTAACCCCTTCCGCATCGTGATCTTTACGTCGCCATAATTACCCTAACCCGACGGTTGGGAAAGCAAAACAAAAAAGTGAAAGAGAAAGGGAAGCGTGCGGTGCGGAAGAAGGAATTCTTTGGCGCAAAAAATCCTCGCAAAGCGGGATGCTCGCGACAGGCGTGTATATTATCTGCGCTAGCGAATACATTTTTATTCGTTTGTTCCTCGGCACTCGTAATCAGGCATTTGAAGTGACGGATCGATCGGCGACGCAGTGGGTCCGTCGCTTACGCCTCTTCCTGTCCACGACGTGATTATGAGCCATCAACAACATTCGTGGCTGTCGCAGATCTACGGCTATCCCCTTCTCTATCGCCGAGTGGTGAGGATGGTGACGCAAGGGCGCCAAAAGAAGCCTAGAGAGCACCTGACCAACACGTACAAAACTCAAAATACACATCGAATGGATTGTCATTATTTCACTTACAGGACATCGCCAGAGTATCTGAAACATCGAAGTTACCGTGTCCGACATGAGTTGTAAAAGTTCAGAGGTCCATAAGTATACAGATTAATAGTCAGGTGAAGTGGTTTAAGTTACATTCTATAATTATATTATAAAAATCATATTATTATTAATAAAATTAATAAAAATTATGGCAAAGCTTTTCAATTAGTTGTTTAATTTTCCGATTATCGTTATTTTCGATTAACATTTACAATCATAAAATATTAAACACTTCTTCCCGAAGTTTTCAAAGATAGATTTTTGAGAATGGGTAATTTGTTCCAACTCAAATTATACATACCATGACTTAGAATAAATAAATCGAATTTGATACGGAATCCTTTTCTAAGAGATATAATATATTTCATAGATATGTCCGAATAACCTAAATATTTGCGCAAAGATACCTAAGTTTTATCTTAAGATCCGTTATCCTATCTTTAAATTAAAGAATTTTTTTCATAATATTTGTTTTTAATATTTCCAGTGTTGTAACGCATTGAAAATAGCTTGCAGTTTTACCTATTCCACTTTAGAATAACCAATACTCCATTTTTCAAATGCATGGACGTTATAATTCAGAAGAAAGAGTAGATGCATGCTCTAAATTTTAAATGTAGCAGAAATTTTAAATCGAAAACCCGTGCACCGAAGCGAACGATTGCCAAAACAAACTCATTTACTGCGGAATCATTCTTATGCAGAAAGTGTTTCAACGTTGACCATTGGTTCGGAAGAGAAAAAATTTCATTGCAGATTACCGATAGCTTTATCCACTGATCATTTTCAGAATGACAAACAAGGGCGATGAAAAATCTCTGAAGGATAAACAAACACGGTTTCAATATATTACCATAAAATCGACTACATCGGCGAATAGCGTAAAAATTGAACAAAAAAAATTGTAATCGAAAATTCCTATTTTGCAATCTTAACCATCAAAATTCATGGATACAAAGAATTCCCCTAAACGCTAAAGTAATTAACACTATGTATAGCTGATGAGAAAAATCAAAGTTAAACCTACTGAAACTGACAAAAATTATTCTTGAATCCGAATATTTAAAATTGAGATGAATAGTATTATAAAGATACTGAAAGATATAAAAAACTATTTTTAAGCAATACAGCATTCATAGAACATATTTAACGTAAGATATTATCTGTATTCTTTGAAGCATGTTTCCGAGCGAAATTTTAAAGAAAAATTTAACTATAGTTTTTGTATCATCATGCATAATTTAAAATTCGAGAGAGTTTGGATACAGTTTCGAATTCGATGCATCAAAATGCTAAATAAAACTACAAATGTAAAATTTTGAAACCTAATTTTAAACTGCCGAGATAACTTTCATTTCTTAACTAGTAAAGAGTAGTAGCGATATGGAGGCCTCAAATTCGTCCTTTCTTGCTTCAGAACTGATACAAATGACTATTCAATCAGAATTGTAAGTCAACTTATTAACTACCATTACTGTAAATTCTAAGGAAATTTAACATTTAAGAATGTTGATAACACTTCCTTCTTCAATTTTTGCAATATTTTTTTCTCACACATGGATTCAAGCCGATACTATTTGGAAGAGGATTACCTATACAAGATTTTTCATGAGTAATTTATGATTTATTTATTGGATTCACATTATTAGGTTTTCCATAATAATATTACCTCTCATTTTAAATATTAAGAAATGATCTATTAAACTACATTAATAGATTCTTTTTAGATTAGGCAAGATTGGAATTGGCTATTCTAATTTATATAGCCTGAATTATGAGATACAGGAGATAGCAAATGTTTAAGTTATGAATTATGAGGAAAATAAAGCGATTGTAAGAAGATAGATTTGTTTTGAAAGCTATTAAAAAAATAATCTTTTTTAGTTGACAGCTCTTAAAGATGATTTTTAAAATCATTCTTGCGCATCTATACTAAATACAATATGATGGCATAGATATTTATAAGTATAAACGTATTTGTATGGCCTTAACTTGGTGGTATTCCATCACTAAAACCAAGGAAATTGAAGCAACGAAATATTTTTTAATTTATGCAGACCACAGAAAACAAAACGATACACGACCTAGGTTTCAAAGCCTGACCTCATCATCAGGTTTGTAATCTACATTCAATTACCTAAAAATCGCCATACTTGCACGCACGCTCGCTTGCATCCATGAATGCCCAATAGCAATATCGATATGAAATAAGCGAACGACCTCGTTGACAGCGATAAACGGTTTTGCGTTCCCACACGCGGACCGCGAAAGCGAAAGCGTCCCGTTCGAGTTCCCTAAACTGCCAAAAAATCACAAACACAGGCCCTGATTGCAACCGCCGCGATATACATCAACGCGGTCGCTGCCTTCCTGACACGATTCCTGACAAATGGTCAGGAACGGAGAGAGAGAATTTATTATGAACAATTTTTCTCGCTCGAGGGTTCTTCTCCTCCCATTCGGTATGAATGGAAGATTAATTGGGTAGCGATGAATAGGAGCCCGTGCACGCTGGCGATGCAAATCGCATGGGAGCGAAAAATAAAAACGTGCGGATATTCAGAGTTTCGATGGACGAATCCCGTTCGACCACTCTGTGTCCCCTGTCGATATCCACGCTGACCTCGTAAGGGCCACTCGCGTCATATCGATCCGAACCACCCAAGTCATATTAGGAAATTATATTTTTTCTTCCAAAGGACGGCGGAACAAAAAAGGGGAGGACTCGCTTAAAATATTAATTTTCGTTCGATACCGAAGCTGTGGTTGAGGCAGGGGTGGTGCAATTTCGTATACAACGGTTGACGTTCGCTTGAAAACGATACGAGGGTGTTTTCAGGACTTTTGCACAAGGGAGTTGTAAGTAGCTAGTATTTAGACTGATGTTAAATAGCATCAAAGTAATCCAATTGAAAAGAACGCACACAGTCTAGATGGTTCTAATATATTGCTCGGAGCCAAGTACCATTGGAAGAGCATAATAAAGAAACCTGGAAGCGTTACAGCTGCGTTAGAGGTTAACAAATAATAAATATTTTCATAGTTAGTTCTTAGTAATAAAAACTATTTTCATGTTAAGGATGATTAGTTAAAATTCGATAGAAATACCAAATATTTTATACCAATTCTCTCCAACGATCAATGAAAAATCTATTAAAGACGAATACGTAAAAGGGTAAATGAAACTAACACATTATATCTAGTATGGACGAGCTAGAAAATACATTAACATTATACGGTTGTACTACACTTACATATGCGTAATACATCTAACTTAAAATTTCTCTAAATACTCTAAACTTGATGATTCATTAGCCAACCTGTATGTTGTATATACCAAGAAAAATAATCGAGAATAGCAATTTAGAAGAGTATTCAGAAAGCAACTTTCCATGCAGTATAAGCTACAGTAACCCAAGAACCAAGAACATTGAAGCACTAAACTAAGCAACGCTATGAAATACGACGTCCGCAGGATAGCAGGAGAAACCTTCGCCATAATAAAGGATCATCGCGGTGAAACTCGAAGCAATTTTTAAGCTATAACGCTACGGAATGCTTTAAAATTTAGATACAAGCGCACTTTCCCAGATCTAGTTTAATATAGCAAATTATCACGAAAGGATTGCGATAGTAATATCCAACATTCTGAGAAATGCTCATCTGATAATTTTCCTTCTAAAATTAGTTCGATGAAAGCTTATCAGTCGTGGCTTCAGCGCTGCGGTTTTCCATAACCACTAACTGGAACTGGAAGCTTTTATTGTAAACACGCCACAGTACGAATGCGACCTAGATTTCGTGAGTATATTCTAAAAATATTCTTCCTGCTGCATTTTCTCTCCAGAAAATTACAAGTGTAATGCAGTGTGGATGTTTCCTTTATTAATGTTTGCTGCTACAGGTTTGAACGAAGGGATGATTTCTTTTTATGAGTTCGAAGGGGAAAACATTGCTTCATCATCTACGCGAAACTCGGTAATTTAAGCAGATAGATTACAATATTTGGCTCGTGGAGGTTCAAATCACGTCACCGAATATAGCCGAAATATGATCAAATAATGCTGACTGACATCTTTTTTTAGTAGTATGTATTTTTCTCTTGAGTGGTAAACCACGACCAATGAAACTACGGATAAACATTTATTCTTTTAGAGAACGATACGCGATAATAACAGAGTAAAGAAGTAGCTCAGACAACTGGTGTTTACAGGTATATGTAGATGTATGTTGTATATGTAAATGTATGTTGTATAAGTAGATGTAGATTGTAAAGAAAATATTTGAGCCTTTCCGATTTATTGTCATTTCAATTATATAAAGAATATAAGAATTAAAAATAAATTGGAATTTACTGAAAAAAATGTTTATTATTCCCATGGTTTCAATCCCTTGGGTCACCTATTTATCAAATCTATGTTTATATTATCCATAAAATACTTTGTGGAAATAGCAAATGTCCAATTAATTTTATTATTCTGTGTGATGGAAACCTACCACAAAGTTGAGGCTAAATTGTTAGATTCAATTCAATGTGACTGAAGGATCCTTAACTTTCACAGCATCAAAGAGGAGTCATGAACGTATGTCACACAAGTACATATGCTGACGTACAACATCCCAAATACGGGACTAGCCTTGAACTGAACGCAACACCGAAGTTCCAATCAATACCGCGTGTCGAAAGACAGCAACTCCGACAGATGGATCGGTATAAACTCATCGCCAGATAAATAGACCGGTCGCATACATAAAACTCTTGGGCATTGACAAAGGATGAGTTCTGTAAAAATAAAAAGAATGGTCGCTGGCGGAATACCCTTCTCCCGCGGTTCCTCTTTTATTTCCGACGGGAAACAGAATTCTGCGGGTATGAGTATTTCCACCAAAAACGAAATGTAAACGACATACGTGCGTTTGTGGTCACCGTTAGCGGTTACGTCGACTTTTTGAATCTTGGTCATCCATCAATGAACTCGACAATGAACAACGTGAAATATATTAAATGGCATTCCCAAAAGTAGCAGGATGCTAGTAATTGTTAGCGAGAACATTGCCGGAGAAATGTTATCACTCTCTTCTGTCAAGTAAATCCGATATGGAAAAGCTGGCTAAAACAATATATATAAATTGATTTGTTCAGGTACAACAATTAATACCTAACTTTATTGGTTCAGTCACTTAATCATATGCTTTGTAAAGAGCTTTCATTTTGTTCACCTTTAGTTTCGGAGCAAATGCATTTCTTTCGGATACTTCTTCTCACTTGGCTACTAATGCAGCAATCTTCAGCTCAACTATAGACAGTTTTTCAAGAATAACTGAACTAATTATTACTTTATTTCTTTTGTAATTCTCCATTCCATTTTTTTTTCCTTAATGAAGATCAGCATTAAAATGCAAGAATAGGATAATGGAACGAAAGATGGTAAATTATGAGGAATTTCAATTTCAATTTTTACTCAAGTAAACTCTTACTTTATTTAGAGTGAAAATTACCTGCGATTTGAAGAAAATTTGATTGTATACTGCACGGAGTTGACGTTTTAGTTAAGCCTCGTAAATCTTAAATTCTACTCTCAAAACTTAATATTTTGACTTAATTACATTTTCGCTAAAATGGTTTTGATTAGAAGACAAAAATATTGAAGATACGAATAGTTTGAATTAATCATTCACAGAGTTGATTGATTACTCTTGGGATTCAAAAGGTTTATATTTCTTTCATTAAAAAGTTTGGAAATGAATAGATTCCCGGCAATTAACGGTTTTAAAGCATCGTCACGTCTGGTTGGTGGACTTACGCAAAATCTTGAATGTTATTCAAAACAAATTGTAGAAAAATGTTTGAGTTCACAAGGATTTCGGTATCGATTCGAGTGCATTATTTAAATTATATAAGGCAAAATGGGAAAATTTTTATTTGATCTTAATAGTTTGGATTAGAAAGCACGAATATATCTTAATCTAAAAGGAGAACTTCAAACTCTTGTTGAATTTTAATATTGCGTAGGATTTGCAACCAAGCATTCACAAAGAAACAAATAGATTACCGAAGAGAATGAGAAATAAAATACAGATGGGTCATATTTAGACTATTATTGGGTCGAAAGAAATGCTTTAAATACTTCTCTGTATTAAGGGACATTGGTAAAAATAATTTACGCCCCAAGGGATTTTAATTACTGCAAGAAAACGGTTCTTGAAACCTTTTGTTTCTTCCCTACACAACGGCTGTAGTAATTATGTATTACAGAAGTAGGCATTCCAGAATTCCAGTTTTTTCCTAAATCGTTAGCAAAAATTACTTCTTATTTTTTGCGAAAAATCTTAATTTCCCCGGATTAATTTTCAAATACGGCGAGAACAAAATACGGCGTTTGGCGAGGAATGACGTGAATTATTTAACTCGCGAAGAAAATGCGAACGGTTAAAGCTAACGCAAATTAAACCACAAAATGGAGGTAATGATGTAAAATTGAAGGACGTGATGGGAACTGAATAGAATCATGTCAAAGGAGCTCCAACGTAAGGCGAGATTGAGAAAATTTAATCTCTTGAGCAACGTCAAAGCTGGAAGGTAAGTTATAGGGGGAAATCCTTGGGAGCAAAGTGGGGATGGCAACAGAATAAAAGATAACTGGCGAAATTGGAACGAGGTACAGATGAAGGTAAAAAAATAGCGTAGAGCAAAAGGCTTAAGGTCTTTTATTACATGCTCTGCGGCTCAAAAGGATGGAGAAGCGGTAAAAAATGAGCTGTTTCTGTTCTGCCTCTAGCCAAAAAAGGGCCGACGTTCGTATCCTGATGAGACAAAGAGCTTTATGATATGTGCGCTTTTCTGAGACAATGAGATCCGACACAGTCGTTTCCCTTATTCTTTCGAGGAATGCGTAATGGGTTGAACATTGAAAATGGTTTTTACTTGGGCGAGATGTGAGGGAAGTGTTCAGTCTCGTACAGGAATAGAATTAATGGATTTCCGCGAATTTGATGGACACGGAACTCATTTGCATCCATTACGAAACGAAATTTCGAATTTTTACCCCATAATTACGATATAATATTTCTGGATACAATTAATACATTAACATCGAAAGAAAATGGAAAAGAAACATCGTTATTCTTAGAGGAGAAATATAGGAAAACAATTACGAATAAAAAAAATTATTACATAAAAATATTGAGGATTATCACATAACATATTAACGATTTTCTCCCTAACTTAAAGTATACAGATTCTTTTCTAAATACTAGAAAAACCTAGTTTACTGAAAAGTTGACCAAAGCAAATACAAACCAAGGTATTTACTTGAATTAATTTAACTCCACATTTTAATAAATTAAAATGATGATTATTCGAGAGAGAAAGCAACGTCATGTACAACGGAAGTGAACTTTAAAAATTTGTAATCTTGAGTTCCAAAAGATAAAATATTTAAACATAGATCGTGGTCTTCCTAGGAATTCATATGTAATGCATTCTGATTAAGCCAAAATGTTATACCGATGATTGCAGAATATATCGATCATGTTATATTTTTTTGTGCTGCTTAGTGATAATAAAGTAACCGAATACTTATAAACTTAAAATTTAGTTGGAGAAAAATTAGGACTTAGTAATTCCTTCGTAACATTAATTAGCGAATCTCCATTTGTAACCGAGTCTAATTCAATGAGTGCGGATACCAAGAAAATGTAGAGTCTACGGTCAATGGCCAAAGAAAATTGAATCAGCAAAATAGGGAAAACCTCAAATCAAAACATGTACCTTTCTCAGAAGAACTATTATTATCATTAAGTTATTCCGAGCAAAAATTTAGAAAAAGATATTAGTGTTTTTACGTGATACGGAGGATGTTCCCGGATTCTGGAAAAACATCTTTGACCGAGGAAGAAAAATGACTACATCTCTACATAAACATTTGAAGAGCAAGATCCCTGAATGAAAAAAAACACTTCCTTTTTCTTGTTCCCTTACCAAGATAAATCCTTTTACACGAAGTCTTCCGTCCGCCCACTGATTTACTCTAATAATCTTTGCTCGGGCTCACGCTGGCTTTAAACTAGCCGGTATTGAAAATGACTGCGGTGTGCGGAAGGATCACATTCCATCTCTAAAGGCAAAAGCCGAGCAAAGAGTGAGCGAGCGAAAAAATTAGAAGGATACCCGAAAAGAATTTCCAAGAGAGCTGTATTTTACCTCTCGGGAATCTCCTTTATGTTACGGTTTCTCATCCAAGGAGCACATGTGCGCGACACAGGATCATATGCAAAAAAGAGATCAAGGATGGGAGCACTGAAAGGACATGAAAAGAGTATTTCCGCCAGAGAGGCTTCATTCAAGCACCTGGTCGCGTGAAATCCTTCGAATTAGCATCCATCTCTCGCCCCTAAAATGAGAGAAATCGCTACAGATACGTAACACAAAGGTAATGTTTCGTACACACCACGAGGATGAATTTGGGAACGGTGTACTCGATAAGCTCGGACGAACAAAGGGTCGCAAGAAGATAAGGAAAGCAATTTTCAAAAATGAGTCACACCGTAGTGAATCACAATTTGAAGTCAACAAAAATTACGGTTTTGATCGGAGACCGAAGATAAGGCTAATTAGACGGATTCCAGATTCCCAAAATGGACGCTGAATACGAGCAAAAAAGCGGAGGGAAAACGGTCCGAAGATTTCTCAATATGCTGGTGGGCGCAAATGCTTCCAACTGAACATTAGACAAAAAGTGACTTTTTGAAAGGTGACAACTTGGCCTCTGGAAACAGAAGGGGTCGAATTTATTTCATAACTGAGGATTCCAAGATATAAAAAGGAATACGCCATTTCTGCTTTGCCTGAGCATATATGGGATATATGAGGATCGACAGTATGTCTACTACAAGAAGTTTAAAATCATAAAAATGTAATATGAGAAAAGAATAACCTGATTCTTTCCATTTAAAATATCTTAGACTATTTAGTTAAGGATGAAATACCTAATAAGATAACTTAATAGCGGTGCGGGTATAACTTGATGCTACTAATAGACGAATAAAATTTCTCTCCAATTGAAATGAGACAAATCCTTTATGGAAGGGAAAAAGAGGCGTAATTTTATGTTTACTGTTATTTTATTGACGACCGAAAACAGAAAAGTTATGAATTACGAACTAAAATTTCTTTACAGACTAATCAATGCATATAAGGTAATAATTTTGCAGAGAGTAAATGAAATATCATAACGAACGGATATGTCAAATTATTTTCGAAGAGTTTGATTCGAAAAACAGCTACGATATCTTAAATGTCGCAAAAGAGAGTCGATAAACTGAATTGTATCAACAGCAATTTATGATCTAGAGATAAAAAAACTCTCCAAAAGCCGTACTTGTTAGCTTTGCTACAGGAAAGTCCCGGTTTTCTGACCTTCTAAGGAGAGGAACCTCTAATTCATTAACAGGCGTGTACCAATTTCCTTCCTTAAAGCAATTTATGAGCAAATTAAAATTTCAAAAGAAGAGAGTCACCTGGATTGCAACGAGTCAATATTGACCTATGTGTAAGACGCAGAAGAGAATTAATGGATGGGAAAAACTTATTATTATAAAAAAGTATAATGAACTGTTCCCAGCGGCAGGAAAGATAGTACGTAGTTAGAGATTTTAAACCTCTAACTCATTCGCAGTCGGGTTACAATTTTCTGTCCTTATAGTACGTAGTCCTGAAGTTTCTCGAGTTACTGAAATATTCAAAAGCCTGACCAACTCACACGCTTCGAAGAACCGTCAGCTGCTCTCTCATAAATATCATACAATATCCTATTTCTTAAACAACTACAGCGAGTATCTTCTCTTACAACGATCAATCATTGACATCTGAGACGAGAACACCGCAAACCGAAGCACCGCAGAAGACGTGAATGAATAAAGTGAAATCGAGTTCCTCCATTCAATGTCACACCTTCGCTGAATCTAAATTTTGTTAAAATGGAGGAATACTTGATAAAAATATATAGGAAAACTTACAAAATTTAGTAGTAGTGTACTGGCAAGAGGAATCAAAACAAGAAGCAATTAGAATGAGGAGGTTGTTTTAAGGAAATTGAACACGAAGTAAAAATTCACCATAAAAATAGACAGCATTAATTAAATCCATAGAGGTAACGGGAGAGGATATAAGATTAGCGCGAAAGGAATTGAGTTCAGTATTAAAAGCAGAAAGCATTACAGATTTCTCTGCTTAGAAGCAGAATAAATTAAAACATGCCCACTGAGCACAGTGGCGATACTACAGAGAAGCAGGAAAATGGGCCTAACAAAGGCGTTTGCAGGAAGAATGATGGGACAGCAATAGCAAAGAAAGGCTTAAATCGACATCGGTGGCAACGAACTCAAGCTGAAGCATACGTAGGTGGCAATTCCAACTTCGGCCTTTGATCTCTACCGTAAAAGGTCGTTTGCAGAGCATAGGACTATACATAATCCTGGAGGGCATTTGATACATTACCCAAACTCAAAACAAAGGAAATCGATCCGGCTGAAAAGTTTTCTTCTTTTCCCTCAAGGCATTATAAGTTGTAAACTTCTCATGTATATATTTGTGTCATTCATAAATGTTCAACCTTTCTGTAGGATCACATCTTTCCCCGCAATACCGCTACTGTCTTTCTTGATAAATGATTCAATTGCTTATATTATCCAATATCTTCTGTCTTAGAAGTTAAGCTTAAATAACATGAAACATATTTTAAGATTCTAATGTTAAGCTTTAAAAATATTTTACGATAAAAAAGGAACATTTATCTATTCAACCATAAATAAAGCTTATAAGATCGAAAAGGCATAACTGCTCCACAAGAGAGGCTGTGAGCACAATTTGAATCTTGATCATATTATAGTAGTTCTAAAATGCATTGAATTAGATAATGGGCACGTTAGAATTTTCATACTTCTGTAGCCAACCATTCCATATTCTTGCAAAATTATACCCAAATAAAGAGATTAATATGAAAACAATACAACTTACAATAGACATCTGCTGGAGTTTCACCAAATGAGTTTCATTCAAACAAAGATGCCGTCTTAAACCTAGGTAAACTACTAACATTCTGGTTTAATGGTAAACATAGACTAGTAGCACTGGTTGATCAGTAGCGCAAACTAATAATGACGAAGAAAACCTAGCAGAAATACCGCATTACGCCAAATTAATATTACATCGGGACGAGGAATAGAACTCCATCTCCTGAAAAATTCCAGAAGAACGGAAGATATATCGTTCGGGTCAAGAAGGCAATGAGCAGAGGTATTTGCGAATGAGATTCTTGGATCAAACGAAATTTTCTCGAGAGCTAACGGATGGCATTGCTGGAGCACGGACTTACAAACGGATAGTCCTCTATTCCCGGAAGCGAGCAAGGACTGAGAGCAGAAATGTCTTCCGGCATGATAAAAATCCAGTAGGAAATAAATAAACCATCTAAGTGCTGTTTCCAACAGAGTATACGCGCGAGAGACATCACGGGCTGGTACATTGAAACAAAATAATTGTAAAATGAACAAAATTTGATTAATTTAAGTAAGAAAAAGATCGAGGGCTACGATTATGATCAGGTAGCGAAACAACAAGTGATTTGTGAATATGGAAATTTTCAAATAAACCAGGAAATTACATTGAGAAAAACTAATAAACAATTTTAAGGATATTTCGCAAATTAAATCCTGCAATTTAAACCAAATTATATAAAACACGAAAAACGCTAAATTAGAGAAATTTTATTGGAACATTGGAAAAAATCTCTTCTTATGAAGTTCAGATTATGCTCCCATTAAAAACTAAGAGCATAGCGACATTTCACCAAAACGAGAGGAGATCCTTGAAGGGATAGGTTAACCATCGCACGTCATGTAGATAAAAGCGGATCATTATGTATAAAAGTTGGCTTTGATATAGTGAATTTCAATCTATAATTTGAAACATTACACCTTAGGACAGAGAACAATACAGGCTTTAGGCGAAGGCAACAGTACGGCGATAATTTAACTATAACTTCTTCGTCATGTTTACTGGAATCACAGCGTCATAAATAATAAATGAAATTACTAAATAGTCTCTTATGGGTTCGCCAGCTATGCTTCCGGAAACATCATACTTATGAAGGATCCAAAGAAGAAACCGTCTCAATCCGGAAACTTATAACCGTGATACGCAACGAAAGCCTACGCCTGAACTATAACTTATAAACAAAAGTACGAGAAATAAATTACAACCGACTAAACATAACGGATTGAGGTGTTACTCGGAGAAACTGCATGTTAATCATCAAGAAAGTAAAACTCACAAACTAAACTTACTTACTTGTCAGTAGAGTACACAAAAATATTTTTTAATAGAAACAACCAAGTTTTCGTTACCAGGTAGCACTTTTAGGTGAAATAAGCATAAAACTTACAGTAGTGTTCACTTATAATGAAATATATAGATAGCTTACGTTGGTTTACAGCCAACTAATTTCAGACCTGTGATATCGAAGTAAGTCTCTGCGGAGAAAACGGCCGTAACCGTGAGTAAAAACTCCTTTATCCTGACCGAAACCTTTTCACGATAGAAAAATAATTTCCGAAAGTGAAGAGAGAGAGATTCTTCATGACATCCGATGTCATATCAGCCGCACGTCGTGTAAGGCGACGGACAGAAATGTAGTGAGATTGCATCCATTACAGAGGACAGGATATTCCTGGAGGGCGGTGGAAATGAGGGAAAGGGAGACTCCGGATGAGGAAGGAAAGAGGATTTGCGACAGAATGGAGGATCAGAGCGAACAACAGAGCAGCATAATAAGCGCACCTTTGGCGGATGCGAGATCATTTACGCAATCGCAGTTGCGCACATTATGCTAAGGAAGCGAGAATTTGAGGGAAGTCGCGGTACTGTGATTAGATGGCCTAAAAATAGATGAATTCCCCAATTTCAACATCTCCATTTTAACGGGAAATTTAGAAACAAAAATTCACCATTAAAATAACAACCCATCTACTATAAAATGCACCAGAGATTGAAATGAAGATGGAATAAACAGTCGTAATGCCGTCATGCTTCGTAATTTGACTCTTCTAGTACTTATTACGCAAAAGGCAGCGCCACTTTGAGTAGTTAGCTACACTGCTACTGCATAAGGTACTTATAACAGAATCACCTACATACGCAAGAGAAACTTCGGAGAGGCATAAAGGAAACACAATTCGAAGAATAATTAATAGGAAATTCTAGGTTACATCGTACTTGTATGTACAAACCAACAATTTACTTCACTGAATACGATTATATTATAAAATTTTAAGAAAATCTTCCACAGTGCGGTGTCCTGTCTTGTTTTCTCGGAATAACGAGGAATGAGAAGAGGAACGCCGACGAAATCGGCCATTGGAGATTTTAAACCTCTAATTCCCTAGCAGCCCAGTCCCAGCTTTCCTTTCTTTTCTAGGAATTAATTCCAACAATTGTCTACATTACATTTTTTAACTTCAATAGTTTGCAAATAATACATTCCAGATTATAAGGGGTTATTATTAACGGGAGACTCATTTGATGAAGTACTTATACGTTAAATGGTTGAAAAATAATGCTAGATAAATAGTTCGTGGAATAATTGCTTCTAAAGTCAGTCGCCTGTTAAGAAGATTTTTATACAATAGAAGTAACTCCCACAGCTACGTATTTAAAATGAGTCTTCTGCTTAAGTAAGCAGACATAATTTGATCAGTGTATGAGGAAGTTACTCCGCAAGTAAAGATGTAGGCAGGAAGAAACAGAGGACACAAATAGATATATGACTGAGACTCTAGTCCTGGGTTTAATCCCCCTTGGCTCATCCCCTTGAGGTGATACATAATACACAATAAATATCTGAAAATAGTACTTTATGGCTCCCGGATAGTCATGTGGACAGCGCGTTTGCCTTTGGTGAAAGCGGTTCCGGGTTCGATTCCCGGTGGGAGCCAATGTGCGAAATGACCTAAGCTGTCGAAGCACTTTTAATAATACTACTACTACCAATAGTACTTTTTCAGATATTGAGTTTAGATTATTACTATGAAGAACACAAAAGAGTACATGCCATGAAGGAAGAGTCCTAATGTAAAGAGATAAATGGAGTAAGGAAAGGTTGTGCAAAGGGTGAGCCTTGGTGAAGGGAAAGGAGCATTGTCAAGGAAACATGTAAGAGAGTTTGAGAGCGTAAGTTCCTTGTGGGATTTAGGGAGTTAAGTCAAAAGGGCTCGTTAGGTAACGGGAAATGTACACAATCTCTGGCTCATTTCGTACATCCCTGAGGAACGGATGGGCGGCAAGCACGCTCGTAAGATACTCTATTAATAATAAATCCTGCATTCTTTTGATGAGAACATGTTCTGAGAGACTTCGCCAAGGATAAAAAGGGAATTAAGTTTTCCTTCCCGAAGGAATGAATAAAGTAGGTTATTTTTCCACAAATTTTATTTATTTATCAACCGTCGATGCGTAGCCATCATCAGGCATTGAGAAACGTCAAAATTCAGGAAACATACTTCAGTCAACTAAGTGAGGTGAGGGGAAAGAGAATATGGCTTCAGTTATAGGGATTTACGCGTTAGCGGGAAATGAGGGGGCAGAGCTTGAAGGATCGCAGAAAAAGAAAGGAAAAGATGTTTTTCTTCAAGGAAAATGTCTGAGATACAGTATATGATAATTTTTAACTTCTCTCAAGAGTCGAGATGATGATCAAACTGTTAACACTGTTTGTTTGAAAAGCGGGGTTTTCAGGAGAAAAACTACTTGCTTTTCTCCCAAAAAATACTACGATAGTTGGCAAGCAGTTAATCCGAAAATATAGGGAAGAAGAATTCCTCTTGAACACCCTAACATATTCTTGATACCAATAATGAAAATTTCTAGAGCTCTGTCCAATGCGAACGACATTGCAATAATCAAAACGATATCGATTCAGGGTTAATTTTGTGGTACTTATAAACTTGTAAAAAATTCATGGAAAACAAACTTTTACTAGACCACTATTTTTAATCTGAAAAAACACGACCTAGGTTTCGTAGCGTCGCTACATCATCAGGCCGCCTGATGATGTAGCGACGCTACGAAACCTGGGTCGTGTTATTCGGATAATAAATTATTGGTCTAGTAAAAGTTTGTTCACCATGAATTTTTTATTGCAATAATCGTAAGTTTATCTACACTCACCAGATTTTACTTAATTACTTTTAATGTGGAAAACCAGAATTTCATTTTATTATTTACATGTTTAAGGAGGCTGATCAACTGGTAGAAAATTGATCCTTTACATGGGAGGACAACCCACTACGGTCTTCTAATTTGGAATTATGGGTCACGCAGGATGATAAGATTTGTTATTTCAAACTATTTGCCTTAAGCTTACGCAAATTATAAATTAAATAATACAATTTTGAGCCACGAGTGATCGTCATCAATAATGCCGATCGCGAAAATAAAAGAAGTTTAAACCAAATCTCCGAATACCAAATTTTAAGGAGTTAATTTATTATACACGTTAGATTGACGCTGGTAGCTCATATAATAAAAATAATTGAATAATTCACTTCCAGCCTCAAGAATGGCGTTCGATATCCTCATCAGACCTCCACTTTGTAGCCGGAAGCGCAAGCCTTGCGTATCGGTGCGCTTCTGGTCCATTTCACAAATTAAACCGGAGCAGACACAAAAAAAGGCACCGACCGAAACATATTTCCTTAAACATTTCAATGATCTGCGCAGCGGAGTCAATTCCGCAAACACGAAATTTACGAGATTAAAAATGCAACGGAAAGAAATGAGGGAAGCGCGCGGAAAAACACAGCGCTACGTAAACATTTCAATTTCTGCTCGCGAAAAATAAAGGCGACGGCATAAAATAAAAGGAGATCCGTTCCTAGCACAGGGCGCGTATACCAAATTGCACCGAGAGCACCTGAGATAAAAAACGAAGCAGAGTGAAATTACTTGTAGGGCGAAACAAGGCGAACAAACGAACAAATGACTGCCGTGCTCTCACCAGCCCCGGCGCCGCTCTTCTCCCTGAAATACAGCGCAAATGGTGAGAAAGTACGCGTACACTTTAGCGCTGTAGTGCTGCTAGCGTGAGTAATGAAACATTCAAAGTTCGAAGTGGAGGCGTCGAAACGGCAAGATGGCGTGTGCGATGTGGTTGACGCTTCTAAACAGCCAACTGTGAAGGGAGAAAGCGGTTGTCTGTGTGGTATACTTCTATCGCATATCACTGATAACTGGAAGATATAAACGAGGGCGAAGACGAGAAGGGAAGATACGGACCAAAAATTAATGTGATGTGATCAAGGATAATGAGACGCTGTAGTCATATTCTCCAGAAAACATCGATTATAATGATTACCAGTGCCTACTAATGTAACTAATAGCAGAATAAAAGATATTAGGATTTGGATTCTGTCTCTCCTCTAAACTTAAATTGTCAAAGGGATATCCAGCTGAAGCGAAATTAAAGGAAAAGGATGCAAGATCATTTGAAATGAAATTGAGAAATATTCATTTCATATGAATATAATATAAATAATTTCATATTTCTCAGTAAGCACTGAGAAATATGAAAGATTAGGTTAGGTTAGGTATTGGGTTTATGGTGCATCGACGGCTGAGGTCATTTAGCACCTATATGAAAGATTGATCATCGAAACGTTGGCAAGGCAATGCCTCCAGAACTAACCGAGAAACTTTTATACCAACTATACGCAAAGAAAGTTTAAAATCCTAATCAATTTAATTCTAATTAAGTTGGAATTTCATCAATTTCAAAGCAGATATGATATCAATGATAGAAGCCAACAATTATTAAAATAATGATTTTCCAAAATTCAGACCGAAAGCGCAAATATAAACTTAATTTTTACAAGAGGGAAGATAAAACTGAGATAAGAAATACTGTAGTTGAAATATAAACTAGAGGGCGAGGTGGAATAACCAATAACGAAAGGTAGAAGTAATTGTTTCCATGCCCTGCGAAAATTGTTATGACGAAATTTATTATGCCTGGAAAGTATACGATAAAAATTCAAAATATTTTTAATATGAAAAAAGCAACAAGATGAAACTGATGAGGAAGGACAAATTAGGGTCTCATGGGAGAGAAAAATCAAATAAGGAGTTAGGAGATTAAAGGGCGCAATTCATAAATAACATACACGCCCTAAAGTATACTTAAGATTTATCTCACTACATATAGCTGTCTATTTTAGGAAAAGGTAATGAAATCCTACCCTACTCAAGTAAAGGATGCTCACATCAAATTCTGCATTTCAATATATATAAATCGATAGAAGGTTAGGTTTCCTTCTGATAAGAAAATTAGTTTGTGAGACGGATTGGAATTGAATAGTCAATCCTCAACCAGGCTTTTAAGAAGAAGCTACAAAGACTCACGGAAGATCCTAAACCCCATTCAGCAAGAATGGAAATAATAATGAGGAGGGCTTATCGAATGCTGTTCCTGGAATTTATTCTCCGATCTCTTTCGAGTCTCAAACGGCCGCCTTCGGAAAATATGTCACAGTAGAAAAATTGCATGAAGAAAAGGAAACAAAATTCGCGTCATTTTTCAGCCGTAAGAGATGTTTTATTCGTCTTGTTAACGCGGGACTGCGCATATTTTGAAAGACGTCTTATTCCTTATGCCCCCTCGGCTGCTTCCTTTTTTCTCCATTGACTGAGGCTAAAGAATTCTTTGTGCGCCATATTATTTAGAAGCCTGAGTGCTCGGCGACCTTCCTTAGACGACACAATATCCAAGCTCGACACATGTGACGAAATCCTTTGTTGAGGCATAATCGCATATCTCAGAATGTTTAATATCGTTTCATACCGAAACGGATTAAAGAGGTAAACATCTTTTTCGTGCTCCGAGAAATCGAGGGGGGAAATATCTAAAAAGAGTGCCCATTCTGTCCCACGGTGCAAGGTGGAAATTAAAATGGAAGAGGCTTTTACGAGACATGCTTTATCGGATGAATATTTATGAACGAAAATCCTTAAAAATGACCCATTAGGTTATTAATGGGGTGATATTCATGCAGGATAACAAAGATTTAGAGCTTTCTTTTTTAAAGAAAAACTCCTTTCTTCCTCTGAATTTGGGTTATGATGGTAGCCAATCAGATTTACTGAAACGTTCTATAGCTTTTCGGCTATAAGATATTTCAATCCTCACGCGAAAAATCAAGCATTTATTATTCTAGGAAAAATAAATTTACATTACACCGTACAGATTATAATTGCATTTCTTCTTTATGCAAGAAGGAAGAGCTTGAAGAATTAGAAATAGGAACATGAGCAAATGGGAATAAAAATAATTGTTATTGGAGGAGGGTGATGGAGATACTAAAATTTATGGATGGTATTCACCTATTTTTCTTTAATAAACGTTTTACGTTTGAGGGTTTCATCAGAAACCACACACTTCTTGTAAATCCTTAGAGGAAAAGAATAAATTCTATCTAAGTGTATCTAAATGTAGTAAAAGGATCTAATCCCATTTCATTAGGATTAGATCCTTTTATTAGATTTGCAATTCAATAATTAAAGTTTTTAATCATTTATTAAATTTAAAAATTTACTAAAAATTAAAATATTCTAAAAAATAAATAAATTCTCTCTTAATTAAATGAGAGATCGAAAACCAAAGCTTAATTCAACATATTACTTACTTAAATTTTATATACTTAGAAATGTACGGAAGATAAGGTTTCCTCCTTCAGAATTCATGTATATCGAATTACAATCAAATCGTGCCTGATATTAAGGAAGCAGGATTCAATTAGAGATAGCGACAACAAAACATCTTCAAGGAAATGCCATACGAAAGTACGCAAGATTAGGAAGGATTGGTAATGTGTATCTATCTGAATCCTTGACTGGTGGGAAGGAACGGAAGAAAAATGGACAGCAAAGGAAATTCAACCGCCAAGTATTAATGATTTTAGCATTTGCGAAGAAGACTGGGAAAAGAGAATGTACGAGAGAGGATTTAAACAATGCATGGCGATAGCGTAAGGTGAAGGAGACTAAATGGGATTTTGGGAGAAACGGAGATGAGAAAAGAGTAATGGACCGAATGGTGGAAACTCTCAGATGACAGTCCCTTTAATTAACGAAACACCTCTGCTTCAGCTCCTCGATTCGTCAATGGTAATGAGGTTAAAAGCTGTAAAATAAATCTTTCAAAGTAATGAGATCCGTCTTTTATGGAGAGGACTCTGAGATCTGCGAAACGACTCACGGAAAATTAGATTCCCGACGTCATAGGGGCTCTCCACGGGATCATCGCTATGAGTAGTTTCCTTTTCAATGTCAGGCGTAATATAATAAGCACTCTTGTGTTTTAATAGAGCTACTTCTAGTTCTACCCACAAGATTTAGAGATTCGTAGCTTAGTAGATTCTTAGAGATTAAGGAAATTACATTTTGCGTTCAAGAAGTCCAAAGATAAAGTAAACGAAAGTCAAGAGTATAATTGTAAGCCTTGAACCGATGACTACTTTCAATCATCAATAGAACCTTAGAGAGGGGAGGTTACTGAATGTTTTGATAATCTCGGATACAAATTTTGACTTTCATTCATTATTCATTGTTACTCTGATACCAATGGCAATTTCACTTTCTATATTTTTCATATTTTACGCATCTTTTAAATTCTAATTTTTCTACTTCTATTCCAGTTCCATTTAAAGAGTTAAAAATAAAACAGCGCATGCGGTACGATGGTATGAGTTAAGTTGCTGGAAGAACCCAAACAGTTGACAAATGAGGATTTCTCCAGGTGACGTTAAAACTGGATAATCCTCATGTCTCACTGGATATTCTCGAGACAGAGGTATTAGTGTAGGGGTGGGGAACCTTTTTACATCAGAAGTCCACATTTACCATTAGGCATTAAAAAAAAATCTGATGTGGCCAGCACATGACTTTCTCCATATATAAGATGTAAATATTTATCTACCGCAATAATTTCGAACTCTATATTCCATCTAAACTTGGAATTTGAGTTATTAATATTATATATTATCTTTGATGCCAAAAACATGATAAATAATTTTTACGGGACATGATCGATGAAAAACGATGAAATTGGCATTTTGCCCATAGAGCCCAGAGCGCCCACAAAGTACATAATCAGCAACTTCCGGTTTATCAGTATTTCATGAATAACTCCTACACAATCAGTGATACAAAAATATGTTTCATTCAAAAGTTATAGTACATTACATTTTCTAAATTTTTTACAAATAATAGTATATACCTAAATACCATATTTATGGAGATATTTTGATAACCGGAAATGAGCTTTGAAGAATGAAGCTCAACTTCCGGTTAACCGATTCACTCCAAAAACTAATCAACTCTAACGACACAAACCAAAATACTATATATGAAATTTGGTGTTGATCCGATAAATAGTTTTCATGTTAGAGCGCCCACAAAGTACATAATCATCTTCTTCCGGTTTATCAGTATTTCACGAATAACTCCTAATCAACCGGTTATACAAAAATATGTTAAATACAAAAGTTATAGTAAATTATATTATCTAAAACTTTTATAAGGAATACAATATACCAATATATCATATTTATGGATATATTTTGAAAACCAGAAATGAGCTTTACACAACGTACATAATCAGCAACTTCCGGTTTATCAGTATTTCATGGATAACTCCTAAACAATCAGTGATGCAAAAATATGTTTCATACAAAAGCTATAGTAAAAAAAATTTTCTACAACATTTATAAATAATAGTATATACCTAAATATCATATTAATGGAGATATTTTGAAAACCGGAAATGAGCTTTGAAGAATGAAGCTCGACTTCCGGTCAGCCGATTTACTCCAAAAACTAATCAACTCTAACGACTGTAATAAAAGTACTATGTATGAAATTTGGTGTTGATCCGACAAAGAGTTTTCATGTTAGAGCGCCCACAAAGTACATAATCATCTTCTTCCGGTTTATCAGTATTTCACGAATAACTCCTAATGAACCGGTGATACAAAAATATGTTAAATACAAAAGTTATAGTAAATTATACTATCTAAAACTTTTATAAGTAATACAATAGACGTATATATCATATTTATAGAGATATTTTGAAAACCGGAAATGAGCTTTAATGAATAAAGCTCGACTTCCGGTTAACGGATTTACTCCAAAAACTAATCAACTCTGACAGCACACACAACAGTACTATATATGAAGTTTGGTATTGATACGACTTTTAGTTTTCGAGTTAGAACGCCCATTATCACACACACACATACACACACACACACTCACACACACACACACACACACACACACACACACACACACACACACATACACACAGACATCATTCAGAAAATGGTCAAAACGTGTTCTAGGGACCCCAAAACGTGTATTTCCGTTGAAATCTCGAAGTCGAATTTTTTCATGAAAACAATACTTTCTCTATACTTCGTATATGGAGAAAGTAAAAATCAAGCCACTCTTGATCTGCGTGTTGCCTAAATACAGCTTAACATTGAGATTGCACACAAGAAAACGACTTGAATAGATAATTGTATTAGAATCGTATATTTTCAGTTATATCATCATTTGAAATATTCGGTCGGTTGCTATAACAAATTTATCTATGTAACCAGACCATAGCTAGCCAAAAAATTCTCTCAAATTAGAATATTCTGCTCGGAAAGGTTAATTGGACAGAACAACCGATCGGGAATTGGGAGATCCAGGTTCGAGTGCCGGCGATGGAGCATACATCTAGGAAGCGGGTGGCGCAGCGCCTTGACCCAGAGGGAAATCATATTTTATTTCTAAACATCCAATCGGATCCCTACTTTTATATTTTTAACGTTAGAAGAAAATGTATTGAAAATTTTGGTGATATTTTTTAAAATCTCAGATAAGTGTATTTTTTTAGTTTGAAATCAATTCAAATCTTAGTTTTGTATAAAAATATACGATATCTCCTATGCATCGTATCAAATTCTACATCAAACGAACATCTAATGAAAGGCTTTATAAATAATTATAATAAATGTATTCCATGTTAAAAACTTTTCAAGAAACGAGAGACTGGCAGAGAGCGCGAGCGCCGAATTCCGCACTTTTTTCAAGCTTGTCAGTCCGCCATTTTGTAAATATTCGAAAAATTGGTCAGTAAATTTAAAATAGATTTTTATTATTGCTTTCAACGTTATTACAAAGATTAAAGAAGATCTAAAAATGTCATGTTTTTTCTTGTTCGGTTTGGCGTGGAATGACCCATGTCCCATAAGGCCCAAGCTTCCCCACCTTTGGACCAGTGAATAAAATAACACACAATCCCCCAAGTTCCGGGCAAATGGCAACCCTGTATAGACCCCGTTGAAAATCCCTCGGAAAGAAAGAAGAAAACCCTAATTTCTTCCGGGGCAGGGGCTCAAGGAATACGACCACGTCTCCGATATGAGCGCGACGAAAAAACTAAAAAATCGAGAGATCCCATTTCTCCCCCGAGAAGGACTTAAGAAAGATCCCGCCGAGGAACGTGATACCACTTTCCATCTCCGGGAGCTCAGACGACGACAACGCCCTCAGAAGCGAAACTTCCGCAGACGTTTCGGAGTGCGTCGGATTTTTCGGGCAGCGACGCCCCCCAAACACCCCGCTCCCCACTCTTGCAGACACCTCGCTTTTCCCCCTCTCCCATGGGGTCCATAACCTCCGAGACCCCGTCGCAACCCTTGTTCTGCTCACATCCCCGTGAACAGATAGCTGGCGTAAAAACAACGTTAACAGCGCTCCCTCGTTTGTCTTTTGTTTCAAACGCGTCGCATCGACCGAGGGCCACCGGCCAATCACTGGACCTTAAACAAAAAGTTTCTTTTTTTCGTATTTTTCTGCGTCCCACCGGGAATATATGCCAACGGATGACGCTCCTTTTTATTTATGAAAAAAAGGTCCGCTCCGCTGGGCTAAGTACAGCCGTGCGGCGGAGTTTTCCTGAAGGTCAGGGTTTTGCGTCAGGACGCAGAAAGGTACAGGTGATGGACGAATGAACTAAAACTACTGCGCATTTCACCTCAGGTAATCAATAAGAATTTTCACTCATGAATTGGTGGATACGAGAATAAAGGCTGAGAACAAAGTCTTGTATAAACAAATGGAAAAATCATAACATTTATTTATTTGATCTAAACGCTGCTAATTGGTATTAATACCAGGTTGCAACGGTTGAGGGGGATGTAAAATTACAATCCGTCCGACATTCACCCAAGGATGGGAGGGAAACCCCTCCAAAAACCTCCCGTAAATATAAGATGTTTTTAAGAATAATAATTTACGAGTTCATAAAATCCCACTTGAAAAGAATTTGGCTGATACGTCAGTTTAAGATACTGCAATGAAACACAATCCCTTCAAATTTCCGAATCAGTACTACCTGATCATATTTTTTGAGCTAAAAACGTGAAATTACTTTAACCGCTGTATTGATACATTTTTGATGGAACGTTATCAATCCGCCCCTTACAAAAATAAGCATCAATAATATAAGATGATATTAAGGATAATTATTTGCGAATTTATAAGACCTGTATTGAAAATGATTTCGTTTGAGAAATAGATTAAGTATACAGCAATGAAACATAATTTCTTCGGATTCTCCCATCCAATTTTCCAAAACCTGATCAACTCGCTTGAGTTAAGAAGAGTAACACCATGAAATTACTATAAATAACCTTATTGATACATTTTTCTATAAGATATTTCATTTCCATCGTTTTCATGGCTGCACTTAGATAAATAATTGTTGCAATCATTGCTTGAAAACTCACTTATTAAATTAGAAGGATGTTACTGTAATCCGAGAGTTTGAACCATGTTGTAATGGAAACTATGACTAATTTCCTGCTTCTCATACAGAAGGGAAACTCGTTAAACGTATCATCAATAGACTAATAACAATACGCTAAAAGAAATAATATTTTCAAACCTACTCAGCGATAGATTATAAGCTAACCAATGATCGCATACAAATCAGATTATTAGATTATCTCAGATACAGTTGTCTATCAACCTAGCAAAAGAAGGTACAACTATGGAAATAATTATAATGGAATTGGTCCAGCTGCAGAGTACGAAAATAGACTGCATGCGTTAGATAAACCGCACACATTTTTGGATGTGTAATAAAATATAAATTTCGCCTAGTGACAGCTTTAGCATGCTGAAATGAGCGATCATTTGAGCGAAACTGATTAACCCTTCAAAAAGTTTTCTTTGCGGTTTAAAAGAGTCGGAAAAGCCGCTCATGGCAGATATAATGACGTCAAAGCACTGCCGAAAGCTATGAAAGGTTATTCAGAGATTCATATGGGGAAACAATCAGAGGATTTCACAGTTTTTACAAAGGCAAGGACGTGAAAAGAGCAGATGAATTTGGACGGATTAAAGAACGATTCCAGCTCCGAATCAAAATCTGCCCAAGCCTTCGAAGGATTGCTGCCGAATAGAACATTTTAATTCCGACGCAGTAACATATGAAATTCGACAAAAAGACTATGATTTTTGGCCAATATTCTCTTACTGCACAGAAAGACACATTTCTCTGAGTAGAATAAAAGCTAGTCCCTGAATACAACCAATACACGAAAAAGTGCAAGTTCATACGAAATTATGAGGATGATAATATTGTTTTTAAGTTCGATTTCACAATAATCGATGGATTAGGGACTTAGATAACACGCCATTCTTTCCTTTACACTCCTTCCAGCAAGTAAGTCTATGAAACAGAGAGAGACAAAATAATACTCTTGGTAAGGATTGACATAGAAGTCATTCGTTTCGCAAAATGAAACTTTTTTCGCAGCTTACGGTTGCTAGGAGACATGAGAGTCGTTTAATTAGGATGTCTAGAGAAGTTTTAAAGCTTCTATAGTGGAACTTTATGTGAAACGGAGACGACGAGCTAACTGCAGAAAAGGTATATTTATGCAAGGTAGCGTGAATCTGCGACGGCCCTAACAAGTTCCAGTTATATTATAATTAATTTTCATTTACGGATGGATCATTACTTTATTGACATCAAAGCAACTCAAAAAATGTCTTCGAGGAAATGAAAATAGCTCATAATCATCGTGCATGTGATAAGTGTACAGTAAAAGTAGAAAAGCTGATTTAACTGACGTTCTCATCGGTTATATTTTGAAGTTTTTACCTACCAAATTCACGTAGATAACGTAAATAGATTCAAAACTATTTTACCGATATATTTTTTCTCTCCAAAACTTCAATAACAATATTCAACATATGATGTGACTATTTCAAATGCACGCCATGAGAACTTAATTACACAGAATTCACGCAACCTAAGCTTTCAGAAAACCTAACAAACTGAATTTGAATCAAAGGTAATTCCTTATATTAAGTTACAGAATTTGTCCTAAGGTGAACCCTTTTTATTTCCATGTCAATCACAAGCGACGGTACCATCAGGTACTAAATTAAATTCTGCCGAAACTAATTCCAAGATTAACCGCTTCCCGCCTTTCCGGCACCTCTATCACATCCGAAAAAAGACGATCGAAGATTAAATTCCCTCCTTACGCTCGCTGATTTCCTCTCATAGGGTCATCAATAAATCCGCGAGGATGAAAATCGGCGATTCTTGCAAGAAAAAATGCGACAGATATTAAAACTGACCACCAGAGCCGCCTGGCGGGAAGACCTGGAACGAAGAGCACTCCGTCGTTGACAGGTAAAGCCCGACTTTCCGCAAGGGAGAACCCTCATACCCCTGAGCGAAATCCTGCAGCCATTCCATCTCGGCAACCTCCGCTAATCCAAGCCCTCAATCCTTTTCCACTCTCATTTCTGCTTCATCTCCCGCTGTTCACGTCCCATTCTTTTCCAAACTTCCAAGCCCTTCCCGCCTCCATAGTTAATTAATCCGTACATAGCGAACGCAGAGACCAATAGCCTTCAAAAAAGCTGAAGATTGAATGGAATAATGATTTCACTTACTAAGGGACATGTCGGACTGATAACGTGGGTAAATTACATAAAATTTCCATGGTTCAGTAAATGAAAGAAATAGGAGGATTTAAGATGAAAAAGGATAAAGAAAGAAAATGTTAGGTATGACAGAAAATAAAGACGCAGTTTTTACCACAGGATAATAAATTGCTAGGGAAAAGTAAAATAAAAATCCTTAATTTTTTAACACATTATAGAAAGATTTTAATGAAAACTTCAACTTTTCCAAATGTACATTATCGATCACTTTTAAATATGAAAATGAAGGTATTGAGCAAAATGGTGGTAGGGGTTGCAACTAGCATTCAAGGGCTTAAACCCAAGGATAACAATTTAAAATGCTCCCGGATAGTGATGAGGTCAGCGCGTTTGCCCTTGGTAAAAGCGGTCCCAGATTCGATTCTTGCCAATGCGTAATGCCTAAGCACTTTTAACATTACTACTACTAACATTTTAAAGGAGACGAACTCAAAGTCGGCAAATTACGAACTCGAAAATTTTCTTTTGTAGTGTCAATGAACGATGATTAAAACAAATTCTCATAAATTCAAATTCTTATGAGAAATCATTTTCAAACCCTTTTGTAGTTTCAGAATAATTCCACCATATACCTATTATTTAATTCACGAAGCTATAATAAAATAGTACAGTAAGATAGTAAGTAAGTACAGTAAGCTGTAAGATAGTACACTAAACTTCGATATCTAAAATCACCCAATCGAATATGATTGCTGGATAGACTTGATATTTATCATGATAACTTGCTTCCATAAATGAGAATTACAGCATTTAACGAAAGATAACACCTTATTTTAGATGTATCTGCGCCAGAATCTAATTCGCGAATCGGTTGTGCGCAGTTAGATATTTATTCAGTACATCCAAATCTTGTGGTGACAAATATTAGTTTTCCGTAGAGAAGAAAATGAGGAGAAATCGGGCAAAATTCCCATTCGGTCCTCGCAATTTGCTACTCCATAATATAGGGAATGAAAACCTACTGCTCCTGGGCGAACCCTAGGAAATAAGACCGTAGAAAAAATGGAGAGAAAATTCACTAGTAGAACAAAGGAGTAAATGATGGAGGAGATGAGACCTGAGTAAGATTATTAAGTCTTTCCAGTAAAATTTTCAGATAGGAAAGGATGATAACAGCGGAATAAAAAAAAACAGCGGACACAAAGCATGAGATGAAAAACAAGAGAGATAAGCGGAATTAAATTTTAACCAGAACGGGAAAAACGAAGGTATGGTAAATAAGCGGAGAGAATGGATGGATGGAAAGAGACTAAATGGAGGTGTATGGAAAAGAGACGTTGGAGGTCAAGAGAGAATATCTGGAGCAGAAAAAATTCTCCCCCTTCCCCGCTAATATCCATTGCCTTAGCCCATTTCCCCAGCATATCTCCCGTTCGCCTGCCCTTTCCGTAGAGTACAAAGTCCCTTTCGTTCTTCCCTGTGACCTCCCCGTCCGCCAGACGCTCTCTTCTCAATAACACTACGTTAATCGAACCGCGCCACTCGGGTCATTAGTTTTTTAACGGAGGAAACATGGATATGAGAGAAAAAACCGTCTCTTTCCCTTCGGATACCAACCAGAAACGTTACAAGAGGAATACGTGTGAGAACGATTTCAACGAAAAAATGCGAATTTTTATTTCCCCTCGCGTGGTTACTCATGACCGGGAAATTTTTTAAACTTCAAGATTCCATCCCTTACTCATTGAAAGTGGTGTTTAACGAGTGAGGTTAACTTGCAAAATTCACTGCTATGATAAATATGAATTAAACTATGATTAGTTGTTCGAAGATGGAAAAAAACTATAAAACTGGAGTGATTATAACTTCAGCTTAAAATAAGTATGCTTTACAATTATTTGATGTAAAAGAGTTTAAAGTTTCATTTTTCATTTTATTTTTGCTTCTGACCCAAACAATTTTACAGCTCCATAAGCTGAAACCCGAGAAAAGTCTTAGTTCGTTTACTACTGAAATGGTAAGTATTATTTAAATTTCTTCATTATATTCCCATTACAAAGCGCTGAGCAACTTCAGCCTATGAATAGTTCCACTTCAATTTAATGATATTTCTAATAATAGGATCACTATCACGGTAGCTTCAAAAGGTAATAAAATATCAAATTACATAATGATATGTTAACTAGGATATGAAGTTATCTATTCAGATGCTTTATAATACCCCTACGATGCTTTTCTCGAATACTTGAAAGCATCAGCAAACACAATTCGAGCATAAGAGGAACTGTTTTGTAATCAATAAAAAGTAGGTGAGTAGGTTAAAATAAACTTTAAAACATTTTAAATCACTAGCTTTCAATTTATGTAGCTTGATTACAATCGAAATAATGCAATCACTCAAAGCAAAACGAATTCCTACTATTACAATGAAATCATAGGACCAGCCAACTATCCTTCCAGAAAACAATACTAACTCATCCCAGCGATATCGCATACAAAAGTGAACCAACCAAATCATCATTCGACTCGTATCGAAAACGAAAGTGAACGTAATTTGGGGTTGCTGGAGAAAATCCGATGAGAGCGATAATTCAAAATGAGGAATAACGTAGATGTTGTGCAATTCTTCTTGCACCATTTGCCACCTACGTCCAGCAGCGGCGTCCCCCTTTCTCTGATGCTACTTTAGTCTGGGACACGTTTGCGTCATCAAGGAATCGATATTTTCGACGTCGGACACGAAGGAGAAAAAATAAAGGGAAATAAAGAAAATAAAGGTTATGGGAGAGGGTCAGAGTCTCCAGTAAAGCCTATATTGCCAGGCGCAGATAAAGCAGCGCTGCGGAATTTCGAGACAAAAGAGTTATTGGGGCGACAGTTTGATTGACGCCTGGCTGCCGATCGCCAAAAAAGAAAGAAATTACAACAAACAAAAGAGGAGGTTTTCAACCAAAGGCAATGAAGTTTATACTTTTCAAGGGGTATTCAGGCGAGAGACGATTGGATTTATTGGAAATGGCAGCTAATATCGGTAATAGACTCTCGACTGGAATTATTGAGAACCGTCAGTAGCATATGAACTGCTCAAAAAACATGAAACGTACATTTTCTAAAACATATTACAATTTACTTGTAATTATTACGCCATTGTAGATATAAAAAACGGATGTATGTACAAACATCTGTTGTTTCTGTTAGCTCATCTTGTTGAAAGGAATAATTTTTAATTTGTTATTTGGCACAGGATAGAGAAAAAACTATCATACGTATACTCTTGTCACAGTCATGTTCATGGCTGTGATGACAATAAAGATAGGGAAGAACGAGTGATACTAAATGATGCACTGATTAACGTCCCTCCCTATGGAATACCAAGAAAAGCATTACTCGCGTGACTGAATCACTGTGCTTCACTTATGTGGGCATGATCCGCTTGTAGCAATTAAGAATTGCGTACAAAGCAACGGAAAACTACCTCACTCCTCATCTTGCCTAGTAAGCCTCTTTCCCCCTTCTAGCTCTTGGTAGCAAATCTAGAAGGGGTGAGGTATGAAGCGGTCTTCTAGCTGAAAACGCTTCAGACAGACATACATCTGTTACTGCAACAATTTTAATGATAATCCAGGCAACTTGGATATCATCACTTACCCAATGAAAATAGAACACCATATCATGACATCGTCAAACAAGGAGATAAAGTTATTAATTTATTTAAAAACATATTAGATTCTTAGAACTAAGTTTAGAACTGAATGGTCTAATATGCAGCACAAAATGAATATTGATGAAATTCCATTCCCAGTCCATCATAAAGTCAACCGAAAATTGAAGGTCAAAATCAATCACTGAAATTTCTAAAACCCTGAATTTACGCCGGAAGCCCATATCCCATGCATTTCGATGGAATACAGCGAACCATATAAAGCAAACCTATTAGGATGAATAAAAAACGGCTCATTTCGGCAGGATCTTCTAGGTTCTCGAGTTTCATGGCAATTAGGTAAACTGAGGCACGCAGAACAGCTCTGGGTTATCTATTAGATGGATTATAGCAATGCATGGGACCAGGCGCGGCTGATCTCTCCAATGACCTCGCTTAAGGTATCGGGAACGTAGCGTACCAAATAACTCGATATCTGGCTTTCATTTACGATTTTCCACTCCGAATTTGACGGACGCCCGTTTCCCTGGAATTTTTATTATCTCGGAGAGGAATAATATTAAAAAATTCCGCCGAAGTAGTTGATCGTGTTCTCTGATTACACACATGATGTGATGAAAGGGCGATGTTCCGGGCTGTTGATGGAATCTATACACGATGGATCGATAAGGGTTTGATGACATGCATATTCAGCGGACCGGAGTTTATTTGCAAAACCAATGTACGAACTCGAACATTAATAATAGAATTCGATAAATATTTCTAGCGGACCGGATCTTTGCAATGCCGTGGACGGATCCTCACCTCTTTCTCCTCTGAATGACAGAATTTATTCACTACGACAACATTTTTATGGTACGAATTCCTCACGATTTTCTCCCTGAATTCAGTTCTCAATTTCGGAAAATGAAACAGTTAAATCATTGAAAAAATGCAATTAAAATTACGCAAAAGTACGGCTAAGATAGTCAGTAAGTTGATAATATTTCTAAATACGAAAGAACACTTCCCAATTTTGGGCAATACAAAATGATCCGTTAGCGTAAAAAATAATGGAAGAGATTTTATGCATGTGATAATAAGACTGGCTTATTGACAGATTACCAAAAATAATTAATTAAATTAAAATATATCTTGGAATCCTTCCAAACGATGAAATATCTATTATATATAGACGTTTCTCCGGATATACCAATATATACACTCATTCATAGAGGATCAAAATTGTAACCATGTTCCACAAGTGTCACTGACTTGAAATTTTTACGACGTAGTGGCCATAACGTGCAACTGCCAGGAAAAAGGCGATTTTGAACCTTAGTGTCATGGGTTCGATACCAGAAGGTCCCAAAGTCACGATTTTCTCCATAAAGATGCATTGCGGGAATTTCCGAAATTTTTTTTGAGGCACTTCCTGGCGAAATATAGGTTTGAAATTCAAGGTATCGCTGAAAACCGTGCGTATCCGACGAAAACCAGAAAGATAACTTCAATGATTATCCTTGGTTCGACGCTAGGTCAGAACAAATATATTCCAGTTTAAAATGCATTGCGACGATTTAAAAAAAATTTTGAACCCCTTTCCGATACCATAGAAACATTAAACTCGGGATGTGGATAGAAAATATGAATTCATTTTATATACGCTGTTTTGCGTTTCGCGGATGGTCCTTGGTTCGATACCAGAGAGGCATTAACATTTCACAATACCCATTTCACAATACCCACAATATACATTGGAAACCCGAGAATTATTCATTCAGCAACTACGCCGGGAAAACACTAGATCTTTTCTAATTTCACAATACATTTCTTATGGGGATAACGGAATCCTATGCAAGGTCCTTTCCGGTATGATAGCGACTTTAAAATTTGCGTTTAATAAGATCAAGTCCTACCAAGTTATCATAATGTTTTCACATCTGCCAATAGGTCCTGGGTTCGACACCAGGCGTCTCTAAAATTAGAAATTATTACGATTTTCAAGATTTTATTTGAACCCCTCTCGATAACATAAAAACTTAAAACTTGGAATGCCAATAAATATTATAGATGCATTTCATGTGAGCTGTTTAAGGTTCCCTGATCGTCCTTGGTTCGATCCCAGAGAGCCGTTTACATTACCCTAAGCATTTCAGATGGGGATAACGCAGTCTTAATTTTGGACCTTCCTGGTATGATATCGAGTTCAAAATTTGAATAAAATAAATTTTATTTCTACCAGGGCGTAACTGTATTCAAATCTTCCAAAAGATCCTGGGTTCGACACCAGGCGTCTCTACTATTTAAAACGTATGGTGGGATTTTCCAATTACGTATAATTAATTTACCGAGAAGAAAGAAATTCTACGGCCAAGCATGTGAACAGTGGTAATACAATGTAATTCTTATAATATTTATATTGATCGTTTGTAAAGTATAGTACTTTAAACATATTTTTGCAGTCTGCAAGCAACTTTTACTCGTATAGATTGGTCTTAATATGGAACAATTAAATATTATCTGCTATTAATGGAAAATATAGCGATAATATTCTATCACTTCAATGCATTCCTAGAACAAAGGCGTCACGTATCGTTGGTGCAAATAGTACTGCGCTTTCTTAAGGGACTACGGTTTAGAAATGTAATCGTATATTAATTATGCACAATGTATAATAGAATTAGGTATCTTAGGCTCCCTAATCATATAGCTCCCTAGTCATATGGACAGCGCGTTTGCCTTTGGTGAAAGCGGTCCCGGGTTCGAATCCCGGTGGGTGCCAATGTGCGAAATGACCTAAGCTGTCGAAGCACTTTTAGCAATACTACTACTACTAATTAGGTATCTTCTTCTAACTAATCAGTAGACTTTCCAAAATCTTTCTTATTTCGAAATATATCAGTAAATTGTATGTTTCTACTGAGTCAAACAGAATTATTTCCTAGCAAAACCATTTTCTTAATGATTCTCTTGCATTTGGAGTAATGAAGACGAGACTGCTAACGCACTACACTTTTCTGCAGGTACTAGGCTTAAAAAGATTCACAATTCATGAGTTACATAAAGACGGGAGGAAAACTACACAATCCATTCACTCGGGAATTACAATGGCAACGACTCGCACAGATTTGAATACTTCTGCAATGTTAATAAAAATAAACTTCTACGTGTAGCTACAAGAAGATTCAAAGAACGATATTGCGTCGGAAGGAATGCCCGCTAAAGCCCAGTCCACAGTTAGGAACGAGAGCATGTAATTGAAGAGGAAACGGAGATCGGCGACCGGCTGAAGGAGAAGAAGAGAGCACGAGATAAAGAGGAAAAAGGAAACATTAGAGAAACACAAGGACCTCTACGCGCGCCTCTTTCCAATCTTTTAAGTGGTCGCTATAACGTCCTTGCTCGAGAAAAGATTAATTTATTCATGAGATTTTCCCTTCCTTCCAGAAACTGGAAAAACTTTTACGGAGTTTAATAAAAGAAACAGAGAGGAGGAAACAAAAGCCAGGGCTCAACTGCGCGCACCTTCCTTCCGAAGTTTTTAATTTAATTCCGGCGATATTTGTTTCTCTTTTTAATAAAAGCAGTCTCCGAAGATATTTCTACGGCGAATGTTCCTCCCCTGGAAACATCAGTTAAAGTATAGCGAGGTCGATGGAATGTGCGACACCGAGGCGCCATTTTGTTAATTCTTATGTCTTCCTTCAGTAGTGATAAGGTATACATCGATTAGGTAAAACATACTTTGATTTAGGTTTTGAGACTTTATTATGATTGAAATTGGCAGGAAAACTAATACCAAATAACTATACCAACGAATACGTATGATATAAAAAAATACTCTTCCCATTCTATCTGACCATAGCAAAAAAACAATAAATGAGAAGATATTTAAGAATGAGGGAAGAAATAAAATTTGTGTCATAGACATCTACGGGTCTAAAACAAATCGTACTAATTGTAGGAGTAATTTAAAATTTCAGCACCAAGGAAATAGTAAATTTTAGATACTTCACTAGTAATACAGTTCCATTTCACGAAAGCTGAACTGTACTCGCCCCCACAATTGTATGTATACCGAAAAATCTGAACAATCCGGATGCATAAGTAAGTACAACATATCTTCCGTAGAGAAAGACTCAATTGGAATGCATCCATTCAATAATTAAATTACGTAAAATATCGCAGAAATAAATATTAAATTTATCAATCGAAAAGAGACAGTTTAAATATATATGAATACGGTGATTAAGCCAAGTATTTTTGCTGCATAAAGTCTCTGAATTCATTATCCATCTTCTATTTAAATGAAAAAAAATTTCGGGCGGCAATTAATTGTATAAAACCCAAGAGACTTCAATTTGGAAAAATTAAATTAACGCTGAATGTGCCTCCGTTCAAAACTATTTTCAAGTTTAACATAATTTCGATGACACCGCTTGAGACTGTTGCAAGCGAAAATTCTTTAGGCCAAGTTAAACACAATGGAACTTGGATAATTCGAACTTCTATAATTCGAAACTGTCTCTAAATCCTACTCTTTCCTTGGTCCGTAGCATTTTATCTCCAAAAATTCTTAAAATTTTGTGGCTAATTGTGTTTTGTTTAATTGGAGCTTTTTACGACCAATATAAAGTAATTTTTAAACAAACTATTCAAAAACAAGTAGGTGATATTAACATTCTACTGAAAGTCATACTGATTTAAGCGAATACTATATCATTCAGTAATTTCATCAACTAGAATCATATTATTACTGAGAGACTTCATTCAAGGAAACAAGTAAAAATCTTCGACTTTCTTGATAAACTGTAAAATTGGTTTTTATCTAAATTCACACTCTCGACAAGGTAGTAAATATGTATGATTTAATTTTTTTTGGCGTTTGATTTTAATGATGCGCAATTGTTTCATTTGAAATAAAACGATAAAAACAAGATATGCAGGTACCGTTAATTTAAAAAATATATAGATAAGGTCTAACGAAGAGTATTTTCCATCCCTGACATCCATTTTGGGTACTTCGAATTAAAACTTTAACTTGAGTTAAAAAAGACTATTCACTCCAGGTTCGAATTATCCAATTTCCATTAAATCAATGCTTATAATCAAAATTGGTTCGGTATAAGATGCTCGCATGATTTACTGCAAGTTCCTCTTTCACGATCTGGTCTGAGTAGAAAACAAATGCCTTACCTTCTTGCAGTACTCGAGGATCTCCATCTTGTCCTTCATGCATCCATTGCCCTTGGTATCCGTATCCGCGACCCATCTTCCTCCTTCGGTCATGTACTGGTTGTGGTAGGCGGCCTTTCCTCCTACGTCGCAGAGCATAGCAACCTGTGGTTCGAAGTGGGCGGATGCAGCGAGGGACGTCGTCGCCGAGGACGCAGATGCTTCAGGTGCCGACGCGGACGCCGAAGAACCAGATGCCGTCGCTCCAGCATTTTCCGATGTCGACCCAACAGAGAGCGTCTACAAGAGAAGAAAAGAATCCTTTAATAATGCACGCTTTGTACAACTATACCTACACTTAAGATTATGATGTAAAAGGTATATTGATGATAATACTTAGATACTTAAATTACACGTTCTCTACGATCATGCAAAAACAACAATTGTAACATGTAATATTCATTAAATTGATTACATAGGATAGTTATACAAAAGGTTGAGGGCGTTTTCATTTCAAAGAGTTATGAGAACTAAATTCATGTCACATATTAATTCAATCTAAAATACCCTTTTCGCGTAACCTACTTTTCTGCATTCTTAACATAATTAGTAAGTATTATTCGAAATATAAAGCGAAAAAAGCTGCACTAAATGAAATAAGGAGAATAGCCACGTATGATCTTGAACTTACTAGTAGCGGTAAAACGTCTAATCAAAGCATTTTCTAGGACCGTCAGGATGACTGAAAATTTATTGGAATATCTCAAAAGTTAAAAAAATTCATAATTTCATAGAATTTCTAGAAAGGGACTGTGAGTTTCAATTAATTCATCAATCTAGCTATTAGAAAAAAATTAATCTTTAATCGAATTCGTAATTTTGCTGATTATTGACGAGTGACTTTGTATAAAATATGATTCGATTTGAAACTTTTTATCTCATTATATTTTTTGAACAACCATCAAAATCAAACTGGCTTGCTTTTATCTCTTTTTCTGAGCAAATTGTTTTTAAATCGCCGCTGTTACACAGATTTTAGAAACATTTTTCGGAGAATTGATAATTTAAGGACGGTGAAGAGTTTGCATTATCATTCTCATTACGGATTGAGTGAATCTGCGCAAAAGAATGTACCTATCTTTTTTTATTTTCCAGGATCAAGATTAGTAAGAAAGTAGAGCAATGGAACACGATCCAATGAGCGGTTTAGAGGATGCATTTCCGAGGCTTAATTGTTTCGACGATTGCTGCAAAAAATCTCATTTCGACCGCACGGCGGAGTGCTCAATATCCGTCATGATCGTGCAGCTCAAACTCATTATCACTGAATTCCGATGCTTCCCACATTGGTATCGTTGGCGGTACGAGAATCACTTTTTTAATCACTGGAACAGCGCTACCGATATTCATTTCGGAGCTAAGGGAATTCAAAACCTACATTCATAATCTCCAAAGATATCAGGTACAAATCGGATCACATAAGATCGTAATATGTAAAATATATAACTCGCGGAGATAAACAGAGTTAATGGATGAGTACGTTGATAGGGTCGTAATAAGTTTAAAGGTGCTATCAAGTTTTTTTAGGAGTACCAATAACGTAAATGTTACTCGAAATATGTTTGCGGCTAAACTAATTGGGAACTGAAACTGCAATCTTTTGCAAAGAAATCTACCACTGAAAATTGTTAAAGATTCCAATAATTTTGCAAATCCAAATAAGAATATAAAAACTGATGTGATACTATTCCGAAAGAGTAGCTAACATAGACTAAAATATTGATTCTCATAATTATCTAAATGAACTTATCAAACTTTGAATAATATCAATAATTAAGTAGGTTAGAAGCAACTAACTAGCGAGCTACTTTGCGGAATGTTACTTTAAAAATGTAGCCACTTTTCTCTAGGAACTTAGATCCAGTTTTAATAAAGAAAGGCTGATGCTAACCAAAGTCATGCTAGGAAATGTTGGTAAGTTTTCCTTATTAAAACTGGAACTAGTTTCCTATAGAAACATGGTTCCGTTTTTATGACTCTACTAATTTGGTCCAACCGTGATTAGTCTTTGAGATTCTTCCAAACCACAAATAAAAATCGAATTTCTTGACCATTCTTGTTAATATCAAGTAGCAAAGAATTTACATTTGTTGAAAAGTTCAGAAGATTAAATAAAATCCACCATTAGCTTAAAATCCCATTATAAGTCACTCTAAACTAACGTTAATTTGAATATTAACAACAAATATAAAATAACCAGAGCCAATTTGCGCATCGGTGAGATAAATAATAGCCATCCATGGTATACGGGCCATCGCATTCTTTCCATCCTACCGACCGTAAAATGCAGAATGTATCTTCAAATTTTAACGAATCGGATTCCGTGAGTATATATCAGGATTGGAAATGAAAAATCGAATTTCGATTCTTTTTTTGGGCGCCACTGCAACAACAACCGAGTTCCTTTTACAAACATAGATGCTCCTGATCAAAAATTGCCAAAAGCGATTCATAAATGAACGAGAAAAGCCAAAGAAAACAAAAGATCTATGAATCATTCCGGATGCGGGTTGTTCGAATCACGATTTGATTAAAAGCGTAGCAAAGAGAGTAGTTAACGATTCGCTGGGGATGGGAGCTGTCGCTGAGCAAATATGAGAAGCAAATATTTTTGCTGAATTAAATGAAGTCTTCCGACCTGCATCTGATAACGATGTTTATTCAGAAGCAAGGGAAACACTACATTTGCCCTGTAAGCCATTTTTGCTCTTCAGTTATTCTTTTCCTGTAGATTTAAACACAACCGGCAAGAAACAAAATGGATACTGTAGTTTAATGTTAATTTTGTGCACGAATTGCAGTAGCGAAGGATTGTAATTAAGGATGACTAACTGCAGTATAAAATAATTTAAATTAAATAATAAAAAACTTAATAATTCCCACAAGAATACATAGGTAATACATTTAATATTTTACGAGATTAGTTTCGGCTACATGCAGACATCTTCAGTCAACAAAGAATCTGTAACTTTACATTTAAGAGTCGTCTAATAATATTTCCAAAAATATGGCATGATTCAACAAAGTCGAGCTTGAACATATTTGTTACATTTATAGATATATAATTTTAAATGTATTCTAGAATAATTTTGTTTTTTACGCCAAATTCATTAACTGGTCGTTGCCAAATATATAGTCGTTGATTGTTTCAAGAGAAGCTTTTCCGAGGATTTCACGTCAGAATTGAAATATTTCTATTTCATCTTATGCTTTTTGAATTGATGAATAATTCTCATGAATTAAGTGAAAGATCCGAAACATCCTGTAATTATTAAATGTTATTTACTTACAATTTCACAAACCTTGGTTACCCAAAGTATAAATATAAAAATGTTATTTATTATTAATAAGTAAGTATCGGTGTTCACAGTTAAATATTAACAATTCCTCAGTGGTTAGAAAAGGCATTACTCATTCAAAAATTCATTATTATGAGTATTTAGCATTGAATCGCAAGAGAATTCATCCATGACATGAAAATTTTCCAGATAGGCTCACTATTATACGTATCTAATGAATGGCTGTGTTAAATTTCGTGCAGAGCGCGAAAACTGAAAAAAAAACGAATTAATTCTGAAAGCAGGTTAAAATATGTAAGACTTTAATCTCGCAATATGGGCACAACATTTCCCGCATAATTAATTCACATCCTTAGATTAATATAAATCTCCATGAAATGAGTACGAAATGATAACGGGGTTGAAGTATTCCCCTCTGTTTATTCCAGTAAGTTATGACTTAACGTCCGGAAAAAAAAGATACCAGCCGAGATAACAAGTCACCGTGAGAAAAACGGAAGACGCAGCGCGAAACCCTTTAGAGAATTCCGCCGCGATTCACCACTTGGCTCTATTCGGGGCCCATCCATCGCTAATGAGCGCCACCTATTCCTGTGACACTTCCGAGAACAGACGGCCACGGGGGTGACAAAGGAGGTAAAATGGCGCATTCTCGCAGTTTAATGAACCCAAGGCAAAAAAAGGAGAGACGCCCGTTTGCACAGTAGATTCCGTGTCAACAGCCACTGACCCAAATAACTTGCCGAATGAAGATTTCTGCATTGGCGCCCCCTTTTTTCCACGTTTAGCTTGTTCCGTTCGCGCGCCAATAAGAAAAAAAGGGACTTCTCAAAGGTGCGACGTCGCCTGCAGAGATTTTTTCCCCGCGGGTACAACTTCCCGGAGACGCGTGCGTGCTTCTTTTATCGTAAAATGTTTCTGCTTCGATCGAACTTCGTCTCCGGAGAAAAGGGTTAATTTGAGGAGCGGAAACTTGAAGAGGAATGCATTATCCGAGAAACGTTTGAAGAAATCGGCAGTCGACGCCTGAAAGACGTAATATCCAGAAAAGTTTAAATCGGCATTCGCACTCCATCAATGGGATTGAAAAAAGGAAATAAAAATTTTGAAATTACCAAAGAATTTCAAATAGGTTTTCCAACGGATGGATAGTTCTTACCTCGTTACCTATTACATTTTCTGGAGGGAAATGTCTTAACAAGTACGATGAAAAATGCTATTTAGAGTTTTGAAAGTCCAAGTGCATGTAATTTTCGAGAAAATCAAGGTGAAAATATATGCAATTGAATCAATCAAAAGGTAGCTGAAATTTGTTAAGAAATAATTATACTAATTTGCGATTGCGAAAAAGATTATTATAATTTATTAAAAGAAGTTTGCAAATTTAATCAATTACATGTTATAATAAAATAAGACAAATAAAATAATTAGATAAAAAAAGATACAAATAAGAATTACGTTAAAATAAATACAAATTAAAAACTGGAATACAAACCAAAAAATCATTATTAAAATAATTTAGAGTACAGTTTACGTTTCAGAGATCTCAAGGAGTCATATGAATAGTTAATAAAATAATTCGTGTTCATTGTCAGTACGTCAATAACCACTTTAATTTACCTAGTGAGTGGCTTAAAATTACATATCGCAAATGCATTAGAGAGAAATGAGTAGAGAAAACTTGAGTTTTGAAGTGAAAATTTAAAAAATCACCAAGAAAGATATTCATGGACGGATGAAGTCTAAAATAAAAGATGGAAGAAAAAATGAGATGGTGCATCGGGAGATAATTAGCAAATCTTTAAATGGGCCAATTATGTAATTAACAGAAACGCTCGAAGAATGACTTGTTCACGAGTGTGATTCGGTGGGCTTTTTAAAACGTGCTTTATGTTTTTTTTTAACAAAAGACTCCCTTGGCCGGGTAAATTAGCGACTGAATGATAGATTCTGAAAGAATACAAAACAAAAACAGCTCATCAACTTCCACTACAATCGAATCCGAGTTAGAGTTCTGTACATGAGCTTCCTCCTTCCTCCCGAAATGCGACAATAGCTATTGAAAAGATAAAGACGAAAATGTGTAACAGGGAAGAAAATCCATTATGTTCTGGGATTTTTAATCTTCTTCGCTCGACGTTGACAAAATGAAAGTAAAATATCTCCGTAGCCATTTGTCTTCAGAAATTCTCGACGTAGGTGATGAAATTTCCTTCGACAAAAGGGAATATCTCCCGCGATCTCTTATTATTTAATTTTCCTTTCATCTTTCCCTCGCAACTGCCATTGCTTCCTTTTATTGCTTCTTTTGTTTATCCTCCTCTTTGTCACGGACGAAGGAAACTTCGTTTCCGAGCACAAATAAACAGATACTTCCACTTTAACAAAAGCGAGCATCCTACTTTCTTCGCGGCTGCATGCGGCTCATCAACTTTCTTCCCCAGCGCTCAAAGGCTGCAATATTACCTGCATGCCTCTCCACTAACGCTCCTTCTCATTGTGACAAAACTGCACACAGCGCCGTAATTAAAATGTGATCCTTTACCTTCCAAGAAATCAGATTTTCTTCTTTAATAACCTGCGATGCTACCTCTCAATTATGACAGACAGGATTATGATGAAATTTACTCTATTTGGTGAGAAATTCCACATTTTTGAGACGATATTAATTATAATATCAAATGAGAATCATTTCATCGAAGACACGAAAAGACTACGCTTAAAATCTATCCAATTGATTCATAGTCTTGGAAGCCATTCTATTTTTAATCTAATCAACCAAGCGAAAGACGCCTACACTTTTCTTTAACCCTATTCGTCCAGTCAAGCATATGGTGAATCTTATTTTAAAGTTTTTCCTATTTATAATTAGCAATCTGAGCTAACGTTTCCCTTAAAAGAGTTAAAAGCTTAATAAAAGCGCAATATAACCACTAATGGTGATACTACGTGGAGCACCATTACATTGTTCATAAAGGCCCTATTACCGTTAATGACATTGACGAGTCATGGTAATTTACTGGGTAAAATACTTAAAATACCACCGGCCGTGGTGGCCGAGTGGTTAACGTGCTAGCACGGCATCGCTTTAATTCGAATTCCGGCTAGTCGGATTTTTCTGATTAGGGAATGGTCTTGTGTGATTGCTGATGTTAATACCTACCACTGTAAAAGTCCTGAAAATGGATGCTTGTGGGGTATATGAAAATAAATCAAAACCTTTTTTTTACTAAAATTGAAAAGTGATCTTTAATTTAAGCTATTTAAACCAATAAAACTTAATTTTCAATGTTATCCAAAATTCTTAAATATAGAACTATTTATAACTTTATAGAACATCAACTGAGAAGCATACGAGATGATACAGTAGTGATCAAATATCTTGAAAGGCTGGAAATCCTAAACCGATGTATAATCAAGAGTACAAAAGAAGAGAAAGTGTGCATTTGGATCGCTTCTACTAACATTAGAAATCTCGGATTTCTAACTGGGTTTGTTTCTAATGCGCATTTGCGTGATGTAACTCTAGAAATCCTCCTCCGAGAAACTCACCGGGGAAACTGGAGATCATTTCTAAACTAACCGGGAGAACATTAAAAAATAATATCATGAGAAATAAAACAAGGTCTCTGTATATCTCTAGTAAATTAAACTATACGAAACAACGAACGCGATGAAATTCGCGAGGAATCAAGGAAACTTAAGAGCCAGAATTAGAGTTGCAGTTCACAGGGAGTTAAAATAACAGAGCTGCATAAATTGGGTCAACTACTCAGAGCGATTGAAGCAAAGTTTGATTGATAGCTCAAAAAGGAAACTAAAGGATGTTTCATGCAAGCAACAGCCCAAATTAAAATAATAAAAGAGAATTTACTCAACTCGAACTACTACCTTTTTACCGAGTCCGTAAAAAAAGGAAACTCACGGATCGATTAATTTTTTCCAAATTCGAGCTACACAAGGCTTCATCCTTTTACTCAGAAGTGAGCTGGTGCGTGCGAGTTCTCGAACACGCTCAAATCAACACTCTTGTTACGTTCCGCTCTTCAACAACTCCGCCGCTTGATAAAGTGGTAAAACTGAGATAAAAATCTCAGGGCACATTTTTTTCGCCTACGATTCGCACCTAAATATCGCTCAATGAGCATGAAAAGCGGACAGAATCTCGGTTAGCTGCTCCGAATCATCTTAGATTTTCCACTCATTTTGGATTAAATTTAAAGTTAAACAGACTCATTTTTATATACAATGGATAAATGGTCGTTTGATTATGATGAGATTACACGCCCAATGCGTGAGACACAAATGATGAAGGAATTACTGTACCGAAAGTAAAGAATAGAATAATATTTAATTGAGGGAGGGATTGAGACTACATAGTCATCTCTTACATCCAACCCATTCTCATTTTAGCTACATAAAGTAGACATAGGCGAAAATTAATCGCTATAAAAAGGAAAATTAAGGAAGAAACTACCGTAGGGATTGAAAAAGAATCTGAATATCAAGGAAATAATTTCCATATCAGAAAACGCCCAAAGCACATACGCAAAGAAGCGCATGAAGGCATGCGCATGAAGGCGAGAGAAAATTTCATGAAAACAGAAATTGGGTAATGAAATATGGTTAATAAATACAACAAATACGTATCAATACCACGAGTAATTAGCTACAGATATCCAAATTTGAACATGCTTAGCAGATTAGAAAGTAATTTCATCCTGCAATATAAAAAAGTGCAATAATGCGGAATATGAAGTATAGGTACAGATCATTAAAGCAATGAAGAATAATGCATGGACAAAAAGAGAGGGAAAGATATGGTAGAGAAAGGAAAGAAGGGGCTAGAAAAGAGTTATAAAAAGTGAGTAATCAACAATCTATGGACGCTAGCGATGTAAATTTTCCGGGACTCTGTTTAAGCATTTCATTTTGACATATTTGCATAATTGGGAAAATGCCCTCGTTGAATTATCCCGTAATTACTTAGTGACAACCATAGGTCACATATTTATACATAAAGGCCAAACAGTATTTCGGGTAACATCACGTACGGCAAAAAAAAAAGAGTTCTGAAAACAATTTATGCAGTTATACATGTTCCTTTCTTTTAACAGAATGTCATTCGTGTTGCACTTTTTTAATTTATAGAATTGAACTATTAGCCAATCATACAGGAAGTATGAAAACTATAAAATAGCAACGGTTTAATATGAGGAAATGTTACAACTGTTTTCATTGAAATTACCAGAAGTGTATCCATTAAAAATATTATCCGTGACATATATGAAGAGGAAGAAGATAGATCCGTCGGAATGAAAGGAAAAATGTATAGAAATGACAATGAAAGATAAAAGGGACAAAAATAGTATTTCAGATCCGTCTAATATATGATTAACGTAAAATTTTTCATATTAACTCATAATGATGGGTTTTATTGCATAAAGTAGGAAGTAAAAGTGCAATTTATACAGCTTGGAACGATCGCATACTTTCCTTCAGTTTTCAGCAATTAACTATCTGTGAATTTAAATAAATTAATTAAAGGATACTTAATACCAAATTTAGGCAAGAAATTAAAGGGAAGTTTAATTAAACGCTACTTTGATTTTTCAATCCGTTGGTTCAGTTCTATGCAAAATGTTAACTTTTGCGGAACTTTTTTGATTATTTTTTGAAAAATCGCTGCGTAGAGCATGCTTGATAATGAACACCAGGTAACTAGATTCGAATCTCCTTTAAAACATAATCCTCAAAGCCCTTTGCTATTTGGTCCAACCTCAAAACTCCACCACACAGGAGGAAATTGCTATCGATGAAGGAAGTTCGTCCGAGTTCCCATTGGCCCTTTCTCTCTCTCTCCCCTCCCTCAAGTACTTCTGTATCCCATACACGTGCCGTTACAGTCCCTTCTTCCAGGGGAAGTGTGAAAGATAGAAGGGAGAAACGGACGCATCGCCAATTCCGCGTCATATGTTGTCAAAAAGATGGAACTCCCAACGGAAAAGTTTCACGTCAGCGTTTCGGCCGCATTAAACGAACGAAGAAAGTTCTGGAGAAACGTCCTTATCGGCTATTCGGTGAATGGTAATGCGTACACTGGAGAAGGACGGGCGAAGTTGGTCGGCATCTTCAATGAAATACTTGATGGATATAAAACGCTCACCGTACTCATCCGATAAGGCTAGAGTTAGCACCTTTTCAAGACCAGATTTCCTCCGAAATGTCGGTCATTTCGGAATATTTCACGGCCGAATGCACCAATGTGATATTGAAATACGTCCGGGATGTCGATAAAAAATATGAATAATGTAATATTCTTCTGATTCTGAAAATACCCATGTTAGTTTTTTTTAACTGATAACATAAAAAACTGACATTTTTAAAGAGGATGCGAAAACTGAAAAGAATGCTAAGCATTTCCCTTATTTTGAGACCGATTTCTTTTAACTGCTGACATTCGAGCATACTCGTAATCTGTGTTCGTTTAACCATTCATATTGATTATAGAAGTCTTTGTTGGAATATTCAATATTTAAGTTATTGAATATATTAAACAAATCAGTCAAAAACTAGAGATATTTTCCGAAAGCTGTACCTTTTCATTAGTGAAAAATTGCACCTTTGCGCAAAATAGTGGATAATTTATTGAATAAAATAAATAGTTAATCAATTTTCTAGATTGAAAATATCTTAAAGTTTAAATCAAAAGGGTAAGGTTTTACCCAATATTGAATACCATAATAGTAAATTCTGCATTACAATTTATTCAGGAATAAATAATTGGTGAATTTTCAAGTGGAATAAAAGACTACAAGTGAGAGGAATTGAGTACGGTAACCTTTTTGTTATGAGTTATTTCACCATAACTAGAATACAGGGGGATTATAAAACCTCTTTTCCATCTTCAAATATAAACTGTTTCACTAAATAATAGCGCTTGATTTATAACTTCTCTTATCTCACCTCTATAGATAATACTCCTAATGTAAAATTTCACAATTGAAACCATGCAACTCGCATTGCTTCGATTGATTTTATCATGCCAAGCTAATCTAAATTTTAGCAATATTGCAGTACATAACAGTAAATTAGTGAATTACGGAGACAATCGTGATAAAGCAGAAACGATGTGTTTATATGCTTGATGAGTAAGACCTGCGGGAATTTTAAAATAATCAGTGAAAAATGGTTATAAAGATATAATAAGATCTTGAATAAGACTTCTAGAATATGTATGTCATACATTATTGTATACTTTTTCCAGAAAAATTCTTAAGTAACAAAAGAAGTCAAAGGTTATAACTATACATTAATCTTTAAATAAGGTTTCCAGAATATTTAGTTTATGCCTAATCATACATTTTACCCACTTCAATCATTAGTCGAAAGATCTCTGAGATTAAGCCATCAGTAGTTAAGTCACAAATGGAAGGGCAACGCCGGAAAAATATCAAAAATTTCGGGAATGGGCGCAGGCCCTTTAATGAAACCCTTCGGACAGGGTGCGTCGAATATAACTCTCATCCACGTCAAAAACACGAAAGAAAGATATCCGAATGTAACGAAAATGTCTAAAAACCGCAGCCGTGAATTGATGGCTGGCGAGATGAAGCTAGGAGGAAAAACAAAGGAAAATGGCGAGTTGGAAACGTCGCACGCTGTCGGAAGCGAATCGAAAAAGATACATTAACGGCAGCGTCCGCAGCGCCCACGTTAAAAACGCATCAGCGGAGACGTAATTCACCAAAGGGATAAATATGAAATGTGACGTCATTGGCGACGTTGAAGATAAGATTGGGAACGGCAGAGAGACGGGGAAAGGGCTGCATTTTCGGCAACGCGTATTCTTCCACGAGCCTAAGCGGCAAAAAATGGAATGATAATGGAAAGACGGGAGAAATAACGATAGTACATTTGAAGAATGAAACGACCACGTTATGGAATGCATGATATCTCGCGCTGCGGTAAACACTATGAGAGGTAGAAAGGAGATGAGTTTTAATGAGAAAGCACTATTGTCTTCCTTTGCTAAATCGCACCAAAATTCCCGGAAAAAATTTAATCTTTCAATTTTGGTTAAACATTGGTTTAATAATAAAATTAAGTTAAATTTGGAATTCAATATATCATTACTACGTTGTTGATATGGAATTATTTTTCCACTAAATTTCTCAAAACTATAGTTACATTAATTGGGAACAGTAAGATAGTTGATATTACGGTGAAAATAAATTGAATATTCAAACAAGATACCAGAAGATTATCAAATAATGATAAAACAGCTAGAATAATCATATTGCAATGTTTCATCTTATAAAATATTAATTCAAAACCGAGATAAAAGTATGAGATTTACGCTAACAACAAGTGCTGAGGGTGATGATTGTTTAATTACTCTTAAATACAACTAAATATCCTCAAACTTTACTCGCCAGATAATGATTTTCAGAAATTAATATCAAAGAGGATTCTTTGAAATGAATATAATCCAACGATATAAATTGTCCCTGCTTATGAGGGATTCTTTAGTAGAAAAATAAGTAGATTATCAGTACTCTATCGTAAATTTTTCGGAATGCAAAACTGAAGTATAACAAAATTAACGTAATTATAATAATAATTAGCGTCTTTGATTGAGCGTAAATCAAATGATAACTATTTATCCAATAATTAATGTATTAGGTGGAATCATCAGGCCTTATAAGTTATTGCTGAAAGAGAACTTCATGAAATTTCAACTTGTTTTTGAAATATCTGGGAATCTTTCAAGCTATATATGCCCAGTGGTTTCTTTCTCTGATATAGTGTGAAGAGAAATAAATCATTCAAGAATAAAGGGAAGGGGTTTAAAGGCACATGCAAACAGTTAAGTTCACGATGGAGAGGAATAGAGGAAAGATGATTTAGATCATATAAAGTAATGAACATCGTAATCTCTTCGGAAGTGTGAAAAATCCGACTGTTTGTAGAACATAAGAAGGATATATCTTTGTTAAAAGAATGAGGCCGAGCCGTATTTATGTTTAAAATAACAAATTTTAGACAAAATGATCCTTATATGTATTGTGCGCTTGGTTAAAAAAAATTAGTATTATATCCCGCAGGATAATTAGAGAAAAATCTCCAACAAGAAGGAGTAAATTTCATTTTCTTATCTTAACTTACACAGCTGAAAATTAAGATAAGCTTCTTTATGCTTCTCACATTCTAGCGCGGAAGATAATCCGTTTCTACGGCAGGGAATGAGAATATTTCACAGGTAACGTTTCTTGCTGTTATCCGAATTACAAAAACAAACATCTAATGGTAAGGAAAAATATTATAAGGCATGATTTTCAATCAAACATTAAGACTGCAATATAATATATGATGATATTAAATATCATTTTGTAAGATTTATGAAATAAATGAGTCTACAGGGAAAAGGATTATTGCAAAATTCAAATTCTGAGTAGAAATTTTTCAAGGAACCTATTTTCATGCATTTTTTTACGAAAAGGGGCTTTTGCAGTGCAATCAAAGATAGAAAAAGATTGATATTTTTTCTAGGTTGCTACTGATAGTAAATTGTAGTTTCTGAGTTCATTAGTTGTCTTACTAATTATGGTAAATGATTCATTTAGAACCTTGAATAAAGCCGACCAGGATACAGAATAAAGATAAAAATAATACTAAAACTAATATTTGAATTGGAAAAATATTTCCCAATTTTCTTTTAATTTTGGTGATAATACCGAGGCAGTAATTTCTGAATGATATATTATAGACGCTTTGAAGTAAATTTAGTTGGAGAGAGAGCCTTTCATTCACTCATATAAAAGATGATTTACTGTCCCAAAATGAACTGGTGATTATAGTTCAAAGGAGCTTACATTGCATAAAGTAGTAGATATCTTAGCATAACGAAAAGGTGATTCGTATTTTTTAAATAGACGTGTGCAGCCCAAAGAGATCTAGAGAACGTTAGCTATGCGAGGTACCTCGCATACATGTACTCGTGTACATACATAAGTATTCTACATTTCAGTGGGCACGACAACTAAGCCTTTATGTTCTTTGGACAATAACATAGAGGAAACCTGCAATGTTCTAGAAATTAGGTAATGCCTGAACAAGAAGAGCTACCTATAATCCTGGTATATTCAAGTTACAACCATAACGTGACACATTTAGAAAAAAATCCGCTCCTTTGCGACATTCTACACACGGAAAGGAGCTTAGCCATTGGAATCGGAATGGAACGCTACAATACGAGAGGACTATTAGAAAGAGGCTGTTACCGAAAAGTGTTGCGAAGATAGCGACTTCAGAAAGGAGATTAAATTTGCATCCTTGGTTTTTCCACCGAAACACTTACTCTGGTCTCGAATCTGCATTGCTAATGCTTTGGAGATGCTCGGTTTGTGGAAAACGACACGGCGTTTACCGGGCGACAATTACGTGAGGGTTTCGGTCGGCTTTCAAACCGAGCGATGGAAGAGAGGCGAGTGATAATAACGCCGCTCAGACCTCGTAAGCGACGCTTTGCCGGAAGCGTTCCAAGCAGTCATAAAAATGAGCCCGAAAACGGATATCCCCTGAAACGAAGGGCTTATTGAAACACTCTGCATCGGGGATATCGAATTGAATAAAAGAGTATGAAGTGGACAAAACCGAATTACTAATATCACCTTTAAAATTTGGATTATATATGCACTAAATTTTGCCTAAATAGGATTTTCTTCGTTTGTAATAAGGGTTCATTTAAAAAAAAATAATTACACAAAAGTACTCTTTTACTTGTCTGGAATACTTTGCCTTCATGATACGCAATACAAATTTTCTGAGCCCAGGATGAATGATGTTTACAATATTATTATATATATCAAAACATGAGTCATCATCAGAATATTTTAAGTACATTTTTAGATCCGATGCTTTTACGAAACACAATACTCATTTCTTTAACCAGGACCATGTTGTCACTTTTATTTTCCATATCATACGAGTAGACGCTATCAAAAAAATAGTAACTAATTGAAAATGAGAATCTTTAACTGGTTATGGAAAATTCTCACAGGAATAGCAGGAACTCATAATTTGAAAAATAAATAAATTAGTCATGAGAAGTTATTTTCGGAAGACGGCAAATTCTGTGATGTCAGAGCTTAAATTTACGCAACACTTTTATCACAATTATGTGACAAATGATCACTGATAATAAATATATAAAGGATTAAGAAATAAAATTCCAACCTATTTCCAAGGAAATGAATCTTAAATATGTAGATATGATACTAATTGCTAAAAGCTGATGAACGATGTAGGATATACTTCCCGCTTGATAATTTTACAAGTATTAATTTAAAGGAAGACTTTAACCTTTCCACGCTTTAAAGAGAGAAGGATATCGGCTTAAAAAAAACTTCGACCTGGATTTGATTACATAAACAGTTATATCATAACTCTATCGAGATTATTCTACGAGAATGCTAGTTTTCTTATCGGAAGATTCGCGTGATCTATCTCCCGGAAATTACATTTTTATCTTCTTGTGCCTTGCGAGATTTTTTCTTCAACGTGCTGGAACGGCCCATTCTGGAGATAGGAATCGGAGAGAAGGAACACAGCATCGAGTTTGGTGAACGAAATCTCTCCAGGGATTGATGATTCTGCGAAGCAATGCAGATTTTGGTTAGATTATGCGGACAAAAACTACAAAAAGATAAGTCGTTATGAAGCTTGCAGGACCTTAATAAGTATTCCACGCATTTTTGCCATGATAAATTAATGAATCTGCTAATATATCCAAGGTTTTTTTCATCGAAGAAGAATTCAGTATCATAATCCACACAAAAAATAAATCTCTTCAATGGAATTAAAGTTAATAATGCAGCATGTTATGCCCATATCGTAAAATAGAAGGAAAGAGTTCGCACGAATGAGAGCATACAAATTCTTCAAAAACGAATTATTCGAAAGCAAATTCTTCCTGTACATTTTTTTTGAAAGAAAATTCTTTGAAACGACTTCTTCAAGCGATCAATTCTTCGAAAGACAAATTATTCGAAAAAGACCACTCAAATGAATCTGAAGATATCCTAAATATATTTTAAAGGAACTGAAACTGAAATCTATTCAGCAAAGCTACGAACCCTCTTGTATGTAGGGTTGGGTATGGGTATCACATGTAGCATGTTTGAGAGCAAGAGGTCCGTTTTCGAGGAATTCATCATTTGAAGAATTAGCTTGAAGTCGTAAGAATATGACATGGGAATGGGAAAGGAATGTTAACCCTCCGTCAGTCGCGCTGTTGTATTTTGTACAACACAGACGGTTTTTCGGGTCCCGCTTCTATCTGGGTGGCCCCTTGAACCTCATGCCCGGGTCTATTCCTTTATCGCACTTACCTTGTAAAGTTGTAAAATGCTTCTTTTTAGTCTTAAACCGACTGCGAAAGCGAGTAAATCTGTGAAGTGACGACTGTTGTAACACATAAACGCGCGACCGTTTGGGTAAGTTTTTCGTTGGTATACTCTAATTTTGCATATTATAACGTATATATGGAGTTTTTCACTTATTTCATCTTAAACATTATAAGACGCAAATCAATTTCAGAATTAATGGACATATAGCTTTTTAGGTACTCTCTGAACGCATGTAAATAAATCACGGTGAATAATAATATTTTTCACTTAAAGTTGTTTACTTCTTAAATTATATTATTACCTAAAGTTCAGCACTCTGAAATTATAATAAGTTCAAATAATTTTACAATTTTGGCCGAAAAACGATCTGTTTTATGGAATACAACGCGCGACTGCTCGTGTTATGAAAATAGGTGCTACTGATGCAAGGTGAAAAGGAACACGGAAGTGACAGATAAGAAAATTTATCAGAAAGCCATATTGAAATGGATTATCCTAATTTGGTAAGAATCGATACTCAAAGAGAAAGATATAGATGACATAGGAAGAGACACCTTCTTAGTTGCTAGCACAGTTGCCACTGGTCGCCCAGGCAGAGCACCTCGCTTATGGCATAATAAAGGAGAAACAGTGGAGTGAGGTCCATAGGCCATCCAGGAGAAGATGAAATCAAAGAAGAGATAGATAGGAGAGATTCGGGCTTGGTTATAAAAGAAAAGAGGAGATAGAGAAATGTAAAGGAAGTCCAAATAGCTATTTCAGAAAACTTGAAGAAAGAGAAAAAAGAAAGGGAACGACTTAATTGGTTGGGTTGGAAAATTCTCTTGAGGAAGTGTATTTAATAATTGAAGAATATAATAGGGAGGTGTGAGAGAGGAGCGACAAAAAATTAATTTGAGAAAGAAAAATAGTAAAATGGATTAAATAAAACCGTAAAATGTTTTGGATATTTTCACTGGTTGTCTATCGATTTACATCGTCAAGTGATGATATATTCTTAAATTTATATTTTTCTGTATTTGATTTACTTATTGGCAAAATCAGCGAAATGTTGTTATAATATGCTCATTATAATAAAATTATTACAAAGAAAATAATGAATCCAGCAAAATGCTGTTACAATAACCGCAGATTATATCTTACAACGAAATTAACTTAAAACTGCGAAGAAGTTAAGGAATAGATCCCGAAGAGAATGAGCAAAGACAAAAGTAAAACAAGAAAGATATGACCTTATCCTCTAGGAAGAGTTAAGAGGATATAACTTTATTTCCACAAGATCTAAAGGGTCGGCGAAAGAAGTACATGTACGGCGTAGAAGACACTTTAAAAACTATCGAAGAAACCGATCCCTGGGGGGAGCTGCTATTGGAAGGAAAAGAGAAGTAAGGGGAAGGAAGGGTTGAAAATGCCGTGCGGGAATAGTGCAGAAAGGTCAAAGGAGAGTTATAATTGGGCGCTGAGAGAATGCCTCGGGGATATCTGGGCGTTTAATCTTTCCGCAAAATCGACGAGACAAATTTTGCTGGAAACAAGCGTCGCATTCACAAATTTTCGTCGAAGGAAAAGTGTGACGGAAATGGAATTCGTCGAAAGCCTTACAAAACAGCCTTGGAAATGTGAAATGAAATACTTTCCTCATCGAAGGCTGCTTAGCTCAAAGCAATTATTTACTCATCGGGGCTGTAATTTAAGGAAGCGCTTATTCGAGACGATTTCCGGTAGGGGGTTTCGGAGTAGGAGTTGTTGATTTGTTTGTTCACCCGTATCTAATCGATACCAAGGACTTTAGAAAGATGAAACAGAAAACAGAATTACAGAATAGAAGAGGTCTTAACTAGATGCTACTGAAGGACTCAATTTCTGGATTATTGGCTCGACTGATTTTGACACTAGTTTTTGATGTAACTACTTGAAAGTGAGGTAAGAAAGGACTTCAATGAAATTTATAGGGGTTGGAAATATTTATCATTCTTAATTTTAAATTAGAAAGTCAATAAAAGTACATTTTCGAGTCCATTACAAAAAGTGCAAAATGGTAATATCTGTCATCACTGGAAATACACACGTTTGCTTGTGGTAAATGAAAGATTTCCTTGGCGCTAGATATGCCCTTTAAAAGAAGGAAACATTATGGTGGAATAAAATAGTGACTATTTCTGTGCTAATATTGGTAACGAGGTCGTGAGGTCACTTCCTCTGTCAAAAAGAAGTAAATGCATCCTCAACACGCAATCTAAAACCGAGATTCACATGATACACTGATTCGTGAACTAATTTCGCTATATTTAAGATATAGTCAGCAGCATCATTATCCTAACCCAACTTCAGCCAAACGAAAAAATAAAAGCGGGAAAATCCTCTCAACAATAATTTACGTACATGAAATCATGCCGTATCTTTATGCATACGAACGAGCGTAACACATTCGAAAAGTACATTTTGGAGGACATAACTTGGAAGTAAGATTGCTAGAGGCGCGAAGATATGTCACGCAGAGAGCGGAGAATGACCGAAATGAAGGAGGCAAAGATAAGAGAACACAAATTCGAAAAGGGAGGACCTTCCCATCTCATTCTATTCACCCGAAAGAAATGACGTGTGACAAGACGTCAGAGGGCGGTTTCCCTGGGAAAGGAGGTGATATTATTCTTCGGGCCGCTAAGAAAACGAGACGCAAAAAACCTCCTCTTGAAGGGAAAGCGGAGTGGCGAAGTTGGCCACCTTCCAATCTCATTCCGGTTCCCTCTTTATTTATATTTTCGCCTCTCCGTTTCTCCATCCATCCTTATCATCCCTAAAGGAACGAGAGCAAAATAGAAGGTGATGGGGAAAGTCGAGGTATAGATGATTGGATCTCGCGGCTAAAAAGGGGGGAAGGGAAAAGAGGTGGAAATTATAAACAACAAAGACGGAAGGCTTAGGTTATTTCGCATACAACGAGCACGGTAATTACGAAAGTACAAACATTCACTGCGTAAAATTGGGACCATAAGGAAAGGGTTAAAGGTACTTTGCACATAAGGGCGTACACTCAAGAAAAATCCCAAGGAAAAACAGACTTGAAAAAAGTCTAACGGGGCCGGGAATCGAACCCGAGATCTTCCTCTATCCGAGATGCTGCCCTAATCATCTAGGCTACCCGGCCAGAACAATGTAACATGCCGTTTTTTGAGACTATAAAGCCCAGTCCTTCATTTAACTTTTGTCTAATACGAAAACGCATAAAACAAAAATTTTACCAATAATATGTAAATAAATAAAATACCGAAATTGAGAGGAAATATAGAAAGAAAGAATGGCAGCAGAAATTAAATGATGGAGTATGAATAAATCGTGGAATAATGTCGATCAAAGAAAACAAAAATATATTTTTAAGAGAAAAAAAAAGATAAAATAAAATTGAAAAAAATGGCTTCAGTTTGAGTGAGCAGAATGACTATTACTATTATTTTCTTTGTAGTCATCTACATTCTTCGTTTACTCACAATTCTTTTGGATAGTAAAATAACAGTATATTTTGAAGAGGAATATTCCTTTCAGAGCATATTACCCATCTGAATAAACAAGTCACTAAGCGTGGCGATATATATAAAATGGAACCATGCAGCCATAAGGAATAAACGCCGCAGTGACCTATATTCATCGCAAAAAATTCAGTTTACTAGATTTCGCATAGGAGGCAATTCACATCAATCGATATCCGACGTAAGGTGACCTGGAAAAAAATTAACCTGATCTTCGTAAGACTAAGAAGAAAAAAGATAAAAACAGATTTTGGAGTCGACAAGAGGATGCACAGCTCCGAAAATTCATCGATTAAAGAAATGCAAGCGTGCGGAGGATCATTGTTACGTATTTTACGAAGTCTTCAGGTAAGAACCATAAAAGAAGCTTAACCCTTTAAAATCTGAATTCTTTTCAAAATTCAAGAGCTTTCTTTGTTGAATGATAACATGAAAAATCCCCCGTTTCACTAAATGCAGTTTATTTCCTTCTGTTAAGAAGTAGTCTTTTTCAAATTAAATGTTGAAACAGCATTTAGTTTTAAGTTCACACACATAAATTATAGTTGATAGCCAACTGCAATTGGCCTTGTACTGTTTTTAGATGAATTATTACTAATAAATAAATAAATATCTAAGTTTGTGCATAAAACCAAGGACACTGAATCATAATTCGCCTAAGGACATGCTTAGAGGCTATAAGCAATTACTCTTTTCAGGTAGTCTTTTAGGTATTATTAATCCCTGATAAGCAAATCACTGAGTCTATACTCATCAATCTATAATTCAATCAGCTATGAATCTGAGTTTGTTTAAGAAATTTTACGAATTCAAAAAAATAGCAACGGATACCGTTCTACCGAAAAGATTGCTTCTGACAGGTGGAGCGATTAATTATTCAAATTCTCGCCGCGCTAATTTTGCAAACGCATGCACAATTCCCCGAACGATGGTGCAGAAGTAGGTTTGCGATTAGGCGCACACCTCTGCATTCCTTTCAGATGACGTGATGTGGGTCACCGCGGTTCAAGGGGTAAAAACACAGGCGGAGATGGACAGAGGAGAGGGAACAGAAAGAAAGGAATAGAAAGGAAAGAGGTTTGCGGCAAATAGAGGGGATCACTGCAGAAAGCGGCCAAGGCCGTAAAGTGACACGCTATCCATTGCAGAGCCAGACAACACAAGGTTCTTTTCGCATATAATAACCCCTGAGTAGAATGTGCGGTTGGCCTGGAAACGAATAATAAATACTCCATTTGAATGAGCTGTGTGCCCCAGAGAATCATATTGTAAGGCAGATGAAGTAATGAAAGTTAATGATTGCCAACTTATAAGTAGTTTCTTAGTTATTTTTATAACCATTTAAGTGTTTATAAAAATAGAGTAAGTTAAAATATTTTATCTACAAACTGTAAGATAGATATAAAGAGTGACTCATTTCGTAGAAATCCTTAAATGATGTCACACTTATTGGGGAACTAAGAATCTATGATACTTTGTGACATTGGAGAGTGGTATAGATAACATAATTTGGCAACAGATTACTGATGACCTTAACTGCAGAAATTCTAATTTAAATTCAATTCAAACATATAGGATTTTTTTCATCCAGTTGTATGCGATGAGACTCAAGGGTTGCAGTCTGAAATTTGTATTTTTTTTGGAAATAAGAGCACTTCCATTTTATTTAGAAATGTGATACTGAAAATTTCTTTAACCAAATGTCAGCAACAGATTTGAATCTTTAGTAGAACTTAGATTTTTATAAAAAGTTCCGCATAAATTACTTAGCTTAAATCGATTTAAGAAATGAGATGAGGAAATCAAAATAATAGAGATCCTTAAATTCTTAGGTTCACTTAAGGATGAACCTATGTCAGCAGTATGGCCGGTTCAATTTCAAGCGGTGGCAACTATTGGTATGCAGATCTATTTCCTGATACGTGCTGAATGCAACTATACATCACCCGGTCTCCATGTTTAATCGTTGTAATTCCGATTTATGGTTTTTGCCTCACCAGGGAAGTAATCCATCTATAAAAGCTCCTCACGGAAATGGATCTCTCCTCTAGGATCTAATGGAATCTCCTCTCTACGAAAGCCAATAACATCAATCGAACTAATTATCACTCTGAATTTCAGGAAGCTGGTTCCGTGGGAAAAAGACGAGGAGTCGGCGGCGTCGAGCACAAAGGCTTAAACAGCACGATTCGACCGCAACCTCATCACCCAGAGCGTGATTATGCAAACGAGGCACTTGAGGAGAAACTGCACGTTGAATCTCGCGGCTCCCCTTAACGCTCAAGAGTGAACCATCTCTCCGCCGTTTGATCTGCAGTGGGAGCACACACCCCGAGAGGATGGCCCTTGAGAAGGGAGGCTTTCATTTCCTATGGACGGATACATTCTCTCACACGGGCGGGTAAACTCCATACAACATTCGACCAATGTCTTCCGCCACGGTACCGTAAGACTCACGATCGAGACCCTGTAATTGCCAGGGTACGATACGCACAAGTAAAACTAATAGCAGTACAGAGGTATACTGAACATAGAGAGGGATGAGAAAAAGTTTTCGGGTAAAAGAGTTAGATAGGAACGAAATGAGGAAAAACTAGAGAATACTTAATAAGTTTGACGAAAATATAATCAATAGCTATTTCATTGGATACCTTAAAGATAACGATGAGAAGCAGCATTTCCACCTCGTTACTGTATAATATTCTTACAGTAAGTTGGCTTAAAAAGGAAAAATATTGAATAATCATACAAAAAATACAATGTACGATTTAAAAGGTGATAGTTCCCAGTAAGGCAAGATATTCCATTCTTATTATAATTCATTGTTTGGCTTAGATGGGTAGGATTGATTGGGTTGTAGTTTTTGCTAAATCATTTTTAATCACCTCACATATTTTATTCCAATTCCTCTGCTAACGGGGATGATGACTCTCAATGTATTGGCAATAATTGCGACTGATAGCTTTTGATGTTTCGTCTTTGTTATAATTTATAGAAACCCAATATCATGTATGAAACCTACCCCTTAAATTTTTACGATATATCTCATTATATTGGTGACTCTGATAGAAAAACAAATTAGTGTCCCTAAATAAAATTTACTAGAATAATTATTTTTCATTACAATATAAATTCAATGAAGGCCGAAAACTAGTGCAGGAATTTTGAACTCTAACCTCAATGTTTACTGAAACAGAATAAACAAATATTTTGATTTCCTTGGCGAATGCAAGAGTGAGTTAACATGCAGTTTCTGTTCAAACAGTGACTTTTGCAGCGTGCAAATGGTAAACAAAGACGTGAGCGTTTTGCAAAACATGTAATCTGAATAATAATTCGACATGTCGATGATAAAATAAAATTTGCGAACAGTTACTTATTCGAGGCCTTCCTCATTTCTCGTGGTAATTACAACTATTAAATTAGACAAAAATGTAACTACGGAATGGAATGACATGGAGCAATCATAGAGAGTAAACATTTCTTTATTCAAGCAGAATTTGAATTTGTGCCCATAAGTAGCATTTTTATGGGGAATTTTCTATAAGCGTAATTGGATGCTATAACAAACTCTAGTTCTGTGTAAACATAGAAACTAAAATAACACGCATAGTTTTATACATTGCACATTAGATGCTCGAAAATTTCTCCAAAATTTAATTCTTCATCAAATCGGGAAATTGCATGATTGAAATTCACTAAAACTATGAAAAAGTTGTAGAAGAAGTGAAAATAGTGAGTTGGATGGGACTCAAACCCAGGTCTCCCACTTTCGGGGCAGGTGCTCTGACCACTAAACTACCGAGTAACGTCATTCTCACTTCTGTAAATGGGGGCTTTTATGTTCCAAGTAGTGGTGCTCCACTATGTGGCACCAACCAACACCAGAGTTTCTGACTGAGGTAACCGAAGCACATAGCGTTCTTAAAAGATATCAACTCAAGGATGTTATAAAATGATGGAATTTAAGTTAAACTTAACTTAAGAAAGCGTGCGACCTGAGCCAAGGTTGTACAATAAGTGTATAAAGTGTCTTGGCTGAGACTCAAACCCAGGTACTTGAACTAAAAACTCGAGCCTTGGTTCGAGTCCCAGCTAATTCATTATTTTTCACTACTTGTACAACCTTGACTTAATTCGCACGCTTTCCTGTCCCAAGTTTAACTTCAATTCCATCATTTCGATGAAAAAGTGAAAAAGAATCAGCACGGAAATCAGTGTTGTATCCTTTATTCATACATCAGCTCCCCTGGCCCGTAAACGTATCGAATGTGCTTTTCCTTACCACATTCCACCCAAAATCTTCCGCGCGATATTTCACACGTCTGAAAGACATGGATATGGCGAGACAGAGATGGATCTGCGTCGTTACCGACAGTGGAGAGTTTTAGCGCTGGTCCATTTGCGTGCGTGCGTGAGAGATTGATAGAGGGGAGGAAAAGAAAACAGATGGTCCAAGGTCAAAGGGAAACTGAAGATAACGGATGATGAGAGAAATGTATCATAGAGAGGAAGTCGCTGGAGGAACGAAAAAGGTCACAAGGGAATGGAGGAGAAGATATACATAGACATTTATTACCGAGCTTGCGATAAAATATCTGATGGATATACGATACGGGGGAGCTCTCGGGGGCCTTAAGTAGAAGGTACATGAAGCGTGAAAGAATTGGAAGATAAATGAATGAAACAGATGAGGCACATAAAAAGAAATGACCGAGTAGGAAATGAAATTCGGAAAGGCAAAAGTAGGTAGGCATTTTGGATGCTCAAAGTATTATATATTTGAGAAAAAATATATGGAGGAAATATCGAAGGAAAATATCATTATTTTTTTAAATTTTACTTTACTTTAAAATTTTTAAAGCATAAAATGTTTCACTGAAAGAGAATATTTGGAGATCCAATTATTACACAACGGGTGATAAGAACAAATAAATCGAGAAGGATTAACTCTTATTACTAATATTATCCTATTATTGATTCTTAATAATTCTTAGAATTCTACCTAACATGATTCGTTGTAAAATATTTGAGTCAATGAGAGAAAAAGTGAGTGAACGTTTGTCGCAATTGTATTTGAGTGGTATTTAATTTGGAAATTAGCAGATAAGTTATTTTTATTTAATGGCTCACAGAGTGTTATACAGATAGCATGAAACTGGATCGCACATGAACATGTTTCTTATTTTATTCAGAAATAATGTAAACCTAAAAATACGAGTCCATCCTTGGCTCATTGCGTACATCACGTTTCTTCGCACAATTGAAGAAAATTAAATGATGAATGCAAAATTTACTTTCACTGTATAGAACATATAAGAAATGTAAAATGATATAGTTCCCATTGGCAACAGAGATAACATAAGAAAAAATTCTCGGGTGCAACGTGAATGACGATGCCTTCATATTTACGTATCCTTAATCTTATGCAGCCAGCCCTGCATGAGCCCGAGATCCCGAGATTGCCTCAACCCGCTTAGCAGAGTGAAATATCGTAGGCGAACTTGCGTGTGTGAAAAAGTATATTTAGCAAGGCGAGAGCGAAGAGACAACCTGGCAATTGTATAGGATACGTGGAGCCGATCTCGAAAAAATGTGAGACAAAATGATGCGTCGAATAAATTTTCGAGACGTGTTTTGGGGGAAGGGTGAGATGGATGCAGAGATTGAGGTAGGATACGAAGAGATTCGAAGAAGAATGGAATAGAAGAAATAAAACGGTTTAGAATGAAGAGGGAAAATGTACGGAGTGATTGAAAGGGACACAGAGAGATACCAATGGGGAGGATCAGTAGCAGACGCAATGAAAAGAAAGACTGTCGGGAAAGAGCCGATAAAAAAACACTACCAATAGTGGAGGCAGAATAGGTTCAACTTATCCTTTTTGGTTTATCAAGCTGAAAATTGGTGGAGATGTTCTTTGAACAGCCAAAAGCAAAATCCCAAAAATCCCAAAAATTCCCAATTGGGCAACATGCCTAAATATTTAAACAAAAGTCGCCATCTTGGATTTTCGACCTTGCATCATATTGAACGGTATATCTCCGTATCTAATGGTGATAATGACACACGGTTTGATTTAAACTACTTACTAAAGTGTAAAATAGACCCATGGCATTTTATATTGAAAGAAAAATGAGTAAATATAAAGCTACACACGAAAAACAACTCGTCTTAGGGTAGCTATAACGGGAAAATCAGCGTTAAATGTCGATTTTCGACCTTTTATTATCATTAAATCAAAAAATATATAGATATAAAAGTTGTAGAACACATCAAAAGGTTTCAGAATGTTTTATTATAATCTCCGTAGTCCAAAAATTGTAGCTTCTACGAAGCGCCAAACACGTTCGCACACTCAGTAGATGACCTCTAACGCGGAGCGCCTATGTGCGAGTATCCATCAAAACACCGATTATAATGCCGGAAAGTATATTCTTATTCCTATATTCCTTATATCCTTATGTTATATTATATGCTATTGAATTGCTATGACTATAATATAACTATTCAAAGAATTAACCAAATATTTTCCCAAAAGGATTACTAACGAAAATGATTTATAAAAATAAGGCAATAATATAAAAGGATAAAAAATTACAAGCTAACGACTATAAAGTGGAAATATAACCGGAAGAATTAATACTATCGAATGAAAATAATATAAAACCTTTCTAAACACTAACAACAATAAACCAACATAAGAATAGAAATAAAAAACACTATGTCGAAAATTCTACTTGAGTTTTAATACACGATCGGTTTCAGAAAATTCTGTCCATCATCAGGTAAAGAGACCACAACTCCAGTGAATATATACAAAACAATGGCCAATTAGCAAGCAAGGTCTGAGAGGGGAGGAAGGGTTAAGGATATTAGGTGAGGGAAGCAGCGGGAGGAGGCAAACAGTTGATAAAAGTAGGGAGTGGTTAGGAAAGAGGTGAATGTTAGTTAGCGTATAATTATGATGTAAAATTTCTAATTCCTCCAGGTAGTTTAGCTTATTTCCTTGAGAATGGCTATGGAGGAGGGTGTTGGTAAAGTCTGAATGGTGTTTATTGTCGAGTAAATATTTAGCGAAATGTGAGGCACTGGAACCATTGAGGAAAGACTGTTTATGTTCTTTTGTTCGAATGTGTAAATTTCTACTGGTTTGGCCTATGTATATTGCATTACAGTCTTTACAATTTAATTTATATATACCAGATTTGCGTGTTTTATCGAATTTATCTTTAATGTTTAAAATAGTTTTTCCTATGTTCTGCGTTGTATAGAAAGCGGGTCTGATGTTAGAGCATTTAAGAAATTGGCAAGATGATAACTGATGTGGCCGAGGAAAGGTAGTTTCCCCCAATGTTGTACTTCCGTGAAAATGGAGCAATCGGGATATATCCTGAAAATGTTTTGTTTTCTTTGTCCATGTGAAAGTATGGTATCTATAAGTTTTTCGGAATAACCATTGGAGAGAGCCATGCATTTTATGGTTTTTAGTTCCCGAGAAACGTTTGATGGAGAGAGAGGGATATTTAAGAGGCGATGAATAAAACTATGAAAAGCAGCGTGTTTATGTGTGACTGGATGATTAGAGGTTGCATGAATTGTGTGGTTCGTATAAGTCGGTTTTCGATAGATAGAAAATTCAATTGAATCTGCATTCTTTGAGAGAGTTAAGTCTAGGAAGTTCAAATTGTTGTTATTCTCTATTTCTAAAGAAAATCTGATTTTACTGTGTTGTTGGTTTAGGTGTGACAGCTATTCAACTGTCTGTGGGATCCATTCCAAATACAAAGGACATCGTCAACATATCTCAATAATCTCAACCACAAGAAAACGGGTTTTCGTCATTCTGGGAATTTGTAAATAAATTATTCTCAAAATTATCTAAAAATATTTCGGCTAAAATTGGCGAGAGGGGAGATCCCATCGCTAGACCATCGGGTTGATTAAAAAAAGATTTTTCAAACAAAACTAATTCTGCGAAATACATAAATCTGTCAACAGTAAAATATCGTGAACAACATTTCTGTCCAAGTTTTTTTCGTACAATAATTTTTCCAACAGCAACAACACCTCTTTCCTAGCGATTTTTGTAAATATGTTATTAACATCAAAAAAACAATTTTTTAGTTTGTATATAATATCAAACTTTTTAGTCTATTAGCAAGGTCGATGGAGTTTCGGATACCATATCTAGGTGAAAACAGGGTTAAGTTTTAAATAAGTTCATTCACTATAGAGGCCAGTTTGTGGGTTGGGGAGGAAACACATGAAATAACTGGGCGGATGGGGATATCAAGTTTATGTAACTTTAAGAGAGCGTATAATCGTGGAGGAAGAGGATTTGGATTAATTATTTTATAATAATCCTTGGGTTTTAGCACAGTTGTACACTTTTTCACTATTTCTTTCACTTTTTTTATTTAGTTTGTTGGTAGGGTCGTTGATTTTCAATATATGGTTGTCTTCTATGAAGGTTTGTTCTTTTTGAGTGTAATTACTTTTGTCTATTATGACAATGCACTTTCCTTTGTCGGCTTTGGAAATAACGAGATTTTCACGTTCCACAGTATTCATGATGCTAAGTAAGGTTTTCTGGGAAGTAAGTTTACGGGGAAGTAAGAAGGCAACACTAGATTTTTCAGATGATATGTGATAAGTGATGGTATGGGTGAAGTTATGTTTTAAGGAACGATCATTCCCTTGATGGTTGAAAATATATTCACAATCAGCTATCAGATTCTTAAAATCGTTACCGTTATAATGGCTAGAATTAAAATACAGGCCTTTTGATAGGAAGTTGACTTCGTTATCAGAAAAGTTAACGTAGGATAGGTTTTTCACTCGCGGGTAAAATACATGCTCTGTGGGAGGGAGTTTTGAGGAAAATCGGCGGCAGGTGGAATCATCCTGCGTAATGTCTCCTGGGATAATCTAGAGAGTTTATCGCGGAGGGTATTTAACTTCTTAAAACAGATCTCACTGGCAAATGTTCTCACCTTATCATCAAAGCAAGCCCATTCAATGGGATAAAGGGATTCCAAAGGAATTCTACGCAGGATGATTCCATTTTTGGAATCTAGAACTCGTTCAGACCGGAAAATGACTGCTGCGCAGCTTTTAGTTTCATTATTAGGCATTTATTCGTTTTTTTAAGTTCCTAGAGTGAGTTTGTGCGTAGTTCTTAGCGTTCCTTTAAGTTTTGAATGCATAGTGTAGGCTTGGGTTTGTGACTTGTAAGTGCTGTGTTACTGTATGTTTCTTTGTGGTGTGGGTTCCATTCACGTATAAGCATGGCTACTTCAGTGGAGGTTGTGTGTTCTATTTGCAAAAGCGTGGTTTTGGACAATGAAGAAACGGCTGTGGTAACGATCCGGTCTTTGATTTTGGTATGGTTCGGATCCGAACGATTTAGATGAAATGAATGAGGAAGAAGAAGACGACATTACTCCGTATTTCGATATCTTACCTCATTCTCGCCAAATTGAAAACTCGTCCGAGGATGCAAACATCAAGAAAAACATTCGTCTAAATTAATGGGGTATCTTTCCTTTTATTAAATTTTATCTTACAAAGTTATAATTATTAAACGCTTAAATATTTTATTAGTAAAATTATTTACTTGTAGGAATAAGAATATACTTTCCGGCATTATAATCGGTGTTTTGATGGATACTCGCACATAGGCGCTCCGCGTTAGAGGTCATCTACTGAGTGTGCGAACGTGTTTGGCGCTTCGTAGAAGCTACAATTTTTGGACTACGGAGATTATAATAAAACATTCTGAAACCTTTTGATGTGTTCTACAACTTTTATATCTATATATTTTTTGATTTAATGATAATACAGTAAAACCTCGATAACACGTACTCGTTTAACACGAACCTCTCGATAACGCGAACAGTATCACGGTCCCGGCAGGGATGTATAGTGTCTTACGGGGTTTTGTTCGTTTAACACGAATTTCGGTTATGACGAATTTCGAACAGTTTCCTTCATCCCTTGAATAATATAGTTCGCTTAAGGCGAACTGCCAGGCAGATATAGAACCATGGCTGGGAGGAAAATACGTTGCCTTGGTCCCTCGTTTTGAAACGATAACCCAAGAAAATGTAAGGCATCCAATACAATGTAAGACACTCAAGAAAACGCAATGGACCCAATGAGATAGTAAGACTGGTAGGCAAGGAGTGACTCAGGGAGATAAGTTTGGATGAATTTTCTTAGCCTTCTCGTGTCGACGACTGTGAGTGAGTCTTTACTGAACAACTGTAGCTACAGGAACAAAATATCCTTTTGCAATGAGCAAATGAGTATTGATCTTCAAACGAAGCGTAAAATATTAAGTGAGGTGAAACGCGGTCAACATACTCATAAAATTGTCAACGATAATCATAACTCGTGAAAAAATTGACGAAGCGGCTGCATCAGGAGGTGTTGAGCTGAAAGGAAAGTGCATGCGTGGATCACATTTTAAGGACCTCGAAGAGGTTTTAATGGGATGGTTTAATCACGTCCGAGCAGCAAACGTGCCTATAAGTGGACCCATTATACAGCAAAAGGCATTGTCAATTGCTCTAGCTTGGGAATGAATGACTTTAAGTGGTCCAGTGGCTGGCTGTGGCGATTCCAAAAACACCATGGAATCTCTTCGCAAGTGACATGTGGGGAAGCAAAGAAAGTGAACGAAAGAAGTGTCAATGAGTGGCTGGCTGATTTTAAACTTATTCGAGAAAAGTACTCTCCTCGAGACGTTTTTAACATGGACGAAACTGGTGTATTTTATAACCACTTGCCAAGCCGCACTCTGATCATCAAGGGAAAGAAATGCCATGGAGGCAGCCACAGTAAGCAGCGATTAACCGTTGTTCTCACTTGCAATTCGGACGGAAGCGAGAGGTTACGAGGGTGGTTGATTGGAAAATCAAAGTGCCCCCGATGCTTCAACCACATCGATCTTTCAAAGCTGCCCTGCGATTACACCCACCACAAGAAGGCATGGATTGACGGCACTGCATTTCGTGAATGACTCGTGCGATTTAATAGAGTATGGCTGCTCAGAATCGTCATGTATTACTCACGATGGACAACTGCGCTGCCCACAACATAGGAAAAATGGAGTTGACTAACGTCAAGGTTTGGTTTTTCCGCCAAACTTAACCAATCGTTTGCAGCCAGATCCAGATTAGGGAATCATTGCTCTATTGAGGAGATATTATCGGACTTATCTGGTACGAGCAGCGATCCTCGCAGCGTAAGGAAGTGGTAAATTAAGTTGGACTGTTTTGGATGCTGTAAGAGCGATTGGAGCAGTTTGAGAATCTGTTTCTGCAAAGCATATAAAAAGTTGCTTCGATAAGGCTTGCACCCATAGTGATGTCGATTCTGCTGTTGGACAAGGAGCGGCTACTGAAAAGGACACACCTGAGGAATGGGAGCTTTCGCAAACACTTTCGTCGACAAAGGTAAGTATTGTGAGAATATCTCCGCAGTTTGAGCGTTGATTGTATCGTCTTTAAAACAGTTTTAAATTGAGTTTTTGCTTAAAATTTCCAGGTTGAGTTAAAGTTTGAAGAATGTTTGAAGTTTGGCAATGATCTGGCCGTATGTTCCTTTCCTGACGAGGAAGTAAACGCGAATAGTGAAGAATCATCCTCGGATGAAAGTGAGGAGGAGTCGCTTGAGCCCGTGGAGAAGTCACAACGGCTCTAAATACGCTCCAACGATATGCAGCAATGGCAAATGTTCCCAGGACCTTTTCCGATAACTTGAATCGGATTAGACTTGACTGCATGAACCATTTGCGCCCAACTCTTCGGCAAAAGAATTTACATGATTTCTTTAAACCTAATAAAAGTTAAAATTTTGACTTTGAAGACTGGTTATTTTTTACTTTCTCCATATACGAAGTATAGAGAAAGTATTGTTTTTATGAAAAAATTCGACTTCGAGATTTCAACGGAAATACATGTTTTGGGGTCCCTAGAACACGTTTTGACTATTTTCGGTATGATGTCTGTGTGTATGTGTGTGTGTGTGTGTGTGTGTGTGTGTGTGTGTGTGTGTGTGTGTGTGTGTCTGTATGTGTGTGTGTGTTAGTGGGCGCTCTATCGTAAAAACTACTGGTCGTATTAATACCAAACTTCGTATATAGTACTGTGGTGTGTGCTGTCAGAGGTGATAAGTTTTTGGAGTAAATCGGTTGACCGGAAATCGAGCTTTATTCATTAAAGCTCATTTCCGGTTTTCAAAATATCTCCATAAATATGATATATACGTACATTGTATTACTTATAAAAGTTTTAGATAATATAATTTACTATAACTTTTGTATTTAAAATACTTTTGTATCACCGGTTGATTAGGAGTTATTCGTGAAATACCGATAAACCGGAAGTAGCTGTTATGTACTTTGTGGGCGCTCTAACATAAAAACCATTCATTGTATCAACACCAAATTTCATATATAGTACTTTGGTTGGTTTATTTAGAGTTGATTAGTTTTTGGAGAAAATCCGTTAACCGGAAGTGGAGCTTCATTCTTCAAAGCTCATTTCCGGTTTTCAAAATATCTCCATAAATATGATATTTAGGTATATACTATTATTTATAAAAGTTTTAGAAAATATACTTTACTATAACTTTTGTTGGAAACAAATTTTTGTATCACTGATTGTGTAGGAGTTATTCATAAAATACTGATAAACCGGAAGTTACTGATTATGTACTTCGTGGGCGCTCTGGGCTCTATGGGCGAAAGGCGAATTTCATCGTACTTAATCGATCATGTCCCGAAAAGCATTATTTATCATGTTTTTGGCGTCAAAGATAATAATATATAGATATTAATCACTCATCTTCCAAGTTTAGATGGAATATAGAGTTCGAAATTACTGCCGTAGATAAATATTTACATCTTATATATATGGAGAAAGTCATGTGCTGGCCACATCAGATTTTTTATTTACGTAATGACTGTGATGTAAAATATTTTTTTTACGAATTTATTGTAAGTTTATCGCAAAAATTAAACGACGGAATGTATTTACCTACAAATTGGTAAAGAAAGACTTAATACAGATCTTTGAGATCGTTACTTATATGTCAACATCACAATAGACGTCAGTATATCAGCAAGTATATTCATACTTTTTTGCCGTGATGCGGTTAACACGAATTTTTTCTTAACACGAACACTTTGCCCGGTCCCTTGAGATTCGTGTTAGCGAGGGTTTACTGTAAAAGGTCGAAAATCGACATTTAACGCTGATTTTCCCGTTATAGCTACCCTAAGACGAGTTGTTTTTCGTGTGTAGCTTTATATTTACTCATTTTTCTTTCAATATAAAATGCCATGGGTCTATTTTACACTTTAGTAAGTAGTTTAAATCAAACCGTGTGTCATTATCACCATTAGATACGGAGATATACCGTTCAATATGATGCAAGGTCGAAAATCCAAGATGGCGACTTTTGTTTAAATATTTAGGCATGTTGCCCAATTGGGATTTTTTGGGATTTTTGGGATTTTGCTTTTGGCTGTTCAAAGAACATCTCCACCAATTTTCAGCTTGATAAACCAAAAAGGATAAGTTGAGCCTTTTCTTGCCTAAAATGCCTCCACTACAATGTGTAGCCGTGAATGCGACAGAGGCCATAACATGATCTTGCAGTTGTATTACCAGGGAACTCTTCATGCTATGAACTCAAATGCCATTGGAAACAATTAATGAGAGTAATCATACAATCGAAGAACTTAGGCGTGAATAATATACTGCAACTAATAATAATATTTTTGAGAAGTATCGAAATAGAAGGATGCGTTTAGGAACTGACATCTATATCATTACATTAACCAAGTAATTCTTCCTCAACTTCCAGTATATTCCATGTATTTGCGTGATTATTCTGCAGAGATGTAAACATATAAATTTTCCCTAAGGAGAAATTCAAACTTAACTCATTGTTACTAATCTTCATCTCAAACAAAAAACGGATGAATAAAATTAAACAACTAACGCAGAAGAAGGAATACAATGAAACCCGTTCGGATTACATTACGAAACTTTAGATTTTCGCTGATTAAATCCAACACAGATACTAACCGGTAAAACCACAAAAATGTTATAGAACCGAGAACTTGGGAATGAATTGATAATTCAAGAATTTTGAAAGTAAACTTTGATAAACATTGAGTTCGTTACGAGAACGAGTATTTGACTCCCTAAAATTCTGTTTGTTGTTATTTTCACGACCTTTAAGATCATATTTTTCTTCTATAATGGCCCACTGAAACAATATTAAGCGCTTTATAAATGCAATCCTAGAGCGACAACTGCGAGTTATTTCATGAACACAGACAATGAAGAGGCAATAGCAAATCCCTCTTCCATCTGTTTATCCCGCATTTGCGCACGGAATACAAACATAAACAATAAAGTCAACACCCATTTATTAAGAACTCGTTCATTCCGATTGACACACACCTTTTGACGGTGGGAAGTGTTTGCTGGGATTAAAATGGATCAATCGAGCGGAACTCCGATAGGTTCCAAACCGAATCTCTAATGGCCACACAGAGCGTATGTACTCATTATCGAGGTTGCAATTCATCAGCTGCAAAATATGACCGAAAAAATGCAAAGGGAGCGAAAATATCGAGCAAAATGCAAAGGGGAGCTCAAACGACCGGAGAATCATATAGAGCGCTTAAAGGGAAGGCGAGGGGATGAGATAGGGTCGATGTTTACAACCTCCGACACATACACGGTCTCTACGAGATAGGCTGCAGCGGAGAGAAAAATGGCGGCGCAGAGGGAAGGCAGGGTGACGGGAGATAAAGAAAATGAGGATACAAACTGAGAAAGGAGACAAGGGAACATTTGAAGAAGCGACAGAGGCAGTGATTGTGTGAAATAGATTGAAATGGAGAGATAGAGTGACGCGGGAGAGCGACGCCCTAGAGGTGTCCCGAAATTCTCCCTCTGGGTCTCTTTATCACGTTCAATGTGCGTGCTTCTTTTCATATCCTATCCTAAAATTTATGAAAAATCTCGTGCGGGAAGTCCGTAGAAAAGCTATTTACCACATACGTTGACTTTATGTGATTCAGTGTCATAGAGCTAACTAATGCAAAGGAGTGCGCTTAAATACAAAAAACATCACCCTATAAAGTTCTATTACAGTTAATATCCTCATGGAATATTGGGAATTTCGATCTGACAATAAATTATTCTTTTAAGGGATCTAATCTTCTACCGAAGTCGTTTGCATGCTCAAGAAATGGTCTATAGAGATTAACAGCAAGATTGAGTTACGAAATGGAGTTATACTAAAAAAATTGGCAGTAAAACGAAAGAAACGAGAATGTTGCTGTAGTTGCTGAAATTATTCCTATAAATGAATGAATTAACTCTTTAGTATGTTGAGGTTGGGATCAGGTTGGTCCCTCTTCTACCTATCCTAAAATGTTAGTACATATGATGAATTTAAAGAAAAAACTCAATGACTTCACTAACAGATTGGAGTTGCATGGAGAAATCTTACTAATTGAATATCGAATAGGTCAAATACTACACTACAGTAAAACAACCGCATGGAAGACGGATTAAAAAAAAACACGAAAGCACCGAGTATACATCTCTTAGAGGACATCGATATAATTAAATTTAGAAACAAAAAATAAAACTGTGCATTATATGATAATAAATTTAAAGTTTAAATCAGAGTACAAAAAATCTATCTTAAATCAGATACAAATCAAAACTGAAACAAAGTAATCGGTATTGCAATACACATAACTTGATCATTGACGCTAAAATTGAAAATTTGAGCAGGAATTCCTTCTCTGACAGGGAATTTTGGTGACTTATATCACAGAAATGATAAATTAATCAGTTTCATTAGATATTAGAATAGATAAGACGACCTTAAAAACATTAAGAGATAATAGGGAGTAAATAATAACTCTTAAATATAAAATAAATAGTAATATGATCTTGACGAGTAATTCCACTCTAGTAGAAATGAAAGCAGATTCTCAGAAGAGAAGGCGGAAATCTCATCGCTTTTAAACTATGCGCAGAATGGTTACGGTTTGGTTTCAAGGAATTCTCGGCTGCACGGAAAAGGGGAGGTTACAAGGGAGGCGGCGTAGAGTGAGCTCAAGGGAAAAGTAGTAATTCATCCGCACGATGGACGCGGGGAGGTCGAGGACCCTTAGCATCTCCTGCACTACGAGCTAATGAAAATGAAGGGTGGAGCAGAAGGCGTAAACAACGACTTCTAAGGAAAGGGAAAATGAGACGAGAGAACGATTCAATTGCAATGGAAAGTTGTTTGGGTGAACCAAGGCATGCGCGCACAAGAATTGTGAGGGATTAGAAAGCCGGTGTGGAAAGAAGCGACGGGAGAGCAAATAATGTAGAATACGGCTAAAACGACGCTGATGGAAAATGATGAGAACGCACTGAGGAGGCATATTAAAATCAGTCCAAGATCGGGAACTTTTACGATAAATTTTGCGAAAGAAGGAGGTATTAAGAGTAGTTAGAGGAAATGAGATACTACGGGTATCTCAGCAAAAATTAAGATTAAGCGCATTTACAAAAAAAGGACTTATCACTTGCATACATTTGTAGCTCCTTTTGTGTATACAATTTAAACACCGACAAACTTCGAAAAAGTAGTATTGGTAGCGTTAAAAATGCTTCGACAGCTTAAGTATTTCGCTCGTGTGTTCCATGAGGGAATCGAAGTCGGGACAGCTTTCCGCAAAGCTGAACGCGCTGTCCGCATTGCAATCCGGGAACTACAGAGACAGCTTAAATTAAAATCAGAAGCCATTCGTTGGATTTTCAATGTCTTCTATTTATTTACTTTTCAATGAGGGAGGACTACATTCTTATTCGCCAATGCATAAAATATTACTCCTGTTAAGTAAAAACATTTCAGTTTCTCTCTCAGTTAAAATAACTCAATAATCTTATATTTAAATTAGAAAATATACTATTACAAATATCCCATGAGTAATAACGATTTAGTCAACTGGATATCTCCAGAAAATAATCATTAAAATAAAACACGAAGACTAAAATATCTCCGTTTACTACGTAATTCCGCCCTTAATCGCTCCCACGAAAATGGACTTCATTAATTAAATTCTTTCTATCCATTTCATTGAATACGGTAGATGATCAAGAAGGCGATATATAAATGGTTCGGCATAATTATCATGTTTGAATTGAGATTGGAATGGAAAAATTTACCTCATTCAAAGACGCCTCCATGCGCAGCGCCAAATGAGGCCTTGGATTTAATCGCCGAGGAAGTGAACGAATTCCTACAGCGAAGTCTACCATTTACAAAAAAATAAATCCGCGGAATTTTTCGACGCTATACTGCGAAATCGAACATCGTGCGCACGATTCATCGGCTTCGATCCGCCCAAAAAAGAAACAATGAAAGGAGACGAAACGAGCCAATTTTCCCCCTACACTTCCGAGCGAAATTCCGTAAAAAAGGATAAAGGAAGAGGACCCCCTAAAAATTCGAACCGCTTCCCCCGGCGTGGGAAATAAAACGGGACGAAAACGCGAGACGAAGGAATTCGATAAATGGGGTATAAAAAGATAAAAGAGAGGAAAGAGGTATCGGGGCACAGTTCATTTAACGCTGGAGAGAATTCCGAAGGGATAGTAACGAAGAAAGGAGGAAAAAATAGCAGACGCGGAAAAAAATAACCGCCAATAGAAATCCGATAGTGGTAAATTTCCTTCCCTTGGTTCGCGACAAGAGGTTCTTGCGCGACGACTCCCTTTCCTTCCGATGCTCAGCCATTACGCATCGACGCGCGCCGCTTTTTCATCTTTAATTCGAAGTGTTTGGGGCGCGGGGAGATCTAATCGCGAGCTGAAGCTTTTTTCGACTGCGGAAGACGGCGTCATTTGAAGGACGGGATTAAGAAAAGAGAAAGCGGAAAGGGAAGGGCTGTAAAAAACGGTACCCTTTAGAATCCGAAGGAATTTTCAGTGCCAAGGAAATGGAGTAGAATGTACAGCGCTGTGTTGTGCTCGTCTAGGAAATTTTTTGGACAGAACCTAATGCGTCGGAAAGAAAGGTTTGTTGGCGATATTTTTTCCTCCATACTGCGGAGAATAAGCTGGTCTTTTTCATTCCTGTTCCCTAAATGCTAATGTCGCGTTATGGAATCGAATTCTCGAAGTTGTTTGGAACTCCGGTCGAATTGCTTTTCAAAGCAACTGTTGCAAAAAAGGGGAAGGGAGAGAGTAAAGATAATCTTGTGTTAGCTAACTAATATGGTCAATGCAACATTTGAAGTGAAAAAATTGTCACTTATAAAAAGTGCAGTGTCCTTTCTTGTTTTCTCGGAATACCGGGGAATGAGAAGAGGAACGCCGGCAAAAATTATTGGAGGCTATTGGAGATTTTAAACCTGTAATTCCTTAACAGCCGTGTTCCGACTTTCCTTTCTTTACAAAATTGTTACTTTTAAAATGTCATCCCTTTCATTACTATCTTAACCTGCTTTCTCTTTAAAATTTATTTAATTATCAGTAGGTATAGCAGGGCTTTCACACCCTCGTTTTTCAGAATATTTATCTACCAGTTAGATTTATTCATTGTACTTTATTTTAAGCTATTTCTTTGTTTTAAATTTTATAAGACCAATGGTTAGATGTAAAAAGAAACTTATTTGTCTCAATCACGCCCAAATAATACATTTTTCAATTGTAATTTTATAGTGATAACAGGAAAAAGAATATTTCTTTGAATTACTGTTGAGACTGGTAAACGATAATTTAGTTTCGGCTGATTACATTCAAGAACACATCTTAGCAGAACTTACATTTGATCATTTATTTAACTTTGTTTATTTAGCTCCGTAATTAATTCTATAGATAAAAATAATATACTCGTATTACTATGCGAACCTGAAAATGCGATAGATACACATCCATTCCGATAAAATGGGCGATGGAAATAAACTCAGATTTTAATCATGCATTTTTCTTCAAAATGTGGATAATGAGCAATAGGAACATTCGTTTGAGCTTAATTGCAGCTGAAACGGTAGCCATTTTTCTCTTTAATTGAATTTTCAATGGCAACCGGAGGATTCCGCTAAGCGCTCCGGTGAATCGAAGTCACAATTTTTAATACATTCTCATTTGAATAGAGGAGGACAACATAAGTGCAATTAGTCTTTGCAAATCTACGTAGATCAGCATTTAAATGGAGCGCACGTACGCATCTATTGTTCCGCCCATTAAAATAATCATGAAACCGATTACAATCACCGGAGCTGCTCCGACGTTCTAATTAACATTCGAATAGATTTGAGTTTCGCGTAGTCTGATAATGTAACTTACCTCTACGTTGAAAATACCAATCAACTTTAGGCAATTAGAATACTAGCCAATACAAGTGATAAATGCAATGCTGAGATAAAAGCCTAGAAATATATTCGCAATCATCATGTGCGCAACATCTCACGGCAGACTAATATACTCCAAATTTTCATTTTGAACTAACTTTCCACTATGAAGGCAATTTCTAGCTCTATTTCAAGCCAATTTATTCTTTCATATCGTGAAACTCCCAGGTGAATTCTCTGACCGTTCAATCCTTTATTTTAATATACATTTCCTCTCAGTATTTACAACATCTTTGCTTCTACCCGTTCATTTTTCCATCTAAAAACTTTTCTTTTACACAGACTTTATAGATTCCTAGTTTTTATACAAGCATAGTCTATTTATGTTAGCTTACACTTAAAGCATAACCCGAAGTACTAAAACCGATCAAATCCTGTGAAGTCCATATGTTTGACCGAGACAGAAACATGATACCACTAAATCGTAGGTGAATAGGGCTATAAACTCGGATATTCAGAAATAAATCCTGATATTTTCCATCAATTTTGTAACAGTTTAGTGCGTAAAAACCAGAATAAGCTTTCACAAGGGTGCAAAATATAATTTATAATATCATCTCCCCGGTGCTGGAGTTGAACACAGAATATTAGCATTCGCTGATTAGAATACGTGCGAAGAGACAGCAGAAATGGAGCTGCTTCCATGAAAGCATTAACGTGAAAGATATAGAGGTAGATCGTGTGGACGTAGGCGCAGAATAAAAAGATAGATAGGAATGTGAGAAGATGGCACAGAGATCGAGGAAGGATCATCCGTTGGAAGGATCATTTCATTCGAAGTGAAATTGGAGACGAGGGAAATATCGCCAGGGGCCAATAAAGTCAATGAGGTGATCATCATTCAAAGGATGGCATAGAATGGGAAAAGAGACTTGATCGAGGAATAAAATAAAAATACGTGACGGAATGGAAAAAAAAGAGTACAAGAGATATATCACAGGAAACCGTGCAAGTAAAATTAAAATTAATTCAAATTAAAGATTGCTAAAAGAAGAAAGGGAATTTGAGAAAGGAGAAAATACGAAAAACTAAATACTTGAACACAGTAAAGTGAACATTATGAAAATTATATCTACTGTAGTGAAAATTAGAGAGGAGTATAGCTTGCTAATATGATATGACTTAAAAAAATATTAATATAGATAAACCTAGTCGCTCCATGCATTCATAGAAAGCAGACGACTTTCCCTTCAAAGAAAAAGGATTGAGAACAGACAATTTGAGAGATAAGAAGGAACCCTACGCAGTAAATGGATCGAGAGCAGAGAAGGAAAAATTTAATAAACGAATACAGTGGAATCGATATCGGACTATTAGCGGAGAGCTTCTTCTTTTCTTCGAAAGATACGCAAATTGAAATGCTTGCATGCCCGAAGAGAATCTCAAGGGGAAATTATTCGGTATTTCGATACATCTTCAGAAGATCCACTCTTGATTAAAATTTTCGAAGAATTACAAATTAGGAAATTCCAATATTTATCACTAATATATTGTTGGAAATGTATTAGATAAAGGAAGCTTTGAGGTATTTGCGCCTCGCACACATGGCCAAAAGTACTTAATAGGAAAACTGACCTAATATTACAAAAGAAAAACCTAATTCTATAAAACGACCTAATGAGATATTTAATATTATTTCATAAATGGGTAAGCTTCGCATCAAATAGCAAGAGTGATTTCTATGAAATCATCTAATATGGAATTCAGGAATAATTTCCAGTAAAGAAATTGGTAATAACAGATACGAGATCCCAATTTAGAATATTTTGGAATAGAAATCGTTCTGTTTTGTCAATGAAAAGAAGTTCTTCCATTAAAAAATATGACCGTTTTACCTGAATAAATATAGTTGAATGCCAAGTGACTATCTACTTTTTTCGTCTTACGAAATCATGCCTCCGTCAGTATTTCAACTTCTGTAGATGAAGAATATAAGATAAGCTTCCTCTTAAGTGTAATTCTCTAAGAATCAGAAAATAAATGTAGCAACTTAAATTACTTATAAATGGTCATACCCTTGGAACACAAAAGTCCTGAAAGATTCAGAGTAGAGTGAAGCAAGCACAGTCAAAGGAAGTAATTTCAAAAATGTCTCTCTCGATCATAGCTAAAATAGAGTTGCACGTAAAAGAATTTTGGAGACAGAATATCAACGACAGAAATGAAAAATTTGGCACCACGCAAAGTCTAAGAGACATTTTTATGGCCAGGTACGTAACTCGGAGAGTTATATAAAGGTGAGGTGGAGGAAAATCTCGGGGAAAAATATTTCAATTTTTACGCCACTTGCTGGGTTTACGCCTTTGACTATACGTTACGCAAACTACTTCGCCATCAATTTCTCCATTTCCCTCGCTGCAATCGCAATTCCCGATGATTCCGTTTATTCGCGCGCACTTTTCCACTTCCTTGCTCTCGCTGCGTGAGAGAATTCCGAGTGTTTTTTTGCACCGAACGTGGGATGAAACATTTTTTCGGCTACTTCAAAGAGAAATCCTCGGCTCCGCTTTTTCTTTGGACGTGATAATTCCGCATACGTTTTCAGGCGATTTTCAAAGGGGATGCGGAAAAAAGCAGCTTTCTGCGCGAGAGTGCGAAATTTTTAAATTGAAGTTTTTTCCAGCTACATCCGTAAATATGGAGAGCGTACGAAATATTAGGTATCGTTTGAAATAATCTGGAGAAGCGGATTTGAAGCCATTTAATAAAAAATTCCGGGAATGAATATGATAAAAATGCGCGGAACCGGGTCTTATAAACGTCACTGATTGACGAATCGGCTCCCCACGGAATCACGAGGGACTTTTTTTTAACGGTCCGTATGGTTGGTGATAAATAACGCGAAATAAACCATTTAAACACGCGCGCTCGATTTAACCTGGCCGCGAATGTGATCCCGCGATGGCAGAAAAAACGGGATAAGTCGAGAGGAAAGCCAGAATATAAATCACTGCAGATTTAATCGGACACATAGAGTCAATTCCGAGCGTTAAATCCTCGAAGCAGGTAAATCAACGCTGCAAGCAACGGTAGAGATATAACCCACCGGATTTACGGGCAGTACAGAAGGCGCGGCACTCCGGGAGAGATAAACGAGTAAAAATAGAAGAGAGATGAGTTTAAAGTATCCATCTTGAGTTGACCAGCAGGTTGACGAGACAGCCCTGTGGAATATGGCTACTTTTGAGAGACACTCCCTTAAAAATACTATACTTCTATACTTCATATGGTAGTTCCTGCTACCATACTCTAATTAATTGAATATTTTCATTTGTCATGTGGTACAGGATAGAGAAAAATGTATCTTTCATTTTCTTTTGTTCCAGTCTTGATCATGGTTGTAATGAAATTAAAGCTATCGAGGTATGAGTGAATAATTGCACTTATCAAGGTCTCTCCTTACGGAATGCCAAGAAAAGTGTTACTCGTAGAGTCATTGTGCTTCACTTGCGTGGATATGTTCCGCTTATAGCATTCTGGTTCAGTGAGGCAAGCGATGGCAAACTACCTCACTCCTCAACCTGCCTAGTGAACCTCATTCCTCTCTACAAGCTACCGATACCAACCGGCCTTCGGGCTGAATAGTTTACAGACAGACTTCTTACGGTGAGATATACAGACCCCTTACCTATTATACTTGCCAGATATTTAATACCCGTGAGGCATCACATATTATTTCATTAACTACAAATTAAAACGCCAGAAAATTAAATTTGGTACTAACTACAGGATTTCCCATACGTTCCGCTCTGGGCATCGGATCAGTATCCCGAAAATGTAAAGGATAAATCAACTTAACAAAGACTTCGTTGACCAGTTACTTCTCTGAAGATCGCTAGGGTGGTCGGTGCTTCTAAACCGGAGGCTACCCTCGCTTAGACATCATAGGTTTCCAAAAAAGGACTTAAACCGTTCTGTAACATACCCTTATTGGTAAAAGTTGATTTGTGAGGCCCTTAGAATGAATTCCCGCTAGCGACATACTTTTCCACGTCCATCTATCCCCTGCGCCTATTGCAAATCGTATGTTTATTTAAGGAAAGTTCCTTCCCCTTCCTTTCTGTTGTGTTTCTAATCCTATTTATAACAGACACCCCAGAAGTAGACGATGCGCGAGTTAATAAGCAGAATATAGCAATTTTAATTCTGCAAACGTAAGAAGAATCTTTAAGATTTTACTCATAATCTTCCAGGAATTTAGTTTCCCAATATGAACGTTCGAATGATATTCACCTGATATTTAACAAGTGATGAATTTTCGCAAGATCATAAATTTCATAATGGCTGAAATATATTCCGGAAAGGTATGGTTTGTTGAAATCCATAATAGGAAAACGTAGAAATATCCTACACTTTACGCATTTATGCAAACAATATTAGTTATATTAATATATCTTGTGCATATTTTTATTTCTATATTTTCCTTTCATAATATCGAAAAATGCAAGAATCATTGCCGATACAGTAGCATTAATAAAGTGTTTCCGTAATAGGATCTCACAGTTGGACCCATATTGCACCTTGCTGATTCCGTCTGCAAGCAAGAGGAATAAAAACCAAGCAGGATACGAAAGAAATCGAGTTCATGAATGAACAAGCAAAAGAAAGCAATAGAGAGAGAGTCTCTACTGCAATAGAGACGACCACTTCTATACAACACGAAATTTAAGAGCGCGCGAATCGGGAGGAAGAACGAAGCAGAAGGAAGATTCCAAAGATACGACACCTGGCAGCTGACGTGCTGAACATCTGCACTGAATCGAGACCGTATCAACGAATCATTTAGTTCGACTTGATTTCCATTGCAGATTCGTTAAGTTGCGCAAGAGATTGCTAAATATTTCATGGATAGCGTAGCCTGTTTGAATTATTCAACGGTGAACATTCAACGCGGCGCAAAATTAAAAGCTCTGATCTCACTGGAAGGTCCTTTCCCGCGAGCAGATGGGCATTCCAAGAGCTGCACCCAAACGGAAAAACATGTGATTACATGAAAAGGCTTCAATGATCGAAATGTGTACACCACCGTTTGAGATTCCCAATACATAAATTATCGATTAACTGTTTCCGAGAATGTATTAGGCAAAAAATAAATAGAGATACTGTGGAAAATATCTGAAATTAATTAGTTACTAAAACAGACGAAAAAACGTTTAATTTTATTTGATTTAAAGTTAATACTTGCAATATTTATCTCTCTCTATAGCGTTCCACTTAAATAAGCAAGTTAAATAAATAATGCTGAGAAAATGTATAGACAAAGATACAATAGGACATTAAATACAAAGGAATTAATTACGAGAAAAGATAAAAATATGACTTTCCACCTAGTTAAGCTAGAACAGATCAATTACATAATTACTAAAATATAATCCTTACCCAAATTAAAAGATTTTTCCATAATTCTAAACAATATTTATGATATTATTTCGCTTTTGAAGAGGGTTTACGACCGACTAATATCCTACTCAAAAAACCAATGGCAGTAATGATAACTGGGCGGATTTAAAATTTATATATGCATGTGTGAGCGATAACCAAAGGAAAAACATATATTTAATTTCATGAATAAACCTCGCTGAATAAGCATTTTAAATAAAGCGGAATTTATGAAATTTTCATAAATTCAAACATCGGTTACTAATTAAATTGCATTGGTGAGCAGCCCAATGAATTGGATGGAGAATATAATAAAAAAATGCATGTATGGCTGAGTGTTATTTTTGAAACAGATTAAAAAGTTAGTGAAGTCATGGTAAATTAAATGAAAAATGATAAGTGGAGGCATTAGAATTTAAAAGCTGGAAATAATTGCATTATGCAAATAGCGAAGTAAAAAATACTCGTCCCGATTGGCCGCAAGCAGAGCATGCATAATTTAATCCATGTAAATCGATGTCTGCAACTGAAATAACCCATCTCCAGTATGCAAGTCTGAACGAATGCATCAAATTATTGAAATTAAATCTTGATAATAACGATTTATTTTTATCAATCATACATCTACGTCGATGTGCGGTGAAATTTTTCAAGCAACGGATGCTGCCTATTTTCCGCTTTTTAAATTAAATGTTCGTTTCAAAGAAACGTTCAGATTGACGAATGAAATATCGCGCAAAAATTACCGTTTTTCCCGATACGAAAAATTTTCGTCAATGAAATTAGATTTCGTTTCCATCTATTTAACTTTCCCTCACAACTGATGGTAACGTGGGTATTTAAAGCCACATTGTTTCCTGAGATCCAAGGAAAACTGAGTAAAATTAAAGTTACGCTTATACGACTTGTATAACGTTATAAAGTCTCACTATTTTGAGTCATATCGAAGGTAAATCAAATCTATGAAGGGTTTAAAAAAAAAAAAATGACGACAGTAACTTTTGAGGGTTAGATTAAATCTATGGGAATTTAAGAAATACTCAGAAAGGAGCCTTGAATAACATATTTATTAAATATCTCAAAAACGCGGGTAGATATAATTAACCAGCGATTTTCAAAGATGACTCGTACCTGTGAAATGTCAGCTAAATCATAGTAAAATGTCCTAAATTCGAAAGTAAAAATAACTGAAGACAAAAAGATGCATACATAGTAATTCCTGCTCAATATGCAAAGCGCAAAAAAAGACAAACTTGGCAAGGATTCTCTCATCTATTTATATATATCATTACGGAGAGAATATCAGTAAAAATAAAGGATTTTTTAAACGATCATTGTTTATCTCTTCGGGTTTACTCTGTTTAGGTTTAATTACTTTCGTGGGAATCTTTGAGTTGCTACTACTGAAATAAACACTTCATTACATCGTGATGAATTAATTCGAGAAGAAAATTGAGTATAGAAAAATGTGTGTTGCGCAGAGTTACAGGGATGAAAAAAGAAGGAAAATACAGCCTTGGAGAAGGGTTTCATACAGGATGTTCTCATTTAGGGCGAGCTTGGGGTGCGTAGTGCAGGCGGGGAATTACGGAGTTATATGCCCTTATGAGTCAGGAAAGGAATATAAAACAGGACTGGGTGAGAGGTGATGCCAGAAGTATATGAGGCTTTTTAAGGAATGGTGTTGGAAGGAATCCTTCGGAAGGGTTAGTCCGAGAGCAAAGGAGCGGTGGAGATGAGAAGAACGGAAGGCCCAGACGTGATCCAGACTACTAAAAAGGATACGGGGGAAGATGATGGCGAGGAGTTAGTCATTCTTTTTTTAGCGCGATGCGGAAAGATGCTGAAAGAGCGAGGCGGAGTTAGCAAACAAAGAAACGCGTTAGAAAAGCTCACCGGCGGGCGCATCGAGATAAAACTACAGAGAAGATGCGTTTGCTGGTTAAAAAGAGCGGAAAAAGTTGAAAGTAGAGATACTTACGATATAATGATGTGTACGCGAGGGCGAAGAAGCAACGATATTCTCTGAGTGATAAGGGTCCTGGATACGCATGTGAGCAGCGCCTTCGGCTTTGGTGAAAGCATTCCAGGGTTCGATTCCCGGTGGGAGCCCATACCCGAAATGATCTAAGCTGTCGAAGCAATTCTATCCATACTAGTAGGTTTGAGAACTATTTTAAGAGGAAACATTTATGCATCTGTAAGCCATATGATTTTTAAGGGAACTAACTCTAGACTCCACCACCATCACATTATCCAAAAATTATTCGCCCTTCGTAAATGCGGATTTCATACTTACATATCTATTCTTACTACCCCTTTAACCAGTCCTCTTAGCTCTTATCCTCATAAAGATCATGAGCTTCATTTTTGTATGATTCGTCCTTTGTAAAACTTTCGAAACGTCATTTTAAGAAGGAAAGATTTGAAACTTGATATTTGACTGCAAGGTTCGGAACCGGTCCGTCCGAGACCGCAGCCTTTCTCTCATCAGATACTCTCAGAATTCTACTTGTCATTTTCCCCAACCTGACGTGGACCTTTGGTTTTAAATCGTCTTTCACATCTAGTGGTCAATTTATCGTATTCTCTTCCTTTTATAACTTTTCTCGTCTCTACGCGTAACTTTCTATCAAAGAATCCTCCTCCCGGAATACCAGTCGACACAAAAATTGTATTATGAAACTTATAGTTTTATTTAATAACATCTTACTTAAAGCGTTCCTTGAAGTACAGCCGTCGTAAATTAAAGCATCTTTTATTCATGCAAGGAGATATGAACTTTCTCTAAAGATGTCTTATAAAACGGAGATAATATTTTATTGCATTGATTCAATTTAAACTAAGAAAGGCCGAGGTTTCTTTAGGTGTAATCTCAGTCAATTTTTTGCTCAGAATAAACGAGTGATTTACCTAACGTTAATTCTGAATAAAACTTCAAGGGAAATTTATAAACATATCAAGAATGCAGGCTTTGTGCACAGTTAATCTCAGAAACGATTCTCAAAGTCCAAGCATTCAAACTTGCAGTTTTCTTAGATAGTTTTAATTTAATTCACTGCTTTACTAATATATATCTACATAAAATCAAATTTATGGGTGTTATTTTACTATAAATATATTTTAGATACGACATATTAACGAATATCCCGTTCACAAACGGAAATGGGGAGGTAAAGAAGAAAAGGAGAGGGTGGCAAAAACGTTGGATGTAAAAATCAGTCTGAGACAATACGCCACCACTTCACAACATGTATCACATATTATCATTTTATCGATGAACATAGTCCCATAAAACATTCATGGAGAATTCTAACTCCCTTTTGGCGAACTGAGAATTACCTACTTTCAACCAAATCCTGCTTTACTAAACCTCCTCCAAGGAATAGACCAATCCGATTTAAAATCCGGTCCGGTGGCCGAGTGGTTAGCGTGCTCGCATGTTATCGCTCCAACTCCACGGTCCCGGGTTCAAATCCCGGCTAGTCGGATTTTTCTGGCTAGGGAATGGTTGTGTGTCTTTTTAAATAGTAATAATTGTTAAAATGGACGTAATTGGGATATTCCTGTTTCCATTAGATAAGTTATTATTATTGTTAAAACAAACGTTACATTTGGGGTAACATTAAGCATATTTTAACTACTAGATTACATTTACAGAATCTAAAAAAATTACCTCATAGAAAGAATAATCAAACACTCAGAGAATGAGTAGTATTTTAATTTAAACTTGAAAAAAACCTGAAAACTTTATGCGACAAAAGTACCTCGCGGCAAAGCGGCGAATAATTCCACTCCCGAAAATGAAAAAAAAGTAAATTACAATACGACGATAGGCAGATTCAGAAATAAGAAATCATGGTGAATGATTAAGGGGCTGAGAGAAAAGATGGAATGCGAAGCCGACAACTCAGTTTGAATTACTTTAAATATGCAACTCAAACAAATTAATTATCCTTAAGAAAATTCAGTATCGCAGCTTCATCTTCGTGAAAGAAATAATAATAGTCTGAGCAAATTCTTCCATATGAGATTGAATTTTGGAATACCTATTGAATATACTACAAAATGAAACAGACGCAGAATTTCAAATACATAAAAATGGTAAAACGATTGTGGCGGATGGCTATCAGCCAGTTCCTGCTCTCCATAGGGTATGGCCATAGCAACCGATGGCAGAAAGCACTAGGAAAGGTAAAAATGATGCAAAAGAGAGAAAGAGAAAATGGCGCCGAGATGAAATAGTAGATGCTGCGGGGGAAGAGGTATGCGAGCCGAATGATATTAGTGGGGAGAATGAGCGAAATTTTCAACGCGGCAGTTGAGAACACTCGGAAAATATTCTTCTCGCAGAAATATTTTACGCTCTCAAGTCACGCACGCGTGTAAAATTTCATTTTTTCGACCGGAGCGAGATATTTTAACCTTATTTTCAGCGCTGCATAAGTCGTCAAAGAGGGTGCCGGGAGGGCGATTCGGAGTTGTGTGCGAGAAAATACTGAATTCCGGATGAAAGACGGGTGGAATACGGATTCGCCCGGAGCCAAAGACGCTGTTAGAGGTGAATCGAATTAAAAAGAAATTACGGCGATGCTCGGAATAGAGGGAGCTTTTTTTTCCTCAATATCAAAAATAACTTTTTTCACTGACATAGCAGATGCTTTTTGTTGCCATATACATTTCGATCCTTCAGTCAAAGACTCGTTTCAGGGAATCGTGATCCTAACCGCGCATACTAAAGTTATTCGCTTTCATTAGTTCCTACGAGTAATTGATAAGGGAAAGCAGAGCTTTAGTTTTAAAGATTACGCTTAAATGCTCAAAAACTGTAAATAAATCAATTGGTAGCCAACAAAACGTCAATAGAAGAGCGTTCATGTATTGAAATGTATACCAGCTTTGGCTTTGTGAAACTCATTTTAAATATATGAGATAAAATGTACGTATTTTCAATAAGATGTTATTAATACGAATGATTGCTACTATTTAAATACACTACCACATTACAAGTAGAGATATAATAATAAGGGATTTGATGAATATGATCGTTGAAAAATTATTTCATAGCATTATTTCACAGAAGCAAAGAATTTCTATCGATTGATGACTGCTATCAATTATCATTGCTCATTTACCTAATATTTAAAGAACGATAATAATAATAATAAATTACCACAGTAGAATTTGCTTTAACCCAGCAAGAAAGAAATTGAATCGCAAAAAATAGCATTACAATTCCCCAACAGAACAGAATTAATTTCATGAAAAAACGCACAGTTACTCAAGTCTAGGTATTGGTTTTCCATTTACAAACACAAATTACAAATTAAAAAAAGAATTTTTGAGAGAATTATTCCTATTAAACCTCACGGATTGCTAGAAAACAATCGGATTAATTTATGCAGAGAGAAGCGTTTACTGAAATGGGAAAAAAGAGGACAAGCACTTACACAATGAGTAGGATCGAGATAAAAGAGGTAGGAACACATCAACTCCCTAGTCTTGCGTCTCAATTTAGCCAACAAAAGCGATAGGACCTCCGCAAAGACCCTCAAATAGGGTAATATGACTGCAATGTTGTCTCTACGTAAACAACATACTGATGGGGGTCATTCCAGCACCCATCGGCTTGCTTGCTTTCCTGTCTTCCGCTTGACAGTGAGGAGCGTCAGTCCCAATACTATAAAAGTGGGGATGAACAACGAAATACGACCAACGGAAGCTGCAATTGCTTCACCGATGTATATAAGTGCAATCATTTACCATGGAACGCTTACGTCGTCTATAATTTTTAAATAACATAATTTTACACATATAACAAGTACATAAAATTGAAAGGAATAAATATTCATAATATGCGTTAAAACGTTAATCTGATCGGAAAAAATCCAATTTTTTTCATTCGCATTAACAGGAAGACCGATCAAAATCTTTCCTGAAATTTATTAATAATGAATTTTTGACAACGAATTTCATTCATATATAAACCAAAAATGTAGACGAGCATTACTAGATATAATTAGGAAACAATAGAAAAATATTTTTTATCAGGGTTACGACGACTTTTCATACTATTCATACATAAATCACTGAGTTCTGAAACTTTGAAAACTGGAATCCCGGGGTGGCTCCATTTTCACAGATCAAGTTAATGACATGAAGTTCTCAATGGAATCAATTCCTCAATGAGGTGGAAACTTTTTCTTGCGCCCGCCATTTTCTGCGAATAGCGATTTTTCAAATTAATGGAAATGCCAAGGAGTTGGAATGATATGCCCTTTTCTGAAGAAGTAGCGTAAATGAGGAATACCTTTTGCTTTAGTCCTCCACTCTACTTAGGCCTTAATGTAAGTTAGATTTCGTAAAAACGTTGCAGTTTTATCATGAGCATTTTCTAGTATTACTAAAATCTCTCCCGTTCAGTTCGAAGAATCATACTGATTGTAAGTACAGTCCTGGCCAAAATTAACACAGCACCGGCCGTAAGGATCGCTAGGTAGGTGCTGCGTTAATTTTGGCCAGGACTGTACCAGAATGATTGAGGAAAATAACTTCACCTCCCGATTTTTATTAAACGCTTGTATTTTCATCCTTAATACTAGTATCTACGCATTCGGCAGCGATTGGGAATTATTCAGTGTAGTTCCACGTCTGCCAAATCCTCTGAGGAGATGGATATCTTCTAATTATAAGTGTATCTCGAGTAGTGTGAAATTCACTTTTTCAAGAAAATTAAAAGAAGATGCTGACATTAAAAACAGGGCTGAGTCCTATATATTTCCTTTTTTGAATTTATTAAGTCATTTTAATGAAAGTAGGACTGATTTTCTTTTCGGAATTGAAACTGAAAAATCCCTTATTTTAAAGCAAAGAATTCTAATATTCGGCATAGTTAATTTTAATGCATAAACAAGCAACACAAGAACGGTTAGTTGTTCTAGTTTTGTTCCTTTGAGTATAAAAATTCATCACAACTGCAAATCTCTAAGAAATTATCCCTGTCGCTCGCTTCCATGGTAATATTAAATTGTATCTAATGAAAGAAAAGTTTGGACAAGGCTATTAAGAAATTAGAGGTTTAAAATCTCCAATAGCCGTTTTTGTCGGCGTTCCTCTTCTCATTCCCCGGTATTCACAAAAAGTGCGATGTGCTTTCTTGTTTTCTCGGAAGAGGAACGCCGACGAAAAAGGCAATTGGAGATTTAAACCACTAATTAAAGTGTATGATAAGAAAGATGTACTGCACAATTGATTGCCGTCTAATTATGGGTTCTATTAGTGGACAAAAATTTAAAGTGCTGTGATGATATTTGGTTACTCCCACATATCTATAGTACAGTAGGCATGATAGAACATTGATTATGTAATACAAATAAAAATAAAAGAGAGTATTCATCTTATACAAGAGGCGCATAATCCTTAAGAGCAAATCCAAGGATTCAGGCACTGACAGATCAGCGTATATCTTCTTACAGACCATAGTAGTTCCCCTTCATTGGGCACACGAGAAAGTCGCCCCGAAGAAAAGACGGGAAAAAGTAGAAGAAAACTACTTGAGCAGCGACGGGGGATGGAGGAAATTGTGAGGTCGGGAATGAGAAAGCATTTCCTGAAGAAGGGAAAAAGACCTTCCGAGGGACAAAGAGCGGTAAAAAAGGATGAGGGAAGGGAAAAGGGCCATTGAGAGGTGAGGAAGGAGGAGAAAGGAGGAATAGGAGAAGAGAGATGGGTGAGGAAGAGAAGAAATTTCGGGGAGAACGTGTGCCAAAGGCTATCTGTGAGAAACGGGAGAGCGGGATTTCCAGAAGAAATGGGCTCGAAGAAACGGAGGAACTTCGTCACGTACAGAACGTATAATAAAAGTAAAGCAGAGGGAGTATCCGGGGAGAGCCTTTCTCAGCCAATATGCAGAGATATAATTCCTGCGACCGACATCGACGCAGCTTTTGTGAAACGAAATTTGTAGATGTCGACGGAAGTGTGATGGGATGAGGAAAGTAATGGAGAAGAACAAAGAAGTATAACGACTTGAGATAATGTCTCCGTTATGAAGCGGGAAAGTGCGGCAGAATGATTTGATGGGATTTATCGATTTGCAGGGAATAAATGGCGGAGTATAAAACCTCATACGTGACTCATCGGTTGACGAATGATAGTTTCATGATAATGACGCAAAGAAAGTTATTTGCTTTATGATCGAAATATTAGGCATCTCTAGTAATTCTACAAATAATAGAAAGTACCACTAATAGTATCTCTATTTATTGTACTTACTTCGTGATCAAGAGAAGGCCTTATAATAATAATAATAAAAGGATTTTATTAGGGCGAGACTGAGGCTAGGAAGTCTATTCTTGCATCTCGCCCTTCTTCGTATGAGAAATGAATGGAAATAGATAGCTTGCGAAAGCACAAAGAAGAAAACTACTATGCGGATTAAAAAACCTAAGCTAAGAGCTTACGAAAAATTTCCACTGCAGGAAAACACTCACTAGAAGGGGAGTGGGAAAAAACTGCGAAGCCTACAGATAGATAGCTAAATTTGATGATGAAAGTAGGTTAAAAGAATTATATAAGACAAGAAGAAAAATTTACAGAGGTATAAAAAAAATGAACAAGTGATGACATATTTACATAAAAATCAATACCTCACAAACAGAAACTAATTGCGAGATGAGTTTCAAATATAACGACAGAAAATGTATCAATAGTAAAAAATTAAAAATTATATACATGAAAATAACATAATAGAAAAGAGAATATTCACTAGATTACACTAGCTCTGTCAATTATCACCATTAAATTAACATGGACAGGATGCCATATGAGGCATGACAACAAAAAATTTAAAGATGCCTGCACATTCAGACAGAGATTGGAGCATTAATAGAATCCATCGCTTAAACCGGTGAATTTAATACTATAGGCAAACTAATATGGCAATTTGGCGGTACAAATAGCAGAGAAAATCGACGTCGGGCTAAATATTTATATCCCTTTCTACTCATTTTCAAAGAAGCAAAATTAAAATTATTACTTTTATCCTTCCGATACGAAAAAACGTTTTTTTCGCGCTTAATAGTTAAACATGGAACTTATACTTAGTTAAAAGAAGATAAGTAAATATCTTTTGATAACCTTTGCAATTGTATTCAATTTTAAAAATCTAGAAGCTACTGCATTAAAAGTAGCCAATGTAAATATTTCTTATACATGATTGGCAAATCTAATCGCTTCGTTATTTTCTAATGTAAGCAAAATGTATTCTAAGATGCCTTCACATAAATTTCCTTAGATGATCGTAATATTCCTCTACCTTGACATTGCTATGGCTTCATAACTTCAAAAGTAAAAGTTTGCCGTAGACAATATCCCTTTGCACTCTATTAAGGGATGCAAAATATAACGACGCGACGTTTCCGAAGCGTCTGTATCTTTGACAAACGAAAAACAAAAATGGAACAAAGGAGTGAATCTTTTAAGACGAAGTATTAGATTGATAAAGACCCTGTTCCTTCAAAGGTTCGCTCTGGAAAATAGAGCTCTGAATGTACTGCAAATAATAATACCGAGAGAGACGGCGAGTTGAACGTTACAAAGGGACCGATAAGGAAAATAGGGCATTGCTTTGCGAAGAATGCGAGCGAGAGAACTACACCAGTGAAATGAAGAGAACTGTTTTCTCTTTAGCATCGCTTATCGCCTCGGTTAGATGACGTGAAAGATTACGTTCTGACTGATGAGGTGTCGCTAATGCCTTTGCCCATCTACACGAGAGAATCTTACCTTCTGTCATTTCCTTTCCGCATTTCTTGGGCACAATTCGATAAAAATGCTTCGGGGCCATTAAGCATCTAATGCCTCAAAAATAAGTCTTTCCTCACCATTAATATCAGCATAATGAAAAAGATAAATGAAGTTTATCAACGTAATCTTAACACCTTCGATCTTATGTCATATAATTCTTCACACTAGTTTAAATCACTACAATTATGTTACTTTATAGATGTGAGCTTTCAAATAATGAATCCGAAGAAAGCTTTTGACAGCCCAGACTTCTAAAAACGTATCAACATATCCTTATATTATTCAAATGATTGATTTAATATTTAATTCAAATGATTCTTTCTACAACCTTTCTTTTTATGAGGTTGATTTGAGGGATTACTGAGTACTTACTAGTTTTAAAGGTCAAGAGAGACTTAACGACGGTGACAACTGTAAAGGAATCAATACTTACTAAATATATCCAGAAAAATGTATCGAAGAATTGTGAGAGACGTGTTTTGTAAAGAGCACATAAATAGTTATAAAGATAAGATAAACGAAAAGTATACTAGTGTAACTACGAAGGAAAAGTATAAAATATATTAATAAAGCGAAAAAACCAAAGTTCGAAACATAATTTAAATAAAAGTTCACATGATTTCAATAAATTACGGAAAATGAGAGATTAAAACAAAACATTCAAAATAATTTAACCTAAAGACAAATAAAAACAATGGATGTTTTTAAATTTCAAACTACTCGTAATATAAAAACATGCATATACATACGATAAACCGGAAGTAATTTTAGATGAAAATGATCTCGCTCAGAGATACTCACCTGCAAGAAGAAAATATCAACATAAATATCACAATAAAAACATCATAACCTTATATAATAATCATATATATTGAAACTGTAATAACTCAATCATGATCGAATGATTTTTTGTATTCAATGGAGAGTATAAAATATGCCCTCCCAATAATAATATTATCTAAAATAAAACATATCAAAAGTAGCTTCCAAAAACTGTGTTGCTTGCTCCTTACTTTATATTTTCATGAATTATAACGTTCATAAAGCAGTTGAACATAAATAGACTTGTTTCACGCAAAAGTATGAAATACTGAGCAGAAGTTTTCACTCAAATATCCTTGTAAATGATAATAATCAAAGTTAATACTTGGCGGAACGATATCAGCAGACTGCAAAATAATGTCCGACAAGAATTTATTGCTACATCAAAAAGTTCACATTATATGCTACGTAAACAATTTTGAATGGCTTGGAGCGCAAAGGAGGCAGAATAAAAGAACTAAATTACAATGTATCTGGAAAAGAAGAATATTTCACAATAGAGAGAACAAATAACTCGCTAAAGCCATTGATAAATGTCGGATGATCGAAATGTATGGAAAATATAAAAAACTTATATTCTGGAATAAGATACTACGCCTCCCTTTTTGGCACAAAAGGTAACAGTTTTCGCGGAATAATAGTTCAAAGAGTATTATAATATTATGCTAAGAATAGAGATGTTGGCATTTGAATAACAAGGCTGGGGTAGGAATATTTTGATAAAATTCAATAAATATTCAAACTGAGATGATAAAACGAAATAATTATATTAAATCCAATAACTGTCTGAAGTTATATCTTTTGCAATAACGATTCGAATACACAGTTGAGGTTAAAAATAAATAACAATATCAAGTTATTACAACGGGTTACAAACGATCGTTATTCCTACTTAGAATCTTTTCGCAGAAGATTTGAAATAACCGTCATAATATTTACAGGGAGTGCTAGCAAATGATTCCCAAAACGATTACCCGTTATGAAAAGGCCTGAAAAATTACCGAAGTAAGAAGAAATGAAGAGGATACAAAATAGGTTGGCAACTAGGAAAATATAATGGTAAAACGATATTATGCTGCTGAGTTGAAACATATTTGGATCGATAGTGCACATGCACACATAGATATAAAGAAAATTTAATCATGGAAAAACGTCTGAGAACTAGTTCCATTCAAAACAAAACAAAAATGCAGAACAACTAATTGCTGAATGAGGAGAAGAAACAAAATGGAAGAATAAGGAAACATCGACAAAAAAATCGAAACATCAAAAATAAGAGAAATAAGAAAAAATAACAGGTGAATATAATCAAACGATGTAATGGCTCAATTTGAAGAGAACATGCAGGGACAGAAAGGCATCAATGACAAAATTAATATGATGTGGTATGACTCCGTAGAAGGCTAATAAGGAGAAAAGAACAACTTTAAAGTCTCCACATGTTTATTTTTGGCGTAAATGCAATACTGATGATGATAGCATGCTAGCGAAACTAACCGCGGAAAAAAACAGTGAGAACTACTAAGTTTTTACTCTCTCCTCTATCAATAATAAAACTTTATATTCGTATGAAAACAACTTTAGATAGATTTGAAATGCTCATCCAGCGACGAAAATTCCGATTATAAAATCTAAATTGAGGAGGTTCAATTATACAAAGTGCCATGATGAGTTGATTAATAAAGAAAAGATGTATCTATAACACATGAAGATTAAGTTTATACGAATGAATTCCTATCTCAATCACATCTGTCTCCGATATCATATGCTTGTGAGAGACGAAGAAACATCATCCGCCTTTGAGAGAACATCCTGAAAAATGACATCATAGACAACAGAAGGAAATCTGATTCTTGAAGAAGAGAAACGAGAATCGAGTCAGCAAGTAACGGCACGTTTGCCGCTACGCTTAGCAGTTTATCTGAGACTCTTCGGAGAGCAGATGTGTAGGTTTGAAGAAGCGAGAGATAGAAGTGAAATGTAGCAAGACGCAAGAAGCAGGAGGGGAAAAAGCGTCCGTGAGGGGCGAAATCTTGGAAATGAACGGTCAACTAGGGAGAAGGCAAGAAAAGGGACGGAATTAATTAATGAATAGGATGAGTTTTGCCCGAGCAAAAAAAAACTCAATTTCATCGGAAAATTTACACCATTAGACTGCTATTTATAATCTCTGGAATTAATTTCAACGACATCAATTATTTTGAAGCCATCCGTGCAATTAAATAAATTAGACGAGTAAGAGAGTACTCAAGTATATCTTTATCTCCTAATCTATGATTAAACTGCTCTACGTTTTTTGAAATAGGTGTTAATTGGCTTAAGCTTTCTATAAATCAAAATAAGTTTTAACGACACATAAGAACTCATAAACTTATAAAAATGACGTTTAATGTATATATGTATACTGTGATTATATTTTTTTCTGGAAATTCAGTAATCATCAAAAATGTTTATCAAAGGAAGTATGAACAGTATGATGTACGTAAATGAAAATGATAGACAACGCAGAGTGTAGGAAAAAACGTGAAACATCCTTGTCAAAAACTAAGTAATTGCATTTAATCCAAGGCTTCTTCGAAGAACAATGGTAAGATTATTCATTGTGATTCATCTGAATGGAAAACTTTTCTTTATATATGAAGTTAATTCTATATTCTAGGACACCACGGGAAACGGATGTGAGTTTAATATTAATTAGCTATCACGCCCACTCTATAGAAAGGTGGAAAATCAAAATATTTTAAAGTGTTTTGGGCGCGTTTTTCCTCAAAACTTACTGCTTTGGGTTGATTTGAATTCGGTGGACACCTTTTTATAATAACCATGCGTTTATAGCTGTATTGACTTTTCTAAGCCCTAAAAATTAAAAACTGCCTCTGAAATATCCATTCGATTTCTTGAAAGCGTGATAGTATAGCTTGTCATGTAAAAACTATCTCTGCCCGTTTTCAAAAGCAACATTGATTACTTTACTGCACCTCGAAGGTGAACTTTAATTACAATCTTACTTGAATAGTCTCGTCTCCTTTCTTATCACTGACGAATAAAATAAAAAAGACGAACGAACACTTCGGTAAAGGAGGAGGGGCAGACATGTTAAGATCCAAGGGAATGAAGAAGGACTTGAGAAAGAGGGACAGTGATGGGTGTTAAATTGAACGAAAGAAAGGGTGACAGAGAGAGAGTGGAGGGGTTCGGAATGGAACGGAAAATGACACCGAGAGTGAAGGGGAACAGAAGGCAGAACAAAATGAAACGAAGAGAGAAATAATAAATGTGCGCAAGTTGGAGAGAGAGATTGGAAATGATAAAGAAAGGAACACGCGGCAAATGATGGCGAAGGTTAACACGGAGAGAATATGAGGGGAAAGGGGCGAAAATGAAGGAGAGAGACGTCATAATGAACGACTGGAAAGAGAAAGAAGCACAATTGGAAGAAGGAATTCGGCGACGACGTCTTCTTTCGAGAGGACGACGGGGTGGGGACACACCACAATATGTGAAGCGTCCATCTCTTACGGCGAGGTTACGCCCAAGAAATGCTCGAAGCGAAAAACAGATGAAGGTGAAAGGGCGAAGTAATGCGATTCTACGACGGAGATGTAATTGTGATCTTCGACTCGTTTCTGTTATATTTTGCGGGTAACATCTAATATGCAGAGCTCATAGAAAGCAAAATAATGGTGTTGTACAGTGAAAAAACTAGCCAAAAATACAATAATCTTAGAAATAATTACAAATTAAAAGAAAAGGGGATTTTCCACGTTAATGCGTGCAATTAAGCCAGAAAATTCTAGCATGTAGTTCAGGAGACTTTGTAGTAAAGGGTTCAATAGAATGAGCACCTAACTGGCAATTTGGGGATCCGGGTTCGAGTGCTGGAGCAGTCAGACATTTTTCATGTCTGTACCTTGTCTGCAATTATTACAAATAGTTATTATACTATATTGCTTTAAACATCAACATATAATTGATTTTGGTATCAGATTTCTGTTTAGATTGAAACGAAACCAATGTTATGCATAAGGAGACAAACATCGCGTAAGACATTATGCAGGAAAAGGCTAATGCAAACGAAGGAATATCAATCGAACAAGGTCACCTATTTATAACACCACGAGCTTCGACAAAAAGCATGGATGTGAAGCAAACAGAAATTTTGAATTCCTGCATGAATGCTAACCTCTGAAAATAGTGCTTAAGCATGTTGGACCACCCGAAACACCTCGATCTGAAGCGAACATATTCATCTTCAAATTTGGGATTACTTTGATTGAGAATTCGAAAGTGTCACAACAGCTGGTGATTTAAGTATGCAATGGTTATTTAAGCTGATAAAGAAGAAATGTAGAAATAAACAATAATTTATGCGGAAAGTCTAACACAGAGTAATAGAATCAGAGCTGAAACTAAAATGAAATAAAAGGAAAAAGGAAACTATACTTGTTTTGGAAATTTATGCAACAGTAATAGATAAACTTTAAAAAGATCCGTAACTACAAATGATGGTAATATAATCGAAAGATCATCGAAGTAGAATGAATCATAATCTATTTCCAATGAAAGTAGTAGAAGAAGTATGTCAAAAGAGATGGATTGGGACAGTGAAAACGTAGAGAAGAAGGAATACAGAGAAGGAGAATAAGGGAATGACAAATGACTGAAAGAGATGGACGAAACGTATCGAGATAATGGCATATGAGGAAAAAGAAGAAGATTGATAGTTTCTGTAAACATAGCCCTTGACGGTGATGTTAAGCGCTTAATCGATAGAAGGATATAGAGGGGAAACCTTCGTTTTTTTATCAATATAAAACGAGGGATACAATAGGTCATCGCGATAAAGACTGCCCAAACAAAAAACTCAGAAAAACAGAATATCGAGAGAAAACTAGACAAAACTTAGCTAAACATCAAGATTCGCTGTAATACTGTAAATAATGGATATTTCCACTAATTAAAACGATTATACATAAATATATCACTCATTAATCACAAAAAAAAACTTTCCAAATCATTAGCCAAAAGTAATATTGGATTAAATTGAAGGATTACGGAGCGTAAACCTAAAGAATATACAAATCGAGTGAATACTCCTCATAACTCTCAATCTCGCCCCATTAAAAGACGCTTTATCATTATTATAAGTGACGCATTGGTTCAAAGATTCAATTCAAAATAAATCCTTCTTGCTCCTGCAGCATAAAAACACATACCGCGGAAACCGATTCCCACCATCCCAATGTGCGTCACACCACCGTTTCTTCTCTCTCAAGAAAGAGAAGCTCATAAAAAGAAGCGTTCGGGTTAGTGCATGAAATCGCACGGAAAGAGCTAGGAGAAGAGTTTTGGTCCGGCCTCAGGGCATTGCCTGAAGGTCCTCTCAATGGAAGATACGAAACGTTCGGAAAAGAACTAAAGGGAAGACTGAGAAAAAGAGAACGCGTGAGTTAAGGAGAAAGGAACGCAGCCAAAAGTGTGGAGCTTCTTTTGTACGGGGAGAGGGAAGTTGCGGCAATACTAAGAGGATGGGGAAAATAAAGCAGAAGACAAAGTGCGGAGCACCTCATAACGATTGGCACACTTCTCACATGCACGCATCGCTTATCTCTCCTTCCAAAAGGGAAATATAAACAGGAGGCATTCAAGGCGCACGTCTTTCGCGACAAATCAATGGAAAAGAAGTGGAACTTCACTTGGAAAAAATTAGCCTTCCCCCGAGGCAGCTAGGCAAAGAAAAACGCGACGAAAAGTTTCGCGAGATTAAAGATGAATGACGGAAGGAAACGTTTCCAGGAAGACCAAATTTAGCGAGAAATATGCCTCGAAGAGCGTGTGTTTAAAATAAAATGCAGATCGGAAAGAATTTTAATTTTAATTTCCTCGAACGTGTTTTCGATTAAAAAGGAAGCTTTATAGTTTGCGCAAACAACCTCTTCTTAATTACATATCGTGATGAACAGTGTATAAAAACAACTAGTGGAATAGCAAAATTATTTATACTAAACCACGCTCAAAGTGCGGTGATTAGTATTCAGTGATTTAGTATAAGATTTTACTTTATAGAGTAATTTAGTACAAACAATTTTTATATTCTGTTTGTTGTTGTCATACAGTACCACCAGGTCGAGATTTCCATCATCGATATGATGCTAACAAAAATATCGGAGAAAAACATTTAAAGTTATTCCAAAAGTATTAGGAGCTCTAAAATATTAAGTGGTCCATAAAATAGTGGTGATGGCCATAGAGACCACAAGGGATCCTTCATTTTGCCTAAAAATAACGTACCATCTTATATATTCTTTTAAAATAATGACTTATATAATTCCATAGTTTCCCAATACATCACCAACTCTTTTAATAAACCTATCTAAGGAACACAAAGGGAAGAAAAATCAGTATTGAGTCCACTTAGTAAAATTCTTCACGGAAAGGTTTCTCTCTTTTCCTGACTTGAAGAATGATCGATTTATTTGAGTTTTTTCTCGTGTACAAAATCGATATTAAAGAAAGAACAAAGCAAGGGCGAAAAAATAAGTCAATTATAGTGATGCAAAATTAATAACTCGGAAAAAATTAAAAAACTTTCTCCTAACAAAAACTTACTATAATGTAAATTACTTTGTAAATGAGGAGGACCTGTTATATGAAAGATCTCGTGCTTTCCTGGCGAATGTTGCAGATGAAGTTTTCTCGGGTTCTCCACCAGGTTAGATGTTCTACTGCCGACGTTTCGATAGCGGGCCGTTATCGAAACGTTGGTGGAGAACCCGAGTAAACTTCATCTGAACCTGTTATATGTTAAAGAGATGAAATGTGTTATTAAAAATAAAATCTATGCTGTATTATAATTTTAAATATGTTGTAATGTGTTTTTAAAGTAAATTTGACTATGTTGTGTCGGAGTTATTATTGATGACTTATCCTATACACGCATATGCATGTCCTTGGATGAATAAAAATTATTATTATTATTATTATCATCAGCTTGTATTTAGAATAGGCATGAATTAAGGAAATTAAAGTAGTCGGATGGTTAAAAGTGGGAATCTCATAATAATAATAATTATAAAACCCGTTCACCAGATGAAGAAGACCTTGGAAAGATAAATGAGTAAACAGTTTAGAGATGACAAAAGGAAATGAGCGATAAAGACGAGAAAACGAAACGATGAAATAAAGAACAAACGAAAGAACGGACGAAAGAGCAAATCGAAGAGCATGAGCATCAACCCTTTCCCTGCAGAATGCTTTCTCCCATCGGAATTATAATTATAAAAGGAGCAACGCAACAAAGGAAGGATCAAATAAAGGAATTGTTCTCTCCAAAGGATGGAATGATCGAGAGATTTTCCAATTTAATTATGGAGCTCAACTTACAAGAATTAATCTCGTAGGAGGAGAGAATTTTTTCCACATTGATGAAAATTTTCGGAAATCAGCGAGCTTCTTTTACTTTTTACTGGTTTTTCTGTGGAGGCTTTCTCATGCACAATATTAAAGAAGCGTCCGCAATTAAGTTTCCGGCGAAACGTTCGATGGCGAAATAGGAGTATTACGGAAATTTTTAAAATGCACTTTGGTTCGAACGAACTTTGATATTTGAATTTTTTTCACGTGAGAGAACGTGGATGAAATTTTTGGGCTCTGTAACCGCTAATCCACAAAGCGATCACGGGGGATACATCCTTTTGAGAGCTCCTCTTCGGAACAAACCCCAATATCCTTTCCCGCTCGCTACGTTTGGTCGGGATTTCCAAATCGCAATTACAGAGGAACGTATTAAGGGTTTGGCAGTGATAACGCTGCGGAGGAAATCGGATGCAATGAGGAATGCACTTCAACGAGGCGGAAGGTGAGGATGCAGCGGGAAAAAGTGGGACCCATCTGGCAACCGAGGAAATGGATTCTCTGCTGGAAAGTGGAGGAATCCCACCTGGAAATGAACTTAATACACGGAAGCGATCGATTGGCGATGTTTTTTCGTTGCCGAGAAGGTTTGAATGAGGCTGAGAGAAGGAGCCAAAAACGTTCAGACGCGCCGCGGTTTCACGTTCTGCATTCCAAATCTTGTTTTTACCGGGTAATCAACTTTGACCCTAATGATTACCAGAATCTGTAGGGCATTGTACCCATCTGTAGCATAAAAAATGTGAAAGATGTTTCGTAGACACTTGAAAAGAGATCTGAGGAAAAGATAATTGGCCATTCTTTGGATTTTTCTCAGCTTATCACTAGAAATCACATATTTTAGTCTAATTTCGGACATTGGTGATGCACGATTAAGAGTAGTCGAAAAAATATCCCAAATATTTTCCTCGAATGCTGTTTAATACGAGATAACCTCTGAATCTGATTGGTCCAGATAATTTTCCATGATTATTTTAACTATTAAAGAATCAGCTAGTTGCAATGTGGATACCTGTGATATTCCTGAAAAATTGGACAGCTAGAAGTTAAAATCAAAATGTAACATAATTTGATAATCCTACATAGGATGTGGCTGATTGCTTACCAATGTTACACGACTAAAGCTTTTCATAACTGACAACTCACCAATATTTATGTGCGAAACATATGATTAGGTATCAGAGATACTTTTTATTGGATCTTCACCAGCCACTTCTATGAATTCACCCATTAATAGAAGGGGGCGACTACATATTTATAGGTATCGGGAAGTTTTTTGATCTATAAAATCTTAAAGAACGAAATTGGAAACCGATTCTAATTTTTCTATTGCGGAATTCTCAACACTCTCCTGTGCAGAAACTATTTCCTGTGTACATTTCCACCGTTAATCTCTTTCCGCATAGTTCACAGTTTATTTTTTCAGAAAACGGAAACAAGAAAAAGTTTGAAATCGAACCTAAAACTTTCTGTTTTAGATATATACGAATTTCACGTAGTTGCAACATTTGTAAGCTGAATGGAGAGACCTACTAAATTCGAAACGTCGACTTTTAAGCGTTCAATCGATTTTTCCACGAGATTTCTGTCGAGACGCTCCTGATGCTGAAAATAAGATTCAGGAAAGAAGAAGCGATGCTCTGCACGTACTTTTTTCAACAAAAGGAAGTCCTTGTCGAGGAGGAAGAACACTTAATGGGTTCGGTACTGCAGCAAGACAGTAATCTGGCGCGCGCATGCCCCCGCGCCACGCCTATCTTCACGTTTTATGCCCTAAGGGATGTCCTAAAATGCCCTTATATTGCTACCTCCACGCTTCCCCTTATTCACTATCTCTGCATCCTAGCTCTATTTTCTATTCCAAAGCTTTTTCTATTTTTATAGGGAATTCCGAGAAGCTCTTTGTGACTCCCTCATCCTGCTTTTTTCACGCCCACCTTTTATTTACTTCTCTATAAACGTCCATCACAATTCTAATTTTGATATTCTCCTATCATGCGTGAAACCTTTTGGAACATGGATAGGCAGTTCATAACCAGAAAAATTTCTGGCAAAAGAAAAACTCGTAAATATACTTAAGTCAAAACAAATCAACAATGTGTCCTTGGAAAAAATAACATTTAATAACGAAGTTAAAATATAAAACTTGTGCAAATTCCACAAAAAGAATTTAAAAAGATGTTTTCCGGTTTTGAGAGAGAAGTGAGGTCAAAATCTTTCAAAAGTTTTTAATATAAAATTACACCAAGTAAATCTTGTCAATATTAATTTAATCCATCTTCGGACTTCCTTGATATCCATTACTATACTCCATTTATTTAATATATATTTTTTTAATAATCGTAATATGAACTCTAAAACAAAATAATCTACATTAAATATTACTAGTAGGTACTAGAGGTAGTAGATAGTAGTACTACTATCCACATCTTCCCCACTCTTCCTTTTCTTAAAATAATCTTTCCGTCCTGATCCTATAAATACCTGGTTATTTTCTCCAACTTTAGCTGTCCGCCTCATTTATCCCTTTCAATCTGTCCATTTTGAAAATATTTTCGCTCCAATGAATTTGTTTATAGCTCACAGTACACTTAGACAGACTCTGAGAAAATGACTGCTACTAAAAAAAGTATTCAAAATGGCGTGTTTAATCTTACTGCTTGGTTGTTGAGAGGACAGACTGGAAACATCTTCGCTTTAAGAGGACCGTAAGGTTTTACTGCGAGATAAAATAAACATATTTATGTGCGAAACATTCGACAGGCATTTAGTTTACGTCCGTCTGATCGACGTCACTTCACGAATTGAACATTAAAAACTGGAAGGTTTATATGTTTAGTCGTTTCTGACGACAAAAAAACAATCGATCGATTTAACTCAAAAAACTATTATTAAATTTAAATATTCTATGCAGAAATTTCTGCTAAACGTTCATCAAGCAAGTATTTTAGGCATATATTAGTCAACCGCAAAAGTTATATGTTATGTTCCTTTTTAATCATTTGCTAAATAAACATAAACTTGAAAGTGCGTCATTCGTTTATGAGCAGTTTAGCAAATATTATATTTACTTATTTACCTGTGCATTTGCATTCGAATCCTAGGGCATTAATCCAAATTTTAATTAGAATGTGAAAGAGTGGATTACAATAACACGAACATTGTATCAATAATATTATTGAAGAACGCTTTCCGTATTCATTAACTAATTTCATGATATTTTCCAATATTTTACTCAACATAATATTACTCTACATCCCAAAGTAAAAACTGCTTTTTTGCCAGAAACAGAAATAATGCATAGATTATGGTTTTCACCCGAGAGGTCTTCCGAAAATTAGAATAAGTTATTAATTATTTGTATGAGTAAAGAGGCCACATGGACGCACCAATTTTTAAACTTTACCTCATTCTCGTATTGATAAAAGCGCGAAGGAAAATGAAGAGGACTGACTTGGCAGAGCTTACAAAACTTATTAAGGCCCCTAACAGATCTTTACTACAAAGATTTAAAAGAATCATTGAAAGCCAAAGAAAGATGCGACTTGATATATTCTTATTCTCATTTATAATGATTCGATAAATAGCATCTGATCGTACTCATCTTGGAAATAGATTGAAGATAACTAAAAGAATAATATCCATAATATTATAGATATACAGAAAAAGGAAATTATCTGTTACGTAATTGAACCCTCACGAGCTGCTGACGCAAATGATTCTTTTCCTTTGAGTTAAGACGGTTTCTTTCTTAATTAAGTCTCATTTTCCCAACTGCTTAACAGTCTCGTGATTCATAAAGTTTGCCTATCACCAAATTTAGCAACAAATGGCACCGAACGGTTTCTGATAATTTTAAAGATTTACTTCGCCTTTACTGTTCCGTTTATTCACTGTCATTTTCTTCATCGCGTATTCTTTTCTCATTCAAATCTCTACAATTTCTTCACCGGCTACCAATCATCATCTTCCCTTTTCCCCTTCTATCTCCTTTTTCTGATTTCGCCTTTTTTCTCGCATCCTTCTATCTCGGGCCTTCTCTACGCAGGCCTGAGACGCATTGCGGGATGCAGGGACCGCCGTTAAAAAAGGCACGAAAACGTAGAGCAGAAAAACAAAAGTGTAAAAAAGGGAAATCTCTTTTTCGTTCTCTCGAAGGAAAAGAGACGAGAGTAGAGGAGGGCCATCCCAAAATCTCTTCTTTCCTGAACTCTGATATTAGTCATTTAGCCGTTTCTTGGTATTAATGGTCAAGAAGAGGAAATTAAACATTTTTAATGGCATTAATTATTTACAAATTCCGTCTTCATGCAATGTTAAAATTTTCTTAGAAGAGAAGGAAGTTGGTAAATTATTTTCGTACATGAAATAATTTTAATATATATTAAATTTTTTATTTATCCAGGCATAAAATATTGAATTAAAATTTTTAGAATACAATTTACATGCATGAAAAATAATTTTACAAACTGCCCGTTTCGCTAGAGGTAGTTTTTACTTACACCTGCTTTCTCAATACCACGGCGATAGCGAACCAGTCTTGTCGATGTATTTGAGTAGAAAAAATACTAATTTTCTTTTCTTCTATCTCCAACCTTCCACAAAGTAACGCCTGGATATATAGATCTTATTTAAGTTTGCTGATATCTTTCTGACGCAGGAAAGGGTAGAATATAAAAGTATTTTATTTCCGATGATTCCAAAGAATATTAAGGCAAGAAGAATCCACTGAGATTCTTGGCAAATCCTCACGCCTTCCTTCCGTCATAACAACTTCATATAGCCGATGAATAGGGAAACGTTATTCCTTTAGTATTACAAGCTTCAGTTGCCAAAAAATATCTTCTTTCTACACAGGGAATCTATTCACTTCAAATACATTAATAAAATCAGAATGATTAGGCGTGATTTTGAGAAAGACAAAGAAGTTATACACTACCCTACTTCAAAAATATTGTTTAAAATTTCTATCGAATCCCCGGTTTATGAAAAATATTTAAATACGTACATGCCGAATTATAAATTATCAACGTACATATATACCGACTTCTCGCAGTGTTCAGCCCTTTTTCGAAATGAAAATATAACATAACCAACATGAAAAAACATAACTTTAACTGAATCGGCTGAAGAAATCGAAAGGAAAGCTTGACAAACAAGCCATCATGTTTTGACCAGACGTTTGCGTATATACAATATTTTTCAGGCTGATATATCATATCCATTTTATTAATAAAAAATAGAATGAATTATAAAGCTATAAACTTAGACATGTATGTTATGTACATGACATGTAATACCAAATCTATCCCCGAAAGTTGCAACTCTTACAGAAATAACAAACATATATCCGTTACCCTCCTACTGTTCAGTAATAAACGAAAATAAGGAGAATATACTTTAAAAGATAATTATCAACGTAAATCCTTCTGAGAAAAATATCTACTGACTCTTCCTTCTTTCTTGAATGGAGTAATGAAATTAATGACAGATGTTACAATTAAAAAAGAGGGCAAAGAAATAGGATAAATGATGTAAACGAGATGTATCTTAGGAAGATTCCGAGGGCCTTGGCAAGGGAATCGTCGAAAGTAGTCCTCTGCAGTGTTGTTTGAAAAACCAGAACAAAAGGTGTGATTTGTCCTTGGCCTAATGTGACCTCATTCCATCCATCCGTCTGACTCCATGCTCTGCTACTTTGCCAACGCAGAGCGATGTAAGAAAACGAGCTACATGAGAATAAATATACAATGAGAATTGGGAAAAATAAGGGAGAACAGTTTTGTTTTGTATGTTTGTATGGAAATTTGTAACTGAAACTCCTCACTTTTACCGGTAACAATTGCAAAGTTTCAACTCCATATAATTTAAATCAAGTTCTTTTTCCTTATGAATGCACTAATATCAATCAAACAAAACGCAAGTCATGTTAGAGGACATCTTTTTTACTTTATAACTTTCTCTCATATTAGTTCGATTTTTAAAATATTTTACTGAAATCAAAGACCATCTTCTTTGCTATCGATTAGCCATAGATTTGTTTTTTATATAATTATAAAAACAGAAACTCGCCTATTTCAGAAATAAACCTTATGGAACAGTAATCATTTCTTCTTAGTAATTAACTACGTTCTTAATATCGAATTATCTGAGTTTGAATTCCTCGTCCTTCTTTCGGGAGAAATAACTTCGCTCAATCTAGGCCTTGGGCTTTTAAGAGTTATCGCGTGTTAAAACTTGGCGATCCTATCAGTTTGCCAGCACGCGACGTACGATCGCTGCCTCCATTTCGGATGGATTATTTTTGAGGCGACTGTCGCGGAAAAATGGCCGGTCGGGATCTATGTGCGTCATGTCCGGGAATCGATTACAACCGACCTTATTCAAACGCCAAGGTGGTAACCATGGGGAATGCAGGGGTTTAATAAATGGGGTAATTAAAGACACGAAAGTACCGAATGGAAAATTTATCTCGTAAAGCATTGCGGGAAAACAAGATATTAATTACCGTTAAACGACACAAATCCCTTTATGCTGTTTAAACTCTAACGTCCATTCTCCAAAATATAAATTGGCTCTACTGTCTTTTTTGCGAATAATATTACCGTTCCGTAAACTGAAGACAAAGGCTACCTAAATAAAAATTTAAGGAGGTATGAATGTTTAAAACTTCTCATGAAAACATGGTTTTGCATCTATAAAATATTTTCGTCAAATCCTTCTCAGAAACGATTTTCAGATAGAAACTTCTCTTGCTTGGTATCTCAAATAGTTTCATGCGGGATGTGTATGAGGCAAAGATATTATTTACTCAAAAAATGTATTTTATGTGCACAAAATTGATGACGAAGATTAACTAAATAACTAAGGAAAGATAACTAAATTTGAAAGGTATAACATATGTTTAAAATTTCCCATCCGCAGATATCGCATAAAAAATATTTTGGTTCCTCATTAGAAAATAACACAAGATAAAAACTTCTGTTGTTGGGTTTCTCAAATAGCTTCATACGGGACGTAGAAGAGGTAAATGTATTTCCAACACGCAAAATATGTATACGTCATGGTATTAAAATGTAAATTTCCGTCGTGCAACAACTCAACTCCTAGAAATCTCTAGAGGGCAACCCACGAAGACGCAACTTCTAGCGCACGACTTGAGTCACCTTCACATCCAAAACAACTACGCCACAGGCGCATTGCATCCAGAATAGGAGTGCATACGTGACTAGCAAGGATAAACGCACCTGGGGAATAAATATAAGCCCAATGATAGAAGTGGAGTAGGGAAAAAGCGCGCGGAATAAGTTATGGTCGGAGAGGTTGGCGAACGAAGTTATGGCCCCAAGGTGTTGGTCTATTTGCAAATAACAAATCCATCTTGGGACGAAAGGAGAATATACACAACAGAAGAACAGAAAAGTTGCGCTTCCATTTACATGAGAATTTCTGTCCGTCAAACTACAAAATACAAAAAAGGAATTGTGAGTTGATAAACTTCAATATATACGCATACACGAATATACATTATCACTATATGCGTGTGAAGTACAGAGAGTAATATATACTTGCATTGTTAAGGTTGTAAAACTTTCTTCATAGATACTAAGAATAGATGTGTGTGTGCACTTAAATCCAACGTCACCTATGGTTGGAGTAATTTAATCTAGAAAGAGTAACTACTACTAGCCGTATAAGTTCTTTAATCTGATTTAAAGTGCATAAACAAGCGAAGGAAAAATAATGTAGTTTAAAAACTAAAACAGATTAACGCTATCTACGATGAAACGATTTTTCCTAAGCTTTCAGCTTCCGTTTTTTAATCCGCATAGTAGTTTTCTTCTTTGTACTTTTGCAAGCTATCTATTTCCATTCATTGCTCACACGACGAAGAGTTAGATGTAAGAAGAGACTTCCTAGCCTCAATCTCGCCCTAATTAAGTCCTTTAATTATTATTATTGTATTGAAATTAAACTCACATACCTTCGATTCATTTCCGTACCACGAATCATTGTCAGCCAATAAAAATCACTCGCAAAGCCTAGGAGTTCACATACATACCATCGATTACTTTGCATTAAGTATCGAAGGAAATACTTACAGCAGGCTCTACGCAATCAAAGCAGATTTGGGTAATGACATTTCCCTGATAATATCCCAAAAGATTTTTCGGTGGTTCATATTTGATAGATAATAATTCATGCAACATTTTCTTCTTATCATCTTAGTGTATTAGACCTTTTTACCTTGCATTTGTATGGGTTTCTGATTGTAATTTTATTTCCTTCATTGAGATATATCTCCTATTGTTAATGTTTATTTTGAATTTATCTATAATTAGTGTCATTTGTGAAGATATTTTATTTGATTTGATTGCTTGAAGTGAATATGTATTTTCAGCTATCTTTTTTGTATGATTTTTATCTATTCTCTGCTTGTCTTTCATAACTCCTTTCATACTCCTTCATCACAAAATATTCTTTTCTATCTGTAGGTTTCGATGGTTTTTCACACTCTCCTTCCTGTGAGTGTTTCCCTGCAGTGGAATTTTTTCCCTGAGCCCTCAGCTCAGGTTTTTTAAAAATCCACATATTAGTTTTCTTCATGTATTATTGAAAACTATCTCTTTTTTTCTGTTTCTCGTTTGACGATGGGTTGGATGTAAGAAAAGACTTCCTAGTCTCAATCTCGCCCGAATAAAGACCTTTTATTATTATTATATAGTCGGCAAATAAACGAATCAAATTAATTAAATAAACCTGAAAGCAATCACATTGTATTATTAAATAAATGAATGCATAGAAATGAGGATTACAGTAAATAATATTTAAATGCATCGCAAAAAGATATAATTTGATAGGTACTTGAACTTTTCACTTGTGGTGCTTATGAAGGATCTTCTAAGCAGAAGGAACATCGTACAATTACTTTCCGATTGCTAGGTTCCATCATACGAAACATTGACCATTCGAAAATAAATTTACAATTAAAATTGTGTGGACTGATTCAAAACTCAAATAACCGGCATTCCAATATATATAGCAAGCAGCTAATACACAATGATACGCGTAAATCACTCTTCCTTTAACGGAAGACGAAATCGAAATTAAATGACTAAAAATATTCTTTCCTTATTCAGCCAACAGGTGATTTTGGTGCATTGCACTCTAAGATACAATTTTAAGGATGAAATAGATTTTATGAGCTAGACTTGCGCGGAATTCTCTCATCTACATAATGTATTGGCGACCGAGGGAACCCTAGCGGCGACAATTAGGTTTACGGAGCGGAAACAAAAATAACAAGACGGGAATTTGAAACACCGCGGGTGCTTACCTTATATTTCACTCCCGTAAATGACCCCTTCATTAGTCTCGAGTGCGCTGGGAGAGTCAATACAAAGAAAAACGAGGTCACAGAGACAAGCTTCCATTTTCCTTCTCTCTTTCGACAGCAATTAGGGATGGAGAAATCGCAGCCGCGGCTCGTCTTACATTTCGTTAATCCAAGGTTGGAAGGAAGATTATTTTGCATGCATTCCCCCTCGGAAATCCCGCGAGTGAATAATTAGGACCAACTACCAATTAACGTGATCTAAAAAAAGCGCTAGAGGACTTATTAAATGGCATTCCCGTAATAGCTTCAGATCGGATACTTAGGAATAAATTGTTCGAATTCAACTGATTCTATCATCCTCATCATAAATGGATGCCGTACGCTAGGAAATGGAAGTGAGAGGTAACTTGAGGACAAGAGAATTCTCCTAGAATTGACGTGGAGATGTAGCCACAATGTTTGCTGAAAACTAGTCATTGGTTCTATATATTTTTAAAGGTAAAAATAACCGCTCAACTGTGTCCTAGGTTAACCTCAAATCATTATTTCAAAAAATGAGACTTAACAGGACCAAATCAGCTCTTTATGAATTTTTCAAATTTTTTCTGAAAGAAAACAAATATACCGAAAGAATTTCCGTCAATATAGTAAGCATCTTAAGACAAATACCTTCCGGCTACTTTCACAAGCTAAAATGGAAAGCTTTCGGAGATAAAAATTACTGATGCGAAGTGGTGACCTTTTTCGAAAGATATACATTCTAAATATATGCGAATTCAGAGAAATTCTTTCATCGCTTTGGGAAAATCTCTAAAGAAATCAAAAGAAGGTAAAAACATTCAAATTTTATGTTTATAGAACCCTCCACAGCGATAACCTTGAAGAATGAATACAGGAGATGAATGTTTAGAGCCAAAATATCCGCTAACTCTTAACTTTTAAGTAGACACAAAATGGATGCAATGCGAATTCAAAGGCGTTCCCATAGTTACCGAGGTAACCGTTGGGGGACCGTTGAACGCTAGATGCGTGAGCTGAGGAGCCATTCCAGGATAGCACAATTTCTTATTGAAGGAAGTTAGTCGCTTCGAACCCGAAAATTGCTGCACTGCGTCTCTCGCTACGAGACTGCACTCCCGGAAATGCCATTAAGGAAAGGAAAAAAATGAATCTACGTTCTAATTAGATGTGAAGCTTTTACGTTTACTGTGGTATCTTCAAATTATATTAGGTACCTGGGAGCATCACATTAAAGGATATTGTATATTTAAAACGCAATAGTGCCTTCGGCCAACTAGAGAAGCCGGAATAGTGGAAAAATAAAGAACATTTACTGAGATTCGTTACGTTTATTTACTTGATATGGACATGCGAAAGCTGATTTTGTCGCTGGTTGAAAATTCAAACAGATTTGGAAGTGCTACTTGAGAGAATAACTCATATACCTTTAGATAGTTTTCCAAGGGTGACCTTTATCATACCATCCTTTAAAACGTTACAATAAAAAATCTTCCCAGCTGCTATTGACAATATTTTTTGTATAAGGTAGAGTTATGTATGATTAACATTTTAAAATTAGAATTAGTTTTTAATCAATTCGCAGCTTATATCGCACTCAGAGTCAATAGTTATTTCGTCATTTGTACGGGCAACGAACATTCACGTCGTACATTTTTGTACATTTCTTCTAGTATATTATCCTTCGATTTTTAGCTATCTGACTTCAATAGTGCAATTTATTACAGATAACAGATAAACCGAGTAGAAGTATTAGAAGCAGATGATCTTCTTTGCAAACTAAAGACGATAAACGCTAGACCGTTTGTAATGAAAAGTAACAAAAGAAATAGACAAGAAACACTGTGACATCGATATAAATCCTTAAAATCCGTGTTGATTTGGAAACATTAAACAGACGCAGATATTTTACAGCTTTACAAAACCTTTCCTAAATAACTTTCATACTAACAGTTCTCACGTATGTCTTAAATAGTATAACTTACATAATTCTATATTTAATTCGACAGAAAAAGGAGCAACTGGTCATAAACTTTAGTGTCACAGTGAGATATTTCAATTCGAAGGGAACCCCACCGAAAATCCGGACTGAGACTTCTGAGGATACTGGCGTCGGAAATTAAGATCCTCCTTGGACTCATTCCCACGGCAAACGTAACTCGAGCACGCGAGGAATCCTCAATCGAGGGAGAATCTCTTAGTAGCGAAGATAAAACGGTGGACATCGGATGAAACCATCGCACAAAAGACTCATTCGATTTTCTTGGTATCTGCACCGAGGGGACTCAATCACGCTCGCAGACCACGTACACTTAACCTAATACTTCCTCCCCTTCGCAGGACCTCTGGAAGGAGAAAATGAAATAAGCGAAGCCGTGTTTGTTTGGAGGAGAATCTAAGGACAGCCAAGAGACTCACAAGGAGGGGTCACATGCGCATTCGTCCTGAGAATTGTCTTGGGAAAGACCGAAGAAACCGATAGAAAACTGCTCTGGAGGTTTCAATGATAGTGCTGGAGCTGTGAAGGTCATATCTGAGCGCATAAGATTTAATCATTTGAAACTTGAACGAACGACTAAGTGCAACGACATTTGTGCATGTTTCTTGCGTTATCCTAACTATAAAGTTCAATGCAGACAGGAATTTGCCAGACGTAAAACAAAAAGATTTAAATAAGGCTCTCTCAATTGATGAGTTCAGTTCACGTTGAAAATCTTTTTACTTAACCACAGAATGTGGTTCATTTTGTGGTTACGTAAAAACGTTTTCAACAATGAGTCTCGTTAAAGCTCTCTCAATAAAATTAATGGTAAATTACCTAATCAATGATGCATATTTAGACTTTCAGTAAGGAATTCATAGGTCATATGGGAATAGGATTCTTACAGATGAATTTGAAAAGAAATGAAAGTTGGGACACGGCTGTTAAGGTATTATAGAGGCTCTCAAAAAGTGCGGTGTCCTGTAGTTTTCTCGGAATACCGGGGAATGAGAAGAAAAACGCCGACAAAGACGGCCATTGGAGATTTTAAACCACTAATACAGAAAAATTTATAATATTTTATGTATCTAATACTAGGATTGCCAGGAAGAGCTATCAATTTCTAGTTACTGCTACCACATCTTGGTCGACGAACTATTTTTCATTGTCTTTTAATTCAGGATAAAGATAGGCACATACATTTTTTAAAACTTTTTTAAAGTCTTGTTCCAGGATTTTAGAATGTGAAAGATAATTAAGTATGAATGGTGCCGATTACGGGCGTTCATTTTGTTCAAACATTATCTAATAATACGTATAGTACTACTCATAGGGCCATCCTGTTTCAGTAACGATAAGATTTTATACTTAAGGCTGTATTTTTAGTAGCCAAAAGTCACCTAGAATCATATTGAATTCCATATGAAGCTAAACTCGTGGATAGGAATATTACATATAATAATCGCGGAATAACAGTCTCGGTGATTTGTCTTAGTCCCCTAATACCATGAGACAGAGATTCTTTGGTAAAACCAAACCCTTCAGCATGTGGCAGAAAAAGTTCATTCCTGTAAGAATTCGTTTTCCATAAGTAAAAAACCAACGCCATAGCCTTTGAAAACACCTGACACTTAAATTCATAAGGGTAAATAAGCCTCCAATGTAGCAAGCGACGGATCGCGATGGGTGGCGAACGCACAGCCTCTCTTTTCCCAGCCATCGCTGTGAATAACTTATCCCTCGGCGCCCGCACTCGAAAAAAGGCCATTTAAAACCACAGTGAAAGCATAAAGCAGCCATCTCGCGTCTCGCAGAAATACTCGACCCTGAACTCCGGGAAACAAAAGGGGCGACCGCGGTCAGCGAGAGAAAGGTTTTTAAAAAAGTTCGCAGATTCACACAACCGGAAAGGGAGATGGGAGAAAGTGGCTCCATCATTCGGCAGGGAGATAATACACGCTCTTTCGCAGTTCGTCGAAATGTGTAAAAAAAGAGTGTGCTCCATTTAACGCCGTACGAAACCCAACCTGCGTCTCCTTTCTCTTCTTCACAGTATTTAAACCGACCACAAAGACCGCACACGACCTGACCTCAGAAAAATATTAAAAAGAAGCGCAAACAGAGCCACGATAACGCATTAGCCCACGCGCGCACCAACAAATATGGCAACTGCGCTGACCACTTTGGGAGTATAAAGGCGTCCATTGCCACACGTGAAAACACATCATCTCTGGTAGATAATTCATCCAAAAATTTATAGTGAGCCGGACGAATATGGAAGAGAGCTGAAATGGGAACCCGGAACTGAAACGATAAGGCTGGATTCAAGAATCCGTCAAAAGATCATCTCTGAGGAATACCTATAGCAATGGATGGGCAAACTCCAGTCGTGTAAGTGTGGGGTAAAATTTGGCTCCACACTTTAACGCCCTTTCTTGCCTTAGTCTTCTCGCTTAAGTATTTCACTATCACATTCACGTTTCATGTATTTGCCTATTATCTCAATACATAACTTTACTTAATTAACTTTAAATAATTCATCTTAAATTTAGTTTTGGTTTTCAATCCAATTAGATTTTGGATGGGATCATTTTAACCCCGCTATGACAACTTTTACCTTAAAAACGTATTTTCTTTATATTAGGCTAATATTGAATTATACTATGTATTATACTGCAAAATGTTATATAAATTACATGATTTATTATGATTCGAAATTATACATTCCTAAATTTATAACTGACTTATAGTATACAGTAGTTTTAAGAACTTAACTAACAATCATGAAACTACATATTTGGAGCTGAGTTTGGAAGATGCCGTAATGTTTTTGCCAATCAATGATTGCACGGAATTAAATCTCTTTCCATACCCAGCAATAGGATATATTTAATTGAGGATACTTTCTAACCAAAATATCAGGTGTTCTTCCTCTGAATTTATAGCCAATCGGATTAAGATGTGGGTATACAGTCTTATTTACGAAGGTTAATGCGGCTGTAGCGGAAACATGACCCCTGAGGACGGTGGCATAGCCATTGAAAGGCGCTTTGGGTCTCTTAAAAGTGTGGAATTCCTTTCTTGCTTTCTCCGACTACCGGGAGGTAAGAGGAGGAACGCCGACAAAGACGGCTTTTGGAGATTTTAAACCTCTAATAAATGAAAACGTTAGGAAGCCTCCTCGAGGGGGAAAATGTATCCTTCGGATGTGGGCAATTTGGCATGACACACATGTGTTCCATAGGTGTGTTTGCCTACCTTGCAGGATACCCATGAAACCGTTCATTATAACGCCAGAATGGAAATTCTTGAATTAATTTTTCTACTCGCCTTCAGTATTAATGTTTCTTTCGACGAAAAATGGATGGAAAGTGATTAAAGGTTTAGGATGCGAGATGAAGGAGACAGGTAGGAGAAAGGGAAAAGTATTATTATCTTCCTGTGTAAATTGCCTTTTATTTATCTACTTCGCAGTAATTTGAAGAAAACTGAATTCTACATACTCATATTGCATATTGCATTTACTCCAAAACAAGAAGCTGGGGAGAGGATTTTGGGCCGGTTTTTTGCAAAGAGAACGTTATAGTGAATCAATAGATAGTGTACTCAAGTCACAACATCTATCTCATTAGAAATGATAGCTGAAAGGTAGAGATATTAAAAAACAAGCAAAATTTAAAATATTGGCCGCTCAAGGAAGTCCAACTATCATTTAAATGAAAACAATAAAGAAAAATTATACAAATTTAAATTTAATGTACAATTAAACAAATTCTCAATTTTATAAATTTTTATTTACGGAATAATTCCCGATCTTTTCAGCATTTGGAATTTTAAATTTAATTCGGCACGTGACGTCAATAACCGTTTCTTGGTTGCACTATATTGCTAAGTCCGTGAAAAGAACTATGTTTCGACCGACAGGAAAAATACTTCACCGTCATCTTCGAACTACTGAAATAGGAGCTTTTTCATATTTGATGTTTGACACAGAAAGAATAGTGAATCCGGAAGGGGGTACACGTGTCCCTCTCCCGACGGCAGATTACAATGGAATTCTTTCGAACTGGCAAAGGAAAGGACAGCAGCTCTCTATACGAAATAAACTGCCCGTGATACAAAAAAGAACCGTAAGGAGCTCTTATGAGTTCCGCACCAAACAAATAAACGAGACGTCCTTTCACGGTATAAGCGGAAGAAAAATGTCGTTCCTCTTCGATCAAAGAATACCTCGTCTGAGCATTCCTTCCACTTGCTTTTCTGTACGACAGTCCTCTTCCTGGGAAATTGTAGAAAACCAACAGGAAGACATATCTCCACATTCAGCGAAATATGCCCTTTCGCCCCTTTTCCAAATCCATTGCTAGCATATCTTTTATTCCACCCCCATTGGCTTTGAAATTCTTCGCATGCACCCCATGGGACGACCCTTCCATGTGGCCCCTCTTCAATGGTATCAAACCGGTGTCGGTGACCTCTTCGGCTAAAACACGTCCCCTGCCTTCGCCCTTGGTTGGGCTATTCTCCTTCTGCGCCGCTTTTGCCCTTTGCCCCTATTTGGAAACATTGATTCTTTGGCGTTCCGGGGGAGGGAACAACATTGGGGATCGAACGAAAGAACAGGTCAGCGGTCATAATTTTTGGGGCTCGGGACAGGGAATAACTGAAATTTCATGTTTCTCTCAGCAGAATCGATGAATCTTTAAGGTATAAGAAGATCACTATTCGATCACTCATTAAAACAAGCTATAAAAAAGAAGCTAACAGACTGCTAAACTGCTAACAGCAGTTGAGGTATCAATGGGTCTTAGTATCCCTGTAAGGTTAAAACGGAATTCTTTCTAACAGCGAAGGTAGCAAGTTCTTTGTAAGAATATCAATGAATGTTTTCGTAGCTTCAGAAAATATTATATTACTTGAAATAATCATGGCATTTTATTGTTAATTTGTCTAAGTTCAAAACAGAAATTAAGAAAATTTTTGACACCGCGGCCTTTGCCTATTCCATTACTTCAATAGCCTGTTACTTAGGCAATGATCTATCTGAAAATGACTCACTTACTGTAAATAGCAATTACTTTTTAGTTATTAGGCTTACCAAATAATCTTTGTTAGGTGCTAATCTTAGATTTTCATCATTTGTTAGGCTTGATCAATAAAAATGGCAAAATAAGATGAAACTATGAGAATAAAATTACTAAGATGTTTCAGTCTGCATAAGAAAAAGTAGTCAAACTGTAATACTCCTAAAAGTTAATCCACATTATTTATTTCATAAATATCAGACAAATGCTAATTTTTAAGCTACTGCACGGTAAGCTATATTTATCCAATTATTATGATAAACAGTAACCTCATTTAATTTAATCTTACCAAATATGCAACTATAATTAATCAATTCCTGCGATATTTGGTGGAACTTATCCATGATTAGTAGAATTAAATACAATCTGACTACGTCTACAGTTTATTGAATATTTTCGATTGTGATAATTCTAATAATCTAAATATGTAACTTTTTATAAAATTTCTTCATATTTCATTTACTTGGATCAAGTTACCAGAAATTCCCTTCCAAATATTTAAACTTTAATGGTCTAACACAGTTTGATCACGATGCAGTGAGGTCTTATATTGTAATAAAAAATGTCATCGAATGGTTTCAATTTTTCACGTTCGCAAAAACACCGACGAGAAAATTGAATCCCCAGGGAAATTTCAAGGTCCTAGCATTCAAAGACATTAAATACTACCCATTAAAAAACCACCCAACAGATGGAGTGGGAGAGTCAAACATCAGACTAATTGATAAATTAAAAGGGAAGGAATCTAATTACAGTTTCTGCGAAATGGGTGCCCACTCTCGTACAGAGAGCGTTGGATGGGGAAATCGGACAGATGTTTTAAGTCTGTGCCGAGTCATATTGCAGTTGAGTCGATTGAAAAAGGGTTACACGTAACCTTTAATAGGATTTGATTGTTGTAATTGAAAGCTTTTAATGCCAGAAACCTCTCGGAAAGAGATTTTAAAAGTAGTAAGGATAATATGATGCTAAGGGCATTTATATTCACAGGTAAAAATCAAAGATTCCGCAAGATGTCGCTTAAGATTTTTCATTACTTTCATCAGAGTTTCAGAGAATTCAGTATATTAAATTCCAAGTATCACATTATATTTTTAGAAATTGTAGATTTTTTATTTTAAAAATTATAACACTATCTGATTAGCGTGTTAAAACTATTCTTAACAGTCGTCATCAAATAAATCACTTTTAAATTAATAAAGCGTATAATATAGAAAAGCTTGACATCAACGTGAAGTGTCTAATGAATCATAAAAATCATCATAAGGATTTTGTTAACTTCCATAATGAATAAACTAGCTTCGAGTTATCCATTGAAGCACGTTGAACTGAAGTTGAGTTCTATACATTTTCTAAAGATGAAGTTTCTTCGAAAATGATGATGAAAATCTCTACTGATTAGCTTATACCTATTATATATAGATGCTTCTCCGGATTCATTCATGTATATACCTAGATAGATAGATAGGATACTAATTCACAGCCTAAACCACAAGCGTCATTGACTTGAAATTTTTACGACGTATTGGCCATAACGTGTAACCGCCAGAAAAATTGCGATTTTGATCCTCAGTGTCATAGGTTCGATTCCAGAGGGCCCCAAAGTCGCGATTTTCTCCATTAGAATACATGGCGGGGATTTTCGAAAATTTTTTTGAGGCACTTTCCGGAAAAGTAGAGAGTTGAAATTCAAGGGATCGCTAGAAGCCGTGCAAATCCAACGTAAATCAGAAAGACATCGCCGAATATGGTCCATGGTTCGATGCTAGGTCGGGGCAAAAATCGGCCGTTTAAAATGCATTGCGGCGATTTTGAAAAATTTTTTTGGGTCCTTTCCCGATAACATGGATACTTGAAACTCGGCACGTCGATAGATATCATAAATATATTTCGTAATCAAATTTTTCATGTTCGCTGATGGTCCTTGGTTCGATCCCAGAGGACCATTTGCACTTCTCAATGCATTCCTTACGGAGATAACGGAAACAAAATTAAGGTACTTCCCGGCATGCTATCGACTTCAAACTTTGCAAGATACAAGAAAAAGTCTTTACAAATCAAACTTTGCATGCATAGCTTACAATATGTCCTGGGTTCGACACCAGGTGTCTCTGCAATCAGAAGTTGATCCGATTTTTAGGAATTATTTGGAAACCTTTCCCAATAATATAGAAATTTGAAATTCTGCATATAGATAGAAATCATAAATAACTTTCAGAAATATCTTTTAGATTTCCAAGATCGTCCTTGGTTCGAATCCAGAGAGCCATTTACATTCGTGATAATTAGAACGTCTTTTGAGGCAGTTGTAGCCAATATTTCTGCTTGCATTTCCACACATGGTTAGAGATGATGATCTTCAATTGTGCTGCATAGTTAGTTCACCAGTAAGACCCGGGTTCGATGCCAGACGATGAAATTTAAGCGAATTTTAAGAAAAATTTCAATCCTTTTTTTTTTCTTTTGAGGAGCGTTCCGATATGATGCCGATATGAAATTAGTATTGCCGATCTGCTTGCAGTATGCAAGCTACATTTTACTCGTATATATATATATATATATATATATATATATATATATATATATATATATATATATATATATATATATATATATATATATATATTCTAACAATTAACTGGCATCTGGTAACATTTATATACGGAAACTACGTTTCCATGGTGTTAAAACCTTACTTCAAACTTTCAAACATACTAAAAGAAACATCGAACAGAATTATTTTTATTTCTGCCCTCCTCTATGGCAAGATTGAGAGAATTGATAGCAAACTTAAAATAATATACGAGCTCGGGAATGAGCAATACATGCTCATGAGCAAATTAAAATGTTTTTTCTTATTCGCTAAATATGCGGGGTGGTAACGTTATTCACAACGATACATACACATTCTGGCAGAATTCCATTCCTTTCAAAGAGTTGTTTACTAAAAGTAGAATATTAACACATACATCATTTGTTAAGTTTACGCGCGTCATCGAAATAAAAACCGAAACGCAGGCCATGGACGAAAATACATCGAATCGAGAAAATCCGAAATAAGAATTTCGTGAACCCGACGTAAATCATTTTTATCATTAGTGGGAAACCTTATGGAAAGAAATCCCAGCGTCGGAAAAAGGAATATTAACCTCCCTCTTTTTTCGAGTCCAGAATCCATCGCTGCCCTCAAGCAATCATTTATTTCCTCAACCCTTAAAAAAATACCCTTCTTAAACACACGCCTCGCAGAATGGCTTCCCTTAAAAACCCGATTTTATTTCCACCCCAATTTATCTATGTCCCGGAGGACTTGGACGAATCTCCTTCGCTCCAACCCTTGTGATGGGGAACACGGTCCACTTTTGACACATCCCTTCCTTCAACCCTTTCCCACCCCTTTATTCCGAAAGGTCACACAGCCCTCCGTCGAAATAAAGAAAAAACCACCATCCACTACTTCACCTCAGAAATTTCCTGTCCACCCTTTCCCCTTTTCACACGCTTTGCTCCTCGCCCTTTTTCTTCCTTTTATCCTTGGCCACTCTCGAGATAACTCATTTTCCTGGGTTTTTCTTCTTAACCTTTATTTTCCGTCTATGCACCTTTGTCTTTTCTTTCTCTGGCACTTCTTATGCTCATTTTTTACAATATTTCTTTCCTCACATCCATCGCTTACTAATCGGCCTTTTTTCTACATTTCGTTCTTATCATATTCATTGCACTATCCTTTTCAAGTTATTTCTCTTTTATCCTTTCTATCTATCCTTCAATCTCTACCCTTTTCCTCTAAAAGTCTCTTCTGCTGTGAAAACTCTATAAAAATCTTCTCAAGTCATTAGATACTTCTCCTTACCTTTAATTTAGCAATAACTTCTTTCATTGAATGACAACTTATTTTTCAGATCTTACTGATTACATGCTGCTTCTCTGTCATGGATAATATTTACATACCCCCATTATAAATGCCCCTGAGATCCATTTCCCAATCCTACTAATTTGGACGTTTTCTACACATCAGCATAATCCTTTTTATTGCAATTACTTAGTGGAGTTTTGAAAAAAAATTCCCCGAATTTTTCCAATTACTTGAAGAATATCTCTTATCTCATGCCTACGATGCATTATTACTAACGCCTAAATTGTAAATTAAATTAAAATATAATAAGATGGGTACTGGGAGATGTTTGATAAATGACGCAGTTCATGGATGCATTTTGTAACAATATTAAAGTAAATGATAACGCCTAATTTCAACGAAACAAATTAGGTGAAAATATTATGAGTAGAGACGAATTATTATCAACCGTTCGTGTCGGGAAATAAATGTCTTTAGCTATCCTTAATCTTTCATAATCTATCCGAACGTAAATATCCTGTAAAAGGAGTATTTTAGCAATGTTCAGAATAGGAATGAACAACTTTTTACGTAGAGCGGGGTGGATAGAGTTGATTTTTTAGTCATAAAAGCCACAATCTTTATGTATTTGCTGCTTTAAATAAAGTTATCTTCCACGCATGTACAGAACCGAAACATATACGTAATTTTAAATTGTACTGATACATAGTATAATTTATAGTAAAAAATTTACTTTAGAAAAGGGAAATTTTTAAACAACTTGGAAATAGGTCTCGGGTCCCTTGAAAATGGCAGGATCTGACTAAACACAGGCCATGCTTAATCTGGAATAAAGACACCAGAGATCCACGATTGTGCAAAGCAAGAAATTCGTGCTGTATAAAAAAGTTGATTCAATTGGTAAAATCAGGAAACGACTTATATTTACTTGCGCGGAAAGGCAACGGATTGTATAATATGGTGGCTAAATTGGAATAATATTGGAACTTTTAAAATCTTACTAAGAAAATCATCCTCTAGGTTACTTTATGGCCAAACATGTATAGACGGAAATCGTCTAATTCTATGTCACGATGAAACACGATTAAACTGCCTTAGAAATTCTACTTCCGCAATAAAGCAGTCTTAAGTTCTATTTCTTCTCTCGAGCTCTTCCCAACCAATCGAAAGAAAGACGGGATAAAAGAAACTAAAAATGGTCTCTGCGACATTATTGAATTTTGCTTCCCCGGAAACTAGTAGAAGGGATTAGGTAATGGAAACCTCTATTCCTTCCCAAAGAGAGTAGGGAAGCAGTTATCGGAGAGAGGACAGTGGTAAAGGACACGGGCAGCGGCGTTAAAATCCTTGACGGAAGCATATTTATAAGGAACCTGAGGGCAACCGCTTTAGATCATTGCCTGAGGATACCCTGATCCTTACCATTCCACTCCCTATCGGTAAACCTAAGGGCGGTTCCAGATGGCTCTTCAAGCGTGAAGTTGAAGTGCTTTCCACTCCGATAAATATTGATCTTGGTAATTGAGGAAATTTCCGAATTACGAACCGGTGCTCAGAAGCTCCTAGAAAAATAGAAAGAATCTCTTTCGCAAATGGAAAAAAAACTCTCGGATGACGTTCCGAAACAATATTTGCACTATGCCTAGAGATTCGATTAACTCTACGATAGACGAATAAGTAATTGGCGTATATAAATTGCGTAACCAAGTTTGACTTTTTCATCTAAAATGCACAGAGAATATATGCATGTCTGATATGCAAATCCTCTATTACCTAAATGATCCCTGGATGATTTATATGAAAATACATGTATGTCTTATTTACTGTATGGCTAAATTTTCAAAAGTAATGAAAGATAAAAGAGTCATAACAAGAAACCAATGAATGTGCTATGCAAAGAATGTAACGACAAAACGAAATATAAAAAGATACTAACAATTATGAATATCATTTAAAATATTCTAATAGACTTGCATAGTAACCGAAGAAAAATTCGGCTAAATTACATTATTTTGTAAAACAAAGACGTAAAATTAAAAAAAAACAAAGATACGCTGATAAGGGACTTACATCATGGTCATTAATTTAATGTCACTTCAATTGGTAAAGAATTTTTGAATGAATTTTATTCTAATTATTATGTTATCATATAATAATTGTTACGTAAATATAGTTAAAATTAAAAATCATAAATATTCGTTTCAAATAAAAAGCAGATAACTAAATAGAAATTATTAATATGTAACAAACATTCCTTCAATGACGCACCGCAATAACTGTAGGCTACTGAAAATTTAAATAAAAAAACGTTCGCCTATAATAAGTTAAAAAAATAGCGGACGAACAAAGACGATAATATTGATGTTGAAATCAACCTGGAAAATATTCCATTTCCAACGTATCCAACCGCATCCAAAACGTATAGTCAAGCAAAGGATAGTTTTACCAAAGCGAAAGGGAAACAAATCTTTGACTAGCCAGAATAACAGAGAGGGACGTTATCTTTTGAAAACCTAAGCAAGAACCGCCAGAGCAGGACTAGAAGGGAGTTGTTGAGCTGCGAGAGAGAGAGGAAAAGAGATTAGTTTCGGTTGGGAAGGTACACTCCATACATTATAAGATTCTCCAGGGCCAAAACGAGTTGACAAACTTTTCCACGTCTCCGAAACTAGACTACATCCAAAAGTCACTCGACTGCCCTCCCTAAAGGTTACTTGATCCTTACTCCAGCCAGCAAGTTCTCCTGTCCGAATTATTTTCTCAGCATATTCTTTTGGGTAGATATTAATTACAAAATTATAATTTGTAATGTTTGTTCTTACCATTAACCATCTTCCAGTAGTAAAATAAATATAAGTAAGATGAGTCCAAATTAAAGATGTAAATAATAAGTACATTTATTGTTTTTATTGTATATTATTTGAGATTACAATATTTTAAGTTCAACTTAATGATAACTTATCTATATATCAACCTTAAGTTACTTCTCTCAATAGGTTTTGCAGGTTTTTTAAACCTCCATTCCATGTGGGTGATTTCCTGATGACACTTTGTCGTCAGGAAAGTTTCACTAAAGTATATTATGTCCTTAGCTAACATTTTCCAATTGATTATTAATTTTAATTAATGTTACTATTGCTAAGAGAAAACTTATAATTCTCAATGTTTCCTGAGATAAATACGTCATTTTTTTAGTTTATCTTCTCTATTTCATAGCTTCTCCAACTAGTAAATTCTCCTCGTTTAAATTCTTTAACATAATTTTACATACTAAACATTTCATTTTTAAAGCGACTATTGAAACCATGTACTGAAAAAGAAATATTAAGAAAGGTATATCTGAAAGGTAAACTAGATAGAATCGCCAAAACATTTAATTCCGTTTTTAAGATCGCTCTTTTTACAAACCTGCCTGAGATGCCGCGACTGGATAAGGGTGAATCTAGCTGCTTGTTAAGTTACTCAGTTTTTCGACTTTTTCTTGACTCGAAATAAATTACGATAATACAGAATTTGGCCTGGAAAACGGTTCAATACAGAAGCGTAATCTCCCGAGCACTAGAGAGAAGTTTACCCAACCTTAGCGTTCCCCACCCGAAACAAAAGTCTTTGCCCAATAGAGCCAACTAAGCTAGTACAACGTATATTCAGTCGACCAAACAATTTTCCATACTCATGCATTATTATCTAACAACTGAACTAAGCGTTAAACGTCCAACACGAACTGGGCAAAGGGTAATAATCGAAAGATATGTGGAGCCAAAGCTTATACGCGAAGAGGCGAAATTTTGGCATGAAAGCTCAAAAATAAAAAAGGATATTTAAATGGAGTTAGTATATACAAAGAAATTAAGCAAATCATATTCCACTGTAAATTTACGTAAAAGTATCATACAATATTTCCACTTTCCACTTTTCCCACAAGAATATAACGCAATTTTAAAAGTATCGAAAGAAAACAATACAATTAAACAAGGGCTGAAAATAAAAAATATAACTTCCAAATAAAAATGGAGAGAGGTATCGAATTTCGGGTATTGAGAATATTTCGACTAATTCTGTTGAAATAATTTAGCTGGGCAAAGAGAATTAAAAACTTATATCAAGTATTCAAATTCCAAAATATATAAAATCGCCAAAATGCATTCATTCTACCTAGTAGTAATCAAATAATTACAACTAAATATGTTCAATAACACAATAAATAGAGTAAAAATAATAAAATACCAAAAATAGAAAATAACTATACAATCCCAATTTACAGTATTTATTCTTTATACAATTTTCTTGCGTGTATCTTTAAAATAATATGAGAATCCTAGGGAAGTTTATAAAACATAAATTTTCTTGCACAAATATTTTCAGGCAAAAACTCCTACGAATCTGTTCCTCCTCTTAATATTAGAAGAAGAAACTAAACCTTATGGTATAAACACAGCCGTTTCCTTGATTCTAACCTCGTACTTGTTAAAATGTTCCATGCAAACATATGGAACATGCAAGCCAACAGAAAGGCTAATCAAGAGTTCACAGCACCCCATTACCTATTCATAGCACAGTTAATGATAATAATGGGAGAACGTTCATCGAATGACTGACTGAGTGGAAATATTGCCATCGCAACGTGGTGGACACAACACTGATACGGAGGCTTGAAAGCGCAAGGGGCCCATTCAGATAGGCCGTATGTTATTTCCTGCATATCATATGTTCCGCATGGGCTCGTAATTGTTCTACGACATCACGGAGCTACTGGGTCATTGCTGTAGTAGGAGAGATATGGAGAATGCTGATACTGCCAAGCAAGTTTAACACAGCGCAATTCAGTATCCATTGGCACATAGGTGCTAAAACAATACCAGGACTGGGTTAAATGTTAAAGATACGGATAAATCAATGTCTTGCAGGAATTTGGATTCTTTTAAAACCTATTTCAATTACTTGGCATAAGAAGTTTAAATTAAATTCTTCGCTCTTTAAAATCCCCATTCACTTCTCAGTGGCGATGGATTTGAAATTAAATGTCTCGTAAAGAGGAAAAACGTATGAGAGTTAAACATAATTCTATTTAATACCTCAATAATATCGTCTCTTTTATACATGTCCAAGGAAATTTTACCGACCATTTTTCAAATGGGTAGTAAAAGAATTTTGCACCACGCTGCAAGACACGGTATTTCGCCTTCGTTATCAAAGGAATTTCTTTCGTTAATTTTTCAAGTTTGATCACACGCAAAGTACGATAATAACATAGAAATACACGATCAGCCATTTTGGATGAAAATAATAATTTAACTAAAACTTCATAATTTTCAGCTAAGTTAGTGTCGTACTTCTTAAAGAAAGGAAAAGAGTATTCAACCCTGAAAATTAATTCGAACGGAAAGAAAAATGTATGCAAGATCGGGGATAGTGAGAATATTTTAAAATACACTGAGTGAAAAGGCATGCGCACTGAAACAAAACGGGCTGAAAGTTACCTCTTGAGATAGGCGGCAAGGAGTCTGACAAAAGAGCAAGCAAACGATTCTAAGAGCGGAGATTTTGGAGCAAAGGAAGTGAGAAAAGTCGCAAAACGGTACTTGCCGAGAGGCGCGAGCGAGATTAAGCCAAATGCTGTTATTGGCCAATTGGACGAAGAAATGTGGAGAATAAACAAATCGTCCCAAAGGGCTGAGAATAATCAGAGAAAAAAGACGTAGGCGTGGGTGGAGGGATGAATGGAGAGGGTAGCGAAATGGAGAAATTCTTTCCACTGGAAATTCAGACTGATGGCATTTTTTCGTAATTTCGGGGTGGGAGGAAGGAAAAGCCAGATGGGAAATAAAAAGCGACCTGCCCTGTTTCTCTCCATGCCAGGAATTTTCTTTATAAAGCAGGAACTCATTTCGAACGAATTACAAAGAAGACGTAAAAAAGAAAACAAAAATCGAGGGACCGGAATTGAAAATGGGGAAAGAGGCATGTAGAATGACTCTCGACTTCCCCCCGCACACAGACGCCTTCTTTATCAATTCAAAAATTCAGAAGATTATCGCGAAAGGAAGTTTAAGAATGAAATTTTCATAAGAGAAAATGTTCCGATGAAAGACTTCGTTAAAAGAATAACATTATCTTTTCTGTGATGATAATTTACGGAGTTGTTTTAAGGGAGAGTTCTTAAAGATTGCCCCGGCACCAAGATAGAAAGAATGAGACACAAGGAAAATTTCTTCGCAGTAGTAAATGATATATATGCCGAGATTACTTGGTGGCCAGTTATTTATTTACAGAAAGAACTTTGATTCCTATCAAATTGAGGAACATACCTTGCCAACCTCTGTGGCGAAGTGGTTAGGAAACAATGTGATAGCCAGCTATCACCAAGGTTTCTTCTGGGGAAGAAGCCGATACAGATAGGTATGGTTCTATCTGTTTCGGTTTACGCCCCAAAATGTATTTTACTGGCAAATAGATGTTTGCATCTACATCTACATTAATACCTTATGAGACACCTTTCGATGCGTGAAAGGGGGGATGAGATACCACGCGTTCGAAATACTTCTTTAGTTTGTTAATATCGCGTATAGCTCCTGGAAAGAATTAAACCCATAAACGACTCGTCTAAGTGCCTATTTCTCTTAGTTTAAGCTCATTGTCAGATTGGCAAAAGTAGCAAGGGGATCGTATAATGCTGGTCGCAATGTTGTGGCGGTATTGCTAGTTAAAAAATAACTTGAGAGTTTTCTGTACAAATTTCTGCATCTATTTAAACAAAATAAGGTGATCTACTTAGCACCATTCATATTTCAAAGTATCAACCTAAATGTTTGACACCATTAGGTTTCATACAGCCAAAGAATGATTTTATTTACAGAATATCCTCTATGAATATTTAGTCAGTTAAAATCACCACGTTTAGATAATTGACTCAAAACTTTTTAACATATTTTTTTAGTAAAGCTAATGGAATGGATATGACTAATTCAATTTAGGATTAAGTGTTCGGAAGAGATTACCGTCTCTACAGAAGAAGCGACTGGGTGTCAGGACAAGAAACATGCAGCAATTCGGATATATAGTGTTTGCCATTAACTCCTGAAACCAGAAAAAATACCCTCGTTTTTATCGCTAATCTATTAGCAAAAACTACCAGTGAGAACTGATGGCAAAAGAGACAACCCCAGCGGAAAATCTGCGAAGAAAAGCAAATATTTGCTTGCTGAGACGACCAAAAAAGCAACACAGGAAACGGTAAAAAAGACTCATTTCCCGAACTAGTTTAAGCAAGCGGAAAGGCGGAGGGGAGAACATGATGGATCTCATAAAGTATCACCGAAATGAACCCGTAATTCCAAGTCCCCGTCAAGACGAGGTATTTGGCGCCGACAAACGCAATGTTCCCCGGAATCGACAGGAAGCGGGAATCGCGTCAGAAATCGGGGGCGCTTCGCCTCCCCACTAACAACCCGAAATCGATCCCAACCGACACATTCTCCAATCCATTAGTCTTTGTTAGGTGAAAGGCAGAGGGAGAGAGAGATTTGGGGACACTCAGAACGTTTTATACCCCGGGCCAATTCAATTGACGTCCGGGACTGAGAAGGGACAGTGGATGGAGAGAGGTGTATTGCGTCCTTTTCGAACGCCGCTCTATGAGTGTAGCTAGATTCCGAAAAAACACGTCCCTCTCCGGCGAGGCTAAATTCTGGGAAATCCGAAACAAAAGGGTCGATTTTCGGTGGTGAAGAGTGGGAATGGAGATTGCGCCCTTTAGGAGGAGGGAGAAATGCGGCCAAGCATTGTCCGGATGTTTTTTTCTTGGTTTTCGTGTTTTAAAAGCGGGGGAAACGACTATATCGCCAGCGGAGGAAGAGGTGAGCTTTTTGGGACGATTCCACGAGGTGATTTAAGGGTCTCCTGCCTTTTTTGCGAGGGAATAACGGCAGGTGGCTAAGGATCGAAGCGATTTCTCAACCCCTCTTCCGTTCGCAGCCGTTTAATGAATTGTTTTATTGTGCCGCGGAATGAATGACGATCCTGGGAGATCAATTAAAATCTGGACGAAGATTCATCTCCGGCGGTTTCGGGAGTCGGATTGCGCATCATTACAGCCGTAAATTATCGAGAACACTAATCAAATCTTGATTAATGCGAAAGAATTGGCCGTCCACTTATTACCCTACGACATTCATTCTACTCGACATATTTTACTGGGGCAGTTGGGTGCCATGGCCAAAACGCATTTGATCATAGAAGTACAACTAACAGAAGCGATGAATATTTAATTATTCTGTCATCGGGTTGAGTTACATTTGCGCGAAATACATATACAAAAAAATGAAACAAAATGATGGTATGGCTTTTAAGGAATCTCTTTAGTGATTACAGTGAAATTACATTATATTCTCACACCACATATTACAAACTTTAGGTGAGCTAGTGAGATTGAAACATCAAGATTAGCAAACGAATAACGCTTAAAAAATATTTTTAAAGTTTGCAACCATGCGTTTAAGAATGCAATAGCGCGGTATTGGGGGTCATTGAATACTCGCTCATGTCATCGATAATCTGTAATAACAATTTCCTTCATCCTAACTCGTAATTGGTAATTTTAAACAGCTAATCATTAAGGAAGAGAACAGGCATTTGCCCATAGTTAACTTGCCGAGATAATTACGTTAAACAAACAATCAAAGACAGATCTTGAACAGCTTACTGACATTTCATACAATCATTATCGCAGCTAATTCATCTCGCCAAACCCGCGAGTAAAATCATAACCTTGACTCTAAATGGCTCATCAACGGGAAATTTCTTGCAAACTTTTCTCCTCGCATCAAATGAGAGGAACACAAAGGGGAAAACAGATGAAGCGAGGGAAACGAAGCGAAAAAAAAAACTTTCACTCAACGTCCCTCGCGAGATGGAGTAATTCCACTGGAGCATTAACTCGAGGGATCTCCGGAATGATTGCGTCCATTACATTTTTTAAATATCCATTTCACACCCGCTAAATGGCGACCAGAGACTAAGAGCGAGAGAAATTACTAAAGCTGCCGAGAATATTATACGAGGAGACGTTTCCTCGCGTTTAAGCGAGAGAGGGGAAATTGCGACAATAAGCCCATTTACTCCCCTTTCTTCGAGCCCACATTAAATTCAGTTGAGAGAAGGAATCCCTCAGGGAAGATTGTTTGTGGATAATGCCCTTCCCGTTGGCTAAAACCCGCTCTCCCCACACTCAATCCAATTAAGAGAGATGAGGCAGCCGAACGGGCAAATGACGCATGGGACGGGAGGCTCGCGTTTTCGCCGAATGAAATGTAGACATTGGATAGTTCGAATGAAAAATAGAAACAATGGGAACTGAGCCTCTTTCCAATCACGACCAACCCACAGCGCTGATCTTAAAGTGGTTCATTTCGCCCGCGATGGATTTTTTCAGGAGAGCTATGATTTGAGTTTCCAATACTGGATACACTATGCCATGCATTATTTTTAGATGAATGGAAGTAGGTTTATTTCCTGATATACCTAAGGTTTCATTTTTATAAAGAGGGCAATAGGTCAATGCTTCATTTAGCCCGTTAAATGATAATGATGAAATCGCGTCTTTGGATTTATAAATTCTTCCCCAGCAGAGCCAGGAATCAAGTCGCCAATGCCAGATATATTATGTATATACATACATACATTTTTGCTAGATGAATGGAAGTTAGAACGATATACTTTTGGTTTTATTTTATGAAGACGGCTACAGGATAATTCTTCAATAATAAGGTTAAATAAAAATGATGAAATTGATACTTTACATTGTTTTCTAAGGCTGATATATATATTATTACTACTCGTTATACATATTTAGTAATTGTTCAAACGTGCATTTTCTACCGAACATTAAATAATAATTAACGATTAAGGAGACGAAGCTCTAAAATGGAAGTATTAATACTCTTTCCTGTAGATAACTGAGCAAATAACTTAAGGATAAATAAGAAAATACAAATAGAGGAAGGTCCTCTAGTAAGGGACAGCATGTTGCATGGGATAGGCGGTGTTATGGCCAATAATCGATAGGGGCAGATCCTACTTTGGCATTGGCATAAGCACATTGATGACAAAGACCATAACCATGTGGTAAAAAGATGTATTTATAAATAAGGTTCTCTTATAAACACCTAAAGTATAACATATTAGTGATTTTCTATCATCTTACTCTATCTTATCTTGGTATGAGCGATATCTAAAACCGACAAATTTAAGGAGTTAGGGAGGAGGAATCAATAGGCCTTAAATATTTACGAAGTCTTTCACTGGAAACCCGGAGCATCCAGACTCATTAACGAAGGGAGAGCAAAATTCTTTGCTGGAATCGACCAAAGCTTAATTAAATTTCATTCCGGTAACTTTCCTTGCCACGCCTTAATCTCGTAAACTGATTTTCTCTCTTTTTAATGAGTCTCAGAAAACTGCCAAATAACTTTTCATATTAATGCTTCCGAATGTAACGAATGACATTCGAATCGACACTCATTAATCTTTCCCTTTCTGTTAGAGATCGTTAAAGACGTAAATAGCTCATTTGGGATTTTCAAAGGGCACATGCATGCCTGTCAGAGCCGGTCGAGAGAATCGGACGACCATAGGCAAATATAATAACATATAAGGGTCCCACTGCATTTTCTTAATACAAATACTATTTAAACCCAATTAGGAGCGTAAGATCCCACAAAGTTAATACCTATAAAAATAATTAATATGAATTTGAGTATTTTAAAATTATTTCAATAAAAATTAATATTTGTAAGCCTTGCTAAACAACGCCAATAAAGTTGCACAGAAAAATGATAACTACTCAAGAAATACGGACGAAATCTTTGAACATTCGGTTATACAAATTTAAGTATATATGTAATTCCCCTACAAATTTCTGTCAACGTTTTTCGTTGTCAAATATTTCTTCCTCGTCAATAATTTGAATAAAAAAAATCTACATTGATATCATACATAATTTCATACTTACTGTATATTTTTACTTGACCATTTATAGATTTGGATGCAATGGAAAAGAAAAAACGGCAAAAGATGTTAGAAAACGTAGAGGTTAGGGTAAGCTAAAAGGAAACGATAGGAATGGCATTGAATAGGGAATATTGAGGGAATTTACATAACCACTTGAAGGTTATAACATTTATGTTTGTACTTCCATATAAGTGTGAATAGGCTACAAGAAAAGGACAAAAATGACAAGGGGTAGGAAATATTGAGGGAATTTACGTGAACCACTTCAACGGTAAAACACGTAAGTATGTACTGTCATATGCATATGATGGTTTAACTTTTCAGGGCGATGCCCTCGGTTCTCTGAAATACTTCAGTCTTCTCAAAGACAGCGATTATAATACGGCGAACTTCATAAGGGGTAATCCTGCCATTCGTTCCCTCACCGCGGCATTTTTAAGGCGACGTAAATATCGAAACCGGCAGACATTTCCAGCCGCTTAATTAGATCAGACAGGTTGTTGAGGCCTTTTCCCTTCTCTCGAATTAAGACCGATGAAAAGAATGGTCTTCGAAGAGGAGAGATACGCTCCAAATAAAACGAAAAAGGAAACACCACTTGCGAAAATTAATTACAGCGGCAGATGCAAACCAAAAAATCAATCAACTGGATGGGAAAGTTTTTATTTCCCCGGCGACTGGGACGGGAATCGTGCCTTATCAATCCGAGGACAAGAAAAAACTATTAATAAATAATAAAAAGATGTATCGACGGTCTCCGACGCGGAGAGGGACGAAAAGGGATCGGAAGAAGGAATCGGAAAAAGAAGATGAAGCAGCTTAGATAAAAAACAAAGGGATAAAAATCGGAATTCGCGGATGAAGATACTTTGGAGAAAAAAATCAAAGGCTATTCTCCTCTTGATCGCACCTATAAGCCAGAAAGTCCTTAATTACTGGCGATATTTCAAGTTGGGAACTCTTTCATTAGTCGGCCAAGAGTACTCTCATTAAATCCCTTACCACCTCCATGTATCCCTTCTTTATACTCCGCCATTCACGGAGTATAACTGCTCCCTTCAATTCCGAAAGAGATTTCTAAAATTACCGACCTATTTATTCGACCGGAGAAACTTGCGAAAGGGCTATATGTAATTAAAAAGTCCGGAGGATGTGATAGGAAAAAAAGAGAGATTAAAAGGCCCGAAATCCAAGGTAACCCGAGCTTCATTTCGTCCTCATAATCTTTATCTTCCTCACTATTTGTAATAAAACACACATCCTCCCCAACCGTCCTCTCTGTTCAAACTCGCGCTCTGTAATCTCCGAAAACAATGGCAACGAGAGAGAAGCTGGATGTGTTGGATAACCTTTTTTGCATTTTAGAGGATGGATTCTCGAAAAGGTCGTATATCTATTTGCATTTTCTAATTAAGAGAGGTGTATGGAGTAACCATTTAACGTAGTACATGAAGCGAGAAAATGTTCAGTTTTGCTACCTATCCGTTCGAAAAGAGATTTTTTGCCTTTCCCGCTAAGTTCATAGTTTATCCGATTTAAACCTGTTTACTGTAAAACTGTATACATCACAATCTAAAAATCATAGATATTGTGTAATTACCAAAAATTTTAAAGGGGAGTGCTAAATATATACAAAAAAAATGTATTAAAATTCAGATTTTTTGGATTTAACTTTTGTAACACCACTTAAAACGAATCAAAACATCCTATTATCCTAAGATTATTTACTAAATACGATCGATTTCGACAGTTACCACAGTGTTTTGATGTTGTCATTCGACAACAGGTCCTACGAAAAGGTAATGAACATCGCAGTCGAAACATGTCGCATCGAATAAATAGTAGTAGTATTGTTAAAAGTGCTACGATAGCTTAGGTAATTTTGCTCGTGGGCTCCCACCAGGAATCGAACCCGGGACTGCTTTCAACAAAGCCGGATACTCTGCCCAAATGGCTGTCGGCGAGCCCCGTATTCAATAAAATAACTTATGGAAAGTACGAAGAAATATTTTGATTTGTTTCCCTTCCTAAACTTATTCCTCATTTCTTCGTTGTAAGATGGATATAGAAACTGTAAAACGAGATGATCTAATCCAGTTTCTCATAAAAACTCCATATTTCCTCATTTCCTTTGCTTCAAAATGAGTTCAATAAGCAGATGTATGTACAAAGTGGTGCAAAAAATAATTTCTAAGCTCGGATGGCCATTTAAATCCAATTCGAGGGTCACTTCAAGTAACCGGGGTTTGGTATGTAAATGAAGGATTTCAGGTTCAAGCTGGAGTGATAGCAGTTTTAGTTTAAAGTGCATTAACTGAATGGTGAAGTGTGCTTCTGTTTTACTTTCATTAAGGGCATATCCGATGCAAAAAGTACTCACGAATTCCTCAGACGGGTCGTAAAATTGCCGAGCCGAGCGGAGGTCGAACTGACGGCGCTGGAGAGTACTCACCTACGAAAGAAAGAAAACATGTTTAAAATATTGTTTGGAAAACGATCTGATCAGGAAATCATGACATACATATTCAACACGTAGAGCAGTAGAAATATCAGATGTTAATACGAATAAATGCTTGTACTATAAAGAAAAAACTTATGATCACAAAAAGACTAAACCAAATATATACCTACTTGGAAAGTCAAATTATAATTTCAATTAGTACTTAGGAAACTTAAAGTAGCTGTTATGAAATTCCCACTTAAAAATGTTGTACCGCGGTTTGGAAATGGCATTAGAGTATATCTCTATAATTGAATAAACGAATAAATAAATAAATTTTATTTATTTAGCCTCCAAATGATTATAATTATATACCGACTATTAATGAACAACTTCTTCTAATAATACCAGTATCGGATATAGAAATATAAGTGAAAGGTCAGTATAAACACGGGAAAATTATAAAATTAAATAATCTTTATTTTCCAAAAAATGTCTGAGTATGATTTTTTCGCTCATCAGTAATTCTGGAGAAAGCATGTTCATGATACGCAATCAAGTTTATGAAAACAAATAACTTGGAGATCAAATGTTACAGCGTGTTTTCCAATCCAATCCAAATCAAATATTAATTAAGGCTTTTATCTGCAAATTTCTGCTCTAGTGACAACCAAAAGTAGATTAAATACACGAAAATGGTCATAAACAGATACAGGGACGAAGTAGAATTATATAAAAGTATAGTAGCCAAATAATGAACTGAATTAAATTGAGTTAATATGCAAAATCAGATATTTATCTTTCTCTATAATGAAGGTTGACTATGCTGTTCTTTTATAGTTCAAGGTATTATTAAATGAGGTATGAACCTCGTGCCGCTTAGCAATTGATTTTTTATTATAATCGCAATCAAATGAATCAACAAATACTCAAGAAAAATACAAGGAATTATCTATGAAGTACCACCACAGAAACGGTCAAGCTTAATTTACGCCTGAGCATTATCAAAATTATGGCGGTACAACGAATATCTCCAAGCCAAACTAATCTGGGCCTCTGAGTTGAAGTTCCGCGCAATAAAAAATACAAGTAATTCCATAATCAAAAGTTCACAATGAGAAGAGCCCCGAAGGTATTGAGGCGAAAACGGCAAAGAAATCCTCTCCAAAACTTAACACCCGAAAAACATATCAAATGCCTCAACCGGGAAAATACTGCTCGATTAAAAAGTCCTCTTACCTTAGTAAGTAAAAAAACCAAAACGGGAAGTTTAACCTTCACCGCAAAAATAAATAGGATGTTTGAGTTGAAGATATGTAAACCACCAAAAGGGCGGAGAGCAAACGAAGAGGAAAATGGTATGTAATCACCTTTTCACACCACCGGGGGGAGTATTTCAGCGCAGGAAAACGACTGTTTTTAGTGGAATAAAGGAAGTTCCGTAGGACGTACGTTAATGGCAGGAAGAAGACTCAAAAGGCAAATCTCCCACAGGACCCAACCTCTTCCGAAATTCACCCCCTCTTTGCTCACTTCGTAAACCACCGATTCTCCCAAATTCAACTTCTCTTCCATAACGTGTCCCTCGCCAAAAATTTTACCTCCCTTACCCTTTGCACCGCACCCATCCCTCGTAAAAATTCCCCCTCTGCCTTGACCTCATGGCTTCCATGAAAATAACCTCATCACCCTAAAGCCGGCCATTCCTCCGGATCATCTTTCCGAATCATAGGGGAAGCACGCGTCCCTCAAATACACAGGAGCACGACTCGGACTTAACGCTAAGTACCTCGTCTTCACTACGCCCTAATGGAAGCTGCGTAGCGGATTCACCCATTGTCAGCGTCTGATGGAATTTGCCTTAATTGTACCAGGGATATCGAATACAGATGACGGGATAATGTGAGGGACGGGGAGGGAAACGAGGTGATGGCAGGAGTGCCAACCAAACGAAGAGAAATTAGAAAGGGCAGAGGACCAATGAATCGAAGTTCATAGTTGCAAATTATCGAAGTCAAGGATAAAAGATAACGTAAAATATTATAGCAAAAATCACTCCAGTTTTCTTCATTGAGAAAATTGGAAGAACCCATAGTCAAGGGCCGCCATTGTTACAATAATGCCTTACTAACCACGGACAAACAACCACACCCCGTGCATGATTTGAACACGAGACCTCAACATTTCAAAGTTAGAACTAACCGCTGCACCATAGGCACCGTCCACAAATCGATATTTGATACGGTAAAAGAGATACTTTTGATTACTGCAGGAATTCTATAAATTTTCAATATATTTCATTTTACTCCACTTCAAGAAGATAGCCATAGTCTTTAACATTAAAGAATAGACTATTCTCTCTAGCCGTTTCAAGTTTTTACTCAGTATTAATTCGTTTATATTTAATTAATTAATCATAGCAAAAGGAGTTTTGCTCGTATATTGATAATCATACTGTAGTAGGATGTTCTTACAATGCAGTAAAAATAGTATGATGGTTAATTATATATGTTATCTGTATTCTACCATATTTATAATATAGTAGAATATAGATAACACTTATCTTCGTGACACCTATTTTACTATATTTATGAGTTTGCAGGTGAGAATTGTAAATCTCAATCTTATCCTTAAATAAAATCGTTTTGATTACTATTATTAATAATTGTTCTCTGCTCGATATACAAGCGACAAACGAATGAAGTTCTTGTATTCTATATCGCATTCATTCTTCGCGAGTCTGCAATCAGGAATTACATTTAAACTAAGGAAACCGGTGGAGAGTGAGGAAAACATGAATTTGGAAAACATTTGCAGAAAGTGAAATTGATAAAAGGTGAAAGGAGACAAACATGGGAGAACGATGAGTTTTGGAGGAATGGGATTTACATCTAGTGATAAAAGAGCACATTCAAACTGTTGCTATGCATTCCCGAATAAGATAATATCTGAGCCAATACCATTACGATCGAAATAAATTCTATGCGAACATTAATTGCCTCAATTACTGAGGCAATTCAATTTAACCTGAGAATGAAGTGGTAGGTTAAGTGGTCTAAATAGTCGAAATCGAAAAGTAATTTTTACTCTCCGTTCATCAGGGCATCAAAAGATCCCCCAAGTCTACGCATCGTACTGAGGTATTGAAAATAAACATTAAACTCTCTTGTTTTAGGCCACCGCGATAATTACACATTCCCAGACAATAAATGAGAGCCCAATTAAACAGTGAATACATTTTGCGAGCCACTGAACGATTTCATCCAGCATCATACCTCAACACATCAAAGCATTAAAACAAATACCATCGAAAATTAAAAGTTAGCATTTCTTCACTGCTTTCAAATTCACCCAAAATGATAAGATAAATACAAATTTCCGAAAATGATATTAATGCCAGTCCTCATCGTTCTCTCAATTTTTGACGAAAAAAAAACACTTTAAGTGGAGCAAAACTGATCATTAAAATCCGCCTTAAATCTAGATACTCTGAAAAAAGACAAAGTAGTAGAGAAAAAAATGAGCATACTCACGGGTTACTTTGTAGTATTCCATGACGGTCAGTTTATTACAGAAACTTCAAAAAATGCCGTACAGATAAAAACCAAAGAAACCCGATTGTTTTCAATGTATAAGCAATGAATTGACTTGGAGATGATGCTAATTCATAGAAACAACACACTCGAAAGTACGTGTCTGTAAAATATAACGTATAAAAAGCTCCATAAGGGAACCGTTTATTAGAACACAAAAATATACACGTATTAACGATTTCATAGCCGCGCTACATCATTCGGGTCGTTTCTGTACATTTTGTGTTCTAGAAAACGTTTCCTTACTGGAGTCGTTCCTCTTTAATAATAATCACCAAATAAGACCTAATAATGTATTGCTTATAGTGTACAGAGTACGCAAGAAACACACACATAGCCGTTTTACTTCGGTCTGTGTGTGTGGTGGTTTTTTAAAGCTTTTTCATTAAAACTAGATTCAGTTTTCTGGAGAAAAATAAATTCTTTTTTGTTTCTCTGCAGTAGAGGTGCAGGAGACACTATGAAAACCAGGGACAACACCACTTTCAATAGGAGCTTGAATTATAATATGCGTGTAAGAGAGAAAGATTGGTGCGTACGACAAGAACGAAATGAAGGGGGGACCAGTTGGGGCAGGTGCTAGAGATACGCGGAGCCAAATTAAAGAGGGATGAGAAAAAGGGAGGCAATGCGACTAAAGACAAATTGCATGAGAGGGAGGAGACCAATTCCAACGCAGCCTAGCGGCGGAAAACCGAAGCCGAACAGACGCACTTTCGCATCTTTGGCGCGAGGAGGACCTCTCTCCTTCCGCCATTATTCCTTTGAAAGAACGATCCACCCTCTTTTCCCGGTACCAATTCAATTCTTCCAGGTTTATATTTCCCCACGCATTCCTTCCCCTTTCTGGTATTCTTTTTCTACCAGCAGACGTTGCCAAATTCTTCCTGTTGGAGGAGAGGAAGGAAGCAACAGACGGAAGAAGGAGCTCTCCAAGAGTGGTATGAATATGAGAGGTAGGCGTGCTATAATTCATACATGTTGCTACTTCAGTAGTTTTGATTGGCCGTAGAACGAGGCAAAAATACTATTTATAAGCCTTATAATGACACGATTTCGCATATTGTGCATTTAAAAACCTTTAACCGGGACTTAGGTTTAAGTTGAGGGGGAAAAAAAATCCCAACCGTTATTCAGATAACGCCAGGATGGATAAAGCCGATCAAAACTCTTTTACATGCATTACAAGAAAATCTAAACATTTGCCACAGATTAAAAACACAATATTATTTTACAGCAAGACTGAAGTTTTTCCTATATGCTTATAGTTTAGTTACCCACTTTCGGTATTATTCTGTTTTACTCGTTTTACACACTTTTTGCTCGTTTGTTTGCACTTCAATTTTTACACTTGCCAATATATAATGAATCCTGCCAACTGACACTTTCAGTATTATTTGAGATGGAAATAATAGTATTTTCGCCCATTTATCCACTCAAACAATCGCAGATCACGAGAATAGTAGAGATGTTTCATCCGAAGCACAGAGATGACGGAGCTAAATTACTGTCGAGTAACAAACCGAAGTCTTTTATTCTTCCATTATTTATCGTAAATAAATACACTTCCCTGTGATCAAACACCTGTCGCGAATGATGTGTGATTAATTCCTACCCAATTAGTTGAATAGACAAATACAGTCATTAAAGCTTCTTTCATCAATCCACATCCAAGCAAACCCCCTATTTTTAGCCATTTTCTGCCCCGCTAATGAGTCGCGCTTCTGTTTCCTCCCTAAATTCTCTCCAATTATTATCTGTCACACTCCCTCTATCTCATTTCCGTACTAGTAAATACAAACAGAGGACGAATCATGAAATAGGATACATCTAATGTTGTACAAGAAGTAAGATAAATTTCATTTCCATCATGCATCAGTTGATTCGGAAGTTTTAATTCACAGAATAATTGTGATACGTAATTTTATTAACCTGTGATTGACTTTCTATATCCTACTGAAGTTACTAGTGTAATAAAATGAATAGATTGTGATCCGCAAAATGTATCCTGAGCCATGTATCACCCTAAAATAAAGCCCTTTCAATTACCAGAAATTTACACACCATTTTCTATAATACGAGTGTATAGTCATCATTATAATGAATAAATAGAATAAATTACAACTACATATAGCTAAAGGTACAAAATCTATTTCGATGTCGTTAAAAGTAAAACTCAAAGAACATACTCTCTTAAAGAAACATTCAAATGCCTCTAATGGTTTTTAATCCGTGATTATGTCATCCATTAAATTAGATTATGAACACAATCGACAAGAAAAGTGTAATTGAAATTTCATGTAATCCTAGAGCTATCAGATTCCTTTGGTAGGAAGCCGTAAAATTTCTTCTTGTAATTGCCAAATAAATATTCTTCTTCGCTATACGTTGAATCAAAATAATCCTTTTAATACGGCAACCTTTTGAATACGGATATTATGCAAATTTAATCTGTTACGTAATTCTTAGACCTAGGCTTCTCGATCCAGGATTTCAATGAATAACTGAGTTAACCACATGAATATTTTAGAGAAACTTCAATTGACAGACTTGAACCATTTTTGACGCGTAAGCGGAAATTAAAATCTAAAATGCACAATTGCGGAAATGAATTACATGAATCCCTTTCTCAAAGGAACCTTAATTTAAAAATGAAAAAAAAACGTTCTTCTGTACCCTCATTTCACTATACGATTCCTCAGAAACGCTTTAATATCGCCGAAAGAACGCCAGAGTGGTAATCGCCGTGGTTGAATTACAAACGCCGAAAACATGACTTCGCCTCCGACTTTGTGGACGCGCTTTAATTAAAACAACGAGCTAAGAATGAGCTCGTATTAGAGAAACGCCTGATTAAGATAGCCTTACAGTTATTACGAATCGAAATACAACTGACTATTTTAGAAACAATTTCTTTTAATCACCTACATTGACAGACGATTTGAAGAAGCCACACACAAATTTTAGAAACAATATTTTAATCTTTTATATTGCACACGGTAGGTAAGGTTTCTTGCAATAATTACAAAAAGATATAACATTATTACATAACATTAATTAATTGAAATTCAATAAAACATTCATAACTACCAATGACGTAATATTGATGACCGGAAAAGCTATATATTACATTCTGAAATAAACCGAAAATTAAATTGGAAAGTATATAGATCGATTGAGATCAATAAGTTAATGTAAGAAACCAATTCATATCGGCATAATCTCAAACAATAGGGTCTGAAAGTCCATTAAAATCATGCAACCAATAAAAGTCTGTCCAAAATGACAATAAATGATCGATTCAGCATTGAAAACTTGATTGGTTATGTTAAAATAATTCTAAAGTTCAAAAAAACAGTCGATCAGCACAAGTATCTTCACTATCTTTACAAGTTTTATAATACGGCCGCATTGTTAAGAGCATTAGGACTCCCATCAGCTACAAGAGAAGCATGATTTCGGTACCATTACTCCAATGACCTTATATTGAGCCACTGCTGAGCTGACACGATCGCAAGAAGCACATCCGCAGGGCTTCCCTCCTCATTTCCCCGCCGCGCCAAATACGCAATTCCAAAGGCCATCTTCAGTTCTGTTCCCAGTCCTATCAGGCTCAATCCTCCCCTTTGCACATCCCTCTAACGAGCCGCCAAAGCAATTTGTGCGGCCGCCAACGCCCATCTCTCCGCGATGAAGGAACACAGCTCAATGCGTAATCTATGATGTTCTCGTGCACACGTCTATTGTGCCTCTTGTTTCCGGGTGCTCCCTAATCGAGGAATGCGAAGACAAAATGTTTGCCGCGACAATGGAAACAGATGTGCTGTCGCGGGCAGAAGTATTGGATCTGAACGAAATTGCTTAAGAGCGAAGAGCAACCATCTGTACGTGATGACGATCCTAAACGAGTTTTTGCAAGACACTCAGTGATACATTCTACTGAATCATCAAGGTTTCAAATATGAAAGCTGCTCCTTAAGTCAGTCTAAAATCATACCTAAAATATATTCCTGTGTGAAAATATGTCGGGAAACAGACCATATTACTATAGTTCGTTCAATCAGAAGCAATTGCGGTATACTCCAACAATCTTAGAATTGAATCTTCTCAACTACTAAAATGCTTAAAAAATTAAAGTTGTTCAACGACATGACTTTAGTTGATTTAAATAAGTAGAGGAGATGGAATATCTTTAGGCGAAAGATCTTATCGAAAGATAAATGACTCGCGATGATTATGAGATGGTATTTCTTGATACGTATATACATCCTTTCGGCTTTTTTGTCTGTTTTGGACTTAATTTTTTCATGAATAAGGAAACATCAAAACTCAAACAATGATATCAATAATTCATTTAAATTCATAACTAATTTAGATAAAAGATGTATAGTTGCATAGCATGAAGTAAATAGAAATGTGATAAAGTAGAAAAAAAAACTTCTGAAAATTACGACATCTCTCATAATGAAACAATCTCTACGAGGGAAAATATTTAAAGGATACACTTATGCCATGCATAAATATCTTTCCAATTCAAATGAAATAGTCAATTTTACCGATTCCAATCGGAAATAAGTTTGTGTTCGAAGAAGAATTCAATAAATTTCTACGAGCTGACAACAATCGTCCAATTTCATAAGATACCCTATGCTTCTCTTCCCCACCGCTGTAGGAGACCTCAATTCCCATGCAGTGGCCTACGCATCCGATTCGTAGTGCGCCATCTCCTGACAATACAACTTCCATCCATCCACCCATAAGGAATCCACCTCGGTCCTCTTCGATTTTTGCTCAAGATGTTCCGCCCTCCGGGTCCCTTTCTTTCCCTCTTTCGCTTCCACTGCCATCTACATCACTTCCGATACCTTTCTCCCACTGCCATCTACAATGGAATCCTATTCTTTTACTTCACGTCGTACTTACATGGGAGGTATATCTTCGTGAGAGAGATTGTGAGAATGAATGGTTTTGGAAGAATACTTGGAATCCTTAAAATCCCACGATACTTTACAATTAAGCGAAAACTAAGATGAAATTTTCACCAACTTGATATTGATTAGTGACATCATTTTCTTTAACTTAAGGTAGGTAAATACTAATAAGAAAATTAAGTTATTAATTCAAGATGAAATTAGTTTCCTATTCTTGCATTTTCTAAATGGGATTATTATGATGAAATTACAAATTCAATTACGATTATTTTAATAAACTTAAGCTTTCATATAGTATATACAAACACTTGCTTCAAATGAAAGATAAAAGATAATTATTGTAAAATAAGTAGATAAAAGGACATGTTACTTACTTATAAATCCCCTTTATGTTGTTATCATTGTATCTTAGCATCCTTTTACTTGTATCACGTTATAGTAATAATAATACATCGTAAGATATCCACGCTCATTCTGTAATACAGACTACGAACTAACACTTAACCGCAAAGGTATTTATTCAAACATTTACGGTACCAAGAAATATTAATTAAAATTATAATAAGTAATCAATTATTAATAATTTAATTAAACTTACTATATCTTTCTTTAATGAGGCTTAGCTTACCCTGAATCGTCAGGGTATATATTGCTCTTCGATAGATATACCATAATCCAGGATCATAAAGCATTTCTAGTACTTCATTGATTGATATATGGGAGATAATTCTTCCTCACTCAATAAAGATATCTCCTAATCCCATCCATTCCCCTTATCTTTCTTCTTTATCTCTTTGTGAAGCCTTCCTTCCTTTCTCCTGCTCTCTCTACTACGGTCCACTCCTCCCCTCATACCAGCAGCCAAACACTACTTTCCCAGAATTTCGCAATACCTTCAGAATTCATTACGAGAGTTTCGTGGGTCTCCGACTCTTTCGAGGACAAGAGGACGTGGAGAACTACGGCGAGAATTAAAGGATGAAAGTCGAAATAAGGTTCCTAGGGTGGTAGGGAGTAAAACGCTACGGACTAAATTGCAGGAAACTTCCCCGTATACCAATAGGACCTTTCTCTCTAAATCTCTGGAGCTTTGCTTTAGAGAAACGACATTTAGTATTTGGCACCCTTCCCCAAATACATATCGCTCCCAAAAAACATGTAAATAAAACTGACATGTGCTGCGATTTAAAAGTTGCAGTTTAAGAAAGGATGGATTCACAATACAATAGTTCAGAATAATGAATTTTTTTACAGAATAGGGTGAAATATTGTGAAAATCCATAATTGGAAGAAACAAAAGGTGTACTTTTTACACAAAAGATTTTATTATTAAAAAAATATATCACTGGTGGTGTGCTGCAGTTAAACTAAAAAATAAAACTAAAACTTTTGTGGAAAAAATACAATTTTTCTAGTTTCTATCGAATGAAGTTTGTGTTTTTTTTATAGTTGCAGTGATTGAAAAGTTGTTCGAATAAATTGAAAGGGTATTAATGCGATATGACTCCGTATTTCTAAATCCAAGGCCTTATTTAACAAACTATTAAAAGTGAAACATTAATACCAATGAATACACTTACGCCTGTTATTCAAGAAAATTTAAGATGCATGAAAGATTCGAATACGTTGAATAAAACCACCTAACCATTTCCATTAGCCGTATATTTATCTGGGAGTATATAATATTAATAATCTAAAATAAAATTCTATAATATAAATTCTACAAACGCTTCTCATATTGAGATCACATTTCGAATTCATTTATAATTAGCAATTCTTTTCCCAGAAAAGGATATTTAAAAATCACGCAATGAATTCATGAAGTTTAGTTAAATGTGAGATTGAGTTGATCAATGTAACAGACCTCTAACAATGCAGCAACCGTCAAAAATGTCAATAGGAAGAAGAAAAAAAATAACGCGAAAAAGGAAGGCTAATTGGGAAAGTTAATGAAGAGGATGAAAGGCGATGGAAGGGCTGATTAAGAAAATGTGAAAAGACGTTGACATAAAGAATCCGGATGACGATGGATGAGGGGAAGTCAGTCGGAAAAGATGATAAGAAATAAGAGAATTACAGGCGAAATCAGATGGAAGAAGAAGACTGCTGACAGAAAGGAACAAAAGATATTGAGAATGGCGCAGAAGTGATTTCTAAGAAGCGGAAGATCCCCGGACAAATACTTAGAAGACTCCTGCGATATAAAAGTTCGAAAGGAAGCAACGACAAAAACGTGAAAAATAGATTATATAAACAACGAAATAAATAAAGTTTCTTTCTTTGCTCAGCAATTTGATGCTGATCAAAAGGTAATTTCAAACGGCTTTGATGTCGATTTACACAATCTAATCACATTTTAAAATAGAATGTATTATATCTATTAGGATTATCAATTTGAGGGGTTTTTTATCCGTTTACGTTTAACGTTTCATAGCGCAGTCTAGAATAAATCTCCCATTAACGGTATTTCACAAGGGATTTTGGAATTATCTCACGGGTTGGAGCAACGTTAGTTGTGGATTATCTTGTTTCAGCATGCGAACGACTACTTTTCGTTTGGTTTTATTTTCACTTTCTATTCTATATTTGCACTTAATCAGTCATCCGTTCTTTCTATTCTTTCTCAATTCCATCCTTTCATATTTCCACCGATTTAATCTCCATTTCTTCGGATATTACCGCATCTCTTACACCCCCCTGAATATTCCATAAATGATTTTTCACAACCTTCTTCGTATCTCCAGAGTGTAGAGAGTATTCTATCAATTGTAATTAATAGATATCTTTCAAGAACTACAAATCCTACTACGCAGTTTTCATTACTTCGATAGAAATATAATGATCGCTTCAACTATTAAGTCAAACGTCTATACATACTTAGAATCAATATTTTAAAATCTTAAGTTTAATTTTTCATAAGATGGAAAGACGGTTTGATTTTAACATCTTCCTGCTTCATATTTATTAGTTTAGATGAACTTTTAAATACATATGAAACATAGTATTTAAAGGAAAAAATAATTAAAATTATATTTGAAAATAATAATGACTTTAAAAAATTGGCAAAAATTCCTAGAATACATTCTGGAATATTAAGGGCATCTTTAAGAAATTTTATGAGGCTGTTGCTAATTCTTAAGCTGAGACAACCGAGGTCAACTTATAATATTTCAATTCATCGCCCGAAATATTAACAAACCAAAATATTCATCGTTCAATTTCAGCTCCGCCATCTTCGCTGCTTCATTTACATTTTCTTCGAAGGGGGATGCAACCTGAGAAACCGAGTGACGGCTACAAAAAAAATCAATCCATTGCAGTGAGGAAAGATTTTTCATTAACCGAAATTGAATTGAATCCCGCAAAGGAGGAAAGAAACGTGGAAAGTTTGAGAGAAGAGGGACTTCACCTTGTGTTGGGTAAGAAGCAGTCGGAGAATACAGTAGGAGACCGTCTCAAGAGGTAAAATTAATTTGGAGATTAAATATAAAAATAAGCTTATAGCGTAAGAAAATATATCTTGACTTTGAGAGTTTAAAAATCATTAGCATAAACTTATGATAATCAAGTGCTTGAAATTTCTATCTAACAAGGACAAGCTGAAGAAAAAATAGAAAATAATTTAGGATAACGGAAAAAATAATTTAGACCTACACCGAGCTCGATGGAAGAGATAATATCAGAATAAAATTATTAGCATTGTCACAACTTTCTGAAAGGATGTTTCATTAGCAACAGTGTGACTTTAATCGATGAGAAAAATAAGATATTTACGGTGACCGAAAGAAACTTGTCTCAAGTATTTTTTGTAAACTAGGTGAGTAAATTATTACATAATTAAGATCATGTAGTGCACCGAGGCAGAATGCGTAGTTCGAAAAGACGGCTTGAGTAAATATCAGATAAAATTATCATAAACAACAGTCATCGTTAATGAAAGAATAGGAATTTAACTGTGAAACCCAACAGTTAAGAACAACTTTTGCAGGGGTATAAGGGTGATATGTTTTCAACAGATCATACCACCAAACACGTAAATAATCATAAATAAATAAATTCAATCGAAGAAGCCTTGACTTGATGGAATTCCGTAACCGCGATCTCATTAAAGTAACTATGCAAATTCCACAAGAACTGTTTGGAATTGTGGAACAAGTTTTTGTGGAATTTGCTTAGTTATTTTCGTAGGATCCCTAAAAATGAATATTATCATTTGCTAAATTAACATCACATAACCGGTACCTATTACTGAGCCATTATAATTCTAATTAATTGGCGATCAATTCAATACTAGTACCCAAAGGGATTCCCTCTCCTTTCATGAGCCCACACCCACTCTCGCGAATCCCGGAGAAAATTTTAACTCTATCTTAATCGGATATTCCAACAGTTTCCGAGTTATCTACTCCGGACCGTTTATTACCTCGCCAACGTCGACGAATAACAATTCTCTCTAATGAAACAATCCTCTCCTAATGCCATACTGAGCGACTCGCTAATGAGAATTCCTCCCCAAACCCTTCGAAAAAGAACGGGCGACGTAATACACGGACCGAGATAAGGCGAAGACGTCCAACTTCACGTCACTGCGGGAAAACGATAACGACTCCGAGTTAGGGGCGAATCTTAAGCCGTATAAGGACGAATCCGCAAGCGCCGTAGGATCAGCGAAAGGCGGAAATATTTAGAGGCGGCAGGGAGAGGAACGATTCCGCATCTTACCTCGAGAAAGAAAACCGCGCGGTAATTAACTGGAGCCCTTTCCCTCGGGGTTACTTCTTCCCCATCTAACGACTCCCGAAAGCGACCTTTGTCTACGCGACACCTACATTGAATCTTCAGCTGCCGTTGGCCCTCCCATGAAGTCAGATAACACATAACGCCCGCAATGCCCGGAAGGGATAGAGAAGATTAAAGCGGGGAAGAGTGGATTTGGAAGAGAGGAAGGATGTGCGAGGAATGCCCACGGGCCAACCAATATTGGTCCCGAATCTGGACCCTTGATACGAGATAGGATTTCCTCTCTTTTGGCTAACTTCATATGGGATCGCCCTTATTCTTCTGAACCTCGAATCAATACTTTTACTGAAGATGGTACTGATTGGGACGGAGAAGGAAATATCTGAGACCACCTCTTCATTTCTCGTTCACAGAACTTTTCCATGTACCAGATGAGGGTATTATATGCATCCACTGACCCATGAGTCTCAGAATATTTTCTTTCAATGCAGAAAGACCCCAAGATTTTTTTTAGTTATTCTCAGAATTTTAAATAAGTTAAGATCATTCAAATTATACGTATGCATGAATCTATGCATAAATTTCCATAGCTATGATTTTTAATATGGAGATTTTGCAAACTGAAAACATAAATACATATAAAAAGTTTTGGCATCAATAAATTATTCTATTCTCTACTAGTTTCTTTCAACCTATTTCGACTAATCAATTCATAAATAGTATATTATTACTTGTTCGTCAAGAGTCTACAAGACTCTTTTATTCATCAACTTCCCCACCAAAATAAATAGTGTTTTCTTTCTATTTTTAACTAACTTTTTTCAGCTAAAATATAATTATACGATCCATTCATGACTTAGCTGCTTAGTTATTCGCTGCGCGAATTTTAAATCACTATTTTCCGATACTTAGAACTGGCGAATAATTATTTCAGAAAGTTCTTGGGATAACGAAATATTTCTTCCACTACCAAGGAAGGAATCTGAAAAGAGGTACCCTTAACACTGGAATTACGAAATTTTCAGTTCAGGGCTTCCGGAATGCATCAACTACGTAGAGAAAATACGTAAACAGACAACATTTGATTACGATCTGGAATTTAGATTGCATCATACATTAATATTAATCAAACGACGAGAAATTGTTTTTGCATCAACAGCCAACAAAAATGTAACGTATTCAGGTTCAATCAAAGCAGACTCGTAGTGATTAAATTTTCCAACTACGTTGCAAACATGTTCCTTTCTTGTCTGAAGGGTACTTAGGAAAACAGCAAATGTTTATCATAGCATAGGAAATGGCAGAATTAATTGATGGGGATGACTCGTGGGAGAGCTAATTATAAGTTTTCGTACATCTGGCCGTTTCCTTGTCCACTGCCTGGAAACTTTAAATAACGGAGACTACCAATTACGGCTCAAATCCGCATGCGGTGGGAAGCGAAGTGGCGAAAGGGAAAAGATAGCGCGCGAATGGACCAGAGAAGGTGAACAGAGGAGGGGTTATTTTAAATACCAGCAATCAAAGCCTTGGATATGATGTAGCCTTTGGTGAAAGGCAAGAATGTGAGTTGAAAACATGCTCCAACAGCTAAATACAAATGATATCTGGGACGCTGAAATTCAGCATTTCTCCTTCTACGCCGCGAGCCCTAACTCTTATCAACATTTGTCAAAATAGGTTTTATTTAAATATTACTTAATTAAAGTTGTATAAAAAGTTATTTAGAGATACATAAGTATATACGTATCTGTTAAGGAAATTTTCGGAAAATTCAAAGTGACACAAATTTCAATTGGGATCCACTTCATAACTTTAGTTATGCTTTAATACATGTTTCCTCATAATTCAACACTGAGGAAAGTATGATATTTTCTCTTATTGCCTAAAAAATTACTTTTTACGGAAATTTAATATTAATAAAAACCGTATGAACCTACTTTAGCTCGTTCGCGGCTTATTAAAAAAATGCCCTTTTTATTAATTTAATTATTTACCGTTACAGCTAGACAGAGGTATGGTGCCAGCGTTGAAAAATTAAAATTTATAATGATAATAATAAGAATTTATGTACAAAACACGATGGTCTACAATAGTTAGCTAACAGATCATTTAGCAATATAAAAGCAATTCATAAATCAATACAATCAGTAATTACTATTGCATTGATTAATTCATTTTTTACCAAAAATGTAAATTTTCAATATTCAAATTATATACAATTACCATTAAAGCTACAGCTTATACAAATAGCACCAGTGAAACTAGTTAAAAAGTACCAGATGTATTCTTGTAAAATTTCCCTTCTCAAATGAGTATTCTTACGGAATCTGTTAGATTATTTCTGAGCATCAAATGCCAGGACATAAAGAGAAGAGAGTTGACAAGAAGCTAACTTAGGCGTCGGTTTCTACGGTTTACAAATAAAAATAAGATTTCAAGCAACCCGAGACAAAATTTGTTTTTCCTTATTATTGCTTCGGTCATTAATTTTATCTTCCTTTGGGATCCAATTTAAAAGAGTATAATATAATGAAATTCGGGACGCACCGCTCGGACCGCTAAATTAAATTCTGTCTTATTTAATAAGCGCACGCTTCGACAAGATTCTCCCAAAAAGGGAAAGTTTCAATTAAAGTGAACGAAAACGGACTCGAGGATCTAGAATACAAAAATCGAGAATCTTTCGCTGGAAGCGTCTGAAATAAGATAGCATCTACTAAATGAAAATGTTACACCGGATGTTAAAATCTACTCTGTCTATAAATAGGTGGAGAAATAAAATAATTTCTAGGCAGGAAAGAAAAACTAAAGGATTGGACGAAGAAATAAAGAATCCGATATTTCCATTAAGAATATAAAATGGTTATTTTGCTGCAAAGGGAAAGAATTGAAATTTATAAACGTGTTGAATTACAAAAAGGAACTTTTAAGTTTCGAGAATAATTCCAAAAATAATAAAAAACTATAATAATTATTAACATAATCCTTATCGTAGATGTATGGTTTTTAAACGATGAAAGCACAACTGGTCAATATAAAAAACTTCTACTTCAATGCCAGTAATTTGTTATTTTTCAGTGTAGTATTGACATGTTCAATGGTAATGTTCAATGGTAATAATTTCTTTAAACCTATTACGTATAACTTTCTATAAAGCAATTTCATGTTTAATTTTCTATCTTTGATACCAAACGATAACTTACAACTTCATTTACAATATACACGCAACAGAATTACTCAAAATGAAACAAGTTCAACTTATTAACTAATGTACTCTAGACATAAGATTACATTGATTTCTCTCCGACCTCTATGTAAAAATAGAAGAGAAATTTATCATCGGATGTTAAATTCTTAAAAAAATGCAGAACGTCGAAAAAAATAAAAGTAAAATTTGATACTTAACAAAACTTTTGCCTGGCATAACTCAGATTCTGCTACTTTCCAGCTAGAATTCATTAAAAATCCTTTCAAATGAACCGAAATTCTTGGAAGACTGAACAAGAAAGGGATTGGAAAGGGATGAACCTAAATGCTGGAGTGATTAGCTCAAGAGGGACAAAGGCAATAAGGAGGACCTAGTAGAATAGAGTGCGACCAAAGGGACATAAAATTTCAGGAAATCCTCGTAGATCGCTTTGGCGACCCTAAACGAGTCTTATACGCAATATATCTCCAAATTACTCTTACGAATTTCCGCGAGAGTTTCGTTGCGTTCATGCGGATCTCCTGCTTGACGCAAAACGAGGCAGAATTTCTGACGCCGGCAATCTTCCCATTCCCTTGGGCGAAATAACCAGCCCACTGACCGCCTAGACTGGGCCCGACTTCTGGGACGTAGAGATTACACAAGGCGGACTTCATGGAGGCGAAGCCCGGTGGGAGTGCCAGAAAACTCCGAGTGACAGTCTCACATGCGGTTTACCGGACAAAATATCTCCCAACATTCAACGTCCCCGATATTTTCACAAAATTATACATCAATACCATTCCTCGAGTAAATTTACAATCGTTCGCAAAAAATAATCAAACCGTCTTTTATTCATAAAATACAAGCATTTCATTCCAATGAATAGTGAACCCACGTGCTCAACAGAATACAATATTATCCAAGGCTTTTAGTTTCAGAGTTAATTAATAATAATTTATTTTAGTGATCCAATAGAGAAAATAACGTTTCAACGATTTCCTAACAATAAATAGAAACTAATTTAAATTGTGTTATCAACAGCAGTGGGCTTAACTGAGTGGAACCATTAGAATGGACCTGATGAATTTTAACAAGTAAAATAAAAAAATATAGCACCATTAAAATTCCACAATAAATAAAAAGCACGACCCATTTTGGTCAACTTAGACCATCATCAGGAGAAGTTCAGGAAGAAACACAAGTATATAATCGTATGAAAGGAGAGCAGTTAAAAGGATTTGAAAGAGCTACCCAGGGATTTAAGGCAAAACAGTGTCAGCTAAATTAGCCGTACAGAAGCAAAGGGGGGAAAGAGGTTGGTATGAATTCATTGACGAGAATCTTGGAAGAGTAGATATGAAGAAGGATTCGGTTCATTTCTACTAAGGAAAGTTTTGTGCATTTATTTCCGGGGTGAGAGACTGAAGGTAGAAAAAAAAATGGTAGGACAGCAAGAGATGCTTTACAAAAAGGTAAGAGAAAGAAGCAAAGAAAATTTGTTTCGACATAGTATTGAAAAATGGCTTTCATTATCGTATCCCATGAAATCCAATGCGTGTAATCCTTCAGGGATCAACAGCAACTATGAAATATAGATTCTAAAAAATCTAAATTAACGGATACATTCCAATATATTCGACAAAAGATTAAAAACGATCAATTTTTGCAATTTTTTAAGCAGCAGAAAAGTATCGATTCGCCGTGAAATTTAATTAATTTTAAAACCCTAATCAATACTTTTCGCAAATTAAAACAACCTCTGGATTTCATAATGAAAAGCTGAGACTAAATTGCGCCCCAGAGCCAACTAACAGAATGGTATTACCCTAATGAATAAGTTGAAATGGCTATTAATTTTGAAAAAGGTACGGAGCCAAGGGGACCGAATGAAAAAGAGCTCCTCTCCCTGATTTCCCACGAAAATATTAACAGCGTTCACGAGCATTAAAATAAATTGCGTTAGCCGCAAAATGACCAGCGATTCCGCTTATTAAATTAAACAATAAATGACATACGGTTTTCAATTACCCAAAAGGAGAGCAATGTTAAAAACCGCTCGAGTAAAAAGTAACTCAAAATACGTTCGTAGCGCCAATCGGTATAAAATTTCACCTATTTTTATTTAAAGGCACAATGTAATGGTTTTCCTGGTGTAATTCCGTAGAGTGAGCATACGAAGGGATATTTCATATTGGGAAATAATTAAAATTTTATTAATAGGAAAATATACTTCCTTGTTCTTTTCTCAGAACTAATAAATTATACATCACATATATTCTACTCAATTTACGTCCATTTTTAATCTACGAAAAGAGATTGGGGATAGGAGATTTTTTGAGAATTGGAAAAGGCTTTAAAATGGCCTCACTTTGGATAGAGTGAGTAAATTCCTTGGTTCTAAAAATTAATATATATCTATATTTCTTAATACATCTTTACGGAATATCCCTTCAACTACTTTATACATCAAACGAAAGAAGAAATCTGAATGAACCTATCTTTATCAGGCATCGTAGCAACTCTACCACTCAAACAAACCGACTAGGGCTTAGGGATTATTCGCTTTGAAATGGGGAAAGAGAAATAGAAAAAGTGAAACAAGAGACGATCTCATCCATGTTCGATTAGGGAAAGGCAACAAGCCACGCCAAAAGGAATGCATTTGCACAGCGCTCGCCGCACGACCAGATTTAGCTGTTTAAAACAAAACGGAATGCGACCGCGCACGGACCGAATCGAACCAGAATCGCAAAATAAAAACGAGCAATTAGAAGAGTACCATTGTTTATCTAACCAAATCTATTCCAAGAGAACAAATGGAACGAGATATAATTAGATTGAAAATTCCCTCTGTTGTTTGAAAACAGCTTTGCTCGATAAAATTATTCGACACATATGCCAATCAAATGCAAAATTTAAAAAATATTACCTATTACTGAAAAAAACGCAAAAAATGCAGACCAAAAAGATAACCAGGAAAGCAGCAACACGCAGCTATTCGACAGAAATTCTGTTTTCTCTCACGTTTAAGGCAAGCACACAAAAATCCAGAAATCTAAAGATAAGGCTTGTGTTCTTCCATAGGATACGATTATCGCCAAAAGTTAACTAAATATATCTGAGAGTGCATGTTATAATTTGGAATATATATTTCAAACAGAATATCATTAGATTTTCACAATATTAAAATTTAGTAGAATATATTTTTAAATATTCTTAATAAAAAAATCTAATACCTTCTATACCTACATACATACATTTTTATTAGGCGAGGTTTGGAGGTCCGATCTTCCATTTAATCTTTGTCCAATACAATATACATTATGAGAAGAAAAATGATTTTGCAGATCAAATAATAAATATTGATGAATGTACTCATAGAAAAATATTTCCACAGCTGAAAAACACCACCGCATAGAAGGGAAGTGTGAAAAACTAGAGAGATGAGTATGAAAGAATGAGTAATAAACGTTGAGTTACCTTAATTCACAAGCATATTTATTAAAATTGAAGATAGGAACGCGTACTATTATCATACATAAACATAACTGCGAATATGTAACACAGTTTGCTTCGTTTAAAAAAGAGCTGGAGCAAGAACGAAAATTCAAGTTTAGGACGTATATTCTCTAAATTTATGGTTAGGAGAAGCTAATAAACTAGAAATAGAATCATCACGAGTTTGATTGATGGAAAGAATTGTATAGAATAACTATTCAGTTTCCCAAAAATTTATCAATAGAAAATGAATATTCCAACCGAATTAAGATAATCTGAAAGACTCAATGAAACTGAAGAATAAATGATAAATGAAATCCAAGAACATCATAATTCCACATTTAGGTGGAGCAACTGACCATGATATTTCAGCTTCTAACACGTTTTGTAAATAGCACATTCAGAAAAAATATCAAAAATAAAACAAAATCAGAGCAGATACATTATAGATATCTTGCCATCAAGCGCTTATGAGGAGATAAGGAACGAATCTCAGACGTTTTTTTTACGTTTATTACCATCATGTGCAGCCATTCTCGAGCACGTAGAATAGATTCGAGCGGGAGAAGAAAACATATTTCGCGTGAATAGAGATTGAAAAGAGAGAGAGGGCGATAGGGAAAGTGCGGGGGGAGGAAGTGGGGGAGATAAAAAGGCGCATAAAAACGCCATTGGAGGCGAAGGCGGAAGAAGTGAAAGAGTAATAAAGGTTAATGTGAACGTGGGATGATAGAGACAGTCTGAGTGCGTGCGGGAGTGTGCGTGGGAGACAGTGACTACCACTGAGGCGTCTTACGTGATTCTGGGCTGGGCACTTGAATACGTAAGAGGTGACGGCAAGGCCTTGAATCACTGATAAACACGACAGTGAGCTCAAAGGTACCGAATAATAAAACGACTGCCAGTTTGTCAGAGAATGAGAGTTGAGCAAAGAGGTATGTCATTTAAATCTCGAATTAAATTTCATTCCAAAGTAAACATTGTAAATGCTCTGTAACATGTCAATAGAATCGCATACCTTTCCTTGAAGTCATCATCCACGTGTGAAGTTTTTTTTTAAACAGTTATCTTAAACACCTCCAGGGGAGTAAAAAGGTCAGACTTAGTAATCTTTGAATTTTGTAAACAAGCATTAATCAGACATAGAAAGTAAACTTAAAAAAAATGAGATCATTATGGTAGCACGTGAGTTCGTGGAAAGCCATAAAATAGAAGAGATCAACAATTTATCAACAACAAACTTATGGAAACTACTCAGTGTTAATCTCTATAATTCAAAATAAATATTTATACTAAACCAAAATAACCAGGATTTCGATGAATGGCATCATCATCAAGTAATAATGATGACCTGATGATTATGCCAGGCTTCGAAATTCGGATCTTGCTGTTAGTTTCTGTTGTTGTATAGAATACTAGTACATAAATGTTTACATTTTACATTACAAACATCGTAAATACATTTTTCTTAGAGTTTAATATCTCTAAGTTATCATGGTATACCACCAAGTTAAAGCCCACACAACCTAAAGCATTAACAATTTAACATTACAACAATCTAAACGCATGTGCATGATATATTGCTCGAATGCAAATAAAATCTTAACTTAAATAATGAGACATACTCAGAACATAATCTTAATCATCAAGTCAAATATATCGTAAATAGTGATACATAAATAGTTTGAGAGACATTTTCTCATTCCATCATTATACGTCGGGTGATCCCTAGAATAATCACTAAATTTCTATAAAAATAATAATTAATATCAGCGAAATATGTAGTAGACGACTGCTTTTCGGGTAAGTATTAATCTTAGTTCGAAATTACCCCGAAAACTATTTTCTAATGACATTGATCTTAAAGGGTGAAAAATCGCATATTGGAAAGAAATCACGATAGAGTACTAACGTTCAAAAAGAGGCAAGTAAATTAGTTTATATCCGCCTTCGTATTCATTAAAGAAATTAGAATCATCAAAGCTTAAGCCTTCGAAGGAAATAAATTTTCATGAAGCTTAGAATCGAGACCTTTCCCAGGGAAAGGCAATGATCCAACGCCACAATTTTTGAGATTGTTCTCCAGAGAAATGGAATAAAATTATCTATCACTTGTGAAAGATTCTTTACTTCACCAAAGTGCAGACTCCTTTAAAAAATAAAATTAACTAAATTGGAAATAGTCTTACAGGAAGAAAACAATATTTACAAGATATGAAAGATACTAATTATCTTCTACTTTCAGATATAATTGTTAACTGTTTGCATAATCAGTTTTTAGATGACGAAGCATCTTAATTAAATAATGGCTTTTAACCCTCCGTGAACGGGTGGAATATTTTTACATAAAATACTTAAATTTCACGAATCTTTATTGTAATTTGAACGAAATTGAAACAAATTTGGAAATAATTGTAAACTAATTAACAGTGATGCCCCTTTTTCGAAAACACGGATTTACGCGGTTCTTATTTTACCAAAAACTCCTAGTAGAAAGTATTAACAATGGTCCAATTCTTTTAAAAAACGAGATGGATACAACGCCAGAAACTTAAAAAGTCGTTCATGTGATAGGAGAAGCTGTTAATCAAGTCAGACAATCAGATTTGGGAATCGAAGGTGATGATGTCAAAATGGAGTTGAATTCACAAAGACTATCGATGAGCTCATTGAGAAGAACAAAACTTAAATGGCTATTCCATCAATTCAGATCATATCAGATTCAGAAAAACACATTGAAATGTTGACAGAAGCTTTTGGTCAAATAGGAAAAGACATAAATTAAGAATACTTCGAAGCCAATGATGAACCAATTTTAGGTACGTACACAGCCATAAATAAAACGTTAATAGCTTGCTACGAAGAAAATCTGCGTGAAAAAATGACATTGTATTGTCGGACGAGCTTGTTAGATTTTACGAAGATGTGATATTTCATATCGAAATAACTTCGTTTCAGGCAGCTCACTTACCTTGAAATATTTTGTATTTAAAAATAAAAATAACTTCCTTTTTCCTCTAAACTAGTGTTTTTGTTTGTACTTGGCCCCAATTAAAATAAAATTTATGTATTTATAAGCAAAGTTGTGCCTCGACCTAGGCGAATTCAACACACGTGATTTTCGTCGATCCCACCTATCACGTGACTTATATTACTATACGAATAATATTCATAATACCACATTATCTACAATGCAGCAATCGTTTACATGGTCCAAAATACAATTCCATGTCATTGGCAAAAGGCTAAGTACATCATTTCGGAAAAAAATCAAGAGACTCCATTAAGCACGTCATGAAATATTTCACTTGCAGTCTATTTGCATTCAAACGAGATTTCTCATTAATCATGGGTGTAAACGATAAAATTCAAATTGAATCAAGTGAATTTCTTTCCGCCTATCACACATGGAAACCAAACAAAATTGGCAACCTGGAAATGAGACCCAGGGATGAATAATCAACGAGGTCGATTCCCAAAAGAGGTGAACTTCAAATAATAATACAGAAAGGGAAGAGCGACCTAAGTGCCACCCACTCCATTTCTACCGCAGGGCCTCCCAAAGGTATACATTATTATCTGCTTATCATACGGGAAAGCTCATTATTGCTCACCCAGCGAACTAAACATTGATATCACATGACGTCACGCAGATAAAGCTGGTCTCCAGGAACTCGCGCGATAAAATCTCTCTGAATAAACATTCCTTTTGAAGCAATTCTGCAGGTTTTCATTAACCACAACGGAAAAGAGATATAATCTTTCCTGAAGCGAGTGGATAGCTTTGGATACAAATCATGCTATATTGAGAATGCGTCGATAATCATTATCTACAGAGAAGCTTTATTTCAAATTCCTTCCGATGAATAAAAGGAAAAATGAATTACATTGGTGAGTATCTCCTGCTTCATTTTAATCAATATAGTTTTGGTGATACAAAACCTAATATTGTTAAGGCACATAATTAAATTAACTGGTTGGCAATGCAGTAGTAGTATTATATTGTTAAAAATGCTTCGATAGCTTACTTCATTTCGCACAAGGGCTCCCACTGGGAATCGAACCCAGGACCGCTTTCACCGAATCCGAACGCGCTGCCCACTGGGCTCTCTGTAAACCTTTTACAGTGTTACAACTTCAAATGTAGTTCTTTGTTAGGAAAATATTTCATTTTAAGTAGGATAGCAATTCTTGAATTTCCGTGAACAAGTAAAACAGACATTGAATGCAATGGTAAATAGCATAAAGCAGCGATGCAACGTTATTTACCAGCGTACCTTGGATATCACGCTCATAACAAAGGTAAACACTTTTATGGAACATAATAAACAAACATGGATACTTAATACATTTATCATTGCATATATAACGCTGATTAGACAAAGTAAAATCGGATCAACAAATGAAACGATAAATACTACAAAGACTTCGGAGAATAAATCCCAAATTAGGAACTTAATCAAATTTCCGTTTCATCAACCCCAGAGAGAGAAACGAAACTTTTCGAAGGACAAAGAGAACGAAATGAAAGAAACGGAATATCTGCGCTCACGGGAAACACCCAGAGGATGACGTCATCCTAACGAAAGATGTCCAGGAAGCGAGGGAGGTGAAGGGATCCAGGTTTAGAAGAAAGGCGCTGCGATAAGTGGCGGGCTCTGGTGACGGGAGGAGCAAACCGGAGAGGCGTTGCGCCGCAGCGGGAGGACTCAAGGTGAGTAATGAGAGAGAAAACATCACGAATCTTTGTAAACACGCACATACGGAGAAGTAGTCTCGGAATGGGATTGAATCTCTTCAGTGGCAACCGAATTGAAAGTTGAATTGCGATACGAATCAACCACAAGAGCATATAGTAGACCTTACTCGCATGCTGTTCCTTGTACATCATAGTACATGGTAGAAGTATTGTTAAAAGTATGTACATTGACAGCTTAGCTCAATTCGCACATGGCAATCGAATTCCGTTACCGTTTTCACCAAAGCCAAAACGCGCTACCCACTTGGCTATCAGGGAGGACACGTATGAAATGAAAACTATTAAAAATGATTCATCCCTGGAATACCAATAACGTAAAACACAAAAATATACAGAAATAGCAGAACTTCTTCCGATCTTCCCAAGTTTTTTGGAGTTAACCTCTTACTAAACACTTTGAAAAACTATATAAATACACTTAATGTAAATCATCAAACATATTATCATGCATAATATATTCTAGACAGACGCAGTAAAATATAAACGACAACGATATTTTTAATCGTCTTATCCGATTTCCCAGTGCAACGATGCTGTTGGAAGGAACAGCGAATTCAAGGCACACAACTTCCTAGCAAGTTACATTAGAACCTATGTCGAAATTGTGGAACTAAATTTGATTGAAAACAGCAGAATCAACACATCATCACTTCGATAGCAATGATTTAGCATATTATTACACTATAGGCAAAATAAAAAATAATACTCAGAAAGTATGGGAGAATATCAAACATCTATTCAGCAGACAGGTTTGGTAGAGTTATTATATACAGACGCCAGAATGCCTTCAAAAACTATTGTGAAAGTAGCCAAATTGTGAATGATATTGTAAATTTTAACTTTGCACAAGAGCGTGAGCGACTTAGCCCAGTGTAGTATTAGCAATAGTTAGAATAGTTAATTAATAGTTAATTTAGTTAAATAGTTAATAGGTAGATAGATAGGTAGGTAGTTCAGTGGTTAGAATACTTGCCCGGAAAGGGGGAGACCTGGGTTCGAGTCCCAGCCAAGTCACTATTTTTCGCTTTTGTATAACTAACCAGATTGTATAGAGCACGAGAATAGTAATTTGATAATAAATTGTTGTTTGAAAAGCACGCATTAATTAAACGGTAAGTCCAGTACTACTGTGATTTTATAAATCCTAAACGTGGCATCCACCCTCCATTTATTTCCCTCCCTCCTTTGCGAAACCCATCCTGATATCGACCGAAAGGGAAAAGAAAAGGGCTGCAGAGAGGATGGTGAGGAATGACTCAACCTCTTTCAAGGATCTACCGCGACCGAGGCCTTAACTCACGTCAACTCTGATGACGTTATGACGCAGCGGGAAAAAACGACGCTGTATCCGTATTTTTTATCGTAACGCGTTTTCTGTCCGTGTAATTTATAAATTATGATTAACGACGGATTATGCGGGGGAGGAAACCGAAGAGGGGAACGGACTTAAAATATGGTTCCCCGAAAGATTAAAATGTATCCTGGGAAAAAACCGTCCCCTGGAAGTTGGCTCTGCGACGCAGGCGTTTTGGAAAAAAACCCAGAGATTAAATCTCGCATAATTCCCTGTTTGCGCAATGCAGCAAACAGTTTCTTCTTTTTTTCGTTCGGGCCGGTCCCTAATTAAAATGGGAGCGATACCTTTCCCTGAGACAGTCGTCTGAACAGGGCGATGTCATTAATCCCGAAGATCTCTGTACGCAGTGGTTGCCGTTGTAGTGGATTTCAACAACTTTCGCAGAGAGTACTGCGTTTGATGATTCTTTGGTAGCCGAGAGACGCTTCCGCAGGATTTAAAAAATGTCGTCAATATGAAACCGCTGCGAATGTGACAAATTTATGTACCTCTGTAGAGAGCAGCGAGGGTTTTTTTTTGCAATTCACGGAGCGAGCGTAAGGAGCTCTTACTATACCCGCTCATTCACTTACATTTGCCTGCCGGGAAGATAATGAAATGCCTTTGTTTCCGAATTCGTGGCATTCAGGCAACAAAAAGCGCGTTTTCGAGAGTTCACTACGCTGATCTCCTTGCCAGCCGTTGCTCTTTTCCATAAGGAGCACAACAAGGGGTGCATACATCATCATCGTACTTAAATACTTTTTACTCGTTGCTTTTGAGTATCGCTTGCATAGAAAGAGCTACTCAGACAAGAAGATGTTGAATTAAAAAAGTTTCCATACAAAAAAATTCAATAAATAAATGAGAAAACAGAAATTCGTATTTCCCACAAGATTTTTTAATGACCGATTGCTTTCTGCCTTGCAGTCATTATCAGATGCACACAAAGAAATACAGAAGGAATACATACTATTACACCTAGTTTCGAGGATAAGGTAAGAATTGGATAGTAGTTAATAAAGGTGATATAATTTTTTAAATTAGAGGATTCCGTCAAAATCTCCAAGATCTCGAGACAAATGAACTTCTTTGAAAAGAACTAAAAAAATGATTATTTATTTAAAGTAATTCGATTTTACGTAGATCAGTATGAGTTATTACATTTTGTGGAATGAAAACTTTGTTTTATTCGACATCGTCATCGTGACTAATCCCCACAAGGCAACGGCCTTCTCCGCGAGTTCTACTCTGACATTTTCCCCAGTAACCATTAATTTCCTATTCCATTCTACAGAATAACTGCAACGATAAAACAAGCAAAAAGAAAGTTGGGAGGAATTGCATGGCATCACTGCTGAATTCTAAACTTCACGAAACTGATTTATCAAAGAAGTTCTAATCACTCATTGTAATGCTGTCGGGTACATGGCTCTCTTTTTTTATGAACGCAGAGATTAATTAATTCCAGTATTGAGTGCAAATCCCTCGGAGAGAAACTTCTTGGAATTCGTAAGTATGTTAATTTATGCTGGGAAATGTCCGCGAATACGAAAGAACAAACAGGTGCACGAATATAGAATAAAATAGAAAGATTTCTTTATTCTAAATATTTAATATTGTTTTATTAAATCCGTAGGAAGTAACGCAGGGATTCAGCGATGAAGAAGTGAGACCTCGTATACTGGAATATTCTAGAAAAAGATAAATAAATTCAGGGCAGAGCTTTACTGTTTACTTTACATTGCCCTGTTTAGGTTCTAAACACACGAGTATATACGTGTATTAAATATACAAAAGGGAAACATGTGCTAAAATACCAGCTGGTAATGATGAATCGTAAATCATACTCAAAATTATTTTCGAGAGAATTCTTTCTGATTTAGTAAAGTGCATGACAAGATGAATACAATGTTACTTTTATATCAATCTGAAAACTCTGAAAAGCATGATTTTAAAGAATATATATCGACACTACCATTAAATATTTCCAGCATCACATTAAACTTAGGGGAAGATTTTTGGTTGGTAGTGTTCTTGACATTTTCAAGGTAGCATACATCAAAATACTTTTCGTTAAAATAAAATCGATTTTTAAATTCGAGACATAATGTAACCTGAGATAAAATAACCTTCGAAGTTACATTGTAGAAATTATGAAGGCGAATGATGTTACTTATAACATATTACTGGCTCGAGAATAAGGTCGAATGAAGAACTTTATACAGCAGTTTTCCTAGGCTAACCATTTAAGTTTTAACTTGGATTAAATAGGTGGTTTTGCAACGTGTCAACTTGCAAGGGGTGGCAATCCTGACATGGAGCGAGAGTGACATTGAGGATTCGGTGGTGAGGGGGGTCCGTCCCCAATTGGCGTGGATCGATTAGCAGGACATACAAAGGTTAATCACAGCTTTAATTACCATATACCTCTCTCTCGGTGGAAATAATCAAATTCACCTCACTCCCCAGATTTATCGCAAAAAGGGATATGAAATCACGCGAGAGTGGCGCTCTCCCGATTTCCCGGTAACGTAGCAAACCAGCGGTCGCATCTCTTAAAATTCACGAGAAAAACGATTCAGAAATATAAATACAGTGATAAATTAATGAATAAAAGTGATGGAATATATTATGAATACTCGCAAGGTCCGTATTACAATGTACTCGAGCAAGTAAAAATTCTTATTTTAGAAATCTTGGCGAAGCTTCTAGGCTTTCATAAATATCAGATCATTTATTACGCTTGATTTGATTCTGAAACCACTCAACTCTGTTAATTGAGCAAACATGGCGGAATTCTATTAACAGACATTTCTCTGCTATAACAGCGATTTTATTCAGTGAAAGAGTGACAATGGATTAAATGTGGTCTACAAAGAAAGGGAATTAAATTTTAGCGCCGTTGGAAATTGGTAACATATGGAAGGAATAAATTAAACAAAACTTGCCAATTTATACATTTCTCTGAATGGTATCACATGAAACCATGTTATTTAAATAACCCTTAATGACAATTGTTATAAATGATGTACCGTGCACAGAAATCAACAATTAAGTAAACGATGAATAGCGGATTCTATTTCTCCACGGTATCTATACTGCGTTCGAGTTGTTGCAGTAAGTTTGATAGTTAAAAACTGCAGTTAATACCCTTTCATGTTGGTTATAAATAGTAATATCAAACGTCAGGAGAAGAATGCTGCATAGGGTAGACTTGAGGTGAGGCTATTCTGGCACTGCGGAGAAAATTACATAGGATTACATTCCCATATAATCCATCAATATTGACTAGAAAAAAACTGGAACGTGCTATAGAAGGTATACGCTTTAATATGTTGCGGAGTAATCAGTTCGCATCTAAAAATAACTTCCGGGAAAAGTTTTTCCATGCTTGAAACTTAATGTCGTCCATTATTAAGGTGTTTTCCATTTTTATGGCAGAACCGGAACGGATGATACGATAAAACATGACAAAAAGCCCTTCATGCATGTGAGCTAAATAAAGGATGGCTATTCAAAGCTAATGAGACGGTTATTCAAGAGTTCGTGACGGGAGGAAGGAGTACGGAAACCAGTTTGCGAATCAAGTTAAGTTAGCAATCTTCAAATCAGCTTTCTCATTGGGAATGCATACTCAGCATTATCTAACTAACCAGGTACGTCTAGCAATGAATTGCTCCCAATATTCTCTTACTGCGATAAAATATTTGTAAAAATTAAAATGTTTCGAGAAAGTATAGTAGGGCTATAATATAAGCATAGACCAAAAATCGAACTGTGGATAAACACGACGGATTGATCGGTGCTAATCGGTGGAACTCCTTCACAATCAAGAAAATAAAACTCCTTTAGTAGAGTCTACAAAAATGGACCATTTTCTGTACTCTATTAAGTGAGTTTTACTTTCTTGATCAAGCTGTGGTTATTTCCTGCATTCATAATGAAGAAGATTTATTTAATTTTCCTACACCGTTTTTGGACGTAAAGAGCTAAAGTCACTTAAAATTATCTTCACAGCTGAGGTGGAGCAAAAAGGATGGTTTTTAAGGCACGAGGAGGGAGACCAATCAAAGTTGAGTAGATGAAAACTGCTTATCTGCAAACTCAAAGACGCGCATTCTCTTACTACAATTTCGTGAGGAATTGACCTCTTTGTTGTCTAGCGTTGCGACGTGTAATATATAAGTTTTCATACGACGTATATTGATAACGACTCAAGGGGACTAAATTTTATTGTTAGCGGTTGTTTGGAGCTCAGGAGTCGATTGGATGTCGATGAAAGTATTCAAATCGAAAATATACTTTTCCTGGAATAACGAAAAAAATTAATATATTATTTATGAGAGACTGGGTTTTTACGGAACTCTAGGAAGATGATGAGCGTCTCTGAACTTAATCGATGGTTTTTGCAACCTCAAAAAAAATATGAGGTAATAAAGAATAAAACTTCAAGAGTGAAATTTAATCGAGGTTAGAAAGAGATCTTCGTCGCTGGAAGTAGCCGCCTTAGAATACCTGAGTTCCCCTTTAACGAATCTTTTCCCTGAGAAACCCGAGCTCCGAGTAATGTAAGTTCAAAATTTCAATTTTACGACCCGTGGTAACCCTCAATTCACTCTTTCCTGCGGTCGGAGAAAGCAATTCGAGTTGGCGTGGAAGGAGAGAAAGGACAGTCCGCAAATGAGCCGACCGAAAACAGAAATATACTCTTCGCGTGCAACGTCGGGAGACCAATCTTAAACAGTGCACCTCAATAAAACTCCGCAAACGACAAGGTCGACTTACCCTCGAATTTGGGTTGCTAACTGAAAAGTTCGCGGTGGTTTGGCTCTTGTAGCCAACTTTCCAGGATTCCCTCCTAAAGTTTCCTTTATCCGCCATTGTAATTGGCGCCACGGAGGGGTTCTTCTCGTGATTAAATAAGAGGGGAGACGGAGTAAATGGCTTTGGGAATGTTCAACGCTAAAACCTTGAATTAATAGTGGATCCACCAACCAAAACGGAACATCTTCGTAGAATCTAAACTGTCAAATTATTTATTCCACCTCGATTAGCAGATGCCTAGATTGAGGGGAATAAATAATGATAAAATTCAAAAATAAAATTTTAAATTTGACGTTCTTTGAAATTAAATAAAACTATTTACGATTGACTAAATGATTCGAAGTCTCCATTTACATGTATATGCATCTTGATAGTTCATCTTATGTATCTAATGGCTTTAAACATCCTGGAAGTTTTAAGTGCTAATTGCGATACTATGAAGTTTAACGCCACAATCATTTTTTTAGAGATTGCAAGGGCTGTATTCTTAGACTTTACTGCATGTTGACGGTGGTCAGGGCTACATCGGTATCCAAGCGTCCTGTTATAAAGCTATTTATGACCTTTACATGTAATAAATCAAATACAAAATAATAATCAAATCCAGTTGCCATCATAGAAACGAGAATTTAAACAAAGCATAGATGCTATTAATTTCAATTTTCTCTACGTCTCATAGATTTAAACGCTTTTTCTAAATGCCTCGCTTTCTACTAATGCATTTATATCCTAAGCTATCCCTTGTGATTCATTGCTAATGAGAAAAAAACACCACGATTGCTATAAAGATATATTTACCATTTCATAGAGAAGAAAAACCGCTGAGTTAAACCAAATACCAATTAAACCCAACCCAATACCTACAAAGATCACATTTGACATCTAATAATTATTTCATGTCAATCCAGGATCATGCACCTGGCCATAGACAGCGAAAAACATCTTTAATGTTAACGTGCAACAATAAAAGTTCCTAATTACCTATTAATCCTAATCGTATCTCTCTAATGCCATAAAGCTATCTTATCTCTTCAACCAGGTTTTCGTTCGTGCATCACCGAGGAGGATTCGAGGCGAAATCGCGTGCTCGCTGCTAATTCCGCTCACGGCACCAGATTTTTCGCAGTTCTCTGACTGGAAATTGAAGGTGGGATAGGTGTGTGCGGCTGACGTGAGTAAATTTCGGAATGCCAAGCGACTGATACGCGAGAATGTCGAAGAAAAGTGGAGGCATAGCACTCACAGTGGCTCTGAAATTCCTATTCGCTGACTGCGAAGGTAGAGAACTAAACTCTGAAATTAGCTAGCAAAGGATCCGATGGAGATCCTATTGAACTTAGCAGGCAGTAAAACATTCGTTTGCTCTGGTTTGGAGGTGAACCGAGTTAGTTCATGTTTAGGAGGATATTTGAACGAACTTGTTAAATTTCTAGAAAAATGGTATTTTAAATCAATGCCTTATAAAATCTATATTCAGAAAAATTTTAAGGGCTTTATTATAAGACTCAAATTCTTAATTTACGTAAATTTTCCTCCATTCGATTAATTCCACGGGTGAATAAAAAAACCTCAAATAATGATACCTAGAGAAACCTTTCGTGTAAAAGGATATCAAGCTATCAACACCGTGTTAGAGTATAGCAGGGATAAATTACAGTAAAACTAAACGCTTACGACCATAGTTTGAGGATACTTATCATCAAAATGATCCATTTCACTGTCGGATTATATTTCTTTGATTTTACCATCAGGTGCAACTACTTTGTGTAGCCCTTCTTAGTAGATACTTTATCTTTTGTGTTAATGGGTTGCTAACAGACACCGTCTTTGTATTTAAATATATAGTATTTCTATGGATTGCGCGCTAAAATGATTTTCTGTTGAACAAAGTGAATTACTCTTCATCTTATCCAGCGTTTACTAACATTTGGCCGTGTATATGGGCCATTTACTCACACTTTGGCCAGGGCATTCTTCATGTTGAAAATGATACGAAACTGTCTTTCAGTAGTAATTTATTTACCTCAGAATGATTGGTTGATATTAATGGTAACAAATAAATAATGTATTTATGAGGATGTTTAAAAAGCTAAACTCTCAGTACTCACTGCATTCCAAAAATTTAACGAAAGCGTGACATCGTTCTTGAATACAATAATTTTATGTGATTTCTATTGATTTTATAGCTGGCAGGTTTTACATCAACTAATAGAGTTGTAGATAAATTAATTAAAGAAATAATTTCTGAGAGATACACTAGAAGTTAGACCGGGAAAGTTCGATGTATGTACATCGAAGGGAGAAAGGTATACTACAACGAAGGGATAAATTCACATTGATAATAACTGAGAAATTTTAATTCGCCCCAAACTTGCATTTAAAAAATTAATACGCTTGCAGAGATACGAACGCCAGAGGTGGAAGAAAGATTACAGACGAGATTTGCGTGGGAAATCCAGCATGTGGTGTTGCAGTCTTTCGGAAGAACACAAATGAAAAAGAAAAAGATTAATAGAGAAAGCGGCCAGTGACAATAGCGTGGCCGCCGCAATTTCGCCGAACGCCCAACGGCCACAGCGAACAAAAATTTATCCTCAAATTCCCTCCTAAAAACGCTCAGCGGATATAGCGATTGCTGCACTTGAGCTGAAAATAGACTATTTGCATTAGGAAAGAGCGCTCCTGGACTGGAACAGGTTAGTAATGTTTACCGTGGAAACGGAGGTCGAATTCGCCCATTTCGCTTCTTTATCTTCTTTGTTTTCAAAACCGTTTCGCTCCGGGCGATCTTCCGTATGAGGATATACATAACGTTTAACGGTTATTCAACGATGACGAATTTGATAGGCGGATTAATAACTTTCCTGCCTAAGGCATGAGAATATTACGATTCGAGATCTAAATAAAATTCGAATGGTCAGATTTCCCTATTACTCTACGAAAACTCGAGGCAAATGATGTTTACTCCAGTTTATTAAACTCTCGAATCTAATATTTTGTTTACCTAGCAACTGATTCCTACTACCATATCTTGAGCAATGGAATATTCTCATTTTCCATTTGATACAGAATAGAGAAAAATGTGTCTTTCATTTACTTTTGTCACAGTCTTGCTCATAAATGTGATGACATTAACAATATCAACTTTAGATATATCAAGGCAACAAAATTACACAATACCGAAAAACATTATCTAGTAAGGCTGGTATAAATACTGCGTAAATTCTTTACTAAGCCTGAAGAGGTTAATGACATTTATAACCTAAGAGGAGGTTTTAATTTCCTATACGAACCTAGCAGTACGTGATCAGTATGTGAGGTAGGATAAGAATCCTTGAACCCACCTGCGAGGCGTCCTACGCCCTAAATTCCTGAATTATGAATCAGGGCCATGTGAATACCTCATGAATAGACGTAATCGCTAGCTTTAAAGGTAAATCTATAGCGAGATGGCGTGACAGAATGCAAGGATAAGCCGACATCTACTTTAAGTTTGATACTGAAAGACAAAAAGGAGGGTTCCAACTTGGATGGCCCGAAAATTAAAGGAAAGACAGCGAGGAAATTGTGAATAATAAGCCATAATAGGCGTAACAGTTGAATGTTTACTAAGAATTGCATACTATAATAGTAGTATTTTTTAAAGTACTTCGACATATAAAATCATATCGCTCCCTCTGGAAATCGATTTTGGGACCCCTGCATACTATTTATTCGAGTGATATAAAAAAACGATAGGTTGAACGATCACTAATTAAAGGTTCTGAAAAGCGCTCATACAATGATGAACATCTGTAATTAAAGAAGAGGAATAAAAGAAGTCAGCCGCTTATATATTAAGGAATGTTACACAGTTGGATGCTGAGCTTTATCAGAATTTCTGGTTCAAAAAATCAAACCCAATCCAAAATGAATCATCAAATGGAATCATACAACCTTTATTAAACTGAGTTTATTGCTTCTCACTCACAGTCATCATATGAGTAAAAGATTATTTGCGGTTTCAGCAGCACGTGTGCACTCACATAGTTCAATTTCGAAGCTAATGTATTTTTCGCTACAGCAAATAGCGCTCATGCATAGTAAAGATCGTGAAATTACTACTTCAATATCTGTGAATGAAACAGAGTGAGCATTGGGAGCGTGGGCACACAAGGGAACGAATATATGCGGCCACGTTTCTCATTTCCGAAGATCCATAAAGTGTTTTATTGCACGAAGCATGGGTGTCTGTCATAGGATATGACGGAATTGAAGAAAAACTCTTTCGAATCGAAAGAGCGAAGCGAAACGTATTCATCCAAAGAATTAAGAGTGGGCGCGATCCCATATAGCATTTACGTCACGAGCTGAGATTCCATAAGCGCTGACTTAATGGAGGAGAAATTTTCCATGGTGAAATCGCCGGAAGAATACACGAGTAGTTCAGTCAGGTAATGATTTATTCTCATATATCACTTACTTCCGACCAAAAGATCTAATTCCTAAATGTCATAGGTGACTGTTGCCTATAAATGTTATATGCTAGTTAACCGAATTATTTGATTCCTTTTTTCAAATAATCACAGCTAAATTTTAAGAAGAAATTTTCGAAAAATAGGCGATAAATATAAAATATAATATGATTCAGAACATCAAAAATAGAAAAGATTTACATGATACTCTAAATACGACAAAATCCCAATATGTTGATGTACTTTCACAGGAAACCATCTCCGCCTCTAAATACTATCATGTTACGTATTCCTATAAGATTCATACAATTGTAGCCAAAGATCTGTAGAAAGTCAGTCGAAGAAAGACAACTAAAATATCTATCTAAATAAAACTCAGCTTCCAGGGGAATAATGATGGAAATCACATCAGGTTAAATTAAGTAAAACGAGACTGCTTACTTTCACTGTTTGGTTCATAGTCATATCATTAAACCGAGCAATAATGAATCATGTCGTTAGAAATCCTTCCGCATCTAAGCACAATTAACAAATTCATTAGACGCCCAATTATTAATATATCTTCCTATAGCCATGATATTTAAAAAAAGTTTTATATTAATTTGAAATCTGCAAGTATCCATAACACAAAACATATAAATAATCGTGATAATATCACTTTGATTCGCAGTGACTCGTATTCAACAGCATCGCGACCGGTTCCATTAAAAATAATATCCCCAAATACTTCCGGCACCAAAATAATAAAACCCCGGTAAATAAGCCTTCGTGGCACGGCTTTCAGAGGGCTTTCAAGTGCCTCTTATAAAGCCAAGTGCCGGGGGAAATGGAAATATTACGCGTTCTCGAAAAACGGCCACTTGCTAGCCTTTCCTTGGAAAGTTGCCCGTCCAAAGGGAAGGAACCACCGGACGTCTGGGCCGTTGAAGAAAGCATTCGAGGCATCCAAAGGATTGGCGATCCACGCGCGGGCTTGGAATTGCGAGAGGGGGAATCACGCGGAGCGGTGGGGGGGGCGCTTAAACAGCCCGAAAAACCGCCGCCGCCCCGGGCACATCTGGGGAACGTTTCTGAGGCCGGGAACTCATAAAAGTGGTTTCGCTGACGAGGTCATGTATCCTATCATCGTGACCTCTGAAGCCGTTCATGGTTTCCGATAGAACTCAAGTCGGATGGGGTGCGTTTCCCTTCAACACTTCCGTGCTCACGAAACCAAGCAATGAGAAAAATCATTTCCGCCTTGATTCGAGAACAATTACGAGGATACTTAAAACCTTGTAATTTTCAGGAAACGATCAGGGAGACTGAGAAGATGACGATTGCAACGCAAACTGAAACTGAGCACACCTATCAATCCTCCACTAAATTCTCATACTGAGGATCGCATAAATTTTCGTCATGAATATGTACATAAAGAAAAAGCACTCCGTTTACAGTAATGTGATTGACGCGGCATGATAGCTTATTAGTTAGAATACCTGACCGGAAAGTGAGAGATATGTGTTCGAGTCCCTGTGACGGCACTGTTTTTCATTTCTGTGTATCTTAGGGGAAATTATATAGAAATGTAAATTTTAGCAAGATTTTTTTCCGATATTTACTCCATAGAAAATAATACCCGACTGAATAAAAGGAATCGTTCATATTTATGTTGTTGTTTATTAAAAGTGCTTCGACATCTTAGGTCATTGGGGGTCATGGGCTCCCACCGGGTATCAAACCCGGGACTGCTTTCATTAAAGCTGAAAACGTTGCCTAATTGGCTATCCGGGGGCCCCCCGTTTATAGTTATCTATCATGGAGAGCTTATGGTAGTGAAACATAATCTGTGACTGTAGGCGTATTGCTAAAAGTGCTTCGACAGCTAAGGTCATTCGCTACAAATTGACTCCATCCGGGAATTGAACCCGGGATCGCTTTCACCAAATGTAAATGTGCTGCCCACTCGGCTGTCCGGAAGCCCAATTTGTGGCAGCAGCAGATAAGAGAAAATTAGGAGCCAATGGAAATATCGTTCAAAGGAATGATAAAAATAAAATGGAAGACCGAGTAACTAATGAGAGGCGAATGAAGAAAGAAATCTGTGGAAACTGCTTAAAAGCGAGTAATTCATCAGGCACGCCTCGAGGAATGACAGACTGTTACAGATAACGTTGCGGGGATCGGTGGAGGGAAGGAATTACCCAGGGAAAGATATTGGTTGAATTACGAGAGGGAGGTGATGATCAATGTTTAGGTTAGGATTACAAGGGAATGAAGGGATTGGTTAGGAACATGACGGCATGGGAATCAGCAACAAATCAATCCACGGATTACTAACCCTAGACGATCCACACATAGTAAACCATTAAAGGACGAGAGAGCTCCATAAAGCTTTCAACGTTACATTTGTCTCATGGAGTTTTAATAAATTTGTAATGTGTGAGTTTTCCGCGAAATGTTGCGGAGGTGGTGAACCTTTAAACTATAATTTTTATCATTGAATCATAAATGAATTAATTTAATTTATTGCTTTTCTACTTCCCTTTCATAGTTACCTTGTGGAGAGGAAGTGAGGAGCTAACTGAATAGTGAATCTGCTGATTATTTTTTAAAGATATAACTATCCAAACGAGAACAATGATACTATGTAACATTTAGCGGAAAATAACAGGAGGTAGGTATTCGTCAAATACGCATCCCATCAGATGACAGGAAAGTAATGACTCTTGTGACTCTTGGGAAAGAAAGAATTGACTCAATTGTTTGCAGGGAAATGAACGAGGAAATTTCATACGGCATTCATTTGCAAACCAATCATATAAACAGTACCAGGAATGAAGAGGCTTAGGAAAATGAGTTTCCTGCAATTGTAATGCAAACAATAGGCCACAGTGATGTGGGGAAAGGTTTCAGACAATAAAATCCATTTTCAGAGCCAATGTTTGGAAGTTTCCAGAAAATGATACGCATGCATGTCCTACAGACAAATGCATCACAACATACACAGCAAAGATATTGTAAAAGTAATTAAAAATTAGCGTGAATGAGTAACAAATAAATTCGTTCAAAATCCTAGAGATATCCATCAAATAACGCTTAAACTAATTAGATTATTTTAAAATACTAAAAAGTAATTATTAGGTCAAATAAAACCCTATTAATTACTGAATTATTCCAACGAATGAACTACTATGACGTGAAGCAAATTAATTCAGTAATTGGCTGAAAGGATGAATTCTATTTGTGGGAGGATTCAACTCTTAACAAAGGTTTTCAGGGAAGTCTTTTCCGTGACATAAGATTCCTCTGCTTTCTAGTCTGTCTTCTTTCTCAGTCTGCGTTTATCATAAGAACACCTCCTCCGTCACGAATTGCAACGCGCACATGTCTGCCACCATTCTTCGCAAGAACTAATGGCAAACACTACCGTTTAAGCATCACGAAATAACAAGCACATGCCACCTAAACATCGCTGAACCGTAACGCTGCGTCGCTCTCTCATTAACGCCGCCGAGGTGAATAAAATGCCAAGATGCTCAGCTAAGCCACTAATTAAATCACGGTTCTTACTCGATCAAAGACGGAATACTCCGCAGAAACTCCTCCTTGAAGAATCCGAATCACGTTCCTCCATCAGTTTCATCTAACAAACGGAACAACATTTGCCTCAGAATTTTACCACCATAAATTCCCGTTGTCTCGCTCATCCCACTACGTCAAATACCTATCGAATTCCAAAATATGTCATCTTCCCGAATTAATCGTTCCGCGGCGAAATTTCCTCGTCCGAGCAAAGCTGTGCCCCAAACTCCGCATTCCCCCGCGTCGACTGAAATTAATCACGACGACGGAGAGTTGCACAACGAAGGCGAACTCTCCCTTTGGAAGACGAGACTGTAGGAGGCTGAGAAGGGAAGCTGTCTCCTACGCCATCCGCCATTCATCTTCCGAAGCATTCAGGTGTCTTAAACTCCTTATCTGCCACCCCATTCTCTATCTCGCTGGCTTAATAACGAGAAATCGTGGAATGGAGGGATAGGAGAAAACTATGGGAGCAAAATCATCGTGACATTGATGGTAAGAACTGAATGAATGAAAAGTATCGATGTCTACGTCTAAATTCGAGGTATTTCTTTTGAATTTTACTCGCCGGAAGATCGACAGAATGGAGCGTTTAGAAAATTGCTAGCGCCGATTTTTTCCGCTCCTTCCGAAATAAAACTGGCCGGAGTCGAGAGTCAGAGGAAATTTAAAAGATGACTTTCATTGAAAAGTCGATGAACTTATACACTGATTTTTTAATCTATTTCTTCCTAGTTCTTTTTCGAATTCCTCCTTCATCAGCACTCTAGATATTTATTTTAGTTTTCCCTTTTCCTTATTTAACTCACATATTCATTTCATTCATTACATAAAATTCGTTTATTCACAGACGATTGTATTATACCTATAGGAATATAAAAAACGAGGACGATTGCTTGGGACTTCAAGAGGATGTAAATGCCTTAATAGCTGGGTTTCGTCTAATAAATTAGAAATTAATACAAATAAAAGTAAAGTCATCAGTTTTAATAGAAGTAAATATCAACACGCATATCATCTGGGGGAGGGGAATTCGGCCAAGTGAGCATGCGGTGAAATACTTAGGTTTAACATTCAGTAGGAACTTGAAATGGAACGAACACATAGAGCGAATCATTTAGATAGCCAACAAAGTATTAAACTTCCTAATGCGTACTCTTCGTAAATCAAATAAAAATGCTAAAGAGGCTGCGTACAAATCATTTGTTAGGCCAATCTTGGAATACGGGGAATGCCTATGGGACCCGTATGAGGTAGGTTTAAAGCGAAAGATAGAAAAGGTACAGAGCAAGGCAGCAAGATTCGTCTATTTTTAAAGTATACACAGAAGTTAAATCATTAGAGGAACTATCAAACGAAGTCATTATGGAAAAATTTCATGGAAAAATAGACCATAGTCATAAAGTTAAATTAATAAAACAAAAAACGAACATTAGTAAATTCTCATTTCTAAATCGTGCTGTTACGGATTGGAATGAATTGCCTGCGAGAGTCTTGGAGCCCTTTCCAAAACATCATAGGGAGTTTGTAAAAAGATTGGGTAAAAATATTAAGGACGAGTGATCTAGAATACAGGTGGAGTAGGATTGCCTGGTATGGTGATGTACGGTGGGGACTTGTCCCCGGGACCGCTAAGGTAGCCGTGAAGGCCTACTGGGAACCCTGAAAAAACTTGTATTATGAGGGAAGGGAAGGATAAATTTGTGAATATATAAATTTTTGTAATAAAAAATATTAGATGGGATTTATAATAATATGAGTAACACATGTAATATATGTTACCACCGGACGATCAATCCACTAGTAGCATTTATAACAATAATAATTCGGCTTTAGAAGTTCTAAAATTAAAATTATAAAGGGTTTGAAGTGAATGAATTTAGATAAACATCCAAAAGAGATATATACGTACATACATGTACATAAAAACGTCTTTGTTGAGCGGAATTGGGATTAGGAAATCCCATATTTCATGTAACCCTTGTCTAATACAAAATTTTTAAAACAAGAAATTAAACGGTAATACATAATAATAGAGAAAGAGGCCACAACATAAAGGATAACGAAAGTCACTTATGGTATTTTAAGATAGGTTATACATCGAAATAAAAGTGTTCTTTGTCACCACTAGTTGAACATATAGAAAGTTCTTCAGTTTGTGCGTGGTAAGAACATTAGGTTCCCTGTCAGATACACTTTTGGTACTCATATAACCAATAAATAAATCATTAAGTTCACAAAGGTCGTCAAACCATTTGATCATACAGTGAAATTATTACAAGATACATTATTATGTGGACTGAGAGAAAGAGATGTACTAAATTATGAGCGCTGAACAGAAAGACAAAATGAGAGGAGATACACAAAGGCGAGCAGCGGGAGAGAGAATGGACAGAAGATGGCACGACGCAATACCTGGCGCCGTCGTCTGGACAGTCTCATTGTTACAACGTCCTCTGGCAGCCATCCGCTTACTGAAACCTTTCATTCCCACATCAGCTGCAAGTATTCCGGTTAAAAGGTCTACCAGAGGCGGAGTACGATGGCGATCTCCCTTTCCGGAGAGTTTGAGAGGAAAAAGGGTTGGAAAAGTGCTCTAGTCAACAAGTCCCTCGGACGAAGAGCGTGCGGTGGAGTAGCGGGCAAATAGCCTTCCCGAATGAAACAGCATCTGCTACTCGGAGTGACGAGGATGGAGAAATGTGGGGAAAGGGAGGAAGGACAAAGACGAACGAGACGAAGAGGAACCGATAAAAGTGAATAAAGGAAGGAGATTGGAATTGGAAGAAAGGAAGGATAATTAAGGACGCAAAAGAGAAAGAATTGAATTAATCTTATATTCAATTTCGTTTACTACGTAAACGTCAACTTAAGATAAAAGGATAATCTTGTTTTTCAAATATGCCTCCTTTTACTAATTTCACTTCTCCAAGTACGGTGAAGAAAAGATGACAAAAATCAACGTAGAAGAATCTATGAGTGATAAATAGTAACAGAAAGCAATACGAGAAAAAAAATAATTATAATACTTTAAATTTATCGAAATTTCTATCAATTTTACTGCTTTTCATACATCAGGTTTCTCGAATATGAAGATCATGTAATACTACTGTGTTCATGCGTAACGTAAACGCCAATTTATACTCGAGGTTATATGAAAATCTTGCAGTTCAAATAAATTTAATTTTATCCGATAACGACGAAGAGGACAGAAAAAATTAAGACAATAATTAACGTAGAAGAATCTATGAGTGATTAAGAGCAATAGAAAACATTACGAGAGAAAAAAGCATCATACTTTCTATCTATCTACCAACATTTTCAAGGGCTCAATTTTCCTGCTTTTCATGCATCAAGTTTTAAAAAATGAAGATCGTGTGGTACTAATGTGTTCAAGGGTATATTCCAGAGGAACCCGATCTTTTGATCGAAATCGAAGGATAATAAGTTACGAAACAAAGCTCGAGTTTCGATTCGAGAAGCGATTCTCATACATATTAATGAAGCCCTATGCCAAGAGGCCTTGATCCTAAGACCTCATCCACGGTGATCAAACCATGCGATCCTTCGATTATGTTCCGTTCTTCAATTGACGTTACCCTGCATTGCCGCCAAAGAGTGACCTTCATAAGGATTACGCAAAATTTAGAAAGAATATTAACAGCTTTTATTTAAAACAAAATAATGAAAGAATTGAACAAACAACCACCTGATTCCTAATCCATAACTCATGAATTACGTCTTTATTTTCGGGAAATCGACGACTCCATGCATTATTTATTTATTTAATTTTTTGCATCAACCTCCACAGTTAAACGCAACTACGTTAACCTGCATCACAACAAATTCAAAAAAATCAAATTCAGACTTCCATGTACCCAAATACACAATACAATATTACAAATACAATCATTTTAAATATATAATTATTTAATTCCGACGATACGTGGTGGAACTTTAATTACATTATTTTAATAATAATAATTCAATAATACTAATTTTACAACTTAATAGTTCAGTTCTACTGATTTTAAATTTAGCTTAGGCTTACATAAGAATCTACAAATACGAACGAATGACCGGAGAAGGCAAAGGGAAGTGAACTCGAAGGATAGGAGGGAAGTGATGAATCCGGGAAACGTGAAGAGACGAGGTAACGAAGCAGACGGAGGAGAGATAGTGTGAATAATAACCGGAGAAAGTAAGAGCTCGGAGAGAAAGGGAGGCAGTGCGGAGGAAATGGAATACTAAGATCGCGGGGATAATATGATGGAGAAAGATAATGAGAAGGTATAAGTAAAGATGGTGACGGTGATTGGTAAAGTGATGGAAGGTCTCGGAGAGAATTGAGATCCCGAGGGGAATGAACGGGGAGGGAGGGGTGAAGGCTGAATCGACGCGGGTTTAACTCAGTGTGACGTTAGGCATCAATTATGGATCTTTTCAAGAGTGCTTCAGATGTAATGCGAAAGCTGAGATCATAGATATGTACGTCTGACGCAAAGAAGAGGAAATTAAACTTTTAGAAAAAAACTTTAAAATAGGCTGTATTATTCCTCAAGAAATGTAAATATAGTGAACGGTTAGGTATATATCTCTCTCGCACTATGAGATCGCTATATAGTATACATATATCATTAAAATAGCAAAACTAATTTTATATCATGAGGATAAGATCCGCAGTAAAGTTTAAAATATTTGAAATGGGACTCGGTTTCATAGCCAATAAATAAGTATAAAAATAAGAAATGTTATTGAGTTATTGCGCACTAAATACCAATCTTATAAAAGATTGTAAGAAGCTTTCATAGTATAGAATAGGTGTGGGTATTTTTTCGGTTGCTTAATTATGATAAAATAGAAATAAAATTTACGAATTTTATTTGCTTCCTAAATTTGATAAAGAAATCAACTCTGAGCTGCACTTCCTTACTTATTCGATAAAAACCTAACAACAGGTAACAAGGTGATATTATGTATCAATAACCAAATAGAGAGACACGCACCTATAATATTTCAAGACTGGCTTTCAGTTACAAACGGTGTCCCGAATATTAGACGGCAACACGATGTTATAACTATAGAACATTAAAATCAGTTTAAGAGTGGATTTTTCTACTATGTAGGTATTACTAGAAACGAGTGGTTCATAATTAATTATTTCAAATACATTTTAACAATAGTCAGTTCTTTGGTACCGATTTCTGAAAAGATTCCCTATCATTTGCTCATGTCTTTGCCTTATTCTTGGGTGTTTATTGCTGAATGATGGCATTAGTTTCAGTATCTTTTATTAAACTGATAACTGAATGGAACCAATGAAAACTGCGATAAATTGGATGCATTTACAACATCTACGTCAACTTCTTCCACCTTTAGTATTCCGACTCAGAAAAGAAAGTACGAACAAACTACATAATTCCCAGTAAGCTTCATTCCCTCTCCAGGGCTTTCGGTAGCCAATGGTGGATGGGTTGAAGATCCAATCAGTAGCTGGAAGGACGTTTTAAATTTCCATATCGATTGATCGAACAGCCCGGAAAACAGGAAGGATGAAAAAGGTAGAGTAAGTGAAAACAAAGGGTTTCGAAAGAAGAGATGATGAATTGAGGTTTATGCCAAGGGAAATAGAAAGTGGAAAAAGGAAAGAAAGAACGGATGGCGGGAATCGGAAAATTAATATGAGAAAATTTCGATGGGGAACCGACTTAATAAAAAGAAATTGGTAGGAACTTCGGCGGTTGGATTTTGAGGAGAAAACATGGAGATGGAGGGGTCGGGCGGCGAGAATAAAGGAGGAAAAAGTTATCGAATTGATAAGAGATTCAGAGAGAAGATATTGGGGAGAATGATGAGTGGATGGAGGGTTGAGAGTAGAAGTTGCGAAGAGAAAATAAAACAATTCTCAGCGCTGAGAGGAAGATGAATTGCAAAGTTGGCCAAGTGTTAAATCTGAACTGGACCCAAACAATTCTCGCGGTTTTCGCAGCCCAAAGAAAAGTTTCTGATTTCTTAATGATTATAATTCCTAAAGGTCGATTAATTAACTTTTGACGCGTATGGCAAACACTTGCACAAGATTACATAGATCGAAGAAAGCGTCTTTTTTAATTTAATTTAAAACGATGAAAATTATATAAAGGAGAAGCACATGGAATGATTGCATTGAAAGGGGAACTGCGGCACATTAACAGAACTCACCTACGGATCAGCTTCATGCCATCCTCATAATACTAATCAGCTGTTTTTAGGGTGAGGATATTTTTCAGAGCAGCGAAGACTATTGTAGAATATATAACTATTATATAATACACAAGGACAAATTCAGCTATGAATGACATTACAATGATCGCAAAATGGGTGTGCCAATTTACAGCGTGTGAGGTATCAACAGCGTCGACAGAGACACTTAAAATTCATCTTTGAAAATGGTAAATCCTTAAGAATAATAATTGGTTAATATTTATTTAATCAAAGAGAATACTTATCTCCCGATTCCTCCTTGTTCTTTTTAAGTACAGGATAGTATGATCAATGAAAAGTCTATCAAGCTATCCTCAAGCTATAATATGGGTTTTCCTTCCTTTTATAAACATCCTAAAAGCATTATGTCTATCATCATATCAATCTTACATTCCGTAACTTTGATACGACTTATACAAAGTCCGCTTTTCTTCTTAACTCAACCAATATCCGCAAGTCAAAATATACGTAAATCAAAATTCATTAGTACTCTTATTGATCTCGTTTACTCGAGTAACTTATTAACTATTGTCTTGTGGTCTCCTCCTGAGGGCCCCGAGGCAGCAGCCAAACAAGGCCCTAGATCTCGGAGGACGTCGACCAAGATCTCCATAATCCCAGTAATCCCGACACGTCCACCTCTTTCGCCGGGTCCATCCACTACATCCCCCATGCCAATATATAAGCTTCACCTCCACTCTACGCTCAAGGCTGCGCCAAACCACGCTAATCATTTCGCCCTCTGCTCCCAATCTCGGGGACACCAACCCATTCTTATTCACCGCATTCCCAACTAGAACACGTCCTACAATTCCATCCGCCGCAGGACGATATTAAAAGGAAAATTGCGAGCTATGTACGAAACGAGATCCTGTATATAGAGGGCCTCGGTACGACGCGTACGCCTCTACCGGACGAAGACGTACAACGCGAAGACTTTAACGAGCGGGCTTGATGTGCGGCCTGAAAACTGAGGTCTCTCTTGAGCGGAGGACGCCGCAACAACAGCGGATTAAGGGGCGATTAAGCCCGAGGTCTACGAAGACGCGAGACCCCGACCGCCATATCGAGAGCGGCGGTATTAAAAGGTGCCGCAGGAATTAAACCCCCACTTCCATCGGATCTACGGACTACAATCCCCGAAGTAAGAGTGGAAGTAAGGAGGGCAGAGTAATGAAGCGAAGTTGTAGCTGGAGGACGATGAGGATGCTGACCGGGGAGGTTCGTTTGCGGGAGCAGCGTCCCTATAGTAGGTCGCTCTTAATGTGTGCAGATGATTGACGGGACCACGAAGCACGCTAAATGGAGGCGGCTGGATTCTAAAGAGAGCCGCTATTCTTTCGAGGAGATAGTGGGATGCGTAATCAGTCCCTTGACGGGGAATCTCGATTCTCTTCGCTTAAGAAATTTCAGCAAACAAAAAAGGAGAATAGGCGGATGGGAATGCAGTCTGCGATGCAGGTCGCCAGACACTCTCTAGTCGAGTAATTGGAAGGCAACCCATTTCCTTTCCTCAGGAAGCGAGTCGGCAAAGGAGCGATAATTATGAAAGAATATGCGCTGATGGGAAAGGACCAAAGTTCCTCGACTCGGGAATTCAGAATGCCGTGATTAAAGTATTTAAAGCGTTAAAGTATGAAAAGCTATATAAAATACTTAACATATTGATATCAAGTAGAAGATGGTACGTGAGCACTAAGTAAGGAAAAATGCTATAAATTGCTAACGTCTACACAAATTAATGGCCTACGTGTGTTTAAATTAACTTAAATGAAATTGAGATTTTAAAAATGAGTAATAATTAAAGTTTGTACAACGTTATGATCCTAAACTATACGGATTAATGATTGAAGTAAATTTATTGATTCATTATAAATTTCCATTCCTAAATATTACCCGTTTCCAATTAGAAATTGTTTCGGTTAAATCTAAAGAATAATGCGATGTTGTAAAATATTCCGATAACTTTAAAACTTGAATAAAATGGTATAAACGCTTGAAATTATTATAACTACGAATCAAGCACAAATCAAAATTAGATCAGAAAAGATAATATATAGGTAATGTTACAACCTTGATATATCTCTGCAGAATAGTTAACTCAATCTACGTTAGACAGCCAAAAAACTACTTCAATGAACGGACACCTTTAATTTAACTCGAGCAATGTAATTTTATTTAAATATCAATAAAAATCTCAGAATAAACAAAGGAGAAGATTTAACAAAAATACTTTGTCTCCAAACCTACAAATCTACAGCTTTAAATCGCATAATTGTGGAGGACTGCGCGATTTATTACGAAGCAAAAATTCATCAAAATGAATTATTACGCCCAAAAGTTCTGTAAAATATCTGTTGAAATAATAGCTGCAGGCGCAATCGACTAACTTTTTTATACGAAGCAAGTTCCCGGCGTTATATTCGTAAACATCGTCAAAAGAGTCGTAAAAAATGTCCATTGTTCTCACTCGTGTACAGCGAACAATCGATATTTAGCCTCGTTGTCCTCATACAAACGGCCTAACCACAGAACGATTACGACTGCTTTGTGAACAAGTAAACGAATTTCATCGGCGTGCTTTTGAATACATCCCAGTATTTAACAACTCCCGCAACACAAACTCGAAATGAATAAAATGGCAATCTGTAACACTTTAATTCTAATATAACTAAATACTTGCGCTAAATAACAAATTAGAAACAATTTTAATAAACAATCAAAATGGCATTGTGACACAATCTTAATATTCATAGTTGGCAGATAAACTAAGCAATTACTTCTATTAAATTAAATTATCATGAAAGCAAAAAGAATAGTTTGATGTACATTTCTGCGAATACTACAGAGGATAGTGGATATATCTGTCCCAACTTGGAATAATCAATTCTAAGGCATAAACATTGGAAATAGGACGTACGTATGTACATGTTGGATGGAAGGTATGTACTAGAGACCCTCAAGCAAGATACAACTTGCTCAAACCCACGCCTGTGCTACATCACAACCTGAAGGACCGAGTTTTACGAAACAAGCGCTGGAGTACGTACAATGACGGTGGCGAACATTTCAATCTTGAACATGTCTCTTTAAAAAGGAAAGACAGATCCATGCCGATGGTACCGTCATACAATCAACCACCTATTGTGCCTAATTTCAAATTTACTAACCATAAAAAATTATCTAGATTTGAACAGACAAACCAGAAAATCGTAGCGATACTACAAAGGATTTCTTAGTTATAAATTTCCTTAAGGCTCAATTTAAGAAAATTACGATTGAAGAATGCTAGCAGAAAGTACCATCCATTGTTCGATAAATATTTTAAGTATTGCAAAATACATTAATTTTTAACTTCTAAAAATTACTACCTTAAAGTTTTTAATGAAAAATGAAAATTAAGAACTGAACGGATGAAGTTTGTAGAATAGACAATGTTAAATCTAATAAGATAATAAAAGATGATTTTTTTATGTTGGCAAGTCTTGAGATTATGCGCAATACAAAATTAAATTGGCAAAATAAAAAGATTTTATGTCAAACTAAGGAAATTATTCCTAAATTAATCCTCGATAATTCGTTAATCTGTGTATTTTCCTCATCTACTAAATCTCCAAAAACTTTAATGAAAGAAATTGCATTGAAAAAATTCATTAATCTATGGGGCCGTTCAGATTTTTAAGAACCAACGCATCTACGATTTTCTGAAAACTGCATGTCTCTGACACACCTTGATTAGCATGGTCTGTTGTATGCCATATTATATGCAGAAAGACAATAATTACCCAAGTATTTCTAATTTAATAGACTAGTAATGCATTTTCTTGGCTCGCGCTGCTCGAAAAGCGTTTTTGTTGAAAATACTAGGACGTTCAATTTTATAATGAGCTATTTGCAAGGGTTTTATTGAAACAAATTAATTTTTTGTTCAAACTGATAAATATTCTTAAATACCTCAGGATGGCGATTATTTAATTATATACATGAAGATGGAAGTTGAAGTAAATCTTTTGATGAAAAGTATCTTTTGTAAAAGAATAAATAAAATAATGCATCAACGTTCTATATTAAAAATCGTTAGCTTGTTAACGTACTAGAAATAAAGGGCTTCCGCGAGGAGCTGCACCGGCAAACGCAAAATTGAAATAAAAAGTAGAACGCCTAGTCATACGCTAGAGAGAAAACACCCGCTCAGAGAGACTTTATCTAAAAATGTTATCCAACCGCAAAGCCGTATGGGAAGCCCACATGGCCACCGCTATCCATTCCATATTTTAGGCTTCTCATGGACCCCATCCTCTTTAAACAGAACTTCTAACGTTAGTGCCACGCGATCCCTACTTCCTTTTGGGAGACTACGAAAGCGCATGAATCCTTTTGGGCCCGATCACCGGCTGGCTCAATACGCTTCGCTAAGCAGCTCGGCGTCAGACTCGACGCTGAGTTTTATGAAATGAACTCAACTTACGACTCAAACCTAGGGAACAAAAGAACTTATCGTGACAGAGATTTCGAAAGGAGTCCCCTTACTCCAGTACCACGTTCGCTGTAGCTTGGATCGCACTGGGGTGCAGATCTCGGTACTCACCTGCAAATGAAAGAAGAAAAACACAAATTACAATCACAATTTTATTACAAAAACATGATTCATTTTAAATCAATACAATATAGGGCATAACAAGGGAATGAAAAATTAAACCACTTCTAAAGGTTGGCCTTCCAAGTATTAATTTAATTATTCTGATAACAAGCATCATGTATTCCCGAACATAACATTTATTTTATATTGGCTTTCCACTTGATATATGTTAGAGAAAGGAGCTTTCTTCTAATAAAAAATATTAATGTGAACATATTTTAATTGAAAAATATATGATAAGAACAATCATGGATCCCGTGATGTAACTAAATAGCAAAAACACATTCACTATGATATTCAGCATTATTAAATAAAAATTAAATCTGTTATACTCGAATATTACGTCAGAGAGTAATAGTTAGTAAATTTCCCACAGACTCAGTTGATTATTGGAAAAGAGATTCCAGCTATCATTGACTATAACCAAAGTTTTTTGGGTAGATTTTATGTAGAGGTTCTTTCCAATTAAAAACTTTTTCATAATTTTGGGGTTCGATAATAATGAACAAATTGAAATAAAAAAATATATTAAAGCTAGTCGACGAACAGCGGTCTGATTCAATTATAGAAAATGGTTAATATACGTAAGTTATACAAGTTTAATGAAAATGTTCCAAAAAGCAACATTACTTCTGTCATATTCAGCCAACTTAAGGACATTCCGAATGTTTAAAAACAAATTTATCCAAATAAAAAATTATAGCGATAAAAATTATTGGGGAATCCTTAAGGAGGTTGTAGCTTTAGAATAAGATAGGCTTGAGAATTTCTACCTACTTCTGGATGCATTTTCGGATTCCTTATGCTAGACTCTTGGTTACTGTAGAGAAAGGCTTCATTCGCAGAAATGTATGTACCCTCAGGTAAAATTCCCGGTGAATTTCCCGAATATCGAAATAAAGTGACGGGATCGAGTAATTGTAGTAGTAGTAGTATTGTTTAAAGTGCTTCGACAGCTTAGGTCATTTCGCAAATTGGCTCCCACCGGGATTCGAACCCGGGACCGCTTTCACCAAAGGCAAACGCGCTGTCCACATGACTATCCGGGAGCCAGATCGAGTAATTCATAAATCAATTATTTCTAATGTTTGACTGGGAAAATTTGCAGCAAGATATAACAGCCGTATCCAACTTACTCCTATATAAAAAAACTTTAAAAGCTAATATAAGAGTAGGCTAAAGAGAAGGCATAACGTACAAGCAATTCATAAGCATTTTCGCAGAAAAAGTCCCAATATGGATGGAAGAATGTTGCAAATTATTATACTTTATTGGAGATTACTGCGTTATTTAAGTCACAACACGAATGTGAAACATTAAGTATGATCTAGAAAATAACACAGTAGAAATAGATCTCTTAAAGAAAAATCAAAACTAAAAAATGGAATCCTAGAGCTTCTAATAATAGATAAGAAGTTGTACGCAAAAAGAATAGTGTAATGAGGGATGTTGTACAGTTCCCATAGGACTTCACACCGCTTAGAAAGAAGCGAAGAAAAGATCCGACGAAGCACGGCTAAGCGGAGGAAAAGGGCGTTTAATGAAGGAGAAAGTAGAGAGAGAGAGCAAAAAGAAAAGCAATGCTCTTAATGAGCTCTCTTCCATGCCCTTCCTTCCATTCTAAAATTCTCTCGTTCCACCCACCCGCAGATGCGAAACTAACGAACGTTTTGCGGATGCTGGAAGAGAGTAGATGAAAACAAGGGAGTGGAAACGAGGGAAGGAACAGAGGAAATGAAAAGGGAATGAATGGGATAGAAGTTGCGGAGGGATGAATTGAAGTGGGTCGTGTTACACGATGAAGGGTTCTCAGGGCGCGAAGCCCGAGGACATGGCGTAGGAAACCAGGATAAAATTCAGGAAATGGAGATGAAAGAGAGGAAGGGAACGACCTTATTTCGGGAGAAAGGAGACGTAAAAGTCTTACCTTTAACTCAAATCTGGGAAACTTGGAGTATTTACATGTAAAAATGATATGTTACATTTTCTTTAAAAAATTCAGAGGAATTAAAAGGAATACATGAAACAACAGATGTGAATAAAACTATATAGCTGTAGTTTCCAAGGAAGGGAAAGCGTAGATGAGAATAACGAATATAGATGACGATACTCCTTCTTATTCTAAAAGGAAACAAGGGTGAACCAGAGAATTCCGACCTACATCGTTCCATCATTCACATATATTTAAAGTATAGAGTGCATGCGAAGCTACCGTAGATATATAGATGATTTCATGTGCTTAAATGACTAATTATCTACGCATCAAGAAGTTAAAACGTTCGTATGTCCAATTTTCACAGGAAGAAAGGTATGAAAAACTGGTGAATGATCTCAAAAACCTTCTTTACCAAAACTACTTTACTTCTTTACTTTGCAAGCGTTTGAAAAATACAAAAAGACGAAGAGAAGCCTCACATATCCATAAAATAAACTTGTAAAACATAAATTATTTTAAAATTTGAGATAGGTGTAATAATTTAAATATCGTTTAAATGCATTCTCGAGATATTACTTGTGTCCTCATCTCCTTTAGATGTAGTTATATAATGCATGGTGTATCGCAATAGATTAATCGAAATATCAACCATAACTCAATCACGGCTATCAATTTAAATGTGCACTTTTAAAAAGCACTACAATAATGATATTTCAAACATTAGCACAAAAATGCTTGTCTAATGTTTGACTGATCGCTTTTCGCAGATCTAAATATAGTAAATAAGATTTAATTTCCGATAATGTACATCCCTAATCTTTCGAAAACGATCGAAATAGAATGCGAGATTAGAGTTGATATTTATGGAAGATAAATTAGTCACCTTTGCAATATATTGAAAGAAATATAGGGACAATTTCCCATTTATAGATAGACACATTATTATAGAGTACATTTTACGAGAAAAAACAAATTTTTCTAAACAATTCGCGAAAAAACGGACTGTTATAACTGCAATGTGAATAAAGAAAGAAAATCAACTATTAAAACATAGAGGGAAAATAAGAATACGAAAGTGCATATTGGGGAAGGAGGAAATAGAGCAATAATAGCGAAAAGTATAAAGACCCCAGGAGGCAGAAGCGGGGTAGGAAACACGACGGCCGAGAATAAAATTATGCGGGGAAAATACGCTTTTCTTAACGATCTAATTTTTAACAAGCGTCGGTTCGAGGTTTAATTTCGTCGCGAGGTAACGCGAGTCGATTATTAAATTGCGTTTTGATACTTTTTTCTCCGATGCGCTTTTTTCCCGAAGGAGATTCAATTAACGAAGCTGAAGGCGGAGGGAATGCGGGGAATTAATTTTTCGAGAGGATGGAAAGTCGCTGTGAACCTTTTGTAATCAGCCATTAGTCCTTGAAGTAAAAAGGCATTAAAATAAAATATCGTCGCTCGTATTTTACGCCAAACTCCAATTTTAAAAGAAAAATGATATGAACCAAAGCAGACGGTTTTGAGACCAGTCATATATATTGAGAAAACGAATATAGCTGAAGCATATTGATTACAATAAAAGGAAAACACGGAAAGAATGACTACGTGTAAATAAAAGTGCTTTCAATCTCGAATAACATCTTTTTTTCATACAAAAAATAACACAATTTTAGAAGTTGTACCCAGACCTAGTCCAGATCTTACTCAAACTGTTGTGCAATTCAGAGTTATTATTAAGCCGGTCATCATTTTCTTTACGTTACTAATACAACGTCCAATTATTAATTTAATTAATTAAAGCATACACGCAACCTACGTTTTCTATCAAATACATATGCATCAAAATAGGTTAATCTTAATTAGAGGAAGATTCCAGATTTATGCATAAAATATTCCTGTTTTTTGTTCATTTTCCATTTACTAATAGCGCTTTACAGTACTCACAGAGTTAAAATGGATATAAATAAATATATAAGTACAAATACACAATAATAATTTTAGTGATATTTAGTTCTATTATTTCAATACATCGCCGTTTTAATCTATAATTAAGGAAGGGTTAAGGTTCCGTTCAAGACTTTTGTTTAAAGGTAAACTTATACAAGAGTTGTTACCATATCTAGTTTAAATCCTGAACTACAGATGACGTAAATCATATTATTCAATACTTTAAATTACGCGTACAGTAATACTTAACATGATGCAACGTTTACGTCAGTATGGAAAATGAACTTTACGAGAATAAACGACAAGGAATGTAACTAATTTTTCTGTAACGATCGAGCATTATTAACAAGTCAAGTCCAAGAAAATATTTTGAAAACTATTTAAAATGTAATGTAAAAATATCGTCTCTGTAAATTTTAAGCGAGTAATCCTAAGTGAATATCCTATGTTGAAGTGTCGCGCTGTTTCTTACTGCTGCAGCGATAGGAAACTTTATACAGAATAAATCAAATCAAATTAAAGGTAAAATTGTTCATGTATCTTTTTCGTTGATTGTTTTTGGCTTTTTGATGAAGATAAACTTCGATTTATCATTATAACAGTAACCAACGAATCACAAAATTGTGTAGATTGGAACAACTAGGGAAATGAATCGACGCATCGCATTCAAGTGACAGGTTTGGAAATGTTATGATTCGATTTCGAATTAATCAATGAGGAATTTCAGCCAGACATTCGAAGGTACAGAATATTATTAGTTACTAAAATTTTCTTTCGATGGAAAAAAATATTGGCAATTAAATTCAGATTGAATTCATTAAATCTTGGATTTTTATATACCTAATGTTTATTGAGCTGTTTGGCAGAAAATTAACCGATCTCGTAGTTTGGTGATTAGCGTGGTGACATGGAAATATTTGTTGTTGGTGAGTTATTTGTAGCTGGCCAAAGACGGCGATTGATGGGGTTTCAATGAATAAATAAAACGTTTAGAAACTCCGTATCCAAATCATTGGTCTTAGTTCCCTTTAATAATATAATGAACGTAAAAATTATGAAAGAGACCCAAGTTTCCACCACCACGGACGATTGAAAAGGGATTAAGGAAAAGTGATATGAAGCAGGGAGGAAAAGTGAAAGGAGAGAATGTAGGAAATAGAAAACGAATTCGACCTTGTTTGTGAAGGAGAAATAATCGACAACAAAAATTTGGATAAAGGGTTAAAGGTAGTTATTAGTCACTCGAAAGCATAGCAATTTGGAGAGGAAAATATACTAGCATGGAAGAAAAAGAACAAAGGATAAGAATGTAATTGGGGAAGGGAGAAGAACAGTTCCCTGGAAATAAAGGGACGAGGATGATAGGATGTTCAGTAAAAGAAAGGATGCTCTGGCAAATTACCCGGGGGATGCTACTTTCCATCGGAGTATAACGTTGGATCTAAGATATTGCGTCTTTCCACCGTAGTAAGTTCCACTGGAGTAATTTGATTTAGTCTCAAATTGACGCAGGGATCTCGGTTACGTACATATCCCCCGAAGTAAGTTCATTCCATTTATTAAACCAAATAGCTGGTGAAATATTAAAAATCTTTTCTGGAAAAACGAGATAAACTTCCGTGGCATGGGCAATGAAGTGAATTTCAAATATGGATGGACGAACATGATGGTAATTTGTAACTGACGGGATTAAAAGAAACATATTTATTTATTTTCTCAATTTTTTCCATATTGAAGCTCAAACTCTTCCATTAATTCATTTAACTCAGCAGCTGGACTAAATGTAAAATATATAAAATGTATCTATTACTCTAACAACTATTTAAAAAAATCTGATGTGGCCAGCACATGACTTTCTCCATTTATAAGACGTAGATATTTATCTACGACAGTATTTTCGAAGTCTATATTCAATCCAAACTTGGAAGATACATTAGTGATTAATTTATATCATATTTACTTTTACGTCACAAAGATTATAAATAATGATTTTCGGGACATGTTCAATGAAAAACGTTGAAATTGGCCTTTTGAGTTTACTACAAGCACCGATATAGGATGAATCACAAAACTGATTATATATCCAACTCAATACAGTAGGCGATGGAAACGAAATCAAAATACGAACGAAGAGCAAAATAACACACACGAACAACACAAACTATTAACAAAAATAAATACCACACATTTAAACAGTGGAAACTCAAAAATTAACAGTGAATGACGAAAATTTTTAATATAAGCAAAAGAAAACAAATAAAGAAGATAAAATGGATTAAAAAAACAAAGAAGAAAATCTTATCAATCAGCCAGAGCTCTATCTATAGCAAGAGACTGAGCGATAGACGCATTGCATTGCATTGTTTGATATGTAAACAAACCCATATTAACGAACTTTATTGTTATTGTGAGGAGTAATCAATAACGGCACGAAACCATTAAAAATGAATAAATATTTTGAAATAAATATGGGGGTTTCAAATTTAAAATCAGCTTCCAAATAAAACTTAGAAGAAATATAATAATCATGCTGTATTTAACATTAGTATGATACATACACGCATACATCATTCCAAAAATGGTCAAAACGTGTTCTAGGGACCCCAAAACATGTATTTCCGTTGAAATCTCGAAGTCGATTTTTTTTCATGAAAACAATAGGTACTTTTTCTATACTACGTATATGGAGAAAGTAAAAGGACCTGATAAGGGCAAGGACTTAGTGAGCCCAGCATAACAACACCTATCAAACTATATTCAGAGACCACCTACCCTTTTATCCTGATTCATGAGTCGCCTGTTTATGATCTTTGATTTCAATAATGACCGATTTCGTAAAAGAGCCAATCAAGTTTAAAATTCGGTCTATCAATAGAAAAAATTAATGAACTTAGTATCTGAATAAAATATTGTTTTGACCTTTAAAATATTTCTATGTTACAATAGGAATGAGCAATACCATTTTGTCTCATATATCAGCTATCTTTGTGAATTTCTGATATCATCAGTTATTTATGCCTGAGTAATAGGTTTTGTGCAGCATCTTAGGAGAGTAGTAGAGTAGAGCACACAAAGAATAACTACCCAAAAAATGATTGGACTCATACCAAAGAAGAAACAAATCTCACATTTGCTGTTTTTAAGAATAATAATCCTACGGCAACGTTTCATGTAACAACCAATCATTGATAGACTCCTAATAAAAAGTCACATACAGGAGAGAGAGAGACGTCATAAAGAGGGATATCGTGGTCAGATCGGAAGATAATATACTCCCGATTCGATTTCTTTTCCCATTAAAACCACGGACCCCATCCGAAAGCGATTTAGTACATCATTAATGAAACGAGGAAACACGGGATAAAAAAGGCATGTGGGGATTCATTAAAGCGAAAGGGAGACGAGAGCGGTGAAATGAGGGAAAGACGTCGAAAAACGAAATTGTTGGAAAGGACTTTCCCGTCGGAGTGGATGACGTCAGAGGGCGTAATCGAGTAAGAGACCTTCGGAGGTTTATCAAGCGAAAGCATGGATTACGTAAGAGGAAAAAACGGCGTTACACGATGGAGCAACAAAATCGAGTTAGGACGCGTTTTTTAGCCGAAATCTTCGCTAAATGACTGACGGGAATGGCACCGTAAAGAGTGGTGGTAAGGATAGTTCCAGCGGTAATCATATCGCTGAGCGTAAATTGTCACGATGAAGCGCTATTCACAAGATGAAAATGGGGAAATATAGGCCATGATGAGTTAGAAGAAAAGATCTTTTGGCAATTAGGTGGCATTTTCGGTGATGAGTTTCAAATTGTACACCATAAGACCGAAAATCGGTAAATCCAACGTATTACGAATAAGTACCTTTACGATTAGAAGTTAAGAGTCAAAAAGAACTTGAAAAAGATCACAATAGTCTTTTCCCAAATAACGCTAACAATATCCTATTTGATGATGGGAAAAATGCTATACATTTAACGGAGATATTAGCAGCTAACTGTAGGTAACAGCTGTTTAGTAATAATGTATAGGAGCCTATATTCGCTTGGAGAATTGTATTGACATGATGTAAAAATGTTGCTAGTTGATACAGCCACTATAAAAATTATTGTTTTGCTTGTTGATATATGGTCTATGTGAGCAATAGCGTTGCATTTTCGAAATTTATTTTTGATACAGTATCGTATGAGTATGTAGAATGGATGTGTGAATATTACCTAACACTGATATAATTTTACTACAGGAGTAGTAAAATCATAACAGTGTTATTTAATTATAAGTCTAATTGTTAGTTAGTATAATTAGTTATTATTATTAGTTAGTATAATTATTAGTCAATCTGTAAATTTTGAATCAATAGTAATAGTAAAAAACAACATGTCCGCACCATCACTTTACAAGATGTACACACCTGGCCAAAATTAACGCACCACCGGTCGTTAGGATCGCTAGGGAGGTGGTGCGTTAATTTTGGTCAGGACTGTACTTTACTATGCAACTACTAATTTTTGTGAAAAAATTAATAGTATTCAATCTTCGTGAAATTAAGAAAGCACATTTCTGAAGTGAAGTCCATTTCTTTTTTTCATCGCCACCTCAATAGCAACAATCCTCTCCTTCCAATAGCATAAATACTACAGAAGTGGAAGCCATATTGAATGCTACGTAGCTAAGTGACCAAAGGAAAATTCGCTCGCTGGTCTTACAAATAAAAGCGTTTCCAGAAAAATAAATCTTGTCACCAACTGAGTACGAGCATTGTGCATCGCCACGTGAGTGAAAACTCCGAGAAATTTCCGCGGACCGCGATAAAATTTAAAGCGCAAAAACACGGACATCTCTTACACTGACTTAACATTAGATTTCGCACAGCGAATAATTGTAATTTCCGCACCAGGCGTTACGCCCACGAAAGGAAGCAAAAGAGGAAGTTATTTATTTAACGAGCGCGTGGGTGTAATCCAATCGTCCTTCGAGCGTAATTGAAAAAGGTACACGCAAAATAGAGCATGAATAAAGGACTGCGTAGCAACGAAATTTCCTAGAGAAAATGACGTTGAAAAATGACTAAAACATTAGACTATAATGGAAACGCTGGTTACATGAAAAGGAGAATAAAAACAGTAAAAACGACGGTTCTTGCATAGAGATTTCTTCTTATTACCCTTCTAGCAGTCAAGGCATCGCAGTAAACAAAATTTGCTTGGCCATAAAATCTTCTAATGTTACTCGTTGAGGAAGATTAAGTTGCATAAAATTGGCATTAAATATTAAATTAAGCTGGCAAAAATCAAGCTTTGTCAAAGGAGTTTGAATACAAAGATCTTCGCAGGTGGTAACAATTTACCCAAAAAAAATCGTCACCTAAACGAATATAGTAGTTATTTTATGTATCATCGAGTAATACTATGACTTGTTTCTTTTTATATACGTAGTTGCATAATAAGCCGGAAATGCTTCATTTTTCTTCCGAAGTTTTCTTTTTTTAACAATACCTTAAATCGTGGATGCGGAAAAATTATAATATATATATATATATATATATATATATATATATATATATATATATATATATCGAGATTTTGTAAAATTTAGATTAAAAACTTTCCCGAATGTTTGGATATTATTACTAGGTAATGTTAGGTAATGAGAGTTGAGCATCACATTACAGAAGCAGAATAAAAAATTAAGCAAGTTCAACTCAAAATAGAAAACACCTTTAAAGAAGAGCAAATGGGTAGGGTACAATTTTTTATTCAAAGTGATGAAAAAATTTCTATTGCGCTTGAGACGATGGGATACTTTCTGAGCTGTTGCAGGGGGTATGAACTAAAAAAAACTCTGATGAAATAGAGCATTTCGAAAAAAGGATTCGTATTTTGATCAATGAGACTTCGAAAAATTAAATGAAACTCATATGAATTGGCAACAGGTATAAACAACGATGAGAAAATCTTAAGAGAAAGGGTGTTCGGAGAGAAAATTTAAACATTGTCACAATTCCCAGCAGAAAGTAAAGAATATGAAAGAAAGGGGACATTAAAAGGTATGAGAGCACACGTTTAATTACTGATTCCACTAGAAAAGAAGACAAGTTTTTTTGGAGGGAAAATATAAGAGCGACTTGGAAGAAACTACAAAGGACCGGAGGAAATGATAGTTCGACAGGATTGGCGGTAATAAAAGCTCGCTTTTAGAGCAGCAGGAGATCGTTACGCGTGAGATAAATCTACAATGTTGCAGCTTCAACTCCATCCGCAGTGATTGATGTTTCAAGAGAAGAGAGAAAAACTGCCTTAAGATGTGGGCCCGAGTGTCTAGTGCGTCATAAATAGGAAAGAGGTGTAACTCTATAACAGAATTCAGGCAGGTTCTAAAAGGAGAACCTCTTTAAAAACCTATGAACTAAAGATGTCTAATCAAGACTCCTACGTTGCTGTATAGTATTACCTAAATTTTCTCTCGTAATTTCAGGTAAGTAAAACATGTTTTATAAAAAACAATTTTCTAAAATAGTAGTCTCAAATGAATATTCTTATTTCAAGGAATTACATCGCAAAAAATATCATTTAAAAAGCAGATATTTTTAGAAATTCGAAATTTAATTTTTACGACTACATACAATAAGAAAAGATATGCATTAAAAATTTAGCGAGGATAGATTAAATTGATTTAGCTCGAAATAAAGGAAGTTTTTCCTAAAAATTTATGAACGACATTACGATAGTTATTAGCAAATTCCCCACGGCAGATAAATGCAGAACTTGATAGCTGTGCGATATATGTATGGATTTTATTATGAACGGTCACTATTGCAAGCAAAAGATGCAGAGTGCATAAATATGGTTAAGTTCATAAACTTGGTTTGAAATAATGCAGGAATGAAATTCGTACCTGGGTTGATTCGTAATACAAGACAAAAGACAAAGATATTAACCTTATTTAACCATCAGAGGGCACAGTAATATTCACAGGAGCTTACAAAATTGAGAAAAATGGCGAAAATGCGATAAATAACGAAAACCATAGAAATGGAATGTGAGAACAAGGCAGGCAAAAAGTCTCCATTAGCATAAGACATCGTTTTCTTCTTTGTCCTAAGGTTTTATGTAAACGAAAAGCCATCAATTTTAAAAATCCGCAAAGAAAAAAGACTCCCGTCACCAATTGCGGGCGACGGCGCAATATGAGAGGAATTTTGAAAGGAACATCCGAAATGAGGAACAAAAAGAGGAAAGAGATGGACGTGGGCCGAATGAAAAGCGGTTGAAGAAATACGCACGTAGCAGAAACTCAGTTCGATATGCTGCGTCAGCTTACGCTTTGGAAAATTCTGAGGCTAAAGAAGTGAGGCGTCCCGTGGCCTTCGAAAGAGTTGGATATTGGACTCGGACCGAACGGAACTCGGGGATTTTAACGTCTGAAATCGTCGTCGTCACGAAGTGTGACTCGGCCGAGAAAGGAGCATTTTCCACAGAAAATCTTGGAGACTGTTTTGGATCTTCTCCAAGAGCGAAGCAATGCCTTCCACTCCACTTTGCTAAGCTTCTAAGTCGGAAATGAAAGGACAGAGGATGGAAGATTCATTGTGGGCGAGAGAACAAAGGCTTGGTCAGTGGAAGTTGAGAGGATTACAGGGAACTGAGGCCCCGTTGGTAGATTAGAGACAAGATTGGAGATTACGCGCGAATTAATAGGACAGAAATATGGAACATAATTAATCGAGGAAGAGAAATAAAATCAGAAGTGGATAACACCTATTATATTCATGTCTTTATAGGCATCAATGCAACAGATTAGCAATTTTAATCTGTTATTATTGGAACTTCAATAAGAATGGTTGCATCAATAGGTTTGTTATGTGCCACATTGACAAACAAGTGCTTCACATATGAAAAAAATCTGCATATGAATGGAAATTGCCCTTCTAAGGAGTCTATCGTAGCCGTTTTATAATAGTTTTAAATTGCACATTCAATTAGATTTAATTTAATATGTCCAGAAAATCCTTTGAAACAATTTCCTTCAATGCTCCTAAAATTTTACTCCTGCTGCTAAGTAGTCACTATATGAATTCACCTATTTCTACATTTAACTTTATCGAAGATTTCCGAAATGAATAAAGAAACGAATTTTTGGATGATTAACCTCGCAAGGTGTACTATGAGTTATACATTCCGAAATTGATATCAATATCAAGGTTTAGTCTAGATACTTAGATCGCCTTTGGTTTAGAGTTATTGGACAATTATTTAGACATGTTGGGAAGTGATTTATTCAGGTAGATGCTACTATAGGACTTGCTCTACGTATTAAATTGTATAGATAGCACACAGAAAACTATGCGATGGAAAGTAAAGCAAAGGAAAAGTTCTAATAAATCATAAAATATTAATCTAATATGGAAATTATTAGTCACCACCAACATTGGTGTGTTTCTGACAAAATCGATTAGTTGATATATTCTGGATCTCTCTGGAAAAGTTAATATCAGTAATTTTACAAAATAATATATTGCAAAAAATGTGCGTACAGTAAAGTTTCAAAGGTTTTGAATTTTATTATTCTATTTACGAACTAAATACCCAGAATACTGAAATTTACAATAAAAATACTTCTACATCTACATCTACATTAATACCCTACAAGCCGCCTTTCGGCGTGTGGCAGGGGGTGTAAACACCAGTTGAATCTAAAATACTTCCTTATTCGGTTATTGTCACGTATTGTTCGCGGAAAGAATGAATCTCTAAAACGATTCGTCCTAGCATCTATTTCTCTTAACTTACGGTCATTATCGGATCGACCGACGTAGCAGGGGGGTTGCATGATACCGATTGTATCTTTGGAAAATGTAGTTTCCCTGAATTTATTAAGCAATCGCAGCCTAGCTTCCAATCTCCTTTCTTTCAAGGATTCCCAACCTACGTCTGAGAGCATTTTCGTAACGCTTGCTTTTTTATCGTAGCATTTCACATCGTATTCAGCATCGTACTTTTCGAAGCCCAAAAGACTGGCTCTTGAAGACAAATTAAATTGTTTTCAAAATACAAAATAATGCCCTCGAAAGCGACACAATGTCATGGATCATCATCTTAAAACCTTTCCGTGGAATCGCTCGAGAAAAACACAATTACCCGCTGAGAGACTCTAATGCGGTAAGTAGGAATGCGAAAAAGGACGGGAGGTAACACTTCACAACCCCACGACATCGACAAGACCTTCCGCGGATATGAAGGAGCAGACGAGGGCACGCGTCAAACCTCTTCTTTAAGAGCTAAATATCCTAAAGGTCGACTTACTCCGCTCGAAAATATTCCTCTCCCTATTAGTCACACGTGCCTAACACAAAGCCCTTCAAGCTCGTACTCGTTTCCCGAAACTTCGTTTACTCCCACTAACGAGATTTCCTCTGTCCCCTTTAAATAGATTACGCGCTCCAATATTCATCACAGTTGATCGATAACTACTTCGCGAATTAAACTCACGGCGGATTGATTCTACTCAAGAGGGATATTCCGTCGCGTTGCGCACGTTTTGACAGCCTTTGCTAACGGAGAAAGAGCGGTGAAAAGGTAAAAGGGATAAGAGAAGCGTTGAGACGGATTTTTTTCGTAATCCGTTTAAGCGTACGCGTTTTCAATCACGCGCGGATATCACTCATGCATCAACTTCTGATCGGTCTAATATATGATATCCAAGTTCAAGGTTGCGTACCAGGGCATTCCGTTATCAATTTACGCTCATCTTAATTAAAGAGACAGCCTTGTTTGACATAAATGAATTTTAAAGACGCTTATTCAAGCAAAAAAGAGTGAATATAATGACGCTTATACCAGCCATAACAGAAAGAAAATATTTTACGAAAAGTATCAGAAATACTTCAATTAGCTTATTTCTTTTGATAAAATCGTCAGTATGTTGTTGTCAATAATATTTTCTCTTTTCCTTAACTTTTTTTGGTGAGTATATAACTTGCAGATATAAAAGTAATAGTTTTCATACTAAAATATTTGTGTTTAATAAATATAAAAATAAATATTAATACATTCTAAATATTAATACATGGAATACGAATGTTTGCGGATCTTTTACAATTATATATATTATTTTGTAATAAATTAAATCCGTAAAAACTCAAGAATATCTTAATAAATATATCCTTAATGCGGAAGACCAAAACAAAGAATGGTTACTTAAATACCTTGGACGTATACTTGGAGTTGGACGTAGGCCAATTTTCTTTGCAAGAATCGCATATTTATACCAATTATTTACATTTTAGTTACAATATTTTTAGTAGTTGAACTGGTGACTCGGATATTACGAAGTAAAGAAATACTCAACTATACACTTCATTCCAGGAATCATGCATGCAATAAAGTGCTCAAATAAATCTATGTTCGTATATAAAACTGAAATGATACAATGCAGAAATGTTCTATGATAATCTTTGGACCCATCACCTAACTGGAATGTCAAGACACGAATCAAGATCATCCGAAGAATGAAATAATTTGGACTTCTTTAAAAATTCAAAATCCACTTTCTACCACCATAATTTGTCTGCACTTATCATGCAAGGGGAAGAAAGGGAGAAACGAATACGCCGGAGTGAGGCGAATATGAAATTTCCAAAAAGGATACCGTAGAATGAAAAGGATAAAATGAATGTATGGAGAAGCGAAACCGGATTAAGAAAGTGGCGGGGGAGAGGATGAAGGAATGAATTGTAGATTTTGTAAAGCGTAGGATAAAAGGAAACAAAAGGCAGAATGAAAAGAGAGGACCAGAATACGAAGGAGGACAGCGTTGGATTAAAGATTCGGCAAAAGGGTTTTTTAAGATTGTTGATCTTCTTATAGGATTAAGTGTCCGTTGACGTTGACGAGACCGGAAAATAAGAGCCAGAAATATTTGCTCAGCCGCAGGAACTAATGAATACGATGAATATTTTTTGTGACTGATGAACTCCAGAAAAATATATAAAAAGTTACACGCAAAATATTCACACGTAAATATGGGCATAAGTAAACGAATATAAGTTAGTATAAATATAGATTATCAATAAATGATATAAGCGTACAAACTCTAAAAAGAGAACCGTACCTTCAAAATCTGTGATACATCATCACCGGAGAGGGACACCCAATTTCTAAATATCTATATGAGTTTCAATACATCTTTTGTTTGAAATATTACCCGTCTTGTGTTTGAATTCACAAAAATACATGACTATAAATAAAAAAATATATTGTTGATAATCGATTGATAAAATGTGCAAACTATAATAATGATAAATGAAATTTGTCTATTATGCCAAAACAACAAAGAGACCCCTGCCTTTATGATCTTTGAGGCATCATTACTTAGAATGAGCGCGCAATTTCGATATATTTGTACTAGTTTCAACACATTTTTCTTCGGGATATTTCCCGTCTTGTGCTCGAATGGCGTAACAACACTAGCCTTTGTTAGAGGATAACTTTTGAAAACGCTGACGATCTAATTGGTTTCTTATATACGGTAACAACATGGGTAAAAGTACCAGCAGAGCACGACGGAACTTCTATGTTTGCTAAGAGCTCCATTTTCAATCAGCCCACTATGCACCCGTTTATGAAGAGATATCCTTCAGGGATGAACAATAGCCACAAGACTCACCAAGTACGCACGCACCGCATGTTCGCCCTCTTAAATAGCGATTAAAGAGCGCCTATGCAAACCGTTTCCCAACTTCCCATTCATCTCCGGAGTACAAACAGTCCTTCCTCGTCAAGCATGTATGACTTGAATGAAGTGGACATTCGTAGCCGAAGGACTAGAACCCTGAGGTAACGTGATGCAGCAGGTGTCTCCCAGAAAAGGTTACCTGACGAAGCCCCTGACCTTCACTTCCCTTACCCTCGACATCGTTATACACCATTAGAATTGAAATTTTGGTTTAACATCGTTGGATGAAATTTATCAAAATTAATTCTACAAAATATAAATGGGAATTGATATTCTTTGATAAAAGTTCAGTCTAAGTTAAAGGTTAAATTAAAAAGCCGAATATTGGTTACCATTAATGGATTACCAAATTGAATTAATAAGAATTTATCCATGGAGTCTTTTGCTATCTAACGAAGCTCCGAAATACGCATAAAACTTCTGAAAAGGTTAACATACATACAAAAATGGAGTTAAATCATTTACGAGCAACATATTAATAGTTAGACAGAGAGAGAGAGATTTCTGATAAAAAAATACCATTCATTCATAAGGTTAACTCATAATTAGGGATAGGATTTATACCGACAAAACAAAATAAGAAAAAGATTGAATCCACACTTTCAACATAAGTACTATCATTTAATTTCCTTAAGTTATTTAGTATAAGAGAAAAAAGAATCATAAGCGTCAAAATAATCTTTAAAAATGGTATAGTTTAAAATAGAACACCGTAAAGTTCTATTATACACTCTTTTTATGGAACAGATACTGGCAGGGAATGGAAAGGGAATATCTTTCTGCATCATACCATTTTAAAGCACTGAGCATCAGAAGATAAAACGATTCTTGACGTTTAATGGTAACGACTTCCCGTTCATTGCTTTTATCTTCGAGGTTTACTACTAGAAACCCAAAAACAGGAATATGCACTCGCAGGCCCCTTGAGTTCGATACCTTTTGTTCCCGCGAGTAAAAGAGATATTTCGCTCTCCAACGACTGAAGGAATATAAAGTACAGCAGAAATCGCTTAACACCCCAAAAGAATGTGCTTATTCCTTGTTCCTTTTATTCCCGAATAGATTCTTCAAGCTTGAAACTCGCATAACTAAAGATTCGCGTAATGCGAAATTACTCGGCTTGCCTCTTCCATTATACTCAAACCGACTTTCAGCAGAGAGAGCTCCGAGGAAAAGAAAGAAATAATTCTTGAAAAACTTTGGCAAGGCGTCCCACGTACATTTTACGAAATGCGCGACCAATCTTCACTTATTTGGCAGATGGTCCTTTTAGGAAGAGGCATGTAGCCATTTATTACGACACGTTAAAGGCAAACAATTTACCGGCAAACGTTTAACACCGTGGAGACTTGAAGTCGTTTTTTTCCAGAGAGGAAAAGTATGGAGGGTTATGAAAAACGAAATCGAGGAAACCGCGAGCAGGATTTATGAAGAAGGGAGATGGAGGCGTGAAAACTTTTTTGGATGGCGATTAAAATCACGCTGACACTTGAACAGTACCAGCCAAACGCGGCCACTAGAGTTTCGCTCCATTCCACCCACTCACTGGAATGTTCACGCTTTTTCGTTTTGGGAATGGATGAGGAGGAATCGGGGAAAATCGCTCTTTGAACCCTGGTCTGCTAACAACGACAATTACACCAATCGATATTCTAAACCCAGAGAATGTTACCGATTATCATATTTTATACACATTTGGCTCTCGTTTATCGCGGTTAATCAGTTCCAGTCTCCACAGCGATAGGTGAATTACAACGAAGTAAGATTATTTATTTATAAATCAAATATTTGCGTAGTTAGAACATATAAAAACTGTTTACAACGTAAATACGTTTTTTCTAAATATTATTAGAACCTATAGGCATGAAATAACACCCTCACACTCACATACCCAATATATTAGACTAAATAAGAGACAATAAGGCATACTATACGTTACAATTGTCATAACTTTTTTATGAATGCACATTTTTGAAAAAGAGGCGATATAGTTTAGCCGCGAAAGTTGAAGCGCGAAGTGGCTAGGGACGATTGTAGCATTATCGGAAAATTCCTGAATAGATACGAAGTTTTAGTGCACACTTTACATGTCTATTAAACTTAAAGTACAGCAGAAGCAAGGGCCTTTATTCAACCGTTAGGTCTGCTTATCATAGTTGTTGAGACAGTGTTCCATATCATGAACAAAAGAGGAATTTGTATACGATCAGTCTACTTCAGAACATCAGGCTCAATTCTCCGTGGGCAATTTATACAAGTGTCGTAGCACATTCACTCGACTGCGATACGAACAAATTCACCAGAGTCCCCATCCTTATCAAGACTCAGCAGCTTATTAACAATCGATTTAAGTAATTAAATTCACTTATAGAAATCTCTTAAGTAATGAATTTCAACGAAAAACAAGTAAATGTATCGAATGTGAAAAGGTTTTAGAAATGTATCTGCCCATATTTTGCTGTTAAATTTACGCTAGGGGCTTTATAAATATAAAAGCTCAAATACCCTTTAAGCAGCAGACGTATAACATCATAAGAGCATGTGAAATTCCCTAGGGCGCACAGTTTGAAATATAAACAGTGTTTCAGTTTATATATTTCATCCTACGATCTATATTCAAAGCAAAATCTCACGTTTAGGTCTTTAATCAGGAACTAAAATCAGATCCGCGTACAGGGGTAGGAAAACTTCCTAGGGACAACCCACGCTCCTCTCACGTTCTCTCTATTAATATATTAGCAATATTCAGCTCTTCGAAGATTAGTTTCAACCCCAAATTCGCGCACCCAAAGACTAGACTAACAATGAGAACTATAGTGACAACGGAAATTCCTATATGACTCCTAAATGATGATGAACTTCATATGATATATGCAATATAATATATTCAAATTTTGCAGCACAAACAGTGAAGTGAAATATTGGAAAGGTATAGCAATTAATAAATCCTTAAACAAACGCTTAAAGATTTCGAGGTTTGTAACTCAGTTGTATACAGTAAAATCACAATTTTAGTTCAAAGAAGAAATATTTAAGAAATCAAGTTAAGAGAAAAAATAACTTAACTAATTTATGGAAAAATTGGGCAATGGAAATATTTGAGTACTGATACCTGAGCGCAAAAAAGCTAATGCTGAAAAGTGCACAGAGAAACTATCTGGAATGGCAAAACAACAACTTTAATCTCAAAACTTGTGCGTCTCAAGAATCCACCAAGATTAGAAAATGAAATCACTACCAAAGTTCTAACTCTTAAACATTCCGAGTGTAAATAATAATTTGCCATCGCTTCATATTCATACAATTTTGGAAATTCCCGAAAAAGAGCGCTGAAAAAATTAGCTGAACTAAGAAAGTTTCTTATTTCACTTTTTCGGAACGGATATTAGAACGAATTCGGGATGAAGGTGCAGCATAAGTTTGAGCAGCCAGAATCAACGGAGCCCGTAATAATTGCCAGCTGACAGAATGAATTGGGAGAAACTCTTTTGGACCCACGCGAGCGAAAGACACACACGTACGCCGAGGAAAGAAGAGGACCGGAATAAGACAAAAGAGAAGAGAAACTGGCAGAAAATTAGCAAAGAAAAAATATAAAGACTACCGAGGACGTGAGGAGGATAAAAAATTGACTCCTTGAGGAAGAAAAAAGAACGTGAATGGCAAAAGGGGCGAAGACGCAATATCCTGCAGCTGACACTTTTTCTTCGAGGGAAGAAGGAGGGGAGGGAGGGGGAGAGAATTGGGGGAGGGGAGAACGGAGAAAAATGACTTCCCAGGAGGACGGAGCGAAGAGGGAAAAGAAAGTAAAAAAATAGCTGGAGACAGAAGAACAACACCTGCGACAGGAGAAAAAGCAACGGTAAACATTTCTTAAAATGTATATCGCCGAGGATTTCCCGTGTCCCGACTGAATTGCAATCTTTTCGCGGAGCAGTGATGAAGAAAATGGCGATTTGAGAAATGTTCCCCAGGCGAGCTGTTGAGTACGGCGCGGGCAGATCCCATAAAACAGAACATAAGGCAATCACTGCAGCGGCATTACAGCCGAGACGATTTTTTTAAGCTACTTAGCCGGAGGATATTGATGGCTTTTAATAAGAAAAATGGAAGTGAGCTACCGAAGAGTAAGACTTGGAATGCGCGTTGAGTACTCGAGTCGGTAGTATGATGCAGGAGTTTAAAATATTGCGAGCCACTCCGCTGAAATTGAAGAAGATTATGAACATTTTTCAGCGGAAAAAGGCTCCGTCGCTATAAATAAATTATTTAATAACGAAGATGGCGGTTGAGAAAATAAAACAAAGAATGATATAAACTTCAAATAAAAAAGCTCTTCCGATGAGTTTTATGTATCAGTAGAGATGTAAATATACTCTTCGATATTCACAATATTTATAATTCATCACAAACAATAATAAATTCAAGCTTTCTTCGTTACCAGGCAAATTGCCAGCTTTATTTTTCGATGCCTAGCCAACATATCGCTACTCACATTTATTGGTCTCTCTTGGGATTCTTGAAGTGGTCTTTTGCAACTTTTACTATCTTGCATCAATAATATAATATAATTATTCCTATTTTCCTCTATTTTTATCTATGTACTGACATTTCTTAACCAAAATATTTGCCCTATATCCTAGATTTACACTCCTGCACCCTGTCACCTATCCGTCTCAGTATTTCCATTACTGGTTTATTTAAATGGCTGCGAGTTCTTGTTATATCCAGACTAGTATCTTCTGAGAACGTCAGCATGTACCTTGCCAATATTTTGTTTACCTCTACTTACATCTATCCACAGAAATATGCACCTGGCAGTTTAACCAAACAATATTGTGACACCAGTTATGAAATTATGGTGAATAAGAGAATTGGGAAAATATATGAAAAAGCATTTAGATTACATGAACACAGCTGAAAAAAATGAACCACAATAAACTTCTCGCTTGGTAGTTGAAAGGAAAATATCTTGGTGAAGAAAAGACGTGCGAAAGAAAGGAGTCGGAAGTGAAGACAAGAAGACAAAAGAGGAAGCAAAAAGGAAAGGAAGAGGAGAAGCGAGCGCTGTCGGAAATTCTTTCGGGGCGAACGTAACATCCTCAGAATGGGAAATTCCATCCAACATTTACATAATGACCTCCGAGAGTCGATAAGTTAGCTTCAAGCCAAGGCTATATGATCGCTTAACTTGCTAACCTCCATTTTCGGCAATATCGCAAATGGGCTCAAAATTAGAAAAATGTATATGAGCAGTTGAACGACAACAGGAACTCAAATTACAGACCAGAGAGGTCAATCAACAACCTTTTTTAAAACGTTACGTATTTCTATGAAAAAAAGATGATTCAGATAGAAATGTTATCAGAAATTTCGCCAAAATATCAACCATTAATAATTGCATTGAATATGGTAAACGGTGAGTAATCAGAATTGGTATGAGGAATTTATTCTGTTCTTTTTACGCGAATCAGCTCAAATTCTCTCAAATTACTTACATTTATATTTTACAAGTATCATATCTCGTACATCGACTTACTAACCTTCTATACTGCCTACCTTCCTTCAAACGCCCTTTCAGACTGTCGCACGACTCATTTTCAAAATAATATTTGAATACATTTTCATGTATGATAATCTATCAGGCAAATAATATCTGTAGTCGATCATTTGGTATTAAAACATATTTTTAAAATATCATTTCCAATTTTGCTATGTTGATTGAAGATTGGTCTTGTTCATGCTATTTAATTTTAAGTAGGTACTAATATGAACATACATTGTAAAAAAAAGAAAAATTCAAATATTAATCAAGCAAAATTGAAGCGAAACGGATTTTACTTTGTTAGTTACAAACAAAACTCAATTTAATAAATTTAATTATTCGATACTAAATCAACCATAAGTTTATTAATATGCGATATAAATTTGTAATAAATGTCCATTTCATTCTAATAGGTTCAAAAGTACTCATGTATATTCTCTGTCGCGTGAAGCAGTATCGAAATTTCCAATAACTTCAATTATCCCATTTGCATTGATTTTCATAACAGTGACACATTCTGCATTTAAAAATTTATAAATAAATTATTTGAGGCATCCAATGAAAATTGTTTATCACTTCTTCCGCTTCCATTCTCTTTGCTCGAAAATTTTCCTGATGAAAAAGTTTATTACTATTTGAAAGCTTAATCATGACCATGTTTCAGACAACTAAAAATCCATAAATTGCATGATGAGTACTCAATTTTTCCTCATCTATGCGTCTACGAAGAATTTAAAATTGGTTATTACTTATATACATTTTTTTTTATTGCAAAACTTTTATGCGAACCAAATCAGCTTTCTCACCGTATCTCAGTTATCGCATTAAATATATAGGTGATTCAATATTCAAGGTTACACATTTTCGCATCGATATCATGAATAATTCTCCGATTTAGTGATCCCTAAGGGAGTGAATTTTCGAGCAATTAGAGCATAACGGAGTTAGCCTAGCATCGTGAACGAAGGAAGTTTCCGAGTGGCTTTTAGAAAACTCCGTCTTTGAAAACTTCGCTGCAAGATGGCGCATCCGTCAGAGCTTGTTCGGAGACGCCGCTTGAAATGCATATCAATCAATCCGGATCCGATTGCTTGCAAATAAGTTTCGAGCGGAGATATCAGATAGTTGGATTTATGGAAGTGGAAAGAGACACGAGGCTGAGGCATTGAGGCTTGACACGTAATTTTCAAGACGGAATCGATTCTGAGAAAGAAACGCGCGATTTTCTGGGAGGAATATCGATTATATGAAATTCATTGTGGTTTGGGAAGAAAGTAAATGACTGATGTTTGCGAAATCAAAGGAAAATCTCTGCAGTTGCCATGGAAGGCGAATATCGAATCAATACATAGGAAAATTTGGTTTGAAAGTTGATAATCTGAGTAATTAAAACATCCTTGATCTAATCAGAATCAAAAAGAATTTAAAACTTTTATTCATATGACTTATTGCAAGAATATTAATTTCACTATAAAATGGGCACTAGGCACTTTGTCAAAAGAAAATTTAAACGATTTAGGAATAATTTCTGTCACAATTGCTGACAATATTTATATTTTAAAATTTCGAAAAAACTAATAAACGTACTGCGTTCAATGATTTTGAGCATAATATTTATAAATTATACAGCTTTTCAGCCCTAGCATCAAACACTACGTCATTCCATACGATAGGATACGAACACCGTTTCTAGAAAGAACCTTACCATATAATATTAAAGAAACTAAGGCTACATTAAAATTAATATTATGTTTTATAGCATAGTGTTAATTTTTAAGAATATCCTGATATTTCATTAATAACAGAAGACAACAGTTGATGAATCGAGCATTGAATGAGAAAAGGCAAGATGACGTTCGTAGGAACGAAAAGGAGTCGGAAAAGGAGGAAAGGATAAGTGAGGGAGATAAGGATGAATGGAAAAAGTTTGCAGGGAGATTAAATCTATCCTTAATTAATACTTGGAGCGCAAGAGAGTGAAATTGGTAGTCCACCGTTACTCGCCGTACGTCAACCCGCAAACCCTCCGCCACCTTCCAATAATTCCATCCTAATTGACTCAAATTAAATAAGACAGTCTGAGATTAACGAGACGTAGAAAAGAATCCGAAAGGCAGATAAGGAAAGAAAGGATCAGATAAGATTTTATGCGATCAAATCCTAATGTATTTTTCCTATTGCAATTTTTTTTATTTCACAGAGAGTTCTTCCTTTAGGACAGCACTGACTTCACACCTGGATAATTTGTGAAACAAATTACACTTGAAGTGGAAAAGGAAGGAAATAAATCGATTTCCTACATTGATTCCAATAAAAATTGGAAATTCTGACAAGGCTTGGTGACATAGTTCAGCAAGTAATTTCATTATTGCTCCGTCATCCGTAAGCGATTATTTAAAACACCACACTTTCTGTCGCAACTAATTGAAAGGTTCGAAAAATAAATTACGAATACCTGCATTCGATTCTGCTTTTTAATTTATAAGTGAGCAAATTATTTCGAGATAAAAATACATGTGAAGATAAGATATTTAATAATAATAAATGCTAGAATAAAATTACTCTTAATTTCCCCTTCAAATGAAATTCCTCAAAAAAATATAAGTATTAAGGAATATATATAGAAAGGGATAATATTAGAAGCGAACATGGCGGTCGGCCAGGGTTTCATTATATATTACAAAAATGCAACGACGGAAAAAATACAGCTACGAATCTCAAGATACGTTACAAGCACTCCGTACATTCTTAGAGTAAAATCATTTGAAATGGAATTTACAATAACCATATTACCTGAGATACATTTTTATTTTGGAGAAGATTTAAATATGTACTGCTTAAAACATATCATTTAATAATAATTTAAACAAACGAAATCATCACCCAAAAAATATAAAAATAAAAACTAGAAGCCAACGACGATTTCCTTCCAACGGTATCACGCTTAGAATGTGGAATATCAAATACTGAAGGGATTGCGTGAAACAAGCCTTCAGTGGGAAGTAAAGGAGGAGGGACTGAATCTACGGCAAATTTTCTACCGTGTCTGGCAGTAAAAGAGAACTCTCTGCGAGAAGAGCGTTGCAGATGATGGTCGTAATCACTACCAGAAGCTTCCAATGAAGTCGGGATTTGAGCTATTAAGATTACATGCGGATGGAGTAAAATTTTCCCGAGAGCGGCGGCTGCAACTTGCGCTTACAAGATTATGAAGGCAGTAACAAAGCATCGCCTCTTTCCGATATCGGATTCCGATTATATGAGTTTTGGGCGTAAACAGACCACGCGCCTCCAATAAAAGGAAATTTATATTCCAACCCAAGGAGTCTTTTAGCATTTAGAGGGTAAAAAGGAAAGAATGCGATAAGAATCGAGTTATTCTAAAGAGGCTGGAGGGGAAATTTACGTTCCCAAGGACAGAACTCGGCTCCCTGCAGATAACGATCCAAAGAGGAGGCTCGACAATCGATGAAGAAGAACGACATCCCATTCCATCGCAAAAACTCAATCGAGCACTGAAGAAATTTCTATTTTTTCTATTATTTTGTTTCACCGGCAGGAATGAGAAGAATTTAAATCGCACTTCATTGAGAGAATTGGATTTTTTAAGAATTCTTGGAATGTTAAATGTGACTTGTTGTTTTTCGCCACACGTCTCTCCCAAAGAGTGAAACTCCCGAAATTGTGTAAAAGTAAGCGATGCGAATTTTGATACGATTGCATTTTCAAATACCTGTATAGAACCGGATTGGAAGAAAATAATTACTAGAAGGATCTTTTCATTGTCCAAAGGGAAATTTATTTGTAAAGGATTGACTCACGCCAAGTTAAACCTTTTAGCTTTTCTTAATCTTTTTAATTTCTTTGTTATACAACCCGTTATAGATATAGTTTATTCATTTTTTTATATTCCACTGAATTGGCTAAGTTACTGTAAGTGGAAATTAAACCCAAAAATAAATAAGGAAATGAAGGAATTAACTGTTGAAGGTAATGTGCACAAGAAAGAGATATCCTTTAATAGTATAGCTAAACTATAAAATAAATTGAATTTTACAGAGAATAGATCATAAACCCAGTGATTCAAACATAGATTTTCCTACTGATAACTAACTTCAAATTACTTCTACATTCGATTTAAGTCCGAAATATTAAATTTCAAAAGGAAATGAGAATGAAACAATTAAAAAAGATTAAAATTTTACATCTGTATCACACACGCACGACCTTACGATAATAAACATACAACGATTATTACTGCCTCAAAATACCTGACTGAAAGATATTGTACGCGGAACATGATACAGGAAGAGATAATTGGAAAAACCTGTAAGGATCGTAAAAGAGCAGGTCCAATAGAAAGCCTTCAAATTACGCTGAGTGCTTTTGAAGATGCTCTCAGCAGTTCATCTTCCCAAAATAAATTGAGGTATTAGTCGATGAAAACGTACAGTGGCTATTTTAAATGCAGAGGGGGATGGGGGAGAAATAGAGAGAGGTACAGCGAATAAGGAAACGACTGACGTTGCGTTTACCGCATAAACTTCTCCTCGCGTTGAAATTCTCCTCCAAAAGGCAATTAAAAAATTTTCATAGGCATGTATTACATCGGTTTCTACGTGTCTGGAGATTATTACCTCACTGGAGTTCAAAAACTAATGCCTGGAAAGGAAATACTTTTTCTTGGAAGAGGCGAGGTTATTTTTAGCGTCTTATTAATGGATCAAAAGGAGTCTTTTACCTCGAGCGATGTAATTTATGAGTTTAGATATTCACATTCTTTCTTTTACTGAGACTATTGATGTTCTCGTTGCTGAATAACCAAAGAAATATCTTCTTAATTCATTTCTCTAAAGGTTAAAACATGTAAAACAGATGGCCTAGAGAAGTTGATCAATCTTTTATCAAGTAAAACATAATGAAAACATCGAATACTAAGTAAAGACTTTGAGATATTTAAATGATCTTAGAAACAATTCATAGTAATATATTAAAATTTTCTTCAAAAATATATTAATCTGAAATCATGAATAATATAGCTACTTTCTCTCGATGTTTGCTTGGAAGGTATGTATGTAATATGAGCATTGCTCATTGAGCAACAAATGATTGAGAAAATGGTAGAAATCCTTCAAAATTTAAATGGCTGGTATTCAAGGAGATATACGAGTATATAGGAAAATAAAATTTTCAATTTCATATCCGAGCTCAGAGATAATTATTGATTATGCATGTACTTAAGAACCACTGAAATTTTGGACACAGTGTACCTTATGGAATACGTATTTTCATATCTTTCATCTCTATACTCGGATATGAAATTATCATCTTTTCAGTTATACAATCATATTTTTCCAAACAGAATTCTAAGAATCGTAATTAAGGAAAAAGGGGAGTTGAAGTTCAAAAATATCTACTTAATAAACGACGGGACGGTACAATTCCACGAAAAAGATTGGCATGTGATATGTTGTAAGGATCAAAATTCAGATCACAACTATATAAATTGAATGAAATATACCGCAATTTCTCTTCGAAGCCAGACCTTATTTCCCGCCAATATAATCCACTCACATACCGACGATTTCCCTTTCTGTCCTATATCTCTTTCCTTGATTTCCATTTCCCCGAATATCTCATTTTCCGGATCAACGTTTATCTTGAACATATTATACTCTCCCACCTTCGTTTGGACTGCTTTGAAAGATAAGGAAGTGGGGTTAGTGAAGGTGGAATAATCAAGATGGAAGTGATGCTGATGGAAAACGATAAAACTAATTCAATTTTGAAATTTGCGTTTGAAAAATAAAAATGAATGGAATAAACCTACACTTAATAAAGACACGTTATTAATGAGAGGAAAAGGGAATCTTTCTTCAATGATAAAAACGTCACTGCTGGTTTTCTTCAGAAATTCCACAGAGTTACAGTAAAAGGTTATTGAAATTTGTCAGATTAAATGGAAGATTACCAGTATGTATTTCCAGGGTTATTCCGTATGAATTTCAATATCCATTAATAAGTGATTATATATAAATTCAACGGAGAAGGGCAATGCTTTGTGGAATTTCATCACCAAAAAAAGAAAAAAAGGAGACAAAAGTACTTGGCCACCTGATGATGGTGATTACCCGTTGAAATCGATTTGTCTCAATAAAACTGAGGAAAAAGTACTCTTCTGTTCAATTTGGCGTTTTGTAATAACAAATTACTTTGAGATCTAAAATTATTATTAAAAAGAATAATAAATTTGATCTGTATTCGAGCACTTTTTAAACTGAAAGCGAGAAATTTTTTCACGAATAAAGGCAAGGCAAAGTTAAATTAATTTCTTGTTCTCTTCTTTATAAACGGACATAAAACAACCTAATATACGATCTTATTTTCATCTTATGAGTCTAAACCGATTCTACTAAGTAGTCATAATTCTAAGGGGGGTGTATTGATTAATAGAAAACTAACCAATCTCGAATCTGTGTTAACCATTAGTTCGTAATCTTCTGCGCGCTGACTCATCAACACCATCGACCCACCGAAAGGGCACACCCATAATGATCCGACTGAGGTCAGAGACGATTTAGAGGCAGATTCAATCCGGAGCCTTGCTAAACAAGCCACGCTTCAGATCCAGATTCCTTTTACACGCATCTCAAAATACCCAATTACGAGGGATTGTCGGTAGCGGTAATCACTTGGCCTAGCCACGCCCTCTTAAGGAGACGAATGAGCTACGACAGACGAAGACCGCAAAAGCGGTCGCGAATCCGCCGTGTTAAATAACAGGGAAGCGCTCCTTTCACCTATTCCTTTTACGTGCTGCTTCTTCCGCTATCTCAACTTCATATGGAGAGAGAGAAATTGAATGAGAGATTTCCTTTGGAAATGGAGGAAGAACGTTTCCTTTCTCTTTCCGTCCTCAACATCCTCAAGCAACCATCTTCCTTTCCTGTCACATCTTCGCGTTAAAATCCTATCCTTCAGGTGCATTTAGTAGAGCATAAAGAAGAAGTATGATTTCGTGTAAGAGTATTTTGATCCTTATTTGCTGATGAGAAATCATAATGAAATACAGAATAATAAAATTACACGTACAGAAGATTTAACTTTCCCGGAGAGTTCATTTAAGGATATGAATATGTTAAGGGGTTTCATGGCAATAGTTATAGCAGTCGAAGCATCAGATTTACATAAGGGTATTACCAGGCTGGAAATCCGTAAAATATTCCTATGACATTACCTATGTCTGAAATTTTGATACACGTTGGCATAAATGTATTGTTGATACATGTTGGCATAAACGTATTGAAAGTAAAATTGCAAAATAAAATCAAAATACAAATATACCTCATAGTGCACTGAATTAACAATTTTGGTTTATATATTTCCACCTTTCTCCAATTTTGCTTAAATTTACCAATTCGAGGCTTAAATTTTGTTTTGGATATTTCGTATTTCTTTGATCATTTCTCGCTAACATTTGATTTAAGGAGTCTCCCGGATAGCCAAGTAAAGAGCGCGATCACCTTCTCCGAAAGAGGTCCCGGGTTTGATTTCCAGTAGGGCGAAATAACTTCAGCTGTCGAAAAACTTAAAAAATAAATACATAAAAGTACTGATCAAATTCCGGAGTATAATTACACATTTATTTGAATATATTTAATGTAAAATATATTTACATGATTCGAAGAAATATTAATCAGGTCTACTTCGTAATAGGTGAGAAACTTCCAAAGGCACTGAAAACATTCTACCATTAGCGAAAGAAATACCACTCGACGTGGACATTCCGGCAGAAGTATTATGCAGAGAAGATATAGATTGGGAATCTGATTTATACTTGCTCGAGATGGGACGGAAAACATCCAGATTTGGCAGCCGAAAAATCGGACTTGGATAAAGAAAATTTAAGAAGCTCATTTCCGCCCTGAATCATGGAAGTCATTTTTCCAGAGGACTGAATGGAGAATTTTGATCTACATTTACTCAAAAGGAAACGAGAATGCGAAGAACAAACTTTTTAAGCCTTGATTTGAGGTTAGGGCTTATAACACAGAGTTTTAAAACCTTTTGCGTACTTTAAGTTTTAAATTTCACCTCTCAAAATGTAAAGAAATAAAACCGATATTATTTTAATGTCTTCTTTATTCTCGTGTTAAGAAAAAATACCGATTCACTTGCGTTTCGTCATTCTTAGGCTCAACCTATGCCAATAACGAACTACAAGGGTGTGACTTAGTGAATGTGCAATGACCTGAATAGAAGCATAGCTATTCTTGACCATTCGAAACGGTGGTTTTATTTCATCGCCCAGCAATTTCGAGCACGCTTTTGTTACGATACGACCTAAGCGGATAGAAAGAGGCTTTGATTGCTCGATTCAACGGTTCAGCTAATTGAAAGGCATTTGAACACTTGACTAATTCATTTCGTACTCTGTGAATACCTCTTTGCAGACAATGGAACCTGCAAGATTCTTATTTACATTGAGATCGGAACTTCATCATTTATCGAACAAAAAATCTGAACCTTATAGCCGCACAAAGAGATAGAGCTCCTTCAATTATTTTGTACCTTGCAAAATAATGTGATGACAATGAAAACATTTCAATTACGGCAAAGATATTTACTGGTTCTGTATCGACTAATCGACGGACCGAAAGAAAGTCGGGCTACGAAATTTTTAAGGAAATAAAATTCAATACTGTTTTAATCAAAAATTCCTTTTGCTAGTCATCATTCATAATCTCAGCTCGAAACAAAAATATGGTGTGAATAAAACGCCTATTCCCATCAGAGGCAAAAAACTCATAACTTCCTTTGAAGTTTGAATGAAACTAGCAAATGAAGAACTTCAAAGGTTTCAGAAGTTCTTTAGATATCCTTAAGACATCACTAGAAATTTATATTAGAGAAGTTTATAATGGGACTCGAGGTATGAAGAAGCAAGAATAAACTCCATAGAGCTATCAAAAAGGCGAGGAATTGGTGATTCTCCCATTAAAAGAAGGAAAAAATACTTAAGAAAAAACTCGATAATACCAGATAAATATGACCTGAGACTTAGATGATTATTGAATACACCTGTTTGTAATACTATTTTTTCGCTCTACATGGAGAAGTTGGGCAGCCGAAGAAAATGTATTATATGAATGAATTCCATCTATAGTATTATGAAAAAAATTATATATCAATATCTTATCTGTTAAAATCTGCTGGACATATCCAGACTAGTGACAAGGGGTATGTATAATCAACCTGTACACATTTCTCCTTCATTTTTATCGAGCATTTTTTGGATAATGAAAAGTTAAACAATCCTTGGTTGACACTATCCTACACGATACTGACATCAGGCTAGATAGAGGATTTTCAAACATTTCTTTCACTAAGAGCAATACGGAGTTATTTTTATATTTGCAGTACCTTTAAATTATATAAGTTGATCAACTTTTCTCTTAATTTCGACCAAATATATTGGCCAGGTTTTCAGTCATCCCTTCTATTTTATAACAGCTCAATGAGCTCAAAGGTATGACTCTTCCCAGTTCTTGTAAGTAGATCGTATCGGCACCATTTCAAATATTTTAGACCTGCTTCAGATGAGTTCTATGTAAAACAAATTTGTAGGTACTTCTAAATTTAAGAGCACACAGTGAGAGAGATGAATTGCAGTTTACAATTTCGGTCTCTTTTACTCGAACAAAAAACAACGGAACCGAAACTTCAAAAATAAAAAAGGGAGAGTAAGGAAAAACGCAGGGAGAGCAAGGGGCAAAAACATAATCAAAAACCCATCTATTTCTTTCGATCGATATTCGATTTATTTTCTTCCCGCTTAAGTCCCACGGCAATGCTGCACATAAGAGCAGTGGGAGATGAAAAAACACGAAAGGGGAAATAAAGTGGAAGGAAACTCTTTTGAGGGAAAAGGAATTCGTCAACAAACAGGAGCAATAAATAGCGATTGACCAAGCCTCTTTCCGTATTTAAACGTGGAGAGAGAGAGCACAATCCCGGCGCAACCATTCATCATCAACTGTCACTGACTCATTTTTCCTATTGGTCCTAATGCGCCCCTAAGTGGACTTCTTCCCCTTCGGCACCTCCCGCTGCGAAAATGTAGGGAAAAAAATATGGGTTGGATTGCAGGGAGAACATGAGGGAAAAAGAGAAATGGGAGGAGGATGAGAATGAAAGATTACAGATGGGGACGGAAGGAATATCGGTTTTAAAGGGAGCAGGATAGAAATGGATTTTTATTATACATTCCGTAGATTTTTCCTACTAATGTATGTAGTACTTCACTGCCTCTAATGAAGTAGATTGAAACATTTTTAAATGAAAGAAATTGGAGCACGCCAGTTAATGAATTACCTAGATGTTTGAAACCGTGGCCGGTGAATTGATCCTGGGGGAATTTGTACGCGGGGAATTGATCTCCCGACAGATTGGTAAGCGGGGAATTGATCTCCCGCGCTGATGTTGAGCTACTGTTATTCAGTCTTATGTTAATCAACACGCCCTGATTATTGGTTAATGTTATAAATAAATTTACCGGGGGGGGGTTGGGTTGAGTTGGTAGTACAACATCACCGTGGGGTACCAATCTGTCGGGAGATCAATTCCCCGCGTACGAATTCCCCCGGACCAATTCACCGGGCGCCGTTTGAAACATCTCGAAAAGCTATCCTTACTCCGAAAAGATATTTTTTTTTTCACTCTGAAGATGATACGATGGCTATTGATACCTACATACACTTGGAGATTCTTAGAAGGTCCGTAATCCAGGCTTCTTCGCTGTTTCAAGAATCGGTAGCAACACGTTGAGAAATACTGACAGACTACTTCTGGAGAGTTTTTAAACCTCTAAAGTCTAATTAGGTACATGGAAACACTAGTTATACACCTCAGGGGTTGTTTGGTACAAATTTATCTTAAAGATAAAATATCTGCACAGGTGGTCAATATGTTGCTAAATATAATTAAGTATGAGATGTAATATTTAAATAGAACGCATTCAAAATATAAAATTATAACATTCAGCAAAGAATTTACAATAAAACGGAGGCATAATGAACCTTCGTTCATTCCGTGAGTGAAAAAGAGCTGATTATGCTAAAATAACCAATTTTAGGGTTATTGGTTATTTTAGCGATTGAGAATTAGCATCCTCAAACTTAAGTAAGTTGGAAGCACGGAAAATTTAATAAATCAAAACATACTTCAAGCAAACATTTAGTAAAAATATATGCATTGAAGCATTAACAATTCTAAGGTATTGCGAATATTCAGCAATTAAAACTTTATTCAAATAAGTAATCTAAGAAATGCAAATTCACATATACTTAAATGTGAAATAATATTCACAATATACAAATAAAAATTCTACAGTATATAGCTACTGTGGAAAAAGTATTTGTGAATTTTTATTTCTTAGATTACTTGTTATGGATTTCCACGTAGTAAAGCCTTTTAAAATAGATTATATGCATTCAAATATTTCATAGCATAGCTATTAGTTAACTTATAGGTAAGTAACAATTATTTTGTTAGCATCCTACGGTTTGTTACGATACTTCTCAGTGATAATACACCAAATAGCAACAGCACTTACATAGGGCTATGGGTTTATGACAAGAATACTTGAATCAGAGCTGGATTCAATTATTAGTTAAAATCAATTATAGGGCAACTTTACAACCAATAAGATCTTCTATCGTGGGATGAGGGAGAAGTGAGAGAGCTGAGGAGCCAAGCAGAGTTGTGAGGGAGTCAAAGAGCTAGAAAGAAATTAAAAGAGCGGAAAATTTGTCTGAAACTTTCCTACGTTTATGGCGCCGCTCCCTACGGTTAGCTAATCCCCCGGCGGATCCACTTCTTCTCCCGGAGCTCATCTCCGTTCCCTCCCTTCTCTAAACCTCCAACCCATCGCGCTGTTAATTTCCTCTTACAGAAGCCACGAATACATGCGTGTGTGCTCTTCGGCAGATATGCGAAAAGGAGGCAAAGGGTGTACCACAAAGGGTTAAAGATGATGCTCGCCGTAGAGATCGCGACACCAAAATACCAATGGACGACAATATTAAACGAAGATTTCAGTCTGTATTTTCGATCTTAACAACTTTAAAACAGTGACCTACCGGAGCTGTTTAGTATATAGATATATCTCATAGGGTAAATTTATATCATATTAAATATCATATTAAATATAATGATAAAGTGAGGAAAAAATCATGGAAAAGAGATATAATTTGCAAATATCTAGCCGTTCTTAATCCAAATACTGTTCGAGACGAAATTCGATATGGAAAATGATCGATCTTTAGTTTGAGTTTGCTGGGTAATATTCTTTAATAAAAAAACCCTTACATGACAATAAATGTGATAATGGACATGGAAATTCTTAGGATTCGGTGTAATCCTATCGAGTAAGATACTTGTCCCTATTACAGGAAGTACCAAATTTTTTACCAGAGAAACATTTTCAATATGAAAATTTTAATACCAGATATTTCTTAGCCTACTATATATGTTATTCTAATTGGTGATTAATTATATATTTGAGAGCCATTTTCTAATCCCACAAGAATTAAAACATATAAATCAAGTTCTGACAAAGCTAGTAGAAAAACGTATTCAAATATTGTAGCTAAACTTTTCCTATCACTATTATTGTTAAAATTCAATCGAATCACATTTTCGCTCAATTCGTGCAAACAATGAAGAGAAGAAATCTTTCAAATTGAATAAAAATAATAGCAGGATAGAAAATAGTGAAATTTGTATGGGTGAGGCACAAAAAATGTTATTCGGGATTACTTCCATTTTTTATTTATTGAAAATTGACATTCGGTGCATAAGCAGGTATTATATAAATCCAATTTTCCACTGTCAGCATATGGAGGAGTTATCCTAAATTTTATTTAAAACCCCCAATATTTTTCCTCAAAAAAAATGTGAACCAAATCTGCGAAAATGGTATCAAGGGAAAATAAAAGATTCAAAAGAGAAAATCCCGGGAAAGAGTCGCGAACAAAGAAATGGGAGAGCAGGGTAACAAAATGTAAAAAAGATGGAGAATTCGGCAGCGGAGTGGAGAATTTGGCTGCAGCGAAGGCTGAAAAACGCTTGGCATCCAGAGCTCCCCACAGCGAATAGAGTGGTCGGCGCGTAAAAACACGGACTAACTGCTAAACTGGCGCATTTCGAAGCACCTCCGAAAAAAATAGAGAACGACAGAAGAGAAACAAAGTAAATAGTGAAGCGAAGAAATGATATCGAAAGAAGGTCACAAGGGAGGCGAGAAGAAATAGATTAAACCAATTGGTGCCCTATCGAAAAGAGCTTTATTTGTGATTTTGATAGTACAATGAAAGGAAACAAGTTCCGTGAATGATTGCTTCGAAAAATCACTGAGCGTCACACAGATGCTTCAGCATTCAGGATAGGGATCTTTAGAGGATAGAAGGCTTAATATATTTAATGATATGAGAGAAAGTAATTTCTTAAGAGGATTTAGCCGAAATTATGCATTTTTAATGTCAAACAGACCGTTCAGATACTACGATTTCGATCGGGAAAATACGAGCTACAACAAATCGCTTCAAGAATTCATTTTTTCTGCCAATGACACGCAAAATTAATAGAGTGAGAAAGTAGAGTATGGAGCATGTATACCCTTCCACACTCTAACATAGATGTGTGTGACGCAAGATAAGTGACAAGCCATTTATTTAAAAAAAGAACGAGTGCAGATAACATTTTCATAAGTATTTAAATGAGTCACACAATCAGCTGAAAATTTAACGATATTGAAAATGAATTTCAACATTTTTAAGTTTTGATATTATTTAGAATTACAACTTTTATATTAAATCCATCTCCATAATTAAGCCATTTGGACTGAATCTAAAATCTTGTGTAGTTAGATATTCTTTACTGATATCATACCTATGTTGAGATTTTTACTGACTGAAAATGAATTCTGTATTATAATTCTATTTATTTTCATTTGCATATCAACTAGATGTCAAAATCCGACATCTCTGGCTGATTACAATAGGACAATAACAACGAACAATCTCCCAACCCTGGAGAGATTTTCAAAACCGAGTCCGAGAAACTTAATAACAAATAATAAAGGAGGATGGCACCATTCTTTAAAATCATAAATAAAAGATGACTGAAGAGTAAATAAAACATCAATCTTAATTTTTAAAACGGGCAAGCTAATAGGCCGCAAGAGGCCTGAAGGGAACTCCCTGGAATAGGTTTTTAGAGTGCTTAACCATTGCGAACTCGTTGAGGTAAGAAATTAGGTCTCCGTCAGTCAAGAGCACAGACGTCTACTTTTTTGTTTCCTCGGAAAGAATCTCAGGCGCAAAGTAAGACTTAGAGGAATGCAGTGCCCAAAAGCAATCTGTTCGGGGATCGAAATGGAGACCGCGACATGGCTCACCACTTTCCGGATCAGACTGGAATGGGATTTTCCCCAGGGAAAGGCCACAGGAGGGAAAAAAAGACCGAAACATCGCACGCAAACTGTCTCTCGAGTTGAAGAGCATATGTCTAAGAAACGTTCAGAAGAAATTTTGAACGTAATATAAGATTGTTACATATCCAAAAATGGAATATCTAAGGTTGAATTAAGATAAAAACCTCATAACTAAGTTATTATTTCAATAAAGCGTTTCAGTTTGATCAAATCTAAGCTTTCCTAATATAAATTGAACGTTCCAATAATAACTACATGGTATTTTATAATTTTTATAAAGATATTATATAACACATTCGCAAAATAAAGAAACGCAAATTGAGCGATATCTTTTTATTTCGTAAGAGAACATAGATGATGTTTACAAAAGGATAATTTCTAATCATATATAACCCACAGGCACGCTAATTATCAATACGTTATTGTTTCGGTCTCTAGTACTTAAAAGCATTGAGAGTGGTAGCTTAATGCTCAAAATGAGAGAGATGTCGAATAATAGCAGAGAAAAGAAAAGTTTGTATGTCTCCAAAGCTTTTTTCATTTCTCCCTTACAAATAATCGTGAAAACATAATGGCCTGTCATCTTGCTGATACTAGGATCCAGCTTAAATCATGCAAATGAGTTCATGCTTTCCAAGCACCTTCACGAATGAGTAAGTAACACAACGAACTTTCGATCTTATCAACAAAACGATTTCCTTTAATCATAGAAAGACAACCTTGAATCTTTTATTTAAGGTGAATATTAAGCGCTGAAGGATATTTATAAATATAGTTTATAGATAGAGATATGTTATTCAATGATTAAATTCTTTGTGTGAATATTTTCTATAATATCCGAAAGTATTCATAATTTAAAGATTCGCTTTCATTTATTCCATAAATTTTACAAGGAGGCATCAAAACAGTGTTAATTCGACTGTTATGCTAGTAAGAAAACGAAAGAATTAATTAAATAATTAGCAGCATTAATCTAAATGTTCAAGAGAAACTAACATAAGTACGCTTATGATCGATCTAAATGCAAAATGTGTCTTCTTCGAAATTATGTTTTAAACACAATCTTCCTTATCTTAAAATGAATACTCTTACCGAAAATTTCTCACAATTTATTAGATATAAACATGTTTCCGGATTTGAATATTTGGTCACAAATATAATTTAAAAATAAAGATGTATGTATGCAAAAATACACCATCCAAGTTGTTTAAGCGGGATTAAAACATTCCAAAGCGAAAGGAGGGATCATGTCAGCGTGGGACGATAGACCATCTGCTCCCACTTTGATTAGGAAGGGGCGATTGCAAAGGAGGGAAATTGTCAACTACGCAGCAACATTAACTATAATTGGCTTGATAGACTGATTGATTCCAATTCCCCGACCGGAAAATAGAGGAATTTGATAGGAATTTCGCATCAACTCACACCGGCGAACCACAAAGAAAATAAACGTACATGAAAGGAAATGCCACGAAATACATTGGATTTCAAATCCCCCATTTATAACTCGTTGAGGTTCTTTGTTTGGGCTTTCATTCACTGAAAAGTTCGAAATTCAACATGAAAAATATGCACATCCAGTTGGGGTCTGCCAGCAGGTTTTAGCGCATCGACGATTTTCAGTGGACGTCCGTCCGTGTTGAGTTACACACAAACGTTTATAGAAATCGCACGTAAAACTACACAAAGCTCCACATTATTGCGTAGAAACTTTATTTATTGAATCTTTGATTATCACTAGAAACCGGATTGGAAATGGAATTAATTTTTAATGAGGAAATACTCTCGCTTTTGTAAAAGCTGAATGTGATTACGAAAATCAATGAAATGAATAACACTGCAAATACCCAATATATGGAATATAAAAATGGGACATTTGTAAACAAAAATATTTAAATAAAATAATAATTGTTGGTCTCGAGCTAAAACCAAAACCTAAAGGAAACGTTAATTTTCCAAAATAATTGGTGTATGAACGAAATGCGATGACATGAGCACTGCTGAACCGTTTAAAATATCAAAAAGAGTCCCCAATTTGCAAATTTAGTTTGTACTGTAAATTCATCGTTCACAAATTAGAAGATCAATTCATATGAACAGAATACTAAAACGATTCCACTTTCAAGAATTCCGCCGAGTCAATATGGATTATATTGGGGACAAACTGCAATGCTCTAAACTTTTCCTCCACACTACATGGTCTTGAGTATATTAACAACTCAATACATTTATCAAGTCTCCTTATTCATCAAATTTACAAGACTCAACGATGGGACTCAATTTTGTCTTCTCTCCAAGCGTTTACCCGCAACTTTGACTCCATATCCGTAAACGACAAATTAATTCTAACGTCGAGAGTAACGCAAAACAGAAAAAAAAAATCCAAAGCCCTTAAAAATGAAGAAGGTCCATAAACGAGATGAGCTTTTTATTCCTGCACAGCCCCTTCTCCACCTCACTCATTTCCCTCCATCAAGGGAGAAAAAAGGCACTCGTTCCCCTCCACATCGCGCCCTTATTTATGACCAAGCGCCGTGGATGAGACAAGAAATTGCGGGCCGTGGAAAGGGGAACACTTGGGAGAGAGGACGGACCGAAACGCATGGGGTCAATAGGGGGAGAACGGCGAAAAAATGGGGAATGACTCAAAATTCAGAGTGCAGAGGAAAATGGAGGATAAGAGACGACGAGAGATAACGGGTGAGAAGAATGAAATATGGCGGGAGAAAAGGGCGGGAAAAGGTAGAGCAGGGCGACATCTATATGGCTCGCTAAGCCTCGCAATAATATACCAAAATCGAAGTGGAAAATGAAGGATGAATGTAACCTGACCGTTTTATGCAGATGGGAAGGCGAAGAGAGAAGCATGCTTTGCGGACTATCGAAAATATTGGGGAAAGAGATGGGTCCCTGGTTTGAAGAGCAAGTCGTAAACCAATAAGGAGAGCGGGCGGTAGAAAATTTCGTCGGTTTTTGTGAGGTACTCGATTATCACGGAGACACGTGGATGATAAAGGGAACTGATGAGAAAGCATCTTACATCATGAATATTTCAATAGCATGGGATATTGACAAGCCTTACCAGAAATTCAAAGCGAATGGATTTTAGCCAAAAGTTTCTTTTCCATCACGCTTATTTTTGCCTTCTTTAAGCTAATTTTGCCAGGTTATTTACATGTTAACGTTGCTAGGTTTCTATTACGACTAAGAAATACAATACCTTTTATTTGAATTTTATTGGGTAAAGTTAAGAGTTGTTTTTTCTTAAAATATAATAGTTCATTTCAACCTACTACAAATTATTATGTGCGCAGTAATTATCTCAATTTATATAATTTAATATTACTTTTACACGAGAAATTACACAAATGAATTATATTATCTCTCTTCAAATAATCATACAAAAGGTTACCAGAAATATAGCTAATAGAATAGAAAACCTAACATTTCATTTGTAAAGACGGCCTCTTACCATTTTCTTTGGGCTTTATTAAAGCGAGTTAGAAATGTGTATGATAGCTTCTATCGTAAAATATTTGGCTTTAAAAATTATACTAACTTCTGTAAGAAGAACATGAATACCAGCTATCAGAGGAAATCCTATGGATAAGAAGTCAATTATTAATAATTCACTATCGATAAAATTTTACAAATATACTAGGATATAGTAAGTCATTCACGAATAAAAGGTATCCTGAATAGTTTGGCCTTATTTTCCGTAGAGGATCCTATACAGAAATCCTCTACGGGAAATAAGAAAAAAAATATGATATCAAAGTTAGCTTGTGACTGTCAAGAAATGGACGAAGTACTTATCTTACCCACTCTCTTCTACGATTGAATTACCAGATCTTGATATAATACTCGGTGATTCAATGTCTCAAACTAGTTTGCCTAGCTTTTGCCACGATCTTATCCTTCGTCGTTAATGAGAAGAAAAGATTAATAAGCGAGAAGATTACTCAGAAATGAACTTTGAAAACTTAATTACGGCTTTTCTGGACTGATTATCTTCACTACTTGAGGGCGAAATTACAAGAGATAAAACCTCGGAGTGTGCGGCGCATGAAACTTTCTCTTACGGAATCAACGACAGGAATTTGAGAAGAAAATCTCCCTCTTAATTATTCGAAGCGGAAAACTCTCGATTTCTGATTCCTTTTCCACTTTCTGTATCATTCACCTCTACCGTCCAATAAGGGGGCGGTGTAATTAAATCTTTGAAAATCCGTATTAGGAAGTTTTCCTTAAAATCATCAACGCCGAAACAAATTAAAACTTCCATCAACAGTTGAGACGAAAAGATAAATTAAACGGGCAAATTTTTAGTTAGATAAAGAGCTTCAGTGGATACTGCCAGCATTTTTACTGCGACCACGGAAAAAAGGGAGCCATTAGTGAATTCAGAGGTTATGAACAAGAAAAATAAGCAAGGGGAAGAAACATCGTTAAAAAGAACAAATAATGTTTTTTTTTATATGAGATACGAGTAAAATAGGGAAATTTAATGGGATAGAAAAACTGAAGAAATGGAGAAAGAAATATCAAATCGTACTGGCATGTAACAACATCGATCCCATTCTCTGCCTGTAAAATCACCAACCCGGAAATTTGCTAGACCCTCTAGCCTCTGAGAGCTTAGGAAAAGATAGACAAACCAAACTAGGGGTGATAGGTCAGAGGTATTTTGCCTTGCTTTCCACCATGCGCCAGAATCCAGAAAAAGAAAAAAACTTACCCACTCACTAGTACTCATAAAACTAAAAAAAAACTTGCCCTTATAAATCTTGAACCATAAAGTCATCCGTTACCCTCGAATAAAACGACAAGATTATTGACAATTCATTTATGAAGACAGATTACGTTCGATTCGTAAAATACTGAGGAGCACAAGAAGGAACGGTGCATAAAAAGAAAAAAAATCACATTTTATTCCCGAAAAAGCGAATGAAAGATTGCGAAAAGAAGAAATAGGCCCGAAAAAGAATGATAGGGATTTTTACAGCAGAAGAGGAGCCGGAAAATTGCAGGAGAAAGAGAAGATTAATGAGATCGACCTTCTAGCAAGCAAGTGGGACGATGTGACATCTCCGAAAGTGGCACCTGAGTGTATAAAATATAAGAAAGAGGAAGTGTAAATAATTGGCAAGAAATCAAGTCGAAGACGCTACGACGAGGCTAATGTTTTAGTTTCCCATCACGTAAGGAAAACCATCATTTAAATATAGCCAGAATGTTAAAAGCAATATTCTTCTCTCAATTTAACAGAGTCTGCCAATACATCGTCGTTATTAATTTTCTCGTTCATCTCTCTAGGAAAAATTAAATAAGACACCAATCACATTCCATTTTGAAAAATAATACAGAACTTTTTGAGGAATATTAAAATGTTTACTCGTATTTCGTTTCTAATAAATAAGAAGGCGAAACTTTTCGAAAGCTGGGTCCTCGCCGACGATGAGACTAATAAACTCCGATAAAGAGTGATGAAAAATTAATCGAAGAAACTGGCATTCTTAGAGAGTGCTCAAAGAGTAATTAGAAGGATACATATAATACGAAAAAACGAAGAAACTTTAATGGGAGTTGATAATGATTTTGAAATTAACCGGCATATTCCTGAAATAAGAAAAAAATAGAAGTAAAATAAAGAAAATAACGCACATGTTGTGATTTAGTAAATACTTTTATATTTTTATGGCCTTGATTACTTGTTTAATGATATAACCCAGTACAATTTTGTTTAATTCAATGCAACTGAAAAATAGAGAGTTAAGTAAAATTGTTCTTCAGATATAAAATTCTCCGGTACTAAGAGGGAAAAAATTGGAAGATTGAGTAGATGAAATACTTTGTCTATTTGGTCAATCGATGATATGTTGAGGATATTAAATATTATGATAATTATTCTCGATATTTGACATGTTATGCAACCGTTCTCGAAAAAACATTCTTTAAAATTTCCTTCTCTTTATCGAACAATGTCCCTTCATCTAAACATGAAATTACTGATTCCCCCAATACGTCCTGCGTTTGAGGAATTAAATGATAGAGTAAAAGAGGCAGATTACAAGGGTAGGCACAATCATAAATACAAAATAAGATGTATTAAACAAAAAACAGATAACCGGAAATACTGTTTTCTGAATAGAACTACCTGCAGAAGTCTTAGAACCTTTCCCAAAAAAATATTAAATGTTTTAGCAAGGGTATAAGTAAAATGAAAAATTTTACGAATGAGCCTGACGGTAACGAAATGTGAGACAAGTAGGGTATCGTCTGGTAGGGTGATGTACGGTGGGGACTTCGTGGGCCCCTTGGCCACTACGGTAGCCTGGAAGGCCTATCAGGAACCCCGAAAAATCTTACATGATACATCTGTAATTATTTATTTTGTTATTAATTTTTATTTATACATGCTTATTAGTATTTAGTTGGGTTTATTGTAAGTATGCGTAGCAATATTATTTTAAATTTCTTATGTAATATTTGTTACGTAATTTAACGTTGCCACCAGTCCTTACGATTTTGACGGTTTTGAACAATAAATAAATACATTCAGACATAATAGACTTTCCCGTTAATGACTCAAAATCTGTTAATTTAAGATTCGAATAGATTTTAATTAAGTAACAGTCATGATCGACGAAGAAATAGCTTACTTTTATTAAAAAACTCCCTATGAGGGATTGAGATAATTAACAATATTCATCAACAAAGATCGAGTATATCTTGTACAAATTGAACGGATAAATATAGATTAGAATACCTCATTATAGATCTTGCCAAACGAAATACTGTTCAAACTAGAGAAAACCATGGTGTGCGATTTCTTGATATTGAAAGATAAATAGAAATGGATGAAGTTGTAATTATTTGAAGGCTCTTTCGAAGAGAACAGGAAAATCATTAGGAGTTAACCGGAATGGATCGATTAAACAGGAAATAACGCGTTCGAGTCCGATTCTTGGAACGAAAAAAGCATCAACCGATAACCCGTAGGACCCTTTTCATCGCAATCGAGGCAATTAATGTTTCGAATCCGCAGGAAATGGCGCTGGTTCGTAGGCGAAGCGTTAAGTCAATTTTAAATCCTCGGAAAATCTGATAATCCGACTGCGCGCCATTTGACCGTAGGAATTCAGACCGGAAGATTCGATCGGGCGAATGGTCCCTTAAAAGCTACCCAAACATCCGGACCAAGTCCAGCGTTCTTGGTCGTGAAAATCTCGTTACCGAATCTATCCCATTATCCCGTACTTACGAAGATTAAGGATTTGTCAATTCCAATAACAGATAAGGATTACGTGAAGCGGGAAGGGAGATCGAAGAAAACGTACGCAGACAAAGATACGCCGCAAGAACTAGGCAAGCGATACTTACAGCGGACTGTTCTTGCACGTTTCTAGAATATAAAATGGTGTAAATTTTTATTCCAGTAGCGATGAAACCTTTAGGAAACTCATTACATTAAGAAAGCTCAACTAAAATTTTCACATTTTGAATGCAATAAAAAATTCACGAACATGAAACTTAGCCTACTTTAACTTAAAAATATCTAAAATACGTCAACTATAATGAATAGGCCTATTAAGTATTCAGTACAATTATAACTTTATAGATTTTGGAAAAAAATAATCACTTATTTTCATAGCTTTCATAGAAAGTATATTTGATTGTCACTCATAGACGCGCGATTTCAAGGATCCACACAAACGAATGAGGATTTGAACCAATCTGAAATTATGGCTAAACTAGACTAACATTTACGAAGTATATATACAATACACACGAAAATACGTCAAAAAGTTGAAAAAATGATTTAAACTTGGCAGAAATATTTAACGTCCACGAAAATCAATAACATAACACGGCTTTGGGATTTCTAGGAAGGAGAACTGCCCCTAGAAAGCAAAAGAGCGAGAGAAAGCTGTATCCCTACTGATAGAAAGCCAACCCACGAAACAGGTCGATTGGAAGAGAATGAAAGCGCGAAACACGTTATATGCTTAAATCGCAACCAAGATAAATAAGGGTGAAAGGAGAAAAAGCGGTACGGAATGGAAAAAATCACGATAATAATCCGTTACAACTTTTTTCCACTGTGATCGCGCAAAGGAGCAATCCTCCCACCCACACCGGGAAGTGAATCGATACAGGCGTCGATAATGGCATCATGATGAAGTTATCGATTCATAAAATAGCTCTTTCTTCTCATTCCAGCACGGAAATTTCGTCTGATTGGAAGGGCGCCGGCTGATGTTCAATTACGCGGACACAAACAACCAGATAAAACCAATTACCAGCAACACCGGAGTTTCGCCCTTCCTCCCGTCAAACCACCTTTCCTAAATTCCCTTCTCTTAACCATCCCTCTCTGCACAATTACTCGGTCGGGGTAACTACTGCCCGATTCCTACTCCGAAGAGCCAAATACCTGACCTGATTAAATCAGCGCAAACAATCTTAGTGGCGGAGAATGCAATCTGCGACGAAGGAAGACGGATCTCGGGAGTCTTGGCACATGAGTATAGTGTCTCACAGATTTCCAATACTCCCGTGAGATGTATCAGAAATTAGAATGAAGCAAGTTACTAATCCTGTGCTGAAAAGGCATTCATGACAATTTCCGACAAAAGTTTATTTTTCTTTGAATTTGATACTGAAACCTGACACCGAAAATGCTCCGGTTTACGATTACCCTGGAACATTTCTGGAAATGTATTGTCAAAAGCAAACGAAAAACTCACTTTACATCCTCAATAAGAGATTATACTTCAATCAAAACTAAACATGTGTTAAGGAGCAACATTGCATAAAACTACTGATAATAATTGGAAACCCGAGGAGTAAAGATGGCCTAACGAGGATGTATTCCAGATATATGGAAATAGGATAGATTTATTAATTTATTTTAAACTTAAATATTTCAAAATTACTCTAAAATATTTTTTGGAAGACAAATTGATAACTGCTTCTCCACGGTAAAATTCATTCATGCATGTTATAATTAAGTTTTACTAAATAAAACGGTCCTTCAATAAAGCTCTCTACCCAAAAAGAACCAAAGCTGAAGAAACCCTTACATTGAAAACAATTCTATTTTTATCGGGCTGTATCATAACTCACGATTATAAAACCTCGGGTGCTGAATTAGATGTTTAACGCCCAATTAAGGTTCGAAAGCCGATATTACCTCAATTTTCCACGAAATTTAATCTCTCCATTCATTGATGCTAACGTATCGATCATTATCCCGGACCCGAATCCAATAATAACTGGTAATCGTGCATTACGCTAAAAGAGAGAAGGAAACAAAAAATCAAACTTGATAAAGGGCGATAAACAGGAATGTGGGATCATTGATTTCGCGTAAATTTCAGGAGTCGTAAAAAAACAGGGAGGGAATCCAGCGAATTTCGACTTGTAAAAAGTTCCGAGTGCATGCAGCCGCTAACGAAGTTTTAGAACTAAGCTGCCAGAGTTTATCATAATTTAATTAATATCTCCCGCCTCAAAAGTGTTCCGGCAGTGGCGGTAATTTTTTCATCATTCAGGCCTTACCCAGCACTAAATTCACCCCTTATCCCGTTTTTCCCCGACTACTTTCCTATCCCACTCCCTTGGTCCGAAAACAGCGAATTCCTTTTTTTCGGACCTCTTTTTCTCTCTCCGGGCCGGGTAATCAACAGACCGCAGAGTGGTTGAGGAGAGGCGATTCCGCTATTTCCGATAATTCCACGCACGAAACGTGGCAACGATTGGCCGAGCACGATGAAAAGTGATTGTAATCCGGAAAGCAAGTGGAACTAAAGGAAAAAACCCTCTCCGTTCTTTTTCCGACAAAAGGTATCGAGAAACAAAAAACTTTTCAGGTAATTTTATGGGCAATATATATTGGGAGATAACTGAGAATCAATTTTGAGTAAGATTCCTTCGCGCTTGGAGGATAAAATTTTTTAAACCCGGATGAAATTTGAACAAAATGAACTTCGATGCAAGCATATTCATCAGATCTCTCTGTAGATATTTCCGTTTAGATAACGCGACGGCATGGCTTATTTTGTATGGCGTAGTAACTGTAATTAGGCAGGAATCATGTTTATTCAGAAAATAATTATCTTTAAATCGTAACGCTAAGTTTTTGATAAAATTTGAAAAACTTCAGTATATAACTATTCCGTCTATATTTCATACATGTAAGTTTTTGCAATAATGTTAAGGAAAAAATTACTTTCATTCGTGATCGTACGAGTCAAAGTTTCTGGGTTTCCGGAAAACCAAGTGCATTTATTTCGTGAAAACGGTCCCGGGTTCGTATAATGGCGGGTTCATCACATTTCTAAAAGGTGCAGGAAGGCCTCAGTCACTGAGCACAACCATAAATAGTATTACAAGAAGTTTCTGGTACTCACATATCACTCAAGTGAGGTACGCCACCAATTGTATTGGAAATTCATTCCTTACCTGCAAATAAAAAGAATAAAAATCATTACTTCATGAAATCAACTGTATAGGTGGTTGTTATGAAGAACTTATTACATCTATGCAGGTTTTTACCAGGACACTTTCTTAAATTAGAGCTCTTTATTGTCATTCATTTTTGTCTACATTATTTACATTTATTTTTATTGTTTTTATTAACGTATACTAAGTTTAATTTCATTTTTACATACATTCTCCTAATGTAAAATGTATTCGCATGCATTTGGCAACACTTAATTAAATATATATAATTGTAACAGCACAATAATTGTGAAGAAGATTGTAGAAAATCATGCGTTGAGAAATTATGTTGCTATAAATGTGAATAATCGTTTTTATTAATAGATATATATTTTGAGACTAAGCTGCTCTCTTTCAAGAACATTATGGAATGCTTTTAATTAACTGTACTCTGTGTTCCGTCGACAGGCCTTGCCTCGGGAAAAATAATGCTCTTTTTTTCTATAAAATAAATATAAAATCTTATCATTATTATTATAAAATCTATATCAAAATATCTCCATTAAGGCCGGATATAGTTCGAAATGTCCTCATATCTAAAATAAGAAAGAGAAAACTTCGGGTCAAGGCCGAACGAGGGCGGACCCGCCTTAATTCCGAAACAAACCCCCGCGTTCTCCTTGCGAGACACGAATGTAAAAGAGACCCTGGGAAAAAGAGATCGAAGTTTAAAAATTAACGAGCCCATTCTTTCGATGAAAGAGAAGTCGGCCGTTTAACAATAACGACAATAGGAAACAATAACCTTCCAAAGCTCAAACAACCGGAGAGAGAGAGAAAGACTCGGCAGGGAAAACAAAAGTAAAAACGTGCTTAGAGCCAAGTTCTTTCCCCGTTCTCCCGAGTGGCCGCCATTGTTAAGTGATTTAAGGGGCGCGTCGAAAAAAAGGAAAGAAACAAGCCGAAAACGTCGTGAATAGGGATTTATAGAGAGATAGAGCGAGTGTTTTAATGCACAACAATTATCCCTCCGATCTGCGCGGCCTCGCTGGATGGCGAGAACAGCTGAAATTATTAAATGGAGCAAGGGCTTTAAGGCAGAGGCAGGGATTTAGAAAACGAGATAAATATTTCAAGGGAACGAGCAGACGGAAACAGGCGGAGTGGATGGGGGAAGAGGTTGAAAGAAGTAAAGGAAGGGGATTAGCTCTAGATTCGATCCCTTGAGAAAAGAACGAAAAAAGGGAAAATCGCGATTCCATGTGCGAGCCGAAAAAACCTTCACAGAACCAGGCTTGGAAATGCTACGTCACTGAAAAGGTTTACTCCACAGTTACGTAGGACAATCAAATCTCAGAGTTCAAATATTTTTCTATACTACATGTATTGAGTTGAGGAGAGTTCAGTACTTGAGACGTCACTCTTTAATCCTCCGTGAGGACGGCGAGGTCTGAAAGACTTGAGCACGTCAATAATTTAGATTACCATTGGATTATGTGGACCTAAGTACGAACAATTATTTATTTATTTATTATCCCTACGACTTAACGTAGTATCGGAGTAACTTCCTGGAAATTCCTGAGGATGAGCCATTGGAGGCTTTTTTCGTGTCTTGGTATAATGAAATATGTTGTGACATATTTTTCTGCCCAACCCCTCACCATCCCCATAATATGTACTTAACTCATTATTCTCAATGTATACCTTGAATTTTTTTATGGCAATTACTATTTCCTACATCATTATTACGGTTACTCTGACTCATATTTATGCACATTATTTTCAATTTCAATCGATAAAATTGTTTTCATCCTATTATACTACTTCGGTGCGTTGTGAAAAAATACAATTTTCGGATTTTTATAGCTAAAGCTATAAAAATGGCAGTAATACTGAAATTTCTAAACATATAGCAAAGAAGTAATATGAAAGCAAACGAATTCCTTACAATCATGATAGAATAGCATGGATATCCGCTTATTAAACTAGTACCTTATCACAGTATTTTTTATTTTTATGTACTCGCTTTCTCAATGCTCAACCATTGTTACACATGAAGAAAAAATTAATATGAATTTTAATAAGAGATTTTTAATCTAAATCACAAATGGGAATCATTGGCTTGCAGCGGAAGCATCACTTCAGGTTGTCGTCAGTTAAGTAGACCAAGTGAATGGAATGAAGTCTAGGTTTCGCTTAAATACCCTATCATTCAATGGAAATTCAATAACAACAGTCGCATTAATTCCTTCGTAATTTGGATTTCGAGTCACAGAGAGGAAAGTACATTTATTGGCTCTTGATCTATCACAAATCAAAATATATATATATCTGAATACTATTACATTCAGGAAGTAGTTTAATCGATATAAATCTCTAGTTAATGAATAATCAAATAAACGTCAGATAACTAATATTTATCCAGACTTGATATTATCGATATTTAACATTGATATGGACTAATTGTTTGCCTTAAAGTCATATCCGTAAGTAAAAAAAAACATTTAATAAGATGTAACCGTCGAAGAAAAGAAAAAAACGAGGAGGAAACGTAGAAAGATATGGAAAAAAATACTCCTAAAACACAATTATGAAAGGTATACAGGGGGATTTAATATGAAAGGACACAAAAGAACATCGTACTCTAAGTATCAACCATCGAAAAGAAAAGCTCTCCAGAAAGGCAGAAAAAGAAGATATAGCAATAATCACCAATCGCGCTCACACAGCATCTCCTCGGAGATTGCAATTTATTCATGCTGTTATTGCATTTGTTCGATTAACTGTGGCAATATTCAGCACGAAAACATGTTTACGTGTAAATCTGTCCGTGACTTACGTCGTCAAATGCCAGTTATACAGTTAGCAAGTGGAGTAAAGAGCAGAAAGAATAAAAAGAGATTGCGGGAAATAGCAGCGTGTGTTGACGTAGTAGGCCCCCATCCAGGGAAGGTTCTCCAATTAGCAAGACCCTACTGCGACAGGAAAGGAGGGAGATGAGGCGGGGAAGACACTCTTCGTAAGCCCTGGAGACCATCAGCGGAGGAAGGCCCCTTGGGGAGGGGCGAGGGCATGAAGAGGAAGGTAAAACAGAGCTTCTTTGCTCGGGAAGAAATGAAGGGTGTGAGGAAGGAGGAGAAGTGAAGTCTGGATAAGTATGAGGAACAGATCGATGGGAGATGGTGAAGCACATGTTGAGAAAAACGGAGCAAGGAATTAAAACAACAACTCGAGTGGTGGCAGCTAAACAAAAACAGTGCGAGAGACAAGAAATCATTCTTTGCCATAATGTTTTATTTTACAATTTGTCGACGGAGATAAGTTAGAATAACATGTAACCGTGGATTTCGATCGAGAATCTTTAAAGCCGTAATATAAAGATTTTTACCTTCAGTATTCACCATTAAACATTTAACAATAAAATTAAACTGCGGTGGCGAAGTGGTTAGTAGTTTCCCCCACAAGGTACCGGCTTCAAATCTCAGCTTATTATTTTTCTTGTTAGGGAATGGTTGTGTATGTTCGTAAATAGTATTAGTATTGAAAGAAATGTTATTGGCATATTTCTTCCAGTTTCCATTAAAGAAGTTACTATTATTATTAATATGTTAATGATGACCTCCATTCGTTAAAGAGTAAATATATTTGAAAGATAGTAGTAGAATTTTATAAGTTCTGTGAAAACTCGAGTCATTTGGCATAAAAGGATAACATCAGAAATCGATCAACGGAATGCTTTCACCAAAGGAGAACCCGAATAACATTCTATAAACCTTAAACCTTGGTCGACAGGTGTTTGTTTCTGAATCCTGCGAACCACTTCCTGTCCCAAAAAATCTATGGGTCAATCCTAGCAATCGATTACGTAAAGGCGAACTCTTGGAAAATCCAAGCACTAAGTCAAATTAGTATTTCCTGTCTGAATGGTTCTTCTCATTAGCTCCTGCTTTTAATCTGAGAGCTAGATTTCGTGTTTTCAAGAGTCACTGTCAATTGATACGTCAAATCCAAAGTTCTCTTCTGTCACTCTTCTTCGGCTCGGGAATTATCTTTCCCTCTTCTCAGTAAAATCAATTAAAATATTCAAACGGCGCAATTACGTCTCTCTAGCACTCATCCAATTAACGCTTGGCAAACTCAACAAGGATCCGCCATTCACCAGGCGCTAAACGGCCTTGCATTCCTCCCAAACGAACCCGTCGAAGGCATTATTTTTAAAGGCTTTGGACTACTTTTATCGAGGTTTAATTTTTCTAATTTATCGTAATTATATAACTCAAGATATACTAATAATGCCAGTTATTTTTTTAAATCTACCATTAAATCCAGAGCTATTCATTCCGACGTAAACGGGACAGATATTAGTCACTTATACAAATAACTTAATTTAAAACGTTGACGAAGTGCAAATGGAGAAGTTAGAGCCTGGTAGGGTGAGGTACGGGGAGACTTGTCCCTGGGACCGCTACGGCAGCCGCGAAGGCCACACAGGAACGCTAAAAATACTTGTATAAAAAATTATGGAAGTAAAATAATGAACATTGTGAATATGTGCTAAACGTAAATTTGTATAGAGTAACGGAATTCATGTAAAATGTATCATTTTCACGGAAAATAACAGCATTGTAATAGTGTATTGTTGCAATTAGGTAAAAGCTGTCTAATAGTAATGTACAGCTTTAGCATGAAGATAATTGTATTGTAAGATTGAAATGCTGTTGCAAGATGATAAATGTATTGTAATAATTGTACTGCCGTAGTCAGATGATTATATATGTTCTATGTGGTTAATAACGTTGCATTATCGTAATTAATATTGTATCAGTGTACAGAATGGACATCTGTTATTAGAGAATATGTTAGAATTATTGTAATAATGTTACTCGCGGACTATCATTCCATCCGTAACATTTGAATGATTGATAACAATAATGCTGAGATATGACACGAAAAGGGACAAATAGATCAAATTGACTCTACCTAATCATATTACCTCGCGACTATACATTCGAACAATTCCATTCAAATAATAATTCATCATCAGCGCAAATAGAAACAATGGTCATGGCTGGGTTAAAATTCAACAACGCGTATATGAGGAATTATGTAATTCCAGTTGACCTATGTTTCGTCGAAAATGGAACCTCTCCGCACGGCACAATGGCAGATTTGCATTTAAAACGGAAACTTCAAAGTAGACTCGGCAAAAATTCTGTTTGGAAACAAATATAGTTCCCGTAACGCCGATGATGGATGTTTTCAACTAGTTTGCATACTTTAAAGTTCGATTCGTTTCCTCTGAAAGAATAAATTCTGCACGAACAATGCGCAATCACGGAGTGGAGCCTCTGGGAATGAAATGTCGACTAGATTACGAGCACAATTCCATCCTCGGCGCACTCACACTTTTCTGAGCTTGAAAGTTCGCATAGGTCATCTAGTTTGATTGAAGGCAACCGTTCTGGGCTTCCGAAGAACACCCAACTTGAATCAGAAAGGAATACAGTGTAAATCTATATGAACGCAATGATGAAGGGAATTGTTTTTGTAACAGAATCCTTACATCCTTAACGTTTTCACGCGATTCTGAATTTTGTGATGAAGCTATTGCACACTCATTCCATCAATTAGAAATTAATACTTATTCGTCATTGCTAGTTAATAACTTCTAAAGATTCCAAATCCTTTTTCAAGTCGACGACTTTTCAAAAATTACTTATGAATCCTTTATGCATTTACTTTTGAAATATTTTACATCTATTGAACGCAGAATATTTGTTAAAAATTTTAAAAGAAACATGACAAGGGGTGAAAGTTCTGGAAAGATTATGTTTTCAAATTTTCGAAGGTGTTATGGTAAATAATATTTCATAAAGGAAAATAAAAATGTGCCATACAAGTAATTATTTACCGCTATCGGTAATTCAAAGCTGAAGACTACAATCAATATTTTTAATGGTAAATATATACTTAAGAAGCATTTTCTTTTATTTTAAATAACCATGATCAACAACCTAATAAAGGCGATTAAAAACGTGAGCCCAAATATTAAATAGGCACTCTTTGAAGGTAATCCTTCAAATATCTGAATTCTCATTACATGAAAAGGTTTCCTCGTGTCGTAGAAAACTGACGTCCCTTTAAACGATTCAAAAAATGTCGTACTCAACCAGAAATGAGGTGAAAACACGAAAAAGTTGAGTTTCAAAGAGCAGCCTTATCAAAAAGAAATCCAAAAACACAATAAAGGGAAGCGCATTAATGCATTTCTGAACACCCTCTGGCAACGCATACACCGCACAACACTCGCGGAAACGCTCCAATTCTGGTTCTCCGGCGTATAACATGGAGCAATTTTCCCCGCCAGTTTAATTTTTCAACTCAGTCATGAAATGTCGGATGCCGAAATTGCGTGGCGATAAATAATTAACCGTATGAAGCATTCGTTCCAACAAGGAGGAAGACACGGCGGTGCTTCGATATAAATGCCTGGGCGTCGGAAAAACAACCATGTCTATTCGACGGATTGAAAATGCACAGAAAATTGCGGCGCGATAAATTTAGAAATTTTCCAGACAAGTCTACGTACATCCAATATATAAGGTGAATTCTCTATGGTTAACCGAAAATATGTGGCAAACTTTCCGAAACCTTATTTCTGAAAGGCTTTTGAAATTGGTTGCTTTGTTGAGGTAAAATTATGCCGAAAGGCTGCTCAAAGGAAATGCATGTAGAGAAATAGACAGAGGGTTCACAGGGCCTAAAATTCCCTTCGTGCTTTTTCCTTCACGTCTTGAATCATCTCTTTTTATTACCCAACAACTACGGCCTTTCACACTTCCTTTACCCAAGCACTCTTTCAGTTATCCCCTTCAGCAAATCATCTTCTTTCACATACCATACTATCTGTTTTATTTCTTCAGTTACTACTGTTTCCATAAATTTCTCAGAACCAACTCATCTGTTTTCCCATCAACCTCACTAAATGTTTTCAGTTGAAAGGGGATAACTTCTGAAACAGCTCATTTTACACCGTCATTATAGGTAATATATCTTAAGCTTACAGGTATATTTGTTATTTGTTTATGGGTTAGGTGTAAGAAGAGACTATGGGTTAGGTGTAAGAAGAGACTTTCTAGTCTCAATCTCGCCCGAATAAAGTACATTTATTATTTTTATTATTATTAATTGTAGTTTTTCTGTAAAATAATATTGATATCTCCTAATACTACAGCTCTGTGAATATCACAGAAATTTCAGAAATTAATATAAGAGTGACGGAAATGAAACAACTTGGCGCGAGGAAGCGTAACCCTTAAACCCTAGATTAGACAAGTAATGAAAATTAGAATTCTGGGAACCAAACCCAGGACTCCCACTTTCCAAACAGGTATTCTAATATTTCATAAACCATCACTGTAATATAAATGAAATTGACGCGGTGAGGTATTTAGGTATATTCAGAATATATTCCCGAAAATAGAAAAACCTGGGTTCATGTCCAAGTCATGTTGCAATTTTGCTCTTCTTGTTTAATCATACTAAATTTAAAAAAATGAGATGCATAAGTAATAGTCTCAAGAGAAATCCGGTGGAATATCATTTGAAAATTTTTCTAAGAAATACATATTGTAACCGAACCTAATATACTTGACCTGTGGGCAGTATATATACTAAATTCTACGGAGAAAGGCGTAGTTTTGTGGAACTCCATCACAATAAAATAAAAGGGAGACAGGAGTATACTTTATCTATACCTTTAATAACTAATAACTAAACCTGAGGGCAAATTATATTCCTGTCTTCCTTTCATTTCATTAGAATATACACTGTCTTCTATGTATAATTCTTAGTGATTTTTTATTCATAAAATAAATAGAGCATCTTGGTGCATAAAATAATCTTTATTCACCAGCCGGAATACATACTTACTCTCCCTCATAAAATAACCCATACGCTCAAATGAAATCTCAGTTAATATGGGTATATTTTGATTTAATTAGGAGTAAATCAGTGGCTTTCAGTTTCTGTAATTCAAGTTCGTCTGACATAGGAGAAATCCGCCTACGTAATACAATTAAAGTATATGCAGGTATTATTTTAACTCACTGTTGCATATTCGATTAATTTAGTCCTCCGTTGGAATTTATCCGCACTAATTAGGGACGTTTAGTTATTTTATGCGAGGATTCAAAAAAATCCACGCAGAAGAAGAAAGGTTAAATTCAATGTGAACGTTCGCTACATCAATTGGTTTTGCAAAAACTAGAAACTTCATCGAATAAATGGCGTGGATTGAAATAAACAGCTTAGGGCCGTATAATTAATTACGAGGTTATTATGCGCTACGTTCTATTTGTGCCTCGATGCTCACTGAATGGAACCGTTGAAACGCCGCGTGCGATAAAACAGCTTCGCGTTTTAAACTAAGTAAATATTCGAACCTGTAATTTTATATGCTGGAGTAGCAATGAATACAAATCTGCTGTGAAAACGAACACGAGGAACGGAAAGACCTAGTTTAGAAGTCATGATCCGGAAACAGCTGCGCTCTTGAAATAAAGATGCAAATTTAAATGAGACAGGATGTTATCTTTCGCGGAATTAAACGCGAGACATTTCATTGTAAGATGAGGAGGGATACGATTGTGATATTTATCAGCAGACAATCCCGGAACATAATGATAATTCCCTAAGCAGAATGGATATGAAAAGTCTGACAGGACCTGGACTTGAACCTGGGGTTCAATTTTATGATTCTAGTATTACATATTGAATTCAGGTTTGAGTGGCATCGTCGTGAAAATATTGGTTTATTGGTTCAAAGCGCCAAGATGGCCGACGATTCCGCTCAAAAATGAATCCCACTCGTAAGGCCAGTTATCTCTTGGTTGTCGATCGGTTGCTATAACAAGCTTTGCTATTCTGCCAGAACATTCTAACATGTTGCAGATATTGGAGACATACGACGAAGTGGTCATCGCCCTTTGCCTACAAATAGAGTAACCGACTGGCAAATGCCAAGTTAATTCTTCAAAGGCAAATGTTTGCCGTTACATTGAACACCACATCGACTAAACATATAAATGAAATCAATAATCAAAGGCGTGTTTACGTGGAAAGACATACCAGGAATAAAAAGCGCTTAAAAAATTACCACGTGCACTTTAATGACGAAACCGGTTGCACATTATGTCCATGCGGAAAATTACTTAAGCATATTTGCCATTGGTTTTGCGCAGCAATCATTCATAATCTCGTTAACTAGAATATAAAAATCAGATTAAAGTGGTCTTAAACTTGAATCCATAGCCACTAAGACTTATTTCCTAGATGATTCCCTCTTCACAAACTTAAGCAACGCTAGTCTTTTTGTCGTGAGCGGAGGAGAGGGAGACAAACGTCTAAGATATTTATCTTCACGGAAACACGGGACAAAATAGCAAGAATTCACGCTACCGAAACACAGCGAGATAAAAATTTACCACTTGCAGGCGAGAGAATCTCGCAAGGATACATAAAATACGAAAAATGGCAGCCGGGCCTCTATTCATCCGCAAAGATGCCTCCCCTATGCCGTACAATTTCCAGCCCAGCGGAGGCGCGTGGTGCTACCATAGACCAAAAACACTTCCCTTCAACCTTTCAACCCCTACTTCTTTCCATCCTTTGGAAGGGAACATGGGTTCTCGTGAAAAGGGCGATCAACCGAGCCATATATATATCGATCCCTTGTCCTTGTTTTCCCTTTCTCGCATCTTTCTCCTTCCTTTTTCCACGTCGTAGCATTTGCGAAGGGTCTCCAAAGGGCGGTCACGTCCCCTAGCTTTTCCATTCCCGCGGACAAAACAACCCCTTCTTTCATTCCCCTACTTTCTTTCGCCTCTTTACCCCTCCCTCTACATTCCACACCGCAACCCAATCTCTGGAACCCTGAAAATAAAATGGAATCGAGGTACCACAAAAGAGCATACCCGGAATCAGAGATGTCCAGAGAAAATTAAGGCCCAATGCTGAGATCAAACGTGAAAAAATTCTGTAGAACCTTTACCAAGGCGCCGCTAATAAAAGTCGGTGATTTGCAGCGATTTAGATTGGAATCGAAAGTGAATTGATTATTTCTGATAAGTTATGGTATAACCGAGAATGCTCTAGTGAATCATGAAGTTTAACATAGCATTACATGCCTACGAAAACCATAAAGGTGATAAACGTTTCGTAATTGTCATATAATAGTGAAAAATCATCATAATATGTCTAAAAATCGATCTCGAGTCACATTTCCTTAACAAACTATAATCGAGGATTAATAGAGGAAATAAGGCTAAGAGATAGCTATAATTGTATTGGAAGGGACATATTTTAGGCAATTGCGTAACGGGAAGGATAAAAAGTCAATCTTAATTCCTCAAATCCGCAATTAAATCACAAATCCATGACTTCTCTAGCTATGCAATATCGCTGCGATATTTTATATGAATTAAATTTTCTAAAGACCAAATTAAATTCGTCTTAGCTAATTTAAATTATTATTGTGTAGCGATTTACACACATGTGATAGTTTTCTTTTAATGATAATTCAATTCGAACAAATTGAACCAATTAACCTCATGAATTTAAAACATTTCGTAAAATAATCATCGAATCAATTGAATGCAAAGCAACATTCACAAATTTTAATGTTTTTTACAACAAGCAAAAATAACAAGAGAGAACTATTACAAAAGTATTTTATACAAGGATTACTAAGCCTTGAAAATAAAGCACATCAAACTGAATTCATAATTATGATTGTGTAAAAATATTATTACCAGGATCTGAATCGGTGAATGATAGCTTATTTTCCAGTTGTGTCATAAAATATGCTTTTTCTATTTCAAAGTTCTTTGATTCATTCATAAGATAGAAAAATGCATGAAAAATGTACGGGACAAAAATAACCGAATCATAATGAGAAGATCTGTAGAAAATATTTTGGTTTCAATTCAAATGTCCACCGCGGATAGAATGAGTATCATTAGGTTCGGATAACACTAAGAATCCTAGAAATTAAATTGTTAATAAAAAAATTTAGGCATTGAATGATGGGTATTTTAGTTAACCACGAATCTTGAAACTCAAATTAAGTAATTAATTTATTTTAATGTATTCAAAATTCCATTTAACAGAGCAAAACTGCTAAAGCCAAATTTCGAAACTTCTTCTACATTCTGCGCAATAAAACACTCACTTAAACTTTCATTGAAAGAGTCAATCACGGTTAAGTAATTTAAAATGAAGGGAAACAAAACGATGGAAGAAACTGTAATTTCATTTTGGCATCTTTTATTTTAATCACGGTATCCCGTGAACTTGTACTGTATTTGAGTTAACATCGTAAAATACCTCCAGGAAGAGACGAAATTCAATTGCCATAGGTATAATTATGAATTGAATAAGTAATGGTAAAACATTTTCTCCCTTTGTACTACTAATCTCATCTAGGACCGCGAGCAAAATTTTTCACGACACCAAATGGACGATAGAGGAACGAAATGAACGTGCACTTAGCGAAATCTAGGACTGTGAACCCATACTTGCAAGGTATCGAGAGAACTTTGCTCTTTTTATTCTCGTAAGGCGAAATGACCTCCGCCAACAAACTGTGTGTGAGCTGCGAAATGACACAATAATTCAACGAGTTTGCAATCTCCGAGGACAAATGCAGTCGCGTGAATACAATTAACGTCGACAAAAGGGTTTTTCCCCAGGAGCGAGCTTGCAAAGCCGCGTTTCTCACGGTTAAAAAAGTCGAAGAAAAAAAGACGTCATTAACACACGCGCGTTGCAATCGAGGCCGAAATAATTAACTCGTTACTAAATTCCGCTTCACCCGTCACTCTTATTAGGGAAATTTGAATTAGGATCGCAGCCCTATGAATAATTCCATTGGTTTTCAAATGCTTTGAGGAGGTTAGAGATCCTTGCGACGATAATATTTATACATTTTGCTAGTAAAACAATTGTGTAAAGTCAATAAAGCAAAATAAAACGCTTTGATAAACTACATTTCACAAAACCTAAACATAAAAAAATGGATAGGAATGTTACCTTCACTTTAGAGGGCAAGGATTCCAGAATTAAGTAATATTACAATTTTATTTTAGCCACAGTAATCTTGCAGCAGAATATTTGAGGCAATACAACAATTATACAGATCTATTGATCAATGAAAATTTAAAAGGAAACATATATGCATAAAGCGTTTTAGCATGATAACTAAACATTATAAATAAATAAACACATTTCGTCATTCTCAATAATTTCCCAAACTGTCAATTAAAGCTAAATTTGGACAATACGATACAAGTATTCGTATGTGGTTAACAGCGAATTCATCCAGAAGGCATTGCTAAAAAATGATGGTAAGGAAATTCCGCATTTTCATAGTAGTCGAAGCTTACAGGTGAATAATACATACAATATAAAGGAAGGTAATAGCAATAGCATAGCAATGTATGGACGTGAGGCATGGACGCTAAGGAAGTGGGAAAGAAAGAGAATTGAGGCGTTTGAAATGTGGGTGTAGAGAGGGATGGAGAAGGTGAGATGGTTGGATAAGGTGAGGAATGAGGAGATCCTGGATGAAGTGAAGGAAGAAAGAAGGATGGTGACGGAAATAAGAAAAAGGAAAGCTAACTGGTTGGGCCACATAATTAGAGGGAATAGCGTAATGCAAGTGGCATTAGGAGGCGCATTGGAAGGAAAGAATAAGAGAGGAAGAAGAACAATGAAGATGGCGGATGAGGTTAAAATAAAGATCTATAGAAATACTAAGGAGAAGGCTATGGACAGAGAGGAATGTATACGGCAGTGGCGTGCGGGACCTGCTTCAGGGCAGAACACCATATGATATGATGATGATAAAGGAAGGAATAGGACTTTTCTCAAAAAATCTATAAAGAAAAATCTGCTAAGCCAGATGCATTAGAAATTATGATTTTGAGGAAACCTTTGACAGTATCGACATCAAATATACTCGAATAGGAGTCCTTTATCCTGCACTGAGCAAGCGTAAATTAAATCACATTAGGACAAGGCTGCGAATCAAACAAAACTGACAATTTTAAATTATCCCATATACTGAAATCAGGTTAAGACCAAATCGGAGAATCCATTTCCATGCAAATTTTTATTTGAACGATCGCGCAACTTGCTTCTCCGGAAATCAGCGCGACAGTATATCAGTCCAACAATAAGAGAATAAATCTGTGGGTTTTGTAACCGGAACTGAATAGAAATTGGGTGAATGACTTCGGTTCCGGGGAGCGAGAAGAAAATCAGGCACTTTATGTAGATAACAATGACAATGGATCCTTTGTATGTGCCTCGATAAGAGGCCCATTGCTGTGCACAGCGGCGCTGCGACGTCTTTGAGAGAGCATTACAGAGAGGCCGTGGGTGAGGTTTAATATGGCCCCTTAAAAATCAATGCCATAAAGGAAAATAGAAAACAAAGAACACGATCCATAGGAGCCTGTGCAAAAGTAATGAGAAAAAGGATGCTGAGGAAATGAATACGTCACCATCCTGTAAAGGGAATGTTCCTTAATTCGATGGATAAAAGAAGCTTTAGGCTAAAAACATTATGTTCCTATTTAAAACCGCATTATGAAATTAAAAATTTTAAAGGGCGAATAATTAGAATGCCCAAGAATATATGCGTATCGAAAAATATATATTGGAGCGAATTCTTGAATTCCTTTGAAGAATATATTAGACTCCTTAAACCAAAATGTCAATAAAGATTACTTCAATTTGCTAAAATGGATTTTAACGAAATAAAAGAATACAGATAAGAATGAATATAACGATTCGAAGGATTTTAACTTTAAGAATAAAATTCTCCTACTTGAAATGGCTTTATCAAAGATACGCTAACTCGATTTTATATAGAATTTGCATATTGAAGTCAAAATATCTTACTAAAATTCGCATAAATACGTTCCATGCCGATCTTATAGCTAATAATAAATTCACCGACTTTCTACATGATATTTACCGCCATAAAGCTTACGTACTGATTTAATGATAACTTTTAAATTAACTTAAATTGTAGCGCATTTTTATCGAGGCTATCTGTACTACTATAATCATCCGGTAAGAGATGCAACAGTTATAATCGCACGATTCCACTTGAATCAAATATTATTGCGCTATATAAGGTTGTTAGATAATGAAGGAAGTTATAACCCAGAAAGTATTTAAACCTATTTTTGTAGGTCGGAATTCTGAAGTTCGAAGAAAATAAAAATTTTCAGGATAAAATGGATGAAATATTTTACCAGAATAGGTGGCAACGAGGGAGGGAATTTTTAACGAATCATTTGATGGGAATCGTCATCACAAGCAGCGCTCTTATATCAGACGCGAGGAATATTTAGTAAAGATTTGGTTTAGATGTTGTAAATCTAATACTCGTGGTCGCGGATACGTTGCGTAGGGAAAACGTTGAAAAAGGAAATCCATTGCGTATGATTAAGCGATACAGACAAAATTCACTCCAACTTCCTGGGATAACTGGGACCGATTTCAAATACATTTATAATAAAAATTTGAAGCGAAATAGCTGACATCTACCGGATGTTCGCCATGAAATGCAGAATGCTAGGAATTGCGAAACCAACCCGGATCCCCAGTAGTTCATATTCGTAACACGGGGCTTCGCGTGTTCCAAAACATTCGTATTTCAATTACGATCTATCCTAGCGAGCAACCCTAACCTTCATTAGCGAGAAACTTACGCATCTCTCAAATCGAGGAAAAGAGACCTTGGAAAGTTCGCGTGAGGGAACAATGAGAGGGAAGCCCTTCCTCTTCGGCATTTCTTGACATCACTCACGGCGGAGGAGCCCAAAATTATACGGAGGAAAGAAGAAAACGGAGAGACAAGAAATTGGAACTGCTCCGTCACAATGGATCCCTTCTCTCGACTGAAATTTAATTATAATACAATACGGACCTTTCCCAGAAAACGGTAGATATAACCATCATTTTCGAACTGTTCGTGTGCAGCCTTTCAAAAAGGAGAGCGACGTTCGACGAGGAATAAACAAAACAAAAGTTATTCCTTCCCTCGCCTAACGATGCTAATCCTTAACCCGCACGTCGAAGTCCCGCAAAAAAACGGACGGAAGATAAAATTCGGGTACTTGATTAATAAAACTGACTGGTGAGCGAATTAAGCGAAAAATATCCGATAAATATCCCGAATTTCGCACGGAGCCGACCCCGTGAAGTTAATAATATGGAGACATTTTTGCGTGAACCCGTGTCATTCCATCCTCGAAATAGAATTAATTCCGATAAAGCCCGGGCGCGTCCCGTAATTTGGGTACCCCGTGCCTATGGAGATTTACGCAGTTCGTCGATGATAAAATAATTCGCCGTGATAGATATCGGGACTAGGTAACGCCGCTGGAAAATTTGACGCCGGGATCGAGGCAAAAATATCTGGAGTGGGACGGGATAATTGGCTCCATTATGGCGCGAATGGAGACGTTAACGACATAATTCCGCGCTTCGACGTCGAATTGATTAACTCGAAACGGAAAAGAGAGGATCGTCCGGTGGAAAAATTGAACGTCGCTACCACCGCGGAAAATGCGAAAACGGAAAATTCTGGAAACGGCAAATACGCTCGTTGGCACGGTGCCGGGATGAATTGTTGTGTGCAGGTGGAAAATTTCATAAAACTCCGATTAGAGGAAAAATCAAAATGGAAGCGCGTGTTTGGCGATGGCCGATATTTCGCAATCTGTGCCCATTAAATCGACCCTTAAAAAAGTAAATGTAATGGGGTAGTGTAACCTGCCAGTAAAATTAAAATACATCAGTTTGACATGAGAGTGTTACCGACGCCATGCGATACGTTTTTTAGAGAGCGTTTCGTTAGAAGCTTCGTGATTTTCTACGTGCAAGTTTTTTGTCGCCATAGTTCACGGCCCTTATTCCCTGGTCTCTAATTGGTTTACATTTCCATACGGTAGAGCACGATGAATTTACATTGGAGATAAATCCAAACATAGAAGTCTATAATCAGGGTACTTTAATAAAGTCAGTATCCCTCACGTATTGAAAACTAAATAACAGAATTGACAAACTAATTGAGCGAAATAATTACAATTTTATAAAACAGACTCCTAGGTCTTCATTGAAAATTAAAGTTTTTCCTATGTTCAAATTTATACAACACAATATTTTTAATTGGCATATTTGAGCAGAAATATAAAATATTCAAGAGGAAAATTTTTAACGAAATAATGTTTGGTACATTAATTCAAATCCTAAAGGAGAATGACCAGAAAATGAAGTAGATTTCAGAACAAATGATTCGTTCGAATCATGAAGGACAAAGACGAAGGAGAACATGTCATGAATATAGTGCCAATAACGAGAAAACGAATACATAGGGCAATATACCAATATAAAACCAGTTATAACGACTCATTCCGAGTTTGGGCAGTTATATCTTCAAATTGGTAACATAAAGTAATAACCCACGAGATTCATTTGAACGGAGCTTATAGAAATTTGAAATTAACATGAACAGCATTATGAAACAACGAAGTTTGAAAGTTTACTCGAATCTAATAAACAATTTCCAATTCCTAAATGAACGTCATGAAAACCGTATGGACTGGTTGAAAAATACTCCTCCTATATACAAAAAACAGGTTAACTTGCTAAATAGTGAGTTTCTTCTGATGCATATAATTTATTGTGATATTCAAAATAGGAAATTATAATTGATAATTTAATTGCCTGATTTTTCTGCCTAAGAGTATGTTAATTATTAACTTAAAAGGAAAACATTATTATACTTAATTTTTTAATCTTCGTGATTAAAATAATAATTCTGCAAATACTCTCATGCATATGTAGTACGTACGCTTAATTATGTATGAGAAAAACGTTAATGAAATGCAAAAGACGATGTGTGGACTTGCCTAAATCTTAGGTGAATCACACCCTACGGTGACGATTATATCCAATAGCAATCAATTTTGACCACAATTTGAAACATATTTTATATCATGACATCGTGCTTAATATGAATCAGGGGAATCCAAAGATCCGAATTTCCAGCGGAGAAATCCGAACACGCGGGCTAACAAAGTCAATAAAAGTCACAAAGCGGGGATTTTTCCAAGTTTAACCAATTTTCAATACGACAGCGGGGCGATATCATAGGAGCAGCGATCGGTCCGCCTACGTATTGCATGATTAAGCGCCGACACGTGACCCTCGGCCAAACTGCGCCTTCCCAAATTGTCCGTCATCGCCGAAACGTTGAGCACCACTCGTACGAGACCACGGAAAAAATCCAAATGAGGACGAAATGGAAGCGAAAGAGGAAATGAAGGGCGAGAAGAGAGAAAGAGAGTGGGAGGGAATGAATAGAGATAGTGGGGGAACTTTGGCTCCCTTCCATCCCGATCAATAACACGCAGCAGGCAGCCTTGGAGGGAAGATAAAAGGGGGAGGCGAGAAAGAGGGGCTGGGAATGGGAAACCGAAGAGCTAATAGGTTGGAGAGAGAAAGGGATAGAGGGGTCGGAGCGTAAGGAATAGGCCCCCTTCGCCCATCATCCGCATCAAAACCGGAATAAGAAATTTCGAACGAGCGTTCGGAACACGTGATGGGCATTCCATGAGACGCGGCGGGAGAACGCGGTTCCCGGGCACGAATTAACGGAGAGATGGAAATTTCATCGCCGAAAGAGGAATCTATATTCGCTCGGGTCATTAAATGCATGTCATTCGGGACTGTTCCGTGTGTAACCGTGTCCAATTACGGCGGTGGATGAGAGAGACTAGGAATTCTCTACGAGCTTCTTCCGTTGGAAAGGGACCGTTTTGGAGCAAGGGAAGGATGGGAATTCCTTAATCTGGCTCCTGCTATTTCTTTCTGGATCTTCGCGAGAGTTAAGACTTGTATCCGGATTCCTAGCACTTGTATCCTAGACTAGTATCCGGTAATTCTAGGGAATCCGCACCCTAAATAACCTGAATAAGAGCAACCCTCCCTCGTGCAGCAGACATGAATTTTGCGCTCATATGTTGGAATAGTAATACGTTTCATCATGAATCATTTGATTAAGTAGTATAAAAGCGATTCTTCCACGTTTTTGTTTGTCGACCTAAGTAAGATTAAAATCTATGAAATATATGCGTTGACAGCGTTTTTTTACAACGCAACGAATAATATCGTATTTTTATTTTAAAAATAAAATTGCCAGGTTCACTAGCGCAAATCACAAAAAGAAACTAACTAAATAATTGCCAGACCTTAATAGTTACGAATTAAGCGTTGCTTCAGCGAATCCATTAATTATAAAGATGAAAGGAACTGGATTTTACTTTATTTTTTATAGGATGTACTTAAGCAGATCCCACCATCCGTAATGGGCGTGAGATGAATTCATTTACTTAAAAGTGTGTATTCATTCGTCCGCACAATGCCTTTTCTTCTAAAGCTTTGTATTTCATTAAATTTAAACTCTCTAAATGAGTTTAATTTTTAAATAAATATAATTAGATAATCTCTGAACTTACAAAAATCGTGATAAAATTAGAAATGGGATTTTACGGAGCGGAGCAATTATCACTTTCATTGACATCCCGTGAAACTCCTTTTAACGGAATCATTAAAAGAGATAATTAGAAGGTTGAATCATCTCAGAAAAACCCTTCGAACTTCGAACGAGAAACAAAATAATGCGAAGACGTTCGTACCAGTAGCACGTTAATGTAATCTTGGCTAATTCTAGAAATAATGAATGATTAAGTCGTGAAATTTAGCCGTAGGAATGAATGAGAAAGATTCACAGGAATACGCTAAAACATTAAGCATGAAAATATTTAACAGTAGAAGCGAAAGCGATGTACACGGAGAGAGACAGAGAGTGTCAATGCTGAACTCGCAAAAAATGCGTATCGGAGACCTCTGCCAAAGAAAAAAAAAGAACTCGGATAAATCTCCCGAAAGGAAAATCATTAGAAGCCGAAAGAGCCCCTTTTTGTGAAAAATCGAAGAAATGAAAAGAAAAAATTAAATGAGGAGGCACATCAAAGAAAGCGATTTAATTCGTTACGTGAAAAAGGAAGAATGATTCATGAAAGAGATGAAGGAAGCGATTAATGTTTGACGTAAAAGGATTTAATTGAGCGAGATTTATCTCGCAGTGATCGTTTGGAGTTTTGGACCATCTCGCAAAGAAACATAAAATTATCTTATGATCTTTAGTACGGTTTAGAGTAATTTTGATTAAATTATTGAAATCGAAGCCAAGGAAGGGTAAACATTTATAGATGTACGAAAATTATTGATAGTTTGAATTAAACACATTTATATAAATGTACGAAATGAGAGAATGAATCGAAAATTCTGCATCGATTAGAAAGGAAATTCACCGTTTTAAATTATCAAATTGAATGATTATACAATTTTTGAAGACCTCAAACATCGTGAATCGATTTGAATCAACATGAAATGACATAGTCTACTCAATGACTTTAAAATCAGAGCCCCATAAAAAGTTAGTCTCTAGAAATTAAATTGACTAATAAATATATTGCACTATAATATATAAAATAGATACTGCACTTTTTCCACAAAAATAACTTAGAGAACAATATATAATATCTATTCATTTGTATGTGATGTATTTCTATAAGACGTCCGCTGAGAGTGTTGAATAAATTATTTAATACTTTAATTCCGTAAGTTACAGAGGCCGGCAAAATAATAGAACTTTGTGATAAAACTTCATCCGTTCAAAATTAATCTGTTGATTGGCAATGTATTTTAATTCAGCCGGTACTTTATAAAAAGAAGAAAACCATGAAATAAATAAATAATCAACTACAGCAATAATATTTATGGTTATAATAATCGAAGTATACTATTACTGGATGTCAACGACAAATGTTGCAACTACTTCATAAAATTATCACTTCCCTGATCATTTTCACCCGGAATCGGTTACTGAAGCAGCAGAAACAGGAATAATCAACACTTTCACCTCTCTGCTATGAAAATAACACGCAAGGCTCTCAAATAAATTCCTCCGCCGAGCTCTAACCCTTTACGGAGATATTACTCCCATTTCATCAATTTCCCCTATCTCTCTTCCGCCACACCGCTATTCCGAGAGCGAATGGTTGGCCAGGAAACGGCGCCTCTGGGAGCTAATCATTGAAAAACAATAACGTTTCGCAAGAGAGTATGGGAAAGCACAGGCGTTCGAGCGGCCCCCTTATCTTCGGCAAATACACCCTCGCAACTAGTCAGCTGCACTCGCGTACATCTATGTGTTGAGGGGCGCAATATGGGAGCGGCGCGTGCTTGAATATGCGAGCGGCTGATCGAACTGCGCAAACAAGCGAAGCAGCTGATTGGAGAACTAAAGCTGTCACGAAGGATTACTTTTCCGCACAAAATGGTATGATCTCGCGACCGGAGACTGGTTAAGGGTTGACTGCCTTATTTGGGATGCGCAATTAGGAAAGTCGGGACAGGGGAAAGTAAGCACCACATTCATGGGGAACCGATTACAATTTGGAGAGATGATGAGGAAATGTCTCAACCTCGGCAAAGTACATGTGTGTACAAGTGAATGTATTAGAAATATCGCTCTTAAATAAAACTAAATTACAACAAGACAATAAAAACGCTACATAGTCTAATGGGAAAGGTTATGAAAATTAAGAATGAAATGATGCGCCAGTAAATATTTATTTAGAATTCTTAAGGCATGATGTTGATGATCCATCAAGCAGGTGGAAACGATATATAAACCCAGCAAATTAAAGTAAAAATAATTGTAAATTAAAAGAAATAAAGGTGAGGCATCAGAATCCTGTGCATGGAGGGTACTAATGAGTTATAAGTGTATTCTGCTTATTATCAGAAAGTTGCAACTAATGGTTAAATGCTGAGCGACGTTAATTGTTTGGAGAATTTTCGATTTACTTTAAATAGTAAGATTGGATTATTTTTCCGAATAGAGGAAAGAATTCCTCAAATAAATATCCGTTCATATAACCTACATTTTATGCGTGGTTTTAGCTTTAAGCACATTAATTGGGATAAAATACACGAAATAAATATAACGTGAGAATCCTAGTGATAAATAGATCCTTGATCTAAACCATGAGCACCTAAATACCGGGTGTTTAATTATTAACTTTATTCGCTTCGCTTTGTTTCCGAAATCTACGCAGCGACAGCGGTGAGTTACAGTAATCGAGCGCGCATTACCGCATTTTAGACTTGAATACCGCAGCTACTATAGAGCCCCAGCCGTGCATAGGTTATGCTGGGACGCATTACCCTTTGACCTTTAACACGAAAAATATGCGCGGAGGATCGGCTGAAAACGATAAAATTTAAGCCAAATAAGGCGAGAGAAAGCCTTCTTGGGTTATCTTGCAGCGTATCGCCGTATTTCTCTGACGCCCGTAAAAGGTAGGCGAGAGACAACGCAAAGGACACAAACGGCGTTGGTGCATCACGGGGTGTAATATCCCTGCCCTCGTTCGGTGCTTCACTTATTTTCCCTATGATCGCGTGCGATATGAAGGTATAAAGAGCAGCGTAAAGGGATATCAGGCTCTGATCTAAAACAAAGCATCTACATCTACATAAATAAGCCCCCTCTCGGCGTGTGGCAGGGGGCATCCAAAATTACAAGCTACCTTGTCATTTTCGACAGCAGAAGGAGAATGCATAGGGAGAGAGAATAAACGAGGCACGCATTAAGTTGATATCAGAGGGCTAACAACCAATTCGGAGTCATGAGTGATAATCAGCAATAAATAGCGTCACTGTTCAGCCGTAACACTCGTTCAGTTGAATCAGGTGGTGTGGGTTTTGAAGCTTAGGAAAAGGAAATCTGCTACATGTAATTGAATAATATAAAATTAAAAACAAAGGAAATAGGGTAAGGTAATTTTACACGAGATAGCGTGTACCCAGCAATAAAAATTAAATACAACTTTTTACGAATCTAAATATTATTTGCATGATAATACAAAAGATTACATTATTTTTCAAATATTTCTTCTCCTCAAGATCATTTCTTTTTTAAATTAATACCTTCAACGTATGTTAGCTTTCTTAGATTTTACTCTATTTTTAACTTCTCTACAACAACTTCGTGCAACATTCTCCATCACAGTTCTCAATTTTGGAACTGTTCAAATACAAGAATTATCATTCGCATTAATAAATACTACTTGTGTGCGATTATTGAAGGAAATTATTGAAGGAGTTGCTTTGATGTTCGATATATAAAATAAATAAGGGAACAAGTTTTTCATCCATTTCATGTATTAATTTAAGTCTAAACGAATACTTTAGGTTTGATATCTACACAATAAAACTAACAACTTATTCGCAGCGATATTATAAGCACTGGACTTAATTAAATACACTACTAATACTGTACTCTCATTTAGTATCGAGAATAACAAAAATTATAAGTATATAAGTATAAAAATATTACTTTGCAAAATTGAAGCTCAAATCGTAGGTAAAAATTCAATTTATTCTAATTTATTTGAAACCAAATACATTCGACATTAAAATAGCTCTATCGTTTTATAATTGTATTAAGAAAAGTTAGCTACCAAATTAAAAATAGTCTCAGAACTGCATGAAAGTTTAACATCGAAATCAAAAGGCTATCTGAAGCAGGTGTTTTAAAAGAATTCCAATCTGTGCATACTCTGTGCTGGATATCGCAGTCCTAAAACTGCACGAATTTTTTTAGTTCTCGTACCCGGAAGAAAAATATTCAATCAAACTTCTAAGACAGAACTTAGAGCTGGAGGGAAAATACTCAAAGGTGCTAAGAGGGGAGCGGAGGAGTAGAGGGAGTTTCTATATTGGCTTCACGCTAAGTTGCCGGCAAAGGAATGCTGGAATGGGTAAACTCTTTGAAAGGTAGGCTATCGGTAATCGAGTTGATTTAAACTTTGACGATACACAGCATTCTGGGAATTCTTGGAACATCACAGGGGATATCATTTTTCCTGGAAAGATCAATTTTCCAGGAGTTGTTCCAATGAATGAGATTCTTCGAAGAGAATCTGATAGTTTCAATGTAAATCAAGACATTATTATATTTCAGGAAAAGAGTCGAGGAACGAAGATCAAAAGGGGTAACTATATAGTATCTACATCATATTTTCAAGTAAAAATTTAAGGTTTCGCAGTAATATAGGTTTAATAATTGGATGGCTTATATAATGTGCTTTTTGAATTAAAGAAGTTATAGCGACGATTATACTAATGATAAAATTCCTTCAAAAGATTAAGGAAAACTAACTACATGGTTAAATAACAAGAATAATTTCTGAATCGAAGAAGTAATAAGGATTACTATTCTGATGATGAAAGTCCTTAAAATATATAAAGAAACTAACTACATGGTTCAATAATAAGCATAAAAATACATTTTCCATGATATGATGAAAAGAATAGGATTAAAGTATCTTTGCGCATAAGAACTTAACATCCAGGAAAAATCCCGAAGAAAAAAAGACTTGAATAATGTCTGACAGGGCCGGGAATCGAACCCGGGATCTTCATCTATCCGGAAGACTGCCTTTACATCATGAAAATGTTTACTCTAGAAGAAAAACGTTAATATTTGGCCAAGACGTGAAAATTTTGTGTAAGGTTTACTTACGTTTATTTTAACAAATTTTATTATACTAATATGAAGTCAGTTTGGAGCTATTTATCCATTTGAATAATTGTTTAGTCGAAGGATTCTGTCTAAGACTTAAAGGATTATATCAAAAGTAATCGTTATCTTTTCGTAATGTAAATGCTCAGTAAAATACCAAAACCAAAATAACATGCTTTAATCTTTTTCGGGTAGAGCAAATACAGTTGCTGGTCCGAAATTGCATATCAGAAGAAAAACTTCCGATTGAAGAGAAAGGAAAAATTAGCAGCAAGAATAAAGAAAAATTTTCGACATCTATGCTATCGCCAGACGAATGCGTCCTGAGATACGTATTTATTTAGTTAATTTAAAACGCAGTATTCATTTTTTCCTAAGGCCTCAGATGTATTTACGTATCACTGGCAAGCTTCAAAAATTTGCTAGTTCAAGGTAAAAATTTCAAGACATTCGCAAAGTTTCCATTATTCGTGACAACTTCTCCTCCCAACGTCACTGTAAATCCACCTTAATTGATTCCCACAACGGAGCGCATGGTTCTAGGATCGATTCCCCGAAATAGAAAAGAGTAAATATCTCCCACAAAATTCTATTTCCTCGGATATAGAATTCAGTTGTAAGCTTTGCGATACCCGAAGTGTACAGTATATGATTTTTTCAAAGAAACAAGGCCCTTACAAAAATCTCGCAGTATCTCTACAATCGTGCAAAATCTTCTCCTGGAATGCAAAAGGTGCGGCAATCCCAAATACGTGCTTCCTCTCCCTCCGCAACACTTCCAGGAATCCAGATAAACTCCGTTCCCTTACCGACAGGACTGGAATTCGGTCCATCAATATTCAGATCGTGGAGGTAAGCCTTAACACAATCAACCGAGCTCGTCAGGCACAGCGAGCACTCGCTTCTCCTTTATATTATTCTGGAAGGAAAGGACGGATCCTACGAAACAGCTAGAGACGCTTTCTAGTCTCCGGATGCATAAATAAATATTGCTAGGCGGAAGACAAAAGCATATAAGCGTGCATCCTTATTTCTCAGGATCGCATTTAGTTCCAAGAAGAACAAATAGAACGAGGCTAAGTTTATTTGGAGACGTCTTCTGAGGAATGAGGACCGGGGCCTTTCTGAATTAGCGTGATTTATATTTAATATGCTCATCAAATTCGAGGGGGAAAAATCCTGGAATGCCACTTAGAAATTTGGAAGTGCTGAGGTATCCTAAGTTCATAAATAAATATTATTAAAACTGTCATACATTCAGTACGTTCCACTGTCGAATAATTCCTTTACGAGTAACCCGTAAGTATAACAGTAAACCATAATTTAATGCAGTATCGATTCTGAGTTTACAATGCTTGATATTTTTCAAGGATTTAAATATCTTCCCGGGATTTCTCTTTAGGAAGGTTAGCATAAAACATATTATTTATTTAATAATTTTACATCGCCAAATTCGTAAAATCAAATAACATGTAATCGTATTCAACGAGCTTTGTGCAGATTGTTCTTAAGCCATTTACACGAAACAGATTCATAAAATGTATATTAAATTACAGAGTTCATAAAATTATGCAAATCTTACAGGGGTGTCAAATTAAAATGAAATATTTGTAAAAGTAACTAAACAACGAAAATATTGAAGATATGAGTACATTAAAGTAAAAAGTATAATCAATACCAAGAGGAAAATAAAGAATTGAGATAATCAATATTTACTGCTACAATTAATAGATAAAATGTTACTCGTTAACATTTTAATATATTACTGAACTTTCTTCACTTATTAATAACCCCTGAGTTATTAGGCAGTACATCTGCTTAACAGGGTACTTTGGAATTTCTTAAATCTTCTCGAAGAAAGAAAATCTGTCACAAATTTTACACAATTCGTCGACAAAATTTAAGAAATTTATTACACTTCCTAAGTAAGAGGTTAATGGTTACATAATGGAAACTTGCATTGCTACAAAATAATAATACTTCTATGTACCTCATACTAGTTAAAAATCAGCCTAAATATCATACATTTGCGACTATCGAATTTACCAAAATTCCTAAAACAGCGAAATTTAAATATCATTCATAATTAAATCCTCTGGTATTAGCTATTACTACTCTCAAAAAGGAAAACTTTTGATCCAGAGTGTATACAAGTATAAAGAAATTTTATCGATTCTGGTAAATTTCACATCTTCGAAGCATATTTATGAAGGAACCTTGATGAAAAATATCATCATCGATGAAATACTTTATCCATAAAGCGTAAGCAGAAAGTCTAGAAATTCCACGGATAACTTTCACTCTATTACTTCAGAGTAAGTTATTTTTCATAGAGCTCATCCAAAGATTGGACAAAGAGTTGGGAAGACCCACAGCTTGAATATTGAAATATGGATGGATAGATACACTTTCACTTTGAGCATTTTCTTGGCTTACTTTCACCAAACTTATTTTCCCTTTTTTACATCAAGGGTAGAAAAAGGCTACAGAAAGAGAGATAGAAACAGGGGAATAGAAAACAAGGAGGAAAGGAAAAGGGAAACGGTGAGGTAAGAATGCTTTTCATTCTACGAGCGTTACTAAAAAGCCTTTATTACTCAATTTAGCAGACAGACTTACATTCGTAAGTACAGTATGGGATATAGCTAGCATGAATATTTCATCATCATCTTTCTACATTAGACTGGATTGGCTCTCTGCAATCCTAACCCACATACGGAGGAAAGGCTAAATTAAACTTTTATTTGAATTATACCAGTTTTTACCACATAAACATATTTTAATTGAAATTAGAGTATGGAGTTTTTCCGAATACATTCCAACATGGTAAAGAGTAGATTTATTATATTTACAACTAGCAACAAATTCATAAAACTCACTAGAACAAAACTATTGATCACAATGGAAGAAATTAAGCATCAACTATATAAATCATACCTTCTTTACTAAATAATATTCATGTCTCTGTTCTTTGTTTCCTTTTATGATAATAATAATTTCTCAGATAGTAGTAACGTTTATGTTTCATGACTAAAATGGATACAGTATTAAACTTGATTTCCTGGTGCATACAACATTCCAAAATTGCGGTACAACCTGTCATAAATGTTTCATTTATTATTTGCCCCGATTCCTCATACTTCATAATTAGCTTCAAAATTTAGGTCTATATTTCTTGCCAGAATGGTTAGCTTGATTCTTCCCATAGAGTTTACTGACCAGATTTTTGTGGCTAGGGTGTGGAGATTTTGTTTTAGAGAAAATATCTTTTGCTATATTTCCCGTGAAGAAAAATGTATCATGATAAAAAATTTAACTTAAATATTTAAATTAACTACATCCTGCGAAATAATATAAAATTTCTAAAGAACATTAATAGTGGATCTTTATCATAGTCTAGCGCCTTTCGAAGTGGTCGGAAAATTGTGTAAAATTAGCAAATTTCGTTTCCACTTCTATCTGAAAGAGGCTTATTTCTGAAAGCATTTCATTTATAGTGAATCGTGACTCGTTTTTTAGCGCCGATTACTGCTTGGAACTCCCGTGAAGGACGAGGTGCAGTCACTTAAAGGGCTGTCTTTGCTCATTTAATAAACAGTAGGTCTCGTGAACAAAGGGCAAACACTCAACCCTTCCGCTATCGGGCGATGGAATTCTCTCGCGAGAATACCGAGCTCAAACGAGTTTAATCAAAGGGGACTTTCCTATTCCTTCTTCATTAAAGGACACATGAAATATGTTCGCCATTATATATCCTCGCGAGAACGATATTTCTAATTAAAAGCCATCCCTGATCTCGCAGAATCGCAATTAATTCCTTTATTGACACGTGCGGACAAATATTTCAATTTTTGACGACTGAATATTTCCCTTCATGCCCGAAGCTAAATATGACAAGAGATGGATAATGGCTCTGGAACTGAAATACAGAATTCTCTCAAGCGAAAAACCTATTAGGCAGCATGTATGTAGGAATACTGCGAAATCACTCAATGGGAATGCTGGAAAATTTTCAATTATTCTGGCAGAATTAACTTCTCAGTTATACGCTTTGTATTTAAATGCAATGAAATAAACATGTTTAGCGTAAATGTAGAAAATTATAGTTTTTCTGAAAAGTGACACAGAAAAAGAAATGGACTGAATCAATAACATTGATGGTTCATTCATCAGTTACTAAAAAATTACTTTGAAGGTAAAATATTTGTTAAGATTAACAGCTTAGCCCATCCGTGTAAATACGACTGGCATGTTGTTATAACTTAAATACCACACAAAGGATGGCTAAGATAAATAAACCGTCTCTGAAAAGAATATATCAGCAATACACATTAGGATTTTATCAACAAAAACCGTTTTAAATAATTTATTATTCGGATGTGCATTATTAATTAATTTCGATTAAAATAGTTTGAGTTTAGTGATAAGTGTTATGTAAGTATCACAAAATGACTCTTCTATTTACAAAAATTTGGCTTCCAGGGTAAAAATTAGGATGTATGATTCCGATGGTCCTTACTTCATAGCTCATGCTCCAAATATGAATTCTTGAAAACGAAATTCGAGACCAATATCACTTGTTGCAAGAGGCCAAACCAACATCACAAGGGACAACAGTGGATCGGTCTTTTTCTGAAAATAATTACCCAACTTCTAGAAGAAGAAGTTTGAAGACAGGCGGCAGAAATTCGAGATGAGAAGTCATGAACGCCGAATAAAAGAAGCACTTGAATTTCGAAAGAGGCGAGGAAATTTGACGCCGTCCCCACTTTCATTAACAAAGTTAAGAACAGAATTATACTCCATTAATGCTTCCGAACGCCTGTTATTCACTATTACCTATAGAGATTTTTGAAGGATTAAAAAAACCCTGGGGAAAGATTTTTATTCACGATTCTCGAGCGATAAGTTGATCTGGGAAATAGTTACACTGTCCCGCAGCGAATATAATGCAGGGAGACACTACTGTCATTATTTAGGATCCTTTAATCAGCTAGAAAAACTTCCTCTCTCATGGAATGCTGATAATCAAAAAATAATACTATGAAAAACAACCTTAGATTAATTATATAAATATACAAAACTCTGGCTCAATAATCTTTAGAGCATTGTGCAGTGAATGTTTAATAATCATAATCTCAGAGTTACTAATATTTAGTATACTAATAGCAATTATTATATTACTAACATTTAGTATTTTACTGAAATATTCATAATTTAGTTTACACTATGTTTGGATAAAATTAGAGTTTGAGTAAGAGGTGTGTATCAGTGAATATAAAAGAAAACTTAAACGAAGAAGGCCAAAAATAATTGAATCGCCTTAACATTTTAACTGAGGATTTCAAACAATATTTTAATCAGTTTTGTCATTTTATGGTATTTACTCCAAAAAAATATCAGACAGATATCTGTACGCTCAGCTTACTTGCTCTAACATTAGGATATTCGAAATAATGGAATGAGTCCGACGAAGCGAAGGTTAACTCAAAAGCACCGTTCGAAGACAAGGATGCCAAAGTTTGCCATGAGCGACATGTTTTTCTTTATAAGAGAAACCGTTCGACGCCCTCTAACAAATTGGAAGAAATCTGTCTCTCTTTCTGACACTCTCTAATTTCGAAAGAGAAGTGGATGAAAGGAAAGGATCTGCCCTTATCATAAGAAACAGATAAAACCCCGCTGAGCTAAAGGATGGAATCCCTATGGAGCAAGAGATATCTCTTTTAAGCGATTGTGGAGATTGTGAAGAAATAAAGGAGAGGTCGAACTGGCACAAAGGAAATAAAAAGATGAGAGGGGTTAGTGAACAGTGCTTTGGATTAAAGAAAGAGGACACGAGAGAAGCAAATCTTTTCCTCCTCCATTTTCTTCCAAAATTCAGAAGAGGGACATAAATCAATCAAAGAAGCGCAACAACTATATACGAGTACTAAAATTACATACTAAACAATTATATAGTACAATTATAAGTATAGAATGCTAATTTATTAAATACTCACTGAGACCAAGTAATGAACGGGAAGATTGAAATTTCTTAAATGTAGTTACTCACCTGAAAATAAAGAAAAGAACAGATTTTAAAATGTTATTAAATAAAAGTAAGAATTATGATATTATTCAATCAAATAATTGCTCTCTTTTATATCAGTATACGATATGCTATAAAATAATTGCCAGAGGGTAATGTAAGGAAAATTAAGGAGAATATCAATCAGCAAGAAAAAAAGTTTAGCATAGCCATATTCTAACAAAGCTATCATAAAGATATATAAACATAGAAACCAAACCAAGGATTGCATGATGATTTTAAAATGTACGATTATGATTCACAATGGATGGGTGTGATACTAAGATTGACTTATTCAGCAATCACAAATACACATACTAACTTTGTGAAAATTTCTGGGTACTTTAAAAAACTTAAATTCGCTTTGATTCTAAGGAATCCATAATATCAATTGCTTTACTTCTGCTGTAAAACTTTAAAAGAGGAAAAAGTTTATTTCTCATTTATGGCGAAACAAGTTCTTTAAATACAATTCTGAATGAATGTAGCTTGGTTAAGAACAAGTCGATTGCATATCGTTTTAAGCATCCAAAAACGAGAAGTGAAATAATATTTTACATAATCTTCCGTTTTCTTGCAACAGACTAAGGAGAGATGAAAGGCAAACATTTTCCAGCAATTATGGGATAACGGATATTAAGAGCATATCATAGACATAGCAGTAACCTACAATTTAGAACTTACACAGTGTGTTATAAGATGGAAAAACCGACTTGTAAATAGAAAAGTAATTATTATTCCACTAGAGAAGGGTCAAGAAGGGTTCAAACACTTAGCAGTACAAAAACATTCCGAAATTTCGTAAATAATACTTTGGAAAGAACAATAAAGAGATCCCGCTATTTCCCCACACTTCTCTGGAAAGCAAAGGTACGTTGGAGGGCCCGGAGTCCTTCGAAACAAAATGCCGGTGAAAATGAAATACGGCCCCAGAGAATCACAAAGGTCGGATAACAAAAAGGCCAGGGGTTGGAGCCCTTGAATGGAAGTGTTGAGCCTCGCAATGAGAGGTCAAGGTGTAAGAACGCCGCGTACAATGCCCAGATAAACAAAGGCGAACGTGCTCTATATTACAATTAACTTCCGCCCGTAAAACTCACGCATTAAGGGTTAAATGTTAATAGAGTTGAGGGGAAAAAACGAACTTGAGATGGAAATCCGATGGTTAATTTTTTCCTCTCAGTTACAACGTGAATATTTGGGGGAAACGGATCGCCTAGAAGTATGCTCGACTTCAAAGTGAAAAGCTTTTCACTTTTAGAGGCTGGATTTCGAGGATAAAGTTTACCGAATTATTTCTTCTCCAAATGACAAGCATTTTTCATTACTGTACCTACGATAAAATGTCATAAATGTTGCCTTTCTATATCCAATTGCTATTATCATATGCAACAGTTCTCTGAATTCATCAATCAAACATTTTATGAACGAAACTGGTAACTTTGATCGCATCACCTACATAAGTACAACAACAAGGATTCGAACCAGATAGTACTAAGCGTTACTAAGTCAGCATACCTAGTCAAACACCACTGAAGTCGGAATCTGATTATCAAGTACATTGGCTTGGCTATTGAAATGTACATTACGTATTTCTTAGGAGATTGGTAATCCAGGACTTATGTTGTTTACAGAACCGAAGGCAACCTAGGTATGGAACGCTGACAAAGACGGCTTTGGGAGATTTAAAAAAATTCTAAATCAACCTTAATGAAGTGAAGATAATGAAAATAGTTTATCTAAGAGAAAAGCAAAGTATTATTCTAAAATAATACAAAATAAAAACTACACGTCGATTCAGGTCTAATAATTCCAAAACTGAGAAATTTAAAAACGAATCTTGATTGATACAAGATTTAAATGTAAGTATAAATGAAATTTACGTTTGAATTTTAAGCTATCAACTAAGTTCTCTAGTAATCTTTTAGAGAAAACGGAAACGAGTGTCTACCCTATGGAGTTTTTGCAGCCATTCTTTATATAAACAAATACTCCCTCCGAATGCTCAGAATAATCCTTCATGTTTGAAAGCCTCGTCTTCTTGGGAACTTGCCACGCTCAACAACGAGCTTATTTTTCCACGTAAGAAAACAAACAAAGATTATATATATAACGGTAACTTGCGTCCATCTCTGTATTCTATTTTTGCTGCGGATACATTCAATCATTGATGGGAATATTAGCGAAAACAACATTAAATTTTGATTGCTTTTTCAGTCTATACCTATTACTGAGAAATTGTGAATAGTCATTAAGAACTACACTTATTTAAAAAATTAATTGTTCAGGAATATTTATACTCATAACAATATACTCGAAGTTGCAATTTAAAAAAATATTCTTCAAGAGCTAGTTGAAGTCGGATTCAACAAACTTTTAATCAACATTACTAAAGCAACATCCACTTTTCAATAATCTGAGAAGGAAAGTTCTACCTTTTAACAACTTCTTCAAGTTAAACAGTTTTTATTTCGGAACTTAGTGGGAATTTACCGATATGAACCTTTTGGAAATGAAATTCAACAGAGGATGCCGTAAGAAAAAATACAGCACGAAAAAAATTTCATGGATTCCCTCACAAATCCCAATCTCGAAGTCCGATCTTTCCAATAGAGCATAGGATGATAAATTCGCAGAGATTTTATGTTTCAATGAAAAATGTCTGCTCATGCGTAGCAGTAAACAAAGGCACTAATTGAAACAGTATTTTGATTGGGATCTATGGACATGAGAGTAGTTACAGTATTACAAGGCCTTACTAGAATACACAATTATCCATAAACACCTCTGAAACACCATCGTCCGGAGCTTACCGGACTGTAAGGAAAGCTGAAACGAATAAAAAAGGAAGAACATTTTTGCATGCAAATTGAAACGCGGGTTATCCGTAACGAGAAAGGATTGAGAGTGTGATTTGCATAGAAATTGAAAGCTGTGAAAAGATTAATTTTTGGAGTGCTCAGCTTTGTGCGTGGATCTCGCAGATTGACAGCTGCTAGCTGGATTATTTCAGGACAAATCCAGCAATGACTGATGATTACGTTGATAAAAGGCCAGAAAAGGTTATATTTCACCATAGTTTTCTATAATTACTATTTTGGAACCCTAGGTATGTATAAAAAATGCATAGAAAACGTCAATACAGTGCGTTAGAACTTGCTTACGACGATTCAGAGTGAAGCATTTACGCCAAAGTAGGATAGTTTCTGATTCAACAGGGGATGATTGAATCGAAAATTATTAAAAATAAAATTGATACCATTGATAGGAAACGAGCTACTCTGATTAAGAAGGATTTGGGGCTAAAAGGGAAGATTCGACCAAAAAAGAGCATGGAAATGTATTATCTGCTTTTCGGAATCACGCCATAATAAAGGCACCAAAAATTTTATAAATTTGGGATGACTGAAAAAAAATTCACTGCTCAGGTCAATGAATATCAATCAAAGTCATTCAAACACAGGGGTCAGTCAAGTATTTTCATAATTTAACATTCGCGTAGTGTGACACTTGGGTGAATGACGAATTTAAGCAAGAATCAAATAAAGCTATAGATGAATAACTTTAAGGTGCAAATAAGCATGCTAACTACCTAAAACTTGGAGGGATTATGCCCAATAAGAAATACTGTGGTAGAACGATTAATTTACAACAAATCTACTAGAATGAGTATTAAACCCTTACAGTTATTTCCATAATTATTATAGTCTCTTCTTATTGATTTTCAATATTGCAAGTATCTGAATTTATCTTATATTCTTTTTGTGTAGGTTAAATGAAAGATGAGACTTAAGTCCTCCGTATGTATGTATTATAGATACCTATTGTGATTGAAAAAATACGGGAGATTAAAGTATAGTATTTTAGGCAAAATATCACAAAAGAATTAAGGGAACCTTCATTGAAATACCAATGCAAGGTTTGAAACGATTAATTGTGGCTATTTATTGCCTAAAACAGAGGAGACAACGAATGCAAGTCATATCGGAATTACTGCCACAAATATTTGAATGGTTAATTAGATACGCCTCATAACTCTTGATGATAATATCTCCTTGATAAACTATTACGCCAAATAATGAAATTGTTAATATAAACAAGGAATTGAAGACGCCATTCACTTGATTACGTCCCGCAAGAAAATATGATTACATAAAACTTGGCGAAATCTTCGAATAAATCTCAGGCTCGGTGGAGGGAGAGCGAAATAAAAAGCGAGCATCAGTCTTCCGAAACCTTCCTCTCCGCCACAGCAGAAAGCATTTCCTTCGCTTATCAAGAAAGAAAAGCAAGAACCTAACAAAAGCCGCATAAAAACAGCACCCGCATAATATTTCACGTGTTTTTCTTTACTACTCGAGCTCGTTTTTACGTACTAACCATTTTCTCTAGCGACAGCGCTCCATGAGACCGACATTTGACGTCCCCGTCCATAGAGAATTCGCAAAATTTCGAGAAGAAAAAGACGAGAAGTAACGGCGGGAATAATGCGCGCAAAAGGAAACGAGTCCCGAGCAAAAAACAATCGCGTTGCCAAAGAAAATTTCGCCAAAAAGAGACGCCATCTTTGGCAGTGCAATGCGAAACGCCAAAGCGGCAAAAAATTGAAAAAGTCTCGTCTACCGAGTAAAATGGAAGAGAATAGGGAGGACTAGGAAGGGAGAGACCTAGGGACGCCGAATACGGAATAACCCATGAGTCAACCGCAGACTGGCGGCGTGGGTGGAGGGGGAGGAGGATGGGGAAAAAGTTTAAAAGGGCGATGAGACGAGCGGATAAAAGGGGAGTGGGACACGGAGATAAACTACATCGAGCTTAGAAGATAGGGGAGAATGGCGAGTTGCGTTAGGAAGGGGCTAGAGATAAAGGGGAAGAGACGTAGAAGAGAAATTGTGATGGAGAGAGAGAGCTAAGTGAGAGAGACTTTTCTTTAAAGGTACTTCCAAAACAGAGAATATATTTGAAGACGGAAGTGCGGGAGGGCGTAAAGAGAAAAATTGAGACTAAAAATCCTACCCTTAAACTCAATCCTTGAAAGTCTTATTATTATACGCTATTCTTTGGACCTTATGATATCAAGGATGGGCTTCAAAAGATCTTTTGATGGAACATACAAAAAATAAAATCAGAGGACTATGAAACGATAAAAGAGAAGGATTGCAGATGGTTCATTAGGAGTTACATCTGACGAAAATAGCTTATGGGGGAGGGTTGTATATGAAGTGAAGCGAGTACCTCTCAAATTTCATAAATAGCTGGCATTAATGTTTGGTATTGTAAATGAAATAAATGATAAATCGGTGTATCTTCAGCTAAAACAATAAGGAAGCAGCTTATACGTGTGCTAAATCAGAAAATATAGGAACTGGAGTCAATAAAGGATTAAAAGGAGTATATTACGTGAAAGAACTAATGGAAGTGGAGTGGATGAGGAAGAATCTAATAAGATAAGGCCGTGAAATATGTCAAAAACACAAGACAAAAGAAACGCTTTGAGAGATGTGTGAAATATGGCGTCAAAGAGGATGTGTTAGGAAGCCAAGAAAGAAACAGACAAAGATAAGAAAGAAGGAATAAAATGCATCGGTGGGAAAAGAAAGATAAAAGTTAAAATTAGAGTTGTAGAGAAAACTAAAAGGTAGTAAAGGAAATAGAGAAAACTAAAAAGTAGTGGGAAACATGGTGGTGGTATGAGAAGGAGTAGTATCAAAAGTAGGAGAAGTGAATAAAAGAGAGAGTAAAGAAAGAATGGAGAAAACGAGGGACCAAAAATTAAGAAGAAAGAAATGAGGGGAAATGAAGAGATAGCGGAAAGCAAAAAAAATGGAGAGAAAGAATGGAAGGAAGAAAGGATAGGAAATGAGGAAGAGTCGGAGGGGTCTTGCGTCTGACAGGGCCGACATCGTTACTTAAAGGCATTCACACCACGGCCATGTACTGGTGTGCGAAGGGACGAAGGGCAGACAAAACAAAGAGGTTTGAAGAGAAGGACAGAAGTGAAAGAGGGAGAACAGCAAGAAACGACGGCTGCAGCAGAAAGAGAATGCTGAATGGCCTCTGCTCGCATCAGACACGGAAGTGGGGTTAAGAATTGATGAGGCAAGGGCTGAAAATTAGAGGAGGCTATTAATTCGCGAATTCTGATTATTTTTTAATCGAGGAAATTAAGGAATAAATAGCAATGAACCTGATATAATGCTCTGTGCTTCTGGGTATAGATCTAGTGAATACAAATGATGCTAATTATAAAAGAAATCAATTTTAAAGGCGTAAATTCTCTGAAATTTAACCTTCTTTGCAATTTTTGGTACTATCAATCTAATAAACATATTTTCAATCGGATAAAGATATTTCTTTGAGCTTGCATTAAGTAGAAAAACACAATACACGTATGCTTTAATAATTTAAACATAATCAGCCTTTTCCGGAATCGTTCTAAAAAACGATATTTTTTCACGAATAAATTTAATTTTAATCAGCGATGAACTCCACTGGAATGCCATATTCAAACGGCATTATGGTATGTGTACACAACTAGCAAAAATCAAAGTAAAGATACTATTTGACTTGTTAAGCTTACTCTATAACAGATAATAACAAATATAAGTGTTTAGTTGGATAATAACATGATCATGCATGTCTTTATAAATAGTTTTCTGCTCCTGAATAGGTGTTGTATTTACAATTTAAATAATATTGTTCACACAACTGAGGATTATGGACCCATTAATTCAGCACTCATATTCATACATAAAATAAAAATAAGCTATTGACTTCTTAAAATTAGAGTCTGAAATACATCTAAATATCCTTAGCTGTTTATAATTATAAAAAAAAATTCTTTAATTTTCACAAATCTCCATATCTGGCATAGATTTATTCACATTGGAGACTGAAAAATCTTTGAATACAGACTATTACTTAGAATGAGCGGACCTGATATTAGAAATTCATAGTAGAAAACTTTCAGCCAAAGTTATTTAGAGTTGTATCAAGAAAAGTTTCCCCATTATATGATCTGAGAGTGCACAATAGAAGTGAATTTATTATAGTTTCAAACTTCCTCCTTCAAAGTTTCTTTTCAGTAAGACTCTATCCTGAAGTACTTCTCCATAGCAAACAATAAAATATTTATGCAATTTGCTTCTAATATTCGAGGATCGAAGTGAAATTAGCATTGCCAGAAATCCTCCCTTTTATGAAACTGTGAGATTGGTAAGGAGCCAATATTCCGATGAATCGCACATCATAGAAAGTAAAATAAACCTCAACTGCCATCTCCGTATATTAAATCTCAAATGTCATAAAATTCAGCTATGATTATAAATATAAAAGGTATAATTAAACATTCCTAATGAAAAGTTACAATTTTAAATCTTCAAGATGTGCCAACGAGCATTCTTTGAGATGCTTGACAAAGCTCACATTCTGAAACCCATTTTGACTCCATTTCTGAAGTGCTAGCAATTTTATTTAACATATATAATAGATACTTTTAATTAGATTAAAAAAATAATAAAGATATAAAAGCTAACGATGCAATCGTTTTTTATTGCGTGTCCTTCACTATCATATTAATACCTATATCAGAGTATATTCTTTTATATATATAGCAATATTAATACCGATATTAATTCATATCGAGTACAGATGGTTGACGGGGTACGGAACGAGGGAAAAGAAGCAAAAGACGGAAAGCAGATGGAAAACTAAAGGAAACAGATGGAAAGCTATGAAAGGAAAACAGAAAATCACAAAATGATTTGAAAGGGAAAAGAGCGAATGTACAATATTCCTAACCAGAGGAAAAGGGGTAAAAACCTTAAAGCGGAATCGAAGGAGAGATAAATTAGACAAATTAAAAACCAGGCGAGACGAAATTCGGAGAAACGTGGCGAATAGAAAAACAGAAGAGAAATGAGAGAATTGATACAGTCAGAAGAGCAGAGAACGTTGGAAATAAGATAAAATGAAGAAAGACAAAGAAGTATTGCGAGCGGGAAGTGCGCCTGGAATATAGAATAAATTATTTACGGGAGTGGATGAGACAGAGGGAGAGAGGTAATATAATAAAGGAAATGGATGTAATAGCGGAGAAAAGGAGCGTCGGAATATTGTGAGGGGCTGTGACGCAAACTATTTAAGGGAAAAGTGTAATGTGATGGTGTGGGAGGAAATTCGCTGCGACCATGGACTTCGGGGTGAAAATGAGTTCCGTGGAATTTGAGGTCCATTTCTCTAGTCGCATTTTTACATGCATCTCCACTCGAGCCAAATACTTCCGACCGAACAAGTAGAAGAACATAATTAAATATAGCCCTCATATGCATAGAAAGACATACCAGGAAGATATATCAGGATGAAAACAGTATGGATTGGAATGAACCAGCATGCTTTTAATCGTCTTTTATTAACCACCAATCCCTTTCGTACGGAACAAATACGGAAAAGAAATCAATACGAACTGAAAATGATAATAATTACTGCTTTGGGTCTACTCTTGGGGAACTATAGTTTCTGCCGTAAAATTGCAAGATAATAGAGATTTTTAGAGAGATAATATTAATATTACATCAAGATCTAAGCTTTGTTTCACCATAAGTTCATAACCAAATTAAATAGTATTATTAAGGAGTGAAAATATACTTTTTCGCTATTTTGATCTGATACATGTTATGAAAATATTCTACTTCCAAATTCATAAAAATTTTCACGGGTTTTTCTTTCGGGTAAATATAGTTACTTGTATGTTCCTAATAAATTAGTTTTAATGATATAGAGGTTTCTTTGTTGACCCCCACCTACAGTTAAAAAAATTACACAGCAACTTAGAAAACGAATTGATTAACCGATTCGGCGTTTTGTTTTGTAGGCTCTTATACACGAAGAAGCAGCTAGTGCAACATATTTTGCTCTCTACCGATTTAATTTTAACTAATGCGCAACTATTCAATCCGTAATATACACCATCAAAATGTTTGACCAACATCGTTTGTTTGATTGTGTTATCCTTTAGATAACAACGTTGAAATTGATAAACGGTCATGGGTATCCTTTATATGAACAAGAAAACCATGAGCTATGGAGCATGGGAGTTTCCTCAGGTACTTAAAATACTCTCATCTTATTTTCTACTAAGAGAGTTACACGAAAAATCAATCCTATATAAATGAAAACTTTTCCTGATAGACTCCTTTAATGAGAAAATCTGCCCTAAATCAAGGCATTTTTGGACCCATTACACCCCCTTTAATTCGTAAATAACGTTGCGGAATCCCATCGGAGAAAATGCTTCACATCTGACGACGCGCTCCTCATCGCTAGGCAAATTCGATTTCCCAGTTGTATAACCGCCCATACGCTTAGCGACCAATCAAATTCGACTGTCCGAGGCAACAACATCGCAAACAGCCAACGCCTAAATTCCCTCCCCTTAAAGAGGTTATCTCTAGCGAAGAGGGGAGAAAATGGAGAGCTGGATCCGTTAGTGTTGTTAGAGGGAATTGAGAGTCTGAAAGGGCGGTAAATTGGAGGGTTGGTGCGGCTGTTAAGATTCCTCGGATGGGAACGGGGTGGCAAAGGGAGAGAGAAAAAGCGAGGAGAAGAATAGGACGGCGAAAAGCGTTATCCGGTGGAAAAATTGAGAAAATTGGAGGCGGGAAAGAAGCGAAATGGACTTTCCAAGCGGGATCAAAGGATCTCTAAAGAGAAAGAGATACAGATAGATAAAGAGATAAAGGGAGGAAAAAGAACTCGGGCGCTCAAATTTATAAGAAGACGCGCCTTTGGGTCTTAATGGAGTGCGCGAATGTGATAGGATACGAAGCCAAAGCTTCCCTTGTTTATTAATTAGGGAATTAGAAGGAATAAGCGATGAGAGGAACCCCTAAGACCTTCCGAGGCTGGAGATATTAGCATCGAACGGCTCTTTCTGACTGAGGCACTCCAACCCCACGGCGTGGAGTTTATCGGCACGATACAGCCGACAGCATGAACAGCGGCGACTCATTCTCACTATTTCAGACTCGGCTGCTGGAATTCGCATGGGGTTTATTTGAGGGGGAGCATGACGTATGCACCGAAAGGTCGTTGCGCACCCTTTTTTATTGTCACAGCCCAATCTTTACGGAACAAATAGCCGATTCCCTCAAGAGGGATGGAAGGGTGCAGGGTTGGCGAAGCTTTTGCGGCAATAGTGACATATTTTATGAATGCAAAGGACATGCGTGCCTATAAGGTGCGAAAACATAGAGGGAGATGATGATATTCATTTCATAATGTCAACGATAGGATAAAGATCTTGTAATTGGCTTACATAATCGTTAATTATCACTACTAATGAACAGAATCGAAGAGCACATCAATTAACTGCGAGGCTTCAATTTTAAAGTGAAGCATACATGAATAGATAGTGTCGTGATAATTCTGCGGACCAAATAAATCTCTCTCGCATGCCATTTAGGACACGCGTGCTATAGGTTCGCCACCACAGATACAGTGCAATAGCTAATACCGGGTGGCAATCATGCATCGTATATCTTAGGATTAGTTAGATATTTCGGAGAGATTATATTATAATGCGCATTTACGATCGAAGTCCGCTTTTAATTCATTTCCTACGGGCGATAAAACTGCTGCTTAACAGCTAGGAGGGTGCATTAAAATAAATTACGGCAGATGTCTCGAGAGATGGGCTATTTTTCCGTTTACGTTCACGGTGGCACTTTGAAAAATATAAACACATTCTCAAAGCGGGCTTCCTCTCGAAATAAAGTTCAATTTTCCGAGAGGGAAGATATTCCGCCGCGAGTTAGTAGCACAATTACTTGGACAATAACCGAAACTATTAAAGGATGAAATTACTGCCACCATGTGTGGCATGGAGTGTAGCCAACCAGGTGAATAGGATATAAAATATTAAACAGACATTAAATAGGAGTCAGTGCGACTTGGATGGTAGCCTAAACACGTTCTCACGATAAACTTCTCACTACGTATACGAGGCCAATGCATTTTAATGGCCAAAATAAAATTCTATCGCATAATTGAAGGAGGGAAACATCAATAGTTTATACACTCGATCGACTGACGAAGAGACCACAATTTTTAGGGCAATAGTTAATAAAAAATACACGAAAACTAGCGAACTTACCTTCCACGAATTCCAATCCGCCAATCCAAGTTAAAACGTTTTCCATTCCCGGATAGAAACCCACCGATAGAGATGAAAGAATTTTACGTCATCGTAAAAACGACAGCGAAATCATAAAAATTTCACCCTCCAATAAGACTGGCGCAAGTTATTCATGGACCATAACTCCATCCGCTGCTTCCGAAATCATTTTCCCCTCAAAAAAACGGGAGTGGGAGGGGAGAGGTCGTTAAAAATCCGCCCGCGACGGCTCCGGCCGAAAAATCACTCCGGGGGTGAAAGCGTCACCAGAGGTGACGTCCGGGCCGCGGACGTTTGCGGCTGAGAAACCAAACAATAGCGGCCAAGACTTGAGATGGCACCCTCGCAATAACGCGCAAATTACACCGATTCCGGAGGGCCAATTCCGCGCTCGATTCCTCTTCTTAGAACATCCTCCCACCAGAGGGGTCTTGAGCAAGATGTGCTCATAAGGACGTGCCCTCAGCCAAAGTACGAAAGGGTACATTAAGGGGGCGGATGAATGGGAGAAAGGAAAACAAGGGACGGGCGAAGAGGAAGACGGGGTGAAAAGAGAGAGAGAGAGAAGGTGGATAATAGGTTTATGTTACTCTGGAGGACTTTTTCGGGGAATTTCGCCCCGGGTGAATCAAGCGTAGGGGGCTTTGGGAGAGAGGCAAAGAGGGTCCGGGGGAATTCCCGGCAATGGACATCCCTCCTCCATTAAGGATACTTTCATTTTTTTCATATCTGGCCCGAAAAAAACGAGTCGCTCATTGTCATTGAACCCCACAAGCGATCCGTTTTGAAACGACGGAGGGAATGTTGAATACATGTGAGCATACGTTTTGTGCCTCGACATCCATACACATGCGAAAGAGAATTTTATTTATGCGCGCCTACAGTGTAGGAAAGTCAATGCGGTAAAGAGGGGCAAAAATCGCGGCTCAAAAAAGAGCACTTTCCCTCATTAACTGTTTTTATGGGACAAGAATTGAGATCGCTCCTGGATTTTCCTGCCAGTTCGAGATGTCGACCCTTGCTGAAAATAGAAAGTATTTCAAGACAGAGCTACCTTAATGAATAAGAAGAAATAATCCCATGAATTAACCTATTAAAATTATTTACAATAACTGTAATAAGGATGTCAAAATTAATACGATGATGTAAAATTGATAAGTATAAATATCCAGAAAATAGCTAGAAAAGGGGAAATGAAAGTAGATCGCCCGCTCGGTGATTGTGATAGATGAAATATAGGGGAATTTATTTAAAATAAATAATCATGGATATGTATTATATGCTTGAAAAATATAGAAATGTGACCTTGCTTTCATGTTTTATATCTCTTAATAAGCAACTTAGGCCGTTAAATCTGTAATTTCATTCGAATATGTAAATAGAGTATTGATTATCATTTAATAAGAAGATTCATCGCTCACGGCTTAACTAATAATAAAAATGTTATCATCTACCTTAGAGAAATTAGTAACAAAGCTTTATGAGACAAACATGCTTAAAATGCCACTGCAAACAGCAAAAGAGGCATAATTTCATATTTTGTAAGTTCGATCATTCGGAAATAAAGTCTTATTTAACGGCAGAATATAATTCTTATAAATTTAGGACAAATATATAAGTGTAACAGGGACAGATTAATTTACGCTGTATCAAGCTTTTTCTTGCAATAGGAACAGACAGGGTGTTATAATATGTGGTGAATGCAGAAGTGACCTTCGCTTCAGAGAAAACTTCGAAATAGCCTCTCATGTTCATCAAAATATAAATAGCATCATTCAATCGATAAATATGAAGAGGCAAAAGAGAAAGAAGTGCATGGCCCCAAAACTACATAGGGTAGTTAATTTTCTAGTATTTTAACAATTCACAGTTCTGAGAAAATAATGGAGAGACCCAAGCTAATACCGTTAATAAATCAAAAGCGTATGCACACGATAGTAACCCAATTCAATTAGAGTGAGAATATGAGTAGTAAAACCTTAATGAGGATTGATATTTCAAACTCCGATTACCTCAGGCGGAAATTTCATGAATTAATTAGTATACCGCAGCTCTCTAAATAATCGACACACTTCGAAAAGGTAGACTAAATTTGAATAAGACTCAAAGAGGAATCTAGGCATGATAAAGGCGTAATTTGGCATTACATATTCACAATATTTAGCGAGAGCAACGCGTTGAAAAGAGAATATAATAGACACAGGCCCAATGATAATTAAAGTAAGTTAACTGCCTCTATAAAATTAACATAAATCAGGGAGATCTATCAATATACATATATCATATGCGTAACCACGCACATAAAATTAACAAGGCAAGAAAACTGTGAGAAAATAGTGAGCTTAGAAACAGTTTATTCTTTCCCCCTTGGATACAATTACTTGCACCCCACGCAATGTTTCATTTTCCTGCTGGCAGGGGAAGTGGGTGGAAAAGAAAAGATTTTCATTCCCGCCTTCCAACTGGTACGGTAAAGGTCAATTGGTGGAAGAGGGAGGATTTGTCGAGATTTTGACATGGCGTGAGATGAAGGCGGGAGAAAATGAGAAGAAAGATAGAAAAGATAAAGGAGATGGGGAGAGATGACGTCAGTGAAGAGTTCTGGAAAAATCTTAAAACAGAAACATCTGAATGATCTTCGAGATGTCTGGCGATTTCGACGATGCTCAGGGCATTCAGGGATCATATTATACCTATTATATCTCAGATTGGGAAAATTGTAGAAACTAAAATGAATACCTATGCAAAAGCATCCCTAAAACTCGAAAAATTTCAGGGTGATGTAAAGCAAATTAAAAATAACGAATATTCCGCAAGCTCTTCACCTTCTATATGTCTTCAGTACTCCAGCATTGTTTCACCTCAAACTTACCCCGCAACTGAGGATAAAATTGCCACCTTGCAAGGAAAGAATTGCAGTTAAGAAACACTAACTGTTAGTTATTGAGATGAAAATGTATACTCAAAGGCAAGAGGGGCTTATCTTCCAAGATGGTCTTCAGTGACTACCACACAAAACTGTGAATCATTCAGCCTGAATAAACAAAGACAAATGTTTCAAATGTAATGACTTCAAATGCAGTGACTACCACGCAACACTGTGAATCATTCAGCCTGAATAAACAAAGACAAATGTTTCAAATGTAATGACATGTACATGATGTCATTTAGTGGTTAAATTTTTTCAAAGCATACAAATCTATTCTATTATCCCCATTAAAGAATTCTTCCTAGTACTAGCGCCTTACAAAAGATAAGACAAACGATCCTTGAAATTAAATGTTGAGATTAATCATTCAAGGAAATTCTTACATTAATGTGAATATTCATTGGAGAGATTATTCATAGTAACATTACAGAAATGAACCTGTTGAGATCTTGTTTAATTAGCCGAAACCTCATTCCCGCAACTGAAACTCAATAGAAGTAGTTTTAAAAGTAGAATATTTAGTTTGTGTAATTAAACTGATTAAATATTGTTATGTTTTGCATTGTTTGGATAAATTTAAACTTGACGTTGTGAAAACGATAAATTATATTTCGGTTTAAAAAGTAACATGAAAACTGTGGAATATGGTTTATGTGTTTAAAGGATATATTTTGGTTGGAGTACACGGGAGATGTCTGTTTGAATACTCTCTATATGCATGCATATGTTAATATTGGAATATTTGTTTGATTTACGTTTTTTCTAGTTAATTTTTGGGGCTGCCACCAAAATAAATTCTACTTGCAGCATATATAATAATAAATAAATAAACAGAGCAGCTCCCTTACCATTCCCACCCATTCCCATGTAAATCATAAAGATGCTTTCCAATACATGGCCATATAAATACGTTTCGCTTAATACTGTATGCATGCAATTGAGTTTATTTATTTTATAGATTGTTATTCATGTTAATTTCAAATAGTTTATTATTTATAAATCCAATTGGCCTAAATAATAATCCATATATTAATATTTCCATAGTATTTCATTTTAACTCACTCATCCACACTCAACGCTACGGAAATTAAAGACCATTTCAGCAAAACGTCGGATATTTTTCGGCTATTAACGCAAACAAGGCAAGAAAATTGGGCGCGGGTTGGAAAATAATTCCCGAATCCATCAAGGGAAAGAAACGGGGGATAAAAATATAAAGAGCGAGATTAAACCCATGTCCTGGCAGAATCTAAAAGATCCACTCTGGCACGGGATGGCGAAGAAAGGGTTGGCCTGCGCAGGGATAGGGAGGAGAGAGTGCCGTCTGGCGAGAAGGGAAACAGCGAGAGGAAGGAATACGGGATGTAGGGTTGGGAGTCGAGGGAAGATTTCAATTTGGAAAGCGATGGCCTGAGGGGGCTGTGAAGGGAGGAAAAAGGGGGTGAAATGAAGGATTTGGTTCGCCTTCTGTGGAAATGTGTACGTAGCAGGGTCCTGAATCTGAGCCGATGAAAGGGAGTCTGCATGTGGAAATGAAGGTGAAAGAAGTGCGGATCCAGCAGCCAGAATGACGGATGAGGATTCAAGGATCTAGATCAGAAGTCTTGGATAGGATGGGAGAAATAGATTACACTAAATTATTCGATGCGCTACTTCAATTTTTCATTCAGTAGCTGCATGCGTTAAAGAAGATCGTGACTAGTCAAAATTTCCATAAAAAATAATTCCTAAAAATACATAATATTCATGCTATAAATGTATCGTTCTAAGTTACACATTGAGAAGAAAACTAACTGATTGATAACGAGGAAAATGTTCATAGCCGAAAACGACACGAAAGAATAAATAAATAAAGATCCTGATTCCATTGGAAAATTTTCCCTTTAATCAATTTTATTTGTCAAAATAACACTCATTTTTTAAAACGCTTCTAATAGTTAAAATTTTCTTCTGTCGTAAGATATGTATATTCCAAGAATATACCAATGAACATTGATAAACGGCTCCACAATGAGGGTGTTATGGACATTTCCTTTTTTGTACAAATACAGTGTCTTGAATTTCTCTATTAAATCAATGCCTATTATATGGAGGTCCCTTTGTTGACCTCCACACGCAGATAGAAACATTACAACGTCTTCTTCAAAACGATCATCATAAGCAATCGATAATTATGCATTGCATTCCTTAACTCCAGCTATATTTGCTCGCTCGATGGCGGAAGGAAATAAAAATTACTCATACTGATTATGAAATATATCAAGGGCAGATAAATGACACCTCCCTACGGGCAACAATTCCAGGCAAGGTGATATATTTCCCTTTCTCGCGCACTAAAAGCACTTATTAGAGAGAATGATGTACACGTGATATTGCTCGGGGAGACCGAGGGGTAGATGCAAGAACATAATGAACCTAAAAGAGCCGAAGTGCGAGAAGTAGGATCATGATTTATTGGTAAGGGGAGCTTTAGAAGGGGAAATGATCGAACTATTTCGTTCTGATACTTAAGCTAATGCGATTTCTGGTATAGGTTTGCAGTAAAGCGACGAAATGGGGGTGGCAATCTGTATAAGGAGATATGAAGAATTGCTCTAGACTGTGATTAGATCAAATTTCGGAAGACTGGTAGCTAGGGGAGATTATCATTTTAAATATTCGTGGTCTGAATTATTGTAGACAAAAATGAGAGTATAGAGAGATATCATAAAATAGCATTGGATGTATTAAAGATTCCACAAAGCAGTCTCATTGACCAGTAAATGTAAGTTAGATAGCATCAGAATGAAAATTAACAGGATGCCACATAAAATATTTCGGAACATAATTAACTTCAGAATGTTAAGCCATAATTTCATTTATCCTTCAATATCAAACAGAAGCTTTAGCTAAGTAAACAAAGAAGTGATATCGCCAAATGTTTGTTCATAAATAGAGGGGTTTAATGAATGAAATATGTAGCCTGAAGATATGTATGACAGTGGGTACCAGGGGAAATGGAATAATTAAGGCTTGAATACGTATTTGTGAGTGTTGTAGACTGTGTTTGGGGCTGCCACCTAATGATAATTAAACTTCGGCAGATAGTAATAAATAATATAAATAAATAATTTGTCATTGGCATGCTGAGTAGTAATTTAAGATCTCCAATCGAGGTATGATTGTCTAGTGTTACATAATTGAAAGGTTTGTGAATTGTTTCCAGCTTAAGCTACACAATTAAACTTTAAAGCCTGTGCATTTGAAACACCATACACAATAATGCTTTAAATTAAAGAAAACATAAATTGGGTATCAGAAACGTAAGACGAAAATGTTTCCCTTACTTCGTCACAATATAGAAAAATTGAGAAAGGAGTTACCATGAGGATAAAGTAAACTTTTTCGAAGAAGAGGTTACGTTAAGAGGCATTAGGGCTGCTTCGAAGGAGGCGATCGCCTTTATATTAGAGGTGGAACCTGGAAGAAATTCGAAACTTATGTTCATTTTCCCGGAAGAACTTGCGTCTAGATTTACACTTTTCTCCTCACTACTTTGGGAGCTTTCCGAAGATGGGCCTACAAATAACACACGGATGGATATACGAAGGGATAAATGAAGAGGAAGTGAATCCGCTTAAAAGGGAAATAATAGAGGCAGAATGAATACATTGAAGAAAGCCTTCCTGATAAATGAACCGGGCTTGGAAAAAACAACTTGGACTTCAAATATAATTATAGAACAGGAATTCTATTATAATGAGATAGAAATAACATATTTTGACTGCACCGCATAGATGGGCAAGACACTCAACCTCGCGACTCATTACATGCCTGTTACTCCGTTATTATTCAAATCAAATGAAGATTTCAACCACATAATCTACACACTTTCAAAAAAAAATCGATTTTTCTGAAAAAACAAAGTTAACTGGACTAGACCTTTAAAAGTGAATACTAAAAATGTCTAGTTTCTAAAAGGGATTTTCATCCATACAATTACTAAAAGAAGTCACACATCAAACTTTCTGCCATCAAAACCATACTCAAATTTACTTTTATTTATAGAAATCCAAAAACAGTACATTTCGTATTTGTTGGACATAATAACATATATATAAATTTAAAACTATTAGAATAGGAATACGCCACATAAAAAGAAAGAAAACAAAAAGAATATATATATATACACGCATCAAGAGATGGTGCTTCTATTTGATTGCTGTAGAAACTTGGGTATCAACTAACGAAGGAACGGCCGGTAAAGCAAGGCGACAGACAAGTAGTTAAGACTTCGTGTATAGGACATTTTGATTTCCTTTATATATTGCTACTTGCAGTAAATTTCAATGTTCCACTGGCTAAGAAACGTAAAAATATTTTATTAACACAGAAAAACTTGTATTGTGCCTTGAGCAAGAAAAAAATAAAACAGCGAGAAGATGCACATGCTCTAAATTACCAGCACTTAACGAAATGAAATTCAAGAAACATGAGCTCGTTATGATAGCCATGGTACCAAAAGCATCGCAATAAAAGCTAGCAAGAGAGGAGTAAAAGGGAAGGGAAAGATCGTTGAACAAATCCCGGAATGAGATAGAGAAAATAACAGCAACTCGCCGGAGGAGCAAAACGTACGAAATTTGGCATTTGGAATGCTGCCAAGAATCTTCCCGGGTCCATGCTTTCCAAAAAATAGATGAGAGAGAATATCATGAAATACGGATTTTAGAAAAAAAATTCTTAAGATTGGTTTTGCGTGAGAGAACTTGGTTCTAAGTTCGTTAGAATAAAAACGCCTTTGGGATAATATTTCAAGTATGATAAATGTTATAAATTAACATTTGAGTAATATAAATATTATAAATAAAAACACATAAAAAAGAATTCGTAAAAAATAATTCATTCATAAAACTTATTTAAGTTTTTTTTACCTTAAATAACTTAAAAGTTATTCAAGATGCTTACTTCCTTGGGTAAACCAATACCAAAAATACGGTATGAAATACGAGGATACTCTTCCATGAGCGAGCTACCACGTCTGTTTCTCGCGCAAATCAAAATGTCGGCGAAATCACGTCATCCTAAGTAAATTCCTCTCCAAAATTGAAGAAAGAAGTTACGTAAATGACGAGATATTGGAAAAACAACGTAAAACTTGGACTTCCACGAAGTCCCACAAATCCTTAAGTCCTCTGTTCCACGTTTTCACTTTCAAAAACTCCCCACGCAAGAAAAAAATGGCAAAATAGCAGAAGTACGGCGAAAAAATATACAGAATTACGTTCCGAATTCCAGAGAGGCGCTTACTTTAGCTGATAGCAACTAGCTTTTACCAAGGGAGCTCTCTACACAAGTTCCTTCCCGATAGTGGAAAAAATTAAAAGCTAGAAAAAAGACTCGTGGATTACGGAACCGAATGTGAAGAACACGCTAAACATCGCCGCCTTTTCCCTCCGGTGAAAAACGAAGAAAAATAACACGAGCGGCGAAAAACAAAACCAGCCGACGAACATAAAATTGTCCCGTTTGTTAGGAAAAAGAAACAAGAGCGAAACGTACAGCCGAACCTCTTCTTCTTTTGTTATTTTCTCGCTCTAGTGCGCCAAAAGGAAAAGTACTCGACAAGAGGTTGTGGTGAGAACAAAACGTCATTACGCGGTGCAACCCTATTACTACACAGAGCTGACAGAATTAAGGAGAGAGTAGAAGAAAAAGTTAACGAAACGGGAGAAGGAGTAAGAGAAAGGAGATGTCCAACGAAATTGGAGGATCTCTATCCTTCACCGTGAATCTCCGGGAAGGGGATAATCTAAAGATACGGAAAAACAAAGAATTTAAGAGCGAGAAAGGGGAATGCGGAAAAGTTGAGGAGGAAAACGTTACTTTCCAGAAGTAACCACTTAAAAGAAGATTTCTGCAGCAGGATGAGGATCCCTCTTCTAATAGGCTTATAAAACGAAACAAATTAGATCTAATAAAAAACCACATATTTCTGCTCATAGAAGCTTACTCTACGGTATTAATAATGAATGGAATCTCTCAATTAAACCTCAAGTTCAATTTTGCTAACTACGGTAAAAAAATATTATGAAGCACCATAGAAATATTTCATTAGAGTAAGGAAATTCAAAAATATTTTTAGGTCAATTTAACCAAATACGAACTCGCACTATAGTCTGTGTCAAAATTATCTATTTTCATCTAAATATAGAAAAATGTATAGAATCTTACAGAATGAATATCCAAATATTCTGTTTAATCGTAAAAATTTTTGATTGAAATAAATCATTAAGACTAAATGAAGAATTATAGGCCAATTGCTTTCATATTTTCCAGCTGCATAATCAACTATGATTTTTAGCTGTAATAAATAAAGGACTGTACTACTGTAAGATACTGTAAACGGGACAAGAATTTGAACTTTACACGCAGGCGTAAATGAGAAGCTGTAACCTAATACTCCAATTAATTAAAAGTTGACCAGAAAAATAAAAAGAATCAACACACTGAGTTCACGTCTTAAGTTCAAATAGTCAATAATCACATTCTAGCATTCGAATAGCTTTATGTCATATATATGAAGTAAGATTGATACAATTGATACTCATTGGGCGGAAAAAGAAAATTTGAAAAACCGTAGTTTGAGAACCCAAATAGTTCCCCTCCTTTAACTTCATTTCTTGCTCGATTTATAGACAGAGTAATCGTGCGCTCAAAATCGCTATATCTGAAGAGGACGAAAAACACCTCACGGAACTCAAAATCACCCAAACGGTTAAGACAGTGGAAAACTCAAAGCAGCCTTTCTCCTCTAACAAAGTTATAGTTCTTAAAATACCAACGCGAGAGGGAAAGAATGGTTTATACGTTGAGGAAGAGTAGGAAGAAGCACCGGAAGGAAAATGGTACGAGAAAAAAGGAGAGGATGAGAGGTGGAAAGGAATGCAGAATGAGAGGTAGCGAAAGCGTAGAAGAGGAAAACGTTAATCTAGGAGGGCGGCGATACGGATGGAAAGAATAATGTGAGGGGCAGATTTGGGAAGAATGGTGTAAGGCGAGACAAAAGCGGGGGTGATAAAGCAAGGGAGAGATAGGGAAGGAGTTAACAGATACACGGCCTTACTTCGCCACTCGAAAGCGGCGCACGCTGAATAATTCATGCGCTGGAAGGAGAGGGGAAATGAGAATAAAAGTGGGAATGAAAAGGATTGAGAAGGAGAGGGAAATTAGCAAGGAAAAAGAAGGAAGTCCGTGGGAACGCGGTGGAAAAAGAAGATTCCTCGATTCATCGGGATGAAACAGATTTCATAGAAAAATGGAAGGAAAATTTTAAAACAAAACTTTCATAACTGCCAATGGGATATCCAGATCGTCCACTACCAAAAAGTGAACATGAATCAAAGAAGCATATTCCGTCACTGCTATACATACTTTGTGAAATTAAGGAGAAGAGAAGAAACAACAGATTAAAGTAGGAAATTACTTTGGTGTAAAAGAAGATTTTTTAAAATACAAAATTATAAAAGATTCGAGTCCTCTAACTAATTCGTGACATTTCTAATGTAAGTATTAAAATTTAAAAAATAAATTATTAAATATTCAACTCGAAACTAAATTAATTCTGATTCAGTGCTACTGAGACATTTTTGACAGAGATTGTCAGCTACGGTAACATTTATGGAAGAGGTTAATCTTCTTCATAACTACGTACGCATAAAACAGCATCTTAATTACATCTTTCCGCATAAACTCTCTATGGTTTCTCTATGGACTCTTTCCTTAGTCCTGAAAGTTATTTATGTAAACTGACAAAATGCTTCTTGAGTCTTTTTTTCGTCAAATTCCTTAAAGCTCTTTCTTTGAATTCCTTATGACATACGGTTAGCGGTAAGAAGAAGTATCAGTTATGGGTAGCAATAAGATACATCAGTCTAAATCTCACCCTGAAATCCACGTTCATTATTATTATCTCATTGACTATTTCGTAACATATCTTCACTCAAATAAAGATACGCTTTAAAACTTAGAGAATTGAAGGACCTTACATACTAGACATTATGAAACGAATAATAGCTTAGAATCCCTGGGGTAATTTATCTTCGTAAAACCTGGTATAGGAGTAATAGCGCTGAACGAAACATTAAGGAAAATACAAACGAACCTGACAATACAATTACTACGTAATTTTAGCAGAAAAGATTTTCCCAAATATCGCAAACAATGCGTAGGAGAAGGCGGAAAGGGGGGCGGAAAACAAGAGCTCGTCAAGAGAGTAAGTAAAGCACACAAACAAGCGAAACGTGAGACAGAAAAGCATGATGATAGCGGAATTAGGAGAATGAAATCTCGCGGTGGAAAGCAACACGTACACCGTTCGGAAAAAATCGTCGGTGTGAAGGAGCGGGTTTTTTTAATCGCGGATTATTTCCGAGCGCCTTCCTCTTTTCTCTCACCTGCAACGCGTTTCGCCCCCTTCCCGCAAGAGGGATATTTTGCCAACCATTCCTCGTCAGGAGGCCTTGAATTATTAATCTTTCTGGTATGGAAGTGGCGGGAGAAAAAGGAGCGCTAATGAATGCGTACGAGGCAAATGACAACGCTTCCTTTTTTGTTTACCAACCTTTTCTCCGTTTGAAAGACGAAGTTTTCGAAACATTCTTTTCACTGATTCTGGCTCAGATTTTCCATCGATCTCCGAAGAAAGTACACTGGGTAACCTCCATACCTCAGCGAAAGTCGAAGGAGTACAGGAGGACAATCAACTTTTCTAGAGTACGACCACATGACTTTTCAAGGATTCCAAATTTTTTCATGAAATGAAGAATTTTAAAACATCTATGGTGACCACACAATTTTTGGAAAACATTTCATTTAAATACTAAAAAAACTCCATGATATGAGACTTTTACTAAACCACAGAAAATTACATGAAATCACCACCATGGTTTCGCAGCCTCGCAAAATCTAGTACCACAAAGTGACACCTGACTATGTATCGTTACATTTAAATAACTGATGGTATCATTCGATAATTTAATTTTACTATCATACTTTTTTCATTTAGATCTATCTTAAGATAGCAATCGCTTTGTATATTTTAATTTTTTTTCAGACTGAGCGTTATAAAACATACCCATGGTCTTCTTGAAAAGAAACACCTTTGCAACGTTTAAAGCAAAGGTTACAGCTTCAAAGGAAATAGATTAATTTCGTCAAATTAGAGCTTACATGGCACTCAAGACGGATAATATTTTCTTTTTTATAAAATTTAATATTTTCTAGATGCTGAGATATTTACATTTAAGCAATGAGAAACTCTAAGATTACGGATGAAACCTTTCTCATCAGTTGTTCGATTTAACCCATTGTCTGACCCAAGTTCTATTCTACAGATTACCGCACTCAAACAAACATTTTCCGAAGTAGGAAACTCACAAGAAAAAATTAATATCACGGAAAATTTCTACACAGACAATATTAGCAATACATTGACGAGAACATATAACATTGACTACGATACAAAACACTTTTATCGCAAAGAAAACAAGCAGAAGCTTTTACGTTTCGCATAAAGAAATCAAAATGCAATTCTTTATGGCACCCAATTCAATTGGGCATCCCTCTCCGATCTCAGGAAGAAGATAAGAAAGCTACTACCACTAAATCAAACCAAGCACCTTCTCTCCCCCATTTAATAATTTCCGAAAAACCATCTCCTCGATGGCACCGATGAAAATGAACGGCACTAAACCATAAAAGGGACATGTAGAATGTCTGATTGTGGAGTATTGCTGTAAATCTCTTTAAAGGTTTCGAAACGACGCATATATTCCTGAAATACCGCTCATTCTTTTAAAGGCGTCGAGTTCATAAGACAGAGAGAGAGGAAGGACGATCGGCAAAAAGGGATGGCGAAAGCTTATTTATGTATGATGAAGGGGTCTAAGAAAAATAAACCACGCCGTCCGAATTTGACTAAGTAGAGTGAAGAACAAAATATTGGGGAGGAGAGGTACTGCATAAAACTAAGCCCTTAAAAAGACACCACCAGCAACCCCATTGACCTAGCATGTTATTGTTTTTTTCATCGCGCTTGAATTTCTACTCAGTTGAAAAACACTTTACCAAAATACATTGTGAGATAAGTAAATGAACGAATTTAGCTGAATAAATGAATCTCCTCGTAATATCTTTAGATTTCTTGTATAGTAAAAGCCATTGGCACTATGGACTCTTGAACCGAATCGGACACTACAGCGTTGCTACATTTTGAAGGCTTACACCGACACCACAAACACCGGTAAGTCTAATAATTCGAACATAAAAAGTAAAAATGAGGAATTGGAGGACATTAATAATTTAATGTGATTTATGCGAAGGCCACTCAGTTTTATAATTTTGAATTATTTCTGCCTTGAAAAGGAAATCTAACACACTTGAAAAGCTTAAAACCTAATTTACGTAATAACATAAAATTTTTACGATTAATTCTTTCTAAGAATTTTTTTTTTAATTAGACAACATATTCTTTTGCATAGGAGTAAATACACTGTTAACTGAAGTGAAGCTACTTCTACGGCTTAGTGGATATATTAGTGGATGTATATGGTAGTGGATATATATGGTATTTTGCTATAATTTAAGTATCAACGATTAATCCAAAATAGTTATTTTTCTCTTTTCTTACGATAACATTTTCACTGCAACTTGCGATTCACTTTTTAAGGCATATCACAAAGAGAGCTTCCCGCTTCTCGCTGTTAAGCTTTAAGAGAAAAAAGTGTGCAAAAAATTCAAGAAATGATTATTCATTGGCCCGCAAGGCATTAATTAAAAGGCCGCGAGTTCGGCACCTCTGCTACATGTAAAAAGATGTATCCCAGCGGCCGTTTACGCAACAAATACCTCTATTACCCACTGCTCTTTGCAAACTAATGGATACCGGATTAAAACGACATAAATTTCATAACGTTTGAGCCGACTGGAAGGATAGGAATATGATAGACAAATGGGATAGAGGTACGGATTAGGTTGGAAAAAACGTACAATATAGCGAACTTTGACTGACAAAACAAGACTCAGAAGACACGTTTTTACCCGAAATGAGTTATGAATGAAGGGATACAAGAAGCTCCATTAATTAAAAGGGTTTTTCTTGCGGGAGATAATCAATATGTGACGAGTGCCGGGCAAAAAGCAGGATGACCGAGATAGCTCCATAAGTCCTTAAGTTTTTCAAGATTTAAGGATATAAAATTTTAAAACATGATTTCAACGACAAAATCCACCAAAATCTATACTTCACTAGGTAAATCATAGGATTTAGGAAAACTAGGGAAAAAATATTGAAAGAATAAAGATTACTACATCGCGAAAAGTGCGTATAACTATTTAGATATGGTGGAAATCGTGTTATAAGACCGGCATAATTAAATATGCCGCGAAAAAAATCAGACTTTTTCTTTATAACTAATTTCGCTCAATTTTAAGAAACCATTCGTTCTTTCCAATATACCAGCAAGATTTTTGAGAACTAATGAATTCCCTAAACCTTCAAATTGCAATTAACAACTACGATATTGTATATCAGGCACCTACTCATTTCATCAGAAATATTTAGAGATGGATAAATAATCCAAAATCACAATGAATCAAAGGATTAATGCAGAATATGTCCCGCAAGGTAATTCAAATAAAGATTAAAAACATTAATTATATATAATTGGGAAATTCAAGATCATGTACTTGATATCTTAAATAAAACATTATTATTAAATTAACCCTCGGCATTAACATTAAATAAACACTCGGCCATACGCCGAAAGGTGGCTTGTAGGGTATTAATGTAGATGTAGATTTTAAAATGGGGATAAGTCGAATTCATAATGTGCCTCGCTAAAGTAGTGTAACACTATTCTCAATCTATGTAAGCACAGTTCCATATAAAAGGATGCTTTGAGATAAAACAAGAATAGAGGAATGACTGCTACTATTTATCCCTAAGAATTGCCTATTTTTTCTTAGCTTACTTGCAATAAGATTCGGAAAAGATATCAGGAGATAATTTCACAAATATCATACACTTCTTGCGAATGATCTACGAAATTTCTGAATTTGAAATCTTGAGAAAAGGGGTTTTATAATTCGAAATTGATTGGAAAAAGAAGCAGCAGAATAGGGATCAGGCAGAAATCATTTAAATAAAGTTTTAGATCTTATCCAAACTGCACAATTTCGCGAAAGTTCGCAATCAGAGCGAACGTCTATCTCGCTCCGCAATTCCCTAGCGGTGAGATGTAAAAGATGAACAAACAGATGAGAGACCAGGAATTTCCCTGGGTCTTTCCTCCACAATTTAACTGCTAACTTGGGGGAAATGCAAACAGAGAAGAATAGCAAAGGTGCGCGTTTTCAGAGGGAAGAGAGTTTTAAAACGGAGGACGATTAAATCGAGAAAAACTTCATTAAAAAAAGGACGACTCGTCGCTTCTTCTCGCCCCAATAACTACTGCCGACAAATGCATGTATCTTTAACAGTCCCTCAGCTCGGTAATTACAACATATATATTTGTACCACCATCACACACTTCTCTGAGACTTTCTTTGGGCTGTAATATCTACTCGAGATGCGATACCCTTCACTATATATTGTAGATCAAACCTCCCCTGAAATTATCACGATTTTATCTTTATATAGTCAATAAATCAACTAAAAGTTTCACTTTTGGATTGGGCAGATACCGCAGACCTACCAAATCTTTTATAGCCCGCTTCAACTGCTCAACTATTTTAAACGTTGAAAAAAGTAATCTTTTCAGAATAAATCAACATTGCCAAATACATCATCGAGAGAAATAAAAAAATATTTTATTGATATGAAGAATAGGAAAAAAAACGAGAAGAAAATTCTACTATCGATACCGTATGGAGGACTAGGAAAATGAGCAGAATGAGTGGCTAACGAAGTCCTTCGAAGAATGAGTGAGGGTTAATTAAGTCCACGTAAGCCAATGATAAGAAAGGCAGAAATGGTAGGAAAACCTACGTCACAACAATTTGCATAACACAGAATAGGAAATAATCGTGTAAGGGAAGAACTATAGGGACTGCAGTGCTTATAGACATTGCATGATTAAACGAGAAGAACGGGAGGATATACGTCAATTCGACTTAAGGCGGAATAAGTCTGTCGATGACATAAAGTGGATGATAGATCTATTTATACTGTCGACAGCACTTATTGGATGTGTATATGAATTGAAGCACCGATAAATAACCACACAATGACATTTATTTCAGTCATTAATTATGAATGCCTATTCTATAAAACGAAAACTAAGCTACTAACACCTTGAAAAACACAAAAAGTCTATAACTTGCAATATCGAACGTCCATGCATAGATATCCACTTCCATGGACGTTCGATAAAGTTCAAACGCAATTTTTAGCCCTATACATCATCCGACATAAGTTTCCTTTCTTTCCGGAAAATTAAGCTCGATAATCCTAAATTATCCCCTTAGTCCTCTTCATACAGGCACCTACATACACATTTTTCACGGAATTACGCCATTAATCTCGCCCTCGCCTTAATTAGCACCTTATCTATCAATAAATCTCTGAAATCTCTCTCTCTCCACTTTCAATTTCACCCCCTTGAGTGTGCATGCTCCTCTTCTTCTTCCTCCTCATCCTTTACTTACTTTCCTCATTCATCTCAGGCCATCTTATACCGTCTACCTTCTCGTGCTATCCTTGAAGGAGATATGAAGAGAGTGAGAGTAAACACGCTCAAGAGGGAGGAGAAGGAAGCCATGGAATGGGAAGGAGATTATGACGAAATGGAAGAGTACCGGAGTGGATGAAAAAGATATAAGCCGAAGGAATCGAGAAGAGAATCGAAAATCGGTGAGTGATATAAGCAGAGAAGGAATCGATGACAGCGGGGAGGGTTGAAGAAGCCGAAATAGGGAGACGGGAGTAAATAGAGTGGAGGACGGATGAGCGAAAGGTCCTCCGGTGGGTGAGTGTCATCCCCTCGTACTCAGTTAGCGGAGGCGTCTTCATTTAGCCTAATTTATGCCGAGTCTCGCCTGCCAATTATCGGCGGGAGATAAATTGGAGATTTTTGCCGTTCTAATAAAAGGCCGTCGAAGCATCTTCGCCGGAAGGTAAACATTTGGCATCTCTGTTTCAATGGAAGATTAAGCCGTCTAATTTTGGAGAACTGTGTCTTAAGAGTTATTAAATGGTTATATTGGTCAATGGCGCCTTTATATACTTTGGATTTGGAATCTCTTCGTTAGATTTGAAACTTGGAAGGGTTGATATGGATTGGGTGCAATTCGAGCCGACTCTAAATTTTGTCTATGATAACGCCAGAGAAGAAATATTTAATGAATCAGAAATGAAAAAATGCGAAAAAGGTTTATTTATATTCCTTTAAACTTTAAATCTTTGTTCCAACTATTGTTCGTTCACAATTTCGATATCGTTGGCCACAATATCTTTTGAACGGAAAATCTTTTTACACTTCCTATAATTGAATATGAACGAAAATAATATATACAAAAGGACGAGGACAGAATATCAACTAAATACGAGAGTAGATACTCCTAAAATATTCTTTGAAATAATAAAAACCGTAGATACCGAATCATTATGAGCACATTTATGTTTCAATAATGAAGCAATCATTAAGTAATAATTTTTTCCATGAGAGGATATAGCTCCATTTCATCTTCTTTATTATTGACGTTGAGCATCAGCACTAATAATAAAGGTGAAGTAATAGTTACATAAATTTAACAAATGTTAAACGGAAATGTGCTGCATCAAAATCATATAATACGAAGCTTAATAGGAATGAAACTTGTAATATATTAGAAAATACACGTTTTACAATAACATATTTTCAAAGTTAAACAGCTATGCACTGATGACTGAATTCCCTAGTTATAAGAAAACCAATAATGAGTAAGAAATGCGTATTTGATTCGAAAAAATCATCCTTAGACATTTCTCTACTCCTACATAAACGACAGCGAAGACCGAAAACGCATGAAGCCACTCGCGGAATTACATGTTCATAAATGATTCCCCATCGCCGAACTCCGTCGAGGATGGAAGGGCTTGAAGAGCACGGGAGAAGCAACGGAGTAATAACCAACCGTCGCGAATGAGAGAGAAAAACGAAGCCGAGGTCAACTCTCTCTCCTCCTCTTCGAAATAATCCTTGTGGACTCATCCATTTTCCTCGTCTAGCAATGTAGCAGACGAAAAAATAATATCTCCCAGCGCAACACCCGATACCCCGATTCCAGATCGTTTCCGTGACTCGCTTTCTCTGCGGATCGAAGCCATCCAGTGTGAGTGACATCCTCTCTCGCAGGAAGAAGAAAACTTGGCTCACCCCGAGCGTCAAGGGATCAAAGCGATGCCGAGTTATCTCGGTGTCGATGACATGAAAGATGATGGTCGAGATTCGGTTTTTATTCGCGTTTTTATGGCCGGGAAGCGCCGCCGCGCTGGGAGAGGGATTTTTCAAAAAATTGGAATTTCGGCGTAAAGATTAACGGCGAGGCTCGTCCCGAAATCAATCATGTTCGAGGCAACACGTAGGATGAAACTAGGATTAAACTTTGGGGAAATTTTTCAGGATTTTATGGTTTTACGGCATTATCATCGGTAAAGAGATTACGGCGTTTTTCCGTGGATGCTTGGCTGTTTTTGAGAGCATAAGGTTTTATTTCGGAATATAGCCGAACGGTTTACTTAAAAATGGCAACTATCCTTAATGATGATACCTGAATCCTATAAATATTGTATAATTTCAAAGATATTCCCTTTATTTTCTAAGATAAGACAGCATTTGAATAATCTCTGCGAAAATCACCGATAAAATTAAAAATTACTTTCATTTATCGGTAAAGAAAAGGTAATTAAATCAAGACCGAACATACGAAACACATTTTTAGATGAAAGATAAATGTTTAATTTAACGGATATATTTATGGAATATTAATAGAGACTAACAAGCAAAAAGATAAACTAAACTATTAATGTACATTCTAAAGGAACTGTATCGCCGTATTCTGCCATTTATCGACTGATGATGTTATACGTAGGGCCTTGATAGTTCACTTGGATTAAAAGTATTGGAAACATCAGCATCATTATTTTTAAATGAAGAAATATTTCTCTTTCAAATAGATACTTTTGAAGTAGGCAATAACTTTCTCTTTCAAGCATGTCAATCAATACTCAACAAGTATATCAGAAAAGTTATACTGATCCTACATTTGGCCCCTATCGGAAAATTTGGATTTCAACTATTACATTCGGAGGTTAAAGTAACTTAATAACCTAGGCTTGTAATACGAAGGATAGTCCATCCGGAAGGAAAGACTAAAAATCGAGCAAATATTTCATCAACAACTGTCCGTGCAGTTATCTGGAAGTATTGGCACCGGCGTCGACGAAAGCTTAAGCAAACACGACGCCAATACTATGGAGATTGTTTGCTCGCCTTATACCCAAATATTTCGAGGCGAAAGGCTTCGGCAAGAAAAACATTATCCGAGCGGATCTGGCTAGGCAAACCATCATATGCTCCATCACAACAGCCATCTTTCCACACCTCCTTTCATATCCTCCAATCTCTTTTCCCTCCTAAAAAGTTAGGCTCTGCATCTCTGGCTCCGGCAAATCCCTCAGCCTCTCCAGCAACCCCTTTTTCCTATCTCTCTCTATCTCTATCGCGCCTTCCATCCGTTTCCTCTCGCCGTATCACTCAAATCAATTAAACTTCCCTAAAAACTCTCCTTCGCCATCCCTTCAAACCGCCCCTGTCCAACCCCTTTCTTTTTTCCGCTACTTTTTTATATTCCTCCTTTCCGACGACTTACCTCAAACCCTTCTCCACTCGATCCTTTCACTTCACCGCGAAATTCCAATTCAACCCTTTCACTCCGACGTATTTTTCTCATTTTCCTTCATTCGCCCCTCTTCAAGTTCTCCTTCCGCGACGTGGAAGAGTTTACGCGCCGGATTTTCCCCTTTTTCCTCCCGAAACTAAAACTACTACTTCCGTACTATAGGTTATTCATCACTTTTGAAAATGGTTGCTCTTTTTTTATTTGTGTTTTTGGTTTTGAACACTAATGTCATAATTAAAAGATGCCTAACTATGTCTTTATATTTTATGTATTATATTTTAGAATTAAGGTATTTTATGTTCAATTTCATTATTGAAAAATCGTTGTTCTTTTGCATTGTTATACTAACTGAACCATATTAACTACAAACGTGACAAATTGTTATTTGTACAATGGTTGTTATTTTTCGCTTTTGTCTGATTTCTTAAAATGCAAATATTTTGCTTTATTCATAATTCATGTTTTACTTCTAATACTAGATTTTCTAATAGAAACAGTAAGACCCCAATTACATCCATTTCAATAATTGTTACTATTTACAAAGACACAACTATTCCCTAGCCAAAAAAATCCAACAAGCCGGGATTTGAACCCAGGGCCTTGGCGTTAGTGCTAGCAAGCTAACCACTCCGCTACCTCAGCCTGTAAGTTTACACTGTAGTTCATATTTGTCTAGATTTTTATTTTCGTGATATTTTATTGTTTTCTTCACTTTTTGTTTCTCCCTTTAGCACTATTTGTACTGCTGTTTTCATATAGTGAGCTCTGAGCTATTAACTAAAAGTATTTTAATATAATAGTGTGCTTAAAATATTTGTTCGACTCACGTTCTGTCGATAGACTTTAGTCTGATGGAACGCATCTTTGTATGAACTAGTTAATATAACGAAATACCCCTCCACGACAGCCTTCCCTCTCTCTTTCATCAGCCCCTCAAAATAAAAAGCCACCGCCCGTTTTATACCCTCTCGCTAGTCTTCCACAAAAGGGGAATGAATCATCTTCTCACCGCCGCTTCCCCTTTCTAAACCTCTCTCACTTCCAACCTTTGGCCCTTCCCTCCATTCCTCTTCCTTAAACCATCCCTTGAAACCCTCTTTCTCTCTTCATCCAATCCCACTTCGCGTTTTTCTTTTTTGGGCCAAATCGCTCTTCGCGTTTTACGCCGCCTTCTTTACGGCGGTCCCCATACGTTCGTCGACTTAATGAGGGAAATATTTTAGCCTCAAAACTCCGTCCCAGGCGATCGCGGGGAGGAATTCGATACTTTAGAGCCTCTAAAGTGCGTTTATTAGTTAGAAATGGAATAGAAAGTTCTTTGATGTTCTAGGGTCTGTATAAGGTACCCCTCTTCCATACCTATTCCTTTTATACATCGTTTCATATTTATACACACCAACAAAACATACTCCATCTCTCTTTGTATTATTTGCCATATTCTTACATTTTGAAAATTTTGAAGACAATCATGTTACAAAATAACATATTAATGTTCCTGTGAATTTAACGGGTGAAAGTACCCCAATGCTAAACGTAGCGATTCTTTGGGTATATCCACAAACTTCAATTATTCAGGAGGAAACTTTCATACCAATGATAAATATGCGTTTTAGAATGAAATTCTCAACTAACTAACGATATCGTTGCTAAGAATTTTAGACAGTGTAGATAATGAATGAGTAATAAGATCAATGGAATTGGTTCTTAGGATATTGACCGTGAAAGAGAAAATTCTCAATTCCTAAATCTCCATTGGTAGAGGAATACCATTATTTCGTTTTTCTACTTCTTACGATACATATATTCAGTATACTCTTTCTTAGATCTTTATTTAATACGGAATCTTTCACTTTATCTAAAATATAATATATCTCAAAAGATTCATTAATGCAGCAATTAGGCAACAACATTCTTTTATAATAATTTGGAAATCCGATACGTCGCTAATTTATTTTGAAATGGAAAATTTTTTAGAGCGAAACAAAAGTGACAGAGATCCACGAGAGATATCTATGTTACAATGCATATCTATCTCGATTCGAAAATAAAAACAGCCGTCTGGGCATACATATCAATCAAATCTCTCCATTCTCCAACAAGTGCATTCACCTATGGATAACGTAAATCTGACTCGAAGAACAAGAATGGCTTAGTCCACTTATTCCTTTTTCGAGGCTGTCATGTGAAATACATTTTTTCAAATCCTGACTGTCAAATGTCTTCTATTTCGCGAGGTATGGCCTACTTACTGTTGGCTCTTTTTACTTCACTGCACTCTGCATCGGCATTAAGTTCTTTACTTCGCTCATGGTTTCGTGAAAGCGTTTTAATCGACTGAAGTACTGTCAGCAATGAACTTCATGGTATCTTATTCATGAAAATAAAATCCATCCGCGTTTCACCTTCTCGTACGGGAGCAATTTTCAGAAAGGGAAGAGAAAATGGCGAAATCTGAATCAAGCGAACGACTACTAAATAGGTATTCCGAAGTAAATCACTTTTCTATACTATTTGGTCAGGATTATAAATTCTATCTACTTCCAAAGAGTGATAAAAGTTTGTGATCGGGAAGGATAAAAAACCTATAAAAACTTGTTGGTAGCATTGGTAGTCAAAACACATGAAAAATACCGATAAACTCCTCCCTTCTTTGTGGAAATTTAAAACGATACTCTATTTAGATAGATCTATAAGCTTTTGATTTCACATTAAAAACTCTCATTATCAGGAGACTCAAGATGCTCGTATCCTTAAATTCTTCACTTTAACTACCTTTCATTCGATCCTCATTGAAGAAATTAAGATGTAAACGAAGTCTCCTAGAAAACTATTATCGATGGCACATTTTTCTTTTTTGGGAGAAAAAATTGTAATTATATGGTTGTTAGAGAAAACAAAATCTGAAATCAACTTCGATTTTAATCTAGAGGAAAAGGACGCTTGTCCACACCACAAGGAGTGTGATAAGCGAAGAATTTCAGGCAGCTGAACCACTTCTGAAGTAATGAACACTCGCCCATTGTAATATCCACAGTTGTTTTCTACGCTACACAATGGAGCGGAACTAGTGTCTATGGTTTCCGGGACAACAAAGACCGCTGTTCTTTCGCTGCCTCGATTCAAAATATACGACCCAGCTTTCCCTACGTTTGAGTTAGATGTTTCCTTCTGCATTATCCCGTGAACTACAAATCTCTCTCTCTCCTTTGCCCTCGGACACCCTTTCTTCCTCGATACACTTTATAAAAAGCCCTTCTCCGCCACCCCTTCTCGAATAAATCTTCCTTACCTTTCCCTTTAACTTGCCCCATGCTCTCATTGCCTTCCCCCACACCGTCACTCGCCCACGCAACTCATCTTCTCCGCACTTTTGCGTCCTCTAGCTGCCACTAGCCAAACTTCCGAGTCCCTCCACTTAACTCCCTCATTCATTTCCTTTCTCTTCGCTTCCTCCTCCACCGATCTCTCCATCCTTATTCATTCCACCCCACTCGACCTAATAGCTTCCCCGTCCTTCTTGTCTTGCTTCTCCTATTCTTTCGAGTCCTTTTTTCGCAGAGCTCCTGCACACGCCTCCTCTCATTAGGTCGGAGGAAAAGAGTTGCCGTGGGACTCTTCGGCAGGAAATTTACATTTCGGAGTATTAAAAGAGCTGTTTGTCTCTCTTTTCAAGGCGGCGGGGGTTTCGTGGAAGTATCTCCGTCTCGTTTTTTTTCCGCAGAGGATTCCCGATTTACAGAAGTTTCACGTCCACCGAGAAAGAAGTTGATCCCGGAGAAGGGTATGATTAAGGTATTGAAGGCTCCGGCAAATTTGCGGAAGGGTGGCAGAAGAGTTCCGAGAAATATATGGAACGTATCTTACTTATTTTTCGAACGGTGATAATTTATGAAACAATGGGCCTCCTTTGTGAGGAATCATTGCGGAAGGGTCTCCGAGCTACCAATTACGAACTTCGGCGCAGGGGTTGGGGAAACTTCCAGTTAGTTAACGAGCAAAGTCTCTCATACTACCCGATTGATTGTACTAATTTAGGGAGGAAGAAAAGTTGAATTTTGATTGAGATGAGAAAGAATATGCAAAAGGAACGACTTACTAATGATAAGTAGAATCAATCTTGCGACATGAAACATTAAGCGAAATATAAAAGGATAGAACCTGGATTTGAAGTGAAAAGATTCTCAGCCAGTCGGGAAGACCGAGGAAATTATACATTTTACGGTAATAGTAAAAGTCGAAAATTTTTCATTTTTAAATTAAAAACATTTGTCAGCCATTTTTACCTAAGATTTTTATTTCCTTTTCATCCCCTTTTCTTACTGCCACTGTACAATAGTATAATCTCTTTTTCTTCTTCTTCAGATCCATTGGTATATTAGAGCTTCGACCTATTTTCAACAGTGCTGATACCTATTTAATAATTTAGCAGCATTATTTTATACATTCCTCATACCTAATACATACTTGTCTTTTTGTTTTTTTTTCTTTTTATCTGGTGACTTTCCTGATTAAATTTTTACCGATTTCAATGCATTTTTGCTTCGTGCAGTATATGGATTTTTCTATAAAGAAATATGTATCAATATAATAAAAACCTAATTACTTGCACTGAAATTCTTTCCTAATTGTAAATAATGGCACTAATATTTGATGAAGAAAATTCACGATATTTCTTGGATAAATAGCTATATATATATATTTCCATTTAAATATCTAAAACAACCGATAACTTTTCTTCATTAATGAAACTCGAGCTGAAAGCATTTTTCATGTTTCATAACTTAATCAAACACCGTGATCCTCAAACAAGATCTTCTTAAAAATTCTTTATTTCTTCATTAAAACAAGTAAATGCATGGATGCATATTGCAGGTAGAAATCCGCCAAATGCATGTGCGGTTGAATCATTTCTCACGAGAAATTGCGGTCGGCAAATCCCCAACGAAGTTCCGAATTCTTGCTACAGACAGTAAAATAATGCGCTACTAGAGAACACCTTTCGGAATTTTAATTCGAGGTTTAATTGGTTAAAAGCAGATATGATTATTGCATCAAAGGCTTAACTCCTAATCAGCCTAAGTGGCGAGTCATGCATTCAAGAGGACTAAGCGCATACGCCTATGCGAAATTCAGCCGAGCATTCACATCGCTAACAAGGAAATTTAACTCTCAAGAGAGAATATACGAGCTAAGGACAAAATAACGGACGTATAAAATGCACTTGCACGAATTCAGCTGAAAATCTAGACAATTACACAGAAAGCCTTTAAATTTGACATTAGCAGTGAGGGCAGAATTAAAATAGGCGTGTAAAGCATACTTCGTCACAAATAGAATACCAGAGGTCATTAAAGGGAAGCCGCTCAGCATACCAATAACTAGAAGTAGAATTGGCTTAATATATGAAAATAATAGACTAAATAAATAATCCCCTGTAATAAATAACAAGGGCTGTATATTCAGCGAATTTCTCATCCATTAACAACATAGTAAAATAGCGCATGTCTGGCATAATCATCCAATATAATTAAACTGTTAATTGAGAAATTTATTTCTCTTTTTATAAGCGAAAATATATTACTTACAATAAATTCACTTCCGAAAAATAAAGTTTTTAATTCGCCTCTTGTCATCGATGTCTGGCTGTTTTGAATAGTAGTAATACTCAAGAACGCATTTAGAAGAATCCAATACTTCCGCCGATAATCAAGAAGCACAATTTGTTCCGCAACTTTTTCATTCGAATTTTGGCAAGCAATTAGCGAAATGTCCTCTTTATTAGTATATTCATAGTATGACAGCGATTAATTGGTAATTGCAAGACAACAAATCTATCCAAGTATAAAATACCCAGCAGCAGCAAAATCGGAAGAAAAGTTTAAATGCTTTTGTCTACCTCGGAGACATGTAAAACAGGGAAAACAGCTAATTCATGAAAACGTAAATTTTAAATTGTAATTATTATGTTCAATTTTGAGACTATTCTTTTTTTTAATTTTTACTGCCTTGTAAATACAAGGTTTCACACAGTGCCAAGTCTCATCGGAAGGCATTATTCAATACTTTTAATAAAAGCCAGACGCCGATATTCGGTCGATTCTTTCCGAATCTCAGATACATTGTAATGGGAGTTGCAAGGCCTCGCACGGCCTCTCGCACACAGGTTAAGCTCAAGAACAACAATTTCTAAACGAGATCCCTAATGCCTCTCGTCCCTTATTTCCCAGTCTCATCCTCGGCCAAGCCTTTTCCGTGTACACCTCAGCGTGCAAATCCGCCTGCCTCCCTCAAGAATCCCCGCCACCTTGTTCCACACCCCTTCCGCCCAAACCAGGCTTTATTTAAAGCGACCCATTTGCATTCGCCACGGGCAAGATGGCCGACCGCTTTAATGCGCTGTGTATCCTAATTCGTTTAATCTCCGCCTTTTTTACTCCACTAATCCGCGCGTTTGTTTCTGACTAGGGTAGGGAACCTAGGCAGAACGGATGTCCTTCTTTCGATTTAGCGGGTATTTAATGGTTCTTCAGGTGCTAAAAAAAAATGGCTGTGGAGTTTTGTCCGGCTGTTTCGCTTTTTTTCGTCTGAGCCGCAAGGTTTCACCTTTTTTCCATCCTCGACCCATTTTTCGAATCGTTTCCGAGTTCTTCTTTTAATTTCAATTCTTGCGCAACTTTTAATTAAAAGTTTTTGAATGGCGTTTGAAGAGACGGAGTGAGAAAAAAACCCGGTGAGCCAGGAGTTGACTTTCCGCGGGGTATTTAATCGGAAACCGTCCATTTAGGCGCCGCTTGCGTTCTCTCCAACGGCGACGAGAGAAGAAGCCTGATAATCCCGAAAAATAGCGGAGGTGTTGATTTAAGAGCTAACACAAAAGCGTAGGGTGGGTTTATTAGAATTTTGGCGAATGCAGAGTTGTGAAAAATCCTTTGAATAAGAACGTAATGTTCACGACAGTATTGCTGCATATTCAAACTAAAAAAAATGATTAAAATATTTATTCTGTTCTATACGGAACATTTCTTAAAGAAATATCAAAGCAAATTAGCAAACAGCTAATAATGGTTAAAAATGGTAAAGAATTATCATTAAACATTGCAGTCATAAAGCAGCAAGGTCTCTCAAGTAACCTAACGTATTTATATATTTAAGTTTAGTTTGTAAGTTGACCTTCTTGCCAAGTGATAACGTTTAAGAGGAACGTAAAATGATATATTTCTACGCTTAAACGAGAAATCAAATATTAAGTATTAAAACATTGATTAATCATTTCACCCAAAAAGAAATCTAACGAATGCTAACGATTCGCAATTTAAATAGCCGCAAAATATCATCACATATTATACATAAATAGCATCGAAGTTCAATTCATTAGAGCTGGGAGTAACTTTGTGGTATTCCATAACAGGAGAAATAGCACAAGAATCAATTTTCCAAGGAAACCAGATCCTGTTTTACATTCTCAAATGGTGTTATTGAAGAGACAAGATTAAAACACGATCCAGTTTCCTTGAATATTTTATTCCTGATTTATTTCTCAAGTTTCAAGATGGTTAAGTAACTAAGTTGTAAGATACGAATTACTTAACGCAAAATGAAATCAAAACTTTGTAACTCGAATAAATTATAAGAGAATGAGGACCTATTAATACCCATGAAAAAAGTGTAGGCATTAATCAAAACCAAGACGAATTGAAAGATGGAAAATCCTAAGTATTAATAGGTCGATTATGCCGTACCAACAAGTAATGATGAAACAGATTTGGAACCTTGAAATGGGACAACCACAGAGGTAGAGAGGAGGAAGCACTGCTAGAAATAGGAACCTAAAATCAATCAGATAAGACTACATAAAGAAACAATCATGAGGCTAAGTTTTACTAATCCTTCAATGGTTAATTTTTTTAAGGTTAGTTTTTCCATGATATTAAAAATACACCTATATTCAATCAGTTAAAAAAATAGTAAATAAAAGTGAAGTAAAATCTATTGAACCATGGTTATTTTCTTAAGCTGAACTTTCCCAAAAAATAATATTGTACCTTAATTAAATCTCTTAAAATTAATTGAAGAAGCAATCGTGATTCTGGACCCAATCCACGCGTCCTTATACATTTTCTCAAGTCAAACGTTCCGAAAATATTAATTTAAAACATTTATCAGAATAGTAATGAGATGCTTCTGCAAAAATTTCTAAATCTAGAAACCTCGTAAAAACCCTTTCGAAAATGACCAGTCGATTCCAGCAGATATCCAAAAGTCACGTTGTGCATCAATATCACGCGTAAGCGGGAGAAAAATCAAAGTGGATCGACTGCAGCCATCCCTCTCTCTTCGGGGTCGCAAACGACATTACATTCAACTCTTCCGGGCAGGAAGCAGAAGAGACACTGCCGAATAAATGAAAATAAAACACCCCAAAGCGGATGAAAAAAGGGCCGACATCCTCTCATACGCGCACTTTCACTGGAGAGATATGCGTCGGACACGGCCTTCATTTCCATACTCTTCCAATAAAGACGACCTTACATACCCGCTGCGTCACATTCCCTCAAACCGAAAACCCTCTCTATGTTTTCTTTGCCGTATGGAGGAAAAAATCGTTAATTTTTTTTCTCTCGTCCCTTCGAATAATCCCATTCGAGCCGTTCGGAGGAAGAAAAAATGAACGGGGGCAAAACCTCTTCAGCTTGCGTCACTAACTTGTTTATCCCCGTGCCACGGCCAACTGTTAACTGCAGGAAAGGGTTGGAGCGATACGTCACAAAAAACGCGGAGAAATGCATCAAGGGACGGTCAATGGATAAAATGGCAGAAAAAAGGAACATTAAGCTCGGCGTAAATGATGAAGGATGCTAGCGGAACGGCTAGAGTTCCAGCGAAGGAAAATATAGACGAATATTTGAAAAGGTGAAGCCATAATTTATTCAAAAAGGATGCTGAACTAATAAAAGTCATAGGATTGCACTTCAAAGGAAATGGAATGGAAGGGAATACCCGAAAAGGTACGGAAACAATATAAATAACGCGAAACATTAACGGAAAAATGGCAAATGAATAATAAGAAACAAAATTCGGATGTATTTGAAGCAAGGAAAAGGTAATGTGAACAGCTTAATTTCAATAAGATACTTTTTATTCCCTCGGCGGAAATTGAACAGGCTTAGCCCAATAAACAGGAAAACTCATTTTTTAGAGATAGGAGGTGCATGGAGATAGAAATTCAAAATCTTATTTATTCTTTTAAAATAAATATATTGCGGCGAAATATTTGAGCGGTCGACATTTTATCTACCTGAGCAGCTTTTCACATACGAATTTGAGTTTGATTATTCGGAAAATGAGATTGAAACTATCCTGTGTGACAGCTAAATCTTAGGTAAAAACATTGACAGTAAGATTAAGCTCATTTATAAAGAAATTTTCTGAGCTGTCGATGCTTCAAAATAGAGGAAATAAAATATCGTATACCAACATGTAGTACTTTAGCAATACAAGTTGCTGACTGTAGAATAAAAGTTAGTACAAATAGACTCATTCTGAACATAATCCTAAAAACCTTTTAGCACAGTAAAACCAACCATTGACCAAGCACGTAAACTTGCATTGTACTTCAAAGTTATATTTTTCCGAAAAACTGACTCATAAACCACATAGTTTCATTGAAAGAGCACTGGATAATTTAATTAAAGCTTTGAAAGAACCTTTGTGAAATTTCTGGGCAAATATGGCTGCCCCAAAACGTGGATAGTAGGAGAGAATAAGATGCACTAGGATCTTGAAACAGGAAAAAATTATTAAAAGTAGAGGAAACTGTGTAGGGCAAGTTATTTAAAAATGCAGCAAGAGTAGCCTGGCGGACAAAGTTTATCCGCCGACAAGAGGGAGATCACGTGATTCTCCTCAGACGCATCAGCTCGTATTGAATGTACATGGTAATGGAAGTCGAGAGTTGTGGGACACTTAGCGAATGGAAACTTCATCTCGTGCCATCGCTCTCACAGCTTGTGGGAGTAGAGCAAAGGGAAGGAAGGCAGAATAAAAGTGGACGCGGAGAGAACATAGAATGGAATACCTGGGACGAAAATATGGAACAGGACAAAATATACTCCTGAATATTAAATTACAGGCATAGAAAAACAATTCCTTACATTGAAATGAAGAATATGTATATTTATGCCTATTTACATCCGCATGTTGAACATACTCAATTAATAGGCTTCAATATACATATATTTACATGTTAATACATATCAATGTTCATAAATGTGTGCAGTTTAAAATTCAGTTTGCATTTTGTCTACGAAAAGGTATTTTTCTTGGATATTTTAAAAATAAATTGAACTGCTAAGCCTTCCCTTCCCAATTCCCCATTACCTCCTAAACAGACTTTTCCTTTCTATTTTTACTTTAAAGTAAAGAACAAAAAGAAAAATTTCAGAGTTCCCAAATATAACTGAAACAGATATAAATAAAACCAAAGCTACTTTAAGATATAACATTACTTTTCATCCAAATTATTCCATGATACTTAAACTTCTGAATGGGATTGGACCGTAAAGAAGAACCCAAAATATTCTGAGACTTCGCCTGGAAAATGAAGCAAAAACTGAAATGAGAAGTAAAATGAAGGGTACAAAGAATGGAATGGAGGATAGCCACATAAAAAGTGTGAAAAGAAGAAATGGACAGGAAAGAAACCGTTACAGGAGGAAGGACGCGGTTGGGCGGGAAATAAATAAGACTCATGAGAGCGAAGAGATAGAGGGAAAAAGGAGATTAAAAACGACGATAAAGAAGATAAAGGGAAGGAGGACAATGCGCAGAGGAATAGAATAGGAAGATAAAGAGGAAAAATTCGGACCGTTTGCTATAAATACGTGGGGGTCTCGGAGGCGGAATGTGAGGAAAAAGGGGTTTTGTGAGGGCTGAAGTTATCACACCGCGAATAAGAGAAATGAGCTTCAAGGATTCGGTGACCTTATTTTCACATCGCATCCTCCTCACGAAACAAATGTCCTCGTTAACCTTCAGCCTAGTTCATATTACCCGCAATTCGCATAGCAAAAGAGGGTTAAAAAGCATTCGCGGAGGGTACGGAATTCGCAGAGAGAAAAAGAGGCAGCAGAGAGGAAACGGCCTCCCTTTTTCATCATCAAAAAAGAAGTAATTCTTTTTGTCAGGAATATGGGTCACGTTATAATAAAGGTGAGGCAAACATTAGCAAAATCAACGTTGCAATTTCCACTTGCCATTTCGCGGATTCTTTCGCAGTAATTACGGAGTCTAGGGCTTAAAGAGCGCTAATGGGATCGATCATTTCGCCGATGGAAAAGAGGAAGCCTTCCCGAGAGGGCGCTAAAGACACTCGACAGGACTTCGAAATGCGCCCGAAGTAACTCGTTATTCGTGTACAGCAGAGTTTGCAACGTGCCACAACTTTCCATTTAAATTTCTCCGGAACTTCCTGCGGCAGGATGATGCGAACTCAAGTGCGGAAATTTACGGTAGTTATAAGCACTCGCTCGCATCACTTAAAATCGTAATACGTACTTCAATCGAATATTTTGGCTTTATGAAACTCAAGAAAAGCCACACAAATTAAGTCAGGCGATTTAGCGGTTTTCTAACTCAAGCACGTGTTTTGAATTCTAAAAAATCTCCGACACCCTCACAAAGAAATTTCTTCTGTAATACACTCCATATGCTATCAATTTTTACTGCGATTCGATAATTTTCGATCCTTGCCTTCCTTTCTTCCTGCCAGCGCATCGTAACATGGAAGTATATCGCTCTTATCCGATATGAGCTCTATTGAGTAATTTATACAGTAAGGATGATACTGATAAAGTAAGCAGTATTGCGCGGGGTTTTACGACCTTTTAGGACGGTAAACCCTACCGTGGAAAGAGCGAAAGGTTTTACGAAGTGCATCATTCGCTTCGAGCAAAGAATTGGATTTTGAAATTGATAACGCTAACTTCAGAGAGCATTGGATTATAGAGATATATCAGTTTCATTTTAAGATGATCAACGACAGGTTATGAACGAGGTAATATACTTCAATTGGGCTGTTTTCGCTAATACTTCAGCAACTCAGTCTTAGAAGTGAATAAAATTAATGATAATAAACGAGACAGAAATCACCTTGCATTTCCTAAATTCAAGAATGTTAATTTCCATTTGAAATAAAGTTGTACGTGTGTATGCATGTATTTTGAGAAAGGCAGCCGGCTACATTACACGCGACGCAGGTATGGCCAAATGGTTTCCATTACTTGCACGTGTGGCTTTAAGCTAAGACCTTAAAGTGTCCCAACCCCTAAATTTAAAGAAGCCCCGAGTTGCATACACTGCTTTCGGGAGTAATGACAATGGCTCGAGAACTTTCTCCAAAAAACCTAAACGCCAGGAAAACTATGTAAGTCCAACGAAGCGAACCCCATGACGAAGCTAAGGAAAACACAGTAAAACTGCGACATGTATACCCACGCTGCATCCCTAGCCAAACGATTAAGCAATTCCGATTCTGCCGTTAGCACCGAGTCTCACTCTAATTTTCCCACGCGCCCTCCATCTTATGCAAACCTTCATAACCACATCTCTATCCTTCCCGACTCCACCAGACGACTCCCTGAGGATTCCCTCCTGAAAACAAACCACCCCCACGCCCTCCTCAAATGGCACAACACCCCTCCATTAAAGACCCTACCACACCCATCCAGAGACCGCAACCCACCCACATGCGTTCCTTTCTCGCCAGAGTGTTCAAACAAGAGAATATTCCTTCTTGCCACGCAATCCCACCCCCAATCCCGCATATATGTCCACAGGAGCAACTTTTCTCGATTCCGCTCCCCAGATTCTTACCCTGCCCTACTCCCCTCCAGGGTGCTACGGTGAGGTCATCATCCGTAGGGGTTAGGATAACATGAGCAATGTCTCCCTGAGGAAATGACCAAGGATATTGAGATAGCCAGCTACCAAATGTATACATTTGCTTCAGGAATAAACCAACGAGAAGGGGAAAGTCATCGATAGATAAAAACACACATTAACGAAGCTCGGGTTCCTTAAGCACAGCTTTTGAGGGTAGAATCACTAAAATGAAGTTTGAATGACATAAGATTGCATGGAGACTTCAGAGCAACTAATAAGTAAGCTCTAAAATACAGCTTCGCCATATATTCCTTTTGAATATTAAGCTTAATATATTAAATACGTACTCATGCACTCAAACAAACCATTCTTAATATAATAATAATAATAAAAGGACTTTATTAGGGCGAGATTGAGACTAGGAAGTCTCTTCTTAGATCTAACTCTTCGTCGTATGAGAAATGATGGAAATAGATAACTTGCAAAAGTACAAAGAAGAAAACTACTATGCGGATTGAAAAAACCAAAGCTAAGAGCTTAGGAAAAATTTCCACAGCAGGAAAACACTCACTAGAATGGGAGGGGAGGTTTAATGTTTCTTCTAACAAAACACAAAGGTAGTTGGCGGTACAAGCCCATTTATCACATATTAAGGCAAAATTGCTACCAAATAAATAAATATTCAACGTTATGAGGGATTTTAAGCGATATTGAACCTGACGCTTATGCTTTTAGTTTGAAGTGGTCATGACGGGTCATACATTGTGCGGTAAAGGGATATTCGTTTTCCCTTTGCATTGGAACAAGTAGATGACGGAGATATCAAAATCAGCTTTACAATCTAAGAAAATGTTATAAACTAGACGGAAAATTCGCTGAAAAGTTTTCTCGGAGAAAAGAAAGACCCATTACGTAGGATCAAACACGGGATTTTCTAGCAGTGCATTTGTGGGTCGAATGATATTTATGAGAGGACCCGTGGGAGGGATTCTGTATAGTGACGCGGCCGCCTGCTAATAACTTTTTCAGAAGAAGAGTACTCCATATTCTCATGGATTCTGGCGAACAGCCAAATCCTTCGTGATCTACTGACTTACGACCCTAAGAAAATAGAACTGCGCAAAAAATCAAGAGCTACGATCGTCAGTCGCTGAAGATTTGTATTCGGTAGTTCGCAACCCAATTCTAGGCACCATTTCACTTTTTCTGCCAGGGAATGTTATGGAATTCAAGTAAACTTCCAATTTTGTTTCGCAACTCTGGAATGCACAACATAAATTCTCCGCCTTGCAAGGAACAATCTTGATCACCTCCATTTTATAAAATTACAAGAATACCTTATGGTACGCAAGCAAGTATTAAGATCTCATACAGCTTCACATAGCAGAAAAGATGTACTTGGATAGCCTTAGGGAAATATTGAAGTGAGGTGGAATGAGAAGTGCACTTAAAATAATAATGTAATCTGAATGTATTTGGTGGAATGCCATAAGGAAAGACATAACGTAACTTGGTAGTTTTACATGAAATTTAAGAACGACCTCGGGTCGTTCAGAACGAGTCATCATCGGGTTTGTAATGATTTTATAATCTGAACATCAAAGTACACTCCAGGCCAAAATTAACGTAGCACCGGCCGTAAGGATCGCTAGGGAGGTGCTGCGTTAATTTTGGCCAGGAGTGTACATAATGGTTTCAAAACCTTATATTTCAATATTTATATACATGATTAAGATTTAAAAAATAAATATCAAAAGAATGGAGTTCATACTTTGTACAATTATAAATCTATACCACTTTCAAAGTTAACATATATTCGATTCTTAAAATTGCCATGCATTCAAGAAGAGCAAGAAGATTTGTAACTTAATTTAAAATAGAAGTGTGTTAAACATGCTACGAATATGAGGTAATTTGAACCGATTAACCTCGAGAAGGTTAAAAGAAAACATTTTATGAGATTACTTAACCCTACTTCTATAATTTTTGCAATTAAAGTTAAATTAGACATATATCTATACTGGAAATTTATTCAATGGTCTGCATGTGGTCGAAGTAACCTTATTGAAAATCTCAAAAGGAAATCCTCTAATAGAAAAGTGTCGATACATGACTTTGATAGACAGGTTGGTTCTTTCGCCCCTTTACTTTCTCGTCTAAAAAGAGGGAAGTGGGCAGAGAAACCTTTTCAAAGCAAATTAAATCCAGTTTGAAGATACAAAATCAAAGCTCTTCGGATCTGGAGGAGAAGGGGGAGCGCATTCAGACTTCAGAGGACTAAAAAAGCTAAACTTTATACGTAGATTCGTCCAGTTTTATCATAAATTGATTATAATTTCAATCCATAACTAGCGCGATAGTCTGAGAGCATCGATCTGTTGAGTTGGTGGCTCTGATCCTAATTGGAGAGAATACTTGGACTCGTAAATAGAATACTCGATGGCAGCAGTAGCCGAATTGGCTGTCGCCACGGCTGGAAACCCCATTTTACGTGATTTCTGATTCGCCATGACGAAGCCATTACGTGAATTCGTGATATATTGTGATGGGGATGGTAACGAGAAAACTCGACTCACGGCTTCGAATGGAATATTGAGCATAAATGGTGCTAAACCACTTGCCCTAAGGCGAACCAATCAACTGAAATACTGCTGCATTTCATCAAAAGGAATTATTTCCAATAATTTAGGGAAGAGATCCAAACGGGTCGATATGAAATGGAATTCTTCAAATTGCTTAGGGAATTCCGACTTGAGAAATACTTTCAAACAACGATTCGTACTTAAAAATCATTCTAGGTTCAAATCTTATCGAATAAACTTCATGCTTAAAATGATAATGATAGCCTAATGAAATATCTTCTTTTAATTTCAACTAATCCGAGTCGTATACCAATAGTTAACAAAATCAAAAGCATAGGGAATTTTAAACTAATCTTATATCTTGACAGCAACGTTTCGGCTTGATTTGACAGCGGATAGCAATAAAGCAGGGATATTCTCAGCGCTGAAGATAATATGCTCAATTTTTTTATAAAAATAGATAATAATAGCGAAAAATTGGTAGCTTTAAAAGGCAAGATTTTATCAGGTTAGGTCAATATGTAATTAAGAATTTATTAAAACGTCAATCGAGGGCGGAATACAATATCCTCGAGCGATTATCGCATGCGATAGGAAAATTACTGTTATAATTAGAAAGGACGAGAAAGGGCAAAAAAGTTAATATTGAAACTTTTCTGAGTCTCATTATCGAAACACTGATTCATTCACAGTATATTTAACCTCCTTTAACCATCTCTATCAAGAAATTTCTCTATAGATAGCAATTAAAGCTAATCAATTTTAACTATTTTATTTTAACATATCCCGAAAATAAATGGCAAAGAAGAACAAAGCCATTTATTAAATTAAAAGAGAGTTAAAATCTTTTTAATCGTTATGATTAGTTGACTGGATATAGAAAAAATTATGGTCAAATAATTTTGTAAGGCTTGGGGCACTCACGTAATTTAAATATTGACACGTTTGAAACCAAATGCATACTAACTGATATCGCAATGGAAACTAAATCACTTCCATAAATAGTACATTTCATATATTACGCATGAAAGTATGAACATTTCAATGGTAAGAAAGACTTTTTCGGCGATCCCTACTAATTGGTCTTAAAATCAAGATTTGGGCACTTACTCGGATTCTCAGACAAGGCAATATAAGTTCGGGGAAAGCTTTGAAATCCATTTAGAAAACCAGGCCATAGGAATCGATGGTCTTCCGACTGACTTTTGTTATAAAAACAAATTTTCCAAAGACATAAGTAGGGTTTCCGAAGGAGCGGAAATAGAAGATGTGGTCAAATCAACGTCAACCTTTCAAAAGATTTCCCTTCGTAAGAGGAGTAAAAGAAAACGATTACATTATCAGAATCAAACCAAACGATGAGAACTCCATTTCATAATATAAGGGCTTCTTAATACGGCAATTATTATAATATTGGGTCTGTTAAGTACGATGATGAGGTTTGCTAATAAATGTGGCCTTAACGATAAAAAAGAATGGTACTCCATTAAGAAATACATATTTAGTAGAAAACTATCCTAAGGCCAAAAAAAAACTTCATGCACAGTTATGCTGTCACCTACCCTTGAAGACGATAGGACGACTATTGAAATGTATGTAGTACATTGGGTGTTTTTAGAAAGAAACTTAACTTATTCTAGTAGTAGTATTGTTAAAAGTGCTTCGACTGCTCAGGTCATTTAGCACGTTGATTCCCACCGGTAATCGAACCCGGGACCGCTTTCGCCAATGCCGAAAGCGCTACCCACATGACCACCCGGGAGCCCTAATCTTTGTTTTACTGTAATTTTCAGAACCGTTGGAAACGACGACAAAGTCGATTTTTGGAATTTTGAAACAAAGCAATCTCTGCCATTTTTCTTATTTGATGGCTTGCACAGTTGGTTTCTCTAAAATCGCTCATGAGTTGAAAAAGTACGATTACGCAGCAATTTTCAAATGAGGCTTTAGCTATTAGCTACAGTATAATAGTTAGTAGCTTCGAGGTGAAACTAAAGCCATCCATCAAGATTATTTTCAATCGACGATCTTGGAATTTTTAGGATGATAATGAATAAGAGCATCCCATATTTTACATCCTTCGACAAAAAATCTCTCACATTCTGAAATTTTTCGAGTCAAATTTCAAAGCAGCTGAATATAGAAAAAATCTTAGCCTTATAGAGCACGCATGGATATAAAAGACGCTGTCAAGTTGGCATCTTTTTAAAACTTTCATAGCTTCCTCGGATCCGTCCGATACCCACGCCCTCTATTGTAGCATGGCTCGAAACCGAAAAATCGATATCTTCGCTTTAGCACCGACACAGAAGACGGTGGGATTCCTCCATCGCTCGTGAAAATATAAAAACACCTTTTATAGCTTGGGAACAAAAATTCTGTGGGAGAGGGGAGGATAGATACCGGCAGTATAAAACACCGTCAGACAACACTCTGAGGGAGACAGAGTCCTTCATATGCAGAGCTCAGGAGGAAAAGTTCCACGGCGAACTAATCACAGCGTTCGGAAGGGGGAGAGATATCCGTTAGCGAACAAGAGACCCGACAACGGACACGAAATACCTCGCAAAGGCACACGCGACCTGATTTCCTAGTTAGAATGACAAAAAGGAAAAACGAAAGGGATGAGAAAAAGCATAAAATCACGCGCAGAAGAGGAAGGAATTTTCAAATGCGAATGAGAGAGAGTCAGGTCACGCCTGGTAAACATGCGCTGAAAAAATAGAAGATAGTGTAGAAGGAATAATCTGTGTAGCTTATTATAAAGACCGCGGATTAATTCATTTTATATCGCTAAAAGGAGAGTTACTTAAGAATCCAATGAACTGCTACGGAAAATGAAACAGACCTCCAAACCTATATATTTCAAATATTTTGATAACCGAGTCTTACTTCCTGTCATTTTCAAACGTAAGAACTTAATATAGATTTATAAATATGTAATGAATAGAAGAATAAATTGACCATCTTTATTCTATTTTGAAATATCGAATTATCAATTTTTGTAGAATTCTATGCGCCATTCGGCTATTTCTTCTTGTTTCGTGAGCGTTGTTTTTCTTATACAGCTGATATTGTACTGTAAATTAGCTGAGACTGTAACAACATTCTATGCATTGCACTAAATCACGGATATATACGCTAACATACAGTTTTTCCCAATATTGTAAGCAAAATTAAAAAGTATTACAAAAAGATTTAGTACGTTCCCACTTAATCATAGAGTACTGAAGAGCTGGAAAATTAATATATCAACAATTATATATTCCTGTGATGATACCCTTACAAATACGCACTATTTCACTTATATTGCAGAGGAATATAGCAGTTTACAACCTTGCCAGTTGATCCTCGTACATAATTACGATGTGATAACAGATTGAACCACCCCATCAAATTTACATAAATGAACATGAAAGAAAAGAGGCCAAAAATCAGATGACTGGAGATGACTACTTCCGTAATAAGTTCATGGCACTGCATACTAAATCGATCTTACGCAGCTGCAGACCAAATATCCTGAATTCGATTCCATCCAAATAAATCTTATAGGGGAAACAAGTCACGGAATCTCAAAAACTAATTACCAAAGTTCTCGATCACGTCTGTGAAGTATTCAGCCCGATGGCTGGTTGGAACCACATTTTCTCCACTAATATACTTCTTACCTTCTCCTCTCCTGGCTCTACCAAGAGCTAAGATGAGGGAATGCGTCTACGCAAGATGTGGAGTGAGGTGGTTTCCTCTTGCTTTCCTCACCAATTCTCTAAGCGGAACAGACTAACAGACGCGAATACGTAACTGAAGCACATGCAATTACTTCATCAGTAACACTGTTTGTTGGTTTGCATAATGAGATGCCTTAATCAGTGCCGTTATTCAACATTATTCTTACCTCAGAAACTTCATATGATCACAGTCTTAAAGCAAAGCTGAAACCGAAGTAGATAAAAGAGACATCTTTTTCTTGTAACAAAAGACAAATGAAAAATATTCCAAGTGATGGTAAAAGAAATACGGACGAGTGAAGTTGAAAGAACTGAATGTATACATTATATGTAATACCTCTTTAAGTATCAATAGTTTGGATAATGGCATCTTGGAAAATCCGCCCTTAAGGGAAGCAGGAAAAACATCTTAGGATTTTTCCAATAAATCTACGTTCCCAGAGGTATGAACATCTTCCCAGAAGTCAGTCGTCCTCCTCTATTCCGAAAGCTCTCTTAAAATCCTGCTCTTTCCTCTCCCCCTAATTCCTTCGCACCCCAATTTCCTGTTCCCTCTGATCTTCCTTTCGATATGTTTCCCCTCTCCACCTTCTTTTCTCCCCTTCGTCGCATTGCCTGAGCGGCGGAGATTCCTACCGTGAAGAATTCCGCTTTGATCTCTCTACGAGAGAATATTCTTCGCTTCACGATCAGGGGAAGATTTCCGGCGAAACAAAAGAAGGCGACTCGGGTTTCCTTTTCTGGTGACGCGTTCCATTTTCTCCCATCTCCATTTTTGCCACCCTTAATGCATGGTTCTCCCCTCAGTAAGAGACTCTTGGCCTTCGACTCGTTACGCTAACCTTCCATCGCACCTTCTGTTCCCACCACAAATACTCAGCAATTTTCTGCTAGGTTTTGCTATTTTTTTTCCTACGATAGAGGACCTATCAAGATTTTTCCGCTAATAAATTACTTTGCAGTTGCATACAGCATATACTTTGCAGCCTTAATTGCAGAGTAGTATCGGTTGAATTACTCAAAAGCAGTGGAATTAAATAGAATTGAATTGAAATGGAATTCACTCTGAATATTTGACCTGTAATTTGGTTTCAATTATCCGATTCTAACTTGCATGCTTTTCAGCGTAAAAGTATGCGTAACATAGTGGTCTTCAATCATAAATTTCATGCAAGATGCGACCGACATCTTTAACGATTAGATTTCATCAATTTAAACAAGTCTGACTCCATGCTCCGGTTATCTAAAACTCTGTGAAGTCATAAAAAAGGCGTAGGTACTTAAGACATTAATACAACTGAATCAGTGATTTTAAAGTGACAACCAATAAATGTAAACAACATCTTATAATAACGCATTTTCAATAACTAGCTACCATTTTTATTTCATTGCTATTCTTTTAAGAATTAAGTTGCATTCAGAATTTATAAATGAACATTTTTAAATCTAATGATCTGGCCTCAACTTGGTGGTAGTCCTCAATTATAAAGAATAAAAAATAAAGCACTTATACATTTAACACAATGAAATTTATTCCACGACCATAGTTTCGAGCCTTTTTTCTTTATAACATTTTAGCACAAATATACTAGAATACTTGAGTAATTCCTAACACCAACTCATTAAACAGCAATCAATTAGTATCGTTCAATAAAAAAATGAAATAGCAAAGTGATTTAACATCAGAGAAGATGGATATTATAAAATACAATGCAATAAGAGATATACTCTAGCTTCTCGGAAGGAAAAATTAAGAGAGAGAGAGAGAACGAATAACATGAGCGGAAAAGAGTCGTAAAAAAATCATATCACTCACTCTTAACGCTTCAACACTTACATGCTCCATTAATTAGATAAAAATGCGAAGATTCCTACTAAGGAAATATACACTTCTTTTTCTTCAGACACGTTGAAACTCTTAGTATATTACTCAACACAAGTTCCCTTATTTCCTACTCCAGCGGTTGGATGTATTTTAAGTTAAGAAGGTAAATATAAGGTCTCTCCTGACCAGCTGGCGGTGTTCCTTCCCTTTCGTTTAAGTCCCGCTCTCAGAGGTCACTGAGAACATGGCTTGAAGTGAGGGAAAGGGGGAGAAAAAAGTGAAAATAAAAAGTGGACGAATGTCACTTCCGAGAAAAAGGAATTCTTGGTTTCGAAGGCTGAGAGAAATTCGCGGCAACCACATGAAACCCTTGAGAAATCCAAGGTCATTTTTAATTATTATTCTGGAAAATCTAAAATACGAGGTATTGTGAAGCTGAAACGGCCGCCTACTAAAATATATAATCTATTTATTCAAAAACATTTCTTACGTTTTATCATGCTGTATTCCTGACATTCTCACGTCAACGGACCAAATGAAGTATTGCACTTCCAATTTATCAAATCACGTGCTAGATCATTCTTCATTAAAAATTCATCGAGATGAAATTCTCATAAGCTGCCAGACGTTCACGGACATATCATTGCCGTTGTTGTTTTACAAAAGCGCTCCGACAGCCTCGATCATGTCGCTCTTGGGTTCCTACCGGGAATTGAACCAGGGACCAATTTCATTAGAGCAGAACCCTCAATTGGCTACTCGTGAAACCTGGATTTATCATAATTTCGAAACTAATGTACTGATGAGTAATGACTTCTAATAAATTTACGACAAAATTCTGTATACAGGGAAAAATTATATTATGTAGCAAAAAGAATGCCATTATGTTTTTTCCCTACAATTTCATGAATCGGGATAAAAGATTAAAAACTCCTTGAATAGCTAAAAATAACGAGAATTATAAGTAGCAAAGGTAGCAAAAAAACAGCATTATTAGCTACCACGGAAACTTAAGTTCTCCGAAAAAAATATTATTTGCAATGAGAAAACTTGAAAAATTATATTTATTCCATAGAACGATATTTTTATTTTAACAAAAAATACGACTGTTTTCAACGAATGATCATCATCCTTTGGTCTCGATCATCAGTCGAAAATGGTCGTGTGGTTTTGATAAATAAAAAATATTTTGCGGAAAAGTGCAATTTCCTAGTTTCTTTCCATAACAGATTTCCACAATACTTGGCCTCATTCTATGAAGTTCATATAAATTGTAATCTAATAACGATCACAGTCACTCAATAATCTAAAATTCTGAATTCATTTGATGGCAATGAAACATGTGAGCATCATAACACTGGAAATACCAAAATTAGAAATATCGCCAACTTCATAGGACGATTTCGTTAAGAGACCGAAAAATCATCCCATTAAACTTGAAAACCTTTGTAACAGTGTAAGATTCCAATAAGTGGCCATAAAAAGTATTGGAATCGCTTTTAAAGCTGCCAAAGGAACGGCAACGCGACAAAATTAGCCTCCGACTCAATAGCACGAAGTTTATCCCATGGAGGAGATATTTTTCGCCGACTTCACCTTTACAGACGAACATTAGCTTTTCAAATGAATAACTTGAGAGAAGCATGCAATGTCCCGCCTTTTTGTTCTGCGGAGAACTTTAAAGTCGTATGCCTGGGGACATTAATATACATGAGAGCTTTCCAAAAGAGAGCACCTGGTGGACAAAACAGTCGCGGAAAAGGCAGAGACGAAGTAATTGACCTTCACGAGAAAGAAGCGTTCGTACGATACCGGACTAACTTTGTAGAGAATATAAAAGTACGCTACTTTGATGAGATTTTTTTTTTGAGTTTCTGAAAATTGTGAAGTATCAAAGATGACTAAACTAACTTTACGGAGGATATTAAGGCCCACGGATTTCATAATAAATACCTGAAAATTAGAAATGGATAAAAATAGGCACGATATGGTTAAAAAGAAAATATTCAGAAAATTAAATATCACCAGGATTCAGAACAGAGGGGTTAGAATAAGAAAGAAAGGAAAATTGGCAGTTTTTCTTAATTCAGAGATTACATTATTATATTGAGAACATATATATTTAACATTGATAAGAAAAGCCTAATGTTTCCCCGTGAATCACTCCCAGAAATTCTTCACGGATTCTCAACCGGGTTAATTAGTTGGTAAATACCGACGTTTCGGCAGCAACCACTGTTGCCATTTCAATAAATATCCTTGAAAATGACGTGGTCGTTAAAAATGAGAAATAATTTCTGAGTTAATATTAAGTTTAACGTAATTACGGCATATATTTCATAATGCAAATGAATATGATTATAAAGTTAAATCTCATAAAATATCGATAATATACTGCTCTGCGCTGGCAGTACATAGAGAACAATACAGAAGGAAAACCTAGAAACGGACAGTAAACACACTACATCCGCGTAACATTCGCTAAATTGTAAATGAAAATGAGCTAAAACGTTGTGCGACTTCCTTTTGTACCAAGTTAACCAATTAGAAACTACCTCGTGCATCCCGTAAATGCAGGTAATTCAGAATGCGAAGTCCATGGGAGTGGCACTGCTCAAATCAAATGACATCTCGCTGAAGGGGATAGAGGAGACCACTCGCTGAATGCCTCCATTCCCGGAAAAGTAATAGATGAATTTTGCGTGCATACCGTTTTGACGTTGGCCAAACCATTTATTTTCATAATTAACTTCTACGGCCATTCCGATATTAGGCAAAATGGAACCTTTAATGGCCAAGGATCCTCCTGTACTGAGATGGGAAAGGAACGGAGAAAAAAAGGCACTAACAGGGTAAACACATACAAAAGGCGCGGAGTGTGAAATTGGAGTGCAGAGTCCATGGGCGGGGCAACGAGGCAACAATCAGTGCCCGAGAAACTGTTATTTGCGCCGCCGGGGCTTCACTTGTTTTATTCCGGTCACCTTCCACTCTCACGGGAAAACTGTACAATGAAAGAGAGATGAGGGAAACGGTGTCGACGCAAACGCACGGCTTCGTTCCAACGCGTGGATATGGATACAAACAATTACATGAGCGCACAAAGGTGGCTTTGGAAGATTCACGAGATATCATCAGTATGATGGGAATTGAAATTAAATAAAGGATGCTGAAATTCGATAATATCCTACATTTCAACTACATCATTTCCATTCTATAACCGGATGAAAATTCAGCAAATGAAAAATTTTGCCATACCACATGAAACATTACCAACATCCGAAATGAGGACTCAGTTCGATTTTTGACAGCCAATAAAATTAACGTAGGATATGAAAAGTCCGTTTCGCGGTGAAAAAGTAGCTATAAAATCAATTTACCGTGAATTATTAATTGGTAACTGTTATTTAATCTTAACTCTAAATGTTGATGGCTGTAAAAATACACTTAAGTGGAATTCTAAAATTTAAAAAATATTTTTGGAGAACTCTATGAAGTTGAGCAAATCTTTGGACTCAAATATAAACTTAAAGCGAAATGGGAACTTAAAACAATTCATAAGCGGAATACTCAAAATCATCAACATTTAGATTCCTTCTCAACTGGCAAAAGTAAGAGTAAGAAGAAAATATTAAAACATTTTAACCAGTATTAAAAATGCAAGCTAGCAACTATTTGAAACATTAAGAATGAATTTTTTGGACTCTTGAAGAAATTTTGTTGATATTTCTGGACTCAGAGGGTATAAATGTTATAAAAATAACGAGAAACTAAAAAAAATACTAAAATACTTTTGACTCTAAATGCGTTTGTTAATGTAATACAGCGAAAAATATAATAATATCATAGCAACCTTCTCGGATGATCATCAAAGTCTCCAAGCAACACGTCTAATATAATTTTAAATGCATCCTTTCAAAAATACGCCTCTTCAGGCTTCATGCACCCACGCGATTCCCTTGACAAACGCGTTCCCCGCAGTCGATTGAATATCTCCCGCACTCCTTTGTAAAGGGAATCCATTACGTAACTTCTCATAGGTAGACTTCTTAGTACCGCGATCCCGAAAGAAGTAAAGGCTCTTTCTGAACGGAACGGAAATAAAAAGAAGATAAAGAGCTTGGTGGAAGGATTGAAAGACGGAGGAAAATATCACAGGTATGAAAGAAGTACTGCAATTTTCAATAGGGTGTGAGCTCTCAAGAACTACAAAACATCAGTACCATTAGCATTAGAGAGTACTCCTCAAAAATCACCTTAAAATCTCTTTCAAATATTTACATTAAAATAGCTTGGATAAAGTTCAAAATGCTATGATAATAAAAGAATCGATCGAAAAATCTAGATTGTTCTTCATTTTTAACATATTTTTTGGCCTAATAATTATTTATAAATATAAAGATAATACTTACATCATGGCCGGATAATTTACATTCTAAGATAAGAAAGGATTTCAAATCTGCAGTCAACTCTCAGTGCAGTAAGAATTGACTCAAACTTGAATGCTAGGTTTACGGCAATCCAGAAAAGAAAACATTCATCGTGAATACAACTTACTTTCCTATCTTACGTTTATATAGAAATCCATATCTTTCGAAAGGTTAACATATTTGTGGCTGAAGAATGAGCGCATGCAGAAGAGTATATGTACACATTGGGGCAATGGGTTAAGGAAATAATATAATAGTAATAATACATTAACTACTATAATATCTCGTGAAGAAAACGTGAGGTTTGCAAGTATCACTAGCGGAAAATGATACAAATTAAAAACTTTCAAAATTGATACAGGAAAGCATAATAAAGAGAAAACAATACATATCATATTCAGTCAAATCAAATACCAGAAGAACAATAACTCCACAGTAAAGCAACCGTACTCCATAGGTTTATTTCAAATTTCATCGACAAACCACCCTTCCCTTAAGCCTGAAAGAAACTAATCCCCAACCGCGATGTGGAAAGAGATAGAAAGGAAAAAGGGATCGGATACGAGAAGGGAGAAAACTTAGCTTCTCATCGACTTCACCCGAAGAAGACATTCAGCCTCTCCTTCCTCCGAGCCCCTGCGGAGTATACGTCCGGAAACGCAGAGAAGTACGGCGTGCGACCTACTTACCAGGGGCGAAGCCTAGAGTTGGCTGGGGGAGAGAAAGAAAGGATCTGCGACAAGGAGAGGGTGGTGGAAAGACTGAAAGTAAGCGGAGAAGAAAGTGGAAGCGGGCTGAGATTCACCTACGGATCCATGGCTCCTGCAATGAGGTCAACCGAATGAAATTTTGCAGCAAGGATGCCGCTTTATTTACTCTTGGTCCCATCTCGATGCGCTAAGTTTCTTCTTGAACGAGGGGGACGTGATAGGAGAATTAACAGACGCCGGAACTTTTGCCATAGCGACGAATTTAGGTCGCCTGTACAGAAAGAGCGTATTGGTGATTAGCCTTGGAGTGGAACAAAGGAAGATGTTGTGCAATAGGAGACCTGACGATCGATGATGATAATGGGTTACCATTCTCTCTCTCGGATGAGGAGACAGCATGGATTCGATACTCTACCACTGAAATTGGATACCATGAATGATGTGGAGGGGAAAAAAATATCGGACGTAGTTTAAAAATCATTTACTTGATTTGGCGCAATAACAGCAAAATACCACTATTTCCAATGGAGTGTAACAGACTAAATTAAGGCAGTTTAGTTATTTCTTTACAAAAGTAAAAGATTTTATATAACTAAAGTTGATTAATGGTGGCTGCCAGAGTATCTTATAGTGTTTTTAAATTGGTAATATTCGAGCAACAAATTCAATATTCATTTATGTGATTGATGTGGAAATTAGGATTGAATGGACCGGGAATGGGACACTTCGGCGCGCCGAAGTGGCCGCGATGTGTCCTAGACCCGAACGGACCGGTCAAACTAAATTTGTCCAAAATTATCAATGTATATTAAATATTTACAATTAATGATTCCCTTATAAGAAGAGTTTAAAATTTGAAACTATATAAATCAAAATAATTAAGTTTAATTGCACAAAAACAATGGGTGCAATATGTTATAAAATAATCAATCTTCTTTGATGACTTTCTAGTAACTGAAACCAATTTTAGTAGAATTAACGAAACCCAAGAAGAGAAGAACTACGTATTCCAAATATGTAGTTACAGAAAATCATTCTCTAACCCTTAGAACTTCACTGAGCCGCTTGACACTATTATTCGATCTCTCTAATGCAGAATGCCGTTCAAAATTCTACCCACTCTACAATCAATAAAAATCTTCAATGAAACATTTATGTTTTCAAGGTTTTTATTCAATAAAATATAACTGTAAATAGAATTATAGTCTTTCACCTCCATCAACAAAAGAGCAACCCTTCTGCGCACCTTTAAGCGCCTAAGAAAATTAAACATAGATCGATCAAAGACTTTACCCTCCGGTTGGATAACGCGTAATTAGGACTGAGGAATGCATCGGGGTGCTGAAAAACCACGGAGGCTTTCGAACAAACAAATCACGAATCCGCGCCTGCCCGAGACGCCTCATAAAGCACGAGTGAAGACGGAAAGGGAAGGAGAGACAACAGGAAAATCAAAACCGGGGCGGATTCTGTCGAGAACCACCGGATCCGCACTCGTGAGAGAGCGCCAAAAAACACGTAACACGTCCCCTCTCGCGAATCACGAGATTATTGACGAAACCCGCGACTCTCCAAAATTCGCCAGCATTCCCTTACAAACAAATTCAATACCCTTTTCCCAGAAAGTCTCCTCGGTGTTCCCAGCGCCCTCCACTATTTCCCAGAAGCAACCCCGAAACACTGGTGCAATTAGACACCGGAACGGACTCAACGAGGGAGCAATCTTCCATCCCATATCTCTTCTCTCCCCAAATCCGACAATCCACTCGCCTCCCTTCCCCTCTTACTTAGGTAATATGAGCGTATTCATGCTTCACTCCATACAGGCGATTGTGCAAAAGAGTTGAAGCGAAAAAAGAGATGATGGCGAGGCGAAGGAGAAGCAGAGAGGGAGGCGAAGGGAGACAATAAAGGGTAGAAACGGGAAAGAGAATATATGAAAGAAAAAAAGGTAGAGAGGGACGGGAAAATAAATTGGAGGTAATGTAGTTAAGTTATATAATGAACGAAATAGGAATGAGAAAAGTCATAGTGTATGAAATCACCCCGTATAGTAAAGCTGCAAGGTGAACAGTCATTACTAACCTGGCCAGAGAAATAGATAACTAATACTAAAAATAATTTATAAATTAATAAATAATTATAATAGGAGGAATAAAATAAAAAAACTTTGCATTAAAACCACAGCGAAAAATTCACACTTATGTCGACGCATATGCATCCTCCACAAGCCTATAGTCGTGTGAATTTTTACAGGGTGATGTCAAAGCTAATTTAAGAACAGGAACTAGTTTTTGTGAAAAATTGATTCCTGATTTATTTTTCGGTCATGAAATGCTGCAACGTTAATCCCGGTCTAGGTGAATGTATCATAATCAACCTGAAGATAAATAGAAAAACATACTTCTACACTATACCACACAAAACATTTGTGTGGTATAGTGTAAAAGTGGGTTTTTCTATTTATCTTTATGATGGAAGACTACCATGAAGTCAAGGCCTAGTTATTGGATTCCATAAACAACCTATTGAAATAAAGGGACTCAAGATACAAAAGTGAACCCATAAAATCAAAAACTGTGACAACTACAGCAGGATTGGGAGAATGTGATGATAATATCATAACTACGAAAATTATAAAATATATTGTGGCAATTTTTAAACCCCGTTTCTCCATGTTTTCTAACAAGTGTATCCTTCTTACGAACTTTTAAAATACAAACTTCGAATTTTCAAACTTCGCCATTATAGAGTCACTCATTTAGAGCCGCAGGAAATTGACGACAGCCAAACGAAATAATTAATTAATAAATATAAAGGGTCATGAGAGGGTGAAAAAGCAAAAATATATACATGTATAAGCACACAGGCACACACGTGGGGAGGTGGATGATGAAATAAGGGGGAGCGCGTGTAAAGAATGGAAGGACAAGAGGGAGGTAAGTGGTAGTGTGTGTAACATGGAGTGTGTAGGCGGGGGAAGTTCAGCGTGGTGCATCGACGCTACTGTAGGGGACGTTATACGGATGCCGAAGGGAGGGGAGGGCGCAGGTGGGAAGAGGCAATGAAAGGGGCGAGAGGAAGGGTGCAAAACAACCCACGCGAGGGCAGGAACGAGGCCACGAGTGGCGGTAGATTTTCGATCGTTACGGATAAAAAAAAGATGTCTCTCTTTCCTCCTCGACGGTGTAAAAAGGTACGAGTCGGGAGAAAGAGTGATCCTGAGGGAAAGGCGTCCTGGAACGGCGATATCCGACTGCTTGTTACGTAATTCTCCTTCTCGACGAAGCAATTATTTCGTGTTTACTCTTTTTACCGTTACTTTCCCAGCGGTGCAGTCATCTACGTGATGCCCATACGTCCCTGAAGTTATCCTTTTGCTATCTCTGCCATCCACTCGCCCATTTCCGATGCATGAATGCACTCCGATGTTTCAGTAAGCCATTAAAATTTCACAATCTGCATCGCGCTGGCTCGCTCTAGTTTTTTTATGAAGGCCTTCCAATAAAATTGTGATGGTAAAAAAGAGAACGGTTCTGTCAAATGATCACTGTCTTCACGTGATTGTTTCTTCCGAGTTTGTACGTGAGAACTGGTTAGCGAGCATCGCAGAGATGATGCTCCATTGGCACGATCGGCTAACGCAGCAATGCCCTCTTTCTCAGGGGGTCATTTGCAAATAATGCGGGACTTTCCAGACGTTTCACATTTGCCTAATTTTCTTGCTTACAAATGAGGGTTTAATGTTTTCTTTTACACTGTACGAGAAGACTTTAATATCCTATTCTTAATTGAATTCTCGAGAAGAAAACATATGCTTCGCAGCATTGCCTTTGGATAAAAGAATTTGCACAGAATAATCAAACCTAAAGAGGGTTTTGACAAAACTATTTCGTTATTTAATAAGAAACAAACAAAACTGTATAGTTATTTCTCGCCTGACAATGTAGCAACGCTTTAAAACTTAGGACATATTTTGTATTTTATTACTGTGTTCCAAAGTATACATTAAATTTATAATTTTCTTTAAATTTCAGATCACCACTACACAAATCCCTGCAATTAACCATCGTGAGGTAAGATTTTAAATTTTCCCAAAACCTAAAAATGCAGATAGCCTATAATACAGTTCTCCTTTATTTCATATATCCTAATTATTGCGGATAAAGAGGTAAGTCATTTCAATATTTTAAATTTATATTAGAAATCTAACAAGACGAAGTTCGTAACAAGAAAGAAACAAGATATAGCTCGAAATTCTACAAAGCTTCTACAAAATCAAATATATAGCTCAAAATTCTATAAAGCTTTAGCTAACAAAAGGATTGAATCCACGTGAAAGCTTCAAAACAAACTTATTCTCGATCTTACCATAACTCTATTCAGATTTTGTTTTTTAACTTCATATCACATTTTATGCAACCATAAATCGTTGATGGTATCCAATTACTTGTTGTTAACTGCTTTCTAGGTATATCTATAACACTATTATATATTTTATTATATATAATATATTATGCTTCTTTATTTTTTTCTCTCTCTGACACCGTTTTCGCTTCTCCTAATTTCCTATCCGTCATTATCAGTCTCCAATTTTCAAAATGAGTACGCTTACCATTTCAATTTCCTTGCCCCTTTATTCGTTCTTCCGCTTTCAAGGGGTCTATTCCCTTTTCCCTTCAAAAACAAGAGTGGAACACGGTTTCTTCTTCATTCCAAATATACCTCTGTCTTCAATACGGACATGCATTTATCCTGGTTCCTTCAGAATAGGAAACTGGCAAATAAATGCTGAATTCACCCACGCGCTCCTCCCAAGAAATAAGGATTCTTGAAGAGTTTCTGCTAATGAACTCAGATCAAAATATCACTAAGATCATAAATACTTATAGTATTAGCTTCATTTTCTTTGTCGAAAATCTTAACACGCTCCTAAGTTCGTATGAAAATAAATCAAGAATACAATCTTTGCTATAATTAAGGTGGTAACTAGTAGCAGATACGTTTCAAATAGGTATACTTTCTACTTAAGTCAATGTAGTTTTAAAAGAGCTCTTAATAATAAAAAATGACTACAACAGACTCGCTTAAGGAGTTATTTTACCCTTCTCTACCCCGTAAAATGTATAATACCTTTAATACACAGATATGAACACATTTATTTATCTACCAGGATAAAATTGGTCCCGGGGAACTTACCGTTTAAGTTTCAGGATAAAAAGGCCTACCTTTTAGGAGATTGTTAAGTATACAGATAAAGCGGCTTACCTGCAAATAAAGAAAAATATATTAGTAAAAAGTTAATAATTTAACACCTATACAAAGTTTCTAACATATAGTTATACGAAAAGTAAAATTAAATCCATTGAACAAAAACTTACAATTGTAACATAAGATATAATTAGATTCTTATTAAGTATGCACCTAAAACTACTAATTTTATAACCATTGTGTGATCTAAGAAGATTCCATGAATTTATAAGCCCTACTTTTTAATACAAACAAATATTACAATGAAAATGAGTCTTTTGAAAATCAATGTGTTGTAACGAAATATAATCGACAGAGAGCTAGGCTATTTTCACTCCTGCAAATGATGAATGACAATTTGTTTACAATGGCAATAACCGTAATGACTCCTCTTATAGTAAAATATGAAGAATATAGTCCGATTGAAACTATTCAATTCGATATGCAAACGATAATAATCGATGCCTCTTTAGATAGACGAGGCTAATTAATCAGCATGGATTGGGGCGCATTAAGTCAGTCAGTAAGTGATGCGAACAAGGGAACTCCGGTATATTTTACTCAGGGGAGTCATCCATGCTGGAATGAGAGTGAATTGAAACCAACTGTCGGTTACAATTCTCGGAATAAAATGATTTAAAACCGGAGTCAGGAAATGTAATTCCTTCTACGTGTGGACTGTCATGAACGTTTCAAATATTCAAGATTAATTAAGGACTTGTGATACAGAATTTGACCAAAATAAACTTATTTTAAGGAGGACCTGAGAAGGGTAGCATGTAAGCGGGGCTAAAATAATACGGATATGCTTTCTCAGAAAATAAAATAAAAGTGTTCTATTCTTCATAACATAAACGGCACCTATTGGACCAAAATTATTCCAAAAGAATTTAACGTTTTGATTTGATGGATAGGGCAGTCACTTAGTGGAACTTCTCCAAGACGAAACTTAAATAAATGCACTTGGTGAGCTCCACGAAACATTTAATTATTATCTCGTTACCTAGTAACTTATGCAATATGTAATATGCAACTTATCAAATTGCAGCTATTTACAAAGAAAGAGAATAAATAATAAAATATATTATGGAGCTCACGAATTGTGTTTCCTTTAAGAGTAGTTGACTGCAGTAATTATTTTTCAGAAGCTAAGATGACTAAAAAATAAAACACCTTTATTATAGGTAATTTATGATGTAATTACTGCTGTATGGAAGTATATGATTAAAACACGATCAGTCCAATCATACGAATATATATCTACGCTGAATATAGTTGAGTGTAAAGCTAAACAGCGACCGCATTGAAGATTTCCGCTTTCGTTTCCAGTGGAATCGATTCTGAAGTTCATGAACCCCTCCAGAAGTAGGTGGGATACATGGAGAGAAGATAATTCAGAAAGAGCGCTCTCCTCTCTTTGTTCTAATATTTCTTTCACCTGGGATCAGAGAGAAGTAATCCCGAACCCCAATCAATCACGGCAAAGGTCTCACAACCGCAAATGACGCAGTCTCCGCCGCCACCTCTTATGCACCTCCGCCACGGATAAATCTGCACACCCGTTATGACACACGACAGATGGCGAAAAGATCTGGTGCGGCTGAAGCGAAAACATGAAATTTCATCCTCATTTTTCCTCATCCCATTCTCCGGCACATAACTATCTGGAACTCTCTTCCAAATCTCTCGCTTCTCAACTTGCACCACTGGACAGAGCACACGACATGACTCATCCGCTGCAGTTGACGTCCGCGAAACCACACGCCGTCATACGTTCTGTTGTTTTATTTACGCCCTTACCGTTGCTGAACTCGGTCGAAAGCTCAAGTGGGGATTTATATGAAATATGAAGGGGAGAATAAAAGAAACGGCGAATAAACCTTCGTGGTGACGAGGGAAAAGCGAGACCGATCTTCGCTCTCGAGGAAAGGTTACGGCAGGGAAATGCCACGATTGCGTTTTAATTATATTTGCGGGAATATAATAAATATTATATTTGCGGGAAGGCTTCAGTTTTTAGCTTTAAATTCGTATGGAATGGTGATGAAATGCAAGGGCAAATAAAAGGTTTATCAGATGTACATTCTGACAAGGAAATTTGAAAAGCAGAATGAAAATAATCGAGATATCTAGTCTTTGGCATGAAAATGCACGGCTGCGTTATTAATGTTTCAGCTAACACTTGCTTAACGAGCTTTTCAAACGATACGAGAGAAGTTTCCAGACCATATAATTAAGCTCGCACGCCATCTATTCAAAAGGGTAATAAATATTACAACGATTTTCATATAAAGAGTCTGAAATATTTACATAGGCTAGAAAAAATATTCCACACCCTTCCTATTTTGTTATAAGACTTGACTGACAAACATCATGATCATAGAACTCCACAAACACTAAGAAAGATTTATTCATCAACTTCAGCATGAAGGTGATAGCTTTCATACATACATGAACATCTGTATGTAAGCACACATTCTTAAACAAAATGTAAAATTCTACTTAACGTTAATTGAAGACCGAGCATGCATGTATTTGATGTTAAAAATAAATCACAGAGGAAAAACTTTTAATTAATCTCAAAAATATCCTCTCAAATATATGCCTCGAATTTATAAGCCGAAATCATACCAGTTACGATAAGTCAAGAATTATGGAATGACATCCTGATAAATATTTCCCTGAAATTTAGGTATACAAACGCCTCACCTTCGCTAATTGATGAATATAACGACCATAGTTGATTAAAGGTCTAATTATAACATATTTCCAGCTACCTTCCACAAATGATGATCCCTTTCAGATAAACATCAAATAACACAAGAACCCAATCTACCGTGGCTTTCACATTTCACTCTAGCTCGCATGTTGCCTTATCGAAACAAGGGAACAAAGCTTCAACGTCCCCACAGTTAGAAAAAGATAGAAATTGTAGAAAGAGTGCCTTTTTACGGTTGGGGTGACCTATCAGTAGACAAAACATTCATTTTCTAGCCCAGAGCAGGAAGCTGAGCCCATATCACCCCTAGGCTCTCGCTATCCCATCGTAAATCACAGCACGGAAGGGCACGGAGGTGCCGAGGGCTCTCTCTTCTTTCCAACTCAAGTCACTCATACAAGCACAAATGCCTTGATGCAAATTTAACCACAGGGAGTCCAGGTTGCCAATTAAAGGCTGTTACCGCAGATTTTGAAGATTAAATACTTCGTTCAGCGGCATTCTCCACGTCCTAACGTTATCTTCCTGACTGAAAACAACTTGAACTTTTTCCACAGCATATACATGAGATAGACAAAGAAGAATAGGCAATGATATACACTTTTTACACATTTTAAAGTTTTTATTGCAGTCGAATACAATTTGAGAATGGCATGCCAGATGATTCATCGAACAATAAAGACAAGTGAATTCATTTAGAGTTTAATAGAATTCAAAAGTTTGCGTTATTATGTATATTTAGCCAAATTTGAAGAGGTTAATTATTATTAATATCTTAAACTTGTTCTTCTGTTGAATGATAATCTGAATGTAAAATTACTTTGCTGTGTACAATGAAGTTAAATTATAAATAGCATATTGATGATTTATTACTCTAACCACCGAAATTAAAATTCAGGTGATGGTATCTGGTGTTTTTTGGTAGGCTAGGATAACTTTAGAAGAGAAGAATGCTTTTTTGCATATAAATAAAGAATTAATTACAACAATAATTAAGTTTTCGTGGAAAATATAGAAAAGGTTGAAATTAATTTTGAGAGCTGGAAAATTACGGTCCCCTTCACATCTTTCCACATATTTTCCTTCTCAATCGCCTTTCCTATTCCTCTCATCTGCATCCAGAGTAGCATCCGTCCGCGGCCGCCCGTGACCGCCATCGGCTGACCATTCTTTTCCCACGGTGTGCCGCCCACTCTTTCGACCCGTACTTAGAAGGGACTTTAACTTGCCGATTCTGCCGAACAATTTAACGGCGAGCACGGAAGCTGAGTGTGGAGCGGCTTCCGAACCCGTCGGCAGATCTAGAAAAACGGTTTTCCGGTTCCCGATGAAGAGGGATAAGGAGAGGAACTGCTTCCGATGCGATGATTCATGGTTACTATTTTCATGCACTTTTCTGGTTGAAAATAAAACAGATTCTGACTGTGCTGATCACAGGCGAAAATAGCGATATCTTTGTACTGCGAGAGCTTAATAGGACTAAAGTGACTGAGTAAGGTATAATTTTGTGAAATCACACGATGAAAAATAAAACGCTTTCGATAAAAAACGATTCTATTAAGCCATAATCAGCTTAACGTTCTATTTAAAAGCGCGCGTTGGTTCTAGTTGTGAAGTATGACCTTTATATCAACTTACTCGTCCAGTTCTCAATTCAAACTAAAAGTAAATAATATCGATGAAAGGTTGTAGAGAGAACAAAGGCTTACTTTAACTTTAATTAATCCGAATATTATTAATGAATAATAAAGCAAAAAATGGAGGAAGAATCTGGAATAATTTTAAAAATTAAAGTAAAAACAACACAAATACTTTCATGTTCTTACATTCATTTCTTGGTAATGAAACAATCCCTGAATCACGTTAAACTGAGATAGTAAATCAGCAGTGAATCTTACCTCGCTGAAAGATATAAAATATTTCTAAATTCTTTAGCACTGTAAATAATACTACCCTAGCAAATATTTTCCAATAACTTCAACCATCCGTTCCCTTATAAAGCCGGAGATTAATTATAGAGCCAGATGGTAACATTCCCAGAGACGGCTGAGCGATAAATACCACCGATGGAGAAAGGCAATTTTTATGATTTCAAACTTTTCCAGACTATGACGTGTCCTTAAAACCAAACAGAAGCTATACGTCACCATCAACCCTCCGTCGTCATGACATTGTCCCGATAAGGCGACCAGATGATGTCGCTCGCGTGAGAAGCAAGAATTGAAAGCTAACTCCCGAATAGGAGAGCGAGGGAAAAGAGAGTGGCAAATGTCAGTGATAAGCGATCACGCAAAGCGTTATTCACTTTTTCTTATTTCCATTTCTCCTCGCAGATCGCCGATGGGGTCAGAAATCGACCCGGCGGGCAACAAAAATACTCCTTTCCTACTTCGTCTGCACCTTGATATAAATATATAAATCGCATTCACTATGATTTTTTCTAGGAACGAATAAAGGCATCGTCAGTTGTTTAAAAGAATTACAATGTGTAGGATTCCATTGTTTCACGTTGATTGGCTTATGCTTCATTATGTTACGAACTCAGAAATAAAGTCAGTCAGGCAGATATCATTCCAATTTACAATCGATATAATGTAAATAATCCCAAATATTTGCCGAACGCTTGTGCAATAATTTCAAATTAATGACGGGGAAGGCAAACAAGTAGCAAATATCAATGAACAAACGCGGGCGACTAATTAGTTTACCTTTCAAATTATTTATCCTCTTCATTTCTGTGTAGTTTTTTTATCTTTGAATTAGGAAAAAAACTTTGCGATTCTCATCTTTTTAAGCTAAAAAAATGATAGAGTACTATAGAGTATATAGTAGTATAGAGCACTGTAAACGTGTTTATCAGAGATAACATCGGATTATGGGTGATAGTATAGTTTCGTTATAATAGAATAGAGTAGCCCTGCATTATTCTTTGAAGTAAATTGGAATAATATAATCCAAATAGGATACTCAGTACGGAGGATATATTGGGGAAATTAACGCCTTTGCCACCTACCAATAAGCACACTGAAACGAACGCAAGTAAATGTGTTTTCAATACTCTCATACAAATTTATACGTCAATCTTACTCAGATTTCTTAATATCATTTTAGATACGTAGGATATGCTTAGAAAAAGTTTCCGGAATGCATCGCTGCCATGGATGCTTTAAAACTAATTTAAAACCGTGCAATATTACACTGCAGCAATTTCCAGGTACCTTCAATAGCAATTCTGGAAAAATTCACGTCAACGAAAATGAGACAGAGAAATAACTTCTCTCAACCAAACCATCAATGAGCATCTCCCAGGGACTTTCTGAGCTCACTACATATATTCCTATATATCTTTGACCAGTGATGAATGTGAGTTGCAATACTCGAACCTTTAAATGGTGCAAAGCATTTCTAACAGAGGACAAGATGGAAATGAAACTTTGCTTAGTACGAGGAAGCGTCCGTGCCTTACATAAAACACCCGTTTCACAGAAGTGAGACATATGGGGTACGATAGTTTAATGGGATAGAATACTCAATACTAATAATTGTTCAGGCATGCATCGAAACCTAGGTTGCAAAAAAAAGTTTTCCAGTGGTACGGGTATAAGTTGATCTTTTAATTTCTTTGTTTAGAATATCGGCCCTGAATGTTTGAGGCCCGGAGACCTGGATGGAATCCCAAGTCATTTTGCTATTATTCACTTCTTGTTTAACCTTTCCAACAAAGAATGTTTAGTACCTGTGAATGAAGTAATAATATACACCTAATCTGATATGAGGAGTCGAAACCACATGACTGATAGAATTAATGAGCACGAAGAATTGAAAACAGCAGTCGCGATTTATGACGGTATTCCAATTATTAGTAAAAACGTTAATTGAGGCGATAGACGTGAAGTAAAATTATGTTTTAATGAGAAGGTTTCTAAAAATGAAACAGGAAACCCGTTATGCTGTTCATGCGGTTGCTTTACGCCACAGCGTAACATCGTATGAGGATGTATGCCCCAAGCCAGAAGTAACCCGTGTAACATTGCAGAGGAAGGAAATAATTTGGAGCGACAGGGCATTCCGCTACGTTCCCCACGTCTCGCGACTAGAAGGAGCACCGGATGAGGAGATAGGAATGATGTGAGGGAGACCATTGGCACCGAACCCCTAGCATCACGTTCGTGACCGCAGAGTGCACTGAATCACCCTCACTTCTCCATCGATCCCGTCTCGCCCTTCCAAACCCTTTCTGGCCTTATCATCAAAATCACATCCAAGTCTCCTTTCAATTAGATTAAAGGGAATTCGTATTTCCCCAAGGCATTGGTTAGGAACCGTTTTTACATTGGAAGGCCGAGCCATTCGGCCACGAGAAAAATCTGTGCAGTGACATAAGATAGTATTAGGTCGTATTAGTACTACGTAAATACTCTAATTCAGAGTATACGTTAAAAAAGACTGGGAGATAAAATTGCATAAATACATTAATTTCCACCAATAAAGGACGATAAGATCGCACTGTACTTCAAAGAAGAACGCAGATTCTTCACCTTTGCCTCAAGTTTCAGGTTGCTCCTTCGCTTCACAATCGAAAATACGTTCAAGAAGTGCAAAGCCAAGTTAAAACTCCTAAAGGGGACTGCGAAAACTCTTATCGAAAATCTCAAAAGGAAACCTCAATATTCAGAACAGAAACGATGTCTTTTTCAAAGATAAAATCAATGGATGATTAGCTGAGCTCGAAAGAAAATTAAAATACCGAGAAAGAATCAGTTGGAAAAGAATGGATAATTTACTCTGATGGTACATACATAAATGAACCATCTAATTAATTATCTTTTCACTTATCCTATATTATGGAAATTTATAAAACTAAAAAAAGCTTTCGCAGAAATTCTAAATCGTTAAATTCTTTGGTTTGCTCTTAGATAAGCTTCTCTACGAGAGAATAACAAATCAATGAGTCGATCAGAAGAGTGCTATGCAAAGAAACACTGAGTATCATCAAGCAAAACGAGCAATTAATGGTAAAAACTGACAACGAAAGAGGCAATAAACAGCTTTAGTTATATGAATATCAAAATATGAATCAAGAACAGGAATACTATGGCTGAATTAATGGGTTGCAAATTTTGTATAACTTTTCCTAAGATCATAACTCTGATTTTAACAAACCCAATCCCGTCATGAGCACTAAATTCTCAACCACCTCTGACGCGGATCAACCAAAGTCCAAAATTTAACGGAACCTCATTTCTAATCCTTGTCATCAGAGACGCAACCCTGTCACCACCTCACACAATCCATCTCATTCTCTTTTTTAACCGAATTTTCTAATCTGTGCGAATCACTCTCTCTCCCTCGCTCCAGCTCACACCGACAACAGTATCCTCGCTGCCCCTTCGCCATATCCGTCCCATTCTCCTGCCGCATTTTACCTCCCCGCGACCGGTAACAGCGGCCACGACCATACAACAACGTGCTCTGCATTCTGATCGTTACACGCCTCTGTGAGCGGGGAGAGGCGAGAAGGGCCGAGACGCGGCAGAGTGCGTGTCTAACTAGCCATGCCAAAAGCCATCCCTCTCTAGCACTACGTACATACTGAACTCCCTTCTTTCCGAACAGTCTCTAAAATATACTTCCATCACAATAAACACGCGAAAGTGGAATTGGGGAAATGTTGAACAAAACGCTTGTTAGAGCCAGAGAGTTAAAGGCAAAGATGAACCTTTCCCTAATGACTACTAGTATCTTCTAGGACATGGGTGGGGAACCTTTTGTCGTCAGAAGGCCGCAAGTACCAATCGGATGCAAAATAAACCATTCTGTTGCATATGTAATCATCAAGCCACTCTTGAGGGAAGTACTGTCTGCATACATTTAGTTTATCATAGATATTCTACTAAGGAAAACAAAGTTAATGGTATAGTATAGTGATTCTTTGTACGATATTGATATCCCATGTATTTTTCTTTATGTTGTCAGAATAAACTCACCTAAAGAAGCCCCTATGCGGCGTTCCTCGATCGGACAATATAGGTAATGATTTATTGCTTACATTAGAAGATTTAAAACTATGGTTTTCGGCTATCAAACTAACAACAAAAACCGGAGCCCGATGCAGAATATCTTCAACTGCATGCCAGTTATTTAAAATCTATTGACTTTTTTTCAGTTTTTATTTATGTGAAGTTTCGTGGTGTTATCTTAAATTGCATCTAAGACTCACGGTATTGGTTGGTCATTTCTATGAATATACCATTAAGTCAGTGTATTTATTCAGAGGAATTGACCAAGTAGAACGAATATGATAGTGTGTATCCCAAGAAACCTGTTATTCTCTCCTGTGTTTTAAAAGTATTTATCCTTTAATATGAAATCATTTTAGTGGCAATACTGTCATCTTGAACGATGGAGCAACCCGATAGCTAAGTTAATAGCAAAGAAGCGTCACTACCTTTTATTCCCACCAAGTGCCCTTTAGCCAGCACACAAGTCATCGATAGATGCCTGAATATAAATGTTTGACAACGTAGCATTTTTCATACAGATAGCAGAATTACGCAATGCTATCAGCAATAAAAATGTAAAGTGTACGATAGCAGAAATTAATAATAACAATGAATATAAATATGATATGGAATTAGAACCGTTAAGATATATTTGGCTAAAACGTATGAGATATTCTCATTCTCATCATTAAATTTCTGAAACCGATACAATGATATTATTACTATGATACTTAAGTCTGTAAATTTTCAAATACGAATACTATCCATAAATTCCAAATACTTATCGTTTAACGTTAATGCTGCCTTCATAATCTACGATCTTGTCTTCTTGAAGGAGGATCGGGATCATTAGGCTTCTTTACTCCTAAGCCAATCAGATGGAAGAGAAACTAGCAAACGTAAAAACATAACCAAGTAAGCTGTATTTGGATCTAAAATGCAGAAAATTTTCACCATACTTTTCTGGCGATAAATGAATTCACCATCAGTAATTGCTGTAGAGAAAATAAGATACAAGGACACGAAAGACAGACAAGGACAGAAAATAAGATACAATTTTAAAATGTCGTCACAGAACTTTGGTAATATAAACTTATATCCGGGCACTTGTGCGTGGAAGTACTTTCGCTCGCTGCATTCCGTATTCAGTCGCTAACTAGAATACCTCGCACTCTGGTCAGAAAATATGGGGACTTCAGCAAAACAGCACTCCTAAACGGCAGTGAAGCAGTACTTCAGGCAGCGACTTCCTAGATTGAAGGTTAGCAGAGCAAAAAGAAAAGGCGAACTGTGTGAAGAGTATACTCCCAAAGATCACATGTCGCATGGAAACGTCCTTCATTCTGTTACTCTGAAAACTAAGTGACGCGAGTGCAGGAAGCGAGTTTCTGCTCGCAGTCACTTGAGTGCGAGAGTGAGTATTTTCTTCAGAAGGCTGATACTCCAGAGTCGAGAGCAGCATTCAGGCTACGTTCCTAGGCAACGTGGACATATAGTCAAATCTGCTCAACTGACGAGACGTAAGTTAACGTAAACTTCCATTAATAGAATATTCTTATGCCCCCATATTTTCCTTGACTACCCAAATCTACCTTTAACATAATTTAAAAGTCTGCTTCCCGTGAGTAATTTTGTCGGTGTTCACCATAAAAACAAAAGGTTGGTAATGATTTTCTACCTTCAATTTGTTAATATGATGTTGTAATCATGATTACTGCACGATATAAAAGTAACGAAATCAAAACTTTCGCGCAAATTCAATTAAATTTGTTTTCGTGTCCACTCTTTCAATCCTACATTCAGAAACATAAGGTATATAATAATAATTGTATCTTTCAGGTGGCAAAATTGGCGCTTCGATAAACCTAAGCATTAATGAGATCACATATAATCAAATACGTTGGAGTGAACCTAAAATCGCAGTTACTCATTGGAAAAAGATAAAGTGAATTGCTTTTTCAACCGTTACAGCGTGATTTACGATACGATAATGAGCAAAAATTAAGAGATACAGATGCTACAAAAATCCTTTTTATCAATTTCATTATTTTTGCGAACGATACACATATAATAAACTAAGGAAATATTTCATACGCCTGATGTTTACACTCCCTTCCTCACGCCGAAAGGCTTCTTACTGAATATTAATGTTGCTTTAAATAAAGATTAAATTCAACTTAACGGGTCGAAGTATACTTTACAATTACTTCAATATAAACACTTATACAACAAATTAAAATTTAATTTATCTCCAATGAGACAAATATTTGCCTTGTTAAACATGGCCTTCGGATCGATACAGGACAAGGATACCTAATGCTAGCGAGGATTTTAGATTTAAGACAATGTAACACGGTCATTGACGTAAATAGCTGTTATTCACTACTTCTCTATTTCACCATTCCCGCAACTGTTCCACGCTCATTTAAAAGTCTAGGGAGCGAGCTTTTAGTAGTAGAACAAATGTTTCTTGTTCTGAAGTACACGTTCTGATGAAATCTTTGGCAAGGACAGAGTTGCATCGAGATAATTTTTCCGTCCCAATTCTTCACCAGCTGGCAAGTAAGTCATAGAAAAGTAGTGAATCCCCCTTCAAATCTCCCCTGGCCTAAAATCAGGCTTTACAAATACGATAAAAGTGGTTTCTCGATTAAATCAACCAAGTCATCCAACATAGTAAATTTCCCAGAAGATTACGCTATGCATGAATTATGCATTTATTCAGCCCTAAGGCCAATTGGTACCTCACCCTCTCCAAAATAAGCTACAAAAAGACATTGGGTGGGAATGAGATTTACTATGATGAGGAGTGCAGTAGTTTGCTCTTGCTTTCCTCACCTAGGCAGAATGTTATAAGTGGAACATGTCCACGTGAGTGAAAAACATGGAATTAATCTCGAATGGAATTCATTTTTCACTCTGTCATCTGCTTATTAGTCATCAAATACCCCAAATACACAAAGGAAGAATGCAAGAATCAACTCCCCCTCTAAACAAGCCCTTAGAACGAAAGGGGACGTAAACAATTCCAATCGAGTTTCCACTCCTCGCCGCGGAAGCGAAGGCAATTACCCGACACTAAATAAAACTTCGTTAAAGTTTCATTTCTTTCCTGATTGCGAAAAAACACAGCGCCGCGAACAAACGAATTCCCTGCTGACCTCGGACGGCGACGCATTAGTGCAAAACCGGGAGAGACGACCTCAAACGAGCAAAAGAGAACCGATTTGAGAAATCGACGTGATCTCTCAGCGCGGCGTGAAATATTACGGAAGGGGGGTTAAGAAGAAGAGAAAAGCGAAGAAGAAAGTGGATGCGAAGGGGAAGGATTCCTCTTAGAGTGGTGCGCCCTCTCATAATCGCTTTTGATATATTGGAAGTGTCGAGGAAGGGGACGAAAAAAAATTAAAAACAACTCGGAGAAGCCGTGAATTTTCGAGATCGAAGAGGCGACGCCGTCCTTTTTTGCGCAAGTTCGTAAGGGAGCGTAAACACAGGGGAAGAGGAACAGAAGGTGAAAGTTTGGGGAGAGGGAAGGGATAAGAAGGTTAGGGAAAGAGGGGCGTTCCCTCTGGGCACGCGAAGGGGAAGTCCTATCGCTGCCTCCTTTCCGCTCTGCCCCTTCCGAGCCCCCCTACGACTGCTAAAAAACGCCCGCATCTTATCCCCATATCTCCCCCCTATCTCCAACCCCCCGCAGTCACACCGTTTGCGTCGATCCCCGTGGCAACCCCGCTTCCCCCCGCAACCCGCAAAACACGCGGCGGAAGGACTTGAACTTTTTAAATGTGCTCGATTTAACATGCCCTTTCCTCCCATCTCTTCCAGTGACTAAGGTTTCGTTTGTAGCGTTCGGATGCGGAGATTGTCTTTCGCTGGAGATGCATCCTCCGAGAAAACGATACCGAAAATATGAGAGGTGAGGAAAGATCTGAGAAGGTCGACGACCTTTTCAACCGGGGAAAATACTTAGCGGTCGCTTCTAAGAGATGAATGGGCAGATGTAGTGCGACATAAAGCAAGCGGAGCTGGCCTTCTTTTCACCTTCCTTGAGAAACGTGCACCCGAATCCTTCATCATGCAAGAACGAAAAAATTAAACCCGCCATGCAAAATTATCAAATTTATTCATCCTGTGTCCCAAATTTAATTCAGAATGGAAGGTGATTTTATCTCTATCTCAATTGTATATGTTTTTGTAATGCAAGAATTTGAGCTCCATAGCGTCGCCTTGTGAAGACAGCTAATTGAACTAACGACGTAATTACTAAGAAACCTTGGTTTATCTTGGTGTTACAGTTAGCTAGTAACACTGTTACTATACTTACATATTACAATAAAAGTGATAGAATTATGAAATACGCAATAACTTCTGAGTTTGTTACTCGCGATAGTTTGCAAGTTTACAAAACGATTCTTAACGTTCGCAATTTTTCTCATTTTTTCTCCAGAGCAGCGCTTGGTTACCTTTTGTCTTGTACACAAAAAAATTCTAATTTTGCAATGCACTAAGCTGCACTTTTATTATTTACATAAATTCAAATCGAATTAGAAAATACCACCGACTGTAAAGGAAGAGGCTAAGATAACGAATTCCTATTAAAAAATAAATTATCGTCAAGGGCAGCGCATATGTAGAGGGGAATTAGGAAATGCATTACTCCATGATCACATGGACTAGTGTCACATGGCAAACTGGTCGGGAAGCGCTGAATAGACGTTGATGACACAAATGAATACACTGAAAGAAGGAGTAGCCATTTCTTCAAATAAATGCTCATTAATTTTAAAAATGGATTTTTAAATGACTTAATTATATGAGTAAAAATATGTCTAATTTATATGTAGTCTCTACCGACTAAACTTATCCTATCTCCATAGAAAAGTAAAACCAAATGTGGTCGTCCACTAAAGCCCATTGAGGTAACGTGCACGAACGCATTATGAAGCTGTTAGATACGGGGAGGGAGAAACGAAGAGAAGTTACTCGTACTCGACACCTCAGGAGCAAGAAGGAAAATAAATCAAGATCTAATGATAAAGGTAAGAAAGGATCAAATAAATAAATGGGAAAACGAAGCCAGAATGATTACACTTGCTGCAATAAAGGGCTTGCTTGCCTCTTCCGTTCTCAATGGGAAATCACATTCTAAACCAAATCTACTTTGAAAAAACTATACAATTCTTCGTAACAAATTTATAGAAATTGCGTTCACCATATAAACGGATTGACGAACGGAAGTCCAAATTAAATATCTTTGGGTAAACTTTCTTGTATTATAATGGCTTTCTGAAGTACTGTGTCGTACACATAATAAACTATAAACCCACTCAAATATATGAATCTTCATGAAATGTTTTCATTAAAGATGTAATCTTGTGCCACAGGTTAGGCACAATTTCTGTATAAATGCTTATTGCTTATGCTCGAAACATAAAACTTAACATACATGACTCGTAGGATAATGAGTTTATTCCTCGATAGCTATCCAACAGAAATGTACCTCCTCACAGAGTAGTTACCGTTATCGTGCCAAACAAACATTTAACTCTCAGCTTTCCAGAGTCTTGCAGGAAATATAAACATAGTGGATAAGTTACGCCATTAACCTTATGTTTCAAAAACACACCTGAAGGTGAAAAGGAGACAGAGCCGTTCTAATATTCTCTTCTGAAAGGTTTATTATCCTCAGATCGAAACACAAAATCCTTGAGTAAAATATCTTGAGAGGTAGAACAATAGAAGATAAGACAAGAATGATTACATACTAAATAATGATGAACTGAAATAAATAGAGAATGACGTAAAACGATTTCGATATAAAGATAAGTACTACGTAATGAACCTCAATGACGGCCAATAAGGGCAAATTGCGAGAGAAAAGTTTTCACGATCAATAGGTGGGCAGGGGAAAATGAGAATTGAAAAAAAAGACTTTAATTGGCACTTAAACGAGGGGGGAAGTTGAAACAAAAGAAGTTCGCAACGACGAAATAAAAACAATTCAACGTCAAGAGAATAAGGTCAACTCGATAAATTTATAACTGGAAAATAAAATTCACTTCGCTTAGGACACAATCTCGAGGCGAAAATGGCTGACGGGAAAATAAATATGGCGAAATACCTTAATGGCCCAATATACGATAAAAACATAACGGGAGATAGGAAAAAGGAGGACTGGGAGGGAAAATAGACCAAAGTGTGACGAAAAGAAGACGGACACGTACGACACATAACTCTCGTATAGAAAATAACGGAGTATTTACTCGGGGATAATAGAACGAAGATGTGAAAGGAGAAGCAGATATATGAGGTTGATGGCCTCTGTAAACTGAGAATGGACCGTGGTGTCAACCTAGATGGCATTTTATACTCGAGGATGTGATTCACTCGTTAGCTACTAAAGAGAGTGAAGAAGGGAAAGGTCTGAAAATGACCTAATGGAAGGATGATAAACTGAGATACGACTAATGGAAGAGAGCGGAACTAAGATTGAAGGATAACTAAATATCAATAAACTCGCTAACCAGAAATAGAGTACAAGAAAAATTATTTATTTTCCGCCTCAGTTAAAATTCAGGTAAAAGTATTAAATGATCGATCTTTAAAAAAATAAACACATCAACTTTGGAATAAATGCATAGTTTGTTTTTTTCTTATGTCTTAAAAATAAAGTTTCACCAAGTGCAGGCTGAAGTGATTGACTTAAAAAAAATATTAAATAATAGCAAGTATTAGATTAACGAGAGAAAAAGATTAGAGTATCTTGTAGAGATATAGGTTGGAATATCATATTACTTTATATAGTTAAATTATCTCTTACCTATTTACTCTAATGGATTGGAGATAGATGACATTGACGAAATAGATCTTCTTACATATAGTTATCTACATTTATAGTGTTTAACCGTCATTATGAAATTGAGGCAGATTATATGATATATTTGCGATGTTAATGCATGAAGATCGCAAATTACCACGTTCAAGCCAGAAAATGTTCAGTAAAAACAAACCTCTTTATTTCATCTGAGATTTATTCCGGTGACAAGTAAAGGGCAAGTGTCTTTCACCATGATACAGTCTCACCTGCAGCTATCGAACTCTCAAGTAACCTAAATAGACAAAAGAGCTAACTACGAAAGGAATGTATTCGATGATTTTCACGAACTAATGCCAAAACAGTGTTGATTTTGACTCCATAATCGGTAAACAGGAAAGTTTTGAACGCGACTAATAATGCAGTGGACGATTTTGGAAAAAAGAATAAAGTACTCAACAAGAAAATACTCTTTGAGAGGGGGGGACAAACTAACTTAGCTTGAAAGAGCATAAACGGATAAGAGACGATAACAGGCATTAAACGGAGGAAAATGAGAGAATGGCATGGAAACGCGGAATAAAGAGAGAGCCATAAAATGGGGAAGGGAGGCAATGTAAGGCGATAATGCCCCAGGTAAAAGGAGAAGGGGCGAATGGATGGATTAACGGAAGGAAAAGTGCAAGGGATTAAGGGGAGAGGCGGGGAAAAGAACAGTTAAACCGCAACTCAGAGAGGGAGAGGAAACGTACGCATCCATGCCACATTTTTATTAGCGGCAGGTAGAAAACAGGGCTAGGATAAGCCAGTGGTAGCGAGGGAAGTAACGGTCCGAGAGAAAGCTGGAGGATGTTGCAAAGTAAAACAAGCTAAAGGTAGGGGTAGGAGACTTGGGTTATTGCTCCTACATTCAGGCATGAAGAGTATTTCAACCTGCGGCGACAAATTAGCATACTTTTGACCGTCCTTAAGGATAGATGTTAAACTTCGCTACTTCCATCACAGGAACATCAAGCTGTACTAGGAAACAATAATGTCCATCAGAAAACCTATAGTCGCACAGACAATGAAAATAAGATAACATAACGAAGACTGGAACAAATGAAAAGATTAACTTTTACACACCACAGATAATTTTATTCAGGAACGACCAATTCCGTTCCTGAATAAAATTATCTGTGGTGTGTAAAAGTTAATCTTTTCATTTGTTCCTAATGGCGACTTACCACGAAGTCACGGCCCAAGCAGTGGATTCTATAACGAAGACTGTCAGAAAATATGATTTCCAGTTATAAAACACAATTTTGTGTTACAATTATAACTCGCGCCGAATTTTATTTTATTTTTAGAAATCGAGAACCAACCCCAGGAGCATTAAGAAATCCTTTTATTTAAGACCACCTGCAGGTGGAGATTTAGGAAGCCATATTAACAACCTTAAACTGTTTTATATAACGAATTCTAAATTAGGAGGGAAAATTACGGAGATATACGTCAATATCTTGCATAGTGCATAAAATAATAAAAATCTGAAGTCTGGAAAAGAAACAATGAAGACCTTCCAATGATAGTAACACTTAGAAAGTACTAAAGTTGGTCTACAAATCTCAAAGAGATCGAAGAAGGACTGAGTGATATGGATGGAACGATGAAGGACACTCACGCTAATTTTCAATCATCATTTATATTTCAAGCATTAGGTCGCCATTCAGGTACTAATAATTAATGTACATCACTCACGAGAGCATTAATTGCAGGGCAATAACTGAAAATTGCAGATATTAGACGTGAGTCAATTTATTTGAAGATTTCTAATCAAAAGATGTCTAATTATAACGGCACGAAATCTTGCGTAGATAGGCTTCCAATCTTAACACGAGAGATATGTTCTGAAAAACAGTCGTGTAAAACTTATTCATGTTAAACGATTTTTTTAATATTACAATTACGCACATCCTCCGTTGTAATGACATCACATCAGTGAATTATTAAGAATGCATAACAAGATTTTGAGTTGATTATAGCGATATTCTATAGTCAACAGTCATTTCCGCCATTTCAGTAAGTATTTGAGTGTCATATCATATAAGAATTGATTTGAATTCGTGTGTAAGCGGGAAACTTGGTGCTATTATCTGAATAAGTTCACTACTTGATACTCGTGTCAATATATATATAGTAATATAAATTTCATGTTAACTGAGCTCGTGTTAAACAAGGGTTGCCTGTAACAAATATGGGTTATTTTACGAGGTGATTGATGAGTAAGATGTTTCTATATTCTATAAACCGCAGCTAATACTATAAGCTGCTTCCTGAACATACTATTTATCAACTTAGTATACAGAGACGCAAATTTCCTTAATTCGGTATCTAAAGTAGCACTATCTCTACGGCAGTTTAGGTGAAAACCTGATGGGCAACGATTCTATTCTTACCCACTTCCTCCCCAGAACTTTCTCCCCTCTACTACCCATTCCCTCGGCACCTGACTCGTCGGGGTCGCTAACACGAAGCCTCAGAAAAGGCTGCCGTAAGTGCTACTGCCCAAGCTATACGCGCGGAGGCTAGTTTTTTCCGAATCCGAGTGAACACGTAACCTAGCCACAAGGCACTCTTACCTTCTCTGGGGAAAATGGGGGAGGCTAATGAGAGGCTATGGAAAGAGGCGATTCACTTCACGTACTCCGTTCCACGAAGTTTCAACTAAGTATGCTGCACGACTGTGAAACGGATATTAGTCATCGGTTGCGTGCGATGCTGATGGATGGGGTCGGTGTAGAAATTCTCGGAAAACATGTCAATAATACGTTGTGCCGCTTAAACAATGAAAAATGAAGCGAGAGGATAAGATGGATTAATACCGATCACGACTGGACACAATATGTGAGTAGGGCTTCGAATGGTGATTATTTTGGTTTCATATTTTTGTCTCTGGTTTAATGAAAACACAAGATTCAAGTTCGGTTCTGCTTTCGAGGTGGTTAGAACGGATTTTTTGCCTTTTAAATTGCCCTATCCAAGGTTTATACCGTACATGATCTTTAGATTGAGAATTTTTGGTTAAATTTTGGAATAAAACTATTGATATTACGGTATTCACTATAGAGTAAGTTCAGATAACACAATTTTAAATTTATTGCTATCGTTACAACTCGCTGTTGCGTGATTCTGCACAGCTGTATTAGTATTGATAAAAGTGCTTTGACAACTATGGACCAGGAATGGCTTTCACCAGATTTACCGGAAAGGAAAATAAATGTCTCCGTTTCATTCCAGTTATTGGGAAATCCATTCTTTTTAGACATTTAGCCTTTGCTCGTCAACTCAGGTGTTAAGTGGTAATGTGATTTAGAAAATAAAAAGATTGGTAAAAATTTTAAATCGCGGTGAAAAGATTCCACTCAGTGACTAATATTTTCATAAACATTCACATGATTAGCGACAGCATAGCACCAACAGGAAGGTTTCCTATTCAAATCTTTTAAATTTAAAATCAGAATAAATTACATATTCTAATAAATGTAGAGATGAATAAGAGGTGGTTTTATAAGCAAGGGACGAAAAGCGCACCGTTTCCAAAGCGTTCCGAACTGAAAAATTCCGTAAGTACGTAACAAAGAATCTGGCGATATAGACAATTTGATACTCCATCAAAGAGAATGAAACGCTGGTGCTGACAGGTTTAGATGAGTTTCAAATGTAGTCAAGGGTTCGGAACTGCGCCATAAAGCCGAAAGTAAGTGTTGACGTAAGCATTTCCGTCAAAGCACGAGACAAAAGGGGATATTACGGAGAAGCCGACGAAGCAACGACGAGGGACACTTTCTCCTTAACTTTTACCGCTTGAGCAGTTAAAATGCAAAGATGGTAATTCAATAGTGCGCAATCTCCCCTCCAAAGGAATTGAGCGTTCTCGATGGCTTTGAGGCCAGACGTCAACTAAATTGATTCCGTTCCAAAGAGCAATTAAATCCGCAATGAAGTCTGACCTAAAAACGTGGCGGAGAGACAGGGAGGAGAGGCGACGAAAGAGTGAGACGACAAGAATAAAATTCTAACGGCGAAACATTTTGAATTTATGGAAAATAATCGATATACTTGATTGGCCATAATTTCAAGCCATTTTTGGTGTTTCCCCAATTACAAGAACTCGTTAATATTAATTACAGTTGTACGAAGTAAGTTTGCAGAATCTACTTCTACCTGCCGCATGCTAAAGCAATCATTGAGCAACATATTACGATAAATAGTTTTACTGTACCCTAAATCTAAAGTAAAATAAAAATTAATGGTGTTTTCTATGTGAAGCATTGAATGCAAGAGCCAAACAACATTTGAGCCAATATAGCCACTTTAATTTGCGTAAAGGATATTTGAAAATTCATTACGAATTTACCAATGTCACGAAATTACCAATTTTTATCCTAAGTGGAATAGTAGCAAATGTGAAAATCATTTACGTTTAAATAGTAAAAAAGAGTTATGAAAAAATCCAAAAATAATCATTATAATTTATTGAAGTGTTTAAGTGATAAAAATCACAGCATTTAAATGATCAAAACAAGCTGCCAAGATTCTTTTGCTGCTTAAAATACTACATACTCACCGTATTAAAATCAATGGTTCTACCGGTACCAGAAAAAAATGGATGCTTACCTGCAAATAAAAGAAAAGAAGAAATTAGCGAAAATTTGTCAAAGTAGAATTACAAAGTAACGTAACAATAATGTAATCTTTAAAACAAGAATGTAACACACAATAGCAACCAGTAAAAATGTTTTCGACTAACTTTATGATAGAGGTGAAAAATACAACAATCACCCGTGAAACCTTTGAAGTAAAAAATGATAACCTTGTGATATACCTAATGAGAGGTAGGCCTTAAAGTATATTTTTACCGTCAATGATATTAATGGTTACCATCAATGTATTTACTGCTACTAATATTTGCACTTTTACCAATTTATATTCTACAGGAACTAAAATAATACAATTCAACTAATCGATTGAAGGAATGACTCTTGGAAAATAGTAGTTTCCAAAAGCTTTATATTTGTTTTACAGAAAAAAATACGCATGATCGGTACGCACACGGACCAATAATCGATTAAAATTACCGGGAAGCAGCGATAGTACTTAATACTCTCAGAGAAACGAATCCTTTCTCGACTAAGATTTTAGCAGATCCGAGCCATTAGGAAGAGAAATCCTCTTATCTAATACGAGGCGAAAGTTCAGCCGGACCTCCCATCAATAATGCGGCTAAAAGAACGGAAGAACTTTAAGTGTTATTACCGAAAATATAAAACGTCCTCCACTTAATGGGAGGAAAGAAAGAATGACACCATTAAACAAAAGGACAAAAGAAAGGATAAAGGGGAGACGGAGAACAAGGAGAAAACTGAAATGAACTCCCTCCGTCGTGGAAAAAAATACAAAAAACAAACTTAAAGTTTGCCGAACGAAGACCTCCGAAGTTAGAAGAAGAGCAACAGAGTGGCGCTAAGAAGAAGGAAATCCCTCCAAAACTTGAAAAAAGACACGATTACCCACCTAGCGACGGATAAACTTTTAAAACGAGAGGGGAAACCTTTTGGCATATGCACCCCGAAGAAAGGCAGGTATAAAGAGGGAAAAACGACACAAGAGCGATCTGATACTCAGATATTAGCCTTTTCTGAAAGCGGGGCCGGGGAGAGATGCATTTGCTCAATATTAGAAAAGTTTGCCGATCCTAAGCCCTTTCTTCTGAGGAGAATGAAATGGGTAGCAATCAGTCGAGGGGTGGGGGAGGTATCCGCTTTAAGAGAAAAGCTAATCATCTTAAAAATAAGCAGCACGAACTCCTATGAAGAGCAAATGGATATTTTAGTGAGCCTGAAGTGCGTAAGAAAGCTGTTCTCCTTTGAAGATCCGTACTAAATTAGAAACTTCGTAAAAGGGTTAAACATGAATTTAAATAAAGACGTGAATCTTGTTTTAGCGCAAGATACAACCGATTGATAAAAAATAATGTTCGAGATAGATTATAAAAACTTCGCATATACCTACTTATACAAGTGCATCTTTAAGTATTATTTACATAATGGAAATAAATTTTCTCGTACACTTTCTATGCCGTGGTGTATTTTAGTGTTATTTCCATTATTATGGCCTTCGACGAGTTAACGCCTTCTCGTATCATGTTTTATATCCAAGCAGAAATCAGAGTATCGAGAGAGGATATTTACGGAATTGCGGTTAAGTAAAGACTAGTAATAACCCCATACTTATGTTTGTGCTGCCTCATCCTTAAACAAAAAAGACAACAATAAGTGGAGGAAATATCAAGAACTTGTCATGAAAAAACTCTTGATAACAAATCTGGCAACAAGAATCGGCACTATTTTCAGTTCCAATAATTTATAACAGTTGTGAAGTCCGTTGTACACAAAATATCGTAAAATCTAAACGACAGAAATGAAATATTCACATATTTCTATATATGACGTAAAATCCATACTCCCACGAACAAAACAGGTGAGGATAAATAAATTAGGGAGGAAATATTAGGGGGAAGAGAATTCTCGCGCTAAGAAGAAGGAGCGAGGGAAATGAGGGCGAAATGAATAAAGAAGTGAAAAAGTTAGAAAGAGGGAGATGTTGATCAAACAAGGCGGAAAATTCGCAAAAAGAGAAAGGTAAGGGGGTCGAGAGGCTAAGGTTAAGAATGAAAGACGAGGGGTCAGCGTTTAATAAATTAAAAGGAATAAAGATCGAGGTGAGGACGGCGAACAAAAGAAGAATAAAATGCATATGGGAGAACAATTAAAGTACGTACAAGCGTGGGATACATTGACGCATTTCCTTCATATAGTTCTACTAATGAGAGTATAACAATCAAAAGGTCATTATAAATAACAAGCTAATAAAATGGGATTTATCATATCAGAAATCTTAGCTAAAACTTTAAAGGATAACTGAACTCATTCCTCTGATTGCAACTAAGAAATTTTAGCAGAGAGAATCAATCATTTTCATCTGCCCTACCAATTCAGTTTCTGCAACCTATTCTTTGCCTAAAAGACAGCTCATGAATCGAGATGCGAAAAAGATTGATGGGAGACCTTTTCAGAGGTTTAGGTCTAATCTTTTACCAAAAATCAAATAATCTAGGAAGGATTCTCTGTGAGTTATCATTTCTCGGTTGGAAGAATAGAAAAGAAAACTTAGCAACCGGTAAGGTTTTACTATCAATTACTTGTCGTAAATTTGTTGCTTCTATCTTTCCAATCACATCACACAGCAAGTCGGGCCCGAAATTGAAGATCCCTTTCAGTTACGACGAAATAGATTCATCAATACATAGCATTTCCCACGGACGAACGGGTATCGAATGAAGACCGGTGCCCATCGCATGCGACGCAGCCCAAAAAGAAATCGCAGAGGGAAAGAGATAGGAGCCACATCAGAGAAGAGTCCCGGGAAAAGATAAAGCCGGTGAAATAGTAAAACCGAGGAAAAAGGGGGAGGAAACAGCCAAGCGTGAGATAGGAGGGACAAAAAAGGAGAAAGATGGCGCTAGAGAGAGATCCTTTCAGACATGAATCCAGATATGGAAGAAGCAGAGTGATACGAAGAGGGGAGAGTCTATTCCGGTGCGTGGGTGTGGAGGGTGGTGCGGTGATGCGCTGGGAGGTGGCGTAACTCGGTGTGGAGAGGGATTGAACGTAAAAGAGGCGGAGCTGAAAAGACGGGGGTGCAGGGGGGACGGCCGAGTGACTCACCCTGCGTTCAATCAAGGGAGAGTCCTTCAACCACCACCTACCTGCTTTCACGGCCCCCCTAAACCAATCTTCATCCCCTACCGCCACATTTTTACCCCCGTGTTTCCAACCCTCTGATAACCTATTCCATATATCCTTCCCCAAACTTTCCGGAGTCTCTTTACTTACAGCTCGACTCGAGTTCCCAAAAAGAGAAAAAAACCCCTCATTACGACCATCCCCTTTTCGCCCCTTGCTAATCCATTTCATCCTCTTCCTTCGATTTTCTCCTCTCGCAGACGTCTCATCTTCTCCCGTACCTTTCGAATTTCGGGATGATTCTCCATCTTTAATACATCGCCGACGTTTCTTCTCCCCGCTCTTTCCTTTACGCGCTTTCTCTCCCCGAATCAGAAAGTATCTCTGGTAGTGAATTGCCAGAGATACATTTTTATCCAGCGACTCGTCTTTGTAACTTGACAGGAGAAATTCTCTGTCACCTGACGCGACATCCCGAGATTTTCCTCTGAAAGCGACGCTGAGGCCGAGTTTTATGAAAGATTTCATGGAGGATTTGCGGATATAACCCAGGCATCATTCTGCTATTTCCATAAGGTTGAAAATCATTCATTAAACAGCTTCCTAGGAGTGAAGAAGTCTGATAATTCGAGTAGAAAAGTAGAGTTCTGCATTTTAAACTGAGGCCGGGGAAAAAATCCTCCCATTTAGTCTTTCTTCTTACTACGTTATAAAAAGTTAACCATTTGATTGGAAGAAAGACAATCTCTTTCTAATTTGCAATTGAAAAAATGTCTCTTCTTATAGAAACTAAAACCTGTCTTCTGTTAAAGGAACCAGTAAAGTTTCTATAGTTCATTATTAGTATCCGATATTTTTGAATTAACAGCAAGAGATATCCTGAGATAATACATAATATGAGCATGATTATGATACTACGGATGATATGACGAACAACAACAAGTTGCTAAATTCAGCAGCCCTGAATACCCAAGGTGCGTTAAACATCAATCTGGTGTTTACTGAGGAAAGTAAGGGCAAACTACCTCATTCCCTCTACTAGCTCTTGGTAGTCAATAATAGATACCAACTGAACTTCGGGCTGAATTGATTACAGACAAACATGAGTTTGCAGGTAGAATATAGATGATTTCATTGAAATACTCTGATATCTGCAACGAATTATAGCAAACGAAGCATTCTGTTGATTACTGACAGCCTCTCCAGGGAACTAAATGAGCCCTACTTAGTATCTAGAGTTTCACTCTGAAATTAGAATGCTCGCTAGAAATGTAGCACCATATCCAAGGAAACTTCACCGACCAACGCAGATCCGTAATCCGACTCCCAAAGCCTAAATCAAGTTAAAGGGAAATTACGCCATGTTCACCAGCGAAAACACCACTCTCACCGTTTTAATATCCCGAATTCTCGTCCCCCGTCTTATCCTTAACCTTACGTGCGCGATTTCGCCCTTTCCTCCAACGACCTTTCCCACCTTCTGTCTTACATTCCTCATCAAACAGAATGCAAAATGTTCACCCTGCCACTCCCAGAAGAGCCCCACCCATCTTCCCCTCACAAACTCAGAATCTTTCGACGTGGCCCAAATCTTTCCCATCGCTTTCAATTCCGCTCATTCTACATCAACTTGGGACCTTCTATGATCGATATCCCTCCCATTTTCTTCGTCCCTTACGCGATTTCCAAAATGCCTTCTACTCTTATAAATCTTCAGTCTTCCGATCCCTCCCTTCCACCTGACAACGGCTAAAGGCTGAAAATTTAACGCTGGGGAAAATGGATATCTCGCAGGGAAAAAACCTAAATATTTCGAGAAAAATGTCATCGTTATTAATCTCGAAGAGGGATGAAAATACGTGAATCGGTTTGAGAGACATCTCTTCATTCCAAAACTGTTTCTCAAGATATTTAAGATTCACTACAATCGACACGATGCTTGGAAAAATTAAAGCTTTGGAAGTAATGACTTTCGTGAAATATGAAAGTTAAGACGAAATCGAACTGCATGAAAATACGCAGCTTCTATAGCAAAGACACAGGAAAGAAATTATAATTAAAATTTGAGACCATTTTATTAACGAACTACGTAATGGAAAGCCTTGATCTGAACCTTATCTCTATTTTCCTCATTGATCATTATCGAATTAAACTAATTCAACGGGATTTTGTTTAAATAGAGAAATAGAAAAACAAGCATAAAAAACTTTACCAACATAGCATCATACGATCGTAATAACATTTGTAATTCGCAACTACTTATTGTTACCGAAGCTTATGATTCCATTTTCAGACCAGACTTGAGAAAAATATTTTAAAACTTCTTTTAGATATAATAAACCAATGTCAAATATGTCATTTGTAATACGAGAATTACACAGCAGTAAATCTTTGATCTTTCGCGCATAGATGAAAATTAATTCCGAATCTCCGGAGGTTTCATCAATTCACGGAGAAAAGATCCTTTCAAGCGATGATGGAAAATACTGAAAGCTACGAATGATGAAAAATATACGAAGAAAACAAATCAGAAATAAATTATACAATAATTAGAATATTTTTTAAGGAAATATAAATTTAACGAGGAATTGCTTAGGGGATTTCTTTAATTTACTTTTTAAATATTAAAAATCGGAACAAAAAACATGCATCCTAAAGAAGTAAAAGGATTGTCGATACTCAACGCCTTTTAGACTCATATAAATAATAAACTCTCTAAAATTCATCACCCAGTGAATTCATTTTCAAAACGAAATCTAAGAGGTAAAAGCTCATTCATCGAATGGAAAAACCACTAGATAAAGGAGCCTTGAAAGTATTTTGAATAAGGCCTTGTTAGAAAAATTGTAGGAAAATTCAATATAAATTAAATTCGAATTGAAGCATTCTTCTCCCGCAAGACAATTATTCCTCGAAATACTAATGTTAACCCTTCCTGGAACCATTCTCACCTCATTACAGGTCATTCATATTCTATTAAAAGCAAAATAAAACTTAACCGATCACCAGGGAAGAAGAAATTTCATTAGTTCTCATTTTCTGGGTTTCATTACCTAATTCTCTTACTTCTTACGGGGTAATGAATGCCTAATTTCCAAAATTCCCCAGACCTTCTCTTTCGTTCTTCAATATTTGACCCGATTCTTTCCTCCCACCACCTTAACATTAACTCTACCCTTTCTTCCACTTCCTAATTGCCTCTGTCCACCGCTTCCTTCATTAACCTCGCACCCTTTCTCGACCTCATTCAATCTCGTCCTTCTTCCACTTTTTCCGCCTAAACTCTTAACCTTTCTCCTCGCCTTCCGCCAACTCGATCCTTCGCGAAAAACCCTCCCTTCCTCATCTCCCTGCGATAAACCAATTTTCTCAGCAGATTCGCAGAAATCCACCAAGTTTTAATCTGCCCCATGAAGAATTCACGAGGGACTTATCGATGAGGAATCGATATTCTGGATTTGAAGCCGTTTTATTGCTGAAAGGCTCTCTCGGATGAGAATGGAAGAATTGATTAAATGAAGCATCGGTATAAGTGCTTATTTTCTAGGGCGTCTAAAACTTAGAACGGATATACTTTGCTCCACTTGGTGCGAACATTTCCCGGGAAACTTTGCTATTAGACGATTTATTTAATGCCTTTGCTAATGTTCTATGGTATGCAGAGCCGGCGCAAGTTTAAGAAGCCGCATGTCATGAATAACGAAAAACATTCTTAAAATTAAGTTTTGAACAGGTTAAACTACATTACAAGGTAATATAGCAGATTTGGGTTGGTACCATGAAAAGTCGAATCTGACAGCATGAGCACACAGTCAAATTCAAATCAGTTTGGTGCATTACATGATCATGGTAAAGATTTATGCATCCATTAATGCAGAACAGTGTTAATGAGAAAACTCAAAGTATTTTTAAGCTGTTCTGGCAACTACATTGGGATGCAATCTGATAAGCACAGAAGCATTCCTACAAGAAAAAGGCAAAGTATGTCGGGTCACAAAAAATATTTTTTTTCCCTAAAGAGTATTATCTTAGTCAAACAGCGATCCTCTCCATGTACTTGATATATTTATCACATTTACGTACTTATCGTCTGAAAAAATGTAAGGATTATTCGCGTCATTATTTTAAATATATGTAAGTGTGAATATAGTTTCTATATGTTGACTATGCCCTTCCTCAGAATTAAACAATCATTTCATTTTAAAGTCTCTAGAAATCTTAAGATACCAGGGAAACAAATTCCTTTACTTTAAGCAGAAAGTATCTATTATAAGAAGTAACATTATGATGTACTGCTGGTGAATGTTTATCTCACCGACTTCTTATACGACAGGAACAAGAAATTAAATAATAAACTAATTTTATTCTAAAACAAGTTCTGCGATACACAAATTACTGTTCTGAAGCACTTAAATCTTATTAGAATGTAACAAAAGTAAATTGGTTGGAGCCATTCATACTGAGGTGGCTAAATGATTAAGTCATACAACCGATTCGTCAATAGATGCCTGACTGTATACTATAAGAAGAAGATTTCATATTTATTATGGGTGGATAATTTCATTTATTTACGAAAACAAATAAAATACCTCAGCAGCGCTGCTGTCGCCAATATGGAAAAATTTGCCGAGGGTAACTAAACGAGATTTTCAAAATTAATCTCTAGCAATCTTGAGGCTCCAGAGCCCTTCACCACCAATAACAAGTGAACGGAGCACCACAATGACCTTGGTGTCCGTGGGTGAAAGTGGCTCCCGACCAAAACTGAGGCCAAAGATCCGAGTCTCCCTCAGGGCACATTAGTCTATATGATGGGAGGCCTAAATTTAAGGAGTTGGAAAAAGGAAAAAATTATTAAGGATGTCTCAACGCAAGACCGATTTCCTTTTTACAAAACATCTGAAATGATAAATGGAGGCACACGAAATGCCTTTTTTGAGTTTAGTTTTGGAAAATAACATGAAGATGATTGAGTCTTTTCGAGGACCGTAGCGATATATTCAATTCAATACATATTCACGTAAAAAACAATGCGACGATTCGAAAATATTAACAAAGCAAAATAAATAAGGAAAGGGTTTAGGTGACTTTGCACATAAGGGCGTGCACCCAGGAAAATTCCCAAGGAAAAACGGACTTGAAAAAAGTCGATTCCCGGCCCTGTCAGACTTTTTTCAAGTCCGTTTTTCCTTGGGAAAGCAAAATAATCAAGGATATGATATCGAGGTCAAATTTAGTTATTATTCTAATGCTAGCAACTAATACTATAGCAAAACGATTTATCCGGCGTACATTATAATAGAAAAAACCAAATCATATTAAAATATTAGTAACTACAAAAAGAGTTGAGTCAGTAGGTTTTACAACTACCTAATGCACCAAAGAGTAAATGAATCTATATTTGAACCCACAGACATAAAATACAACAATTGCTATCAAAAACCTAACAACGATCATTCATCAAAGGATATATAAATATACTAAGCTGTTTTGATATAATTATATGGAAATGAGAAACAAGTTATCGAAAATAAAACGACAAAAATGGCATCTCATAAGGATAGCCACTGAAAAGTCGTTACAGCAAATATTGAAACGGGAAATGGCAGGATGAAAACAGCCGATTCCAGTTCAGAATAAATAGAATGAAAGTAAAAAAAAAACAACCATTCCCTAATATTGCCTTACATAAAAATCAAAAACATGTAAAACTAAGTTCTGCGTGGCCCACAGATGTAAATAACTTTCACCTCCAACGAGTGCTGTTGAACAAAGGAAGTATTCTACCTTCCTCACCCTTTATTCATTGTCTCCAACTTATTCTCTCTTTCCTTATCCTCTTTTCAACTCCCCAATCGCCCTCTTTACCCCGACCATTGGATTCGAAAATAAGGGAAATAAAAGACAACAGCGCAACACTCGCAAATCCCCGGAGACCAACTTCCCAGCTCTCACTAGTAGTTCTCCTTCTCAAATCTCCTTTCCCTTAAACTTCTTATCTCCAAAGGTCCTCCCACGTCCCTCCAACCCTTCCTTTTGACCCAAAACTCTTTCAATCCGCGAGAAAAAAGTCCTTGAAGAACTTCTCCCTGGCGGACACTGCCAAGCTCTTTCCTCCCCATCAATTTTTCCTTAATCCCCTTTCATGCTGTAGCACCTTTCTCTTCGACACGCAAAATAGGTAATGTTTTGTCTCGCGAGCAATCGAGGTCGGATGGCTTTGATTATTATAGAATTATTTAAAGTCCTAATAAGCTAACCTAGAATAGAGTCCTATCGCATCTTACGAAGAATCTAAGTTTTAAATAATTTCATATTTCACTCGTTTAAGCTCAAATCGTAGAACATGCATTGTCGCAATCTTTTCCTTAACTTTTGAAAATGAGCTATTTTGAAGAAGAGCTTCGAGCACATGAAATGATTTAATTTGTCGGTAATTTTTATATGTTACGGTATGAGGAATTTCAGGATTAAGTTAGAAAATCAGCCTCCCAGAAGCTTTTATAAAGTATTTATAATTATCATCAGTCGTTTTTTGTTGTTTTGATGTGTTTCAAAACATCATGACTAACTTGACGCCATTAATCATCGAGTGGATGATTAGGATTGGTAGCAAACATTTCTTAGAAGCAATAACTTATTCTGTGTAACAGAAAGAGAGCTTAATTCAAAGCTTCATTTTTTACAAATTAGCAAAAACTTCTTTCTAATGGAACTTACCTTAAGAAACTAGGCAACAGCTTCTGATCACAGACCATCCTAGGTCTACGGTAAAAGGCAAAATTTATTTCAACTTATGCATACTTTGTCTTCTTCTACTTAAATATCGGAAAGCTGATTTTTTGCCGAATGTATTACCCACAAGGGAGTCTGATATCATGCGAAGTCGGTCATCGAGATTACTGTAGACTGGCAGCATATTTTCATCGAAAAAGACGAAGGAGTGTCATGATTTATGCTTCGTGTGTTACATGTCAATTACGTTAGAGCTCATAGTTGATTAAAACTCAAAGCTTCGTTTATCGCACAAATATGATTCCACTGCCTATATTAGTAAAATCGCAGAGATAAAAAAGACTTTTAAGATGAAAATATACATTTCATCAAAAAAGTAATTTTTGTAAAATTAATTACAGAATTAAACAAAAATTAAATTCAAAAAAAGTCTCCAGCTCTTATAAAAATATTAAGCATTATTTCCTCTAAAACATCGGAATTGGCTGAAGATATTAAAAGATATTGCAAAAGAATATGAAGAGAAAAGAGTGAAGGGATGTTTATCGAAGGCCGATCGCGTAACAAAACTCATCTTCGAAAAAAACAAAATACTAAAAACCGCCAGAAAGTGGAATGAACCTCGAGATTTGCCTATAACATGCCCACTCTTCGATATCCATTTCCTTTTTACCGGAAAACTTTCACCGTTAAGCCGAAAATGAGGATGGAAATCACGAATGAGGAGAAAGAGAAGTGATTAAACAGAAGCCTTTTTGAAAATTCTAGATGATATCGTCCTCTTTCCTTGGAATCCGTCCTAAAGGAGATGAAAATTTTTCGAAGTACCAAAGTATTAACGGGGCTATAAAAATAAGCGAAGATAGATTCAAAGGTAAAAGGATAATGCTTTTAAATAAAATCTGTTGTTTCGAATATTCAAAAGAACGACGTAAAATATGATAACTAATAGAAAAATTGTCTAGAAATGTCCACACCAATAATTACGATTTATAGGTAACGACTGAATGTATTAAGATATTGGGAACATGAAAGGAATGGAGCAGATTTTTGCTAGCCCTGGGAAACTGACTTCAGCGTAAGAAATAATAACGCATTTCAATTTTGCTGTTATCCTCATAAACTGTATGTGTTATTGTAATTACACGGACAATATTGTTGAGGGGATAATAACTTCACAGAAAAAATACACTTTGCTTTGATCATTACATACAAGAATATATTCAAATATTAAATAAAATATTGTGTTAGGTAATATAGTTGCCAGTACGAAATCTTCAAAAATTATGTATTTTGCAACTCTAAAATGGTAGGTAAGTAAATAAGTGAGCTAGAAAGATAAGCTGATAATGTCTTTTGGTTCACAAAGACAGATACCTAATAGGAGGACAAATAAATTAGAATATTTTGCCTTATTTAGCCAAATTTTTAATTACTGATCAATTTGTCTAAAAATTCGTAAACGACACCAGATCTTTATTATGTATCATTAAAAATAAGCGGAAGTAAGGAAGATTCATAATTTGCGAAGAAAAGATAAAACAAATGATTCATTTAAAAAATCACATCTAAGCTGGTGTTTAATTGAGTAATCAAAATAAATAAATAGAAGTGCAGAAGGCATACGATGTTGAACATTATCGTGTAAATTGGCAAATCAAAGATAAATTGACTGTTCACTTATTCACAGCTCTAAACACAAGATACAAATCTTTCATCGATCGACTGAAATCCATAAGGTTTCACAATAGAGTAAAAATAGCCACAGACACTAAAACTAAAAATAGAGACTATAATGTAATCAGCATACAAAAAAGAAGAAAATTCCCTTACGAAAGAAAAAAATCAAGAAAATCATTTATAGAAGGTAATTAAAGTGCAAGCAATTCAATAACCGGGACCGTTGCTGCGTGAAGCGATCTAGACTAGATGTTTAGAGGCAAATTACTTCCTAACATATCATTATATCCTTCCGACCCAGTACATTTCCCGTTGAGCCATATACGCGAAGGAAAGAAGCAGTTTAAAAGTTCTGATACGCATCTCCTTAGGTAAGATCCAATGGAAGCCTTCGGCACTTATAAATTTACGAGAGCGCAGAAATCTTCGAGACTGGGAGTTTACGCCAAACTTCCATTTCCTCCTTATTTCGAGATACCCGATCTCTCCTTCCCTCGCTAGCTGTTCGCCCATTCGCATAGCCATTATCCTTTTCCACTCTCTTGCCCACAGCACAAGGGCACGTCACACGCCAATCCTCAAGCCCGGCAACAACGGCAGAGAGAAGTTAGAATCGATAGGGCTTGGCGGTGCCAGCAGTCAGAGAGGCGCCGCTATGTGCAGCGGTTTGGAGGGGGGCGGCGTGGAGAGGTCATGGGAGGAGAAGGGCAAAGGGGTGAAAGTGCGGGGGTGAGATTGTGGAAGGGATGCGTGCACGAGTGTGCTTACTGGAATGCGAAAAAGAGTGTGCAGAATGTGCTTTCGGGAATCTTTAAGACGAGGGGGAGTGAAGGGCATGCGAGAGGTGGAATTTGGAGAGAGAAAAGCGACAATTAGCGCGAAGGAAAAGGTGAGGATAAAAAGTTACAGCTTGAAGGATGGCGGAAAGAAGAGGCAGAAATGCAGTCGGACGTAAATTCCGTGCAGTGAACGAAGAGGTGAAAATATGAATACGTTGATGGCTTTATATCGTAATAATACGAAAAGGGGGAGTCGCTCTATATGTTTGCCGCTGAACGCAGGTCATGGATAGGCGATAACTATTCGGCAATTATGTATGAGGATTTTGGAAATAGATTACACATGAATGATATTTGATATATACGTGAACCTATGCACGGATGTTATTTCAGTGTAAGATTTATATTATTTGTATGCACACTGCAATGTTATATTACTATTCCTAGCACACAGCATATTCCCTTACTTATTCATATATACCTATGTAAATTCTGAGAGCAGCAAATTCAATGTACATCCATGTACTACATCAAATCCAAATGACAGTCATATATATACTATCTCAACACCAAACAATCGGTACAAATTAATCGGTAGGATCTTTTAGATAGCTAAGTGGGTAGCACGTTCGCTTCTGGTAAAAGTGGCCACGGGTTCGATCCCCGTTGGAGCCCATAGATGCGAAATGACCTCAGCTGTCGAAGCACTTAAAAAATATTACTACTACTATAAATCGGTCGACTCAACTTCATAATCCACACAAAATAAATAGAATAAAATGCTAAACTGTTTCAAAAGTACAGCCTCTTTGGGTTGATATAAGAGTGGCAGAGTTAGTTCTTCGAATAACGAAAGGAGAGCATAGTCCACACATAGAACATTAAAGAACTGGGATGAATATGGACTCTTCTGTATAAAGAAGCAGTAAAAGAGAGGGAACACACCTAAATACTCAGAAAAAAGTAGAAACTCGGCGTACATGGAAGTGTTCGCTCGGAAAAGTGGCAGCAACGATCCTATGATCGTCAAAAGCGCTAAAATAAGGGGTTAATAAGGGGTGATGAAGAAAAGGCGGGCTACCGCGACACCGGAGAAAGAGATGAAAGCTTAAATACGGGTCGTTAATGGAAATGAGATAAGGCGGATATCAGTTAAGGGAAATTGGAGGAGAAAGATGCCGCCGAAGGAAGATAAGCCCGTAGGAAGATGAAGGGAAATGCGTTAGGGAAGAACCCCAACACACAAAGGAGAGAGGAAGGACCGCAACATCCTGGAGGAAAAGCAAAGAATGGAAGAGAAAGAGAGAACGCGATGAAAAATTAAACGATAAAACGAGGGAGGAGAGCAAACGATCGTGGAATGGAGAACTAGATAAATAGAGAAGGGCGAGAAAGATAAAACAAGGGTCGAGAGGAGGAGAAATAAACGCTGGGGGTTAGAAATTTATGGGAAGCGAAATATGAGAGGGGAAATTCCAGCTCCTGAAAGTGACCCGGCAAACTTGATATGGAGAAACGGGAAGGATTATGGAGAGAAATGAAATTACAACTGGAACGAAGATGGAACTTGCAGATGAAGAAATGAAATGACCAATTAATTAAAGAAATCTTTCAACCGCTAAAATTGTCAACATATTTAACAAATTATAACTATAAGTATGTAATTTTAGTCCACTAATTTTTCAATTATATTAAACTTATTCGTCGATCATTCTTCCGTTTAATTAAATCTACGGATTAATAGGGAGTAATGAAATAGCATTATGAAAGATAGCAATGCGAAATAACTTAAGATTTGAACTCCTCTAGATGCTAAATAGTACAAAACCGAAGGAAAATTAAAATCTGAACTTAATAGTATACAGAAATAGCACTAGTTATGGATAACTAATAGAGATTTTGAAAATTTGTTACTAGGAGAACTAAGAAATGAAGCGTGAGTTTTGGATATTGATGAATAAAAATCAAAAGTAAATCTGGAGACCATATTATTTCCAGCCCGAGGCTGAAAAAAGAATAAGAAAGGATTTCTGAAGGAATAAAGACAGGTATGTGCTCCTTAGTACGATGATTAAGGTAAACTACTTAGAGAAACCGAGGTAGGTATAAAAGGAGATTGAGCAGATCATTGGGAAAATTTAAAAACGGATCCTATACCGCATTAAAACGAAAGACAAAATGCCTTCATTAGGGACAATGGCGGAAGGCTAGAGAGGGGATGCGAAGGGGTTAATTGAGATGAGAAAGGAAAATACAGCAAGAATGGTCGCTGGAGAGGTTAAATGGGTTAGGAGAAATGGAGATGATCTTCAGTTTGGTTCAGAGAAGAGGGGGGAAGAGAGAAAACAGAGGCAAGTAAAATATTTGAGGAGAAATATACGAGACAAAGGGAGGATCACAAAAGGAGTAAATGCAGGAGGGGAGGAAGTGAATAAGAGATGCACAGGAGGGCGAGGGATAATGAACAGGAACGCGTGAATGGGAGACAGGATGAGGAATAAAAGGGAAGGCAAAGGCCATCCGACTGCGTTCATTTACGTTATATTGCTAGGCGACACTGTGCAGGTATTCTCGTATATCCGGGGCGACGACACACTGAAACATACCTCCAATATTCTCCGGGGATAATTAAGCCGACTTTTAGACCACTTATTCTCTCCTGAGACCTACGCGGCCCTCTCGACACGTGACTGAATCTTTAATTAATCCGCGACACATGCAAATCTATTTTTAAATCGTGGCGGCGCAAAAGAGGGCAAAAGGGGTATGAACTTTGAACCCCAAAGTTCGATAAAATAAGGGATAAAGAAGCTTTCAAATAAATTAAGAGAAAATGACGTTAGTAAGGTCATAAGTTGGATAAGTAAATCCTAATCGCGGACTTCTTCTGGCCTAAAAACGTTCTAATCTCTTCTTTCTATCATACTGAAAGGACAAATTATATGGCTCTAATTTTGGAGTTCATATTATAAAAAATCATGCCTATTGTCAAATTCGACGGAATATAACAGAAATTAACTCTAGCTAAATTCAATCCATTGTTTTCCGGAAAAGAAAAATGATGAGAAAGTATTTCGCCCTCTCCAACTCTAAATATGATGGCATCTAAATACATATAAACCTAAAAAAAACCGCTTGATTTTTATACAATACATTGCGAATGTAACAGACCATGTGAAAGTTTGGCATTCACCGCAAAATCTGCATCTTCAAGCGAAATTAAACCATTAAGTTTGCATTTTATCGTAAGCTATTAGTTCCATTCAATGGCATAGATTTGCCGTTGCTGATTCATGACAGGATATTTTAATCGTAATACTTCTTGGAGCGAAAAACGAAAGAGGGTATGACACCGTAAATACGGTTATATAAACGCGAAATTCGCGAACGCATAAAAAAACTTCCCAGCGTAATGAAAGCGAAGAAGAAAATATGAGGCGCCCGAGTAAATAAAATTCGCGCGCGAGTGAAGAAGGGAGGGCAGACGGAGTGGAATGGGAGGGCATAGAGACGCCTTCCCAATGGTGTTATAAAACACCCCCTGAGGCTGTAACCCAGACAATACTCTTCCAATCCATTTCCAATGAGCGCGGAGGGAGAAGGCGGGTGAGGCATGGCCGAGATGGGGACCGGAGCGGAGGGAGAGAAAAATAACGCCGCGGCCCGGAGTTTATGCGGGAGGAGAATAGGTGGTCGTTGGTCAGAGAGGTGAGACGGGTCCTGCTGAGGATTCGAGGGAGGGATGCCATTTACGGCCCCCAAGAGGGAGGCGTGGGAGGTCGTACGCGCCTCCGCTTCCGTTCATGGCGGAATCTGCCGATGACCAAGCGTTGGAGGCTACCGGAGCGTGACTGGGTTTCGAGCGGAAGGAAGGAGCTGGAGGAAATGACGTTACGTTTTTTTTACCGCACGTGGAAGGGAGTTATATTTTTAGGAATGGCGATCCATCGCGAGGTGGTCGCTACTGATGCGGAGATTAGGCGGCTTATGGAGGGAGATGGTGCCTACATGGCATCCAGTAAGAATTTGTTCCAAAGGGAGGCAAACCGGATTTATAGGGGGGTCTCCGGTAGATAAAAGCAATTTTTTTTGGATTTAAAGGTATTGCCATGGAGGGATAACGATCCTCGACGTGATATTTATCATTGGATTAATGCGTCTAGTCATGAATGGCGGAAATAATTGAGAGCTCCAGCAAGTTATGTCCCCATAAAACTTTTCGAGTATGCGAAAACGTCAATGAAGCGCAATACTTGGAGGTAACAGAGGTACTCTGGGATCTGACGGGCTTAAGTTTTACTCAGGTCCTCAAGGTTATTATAAAGAACCTTCTCAGTAAGCTGGTTCCGGAGAGGTTTTCCCAAAAATATGTGGACTTTTAAGAGCATTACTTCGAACATAAATGGAAACCTTTTTTGTTGAAATTTCTCGCAGTTATTTAAATTCCTAATAAGCTAACCTAGAATAGTCCAATCGCATCTTACGAAGAATCTAAGTTTTAAGTAATTTCAAATTCCACTCGTTTAAGCTCAAATCGTAGAACATACATTGTCGCAATCTTTTCCTTAACTTTTGAAAATGAGCTATTTTGAAGAAGAGCTTCGAGTACATGAAATGATTTAATTCGTCGGTAATTTTTATATGTTACGGTATGGGGAATTTCAGGATTAAGTTTAAAAATCAGCCTCCCAGAAGCTTTGATAAAGTATTTATAATTATTATCAGTCGTTCTTGTTGTTTTTGATGTGTATCAAAACATCATGATTAACTTGACGACATTAATCATTGAGTGGATGATTAGGATTGGTCGCAAAAATTTCTTAGAATCATTTTAATCCACGGGGAACAAGCCGTGCGAGGATACTCATGCTCTTACCTGTTTTCTACTTTTTTGCCAGAAATTCACAGAGGGAACGCTTTTAACTTAAATAGGGTGTATTCTCAACGAAATTATCCTATGAGGTGATCTTTAAGAAAATATTTATACTATGCCTCAGTTTGGCTCAAAATATAGCGATTTATACTAAATTATCTACATGTACATTAATACCCTACAAGCCATCTTTCTGAGTTTGGCAGGGGGTGTAAACACCAACCGCCTAAAAAGTGCATTAAATGATTATTAGGGGCGCATGGAATCCAGAGAAATATTAACACTGAATTAAAAAAATATACGCCACCAAGTACAGGTACTCAAATTTATAATACAACCTAACCACATGATCTAGATTGCGAGTTTATGAAAGCTTATTATCACAGGTTATGGAGCACCATTATAATCTAAGGTGCGTCAATGCAATTTGCAAAGAGCATCTCAAATAATGATGAACTCATTGACGCATGAACTATGAAAGGGTGACGATATCGGGATTAAATTATGGTAGGTCTTTTAATTAATGAAGGTCTAATGGCATAGAAGTGCCATCATGTAGTAAAGTCCAACCAAACAATATTCATTTCTATACAAATAAAATAAATCAGTGGCGAATGTATCACATATTCAACAACTAAGTCATTTATTAGGTTGGAGATTGTTTACGAGCGCATTCAAATCCTACTTCATGGAATAAATATTGAACGAAGTTCTTTCACCAATTCAGAATTAGAGCTTTTAATACAGCAATGAAACGTATAACAGAATCCACATAGAATACTTTCATTATAACACTAAGAAGAAGCGATATAACACAAGCTCGTTATCTCGATCACTGGCATTGAAAAATATCAACAGCTTCATTTAGATTCTCTGCCACTGATACTTGACTATTCTAAAGTCGAGTTTGTAATTACGACCGACATAAAAAAAACGTGAAAACTTGTTTTATGGGTCTAAAGTTATAAAAATCAAACAGCTCTTTCGAAGGTTACCCAATAGCTACAGAGGGCGTTAAATGGAAAAAGGATGCGGAGGGCAAAGAATTATACGCAGACGATACCAATCGCATACAGTTACATAAAAATATCCAATCTGAATCAAATGGAACAGGAATTCTATTTATGTTACGAGTAAAAATGAATCGATGTACTATGGCTAGTCGACGGAGAATAAATATTTGAAAATGATTATTAAAGATTCATTCGAAATAAAATATCAAGAGCTGAAAAAAGAAATTGAATGCATACTGCAGTACTGGAAACAAGTCATGGCTATAGCATAAGATCGACACTCGGATGGAGGAGCAACACCAACAGCGTTGGCTAACGTAGCTAGTTTTTCCAGGGCAGCGATTAATGAGTAACTCTAACGGAATAATATAAAATGTTCTAAGGAATATACGTGTTTCGTTGAAGTTAATGCTTCATTTTTTCACAAAGAAAGCTAAAAAAATATCATTTGAAAAGGATTCCCCTTTTTCCAGGGGTTATTCCGATTTCCATTCCAAAATTATAACGAATATGGGGTGAAACAAGATTAACTGATCTGTAAATCAATGGTCACCGTTTTACTTATTCAAAAGAATATCTGCTCGCAAACATCCATACATTAATGAAATGATATAAAGTAGTAAGTAATATTCTAAAGTGTAAAGATTGAACGTAATTATGGCTAAAAAAAGAAAAAGCAGAAGAATAATTCGGAAACAAAGATGCAGTATTTCTAGCAGTAAAGTTTTTATGCATAAATTGCTAATATATATACTCATGCTTTAAATGTAAAAAAAAAGTTTCCATTGAAGAGAAGCAAGGGATTAAATATTAAAACAGTCGACCTATTTTCACAAAATAACCATCGCATATTGTTCTCGAAAAGAATGAGCCTTCAATGCATTTAACTTCACGTCAAACTTAATTACTATACACTCATTTTCGGATCGGTTAATTATTAAATAATATTCATAGTTATCTTTGGGTTACGTAAAATTATTTATAATTAATTACGATAATTGAATATTAGTATAATTACAAACGTTTTCCATCAATCAAGATCGGCTTTTATATTCCTTAATGCTGTTATAAAATATGATTACCAATTATGATAAAAAGGACCATTTTAATGCATATTATCAATTTATAAGCTCTTAATTACTTGATTTGACATATTAATGCTGCAGATAAACGACTTAAAATTATTGGCTTGAAAAATACCTACTCTTATATTTTTCAAAAATACATTTATACATAAAGAACTTTCTATTCTGTAAAAGCGTGCAAAGTATTTCTTATGTCAAAAAAAAAAACATCATTACATACGATCATCCCTCTGCCCAGTATCCCACGTGATACCGGAAGAATATTAACATCCAGGAAAAAGGAAAATCTTTCTTCCTTTATGTAAGAGATTATACCTTCGTGTCAGTCTTTACACAATCACTCAACGGAGTTCCGCAGTCTAATAGAAAAATCATTTTCCGAAGTTAATTCATCCTCGGATTTCTTGTTTTTTTTCAATAACTGTCGCTGAGCACGAGGCCTCCTGTGACAGACGGGCGGAAAACAAATTATGAGTCTCTAGCGAAAACAAGCCGAACGCTGCAAAAACTCCGAGAAAGGTAAATAATGAGATTTTTTCCGTAAAAAAGTTAAGGGACCTGCCACTGATGGGTTTATCGCATACGAATTTCGCCGCTGCGCTTGCGGGAGATGAATATCTCTCGATACCTCTCCGTTTCGAAACCACGGTTGCGAATAGCGGAGCGGACTAAAAAGAAATAAAAAACAAATAACCTCGCGTCCTCGCGAATGGATGTTCCGAAGTGGCAAATTCTTGGAACGCGAGAGTTGAGGGACGGTATCACAGCTCGGGAAGCGAGACAATGCGGGGCGTAGGCACGCGTAAGGATCCCCTTTTGGAAGCCAAAGAGGCGGAAATCGTGGCGAAGAAACGTGGGGGGACAAAAGAGGGGGAACTGGGGCGGAGAGAGGCTGCGGGGGCGAAAGGATTCCGACTGCATTTCGCCCCCAGAAACCCTGCTTAAATGCGGTCGCGGCCTTGCACGCCTGCTCCGGCTGGAGCTATTTCCTCGTAGCGAGTGATGAGAAGAAAGATTTTCGCCCGAGCGTTAAGGACCGAAATGAAGGCGGAGAAAGTATAGAGGGTGAGCAAGTACGTCCCATTAAAAAAAAAGAACAGCTTCATTTGGGTGTCCTTTGTGTCACGTGATTGTATCTCTGCGGCTGTGGTGCATAAACGCCATACCAATATTTTTCTACGGATGACAATTTCGCTAATCTCGCTTCACGAAAATGAGATGAACTTCCCATTGAATATAATAGTTCTCAGGTATACTTTCCCAAAGAAAACTTCTTTATTAAAGGTCATAGAGTCATTTGATCTCACTTATAAAAAAGGAAATTCTTGATTATGACAAAGAGCATCTAATAAGGAGAATAGGAGAGCTTTCGAGTGCCGTGAGGAGATGCAACTTGAAATTAATGCCATCAAAAGGCTTAAGAACAGTATTTTACAGCCGTAAATCTCCATTACCACCACCGAGTCATACCAAGAAAGAAAAGAAGCCATTTATCTAACAGAATTTACTGGATTTATATTAAAAAAAAAACTTTTCGAGAATAAGAAAACGCCCTCAAGTATGAATATAAAATTTCGATGACATAACACGCATTGTAATTCGCTTGATCAGCAAGCCTATTCTCTAAGAAATATAAGAGTATTTAATAATATAAATTATAAGATACCCTCCATCATAATCATTTCCTCACCTTACAGTACACTCTGAAGGCAAATACCTAGGGAGAGGTAATAAACCTGGAAGGCAATAAACTGAAACGCAATAAAAGTGAGCGACTGTATATCCATGCAATCGCAATTTGCCGGGGTAGAAACTTGAGTGCGGTGCTCTTCGAGTACTTAGGGGATAAGGTGGCTTCCACGTAATTTGACCTCTACTAAATTATTCCATCCTAACGACCTAATCTTTCGACAATCACTGGTAGCCATCAAAACTTCTCCTAGCTGCATCGTTGAAAAACAGGGAAGAATAAATAATGGCATCCGTTATGTGTTATAGCCTTTACATTTTAAGAGCCTATGTATCCTTGTTGATTGGATTTGTACGCCTTTTCAAAGAGAATTCCAGGATGAGCTTATGAGGAATATAAAGAATCTTTCCTTAAAGGTAATTCATAATTTCCTTGTTCGCAAAGTAATTTATTTTAAGTTCATTATAAGGTGTAATTAAAATCTTCCTTCCTAATAATACTTCATCACGACTGAGAGTAGAGCATAATGTGTTCGTAAAGAGAGGCGAGATGCAGGTGAGAAATTAGAAAGTTCTCCAGCAAATTACGACTGTCAGGAATTCTGGAATACAGATCCAAACAACCGTAATTTGGCGGCATTCTGACACGGTTTAAGAATGTTAAAAATATGTTAGTAAAGAATCGAAGATAAAACCAGGAATTTCTTATAGCAGCGCGCAAAATTTATGTCCATCGGAAAAAATAATGCTCCATAAGAGTACGTAAACCTAGAGTTTTAACAAAATGCAAAAAACAGGAAAATAACTCAAAGCAATTCCTAAAAGCTCAATTTTCAATGTTATCATGGAAATAGAATAATAAAAATGATCTTAATATACTGCATTCCAAATTATTAAAATTTTAGCTGTCATTACCATGATATCAATGGAAATCAATAAAAATAAAAAGGAAGTTAATTAACACAATTATGGAAGAGATTAAAGTAGCTAAACCATGATTCTTGGTAAACGGTTTAAATCGAAAAATAAGTTCCTCTCTCCAATTCTCTAGTATCACAGACGAATGTGCACAAGAAATACTATTTAGGAATAAACTGATGTTTAGTATCATTTAAGTAAAAAGAGGTTTCCTCCATAACTGAATGTTTCCATTACCATCACCGCAGGAAAAAAGCACTGCTTAGAATATATGCATAATAAGAATGTTCCCAAGGCTAATTTTCTGCAAAGTACGTAGAAACATTTAATGAGATTCGCTCCGATTTGTTGAGGAAGGGTGGAGAGTAAAAAAGGCAGAAAAAACCCTATGAAATATCTCATTACGGGTGCATTTCTAGGGTAAGCCTCATTAGTTGAATATTTGTATGCATTATGTATGTCATGAGCAGAGAGGAAGGAATCCGATCTTATATATTCTTCACTGTGGCCTCAAAACCTCTGCCTTGCTCGAATGGACCATTATACCTAAGCTGAATATCATTTGTTCGTTTCTGACATCACGAGCTACTGGGGAATAAATTCGTCATATCTCATTAAAATATGCCATTTAACCATAACTGAGTTCTTAACTAAAAGTGGATCCTACAGTAGATGAGCAAAATAGACATCTCTATGTTTAACTTAATTTAATGCATCTAACTTTGTTATCACCGTTATAAGGGGAATACTTCTGATCTACAGTTTCGTTTTTTAACAATATTTGAAGAACAATTACGTCTCACCTAATCGGTAGTAATTTACCGCGCTGAATTTACACATTTTAGCAATTAAATTAATCAGTACATTTTCGATGATACTGAATAAAATCAAACTGATTGGCATAGCTTACCGCAATATCTAAAGATAATGCATCTTTAAATAGACTAAATATTCTGTTACCTAGGCATTAGTTGAAAACCCGTAACCCAAGCTATCCGGATTATGCATTAATTCCTTCCCATCCCTTTTCCTATAACACCTTCCTTCCTATATAAATGTACTGAATAGTTTATTCGTGTCATACGTTTACTAAATATGGACAAAGGCAGGTCTACTTCCTTTTTAGGATCTTAAAATGTGTTTCATTGATAAATAACATTAATTCAACAACATGCTAACATTGAATTTTCCAATAATTTTCTACTTATCAACATGAACTTATTATCAGAGTAAATAATCAAGAATGAGCACATTTTCATGATGCAATCATTATGATTTAACATTGAAGCTTAAAATCAAACACCGAAGTAGAAAGAAGGGTAACTATAAATATACTGGTGTCGGAATCGGATATAGAAATCTATCCTTACTACAACTCATGGAAAATTTTATAGGGATGAATATAACGCACCAGCATATTTTATATTCGTATATGAAATTAAATTCGCATTCAAATGGAACATGAAAGGATTAAAATAGTTGAATAAAAAAGATTTCAACGTAGGGAGACATCGAAATTCCATCAAAGAATTTGAATCCCCCCATCATCCCTCGATGGCATCGTAATTGTTGGTCGAATTTCTCAGACGCATCCGATTCCACCGAGAAGAAAATCGCGAACTCAAATAGGAGAGGGGATCAGAATCTTCTATTCTGCAGGATAAGAAATTCATACGAACTTCTTTAGAACTTAACGCCCGAGTTATGAGAAATTCCCAAAGCCGAGAATTTCCGGAAGCCGGAATGCTCAGACTTAATCCTCTTTTCTCTATTTCCTCCACCCACATCTCAACTATTTCAACCATGAATTTCCTACAATCTTCCCTTTGCCGCCCTTCGATTCGAACCATTTCCCGAGGTATTTTCACACCCTCGACCATGAATGGCTCGAGACCCGCACCATGAGCGATGATACGGATTTCTCAAGCCCTGCCCCGAAAGCTTCTTTTTCCTCCCCTTTCTCTATTCCTCCCTCTGTATATATCTCAATCTTTCGCCATTGTCTTCACCAGAGGCATCTGAATATTTCATAGAGTTCCTCTGTTGCCTCGAGAAACTCTTACAGAAGGGTAAACGAATGGTGGGAACGCGCCCCTTTAGCAGTTCCTCTCCAACCCGAATCCTCCGCTCCTACATCCAATCTTCCGTGCCATTGTTGAGGCGAACTCTCGCTGGAGACGCACCAGAATGACTGCTTGGGCGCAGGAAAAACATTACGGTTTTTAGGACCCGTTGACGCCATCTCGAAATATTTATCCGTCTCTTATCTTTCTCTTACGATTTATTTTTATGGAGGTTTTAAAGAAATGCCCTCTCGTATCCGAAACAAGGGCGTGCTTTTGTTTATCGTGGTGGATGGCACTCTGATACCGAAGTATAGCAGGAAATATCCGCGTTAGTGATAAAATATACGGGAGAGAGGGTGATGTCTTGGAAATCTGACATAACGGTGGAAATGATAACACCGAATAAAAGTGGAACGTACAGAACTGCTTCTGCTCGATAATAGTGAGAATAAGGAATAAGTATACGAGATAACAAAGCGTGAAACCAACGCCTGTTTGAATGAATTAATGTTACGTAAAAATGCGTTAGCTCCTGCTACCATATCATGATGAATGGAATTTGATTATTCCGTTATTTGATACAGGATAAAGAAAAATGTTTCTTACTATTACTTTCGTCACTGTCTTGCTCATGGCTATGAAGATATACGGTACAGAGGTATAATTGCGCTTAATAAAGTGGCAAACATTAAGTTCTCTCCTTACGGAATATCGAAAAAGATACTCGTAGAATAATTACGCTTCTCTTAAGTGTAATTGCTCCACTTACACCATTAGGGCTATCGAAGATCGAATTATTTCAATTCTCACCCTACCTACGAATCCTCATTCCTCCGTACTAGACCTTGGCAGGTTATCTTAGAGAGAGAGAGATACAACCGACCTTCGAATTTTTACTTTACAGACAAGAATACCTAAAGAAGTTTAATTAAATCCCTGGTGAAATTAGTGGCTAACAACTCAAAGTAATTCCACAAAGTACAATTTTCAAATTGCACAATGAAATAGTTAAGCGAAATATTTCGAGAAAATATTTTTCAATCGTACTATTAGAAAAATTGCTCTTAGTTACATGAAAGAAATAGAATGCTCACAAACTTACATAAACCACTAATATGAATTCCTCTAGTTCCAAGAGATATAAAAACCAGCAGCTCAATTCTCAGCAAGATAATAAAAAAAATCAATTCATGAACAGAAATGCCATGGGAAAATTTAGACGTGGGAGCGGCACGAGGAGAAGATTATCCGATTTAAATCAAAGGATAACGCTTCAAATCTTTTGCGACGCAAAGCGCACTAATTAACCTCATTAAAGCAGCGCTGATTAAGCCACGCCCCAACCGAAAATAGCTCCGAAAATCTCTAAAGCATCGGGCGTGAAGGATCTTTCGCGACCGCCAAACCAACTCACCCGCTACTCTTCGTGAACGCGATTTAATTTCGATAATTGGAAGCGTGAGCGAATAAAAATATATCGCAACGCCCCCTTAGCTTTCGATTGGAGTCCTTAAACCTCTCCGGATTAATCTGAAGCCCCGCGCAACGTTCCCATCGAGTGGGATTTGCTTCGGCAAAAACACTCATCCGCCTCCCATAAATCATAGCTTGCAGTTTATACGGCCCACCGGAAGGCCCGTCCAAATCAACAGTTCGATTCCCACCCGGGTCCTCTCTCAGAGGAGGGTGGGGGAAGCGGGAATTTATTCCACCAATGACACTCAATTTACTCTGCGCGCGACGCGTGATCTTCGGTACACAAAGTGTTTCGGTGGGCGATAAATCTCCGCAGAAGCCGGTTATGCGGAAAGCGAAGGGCTAGGAAGCAAGTCGGATTACGTCAAAAACCCTTCAATCAGCTTGGGCCGGCGGAATTAGCCCGCGATTTCTATCGAAGGGCCTCCGCAAGGGCTTTCACTGCGGAAATCCCCGCAACACCTTCATTCATCTATTCATCCCCGATACGAGACCGTCTGTCTCTATGTCTCCGATCCTAGTGCCGATTCAGCGATCGCGAACATGATTTCGGGGACATTTGGCACCTTGGATATGCCTCTGCGAAGTGTCTTAATTTAGAGGTTTAAGTTGAAATTCGGATTACGTTCGAATTTGATTTCATACTCAAGTAGATGTTTTTACGTTTTAAACTCCATGAATATTCAGTTGGATAGAAGTGCATTATTAAATCTATAGCGGCGCATCTACTGCAGAAAACAAGCAAATCAATTTTTTTCTTGGGTGTGCAAGGATAACTGAAACCGCGATGAAGGAATACAATGCGCACAAGAAAATTTGGCACAATAAATAGTCGAAAGATTCTTTCTCAAGATTTAATTTTAATTAGCGGTACTAAAGTGCTCGAGATACCTCTGTATTAAACGAGTAAATTCTTAAAGATAAAGAGAAGTGAAAAATAGTGACATCACTTGGATACGAACTCAGGTCTCCTAAGAGTCTTTATAGGATCACTTCTATAAGTGCAAAGAGAACTTTTTATCCTCATCCTCCTGATTTACTTGCATGTAAAGGGTTGAGATTCTTGCTTAATCACGGTCAATACAATATCTTATTGCCCTTTGCCTCTAGTACTGGTACAAAATTGCAGCGATTTAAAATTAAATAAATAAATGAATTTTCTTCCTTAAATCTCCCAATAGCTTTTACAGGAGCACTACTATAAGTCCAGAGAGAATTTCTTTTCCTCATCCTACTGATTTACTTGCATGAAAAGGGTTGAAAGTCTTGCTCAGCCAAGGTAAACTCAATACTTTATTTCCTGTTGCTATCTGGTACTCTCACAAAATTGCACCGATTTACAATTAAATATAAAAATAAATTTTCTTCCTTATGTTCATAATTCAGAGACTAAGAAAAACCGAAAACTTCAGTGTTACAATAAACTATATTATTCTTCGTTGTACAAATTCCTCGTTTCCTGTAAAAAAACGATACACCAATTATCTAGGTATGTCATGATATTTCAAAATGGCGCTACCCTAAGAATAGGAAATAAGGTGAGTCCTAAGTAATTCACATGAAAGGTCGAAGCACATACTTTTCTGTGTATTTTTAGATAATTATTGGAGCACCATTAGCGAGATGACACCCGGCAGCTATGAACAGTCGTGGTTCGTACCTATTCAAAGGGACGTGCACATGTGAAACTGAACATCGTTATGCGGGCTTGGAAGGGGAGACGGCATGCTTCTATTTGCGAACGAGGGAGTGACCGCCAGTAGATATGCATGCGGTAAAAGGGCATGGAGAGGAAATGGTATGTATGTGGAGGAAGTCAAGGGGGAGAGATGATCGTGGGAATATACCAGACTTTTTGATGTGGGCGGCATTCTCGCCCCACCGAATGGAATTCTCCGGGTTCAATCTTCTTTGAATTTGAAAGACTAATCGGCGTTAAATAGCATCAGAATGTACTGACTTACGTAAGGGATTAGATGAGAATTTGGTTAATCAACGTTTACACAAGCTGTAAGTAACCAACTTCAAATAGTTTCTCTTATGATATCACCTGATTTACAAAAAAAACACAAGATAGAGAGCTGATTTTCAAGCTCTTCAGTAAGATTCATCTCCTTTATTAAAGAGGGGATCGAACGATATTTATTCAAAAATGTATAAATTTTATGAATATGAAATTTAAATTAAATGTTCCATTGGAATTGTATTATGGAATTTCAAATGAGTTTTAAGTTGAGTGCCCAGCTGAGAAAATAGGATTATATGAATTTTATTGGATAACCCGATAGATAAGAGACGCTTCGCTGATTTTAATAAATTAACGCGTAAAAGTTTTTTTGCACACTCTCCGATTTGTTAGCTGTGAAAATAGAAAATCTTTCAATTAAATAATGAATTTTTGGCTTAACAAAGACAAACTCCTTTATTTTATCAAGAGGGGATAGGCAGAAACGCACAGGAGAGTAATAGATGATAACCTACAAAATAAATCTTTTTGAAGCAGAAAACATAGATTAATGATTCTTTTCGTAGAGCAGCTTTTTCCAAACCTTTTCACTGATGGAGCACGTTGAGAGTCGTTGAATTTTTACGGATCACCTCGTGTAATTTGAAGGGTAGGTAATGACACATAATAAATATATTTTAAATAATATTTTTAGGCGTAGCTCAGTTTGAGAAACCATGCTGAAGAGGAACTTCATTAGTTTCGAAATGATAAAATTGCTGCTGCAGGTATGGATCTTTAGAGAGGGAGTGAAGGAAATGACCTTTCTCTGGTATATAAGTATTCATGTAGAGATCCACTGATGTATGAGAATGATAAGGCTGCTGATGGTTGAAACATATGAGAGAATAATTCACCAAAAACCATCAAATGAAAATTTCTTTGATGGAAAAATTAAGTTCCTCTAAGGAAAAACCTTCCTTTGATATTTTTTGGTGAATTTTTCTCTCTTATGCACTGATGTCTTTGAAATATATCCCAAAAAAAGTCTGCAAAGCCACAATAGTATAATGTAATTTTGTTAAAAAAACGATGTTGGACTACTTTGCATCCACTCAAGGATGACATTTGAAATAATATCGAGAACGTTACTCCATTATACACGTATAAAGTTAACTAAATAAATACACTTTAAATGAATTGTAATATGCGAAGGCGTGACTGAGCGGAAAACTAATAACATTGCGAACATTTCTACATCTATTCTTTGATACAGTTAAAAACTAAATGTACCCTTCTTTTTCATGACCGGCTGAATACAAATGCGGATTCTATTAAATAAAAATCCCATCAAAATGACATCACATCGAAAAGTAATTTGAACACACAAAGACATCGTAAAAGGGAAACTCGGAGGATAGGAGTAGATAAAAAGCGATACCCGCACGTGCATGGGAACGAGAGATCACGCGCCCACGCGTGCGGCGAAAGCTTTCCAATCCGCCGCTCCGCCACATATCCCGCAAACTACGCCATCCAGAACAAAAGAAGGGCCCGTTGCGTCCGACTATGAGGCCGTTATCATACGGCCCTTCGCTCCCGGACGCTGTCTCTCCCGTAGGGGGCCAAACGGCCTGCTTCGATCTGATATCGATCGGGTTTAAATCGGTGGTAACGCGGATTCCTACATCCCCCGCGATAACAGAGGACGGCGTCGGAATCCCCGCACGCGTTATCGGCGGACACGGGAAGAATACGAGGGAAGACAAAGGAATGGTGTGAACATGAAGGGAATGGAGGAGAGACTGATTGATCGATCTTGATTTGGTCCAAATGGAGACTGGAGGATCTGTATTTAAAAAGATTGACCGAAGGGAAGATGAACGGGGGAGAGAGAGAGGACGGAAAGGGAATGTAGAATGAAGTCTTCCTGGAAAAGGAACCCAGAACAAAGAGCACCTCTTCTATTCTAGATACTTGCAGGGATTAGAACCCGGGAGGGAGCCTATTTCGAATAGTTTAGATCATAGATACAGCTAAAAATAAATTTAAGTTTGAAGAAAGGAAATCATAAACTAACGAGAAAAGTACGAGAATCCATCGAGGGACAGATATACCTTGATGGATTCTTATAATTGATTTTTTACAAACTTTCATACTTTGCAATAGTCAAATGCAAGCATTTTCCAATTGGTCTATCATTTACATAAATGAGTGTTCTACCATTCGGTAGGCTCATGTTAATTAAAAATCCTTATTCAACGCCATCTCCTTCACTTCTAGTTGCCTGCCGCCACCTTTATTATCATCTAACATCTTCTGCCTAATGGAAAATATTGTGAAAATATTAGTTTAATTCATGCTAAATTATCTAGCATTAGAAATATGGACTGAGAGAACAAATATTTTATGCGGCGGGTAAATTGTGCTAGTGTATAATATTTGACTATACTAATGGAAAATGCGAAGATGAGACGGTTTCACTATTATTAGGATGAATAATATGAGCTGAGAATAAAAAAGGAAACTGAAATTTCCTATGCGGTGGAGAAATTATTTTCAAGTTTATACGTATCTCTGCTTCAAGATCGAATTCATTATGAGGCCTTCCAACTCCTATATCCACCAAAAAACTATTTTTTTGTACAGGGAAATTGTTCATTTACTGTGATTTTTTCTCAAATACTACACCTGGCAGGCCAGGCCGATGGAACTTTTCTCTAGCAAAATTTATCAACGAAAATGAAAAAATGAAAACATTAATAAGTATATATATATATATATATATATATATATATATATATATATATATATATATATATATATATCTATTAAATATAGATGCTTCTCCGGATTCATTCAAGGATATAGATAGATAGATAGATAGATAGATAGATAGATAGATAGGATACTAATTCACAGCCTAAACTAGAAGCGTCATCGACTTGAAATTTTTACGACGTATTGGGCATTACGTGTAACCACCAGAAAAAATGAGATTTTGAACCTCAGTGTCATGGGTTCGATTCCAGAAGGCCCCAAAGTCGCGATTTTCCCCATAAGATTACATGGCGGGGATTTTCGAAAATTTTTTTGAGGCACTTCCCGGAAAAGGAGAGATTTGAAATTCGAGGGATCGCTAGAAGCCCTGCATATCTAAAGGAAACCATAAAGACATCGACGAATATTATCCTTAGTTCGATGCTAGGTCGGGGCAAAAATCGCCCGTTTAAAATGCATTGTGGCAATTTTTAAGATTTTTTTTGGACCCTTTTCCGATGGCATAGAAACTTGAAATTCGGTATGAGGTTGGATATCATAAAAATATATCATAATCGAATTTTACATATTCGCTGATGGTCCTTGGTTCGATCCCAGAGGGACATTTAAATTCATCAATGCATTTTTTACGGAGATAACAGAAACAAATTTTAGGTACTTCCCGGCGTGATATCGACTTCAAGCTTTGCATATAGAAAGATCAAGTCCATACAAATCAAACAGTGCATTCAGAGCTATCAATTTGTCCTGGGTTCGACACCAGGCGTCTCTAATATCAGTAACTGATCCGATTTTCAATAATTATTTTGAACCCTTTCCCAACAATATAGAAACTTGAAATTCGGCATGTAGATAGAGATCATAAATAACTTTCAGAAACATGTTTTAGATTACCAAGATCGTCCTTGGTTCGAATCCAGAGAGCCATTTAAATTCGTGAAAATGAGAACGTCTTTTGAGGCAGTTGTAGCCAATATTTCTCCTTGAATTTTCACACATAGTTAGAGATGGCGATGTTCTATTCTGCTGCATAGTAAGTTCTAACGTAAAGACCCGGGTTCGATGCCAGACGATGGAATTTCAGTGAATTTTATGAAAAATTTCAATTCCATTTTTTTCTTTTGATGGCCGTCCCGATATGATGCCAACATGAAAATAGTGTTGTCGATCTGCTTGCAGTATGCAAGCAACATTTTACTCGTATAATAGATAGATGCTTCTCCGGATTCATTCAAGGATATAGATAGATAGATAGATAGATAGATAGATAGATAGGATACTAATTCACAGCCTAAACTAGAAGCGTCATCGACTTGAAATTTTTACGACGTATTGGCCATAACGTATAACCTCCAGAAAAATTGCGATTCTGAACCTCAGTGTCATAGGTTCGATTCCAGAGGGCCCCAAAGTCGCGATTTTCCCCATAAGACTACATGGCGGGGATTTTCGAAAATTTTTTTGAGGCACTTTCCGGAAATAGAGAGAGTTGAAATTCGAGAGATCGCTAGAAGCCGTGCATATTCAACGAAAATCAAAAAGACATCGCCGAATATGGTCCATGGTTCGATGCTAGGTCGGGGCAAAAATCGGCCGTTTAAAATGCATTGTGGCGAATTTGAAGATTTTTTTTGGATCCTTTCCCGATAACGTGGATACTTGAAACTCGGCACGTGGATATATATGTTGAATATATTTCATAATTAAATTTTAGATGTTCGCTGATTGTCCTTGGTTCGATCCCAGAAGGCCATTTGCACTTCTCAATGCATTCCTTACGGAGATAACGGAAACAAAATTTAGGTACTTCCCGGCATGCTATCAACTTTAAACTTTGCAAGATACAAGAAAAAATCTTTAAAAATCATACTTTGCATTCACAGATTACAATATGTCCTGGGTTCGACACCAGGTGTCCCTGCAATCAGAAGTTGATCGGATTTTTAGGAATCATTTTGAAACCTTTCCCAATAATATAGAAATTTGAAATTCGGCATATAGATAGAGATCATAAATAACTTTCAGAAACATCTTTTAGATTTCCTAGATTGTCCTTGGTTCGAATCCAGAGAGCCATTTACATTCGTGATAATTAGAACGTCTTCTGAGGCAGTTGTAGCCAATATTTCTGCTTGAATTTTCACACATGGTTAGAGATGATGATCTTCTATTGTGCTGCATAGTTAGTTCACCAGTAAGACCCTGATTCGATGCCACTCGATGAAATTTTAGCGAATTTTAAGAAAAATTTCAATCCTTTTCTTTTTCTTTTGAGGATTGTTCCGATATGATGCCGATATGAAATTAGTATTGCCGATCTGCTTGCAGAATGCAAGCTACATTTTACTCGTATATATATATATATATATATATATATATATATATATATATATAAATAGAGAGGAAGAAATAAATAAATGAATAGTACCTGACTGTATAGAAATGACATACTAATATGATAGTCCTTTGACTAAAATTCCGCTTCAAGGGTTTTAATTCCAAAGGCTTCAGTTGACAGAATGAAATATGATATGTTTAACTAGCACATGCTTCGTCAAACCTATAAGTCGTCATACACTTAGAATTTCGTCAACATAAATTTCGCAAAAAATAAAAGTAGGAAAAGGACCCAAGGACCTCAAAGGTCATTAATACGGAAGTATGTGGGTAGGACTTCCCTTCACCAAACCATTTTAATGATGTATGATAAAAGGAAGATTTCCGATATTCGGAGACACATTCTCCAAGAAAGGACAAAGAAGTCAAAGAAAATATTGAAAAAGTATTTTCAAATTAGATACATTCAAATTATAGTTGAACTAATAACGTAAAGATAAGGAGGAAATTAATTGAAATTCTGTTTAAATGAATATCAAAGCCATCCTCACAGAATCAAGAAAGTATGAATAAAATAAATGCGCATAATTTCCTTTCATTAGGAAAAAGAAGCTAGGAAAAGCTGGATACTAATTAATGAAAAAAGGAGCGAGCAGCTTTTGTAGCTACGACATCGTAAAAGTGGAAGAAAGAAATTGTAAGTGGGAAAACGAAATCACCTGATTTATAGCAGAAAACCAGGAAGTTAAGCAAACGACACAGGAAAATAATCAGCGGAATGTAAGCTTGAAAAAGGTAATATGAGGAATGTATGGAATTGAAATATATTCGGAATTTAAATTAATTAGCCGTAGTATAAGTAAAGGCATTCAAATGTGGTGATAGAAAAGAGAGACGAATGCATACGTGAGCAACGTGTAATGAAGATTGATTTAGCATTGGGGAAAGTCCAAAGTTTGGGAGATGGGTAATCAAGGATGGGACAGAAGCGAGGAAAGGGACAGAGAGAGTGGAGTTATCCCGTCCCCTCAGCAGCCCGTGGAAGCCCCTGCCCACCGGAACTGAGAGAGGCACACTGTGCATTAATCAAAGAGCAATCGGTCCTGCGGCTCCGCGTATACGCACACATGGGAGAGATGTCACGAGTCAAGATTTTGATGTGGACTGGGCCGACCCGAGAAATGGCGCACATTACATCGAGGGAGTCGCCGACGGACGTTTTTCGACGTCATGCGGCGAAAAGAGTTAATGAAAACAAAACTGGAAGACCGGAGCAGTCGATTGAAACACCGCTGAACGTTGTTGATGCTTTTCGCAGGCGTTACGAGGAAAACTGGAGCCCATCAATCAGCATGGGTGTATCAAGAAAGTGATGCAAGTGTAAGCGAAAATGTAAACTTTCAGGAAGGACATTTTCATTAGGGATTTTCACTCACGTAATATGTAGGATTACATAGGGACCCAGGCATACAGGAATTAGTTGGTTTTCCTCTCACATAGAGTTTTCCATTGATGGGTTGTGCGGAATGCAGACTACCCATTCACCAAGGATTGGGGTTCGAGTCCTGATTACGGTTTCATCGTGGTAAAAGTTGTACAGGTTAGTCAATTATTATTATTTAGGTGTCTCCCTTCAATTTTACAATAAGTGGATTTTTGAAGGACATTACATTTGTACGAGAAGAGAAAAATAGTGACTTGGCTGGGACACGAACCCAGGTCTCCCACTTTCCGGGCGGTTGTTCTAACCACTAAACTACTGAGCCACGTCCTTTTCCCTTCTGTAGCTGGGGGCTTTTATGATCTATATGAGAGAAAAATAGATAAAAATAGAGAAAAATAGATAAAATCCCAGCCAAGTCACTATTTTTCTCTTCTCGTACAACCTTTGGGTAAGTCGCACGCTTTCCTGTGCTAAGTCAAAACTCCATTTACATCATTTGACATTACATTTTTTTAATGATCTATTTTTCAATTGTAAAGAGCACAAAAACGTAAAAGAAGAGTTAATATAATAAAATATTCATTTAAATTTCAATTATTCATTTGTTTATCTACACCTTACTCGGGTATAGTGATATTCACTTAGCAAACCTTAGCGTAACTAACCAGAGCTGTTTCAAGAATTCATGCCCTGAAGACAATTTTAACACATTTTGTCTCGAATAACAAGAGGCTTTACTAAAGTATTCCTCGGCTATTCTTATTGATTACCGCTTTGGTTGGGTGTTTAAAAGAATAACAACTGGAATTCCGAATAAAAATATTATCAATTAATTCCTGAAAGATCTAGGTTGCATTCCGTTCCTGAAAAATCATCTAAAGAACAGCGTATAAAGTTTCCTAAAATTCCTTTCACTAGAGATATTATTTTCAATCTTCAATCTTTTTAACAAAACTGCTCTCTCTTTTTATAATAAAACTATAACTATTACTGAAATAAGCTTAGAATCTCAAAATGTACTCCAAAATTCTCACAACAGTCTTCACTAAGATTGTAGTTGAAAAATAAATCACAGGCACAAAAATATTTTCAATTCACTTCTGAAACACCTGAGTTGCATTCAGATCCAGAAATACCATTTAAAGAACAGCCAATAAATTTCCCTAAAATTCCGAAAATATATTATTCTCAACCTTAAAATTCACAAATTTCTGTATTTCTAAAATAACAATCCTTAGGTGAGTTCAGAACACATAAATAGCTGGTTAGCATATTAAATCACAAGCGAGTCATGCGCTTCAGATAAGGTTCACTTTAAATATTCAGGATCGATCGATCCGAATGTCAGAGATAAAGAGGGGGATGACGTACAAACACTGATAGCCCTTTGGAATGCCGTAGAGGGCGTCGCTGCAAATCACAGAGAAGGCTTTTAGCTAACCTCTGCACGATGGTCACCTCGTGATCCGCCAAACACAGAAAAGGTTCCATTATTGATGATAGCGTGCATTAATTTCAGAGGTCCAAACACCATGCGGTTCTGATAACGGGGAAGTGACTTCTGATACACAATTTATTCTATGCATGTGCGTCCATCGACGAGCATTTACTAATTTAAAATATGCAAATATAACGGACCGCGTTCTTTAAAAAAAATGGTTGGGATAGTAAAAACTGATTGGTAATAACAGTGAATAATTTAGCATATATGATGCGCAAAACAATTTTTACAAAGAGTTTTTGAAATAAAGTTGGCGACTGCTCATGAAAAACCCTGTACGTTATTTAATGATTAAAGAAAGAACATAAACAAGATAAAATTGTAAATAACAACTACCACATCTACCTTACAGTTTCTAACAATCAACTCATCCTTTAACTCTATATTTTACTGATTCGTTTCAATTTGAAATTATAAAAAATATTCGCTCTTAGAATCAGATAATTTCCACTTTATGAAATGTTTGCTTCGTTGCAATATTAGTTTGGCGAAGGAAGAAGCTCAAACGTAAATATTATTAGTTCCAAGAATCTATCTCAAATTCAACATTTTCATAATTCAAACGAAAATTCGTAGGTAAGATTTATCTCTTCATATACCATAAAAATGGTGAAATTTATAGTGCTTACAAAATAGTGAAAACAAAAAATAAAGTTAAAAAACTTACGTATTTGTATCTAATCATAAAAAGTTATTTTCAAATAGATTATTTGAGATGATATTCTACCAAGTTAAGCAATCACATTTTGATTTAATACTAAGTTCTTTAATTAAATAAATAATCACTCTGTGGATCGAGTTGCCATACCAATGAAAATTAGGGATAATTAAGAGTTGCCAATGTCAACATATAAAAGGAAAAATAGTTGCAGAAAAAAGGAACAGATATTCGTGTACAGCTACGCACTACGTCGCATCGGCTCCAAGAATTACTTTCATCCTTTTTCTACTCGATGACGACAATAAAAATTCCTCACCCTGATTCGCTGCTTTTCTGATTAATTTCTCTGTTCCCTTTCATTTATGGCCATTAAGAACAGAAGAGCTTTAGAGATGACGGATGAAGTAATGAATTACACAGAGAACTGCAAGGTTAGAGCCTTAAATGTTCGAGAGGAAGAAAAAAGGCGAGGAGTAAAAGACGGGAAAAAACAGGACTTGAAATATTGGACTTTAATACAGAAAATAAAAACTTTCCCTCTATTTTTCGTAACTAAGTGTAGGAAAAGTTGCAAGGAAGCGATTACGGAGTAGTAGGTACCCTCCAGGGAAAATGAGAGGTTGTGGGAAGGATGAAGGAGAAGACCATTATGACGCTAGGTGAGGAAGATGAATGGAAGCAGAGAAAGAAAGGGGTGAATATACTGAAAAATGTAATAAATTGAGAATTTAAAATACCAATTCATTACTGAATGCTATGTATTGAGAATTATATCCTCTTTGTGGAAATCCCGTATAATAATTGATGAACGAAATGAATATTACTGTTTGTACAAATCATAGGTCTATTTTTCTTTTCAGAAATTTTTTTCCGGTACAAATACTATTATCTACATAGCAGTTCATATGCATAGCAGTTTATATAAATACAGTAGCAGTCTAAAAACATTAACTTTAAATTAAGGGGAGAAAATTGCACACTTTTACGGAGTAGCAAATTGCCATTCTTTTATCCTTATCCCTTAAATAAAATTCCATTTTAATGAGACGGTACGTAAGACGTTCACGAGAATGCGTATAAAAAACCTGGAGATTCTAGATATTAACAATACTATATTAGAAGAAACTCGAGAATTTTAATTTGAGCACGAAACTTGTTTATTCATCTACTTCATTTCATCCATGATATTGAGGAATTAATTTTCATAATACGATCAAAGATAGTTTTTCGTAAAATGTTTTCGAAAAACAGTAACCCTTGAGTAACTTAGAATATCGGCAGAACATATATCAGGATATGATCGATGGTAAAGTAGCAAATAATGCTTTAATAACAGTTGTGAATGCCTTAATAATAATTTTCGTTAAACGCTACCATTCATAGAATCCGAAAGAAACACGTTATACCTTCTGGGAGACCACGGGAATATCAAATTAAGAAAGATGGAAAATTGGGTCATGAAAGAAAGAGCTGGAAATAAAAGAGAGAATATGGCAGACGCACATTCATGGCAAAAAACATGACTGGAGAGGAAAGAATTTGACTTCATCGAATGACGCATGCTGGGGAAATTCTTCCCATCGCAATGCTTCTTGACTACGTCAGGGACCCAAGCCAATAACATCTCTCATTTCCTAAATCACAAATCTCTTTTTAACGGTAGCAAATCTTTGAAATTTCATAATCCTTTTCTAAGGGGCGAAGCGCTATATTACATACATTCATAGGAGTACAAAGAGCATATTTTTGAAGCTGATATGTGCTTTGAAATTTAAAGGAATACATTTTGTGTGACATATATAATTTTAGCAGCCGAACTAAAACAACCTACTTCTTCATACAGTTGTAAAGAATTGACTGTAAAAATTAGGTCGATTATAGTAAAACGATACATTCTATTAAAAGTTATCTAATCGTCGAGGCAAACATTTTATTTCAATTGCTTATTCATAGCTACTCATAAAAACTTATTTTCCACGTAAATTATTTGAAGATGGTATTCCATCAAGCCAAACAATCTGTCATTGATTTAAAAAGTCGTTATTTAAATAAGAATTCTTGAGATAAATGGTTAATTTTTACGCAGCTAAAGCTTAAACTCTATTTTCCTGTTAGTAGACCCAAATGATTCCATAGATATTTTGAGCATTACTAGTCCTTGCACTGGAAAGGAATGATTGAAGATCTTCTAGTCGGAACCAGAAAATAACTGGTTAGACCGTAATTTCCTTTCTCTTGGATTGCTTCAAAACGAACGGGCCACTTACATTGGAAGTTTAGGACATTTTAATCTAAAGTGATTTCAAGATCACGAACCGAACTCAACGCGCAAAGCTAAGTTACGAAAGTAAAAGATTTAATTGAAATAAAAACACAAAATGGGAGATAAACTAGCAAAACTATGAATACAACGAGAACTAAAAAAGAGGAGAAGGAACAAAAGTTGGTGTTAGGAAGAAAAAATACTTTCAGTGAAGAGCAGTGAAGAAGATATACTCGATAAGGCACAGATGCTGCGAATGATGTAAATCTGTTGCATCAATGCCGGGCAGTAGTTCCGCCCTATATTCGATACTAGGCCCTATAAATTTGCGCCGCGACGCCGCTCCCACATCACTTTACCTTGGACGCCCCAGCAGCTGTGGATGGCGAGGCGGAAGATATTGGTAAGAAGAGGGAAAATAAAGAAGAAATTTCGAGGAGAAGGTAACAGAAAGGGGGAACAGGAAAATACGTGGGGAGAAGGCTAACGCATAAAACGGGGGAAAATAAAAGAGAACCTCCTTATACCTTTGGTTTCCCGCACAGAATTTTAATTTTTGCTATCGTTTTTATTACCGACGTAAATTTCTCAAACTTCCAACATTACGAGATAGGCCGCTGAAAGGTCTGTATGAATTCAAATTTATTCAGAGGAATCAAAAAGAAAGCGGCGTAGATATTTTTCTGTTATTTCAGGATCTCATTGCGCATATAAATATAATACGCAAATGTCAGCTCATGGATGATGTAAAATAGGACGTAGAAAAACACGCAAAAAACGTGTATAAGGTTGAATCTTTCCGAAATATTTATTTAATTATAGATTGATATAAGTAATTATATAAAATAAAACAAATTAATTTGATACCCATATAGATTTGATATGATAATTATATTGTAAAAGATACCTGTTCGGCCTAAAATTTTTATTATCATTCATAGTGATATTTTTTTAATCCATCTTCCTTATGAATAGCACGATCATATCCGGAAAAAAGGAATAAAAAAAAGAAGCATATGCAAGTAAATCATTCGAGACTTCTACGACATCTTACTGCACTGAAAATTGAAGGCAGTAATTTTTCTTAAAGGCACACTAAGGTTAACAGATCTAAAACTGTTGGAGTTGGGAAGAAGGGGAGGAAGACGACAGGCAATGCGACATATTGCAAGAGAGCAGCCACCCGAGTCATACCCGAGTTTGAACTTCCTCCAAACTCCGCAACTAACATCTGCAATGGGAATATAGGAGCTAAACGACCTTCGTCACACGTGAAGGAAATGCCACATTAGCTGCCGGAAGCAGTCGGAAGTCGAAAGTTCAATTCCGTGTTTTGCGTCGGATATTACGCAATCTTAACACCCTCACGATTTACTCGCCTCCAGTGCAGTTGCGATAAGAAAATAATCTCGACGAAGTTAAAACTTTAAAGAGCACCTCTTTTGCATATTCCTTCGCTGATCGTAAATTATGAACGTACGATGTCGCTTTTGTATATAGCGGTATACCCCAATATATTTGAACAGCGATTCAGAAAAGAAGCGCAGGGCCATTTCAATATATATATACCTCGAGGTATGATCATGTTAAGATCAAAAAGAATTTGAAATAGAAACGCATTGAAGAAAGGATGCCAAATCGGTAAAATATTACAAGTATTATTATTTTTAAATGTGCGATAACAGAGGGAATACACATTCTACTTCAGCACTTTTTCTGCAATATGTACCTTTATATTTACAAATACAAGACGAATGGTAAAATGTAGCAAAAAAGTTAAGAAAACCTTTAGAAAAGGTATCTAAGAAACAAAATAAACGTAGAGGTGTATTCAATGGAAGTGGTATCAAAATAATATTGAGTAACATTTTGTTAATAAACCATAATTACCAGGAAAACGATTAAAGGTGATTTTTCAAGAAAAGACGAGATTCTAGCAAACATTACAAGGGAGAAACGGACACTTGGAAGCTAAATGGTCAGTCAGACTTGTCCATGTTCTCTACTCCTTGTAACTTGTATATTATATACTTAACATAGATATTAACCATGTTTAACTCAAGAAAAAATCACTGTCGGACTTCGATTGATGCATTGATTACCTCATTGCCTAAAATATAATTACCAATGAACCTCTACCTCTACATTAGAAAAAATAAGGGAAAAATTAAAGATTCCAGGAGATATTACAAACCATTAAAAATGGACAAATTATGGAAAAGATTACGATACAAAATAAAATTAAATGGTTAGTACCATAAGTAATTCCTTATCGAAAAGTTATAAATATTTATATCTCCAGGCCTTTAATAACAGCCATACACGAGTCGATTTAAAAAATCTACCCTTGAACTAACGAATTCTCCTCTCTTAAAATGCTAAACTGTGATAAGATTAAGGCCACATGGCGCATTTGTATTTTCTCTGGTATTAACTCTCTTAGAATACAGAACAGACTTCCAAAATGAGCACTGAATGAGATCGATGTAACGAATAAAAAAATGTATAAGACTTGTGAAAGGAAAATATAAAAAATACACAATATTTAATAAAGATAACGATACGGCAAAATGCCAGGATGGAATTTATTTATCTGTCAATTCCTATTTGAACAATGCAGAGAAGTTCAAATTTAACCATTTAAAAGAAACTTATAAAACGATGGAGGAAGCTGTTTAAATAACAGCCCACAGCTTCATGATATAACATTAAATAAAGCAATGGAAGAATATAGGTCATGTATTATATTACACCGCACGTGGCAATAGACCTCTGAGGTTTCATAGGGAATTTTTTTGTCAAATAATACATAGCAGTTTTATAATAAGGAATCAATAGACGTTTGAAAGCAAACAAAGACGAATCAAAAGGGCTTCGACAGACTTCTCAAATTTTAGAACATCATGAAGATCTAAATAAATGTTGCTATTGATATACCGGTCCGCCACTAGATTTATTTAAACATTCAGTGGTTCTAATGATGGCCCATAAATTGCCAAACATTGAGTCAGCTATATTATACTCTACACAGCATACTTGCAACTTACGTCTCTACACTTAGGAACAAATGAAAGCATTTCTGGATTGAGGCGGAGAGGAAAATTAACAATTCTAGCTGGAAGAGATAAAAGAAATCTTGAAACGGAAAAAGCTAAAGAGAATATGGAACAAAGACGAGGGAGAAAAACAGAAAAGGACTCGGAAGAAGGTTGGAAAGGTAAACAGTGGATGGCAATACACGGAGAGGGAATAATAGATCAAAACCCAGGAGGAAGAGTGAAAATAACCGGGCAAACAGATGCTGAGTCTGATGCGTTGCAGATGGAGACAGGAAGGAATATTGGAGGAATCAAAATGGAAAGGGGATGAAAAAGGAATCACTTGACCGGTGGAAGGGAAAGGGATCTTGCGGTGTTCGAGGGACGCATGTGGAATGCATCTTGAGTGGGGCCAAACCCTTCGAAAGAGGAGATGGAAAGAAATGGAAACCACGGAATCGATTTGATGGAAACCGAATGGTACGAATTCCTACACCACGTACAAGGAGCAGTTCATGCTCTCCCTTCCTAAATGATTTATATAGAGGTTTAAAAATTCACCAAAAGCCGTCTTTGTCAGTGTTCCGTACCGCGTTGTAGCCGATTTCGGAAACAAAAGAAGAATAGGATTAAAAAGAGGAATTAGAAGGTCAGTAATTCGGGATTTTGCTTTGTTTCCGTAATCGGTTACAAAGCGGTACGGAACGCTGACAAAGGCGGTTTTCGGAGAGTTTCTAAACCTCTAATTCATTAACACGATAGCAGATTTATATTTCCGTCCTGCTCAACCTTAGTCACATCCCTCTAACGAGAATTGCTGTTCATATACGTAATGAATTCTAAAATTAGTTCCGTAAGTACATTGTATACCTACACTATTTTGCTCGGTGGGTGTCTATAAGGTAAAAGCATATAGAGGGATTACAAGTCTTTGTAGCGTGGGCAGGGCATTGACTGGATAAAAGTCCGATAGACAGAGACAAGGAAGTGGTGAAGACAGCGGGAGAGAAGGCTTTTGATTGAAGGAACTCAGGCCGTTGAAATGGGGGAATCAGACGTTTAGAGAATATACATTATTATTAAAATACAGAAAGGTAGAATGAAGGAAAGAGATAAGAGTAAGATATAGAAAATAGATATAAAGACTTAATAAAGGGCTAGTTTAAAGAAGTAAAATGATAGCCAGATTCAATAGCACATAAGCCTTCCGACAACGCCTTTTTCTTTGTCTGTCCCTATCCCAGAAGAGTAAAATACGACATAAAATAAATAACCAAATTCGAAGCTGTCGGAGAAAGTGAAAGAGTGTAAAGTAATCAATAATAAGTTTCCAACTACCGACTCAATAATTTTCTCCTTAGTTACTACCCCCCGAAAGGTACTTGTATTTTTCTATTTTTCTTGCATCTTTCTCGAATGATTTCCTTTCGTATATCTTCTCTTTATCTACCTTCATTCGCTTCAAAGAAAGAATCCATCTCCTTTTAAATCGAAACAACTCCCCTTCCTTAAATCGTAACGAATCTTTTTATTTCGAAGCCTCGAATTCCTCTCGAAAGAAACAAAAAAGTGAGTCATCTCGCCATCTTTTGTGCCTTTCAGTAACTAACTTCGCACAGAGGATGGAATGAATTTCGAAAAGTAATCCTTTCCGTTATTGGAAAAAATGAGAATGGTCCTTGGACGCTGATATCCCAAAGCCATTCCGAACGGGGGAAGACAATGGAAGGAGCCGTTATCGACATTTACATTCTTCATATATAAGATAAAATGGATATTTTATAGGAGGATCAGGTAAGCAGTCGGGTCGAAAAGAATTTTTACAATTATGGACCCACATTTATAGCGTATTGAGGGAAGTTATTCCGGAAATGAACGTACTCTATATTGCAGTTCAGCTATGCGATATGATTTTATCGTTCGGTACTATTAAACTAGCCACTTAATAAAGTAATATCACTGACACTCATTGATTTTCAAACCAAAATTAAAGTATACATTTTGACTTTGATTTCCACTGGTATTGACATTTTCCTCAAAGTTAATCATATGCAGAAATGAATAAACACAACATTTTAAAACAAGCAAATTAAATAAAGGCATATGTAAATTAATTATGAGGAAAACTGGACAACGGGTTCCGCATTATTTTGGTTGTTAATATTTTAAGTGGATGAATTAGGCTACTAACTTAATTAATAATATTCAGATACTTTTAAACAAACACCTATTGGGAATTGATTAAATTCAATGACACGAAAATGAGAACATCTTAATGAGCAGAGTAATTATGATGAACTTCAGTTAGGCATTAGACCAATCATAGGAATTTAGCGGTACTCACTCATGCTCATATTTCCAACATTAGGAAAAATAGACTTGTATATAATTTTTTTCTTTGATATAACATATATTTAGAGGGGAAAAAACCTCATAATTTGTCTCCCTCTATTTTCCTACACAAAAATTCAACGCAGGGAACTGAAACTAAAAATCCTACAAAAATGTAGCTTGGTGCCTACCTTCGCCATTATTTATCTAAATAATGTTCGAAATCAGAACAAAGACAAATGACAATATGATCGAACACCACGGTGTAAATTGAATATCATCCCCGAAAAATCATTCACGTATTGTATTCGGGTACCAAAACTTCGTCTAACCGGTATCTCATGAACACAAAAACCTTCAGTTCGATGATTTAAAAAGGAGACCTATCATAACTGACCTTCTGCGCTAATAGGAAAAAATTAATCAGGAATCGACACGCTTCTAAAAAAAACTAGAGACAAGTGCAGATTCATCGCATTCTCCAGAGAAAAAGAAGCACGATCACTCATTCACGGGAACGACGGAAACTCACGAAACGAAAACTAGAGCAGCAAAATTCGCGATATCGTCCTTTATCCTCGGGACACCCTCACCGCTCGAAACGCACCAAAAAACAAGAAAAACGCGTTTTAGAGCACGTGCGAGAATTCCCTTCGACACACCCCAGTTATGACGCAGGGATTTTATTTATTTTCCGGAGCGAACTCGCGAGGGAGCGGTTTTTTAATACTTTTAGAGTACGCCGAATTTTTTCCGCGGCCCAATAGCGTATCGCTAATGACAGCGCTGGGAACTTTCCTCTCACTTAACAATCCATCATCCATCGCGAGCACTTTTTGCACATTGTTGCCAACGGAGAGATATTTGTTTCCGCGAATGTTGCGGAATCTGGTTGGATATTTCGTCGTTCCGGAATCTGCGAGCTACGAAAATCTCGCGGAAATGTGTCGCTTATTTACAATTCCTATCGGAATTCTCGAATTGTTTCAATCGCGTCTTTTTGTGTCACAATATTATGCCATGGCATCCAGTATATTCGCAGAAGAGGCCTATTATCACCCAAATTCCACTCTTCAATAATATCTCTTCGTAACGTTCATATTTAAAACTAACATCAGATCAGCTAAATTAAACATATAGGGATCATCATTTTTTTATATTTTTTGCATGAATTTAATATTCATTAATTTATTCCGTCTTATTAAAAAACCGATAAACCTTCGACGAATTTTAATCATGAATTTTAGAAGCGAGGATTTTTACTGAATTTATTGTACGAGCCATTCTAAGTGGAAAAAATCATAAAATCCACGGAGGAAGGCGTAGTTTTGTGGAAATCCATCACAATAAAATAACAGAAGTTAGTACTTTTTTCCACAGTTTATTTGAAACGACCGGTTTCAACGAAACATCGTCATCATCAGGTAAGGATACAAAACAGGAAGCATATTTATAAAGGGTCGGAAAGAAAGGGGAAAGGTTAAGGGGGAGGGTGTAGGTGAGGGAGGAACTCTGTTGCAAGTTACTGGTCGTTGGGAAGGAGAGAATGGATCGGACCAGGGGCAACTACTAGTATCCTCGGTTGAGTTGAAGAAACGTCAAAAAATTTAGCCATAAAAAACATGAACATAAAGCAGTTATTTTTCAATTTTCTGCAGATTTAGGTTCAATTTAGAATTAGGGAAACTCGCTAACTTGAATGCCAACGAGACCAGAAGAATACCTGGAATGAATCGAATAGAGTGAAGAATCAGTTAGTTGATAACAAAATCCACAGATTCAGCCCTTACTATTCAATAGGTCTGTGCGATGAGAGGGAAATAAAATCACAACTATCACTTGATGTCACAGACTCTAACCTTACAAGTTTCAAAGCCATGTGTCTTCATCGAGTCTGTAATCAGATGGCGATATTATTCCCCTCTCAGTTATTTCATAATTAGGCACTACTATAAAATAAATAAATGAAAAACGTCTTTATTTCGAGCGGAATGAAGACATATAAATCTCTTCTTCCATTTAACCCGTATTGCGTACAAATCTCTAAAAAGATTTTACACTCCTATGAAGTTTATTCATTATAATGAGACTAAAGTATCTCGAAGCTTAGCGCTGACCGTCAATGAGGTAGAAATAAAATCCTCGTAGTAAAGCACTTCTTGCTTTCCTCATTCTAATTGGAAGGTATTAAACGTTACCATTACATGCAAATCTCCCAAGAGATTTACACTTATTTGAAGTACATTCGTGATAATGTGGCTTGAATACCATGAAGCCTAACAGCGACGGTAGATTCAGTGAGTTAATAATAAAATAATATAGGACTACTTTCATTCCACATGCCAAGTTGATGTTTCTGCGAAGTCCTACATCATTCTAAATGAAATACCGTCATAAATAAGTAGGGATGAGGAAAGTTGAGCAGTTAAAATTAGATGGCCAATTTCCACAAATCCTTAATAATCTAAATGTAGATAGAACCGCAATCCAGAGCGCTCGAGGAGATCAATGCGTAAAAAGGGATGTGACCATCTCTAATGGCTCTGGGACTCCTACTGAGTCCCTGTGGTCAGTAATTACGCTGCAGATCTTGCCCGCGATCCCAAAGGAAATGGAATGGAAACAGGTAGAGAAGTTAGGAAAGTAGACGAGATCAGAGGATGAGATGAGAAGAGCAGATGAAGGCAAATAGAGAGAGAAAGATGTAAGCCAAAATTTGTTCTTCCATTCTTTCTATCATACTAACTCCGGAAAGCTAAGGTGTCACTCTCAGCAGTATTTTCAAAACTATTAAAACAATATATAATATAAGATGCATCTATATTTTTATTATTCTGAAGAATGTGAAGGACTTCTCATATAACTATTTTAAAATAACAGGTACCATACGCTCTTGCTAACGTCCGGCGATAACAGTGATGATCTTCGTCACAGAGAAATTAATTTTGGAATTAAATAATTAATACTTGCTATCTGAGAATTTATGTCGTGCGCAAAGGAACTAGGCATGTAAAGTGGATCATTATTCCAAGGAAACTTTTTCTAATAATAATAATAAAACGTTTTTTATTAGGGCGAGATTGAGACTTTTAAGTCTATTCTTTCATCTAACTCTTTTTAAGGAGCCTTGGAGGAATGCTTAGGAGTTATAGAGAACTTTTAGGATAACAAAATTCATGGAAAAATATCTCATACAGAGAAAACACTATCCTCGCTACTGGCTTACTAAACGCTACCAACTAATTCTCAAGAACATTGTAATTACAGTCGTAAAATCGTACCGCCAAGCCAAGATTTTTCAATGGAACGGCTGTAATACCTATATTGCATGTTTAATGCACGTACTTCTCTAAAAACCAATAGTGCGATCAAATAGACAAAAACTTATACTTCACATTTTCTTCGACTCCCTGGTATCGAGAATGTTTCACGTTTTAATCCCTTATGTGAGCCGAAAGTCCATACATACCAATGCCGCGATGTTAGAGGAAGCAATAACCTCATCCGTTCTAGATATAGCTCTTAGACCCAATCAAGGTATTACATATTACTTAGTCGATGCTGTACAGCCGTATTTCAAACTTAATCTGCACCATGTAGGCGGATTAGTCGAATGAATTGGTACGCCATGCATCAAATCCTCGCTATCTGATATTTAAGCAGCGACAAATGAAACTAATCTTCGAGACCAGAGAACCTAAAGAGAAACGTACTGATTTCTATGATATAGTCAAACACGAGTAAAACAAGCAATATCGATGAATTACAGGTAGGAAATAACTTTCACAACATTATCGGGATATGAAAATTTGAAACCAAAATTGAGAAAATCGAGGAATAAATTTGATTTTTTTATTACTGATATATGGGTCACACTGAAAGAAATGGGAAAGAAAGGAATAATCCACGGAGATAATAAAATATGAGAAAATACGTATACGAGATGTATGTGGATGAAAGACGATAACGATAATTTGCATCCGAAGTTAAGGGCCAAAACTACGGAGGGTCAATTTTAAGGATGCTTTTGATGATTCATTTCGAAAAGGCCTAAATATGCTATGAAAATGGAGGAATGAAGACACATGAATCGAACGAGATAGAACAAAGGTAATAAAGGGAAAAATAAAATTGTTATAAAAAAGAGAGAGAGAAATGAATGAAGCAAAATGTGTCCAGGGAATAAAAGAGAAAAATAATCGAAATTGAACAACAGTAGATGCTTGCCAATGCGTTCCGGTTCAGGATATTTTATGTTTCTATGCGATGGTTTGTTTCGAGTTTGCGTAATGACAGTCTCTCTTTCACTAGTATATCACTGTCAATCACACGACTGGACTGACGAATGCTTCGTGACGAAAGACTAGCGAGAACGCACGTTTTCCAAAGGTGAGTGCACGAAAATAATAGCATAGATCCAAAATTTGACGAATGAAGTCAGCGGTAACCGGTACGCTTCTTCCAGGGAACTGGACATAATCATTCTGCTCCAATCACGATACATGAAATGAACATAGAAAAGAAATCTGTTCTATGAAGTATTAGATCAATCTGTCAAATTTTCGTCTCCCAAGATACAGTGCTAAAACAATGCCATATTTTCAAATATCTCTTTTTAATTTGTTCTATATTTCTTTACGAACTATTTCCTAAACAAAAAGTACTTATCCCTTCACACAATATATGATTTTATTTAGGCAATGATTTTGACCCTTTGTTTCAACATTGGGAATTGAGACCGAGTGGAATTGTTTTCTCACAGTTTCTTTAGAAGCAATATAAGAGCTCAAAAACAGATCATGGAGTAGCAGAGAATGAATAGTGAAAAATAGAAAAGCAAGCAACTTTGATCCTTTCATAACTATATTGCAGTACCCAAAATTAAGCCAAGAACAATGACGATTAAGCAAAGAGAACTCTTTAACAGCCAGCGGATTACAAAGGAGCAAATTATATATTTTTATTTACTTCGACATCGATTTATCATGCCCATACAAAATAAAGATTTCATAGTTAAACGCATCATCGCTTAACCACATCGTTAGTTTTAAAATATGTAATGAGATGGAGATATCCTAGCTGCCTTTTAGTGCATGTAATCACTGGAAAAACTGAATAGCTTTTGCTTTGCTATCTCGATTTAAGGCATATTAACTATCTTCGGAAAATAATAACATCAAGATGCACGGAAATCAAAAAGGTATTACGTTACAATTCATCGCATCATATGACTCCCATGATATAATATATTTATCCGAAAAATACGATAAAAAAAGCTTAGGCGAGACATACTACAGCATAATTACATCAAGTTTTCAAATAAACATTAAAAGTAAAAAACTAATGTGAAATTATTTGAATGAACCATACAACCTTTTGGCATAAGCTCGAGTACAAAGAATTTATTTTTAATTTAATCTAATTATATTCTACGCCACAGGGAGATGGTGGCTAAAAGAATAAAAACAAACAGTAAAACGCGACAGAAAGAATTGAAAGCCGAGGGCTAAATTTTCTAGAAAACTACTCCGAAGTATTTCTGTTAAAATCTCAAGATTCGCTATATAGATTAAAACAGCTTCTTGGGAAACTTATAGCTCCTTACTTTATCAACCCTTCAACCTCTTTTATGCAGACTTCTCCCGCTGAAACTTCCAGGAGCTAATTCCGCAGGTATGCAAGCCTGCGGTGGCCAAATGAAATACAGTAACGAAACGGAGAACATAAGACGATATTGGGCAATTTCGGGCGGCGAAAAAAGGGACTATATCGGCTAACATGCAACGGAACGATTCCACGCGATTCCTCCCTTTTTCTCTTTGGAACTCGGCCGAGAAAATGACCCGGTGAAAAAATGCGCAATGAAGAAAATAATAAAAAGATTCATCATCCGCCGCGCGGGAGGAAAAACTCGATTCCTTTGTTGTTCACTCATCGAATCCAGACGGGATATTTAGGTTTCTGGCTCAGTGGTGGAACAAAGAGGAGGAGGGGGAATGACAAAAAATATGCGAATGGATTTCGGTTGCCAGGAGCAACCAGACGCTCGTGCGGGGATAAATTTGACACGAGCGATGAACGAACGTCCGCAGCGAAAGAGCGGAAGAATTATAAGGCGGCTTTAATTGGAATGGTTTGTAATGGAACGAGCTTGTTTGCGTCACTCGCAATGCGTTTGGTCTTTTTCGTGGAAGGAGGAGAAAGACCCCTCTTCCTCCAGTCCCAATTCCGCCCCTTCCTGGCAATAAACCCTCCGTGGCAATGCCACGAACACCCCCGCTTTAAAACCACACACGACGAAGAAAATCAATTCTTGGCCGAGTTGCTCGAAAAGTGGTGCAGGAAGACCTGCATATCAAAATCCGTCTTTTCGGTTGTCCCGCTGGAGATAAAGCGGAGAAAAATTCCCACATATCCTTTGCAGAAAAAGTTTGATAAAAGAATGGGAGCGCGGTTTATTGCGAGATGCGAGGCATGTCTCCGCCAACCGTTCGTCGCGAGGATTCGAAATGGGACAAACCGTTTGGCACGGACTCCCACGTCGATTTTCATACGGCGATTATTGTCGTTGGAGTGGAATTTTAGCCCTCGTATTACGGAGAGAGAGTGAAGTAGCAGTCGCAAATAACGAGTGAGATCGAGACGATCATTAACGGAGAATGGGCTTTATGGACTGAAAAAAATTCCCACAGCAGCTCATAATTGAATCGCTTGCATGGTATTCTTCGACCATTAAGAAAAGTGTAAATCATATATTAAGCAGTTTGTGGAAAGAAGAACAGCTGTATTTAACGCAGCGTCTTTGTAAATGTTCAAAAGTCCCGAGAATTTTATAAGTTTTATTGTATCATAAATAATAGTTCTATCCAATCCCATGAATTTCTCGTACCTATATTAATGCCGTCATGCTTTTCCTCTAACATATGAAAAATAGAAAAAAGATTATACTACAATTTTTGTAAGAGTAAGCAATCCTAAAACTTGTGCTAAGACATTTCGCGATGCTTTCAAATATTAAATTAAATCAAATTTTCATTTTCTTTAAGAAAAAAGAATTAAAAGTAATACGAAAGGAAATAAAGGTGCGGTTTTAGGCGTAAATAAAAAAACACTCATGAAAAACAAATACATGAGTATTAATTTATTCAAACCTATATTGCTGCAACACTCAATAAAGTAGAGGTCTGTGAATTAACATCGCAGCATTAAAATATGTCAATAATATTCACCCATAATATGCTGTACCTTAAATCCCAGGCCTATATCGAAAGAAACTTTAAAATAATACATCTTGTCTTCCTTACTTGAAAGTGTTAATGCAATTAAATCTAACTCATATTGCTTCAGCACAGAAAGAAAAGCTCAGATAGGTGAATTGGTACCAGACCTTGAAAATAAGCCGATAATGCTATACCTTAAAACCAAGACCGATATTGAGTGAAAATTATCAAGAAAAAATCCTTCCTTGTTCAGATGAACGTACTTTAAAAAGAGAATAAAACCTGTCAGATAGATAGCGGATCGTAAAAATGTCAACATTTTTAATTTCCGAATTTTCCAAGGAATTATCCAATAAATCAACACCACTCTTGCGGGAGGAAAACCATCCAATCTCCGTAGAAACATGTCAGAAAGCTAATAAGCTTATACGAATCAAGTTCCTCACTCGACGAGGCGCAAACATCTCACCAAACTCTCCACGATTGGAGGTGCCAATACCAGCTCTGATCACTCAACATGGAATACCGAACACCATGCTTCGGGAGGATCCATTAGTTTTTAAATACCACCGCCATATCGTTTTCCAGCGGCCCGTTGTTTCTTGCCGGAGAATGGGAGGGGCGTTCTTTCTCATACAGGAACTTGAAGCGACGATGGCAAATTCCGAGCGGGATTTCGCCGCGAACCCTTCCTTCGTCACGAAATGAGAAAGCGCCGTCTATTCCCACCACTCCACGACGGACAAAATCTATTCAATACGGGTCAAGAGGGAATAGAGGCGGAGGAAAAGCAATCGACTCGTAGGTTAGAGACGCCCAAGTGCTGTAATAGACGAGGAGTCTCGTTCGGAATGGAGTTGAATCCCAGAAGGAGGGAAGGACGTGTGCTGGGGATAAACAAAAGGGAGGCTAAATCCTTCTCCATTTAAAGCACGGATGGGACCTCCGCGGACGAGTTAAGAGGGAACTCCCGGGAAATATGAGTCCGAATTAAGGCTTTGTTGCCGGCGGATACGACGCAGCGCCCCGGTCGCGAATTTATTTCGATTGCCATCCTGGCACGACATGCTCTTTTCGATCGGGAAGTAATCTGCATGGAAAAATATCGCACCGGTCACGAGGTTTAATGGAAAACTTATGTTCAATGTAGTACAAGCTGCTGCAGTCGCATTGCATGTAATCTTACATGAGAAGTTCATCATAGTAAAAATTTGTTTTCCTATTTAAACGAAAACGTTTACGCAAATAATGGTAACATATCAAAATAAAAGTTGAGAGGAAATTTAAAACACATTTTCGATCGCAAAAATAGTTATATCTTTGCTAACAGATACGCAAGAAGATTAACGAACTTCTCCAAACGTAAATAAAGTTGAATATTATTTAATACCATAAAAATCAAACAAGAATTAAAATTGTGGCAATAGTAAAAGAAAGAAAACTCTAAATGTAGGTGAAAACTTGGGATGCACTTGCAGAATTTTTTTTTGGAAAGAATTGATATTAGGATAAATGTTTTCTAATAATTTGCGACATCATGCAATTTTGATATCACTTTTAAGAACATTTATTTCATTTACAAAATAGTGATACCTAATATTGAAAACGCAGCTGCAATAGCGAATATAAAATTAATAGTCATCATTTCTCTATTAGAACAGAGATACTTCTAAATGCAACTGTGGCAATCTGGAATATTTTGAAAAGGTAGAGGAAGAAAAGATAGATAATAGCATAGAGCAATCTTACTCTATCATTGTATTTAAATCAATCAAATTCCTCGATAAAATATACCTTTTATAAATAGATGAATTAAATCTAGATTACCTACAAAGCAGGCAAAAGGTCGCATTATTAATTTTTTAATACTTCAAGAGTTTTGTAAAGAAATAACACTTTGTATAAACTGCAGAAGTAGGAAATAGATTGATTCTTAGCAATAAAAACACGGAGTACTATTTACACGTCCAAGCTAGAGCATCATCTTCTTATTTACTGAGTTGAAGTTTAGAAGCGTTAATGATAAAGATCACTCCTCATTTTTTGTTCAAACAGACTTACCTCCGTACGGAACTCTTTTCTAATTTAGAAAGGTCAGAAACAGCTACGAAGAAATTTCTGAAGATCATAACTGCTTTACCTAGTTTTGAAAGATACCGAATGAAAACCTTTCCGCGAAATTAGTTTGAGAACTCTCAACATCCCAATTCCAAAGAAAGAGAAACAAGTAGAACCAAAATAATTAAGTTCAAAGTGTAATTACGCCAAAAGCGTAATTACGCCAAAAGCATGTTTCGGCTCAAATTATTTTTATAAAACATATTGGTCGAAGGAACTATGAGAGTTGGACTGTTGATTCAGGTGGCCGAATAAAATGAGAATGGACAGATTTAGAGTAATTAATGGAAATGAGAGGATAATGGAATTTTTATGGAATGGAAACTAATTTACAATTATTAAATATACGAATAGGTAATTAATAACTATCTCCATAGTAGAAAAATATCATAGATTCGCTCCCGAAAAAACAAATGAAATCGAATTTTCTTATAATTCACGATAGAGAGATATACTACCTACTATTAAATATTAAATGGTAATGTTTAAAGTCGGTTTTTATGAGCCAGGATGTAGCAGTACTTACGCAAAATTCATCTTCGATTTGAAGAAGCCAGATTCATTCAAACAAGAGCGATAGAATGACAGCAAAAATAAACATAAAACGCGAAAGATTGCACTCATTAAAATTATTTACGGATATGAACAATGGAGAGGTGTACTGGGTAGCGACTACCGATGTATCAAAAACAACCGCAGAACACCACCTACTAGCCAAATACCAATACCGAATGATCATTGAGAAAAGCAAGTAAATGGAGAAAGAGGAGGGATGGAAAGAAGTGGGCGATCCGAAAAGAGGTCGGAAAGGTCTTGAAGAGATGAGAGGAAACTTTTACGCCAAGATACGGTTTTCCAGACTCCAACCTCGTTAATTAGGAAGCGGGAAGTTCATTAGTTTGGGTCACCTGGCAACCAATGAGCAATAAGAGTGAGTGGGTGAGGAATTTAATTCCTGTTCGAGGATGGTTTTTTCCTCCATTCCATATCCGCTCACTTCGAAGGAGATGATCGAACAGCTAAAGTGTTTTAATCTCTCGAGAAGCAGGGTCAAAGAAATCGAGATAGCGCGAATAATTAACTCTCGACAAACTCCGCCTTAAAAATAACAACATATCTCACAGACAGCTGAGAAAATTGATCCTACTCATTCCACACAGCGACTGCTGTGTGGAAATTAGAATACGTCATTCTTTTTTTTTAATTAGTCCATTTACTATAATTGCTGCCAGATAATGAAACTATTTATGCGAAAATTTAATAGCTCCGAATATTTTGTTACGGTGTTTCCAGCAATTGCCAAATAACCGCAAAATGGAACAACGGTGCGTAAAATACCCTTCCGCTCTGATATCCGCAGAGTTTTAATTACTTTCGCTGTTTTTACACTATTCAGTAAATACTCAGCATTAACAATCAAAAGCTCCGAGGGAATAACCGATAATCTTGCATTTTCTGCTATACATTTTCAAACTGAATGTTTGGTGTAAGCAGATGATTAAGCTGTGAAAGTAATAAAGAAGATAATGCTAACAATTTCCTCCAAAAGAAAATTCCAAAAATAAAATGCCGTTACTATTAATTTTAAAATGATATTTAAAAGTGAATCCTACCCGAAACCATCGACTCAGATATTAATTGCTGAATGAAATCAAGAGTTGAATGGAGAACGAATAACTTTTCCAAATTATCTGTATGGAATCTTGTAAATAAAACAAACCATAAAAATTTAAATGAAATGAAATTCGATATTTTCATCTAGGGGGGAAATGCTGCCAATTCATCTATCCTTAGTCTATTAATGTATCTGTAAACTTTAGAATGTCACAAACTATATTGTAATTTATATTTTCCCGAAATAACTGGCATTAGTTACAAATACAGATTATGTCATAAAATCTTATGAGGCTGAGAAAAAACGGTCACAGTAATTATCAAAATATCCATAAGGTTTAGAGTCATTGTTTAAAGAGCCAACAATTCACATGACGCTGTCTTACAACGGTCGATTCAAAGCTGTACAAGAAGCAAAGGGTCAAGGTTCCGAACATCTTAAGCGTGACGTAGCTGATGGACCGAGAAAGTATGAAATGACGGACATTCATCTCTTAGAATTTGAAATGCCCTCTGGAGAAAATTTTTCCGCACCGCTGGTTTTCACAGGCTAAAATTCCCAAGCGCTCCATCAACTTATAGTTTATATGCCAAGGGTCAGAAAGTGAATGATTTACTACCTATGAATAACGTAATCGACCTACAAGCTATCTTTCGAAATCAGAATTCTCGCCTCCATTAATGCAGTGGAGGAATTTCATGGAAAAGCTCAAATAATCCACAGAAAGGAATCACCAATAAATAAATAAAGGCTTTCTAAATGTTGTTTTAAGCATGAAATTTCCCAATAATCGGTTATTAATGCGGGCACTGACAAACAAACGATCTCTTAATACGTGCAAGGGAGAGAAAAGAAGATAAATAAAATTCCTTATCTGGCCAAACTTGCTGCCAAAATATACGAAAGCATCATCAAAATGTTATAGCATAAACTGTCGACTCTGTTTCAGAATCAAGGATTCCAAAGCATGCAGCACTTTATATGTATCACCTCTTCTGAACCAAAGGACGACGATAAACCCCACCATCCAACGAAAAGGTCACCAACCCTTAAGACCCTGCGATTCTATCTTGCTATACTTTCTCCTCTGACTTCGATTGGGAGAGCGAGGTAGAGCCAACACCACTTATCCTGCATTCACTTTTTCTACGGCCAGAAAATTGTTGAGCAGCAGAGAAGGGGCCGCACCCCTTGTCTTTCTCCACACTCATCCATCTTGATATCCACTAGCTTTTCTCGGAAGAAGGCCTTCCTCTCTTCGATTCTATATACAACACAAACCCAGACACCATCATCTCCAAGTCTAGCACTTCTTCACCATACTCGAGCTTTGTGTCTCAGCCAACAAAAAACGACGATTATCTGTTTTCTCATTTCCTCTCACCTTTCGAATCTATTATTGAAAAACTCTCACATCTATCTTCTTTTAGAAAGAGAGGACCGGTGCCGATATCATCCTCAGCCATCGAGAGAAAACTGGCAATCCAACAGACGATAACGGTCTACCCTTTAGGAACTGTCTCGATCTATTTGGCTGTGCGCAAAAAGTGACGATAATGAGAAATTTGAATAAAACAAATTACCAATTTTGCCATTTTGATGTCTGAGTTGAAAAAATGAGTTCAATAAACTTGCAATTGAATAAAGATTCCTTATTTGGCCGTGGATTATTGTTTTTAATCAAATTTTCAAGAATTCACACGAATATTTCCAATCATTTTTAGGCTGTAAACAACCGCTTCCCTTCCACCCAAAGCGATTGTTGCCGAGGTGATGGGTATTCGCATAAGAATGCATTAGGTCCATTTTAATTCTTGGCAGGAATCAATGACTAACTAAACCTGGAGAAGGAGATTTTACCTAAAATCTTTATATATGTTACATACAAGCGTATTTCCCTGCTGAATAATCGATAATGAGTTCTCATTCCTAAGGCAGCTGAACTTGTAACTAGGATTTACGTATTATGTAGCCAAATATGTGTTGAGCGACAGCACTGTATTTAATGTACAAAATACCTAAATATGTAATCTACATTGCATGATGGGCTTACTTGCATCACAAATAAGAAATTAAATGGTAAGGAATGTGAGTAGTGACCTCAAAACAGGTACCATACCCAATAATGTGGTAAAACCTTTTGCATGGAGTGGCCCATTACAAAAATCTCTAAACTGATAAATTCCACGTGAAAAAGAATGAACAATCAAAGTCAGTAAATATATAGAGACAGAATGAAATAATACGGAATGTCATACGCGTATGATCGTAAATTTTGTTAAAAAATACATCCGAATTAATCAAAAGCACCAATCTATCCTGATTACAAAACAAACAGCTGATCGACGCGACGATAGCGATAAAACTAGATATAAATACATCCGGCGAAATATGGAGTATTTTATCATTTAATGGAAGATAACGATCTGCTCCGTATTCATGTTATTCCTAATATCTCCGCCGGTCATAAATATTCATTCTCCGACGAGTCTGGGACCGCGCTTTAAAACATTTTCGAATCTGAATCCCGGATGAAAAATATGTTAAAAGCCGCACTGGATGAAGACGATGTAATGCTTCTCTTTCCGACTTCGCACCCGAAAATTGAACAAAATGGCGGATGCCTTTCCACTATCCCTCAATTAATGCATTTGGGAGAGAAAGATGGAGATAAAATATTTCACTGACCTTGGACAGAAATAATAGATGGTAGAGCATATTTTATCAATATCTCCTCAAACGATAAATCGTTCACAATATAAAATATACATAATGTAGTAGTCTACGCATGTTTTATACTACTGCATAAGAATCTTTCCCTGACTTTCATAAGCGTTTTCGATACGCATCTGTTTTAACTAGAGGGGAAAACAAGAGACTTAATACCAGGAGTAACGGTTAAAGTGCTGTCCCAGTTCTCACAATGGTGCATTTTGCACTCATAATTGGGGCCTTTTTCCATTCTCCAAGGCAAATGTTCTCGGTCGAGAAGCGTGGCTAATCCTTTCTATAGCGATATCCATGATAAAGCATAAGAATAAATGTATATTCTGAATGCTGAAGGCTTCCGTTTCTCGCTTATACAGAGGTATGTAATAACATGGTAAATAAATAATCAGTAGTAATGGTTAAATCGACGGTTATTTTTGCAAAAATATCACAAATAAATGGAATCGTTTTGCAGCGCAAGGGGCACCATGAAGTAAATCGGTCGCATATGTTTCAATTTGGAAGAGATGTTACCTTATTTTCAGGGTATTTTCAATTGTAAGGATACGAAAACAAGTCTTCAATAGCACAGTAGAATAATATCGTGCACATTGAAGCCTTAGCTTACTGTGTGTAACAATACTAATAGGGAAATAAAATGAGTTATAGGTCAGATTGAGTTAAAAAGCAATGTACGAATAAGACAAGCCGAAATACTTGGTATTGGCTTTATAAAGTAGTATAGCAAGCTATCGTAAGATCAGTAATATAAAATAATTTGAAAATACAGAAATTTTAATGCAGGGAATAAAATATTTCAAAGTTTTATTTTATCACTAAGTTTCGAGCAGCGTTTTCCATTACTGCTCAATATTAACGGATAATTGCTTAACACATTGCCACTGGGAAATCCATAAGACTGACGTCGACAATCCATCACAATACCTCAACTTTAATCTTTAATTTCCCGCCAAGAACAGCGGAAACAGAGGGTGGAGGGCGCGAAAGAGAAAGCATCAAAATTTCGGATTTGCCTAATACATTTTGTCCTGAAGGAACCCTTCTATATGAAGATTTACGATTTTCTCGAAAGTGGGGCTTCAGAACCCCACCGAGCATAACAGCCCACGGAGGAAAGTAAGAAAAAAAATTAAATTACACCTTCGAAGGAGAGCATTCCCAGAATGAAACCTTCCGTATCTTTCCCTCCATTATTTCATACCAGAAATCCCCATCTAACCGAGTCCCACCCTTCCTCATACCAATAGCCCCTCAGCGTTTCAAATAGTTCCCATCATCCGTACCTTTTTATAGCCAACTCTCCCCTCGTTTTAATAATGCCTCCTTCCTGTCCGTCTCTAAACCCTCAATTTCCAGAGGACTTATTGATTTTCCATTACTCCACCCCCTTAAGAGAGGACTATGTACAAGGGCCTAATGACCCGGAATGGAGAAGATATTTCGACAGAATTGGAAAGGGATGGGGCCGAATGTGTTGCAGGTTGACGGGGAGGAGGAGTTAGATTAAATGGGTGGGACTTGGTAAAAGTGGGAGGTCGCGATTGGGAAGGGCGAGACCGGATGGGCGTTAAGAGCCAATGGACAAGCAACCGGAAAGAATCTGCCTTTGGGGGAGAAATGGAAAAACGGACTGGAGGGAGCCGGCGATTGTTACGACACGGACGCAGAAACCGTTAAGGCTTTCTGGGTAGGCGGGAAATTTCCTCTTACTGGAATTAAAAGCGCTAAATAGTTTTCCATTAGCAATCGCTGAGGTCCTGACCACAAAGCGAGGATAAAAAAAGTTTTTTTTGACGTCTCCGGCACGAGTCTTAGGAAGGAAAAATAATGTAAAAACATCTGAAAAGCATTCCGATGCTTCCTATACAGGCATTTTATTTCCTTAAAGGATTAGATAAGAGCATAAAACAAAGAACAATCAAGTCATTAAAAAATAAATATAATATCCAAGATTCTTATCCAGAATACAATGAGTTCTCCAACCTAATCAGAGTTCAGTAATTGTCAATAAAATTTAAGAATGAATATAAAATTCCATTAATAAACAATAAGATCGGTAAATTTTAGAGAATGTGTCCTATAATTTTAAAAAGGCCAGATCAAGTGGGGATTAAGTCAAATTTAGGCTGTATCTGAGACATCTTAGAACTAAATTTAAGTTTAAATATGCTACATCGAAAGATTAGGTGATCGGAAGATACTAGATGTAAAATTACCAGAAATTGGCCCACTACTAAAAGAATGCTCTTTATATAAATTTTAGGATGTTTAGTTTACTTTTAGTTCAGTTAATGTAGTCTCTTCATCTTTTTTGAATCACTGGAGGATCCATAATTTCCGTGGAAGATATACTGCACATCACTGAGCATAAATTACCATTCATTAAGAAATGGCAAACAGTCAAACGGTGATTTAAGGGAAAAGAAACTACTGACGTGATTCTCACCTCCAAAATTTCCTCTCTTCTACATTCTAATCATTGAAACTTATGAAAATAATTCAAATTTAAGCCAATATTACAGCTTTTATAATGTAGTTTCAATGAAAAGATGTACATGTTTGAAGAAATGCGTTATCTTTACAACAACGCTTCAAAAATTCCGAAATCCTGAAACTGATTGTACCAGAAAAGCATTTACTCCGGAGAACGCATTTCACAACAATCGGATAAAAGACAGGAATTGAATTCAGCGTTACCTAATCTTCGGCCGGCGAGACTAAAATTACTGCCACGATTTATGAATAAAGAATCATTTATAATGAAGTGAACAGCTGAGAATTAGCAATTGTGAAAATAAGATAAACTATTACTGGAAAACCTATCAATCTAGATTTTCTTTCGTTGGTACCTTCATTCCTCTGGTTTTTCATTTACTCCGGTTATCACATCCAATTTATACGCAGTTATTTTTTGAAAGAAATCTTCCGAATTAATTATAGTTTAATTGGAATTTAGCGTTCAGAATTAATCTTAGCTTAATTAATTCCAATTTAATTCGTACTCACTTAGCGTGCCCTGAATCCAGCTTAGCCTGAGGCTCGTCATTAACTTCAACAGCAAATTAAAATGAAGATTGCTTACCTGAAAAAGAATAATAGTATTAGATTTAGGTTACATAGCATGATTTTTCGGTGATTAACAGATTAATATTGTACATCAAAGAGACAATAAATAATTTTTAAATTGTAAGTCTGAAAATATATTTCCTTCCTAACAGCTGTAAGTGATTAAAAAAAAAGATATACGGAAAGTTTATTTAGATATAGAGAAAATAGCCAAAAAGTAAGTAAATAGAAAAAAGGTTAATGATAAAGAGAAGAAACCAAAACAAATAACGTAATCAACAGGACCGTTTTAATTTAGTTCATCAATTATATGGAATTTGTCACCATACAGTACATGGGTTTGAAAGAGAATACATCTGACTAGACCAAAGATTCAATCTAAACTTTCCAGTTGCAGGATGTGATACCGACATACCTCAGCAGATGGAGCAACAATAAAGTTTCAATCAAAGTGATGAAGCCCTATTCTTCACGAATTCCTCAAACCTTACATACACCAGGTATCATTCATGCAATGTAAATTACCTCAGGCCATTCCCTGCTCTACCGCTTCACTCGTATATATGTGAAAATTCCATACAAAGTACAAACATTTCAGCTAAGTTAGCCGAGAAATGGGCTTCTTGCATTTCATCGTTAAGTTACTTGTAATCAAGAAGGTAGAGAAATTCCAATAGACAGAACTGAACAAAAATGTAAAAGAAGCAAAGAAGACGAAATTAAGTTTTACATAGCACGAGAAAGCGTGTGCCTCGAGACCCTAAGTTAAGCGAAGGTGAAAAATAGCGATATGACTGGGATACGAACTAAGGTCTCACATTTTCCGGACATGTTTTCTAACCACTAAACTACCATGCTGCATCAATTACACTTCCAATGATGAGAAATAAAAGTACTTGTGTAAAGTTTCACTGATTTTATTACGAATGCGACTAGTTTCAACTCTCGGAGTCATCATCGGGCACTGACACCGAAGAAAAAACAACGGTTTATATATTTACTAAGTTGCCAATTCCCGATGATGACTCTGTGAGTAGAAACTAGTCGCATTTGTAACAAAATCGACGAAACCTTCCTGGATAATTTTATTTCTCATCCTTATTATGGAATTTCACAACGTGACCACTTCAACCATCGAATTAATTACACTTTTATTATAGGAATGTTTTATGGGCAAGACTCAAGATACGCGGCACTTCACTAAGTGGCGCCAACCAGCACCAGAAGCCAAAGATGTATTAAAATTTTTAAATGGATTGAACTTTTTATAGAACTAGGAAAGTAAACTATATTTCAAAAGTTAGATTTTAATCTCATTCAGATCTCCTGAATTACACATATATCCAGAAGTTATTGGCTCTTTCAAGGTGCTCTATATGGTTATGTCCCAACTACCGTACTCTGACGAATGGAATATATTCATTTGTCAGGTGGTACAGGATAGAGAAAAATGTATCTTTCATTTTATTTTGTTTCAGTCTTGAACATGGCTATGACGACACGAAAGCTACCGAGGTATGAGTGAATAATTGCACTTATCACGGTCTCTCCTTACGGAATGCCAAGAAAAGTGTTACTCATAGAGTCATTGTGCTTCACTTGCATGGACATGTTCACCTTAAAGCATTCTGGCTCAGTGAGGAAAGCAATGGCAAACTACCTCACTCCTCATCCTGCCTGGTGATCCTCATTCCTCTCGGTAAACTCTTAGTAGCTTATGCCGGAGGTACATACCAACCGGTCTCTGGGCTAAATACTTTACATATAGAATTAGGGGTTTTAAATTTCCAATAGCTCCAATATCCTCTTTGTCGGAGTTCCTCATCTCATCCGGTATTCGGAGAAAACAAGAAAGGATCGCCGCAATTTCTTGTTTTCTTCGAATACCGGTGGATGAGACGAGGAACGCCGACAAAGACGGCTATTGGAGATTTAAAACTCCTAATTCATTAACAGCAATGTTCCAAATTTTCTTTCTTTACACAATATTTCAATAGTTGATGAAGCATATGACCATAATGATATAAAAATCGTACTAACGCGTCACGCTAAGAGGATAAACTGCCTCAAACAAATCTAACTAGAATTTCACAGGCGCGAAAAGGAAACTGCACCACGCTGGTACTCCGTTAACTGTGTGAAAAGGTGAGAGAAATACGATAAGAAGCAGGAAGAGCTGAAGGAGCAGGATCCCGCGCGGGACGGATTCGAGGGCCTGCAGAAACCGGGACGTAAAGAACAATGAAAGCGTACACGGCGTGTAAGGAGGGCTCTCAGTGAAGGGAGAGAATTGGAAGAGGCAGCTAGATTGCCCTCGAGGAGGGAAGGGCCCTAAGGGGGGGGAGAAAATTGGGGGGAGGCTAAAGGGGTAGGGAATAGCGGGTCGCCTTGAGGCGATGGGAATGGAGAAGACTGGAGAGAGAGAATCGAGGCTAAGGAGCGAAGCTGTCAACATAGAGATGTCATTAGCGCTCTCTACACACGGAGATGAGAAACACTTGTGACCCAGAAGGTGGTGAGCGCAATATCCCTCTAAACCGAAACATAGTCGCCAAAATTGTGTCGCGAAATTTACCAGAGAGGTAGCCAAGGTGAGAGTCAACGCAAAAAAACTGGATAATTAAAGTAACCATTATACGTGCTCACATGAAGAATTTCGTTATTAAAATCGCATTCTTATAAAATAAACTAAGATATTTATCGATAAATAATGAAAAATTCCGAAATCTGAATGCGCTGAACAAAGATTGATCAGTCATCCCAAGGAATCAAAAATGTTTATCCTATATCAATGTATGTATTAAAATTGGTTTAAGAACGTATGGAGACGAAATAATTAACAATTCATATCAAATCATGCAAGAAATTTCACCAAATAAGGTTTTATATTCCTACACATAATTCAGTACTAATCAAATTAAACTATATCAAAAGAAGACTACACTGAACCTTCCCTCAAAAATTACACGTTATTAAGAATGTAAATCTAGCTTCGGATTATCCCTCACCATAATAAAGTCCTCTTATTATTATTATTATAATTACTCAATTTATCTATAACAGCTATATACCATGCCGTATTTAAAATAGTGTATCTTAATACGATTAAAAACAATTTTCGTAAAGTAATAATTTATGAATATGTATTATTCGAATAAAGCTTTCCAGGAAAAAACAGAGATAATCCGAATAAAAAATATATTAATTTATTTTAAATATAATTCCTGGGAACTGTGAAATTAAAAGTATGTAATCGTACCCGATAAAAGTAGTTATTAACTAGTTTGTTAACGAAGGATACATGGCAAGAAACGCTAAAAATACCTGAAATGGCAATTATGAACCAAAACCTCAGCTAAAGAAATTCAGTTTCCTCCTTCCACTTCCTTCTAGGAAAAATCGATTGTGAGCGATGAAGCAAGAGAGATAAATGAACATCGCGATTCAATCGAATGCGATTTCGTATGCGGGACGAGATACGGCCTCCTGGTTATTTGCTCTAGCTACGACCAGGACGCAATTAAATCCAGGAAGTCTCCGCGAAATAACTCCCAGGGATTATTACTTTAAGGCCTCATTTCCAGATAGTCATCATGAGGTTCGAATAGAAGTGGAATCATTTCGCCGCTGAGATGGATCCCTCGTCAAATGAGTTGCGGAGCAGTAAAAAGTCTGGCACATCGGTGAAGGAAAGATAAGTCAATTGCTGGAATTTTCTTTAATATCGCGGAAATCATTCCAACTGTTGGAGTTGCAATTACTCTCGCGGTTTAATTTTTGGTTCCGCGTTTCTTTTTAGTTTTCTTCTCTTCTATAGAGGCGCAGAAACATCGCAGTCTATCTTACGAAGATTAAAAGGACTGAAATTAAATTGCTAAAGGTTGACAATTTGAATTAATGGACATATCTAAAGAAGAGAGCTTCGCATCCAACGCCATATTTGGGTGAATTAACGTCATTTCAAGAAGGCACATCGGTAATTATAATCTGACACATGTCTGCACAGAGTAATAGGATGAAGTATGCTCGGTCGGATGATCATATCGGAATATTCTAGAGATAAAATATTCATAAAGTAGATTATTAAAACTAAATAACAAAAATTGGAATCTAATCGATTAAGTACCATTTTGTCGTATGTCACTTTTATCTAAGCTAATATTTAATGTTAGGAAATTAAATTTGGACACATGAATAAAAAGAAAAGGAGATGAAGTCTTCAGTACTGAGAATAAGGATAGTTTGCCACGAAATCGATAATCAAAGGTGTGACTTCGTAGACATAGCAGAATGAAAAAAACACTTCCTAACTTTTCACAGAGATTTGAATGCACTGCCTGTTTCGCAGGCGTACTTACAACACACAACAAGCGTACATACGTGCCTATATATTAAAATACGCTAACAAACGATTAGCGAATCCAAGTCCGTGTTGGAATTTGCGAGGTGTTTTGTTTTCATTCTATAGTATTCCACGTTTCAAATTAATTCTCCATCGAAATTCCAACGTAATTTAAGTTTTAGAATATGAGCTCCAAATGTTCAGCTAAAAATTAAATGTAGTCACCACTTACATGTATTAAGCAAGTAAATGATATACATGTGAATTTCTCCATATTACAAAGATGCTAAATAAGACGCACTGCCATCACTGGCAAGGCATAGAGGCTACCTCATTTTCGACAACCAATACGGAAAGAGCTTTCACCACAGAAACTTATAGTAAAGGAAGAACGAACAAAAGGGTGAAAGAATGGGTATTGACGAAACCGGCAAAGCATTCAGGACGGAAACAGAGCACGGAGAGCCACAAAAGAAAATGAGAAGTTGGAAATGGAAGCGGGAGAAAACATAGGAGAGGAGATAAGAAAAGGAGTGGCAAGAAAATGAAGCAACGTAAAAAGAGATGATGGGAGAGGCGGGGCGATGAGAGAGAATTAGGGCGAACTGACGGAAGGGATACTGAGGGGCTTATTGGGAGTAAAGGATAACAAGGCAGGGTGTTTGGAGCCGTTCATTGAGAGACAAGGGAAATATAAACTCGGAGAGAGAAGGAAATGAAGAGGAGATTAATCTGCGATGAATTGAGAGCAAGCAGAATGAAGACTTTAAGAGAAATGAGATCGAAACTGGGAGGAGGGACAATGATAAGGAACCCCCCACGAAATTAATCTTGGGATTAATTTACTTGCTTTCAATAAGCCTTCCATAACGGCGGATGAAGTTGTGTCAGTTAAAAATCATTTGAAAAACTTTCGGGACACTTTGCTCCAAAATCCTGGAAAAGCTAAAGAATTTCAAGAAATCTCCTGACCTTATATCCAGGAAGACTTCCATTGTTCTTTTCCGAGCTCTAAATTACTGCAGTAGAAGTTACAAAGTTCGAATATTGCTAACCAAGCTGAATAACGCTTGATGCAAGAAGATAACTGTCTTCATCATAATTTCTAGGGTACTTCAACAGATATAAATAATAGACTTAAATATTATGAAATTATGGACACACGGCCCTCTTAATTAAGTTAATGTAGTCTAAATCAGTCTTTATGTTCAATATTTCCTTGAAACTGTTTGATATTTGAATTAAATCGAACTGCAGGCTATAAAGAATAGTTGCCTTGCAATAACCAGTAAGTTACTCAAAGATAACTATCATTGGATTGATAATTGAGAATAATTCGCAAAATACTTCCTCTTGGTCGTTGAATCCATATAAATTAAGCACAAAATTTCACAAGAAGGAAACGAAAAGAGAAGTTGGGGTTTTTGCACACCGAAAATGATTAAGGGCACTTGAAGCTTACAAAATCAAAGGGTTCCTTCGAGAACATCTGATCAGCCTTATATATTCATCTGAATGGGAGAATCCAAATTACTGATTTAATTGAATTTCCAGTAACAATAAGTATGAAACTGAATACATGCAAAACAACATTATATACAAAACAACTTTATTTTCCGTCTACTCTTCTTCTTCTGCCTTTTCAGGTAAATGACATCCGTGGTCAACCATCAAGAAATTACCCAAAAATATTGGTCATCAATTATGCAAATAGTAATATACCTGCTTGTATTTATTTCCATCTGTGTTTTCGCGGGTTTTTTTCGCTGGGTTTTTCTCCGAAAGCCTTCAGCCAAGGAGTTTTTCCCCACACCACAATTCTTTTATTTGTTTACCTCTTCTTTGTATTTTCTTTTTATATATATGTATTTGTATTGTTTTTCCTCCTTTTCTGTAAGTAATATTAGTAATCCTTAATGGTTAGGTGTAAGAGAGGCCCTAATGGGCCTAACCTCGCCAAATAAAGAGTTTTTATTATTATTATTATTATTATATTGGCCGTATAATTGGAAGCTAAACTTTTCGTAAAGAGGCTTTTCTTTCCTGCAGACAATTCCGAATTTCCTCATTCGGCAACTAGTGGTAGCTCGTGCAGGAAGCTTCCATCTCAGAATGTTCGAGGAGTGCCCTGGAGCAATTCGAGATCTACTAAAACACTTAATGGGCTCGAAGGAAACTATATACCCACTTCCATCCACGCGTACTCCCCAAAGCATTAACACCCAAGGCCTAAATATACATCCAAAGCGGAAAGTGTAACTTATTTCGATATAATAAATACTGATAGTTCACTGTCTTCTCAAATACATTCACAAAATTAATTTCACCAACCACGTCATTTTATCATTTACTACAACACAAATAAATACTAATTCTTTGGAGACTATTATCATCGAAGATGAAATTGTTGAATAAAAATAGTTTTGAGTAATCAAAGAGTTTAAAGACTTTTAGCAATTCGTAGTTCATTGGTAGCAAATATAAGTAAGATTAGTAATAGTTATTTAAATATTATTTTTTTTAAACTGTGTTTTATTAAACATTATCTTTATCGTGCCGAATGTCGACGAAGAGACTTCCTCCTTGAATTTTAGTTTCACCAACAAACATACGTACAAAAATCATCTCCAAGTAAAATTTACCATGAAAAACTGAATTTTTTAAATTATTAAATGAATTAACTTAAAAATGCATTCGTAAAAATACTCCAATATTTATTAATGAATGCTCTAATTCTCAAGTTTTGGCGCATTGTGAATAAACAACAGGTTTTGATCGAAGAACGCATTGCCTATTTTAAGACGAAGGATACCTAATAACATCTTAAATTTGCGACCTTCTCATCGTAAAATTGAATCAATCCAGTAAATATTTCAGAAAGTACATAAATGTATGTATGTATAAATAAAGGCATCAACGGAGGCAGTAGAATGTATCTCGAGGCGGAAAAAGTCTCCAAAATATGCGAAGGCCAAGTCGACGAAACCCATGCATCTATTCGATGGATAACCTGTGAACCACTCCTTGAAATTGAAAATGATACGAAAGCATGGGGTGGAACCGAAGAGATGGAAAAATACGAATGAGGAGATGTGTAAGAGCGTTTGTGGGTATATATGTATAAAACACTTCCACGAAATAATATTCAGTTTCCCCCAGAGTATTACGATACAAAGGAAGAATGACTTGAATAAGTATTCTCGATAAGTAATTTAAGAAGTTTATACAACAATTTAAATCACTTACATAACTTCAGTGACTTCACTTCTTTATCAAATTTCAACAGATAAAATTGCAATCGCCGATATTTATTGATTCAAATTGGATAATTTGATTAATTTGCTGAAAATAACAAACGGGAATTTAACTATTGATTGTTGGCATAATAACCGGGTGGAAAATATAATCATAACTTGGTTAAGACTTCGCCATTTTATAAGAAAGAACTCATGTTACGTTCTGATGAAGTCAAAGGCAAATAAAAGAAATACTGCTTTCAGCGATATTCATGGAAAGCTAATTTATTCAAACAAGTTACCTTAAAATCCTTTAGGTGTACTTCAATGAGATTACTCGCTTTATCATAAACTATAATACCCTAATCGAGAATAGCATTTAACCATCTGTCATAATCTGCGATATAGCAAAGTAACGTTAAATTTCTAGCTATTTTTCAATTTATTTTTTCAAACGATTTCGCTCGATGCAAGTTCTTTCCCAAGCCAATTAACATTACTTATGACGAAAATCTGATGTAAATATATATATATATATATATATATATATATATATATATATATATATATATATATATATATATATATATATATATATATATATGCATCAAAGCAGATGAAGAATGGGAAAGCAGGAGGAGCAGATGGGGTGTTGGCGGAATATCTGAAAGCTGGTGGAACAGAGATTGCTAATGTTTTAGCACAATTATTCAGTAATTGTCTAAAACAAGGAATGATTCCCAAGGAATGGAACCACGCAAGGATTGCCCTTCTGCACAAGAAAGGAAGCAAAGAAGATTTAAAGAACTATCGCCCCATTAGCCTCCTTCCAGTTGTCTACAAAACATTCATGAGGATAATAGCGGAACGTCTTAAGATGACCCTGTCTTCAGCCCAGCCTAGAGAACAAGCGGGATTCCGGAAAGGCTTCAGCACTATTGACCACATCCACACATTACAGGAAATTATAAACAGAACGAATGAATACGAGATGCCACTCGTCCTTTGCTTTGTAGATTATGAACAGGCCTTCGACTCGGTAAGTACCTCTTCCACTCTGAAAGCTCTGAAGAATCAAGGAATAGATTCTGAGTACATCCGCCTCTTGCGCAGTGTCTACGAGAATGCCACAGCTTCTGTAATGCTTCATGAAGAGACCGATGAATTCAAGATTGAGAAGGGAGTTCGACAAGGTGACGGTCTATCTCCCATCTTGTTCACAGCCATTTTAGAAGAAGTTTTTAAAACCCTTGATTGGGAAGAGAAGGGGTTAAGAGTAAATGGGGAGTACATCAGTCACCTCCGTTTTGCAGATGATATAGTTCTCTTTGCAGCTAACGCAGAAGACCTAACTTCAAGACTTGAAGAGCTAAACACAGCAGGACAGAAGATAGGACTCAGGATAAACCTAACAAAAACAAAGGTAATGTATAATTCTTTTACAGTGCAAGAGCCAGTCAAACTTCAAGGAAAACCTCTGGATGTTTGCTTGGAATACACATACCTGGGACAACTTGTAACAACAGGAGAGAAAAACAGGATTAATGAAGTAAACAGAAGAATGAAACTTGGCTGGAGCGCATTTGGAAGGAACTCACACATTCTGAAGTCAAGAATGCCAATGGTTTTGAAGAGGAAGGTCTTCAACCAATGCATTTTACCTGTCTTGACCTATGGAAGTGAAACTTGGGTGTTAAATGCTGCAATAACCCAGAGACTTCAGACAACGCAAAGGAGCATGGAGCGCTGCATGCTGGGAATCACAAGAAGAGACAGGAAACGAAACACTTGGGTGAGAATGATGACTGGAGTTACAGACATAATAGATAAGGTAAGATCACTGAAATGGAGGTGGGCCGGCCATATTGCAAGAAGAAACGACAACCGTTGGACATCTGTCGTTCTCAACTGGATACCAAGAGATGTGAAGAGACCAAGAAGACGACCTATGGACAGGTGGAACAGAGACATCATCAAGTACTTAGGTGTAACGTGGCAACGAGAAGCTCAGGACAGAGAAAATTGGAAAGTACTTGGGGAGGCCTACATCCGACGTCGGATTGAAAATGGCTGATGATGATGATGATGATGATGATGATGATATGCATCAAAATCCAATATGTACATAAGTATGTGCATCCCCTTAAAATAGGAAAATCTACTACATGGCGCAAAAATAAACGCATCTGAAGGCAGAAGACGGATAAATTCCGAGGCGTAATACATAAAAAATGCTAATCGCGTAGAAAAGACAGAAAAAGGAGAGACGGGCCAATCCGAGGATAAGATGGCAGAAGTAGAGAAAAATGGAGAGGATATCCCGTCTGAATGGAAAAAGTAGTGAGTAGGTTGTCGAGGCTGTGAAGAGATTGGCAAGGATCTTGAAAGGGAGGAGTAGTCGGGGCTTTGGGAAAGAGCAAAAAAGTCGCGTGCTTGGCGGAAGAGAAAGACGAAAGGGGATTGAAGAAAGCTGATATACGAGAAAAAAGAGAAAGAGGAAATGGAGAAGGGCGTTTTTCAACCGATCGCGGAGAATTTTCCGGAGCGATTGAAGCAGAATAAGGAAGTAAGTTTCGAGAAAGGAATTCATGCAATAAGGAAGGCGGAGGTAGATCGTGTGATTCCTTCTTTTCTTTATACGCCATCCCCTATTGCGAAGGTCGAATGTATTTCTTAAAGCCGACTGCGGGAATATAGTGCTTTCTGCAGCCAAGCCATCGCAAGGAATAGTCGAAATTTATTTTTTGGATTCTTTGATATACTTAGCATCTTCAGTATAGGATAAAACAATAAGTGAAAAATGGCGGCATGGCTGGGACTCGAAACCAGGGCTTCCACTTTCAGAGTAGATAATCTAACCACCGAACTACCATGCCAAGTAAAACCATGCAAGGGTAAGGCGCACGCTTCGTATGCAAAGTTAAAGTTAATTTCCATCTTATCCATATTCTATTTATGTTTTCATCAAGGCTAAGTAGGCAAAGCCAGTCTTTTAAGACGCAGGGAGAGAAACCAATCACAGCTGAGTAGATTAAAAAGACTTATCTGCGAACTCGAACACGCTCAATATCTTCCTAAATTTCAACGAGAACTCAATCTCAATCAAAACTGTGTATTAATAAGTAATATACTATTTCCCTTCTTATATTATGTATTAACAGCTTTCAATTTTTCCATCAACCTCAAACCGACTCCTAAGCACCAGTCAACCCCTAATAATAGCCCAGTGGAGTCGATATCGATATAGTAGGAAAAGCAGTATATTATAGGTAATATTTGAGACTGTCCAATTTTTCACAGAATTCTAGGAAGATAATGCGCGTCTTCGAGATAAGTTATTTTAATTTACTCGCCTTTGATTGGTCTCCATATCCTTGTCCTAAAAATTTCATTTTTCTTGCTCCCCTCCTCAGCCGTAAATCTAACTTAAATAGACTATATTGCCTACAATAAAAATTAAATAAATTTAAAGATACATCAGTTATAAATTTTACACACTCGAAGGTACTAACATTTTATTCTAAAAACGGCAATTTTTGTTCCCGAAGTGACTATTCTCCATGAATGCAAATCTGTCCCCGCAGCGGTGGACGCGTAGTACATAGTGTAAGAGAAACGGGAAGAGAAATGGCTGTTCGAAAGAGGATATAAATCTGATTCGGAAGTTTGCAAGAGCGTTGATGCATGGACTACGTAGATGGGAGCTTCTCAATGCGGATTTTTCCTGCGGTCCTCATTCATTCAAAGTAGTGGCGAACCAAGACGAAGCGCAGCATTGGCTCGTTGCAGTTCTACTTCCGTTCCATTGATATATTTCCGTCCGTTAAGATCTGAGATAGCAGAAGAATCTTGTTGGGTCGAGTTGGAAAAACCTTGATTCATTTGAGTCCAGCGAGTTTACCAAGCATTGCAAGGAGGATGAATTCAGTCGCCAACGAAATTCTACTTATGGGAAACCCAATTTAAATGAAACACGTAATTGAAATGACTAAATGAGAGTAAATGATATGCCATTTTTTTCTTGAAACTATGAATGAGATGGAGATACGTAAGTGTAAAATATGAATATGATTAAGCCTACAGAGATAGCCCCGCCATATAGAAATCTCTGTAAGTTAAAGATCACTGCTAAAGACCGTTCACTCTTCGGGTCAAGGAAAAATTAAGCTTACAAGTACAAGCAAAAGCTTCAAAATCCCAAAAAAATAGTAATTTATTAGAAGGGACAATATTGCAGGTAATATTATTTTCCTGTATCATTTAAGCGCTTATGTGGTAATGCTACGCAATAATGTATGTACATTTACGGATTATTACTGAAAAATTAGTCATTGAAGCAACACAAAACTAATTTGCATTCGGGATATCATGAAATTGTTCTGCAATTAATTAGCTGCATAACAATATACTCTGAAATATCGAAAAAAAATTTTATGGTGGTAATTCGATCGAAATCATTCATTTCTAATATAAAAAATCAAAATCTTCCATAACCATAACTTACAGACATAATATTAAAAACCGATCCGTCAAAAGGTAAAATATTTATTTAATTCAAGTAGGAAATAACTGTTTTCAGAAATACTCAAATTGGCATAGTTGAATATCCAGATAATTTACCAAAAATCAATGATTATAATAAGATCCGAGCTAAACGTGTCAATTTCTAGATTCTTCGACTACGAGATTTCGTATGAATTTCATGTACGCCTTCTCAGGTGAGCAAATATCAAAGAATATAGATTGAAGAAACGGTTTAATAAAAAGATTTTGCGCAGAATACAACAATACAAATACAATAATTGTAAAGTAAATTTATTGAATACTCTCATAGAAATACGGAAATTGGATACACTATTTGATAGACCAATTGAATGCAGTAATTTAACACACTAATTGGATAGCTTAATTGAATATATTTAATTAATACACTAATGTAACTACTATAATAATTGAACTCTAAATTAAGTACTTGCATGGAATTTCGATACTTAATTTAAATACAATAATATTCAAGGAATACAGAAACCATATCCGAAATGAGAACAAGTATCAAAATCATAATTGCATCACCTAAAGCGCATTTCTTAACAAAAGCAGTAGAAGCGATAGATTCGTTCAGAATTACTTCATCTATTTTGAAAATAGTTCGTCCCCAACAAGCGCTACGGGAGACTAATTAGTTGATTGCATGGATGATTGAATTTGATGCTCACTTGATAAGATTTCCTGCTTTAGAAATTTCGAACACGCTCCCCATTAATGTAGTCGTTTCCTATTTCTAGGCAAAGTAGGAAAAGGGATTCGATAAACTTTAAATGGGAGACACACGCCGAGCAGCGGAAGGCATGAAAACGGAGACAAGCTTTCCACTTGTATCAATTTCCCGCAAACTTCTCGACGCGAGCAACTGAACGCAGTAACTCGATTAAAATCGTACAAGGAGTTCAAAGTAATGTAATTTCCGCCTCAAATTGCCTGCGAGAAGGCAAAGCAGAGAGAGTTGAACAAGAGGATACGGATATGCGAACATACATATTGGTTTCTGATAGGATGATCACTCAAAGACTGAGGGATATTTCAAAATAGAAAAAGTCAAGTGTAGGACGTGTAAGGATATGAAATCTACGGAAGTACCTGGGTAGTTCTTCTGTACCTGATTTTCAGGTTTCTTTGAAGCTAATAAGAAAATTAATATTTTTGTCACAAAAAAAACACTGAAGAAAACAAAAATCTTTATTCATTCTGCAGAGAAAACGACTTTATTAGAAAATATTTCAAACTCAGTATTGTGTCAGTGCTTCAAGTATTCCATCAAAGTTCTAGAAGACCGCTAAACCGCAAATAATTCAATTTTATAGCCAACTAAAAAAAGTTAGCAAAAATTAAATCTTTAAATTCTTATTTATAACACTTTAACTACAAATAGAATCAACACGGTAAGAGAGCAATAAAAAGATACCAATATCTCTTCAATGACAAATGTGACTTTCTTATCGGCACATCACTACTAAATTCAATGTCATTGATATGTTTTTTAGGTGCTGATACTGATATAAGGTAACTAAATAACAAAAGCCTGATCATTTACTTTAGTTATCATGGACATCACCATAATTTATGGCATTAATCCGATCATAATCGGTCTTAAACTTTTGGCAACAGTCATTTACAAAGCGCAAGACGAAGCAGTTCCTCGTTATATCGCATACTTACAAATATATTTTTTCAAATATTACTTGTAATTGTAACATAAAAATGGCATGGTATTGGATGTATTGAAATGGTCTTGTTACTGGGTAGGAAGCTAAAAATCAGGCAGTCTATGCTTAACGCTGTGAGCCTATAAGTTATAGCTATACTTGCAGTGCATTATCCTAAGAATTTCTTGCACCTATCAACCTTTACATTAAGAATACTGATATCGGAGTGTTTTAGAGTCCCCAATGTTACCTGTAAATCCGCCTCAATCTAAAGTCTTGTCCCTAAATCCGAAAATATGTTTCGATTTTCCTCCGACTTTTCCTGGTCTTAAACATCTCTCTTTACTACTCACATCAGAGAATGCAAGATTTGGCACCCCTTCAACGCATACCTCTACGATCTCTAAGCCCCTTCAGCTCACCATCTCACATTTTTTCCTCTTTCCATTCCTTTTGCTCCGATTGTTATCCTTACTCCTAATATGTTTAGAACTTGAGCCTTCATTGGTTTTACTTCCTTCATTTTTCTCTTCTCTACCTCAACGAGTAAATTCTTCTATCTGTTCCTTCTTCGTTTCATCCCTTCTTTTCCGTTTTGTTTCACTCTTTCTTCTTCCTTTATCCCCTCCATGCGTTCTTCTAGTTAATTTGTTTACTTATTGCCGTTTAACAGAAACACATGTACCCATACACATGTATGAAGGTGCAACCTTAAAAATAGAGTCGAGGGATAGTGTAGCTGTCTATATTTCAAGTAGAGTTAACTAAACAGTTAATATAAAATCTTCCTTTGCAATGACTGGCAATACGTCAGCCTTTCTTTCGGTGTGGTAAAGAGCAGATTACCGAGTTTTAAAAACCTTTCGTATTGAAGTAACTGGTAGAGCGCAGAAGCAATTTCATTAATTCCAAATTGTCTTCAGTTTAATAACTAAGGATAGCAAATGAAAATTTGATTTTGCCTCAGTAATATTAAATATTAGGTAATATTATTATATATCATATGGTATACTATTTAATAAAGGTAATGAATTACAGACATAGGCGGAAATAGCAAAGAATGGATACTTTCAAAGAGATTAAATTTGCAATTTCTCCTCGTATAATGGATAATAATCACTTTTTACACTCCTATAGAATCCCATTATCATGGCCTTTCACGAATTAACACCTTCGCATATTGAGTTTATTCTCCTCGTATAATTCTTAAGAGTGTTAAAGAAGTAATAAATCACTCAGAGAAAGTTAAACGTTGCTTAACGTCTACTGCTCCATATCCATTACACAAAACAGAAACGTAAACTGGAGAAAAAGCAAATTTATCCACAGGAGATTTGACTCATATCCTCAAAATATTCACCTCGTGAAAATATTATTCGAGCGAATTTCTTATGAAATCAACAATAATTTCGTAAGATAGGGAAGTGGAGAGAAGATTATTCTGCATTAGCGAGGAAAATCGTCAAAAGGAAGAGAATTGAGGAGACAACACGTCAGAGGCATGGAAAAAGCAGACGTCGAGGAAAAGATGTTGAAGTGAAATAAGACGGACGGAGGGAGTGGCGAATCACGCTGGTGACAGTCCCAAAGGAGAAGAGAGGCGGGAATTTGGAGAAGCTGAAAAATTAAACCGCTCTGTCAGTCATGGAAGTAAAACGAATGTGAATAATGCAAAACACAGTTAGAGGAAAAGAGAAAGGCCTGAAAATAGTATGGGAGAAATAAACTAAAAGGGAAAAGGCCAGATGACTAAAAAGTACGAAGAAAATTTGAACGAAACCTGAATTATTCTCCAACTCCTATATCTGGTTTCCATTTTAGAGATATCCAGAACTATAACCTCATATGTAGCGAATAATTTGGACTCGAGCTTACGTTTCTCAATTATGGCTTCATAAATGTACAATGTGCAACTTCAAAGGATACAGTATACATGAGTAAATTAGGATAAGAAGAGCAGTTTAACAAGTGATAGAACCAGAAGGGTAAATAAATCGTAGGAGTATTATAGAAAGCGTTTCTACGATCCATTTATTGTGTCTCACACTAATGCAAATGTTAAAACTACCTGAAAAAGAATAGCATGAATAACGAGATATTATACAAACGTCAGTCAAAGAATTTATTAAAAGGCTCTAACATGCAAACCTTCTTCCGGATGGTATTTTTTTTATTTTTCTCGAATGAGACAAAACGAGAAATCTCTCTTGTAACATGTATAGCTTTCTCGACTTAGAAACTACATTGACAATATTCTTTATAACAGACTTCTTTCGTAAAGTATCGAATTTTGAAGAAATATCTTTTAGATTTTTGTAGGTTATTTTGCCACAGAAATCAAATTTTAAAAATCCCCTGAAAGATTTTTTAAAGATAACCTATTAGATATCAATGAGGAGCCCTTTTAATTTCGAGAAAATCCTTTCTTCTTACAAGGATTGGGCATAGTGTTTCTTTTCCCTTAACAGACAACACCTGGATGTAGTGACGTATGTCTAAGCTGTATAATAAAGAAACAGCTCCGCACGGCATCAACTGACCGATAGAACATCCCTCATACAATGTGCAAAAGGAAGATGTCATATCCGTCCAGAGCCTTGCGAGGGAAAGAAATTTACGAGAGAAATGGCCAAACATCAGTACTATGGCAAAAAAACGAAAGCCGAGCGTAGATGGCGGGGCTTATTTGAATTTGCCGTCGCCCCGACGCTTTTCGTGCTGCGAGGCCTAATCCATCAATCAGCTCTTCTCCGCTAACCTCACATCGAAACCCCTTCTTCTTGCTGCGTAATTCATGAGAGGAAGGGACCAAATGCAGGAAGGAGAGACACGCACCCGCACTCAGGTGAGGGGAAGTGACTCTACACCAATCGAATTTCACAGCAGATAATGCTTTCCGTTTTGAAAAGGCGCATTAAGGTCTATCTACTAAAGCCGAAGACATAAATTGAGTATAATGTAGATAAAGGAGTTTGATACTGGAGACGTAAGTTGGGTGTACATAATATTATTTAAATGGATATGTAATGTGAGCCAAATGTGATTGTTCTAATAGCGTATACTCCCTGTGTGTAAAATATATCTTTATAATATTTTCATCGATAATCATCATTACTACAGCGAGTATTTTAAGCAATATGGACATTTACTCTTATCTTTATTTGCCTAGATTTCTTCCGACGAAACATCTCTTTGATGGCGTCAGCTAAACATTTGTGCAGACGGATTCAAAAGTAACCTAAGCTCCAACTTCCGTCGATTATAGTTTATTTTGCAATATCTTATGAATATATATTAGAATGAGTGCATGTAGGAATTTTATACGAGGGTAGCTTATTTTTAAAAATTCATACGTAAAAAATGTTGTGCTTTGACCGTTGTATAATTTAAGAGCCGCTTAAAAATGAATTGTACAGTAGCATCCAATAGTATCTAATGCGAAGAATTATGATTCTGGGATTTAAAATATCAGAGGTTCTCTCCGGTTTAGGGCCAAAATTAGGTGTCAACTCAGCCCACCGACAATATTTCAAAGTTTTCTACACATTTCTTTAGCTGGTGATTTGTTATCTAGTTCTACGAACCCATCAATGAGTTTGATAAACCCTATAATCTTATCATGAGAAACTGTTAATATTTACTATCACTCAAAACGGAACAATCTTCCAAACGACATCAAAGAGAATCAGATTGTCTACTACGCGACACCATCAATGTGTGGCTATTGAATCTCTACGGGGAAAATAACAGTAGGATAAAATATTACTGTTGTTCTATGGAATAGGTTATCGAAAACGAATATTTTCAGTGAAAACCAGAATATCTAATCCAACATCTCACAATTTGGAGCCAAAATCAATAATCAATGTAAAGATCGATTCTTTGAAGAACTTATTTGTTATTAGAACTTGTCTCGAGTTCGTACGATTATTCTACATAATTTGATTTTGTAAAATAATTGAGCCTGCAAACGATAAAAGTAAATTTCACACACATTTATTATGAAAACTATTTTAATCTTCAGGGATCGAACCGGGGACCTCAAGGTAACAAAAAAGTAGCCGATTATCTTCGTAGGAAGGTCATATAGTATCTATTCTCTTAATTTTGAAAAATCAGCATGATATTGGCGAACATATATAATCATACACTCTAATTTATTACGTAGATTAAGTTCAGCGGAATATATGGATTATCATTTCAATCAGATATGTAAAATTAAAAACCCTTTATATGGGCGGAATCCTGTTTTTGACTCCCTGGAATTGTGCACTCCACCAGCAAAAAGATTAGCTAGTGGCGCTGCATTCCTCATCGTGTAAAAGGCATCTACCAGATAATCATTCAACGATGTTAGGGACATAACGTTTCCCATCACAATAGTGTTAATCGTTGTATAGGCAATAAAATTAATCCCGGCATCGCGTTATCTGAAGCATGAATTCGAAAAGAGAATCACGCCAAACCGTGGAACCGCTCCAAACAGTCGATCCGATAATGCATAAGTGTCACGCACGACGAGATCCAAGGGTATCTCATTCAACGGTCGAAGGAAGATTCCAGCGGCCATACAAGAACCAATGGATAGCGACGGAAATCGGCTCCACATTAATTGGGAAAAGCTTGTTCCGATTCCATTTCGGCCCATCGTTCTCATCTTTATCTTCGGAAACGAGGTAATAATAACAAAGGCCTCCGTTCGATGGAGGGACTAATTCCTGCATCGAGAAACCCGTTGAACTATAGTATCTCCCGATTAATTCGATTGGGACAGTCAATTAAACCGAAACGATGACCGCGCGCACCGCCGAGTGATGCTGCGCAAGCAGAATATTCGTCGTTATGACGGGATTTCCGGGGGAAGGGAATTTATATACGGGGGTCCGAAACGCAAGGGGGTGAGATTCAGAGAAAACAACACAGCTCCCATTCATTTTTTTAACTTCTGGGACATCTAAAACTTTTTTTAAGCTCTTGATGAGCGTTTAACTTGATTCTATAAAGAATACGCAACAAAATGTCGACGTTAAATAAAAAGTGAGTTATTCATAAATAGAAAAGGTGTGAAAGGTGACTTTGCGTGCAAATAGGCAGGTAGAAAAATTTTAGACTCCCGAGCGGCATGTTAGATTGCTCAGGCATGACGGTATAACTACATAAATCAACCGTACAATTGGGTATAGCAACCAAATGGCAATTAGGAGATCCGTGTTCGAGTCCTGGTCCCATCAGAATTTTTTCATGCCCGTTCTTTCTCGTTAATGTTCCTATTTAACTATCGACAGTTATTTTGACATTTTTTCTTTCTATAGTACCATCTCATTGACATACATTGATTAATGTCATGTTGCCGTTCACTAAAGCTATAAAAATGTTTAGTTAGCGTGAAAACTATCACCATATTAAAGTCAAGGTGTTCTGGCCTAATATTGTGGAACGACATCTAAAATAACTGAAATGCGTACTTCGTATTTTCCACAAATTTAGGTATTTTAGAAACGACCGGTTTCAACCATGACGGTCATCTTCAGTTGCATCATATCTTAAAATGAGACAATTTATAGTGTAAAGACACGGCGCAGAATCTAACACTATATTTCAGACATAGCTTGGCCAAATTTACTCTACTAGCATAACGTTTGTTGAACTTCTTTATATCACTATATTCTCACTATATATCACAACTGAATTTTAATAATTAAAAATTGATAAACATTCTCCACCTCTGATATTAAAATATATAGTCATGTTGAAAAATAATAACCTGCTTTTCACCCGTGAGTTGCATTTAAGCTTATTCAAAAACCAACCAAAAATCATCATCAGAGAAAAACGACAGGAAAGTCAGCTAGGTAGATTTAAAAAAATACGGTTCAAAATCATGAAACTTTATGCTCCCTCACACATGGGATTTTAAAAAATCCGCCGCACAAAAAAACGGCGGAGATATCTCAATTCAAACATCGAAAAATGGCGTGAATTCCGCAGCACACGCACCCTAATAAAAATACGAACAATCCCATTTGGTCCCCATCCGAATGGCCGCGCTCCACCTTTTTTTCTGCCTCGAAATGGATTTGGTCAACAGATAATTCTCGCAAAATCCTCTTTCCCTGCGTTTCCCGCTTGGGGATGTGATTTGCCCGACGAGGAAACGGGACGAAATTCCCCACTCGAAGCACCCGATTGCGGACGACGAATGTAGGAAAAGAGCGAATCCGCAGATGTGCGAAAATTGCCTCAGTGCGAAAAAAGAGAGACGTTGAATCGCCTCAATATCATTCGCAATTTTCGCTAAAAGGAAACAGAAGAACGATTTCAAACCTACCCGAATCAAATCGTCCTCTACGCATTCCTGCGATAACATTCCTCTTATATCGTAAAACATAGGATTTTTTTAAACGAACTGAAATCCATTGGAAGGAAATACCTGTTCATTTCCCACATATGACAAAATGCGGCGTTGTTCTCTTGCATCTAAATACTAAGAATTCTCGGTATGAGTTTTTAAAGAGGACTTTAAAAGATCAAAGAAAAAAGCTGAACTCATATAGGAATTTATTTTCATTCTTGAACATAAATCCGAGGCTTGAATTCGCGGAATTTGAGCGAAACTCGGCGAGATAGAGCCAATACTGCATTTTTAGAAATTATTGATTGCCTTTGGCCAACAATTAATCACTGATTTGACATAAAGATTCCTGGTATTTTCATCGAACTTTTCAAGAGCATCGACAATAAAGCTCTATCGGGAATACACCTATTGCATTACCACCGCGGTTCTCTACCAAGCCTGTACACGAAATATTGCTCAACCTCATTTATAGCTTCAATAACAAGAAAACACAGCGTTCTCTGTTTAAAGAACTCGTATCTCCCTATATAATTTCAAAAATAAAAAAAAATCTTAATGCGAATATACCAAATACTACGCAGCAAGATGGTCTCTAGCAGGGAATTATGCGATTACATTTAAAGAAACCGATGGATACCAAAGAAATATTTGCTCCCATATTACCACTATACGGAGTACATACAACATAGATTGATCAGTAATTCAGATCAGATCTTCAAATCTAATAATGTGGCCTTGACTTTGCGGTGGAGCTGCATTGAAAAGAATGACGAAAAAAATACTTTTTACTTTACCTTAGAATATGCCATATTGCACGAATACGATACGAAGTTTCGACCCACCATGTCCACCTGATGATGACCTAAAGGGTCGTAACCATAGCCGTGAAATGAAGCATTGAGTTAAAGGTAGAAGTAATATTTTCATTATTCTTTATAAGTTCATATATACCAAAATATTCTCATTTTCTTTGATCAGAATAATTCCCTCTGCAGAATAACCAAATTCCAATGGACAGAACAATGTTGGAATTTCATCACGAAAGGAATACCCGCAATGCCCCAGCAACACATCGGAGCGGACTAATAGGCAGTGGGAAAATAGTCGAGGGGAAATTGGTGCCCGAGGCAATCGTTTTGGCCCCGGATTTCACACCTTCCGCTCATCACGGACTCCATCTGGATGATCCTCGCCGGATTCGAAGGGCAGAATGATCAGCCCGTTGTCGCCTGCAGAGTCGCTAATGAAATCAACATCGGATGGCGCAAGATATTATCCTCAGTCAATAGACACGGTCACGCGTTTCATTCTTCCGTTTGGAAGGGAAGGCGTGATTGGTAGAGGCAAGCCGGATGAAAGCAGTGGTGCCAACATCTAAGTTGCTATGGCTCGCAGAGAGGCCTTGGTGAAATAGCAAACCGTAAGAAATACACTACAGAGTCCGCAACTCCTTTGTTCCAAATGACAATCCATCCTCAACATCATTCTCATCCGACGAGTGAATTCAAAGTAGGGGTTTGTCGTCCTACTTCATTATTTTGTAGGACCTTCAATTTGTTTAGGTTATGATAACCTGTAGCTCTATCTAAAGATTAAAAGATAAGATTTTCTACACTGTGTATATATTCCTCGTTAATTAATACGAAAAGATATAATCATCCAATTCTGGTAGGAAACTAATGCACTGATTTTAGTAATTTAAAGTCGAGCTTGAAGAATTTGTCATAAATATTCCCTTGGGAATTTTTCTACATCCATCCCAATCATAGAAGTGTAATTTTTTTAGCAGTAGGTTATCTGTAAACAACACGCTAGCTTAGATTTAGATGTGTACCCCGCGAGCCGCCAGAGGCGTATGGCAGGGTGATAGTTACATCATACTAGGAAATATAATTACCAGATAATCTGTAAATCATTAACGCCGTTAAAAAAATGTAGCATAAATATTTATCTAGCAAGAAAAAAATAATTAACACCTACACGTGTAACAGTGATGATGCGTGGTTCACTTCTGAATAATCATTCGTTATTTAATAATCTCAAATTTTGAGTGCAAATGAAATTGACGTCATTGTAGAATGAAGAGACAATATTCGCATATTCTCCTTCATAAATTTCTATGAAATATAGAATTAACTATAACTACGCTTTCATGCACACGCTTTCATGATAGCTCGGTATCCCCCTAAGCATCTTCTTGTGTTCTAAATTATGTTGACGTTGGAATGAAATGACGAATTGAAACGAAGAACTTTAACTGCAAAAATCATAGTTATTGTTTGAAATGTCTGACGAGAATCTAAATGAGGAGCTTTTATTTAATCGAGATTACATTAAATCTGTCTTACACAAACATCTATCTAAAACGAAGCCGTTAAAAACCATTCGAAAAAAGAGTTTAATAGCTGATATAATAAACAGAAGTGAACCTGCTAACTAACAACCACACCACTTGATACTAACAGAGAGATGTCATTTATTACCATTCGGATGAAACAATTTCCCTTTACTTGAAGTTGCATATGCCAAAGCATCACTCACTATACGATATTTAGTTATCTCGAGGCTTTAATTCCAACAACTGACCTCAACTTCCGAATCGTCCAAGTAATTTGGCTTTCGTTGAACGTCTTGTGGTATTTTCTTGGATGGATGACTCCTGGCACACCGCATATCACGGTTCCCACAAAATAGGTCGCATTGGTGAATAGGAAAATTTCAAAGAAGGGCATTTAGATTGGTCAAAAGATACATAACAAGAGACACCGCAGTGCGACCGCTACGTCGAAGGAGACCGAATTGAAATTGCTGCGGAATAATGGAAACGTAGAACATCCTCTATAATGTCTTCATGGAGGAAGAATTGGGTATGATAACAAACGATACAATTCAGTTGTTCCATTACACAGGTCTCGTGGGAAACATTTTGTCATATTGATTACTTAAATGCGATGTAGCATGATTTGTTTACTCGTACCCTTTAGGAAGACAAGGGATATAAAAGAGACATTTTTTCCCACCGAGGTGAAGATGTACGTACAACAAAACGAGACAAAAACTTTGTTAACATGGAAAAATGTACATGCAAAACACATCCGATAGATCTGAACGAGGAATCCATATTAGAGATACGAATCGAACAAACATTTTTCCTCAACTTTCCACAGCCATGAGAAAGGAGTTTGTTGTTTGCAATAAGAGGGGAGAATTAATCGAACGGGCCTATTTGACGAAGGAAAAAGATGCGTAAACTCAAGCGCATGCGCCGATGGAGATGGAATCCATTAATAGAGCAAACACGTCCAGTTCACTCAAAGTATTTCCCATCAAAAGGGAAAATGAAGCCAGTCGCTGGAAACAGGGGAACGAGGGAGTTGATTCCGTAGCGAGAAAAATTGGACGGTCGGAATGTTTGTGGACCACCCAGATTCTTTCTCAGTTTCGAAAGAAATAGGAAGAGAGAGGATTTTACTGATGATTTTTGCGACTTTTGATGCCCAGAAACAACTGCAGAAAGAAAATTATGAACGAGTCAATAGTGAATTTTATCAGAGGTCCTAGACGCATGAGCAACGTTGAGGCCCCACTTAGATAGTATTCACCTTAAAAAAGGACAAAACGTCTTTCTTTGGGACCCTCAGCAAGTGCCTAGTGCTCGTAATGGTGAAATCTGTCCTTTGAACGAGTACCGTCTCATTATAACCGATGAAAATCGTATACTTCAGTAATTCGTTTTTCTTCCAAAGACTACTATATCAATGTAATTTCAACAGCAGTTAGTGTCAGTTTTCTAAGGAGGAAACACAGGAGATCTGCACGAGTCGAAAACATTTATCCGAGCCCAGTCCGATCAGTTTGTAAACTCAAGCTGTTTCTTGTGTAAATCTCATTTTGCGACTGAAAACACGGTCAAAACCCAAAAATCTCTTATACACCGACATTCCTATATACCTTGCGAGCTGCCTTTGCGGCATTAGGTAAAAATCAATGTCAATATCCGACAAGGACCCGAGCAGAGCTCTGTATAGGAAAAACTATATTTGGGGCGCCTAAGTTTGGTTATTGATCCCAAATTAATACATACACATCATAAAATTTTACGCGATATATCAATAACTAACACCTGTCCTGGCGCCTTTTTGTAGTCCACAATAATAAATAAATATAATGATAAATATGAATAATAAATCAATATAAATCTACATCATCATACTACATCCATCTACACAATGAAAGGTATCTTATTGACTGACAACTCTGCCATATCATTTGTAAGAGTTAATTATTCATAGTTTAGAGTTTATTACATAATAATTTTCTTACAATGGATGCATCGGTAATCGTTTTAAATATAAATGAATTTATTGATATTCTACAAAATTATAAAGGCCATTTTTATAGCTTTTCATTTTAATGAGATGAATATTCATTTAATAGTTAACTTTTTAAAAGAGGTAACAATTTTATTCCTCACAGTTAGCCATAAATTTTTACTATATTCTGATACACATGCATTCTCAAACTAAAAGCGACCGAAAAGAAAATAAGACGTGAGTGAACTGAAACAACGCTTCGGAAAAATCCCTCCTAGGTGAAAATGCGAGACACAGGCAGGGAAAAGGGATGAATTACCTAGAGGATTTCAAACTTCGCTTCTCCTCGAAAATATCGAGGAATACCGCTTCCATAAATCACGGCGAAGGAAAAAACAAACAGCTGTGACGCGAGACATCCTCATAACATATACGAAGACCAGAAAAGGCGTAACAATTCCCTCCCTCTAATACAAACCTCTAGAAGGAAAAGGCAATCAAAGTTTGCAAGGAAACTTGTTTGCCTAAAGCCGTGTTAAAACTTGGAGGAGTTTTCTTCTCTCTCTAATAGCAACCGAACTTCCCTCGGAATTGCCAGCTCGTATTTCTTCGGAAATAATTCACTTCGGTGTTAAAAACAAAAAGGAAAAAAAATACCGAAGGAGTTGCTCTCAAAAGAGGAAAAGAAAATTCTTTTCTCCGAAGCGTAAGGAGAAATGAAGTGACCGCGGCATCGAAGGCTTAGTACGGAGAAGAAATAAATCTTTGAGAGAAGATAATCTTCGAATAAGACAAGGCGAGCTTGAAATCCCCATCGCTGAAAACCACCTGGCGTGGACAGAGAGATAATTAAAGTCGGGCTCGACATCAAACTGAATACCAAGGCGGAATGACCTGGAAATACATCCAAGAATGATTACTGCAAAAGCAGTCGAAGAAGTAGAGCTAGAGATGTTTTCTTCGCTCGAAAACTCATGCCAATAGCATCCAATTAATCGTATCATCTTCCAAAGATTTCCGACTTCCAACTTAAAAGGCAATAATTAAGAGAAAAAAAAGAAGAAAACAATACTTACTGACATTCAGAAACTCAGCAAAGCAGACAAGGAATCCAAGAAAACGTTTCAAGCCGCTTTAATACCGTTTGACGCAAAATAATCCACGTACATAATACGCATTATATAGAGAACAATCCTAAAATAAAGTTCTTTGAAATGAGAGAAAACTCGTATCTCAAGGGGAGATCGTTGTAATTTTTGGGCTTATTTCAGTTTTTGGGGGTGTACAATGTATGTACAATGCACACTGTACATACTTCATGCTTCTTCATCCGTGAACAAAAAATAAGTAGAATTGAAGGCAGGGAATAGCCTGTGAGTAGTACAATTAAAAAAATGAAAGCCGTGACATTTGCAATTCATAAATAACTCAGGGAAATCAGTTTCCGTAACAAAATTCCGGCAAATCTATTAAATCTGATTCGGTAAACTTAATGAATGGAGATTGAAATAAATTTTCATCAATATTCATGAGAAAAATATACTGAAAATACCTAATAAACATACATCGTGCCTACAAAATATATGTAATACCATTTTTTAACCTTATAAAGCCAACAATTTGCTTATTACTCTGACATAGAGATTACCTAATTGATCATTTAAATGTTTAGGTAACTAAGTCAATAATTTCACTGATAAAATCAATATATAATGATTTCTTGGAGATATTTAGTTAAAAATTAATTAAAAATCAAAAATTCAGCTTCACAATTAATGACAATAGTTGCTATCTACACTTTGAAACGCAAGTGCACTTTATTGTTTGTAGCTCAGCGGCGAATAATTTCTTAGCTTCATGCAATTTACTAACTCGCTGAAATGGCAAAAGGGAAGTAATTAAACCTTTAGCTGAAAAACAAGTGATTACGCGGAAAAACCTCGTTTGCAAGCTCGAATAAATCTAAGGTATCGAGAATCTAGGGTAATCCACGTTGAAAAGAGAGATAGCAGAGATAATGCTGGTATGCTAATGCTAAATTTCCTAGCGACTACACGGAGGAACGCATACCCTTGAACTCTCTGAAACGCCACCTCTTTTTCCGGGGTCCGTTCGGAATTTTAGACGCAATTCTCCACGGTAAGCCCCTTTTTCCCTCTCTTAAAAGACCCTTGAAGGGAGGGAAGACAAGTGTGAGAGGGGATGGAGATTCCAAAGGATTTAAAGCGGCTTCGGGAGAGCCAGTCCCTTGTTGAAAGGGAAAATGAGAATGCGGTGCTGCTGCATCCGCTTCCATAATCTACTCGCTCCTCTTTTTTTGGGAGAAGACGCATACCATTGGTAAACGGAAGAAAGCGCCAAGTTTCTTCGGGGAAACTTGAGGAAGGCGTAGTTTTCTCAACGACCAAGTCTACGTTTTCCCGAGTGCGTCACATTTTTTTTAAATGGCCGCAGATGGCCTGAGACAATAACTGAGGCAAGGGCTTTTAAGAGCGTAGGTAGCGTCAACTTTGAAGAATAGGGTAGTTTTAACATTCCTCATTTGAGTAGCGAAGAAGTGGTGTTCAATTGACGTGAATTGCATTAAGGCTCGGGTTTATAATGTATAGTAAAAATGGAGTTTAACTGTAATCTCCACCTTTACTGCAACAAACAGTATTGTAATCAACAGCTAAACCTTCGCATTTAAAATTATGATAAACGCACGAATTATTCAATATTAATTTGAGTACTAGTATTATAAGGCATCTATTAAAATCTGCTTCTCAACAAATCTGAAGATTAAGCGTTACTGCAATTGAGCGGCATGTAACACATTTGAACTAATTATAAATTTAAGATTTGGAACTCACTCCATCTCGTCATCATTTTACTAATAGAGGATTGACTATCAACTATAACACGGTTTATTAGTGTTAAAGTGAAGATTACAGCTGAACTTTATTTTTACTACATATTATCATGCCGGGCCTAAGCATTTTACAAAAGCCAATATAACTTAGCACAAGAAAAGAAAGGAACAGTAAAAATAATAATGTTCGTTTAACAATAATGCAGCTACGAGGAAATAAGTAACGATTAAAAATTAGAACGCCGACGAATCATTAGTATACAACAATTCCACTGGACCCAAAGACTGTTTACGTTACTTCCAATCAGATATCCATACGAGGCTAGAAAAAGCAAAAATTTCTAAACAAAAATGAAATCACTAAGATCAAGTTATAATATACTATACAAAGACGTCTGCAACTAAACCACACACAGTAAATAATATGTTTTTCAGCTACAGCGCTGCGGCTCAGGTATTGACCCACATTCTGATGATAACTAACTCGGTGAAGGTGAAGAAAACCGAAACATAAGATTTATTGAGCTTGGAAAGTACCACGATCAGTAACTGAAAACCATTACAGTCAATATGTCTTACGGTGAATAAAGGTATTCTAAATCTCAAGACACAGCATAGCTTGAGGAAATAAAATGTTTTAGCATGTATTTTTGATGGAAATATTACAAAAATGAACACGACTATGTCCTATAACATTAACAGAAAAGTATTTCTATGACATGGAGGTAATGAGTAGCAATAAAAATGACAGTCAAAGTGTTAATTACTGGTAAGTAGGTATGTGCAAACAACAAGCAAATAGAGGAATCTTAGTACCTGCCTAGATGAAAACACGCAAAAGTGAAGTCGAGAATGTTAAGCAATACAGTGACGACAAATCTGCTAATTAAAAGGATACTTTTAAAAAGTAACTAACGAAAGACCTCTATCCCATTAGTATTTCTTTTCTTCGGTTTCAGATTCCATCACCGTTGCTCCATTAGCAGTCTGCTATAATGATGAGAAAAAAAGCAGAGGAAATTCACTTTGCGTTAAGGAATACCAGAATGAAGGAAACGTTAATGAACCTTTTTCGACAGATGATGAATAGAATACTGGCAATTAGTAAAGCCCAGGTAGGAAAATCCTAATCCCGGAAGACAGCGCCAGTCCTCCTACGCGGCGAACGTGAGAACTATAAGGTTTCTCTGGAAAGACATGGCGGATGGCGAGGTCAAACGACTCCTCCACATGTTTGGACCGCCCACGAAGAGGAGGGCCAGTAACCAGACGACTGGCCTCCTGTGACGTATCTCCTCTTGGTGAGAGAAAGGGAAATGGGAGAACACAATAACTGGTAGGCTGATAGGCGGCAGCATGTTTAAAAAGGCGAGAAAGCGGCATGCATGTTAATCATCCGAGAAAACGGGAAAATGAGAACTCCATAGAGGGAGACGAGGATAACTCAATCACGATCTTCGTAGAAGAATGGAGGTACGGCTAACACAATACCATGGTTACGCGTTATGGGCACATAAATTCTAGGTCCTCTCACATCTTCCCACAGACGCATCTTTGACTACGAGATTGATTGAACAAAAGATTGAACATTGAAAGATTCGATTTTTCATCCTACTTTAAACCATAATTTTTTTGTAGGAAGAGTTCTCGGAGTTATTTTTTATATTTTTCCTTATTTCCTTTTATCACAACTGAGTATTGTTAGGATTATCCACAGCGCAATAATATTATTTTTGTCAAATTGACTCCACCTAATGTCGCGATATATTAGAACAGTTTGGCGAAGTGAATCTCTTTCTTGGTGTTAAATTGTAACCGATAAGATATTCACTACTAAAATATTGAAGCTAAACTGCCATCAGACTTAAATTCAATCCACGCTTTAACTGTAATAATAATGATAAGAAAACGACCCAACGCCAAGCATATAAATGGAACATTTTTAAGCAAGCATTGATTATATACGGGAAAATATCTAAATAGTCTAAAATACAACAAGCTCGCAATATTTGTTTCGTCGCAGAATTGAAAAACAGAGAAGAATATGCGAACTGGCAGAAAAAGTATTCATTCTAATGATGCTAAGAAATCAATCCGATATAACTTCATTATGCATTTCAAAGAGAGGTTGTACAAAGCTACCTTTGGGAATATGGAAGGGAGTAGAATCCCCTTCCCTCTGTCCTGTTATATGAATCAGTTACTTAGAATTGACGCGAACGAAAATGAAGAAACAAGTTCGAGGAACTGTAACGACACCCGATACCTAAACCATTACCTTTTCAAGCCGCAAACCCGAGGAGCTGACCAAGCGAAAATTCGAGGCCGTTACGAAAAAGTAGTCCACAACTAGATGAAATAATACAAGCTGTATTACCATAGATGCAACACCTCATGAAAATCAGACCAGTGGAGCAATGGATCAGAAATGTTGTATAGAACAAATGATAACCGGGAACCAATACTTATTCAAATTAAGAATTATTGTACATTTGGAGAACATTTTAGTACAGATTCAGTTATAAAACGTTTGCAAATATAATAATATTGGACGATTGTCTCAGAATATGTGCCCACCAGCTAATTCAACTAATTTTCTCGATTTATTGACAAATAATCTACACCTCGTTAGATGTAATCTTATTAATATTGATTGGCTTTCGACTGGGTTTTAAAAGTAAATTAAATGACAGATAAATCTGGAAGAACAAATATAGCCTACTACCCCTAATCAATCAAAGACTGGAAAGGAGTGCATGGACCATTTCACATGAAATAGCGCCTTTTCTGAATTCACTTACGTAATTGTATCCATTCTATGGAATAGTAATTCCGAAGCTAATTAAAATCCCCATTTTCACCATATAATCTCTAAATGTTGATGTGAGTCACAGTTAATACTTGCAGAAGTTGACGAAAATGTTCTATCATAAATTTTTTATACAGACTTAAAATTTGTTATGATAAAAATAGCTGTCGTACTTCTTACTGGCAGACCAGAATTAATCATCCGTTAATACCATTAAATCTCTACGCGGAACAAACGAGACTGGACGCTCAACAGCGGTACATTAGTCGGAAGATTTGAGGCGAATCAACTTTATAGTATTCTGGGTTAGTGAGGAAATCAAGGGCAAAGTACCTCACTCCTTATCCTGGCTAGTAAGCCTCATTCCCCTCAACTAGCTCTTGGTAGCTAATGTTAGGGAGTATATAAGGGTAATAGATTTTCAGATTTAGATATATACCCTGCGAGCCGCATGACAGGGGGTGTAATACACCACAATTATTCACCATGTATAATAGGAGGGGATGAGGTACCAACCGGCCTTCGGGCTGAAAAATTTACAAATGACGTAGTCGGAATAACTAGCCGCAATGAATACTTCATTCTCCATTACAAGATTATTCATATGATCGAAACAGAAAAGTGTACTCTAATGGGTAACCTTTCTGGAGGGGCCATCAGCCAGGTGTTAATTCACACATTGACAAACGAATCTTTGAAACCTTGCTTTGAATTGGAATTTATTTAAATAAATAATTGATTTCGATCAAGTTAGCAGATTGAAAACAAATCTCCATGCATCTATCTCTTATTATTCATAAGATAAAACAGTTTCGTATGAAAATTATATAGCTTTTTCCAAACTTCAAGTTCAAACAGGAATTAGAGATGAAAGACGAAAGTAAGCAGAACAAGAAAAGGTAAGGGAATCGTAGAAAAAGTAGTTATCACGATAAAAGACAATATCCTCTCCCAATGTTCCACGACCTCCTACGAAGATAGGCGTACTTTGAACCTGTGGGCTATGCGTCTGCAAAGAAGGATCTTGATGATCGCTCGCGGACTTCCTGTTGCGGTTGTGTTTCTTGTTTCCACATTCACTACGTGCTTACACAAGGTGCCTCATATGCAAGTCTTTCATATTCTCCCTATGAACGCAACCGTCAGCAGTAACAGTAAGATGATTCATAGAAGACTACAGAATCGAAAATTAAATGTAAACGCTCGCAACTCTGAGTTCAGAGCTATATACTTAGAAATAATAAGTTTTATAAAAATATGCACCGGTTTGGATTTCTAGAAAATTTATCTTAAAGAAAAACGTGATGAGTACAATTTTAGTAATCGCCTTTGATAATTTTAAAAACATAAACGCAGAATTTAACTAAAAATCTAATCGAAAATATAAAGTTCAGACGCATAAACAAAAAAAAATATTCAACGTTAGAGAGCTATCCGCATTTTAGAACAACAGAAAATATCTGAAAACTAAAGAATATTGTAATGAAAGCTTCAGATTGACAATGTCATGGACGAGTCATGTTTTATTTGTCAATAATTCATACAAAAGCAAATTTTATGGGATTTTCAATTTGCATCATCATTATTATGACGATCAAAGGCTGTTATTCAAAACAACCATAAATAAATAATACGAAAATTGAAAAACATTTGTGAAACACTGAAAGCTGATTCACGAGGACGATACCATGGAAAACTTACCTTGGTGGGGTAACAATCTTTTTATATGATCTCCTATGATTTTTACGAAACGGATATATTATTTTTAACCTGGAGAGTATAAGTGAATGACTACAAAGGAGACAACGTAGCGAATCACTAATGTGAAAACATTTACTCTCGAGATACTCAGCTTCTGCATTTGTAGAAGCACACGGAAACAGGATAATGGCTACTTGTATAGTCCAAGGACTAATAGATTCCTCTCAAACCGTGGAGCCAATTGAAACAGCGGACTGCAACCTGTTTATGTCCCCGCGACAAAGCTCGTTCGCGGACTATCGAAATGTTCCCCCACTCCCAGGTGGAGCGCTGATCAGATGGCCAAAGAACGGATTATACCCTCAAAGCAGGCCTTCCGTTTCACATCCCCACCACACGAAAGCCAGGAAAAAATCCCTTCATCGGAAATATACGATCCAAGTTGAAATTGCGCGGTTACATTAATGCCTTGCCGAAAAAAGCATTCCTTTGATGTACAGCGGTGACTTTGAAACTGGACAGCTTTTTTCACTCCATTTATTCACTTGCTATTGCTACTTTCATCATGCGTTTTACCCAAGGATTTATATTTTCGTGGATTACGAAAGAAAAAATATTGAAATTATTTTACTCGGAAACGTAAAGACTTAAAAGTATTTCTCTAGTTTCTGCGGAAAATTCCTCGGTCAAAATATTGAGGTAAAAGTCGTTTTAACAATATATATAACAAGTGAGGAAATTAAGTCAAAGAGAAGGTCAATGAAGAATGATGCGAAGCCAAACGTAGAACATTGAAGAGCCCCATGATCAATTATAGATGTGAAAAATATTTGGTTTGGTTTGAAGGTGGTAAACATTGAATGAAAATCAGATTAGTGGAAATTTGAGGTTTTAATACTACTCTACGAAGCATCACTTTCCAAATGGTTACCTCCGGAAATTAAATCGAAAAAGGGATTTCCAGGAAGATTCGATTACTATATTTTTCCCTCTAAATATTCAAACGGATCACTTCAAGTAAATTAAATTCTCTGCGATCAATAAAATAGAAAATGGAATATTGATTTCGTCACCCGATATGACATAAATTTTCTGACCAAAAGTAATTACAAAGATATGCAGCAATTCAAATACACTAACAGTTAAATTTCTACTATGGAACTTCTGGAATAGGGAAAGAAATTTATCCAGTCCAAGGTTGAACAGAATTGAAAAACATCTGGGAGTCGAACACAGGTCGCCCACTTTCCGGGCGGGAACCTTCTTTTAACCATCTATCATTCCTAGTCAATTCCTTTCTGCTAACGGGATGCTTCGCGAAGGTGGAAAACTCTTTGTCATGTCAATATACTTACCCTTCTGCCCATCCTTGGGATGCCCATGAGTACTAAGATACCACTATAACCTTAATTATTCAGCTCTAAATATTTAGGAGGTAAATTCTTGGCGTAGCTCCGACGTTGAAACCCACCATCACGAAATAATTTATATTCGGTTAGAATTCATCGCAGGATTGAAGAATAAAATGTTTCACTAAAACCGAAACGGATTACTAACATCGCACAAACATTTCCTTATCAGTATCCTTGGGTCAAGAGTGGAGACAACAGGTACAAATCCTCATCTGTTGGCAGCAAAAATTCCCTTCCATTTTGATGAAACCCATTACCGGCCGCGCAGAATCTTTTTCCCCATCATCTTTTTCCGCTTTGCTTATAAAATAACGCGAGCCAATGAAAAAATAATAAAATCAGCGCGGCATAAAGAGCTTACGTATTTAATCCGCAGAACACGCGATAAAGTTCCTCGAGACGAAACGCTGCCAATACGACGTCACGAAGGGCAGCTCGGGATATTCGGGAATCCTACGCCCTTATTAAGCCCTCCGAAATGAAGAGATGGACGAGATCTATTGACGCGGAACGGGTCAACACTCCGCCGACAAATAAAGATTTTTTTATCATAAGAGGCAGACGTCTGGCGCAGGGAAAGAGAGAGAGAGATGGGTTCGCCTCTGATGTTCGGATAAGTGGGCAAGAGGATCGTTCGAGACGGGAGTTCGCACAAAAGAGAGGAAAACAAAAGAAAGCCGCTCCCGCGTCCGCTCCACGCCGCTCACTTGTTCTCTAAAAATTTCCCTATTACCACCGCGTCGACAAAGAAAGATGGCGGCGAAGAAAAGTAGGAAGATACGCGATAACGTAATGAAAAGGGGTACGGAGAAGGAGGAATAGGAAATAAATACGCTGTGATTGAAAATAATAAATAATAAACAAAAATAGCGCACGCATGACAACAGGGAGCGAAACGAAACAATTCGATTCGAGAGGGAGGGCGAGATATTATTTTCCTTCAGTCAGACGGCTCCGCGTGGAAAATAAAAAAAAGAATAACGTAATGCGTCTCGTTTCTGATCCCTTTATTAACTGACGGGGAAAAGGGAACTTGACAAAGCGCATGCCCGTCAAAGGGAAAAAGAAATCGGGCAAAGATCCTCCTTCCTCACGTATTAAATCGTCTTGGGAGACGGAATGCAAAATGCATCTCTTCCCCGTCTTTTTGAGAATGAGGTTAATCGCTATTCTGCCGAGGTAACCGCCGGGGCTAGACGCAACGTACATACATAAACCGCATTCGAAATGAGGATCTGATGGCGGCAACGCGTGGGGAGATGGAATAATCCTCCACGGAAGAAACCTTATGTTAAAGGCGGAGAACCCCAGGAAGCCGCGAACTCTAATGATGTACGAGACATATTTTAACTGAGGAAAAGCGGTGTCGACTTAACGCCCTTAACGAGTTTAACGAACGGCGGATTGTAACCAAAGGAAACCCAAGAGCGGGAGAAAAACTGGAAAAATGGAAACATCGAGTTCACCTACGGCTCTTCAATGGGTCATAGGAGATCTGAGGAAAATAACGATAGTGGAAATAGGGCCTTTCCTTTGACATCCACGTAACATAATGATTTCTTCGGCTCTGAATACCGAGACGTTATTAACTATGCAAAGTAAAAAACAAGTCTAAAATTGGCCAATAAACCAGGTTTGATGAGCGGAGAATTTGTATTTATTTACTGAAAAGAGGAAGAAAAACTCCCATAAATATATTCTACGATTATTAAATCAATTCATTCTTATTATACTGAAAACGACTTATAGTAAGGGTAACATAAGAATTGATTTTTGGGTATGAAAGGATTTATAAACGACGTCAACGCAAAGTACTTCTATGATTAGTTTCACGGACATATTTAAGTCGAGTATCATTTCATGAAAGCATAAGCCAATTATATTTACGCATCTAAGCCAAAATGTCATATTTTTTTACATGAGAAAATAATCTGATTCTACTATTTCAGTTATTTACTGCATCAAGTTATTTATTGCGAATAACAAACAAGGATATCTCAAATATGACAGATATAAGATAAACATTCTCTAATGATATCCATGTTAAATACTTTGCGTGATATAAAAATAGTTAGAATAGAATCCTTAAAAATGAGAGAATATATTTCACATTCCAGGTACATGAAATTAATGAGAATTGTAGAAGGCGTATATTTGGCGTAATACCGTAAATTTTCGTAGGAATGACACGAGGAAAAATTTTTACGGCTTATTTTATTTTGCGGCCAAATAAAGGTGGGTGATGATAAAAGAGTGCTGTCTTAACCGGTCCACCTTGGTTTCATGTTTGATTTCGCGGAATTTCGCGCAGACCATCTTTTTTCCTTTTCCTTTGCGATTAAATATACACATTTTGGTTGGACGGTGGGTACCGAAAATAATGTGTATAAACACCATAAACTAGGTATAAACATAGGGGCATTTATAAAAAGAAATAAAGTATTTTTTATGTATTTTATCCGGCAGCTGCGTTTTATTGATACTCCTAATCCCTCACTTTTTATATAAAAATTCTTCAACATTGATTTATATATATAAAGAAAATTAGTTTTCTAAATTAAAGAAAAAGACCCGGGGCAGCGTGTACCAGCAATTTCAACTTATTTGTAAATCTTGTTATCATTTACGTTTGTAGTAATTCTCACAAGGACAGATCAAAGTTGTGAAAATGGGACGAAAAGATCTAAATATTAATATTATCCGCTCTTATCGCCTCAGAATTTCCACGTGCCTCAAGTAGATACAGATCGTGAATTATATCACTACTGCGCAATTGATAACATTCGAGCTCTGCTAATTTTATTGGCCATAATTCACAGTCATACCTACACGCCGAATCCGTTTAAAAGTGATAAATGAATACATTAAGATATGGGTAACATTTCAGTGTGAAGGGCTTGCTCTAGCGGCACTACTTTAAATGAAAATGCAAATTTAGCCGAATAAGAATTAGCACGAGGAACTACGATAAGTTTCAATATCCGAGTCACTAACTTTCTCGTCTAAATCCATATGCTGACGCCGACGCATAAGTTGGTCATGGACATGAGTGTAGCAGGCGGTTGCCCACTTTTATCCTCTTAGCCGAATAGCGACCTTGAATTTGTCACTCATTGACAAGGTGAAGCTTGGAGCGAGGGAGTAGGAGTATACATATAAATGTTTTTATTATTTTAATAAATTTACGATTATTTCCGTAAATCCAAAAGATCCAGCTAGTCATAAGAAGTTCACCGCATCATAAAATCGCAAGCAAGCGATAAATTAGTCATTACGGCTAAACATTCTCATATTCTCATTTACAGTCTGAGGAGAGAATTCAATTATAGTTCAGCACAGAACTATCAAACATGAAATCTTATACTCCCACAAAGCCATGGAGGAACTTGCTCAATGCCAATAAACTGAAGTTATCTCAATCTCATAAACTGTTCCTAGTTGTTTAAAATGCAAGAATAAAAGCTAAAGAGAAGGAATTGAGTAAAAGGTGTATTATTCAGTAACAAAAATCCTCGTATCGTACTAAAGCAGTTCTATAACGTGATATTGCCTTAAAAATGCGACGAATGTATTTCAACAAAAAATAATTACCTTAAAATTGCTACTTGAATACTAACAGACCATATATTGCAGTGGAGCAAACGTTGATTGGCCCTTCAATATTCATTTAGACTAACAAGTTCCTAAGTACAAATTTTTGAGATACAGCTACATCTTGGACGATCTTACTGAAATCATAGACCAAGTTATCCATTCCGTGGTTATAGAATATAAAAATCCTTTTCCATGAAATCACAAGATCCAAAGTTGTTTGAAGTTACGTTCTTCTAACAAGATTCCATTGACTGAATTCTCAGAAGTGCTCCAAACGAAATAATTATGAATAAATTTCACGGAGGTATGTCATTAAAGACCTAAAGACTATTTTACCTTACAGAGTGCATCTGCGGTTTCCCTTTTCGGGAAGATCCTCAAGAAAACAGAAACGTTACAGTTATGACTCGATTCGGCACTTACCTGTAAGAAAAAGAACAAAAATATAAGCATAAAAGGATAAGAGCTTTCCCATTAAGACTATGAAAAGACAGCATATATTCAGGGAAATAAAATCACTCGCTTAAATAACAATATACAGATAACTATGGAGATTCGCCTATTACATCAAAGATAAGAAGGAAAAGATAATTTAACATAGTTTTCTTCAAACCAACTCTTTAAACCAAGCTCTTTAAAGATAAAATACTGCATGACTTTCAGATTGTTACAATGAGAGCCCTTGATAAAATATTCATAACAAAATATCATAGTCGAGCGACGATATAAATAGCCAATGCATAATAAATTTTATATTATAAATGTCTTTACTACAGAGCTTCCCTCCTTAACCGAAAAAACGGTGTTTTCCCTTCTATTTCTAATGATCTAATCATAACAGGACTATTTGTTTTTAGTTGACTTGGATATGCATTGAACAGTATACACATATTTACTGTGTAACGTAAATTCACTACCACCTGATAGTTCACCAACCTGCAGTGATTCTGTTATGACAATAAAAATATTATGATATCAGGGAAAAATTTTATTCCAAAAGTGGTACTCATTTTTGAAACTCAGTAAATTATTGCTTTAGAGATTCAGCGCAAAATTTAGAATATTTTTTGCGATATTCAATGCTCTTGAGCCTAGACTCCGCTGATTCGGAGAGAACACACACATGAAAACACATGAAAGAGCATAACCACCATTCCGGGCGAAAAATCGCTCTCAGACTTCCTAACCTTTAACACACGTCAGCAGAGGTCGGTGTAATTTGGTGCTACAATATTGTGGAGCCACGGAAGTCCACGGCCCCTCAGTGGGTTATTTTAATGCCTTTATGCCTTTCGAGTAACAAGACCGCAGGTCCTTGCAAGCACTCCATCACGATAGAACGAAGCATTCCTGCGGTCCATGACGTACCAGGCCACGGTTCAATAGCCAACGGAGCGAGAATGAGAGAGAAATTAAAGTGGAGGGGGAATCGTTACGCTGCAGCGCAGGCTAAGAGATAAATCGACAGTCTGGCAACTCGTGCCTTACCAAAGGAAGAGCTCAGAGTAAATATGTGGGCAGGGAAGTTTGCCGTTCCGCTAACATTTTTTACACAAGCCCTTTATGGGATCGTGGAAAAAAGACTCCTCATTCCCAAAATGCCAAAGAGCGCTCCTGTCCGCGCCGATTTAATTCGGAGCGGCCCAAAACGCTGGACTGTGACCGCTTCTCAAACGCTTATTTTGAATCACGCCCAACCGCGTTAACAATGGCCTATCAACAAATCTCTCGCGTGCGATGGAATTTCCGTCATAAACGTTGCGCAGTTCGTCAAACGGAGCGTGAATTGCGATGGCTGGCAAAGAACATCACGGGCAGTAGCAAAGGCATTTGCATTTGCTATCGTAGCTTTCAATCGCTTAAGAAAATAGAACAATTTAATGAGCAACAACAAGCTCCATGAGAATAACCATTGCTAACTAAACTTGCTTCTTGGACGGAGATTGAAGGACTATTAATTCAGCTATGGCATGTCTAATTAATATTTTAATTTGTATAAATAATTAGTACATGTATTAACTATGCAATGAACAATGTGACATATCCTATACATACTTGTAAGTCGTTCGACCAATAAAATTATTATTATTATATTTTTTTTAATTTTATGATATTGGTTTGATCGATTTAACGTAATACCTGGTCTACGTGAATAAGACAATGCAACGTTTTCGGCAAATTACTTATCGAACCAGATTATACCTATATGGTAGGGAGAAGCACTGTCTTCTTAACATTTACTGGACGATTAGATCGGCCTAAAGATAATTACAATACTGAGAAGTAATTCATTTCCCCGACAGCGAAATAAATCGCTTTCAACGATCTCAGAGTTGCGGTCATTCGTCATTTAAATATATCTTCATTTACTAATCATGTTGGTATGCTTTACTTCAACACAAATATTTTTCAAAATATTAGATAATAATGTTAGAGTATTAGTTATTTGTTAATACTAAACATTTTTCCAAAGTTAGAAAGTAAAAAAAAACTGTGAAAATATGAAAACGATAAAAACTTTTACAATTGTTAGACCTAAAAGTCTACATAGTCACCAGAAAATCGAGGTGATGATAAAATATTAGCTTTTCAAATAAAATCCAAAACTTTATTGAATAATTTTTATGATATTGAGAAAGCTATTATGAACCTCGATACGTGATTGATTATTAAGAACAAAAATACACCTTTACTGAATACGCAGTATTATATCCTTTCATCTACTGATATTACTTCCATTATCGCAGGATAATACATTTTTTGACATTATCATAGAATAACTTTTCTACTTTTCATTTCCTTTTCAGCGCCTTAAAAATGTCCCCTTTCCAAAGGATCAGGCTTAAAGCTAGTCTCACCAACTGAAGTTTCCAGACAATATTTTCTCGTATCTCCGTAATTCTCGTCCATAATTCCTACCACAATATCCCTAAGCTCTTCGTGAGAAATCTTGAACCCCTCAACCAATTTAAGATCTACTTACGGGTTTCCATATATTCTGCAAACTCTCACATTGTCATACATTTTCTATTATCTTACATCGATTTCGATATTTCACTAAAGCAAAATGTACAGATATATATATTTCAAAAATTCTTTCCCTCGAAGAAAAACAAAATGAAGTTGAAATGCTAGATGAGATAGTCTAAACTGTACACAGACGCAAAACATTTGAAAAGTTTCCTCAGTGGACAGCATCCATTATAAACTCTGTGTACCGACTAAACTTTACAATACAGAGCTATATAATAAGAATAGCACAATACAAGACGGCATAGGACAACATTAGAACTAGAATGTTTCGTGTAACATCAAGGAAGTAAACGCAGTAGAAATTATGCTATTCATGAAATTAGTTCTCATTGTCAGATAAAAATGAAGCCACATATATCTGACGTAAGCTCAAATTTTAAGACAAATTTTTTAAGTAATCTAAAAACAGTAGATTACAAGATTTGCTAGCAGAAAACCTTCAAGCAGGGAGAGGGTAAGCGGGTAATATTAGCAAAACCTTGTATCATCCTTACTAAAATTCCGAGGTAAACACGACAGCATATACAGGCTTGGCATTTTAAGATGAGGCGAGTTGGAAGCTTCATAATTCGAGGTAGGCTGTATTACAACGTGGAACCGAAGACTGTCCGAAGGTTCAGCAGTCCCCCTCCCATGGTCAAGGCCTGGTCGACACCGGCGAGGATCTCCCAATCCTTTTACGGTTTACAAGGAACGCACGTGAGAACAGAGCCTAATCAGGCTGACAGGCGCACCTGGCTTATTAATTAGGAAAGGAATGCGAATACGCACTCTCCCTTTCTACACGTCCATTCCTCCGAGAGAGAAATGATAAACAAACGAAGAGGATAAGATGGCGTCTTTTTATAGCGTATCCTTTCGCGTTTTCCTTAATGGGAGACTTCCTCCACACACACGAAAAGGGGGTTTTCACGACCTAACCAAGGATATAGGACGGATTACCGGTATACACTGAGGAGCGAAATGAGTTGTCACGGTAACGAGGATACAAACGGAAATAAACGAGGCAATTGTCCTATTCATTTCGGAGTAAAGGAGTAAATTTCCAAGGCGGATATCACTAGAGGTGGTCTGATCACGGCGGATCACTAGAGGAGAATATCTTGAGGGCCGTAAGAGCTCTCATGGGATAGGTGGTGGATCAAATCTGCATAAAATCGTTGTTTATGAGCTGACAAGTTCTCTTCTAATCTAACTATGGCCAATTCCTAATAGCTGATCCCATAAATCAACAACGAAGTATCATGGCGTTTTCTATTGAAGCAGATACAAAGAAATAAGAAGTGTTTTTGTTTCTTATGTTCTTCGAAAGTAATAACCAACCAAATTGACCAAATTGAGTTAAAAATAAATTCTGTGTTATTAATATAGGTGCTTTACTTTTGTTGAACTTGAAAAAAATCGTCGATGAATACCGAAGTCGAAAATAAATTTAAATCAACTACTACTATAACTGTAGAATTATGAATTTCAGAAAATACTCAAAATAAAAATTTGATATACATACATATTTACTACATATTCTTCGAGTTTTCATTAACAATAAGAGGAGCTGAGAAGTTAACATATCCTCATAAAAACAAATGAACACATTGGAAACTAATAACGCAAAATACTCAATATTGATTCTACATTGAGAAAGTATGTGTTTTATTCGATTTCAGATTTATAGATTCGAAGTGAAACAAATCCTATGAATATAAAAGCTGATTCATTTAATATGTAAAATGTCTACGTTATTATACGTAAATTAGAAATTTAATGTCATCATAGTGAATTATTCTATGAATAAGGAAAATCTAAAGTTCAAGATAAAAGAGTATACTATCAAGTTTGACACATGGTGGTAGAACATCTATGAGCAAAATTTCAACACACTTCGAATTTGCATTCCGTTAACCACCCCAATTGAGGGCATCGTTTTCAGAAAATCCCTTTAGAGGGTGATGAGGACATTTCTTACGGTCCAATTCTAATTAACTTCCAGCAAAGCCTACATGCACAACACCAAGTGGTCCACCCACGAAGCACGACAAAGTGCGGACGAAGACTCATTCAACAGGAGACGCCGATGCGGGGGCAAAAGCCAAAGCGCTCCGCCTCCAAAACACTCCGAATCCGTTCGGACGGAAATGGCTTAGCGGGCTCCGCAAAACAGGTCCTCCAACCCTCCCATAACTACCCTTTTATTTCCCAATAACAACCCTTTAATCGGCCATTTCCCCACGATCCTCCAATACCTCAGCTATCATCAGGTGGTGGCTCGGGAGGCATAATGCACACATAGAGGACCATTTGAGGGAAAAATGAACTCGGACGGGAGGAATTTAAAAGGAAAAAATCAACGGATTCCGACGGTCGAGCGGAGCGGCAGACCGCCACCGCACTGGTTCTCGCCTGTCACGCGTGCTGCAAGGAGAGGATGAGTGATGGTTGGATGCGGACGAAGGTGCGGTACACCAACGGTGCCGCCCCCACGGTGACCCCACTCCTTCCAACTCAATTCTGCATCGTCTATGGCCTCTCGTATGCCACTCAGTTCCATTAAGGGAGCCCGCAGGGGATAAGCGGTGTGAAGAGTGGGTGTGCTGAATTGGGAGGATGGGAAGATGACGGGAGTACCAAGCGGGAGAGCGTCTTTGAGGGGTGAGATTGAAGGGGTGAGAAGGAAATGGAAGATTCACCCTCCGCGTCATCTAATCTCGGGCATCTCCTTTGACATCTGCCACGCCCTCTCGCATCCGCCTTTTTCCTCTGTCTTCGCCTGCAGAGATTTAAACAATCGACCAGTCTCTTTCGTAGGGATAGAAATCCAGCAGCTAAACTAAGCGGGATTCAGCGCTCTAGAAACACTTATTCTTTGATTGCAAATATAAATTACATTGTCAAAGGACAACGATACAATTGAGAAAGCAAAATATACTTTTTCAATATCGGGTAAAAATTTACAGAATAAAACACCTTGTCAATCAAGATGGAAAATCACCTATTTTCAATCACTCTTTTCACTTATTTAAGAATTTGATATTATTCTACATTGAAAGCTAAACCGACTAATGCATCTCGTTGGGATATCCTTGCTCAAATTTCCTCTTCGCACGCAGAGTTATCTCATTCTCACAGTCATAATATTGCTACATGGCTAACATTCTAAAATTAATCCGCATAAATTACAAATCTGCTTACTTCAAAACACCAATGTCAATGTAACTTTAATGAACCACTATTTCCTAAAAATGTTTCAATGACATTTTTAATCAATGGATAGAATGAATATATGATTTATCAGTTTATGTGACTTACTTTGAAACGATTAAAATTGAAGTCAGCTACATTTTTATACCACTGTTATACATTTTACTTATGTGAGTTAATTAAGTATACATATAAGTATCGACATCATTATCAAGAAATAAAATTTACAGAACGGAATCTAAAGTTACGCTCTCTAAAGTGATAACTTTCTATCATTCCACATTTATTAAATTACTTATTTAGTTATGTAATAAAATTTATAATACTATCTCCCAAAATTTGAAGCCGAAGCGTTTAATCGGAATCCTGCTGAATTGATTATTTATTTAACTTTAACTACTCTGAAAGAAGGTTAACTGCACTTGCAGCGTATATTTCTTCCATTACACTGGTTTCAAACAAAAGAAGACCGAGAACTACTGAAGAAAACGCTACCTCCAATGATAACAAGAAAAGTCTCGTTTCCACGGCAAAGTCTACCTTTTGATGGCTTATTTATTTTGAGGTTCGTTTTGGTTGCGAAGGCAACAGGATACAACGATGGCAGGAAAAATAGGCCGTAGCGCGTGTAAGTGGTCTGCTTAAAACTTTTTGCAATATGACTCGGTCACTCACGGAATAAGTTAAGTGTTTCGGATGCTGGCCAAGTTTGCTCCACGTCCTCTGCCTTCATCTCCGCAACTTCGCTCGTAAAATCCCTGTGAGATACAAGCCCGCACACCGCCGTGGTTGATAATCTGGCACGGATATTCACCCGAGACTTGCGGAATTTGTTAGGAAGCTCTGGGGTCATTAAATGCGCGAGAAAATGCTAATAGTTTCCGAAATGCGGCGACGGTATTATGCACGGGGAAAAAAGAGAGGACTCTAACCTAAGTATAAGCTACCGCGCGATTTTCCCATCCGTTTACGGGATTATCTCGAAAAGTTGGAGTTCGTGAGGCGCTCACTGAATTTAGTTTGATGGGAACAAAAATGAATTTCCATTAGTCATACACACAGACAGCCTAGATTTCTACTCCATTGTTCTAAAACACAAGTGCCAAGATTTTCAAAAAATTTTGTTCATCATATTTTGATACCTTTTATTCTTACTGGATAATTAGGGAATGCATGCAAGTGACTGCAGATCGTATGCAAATTTCGAATATGCTTCGTAAAGTGATGGGTGCCAAGCTTCCATAAACAGAGCTGGAACAACAGCAAACTCATAATTGCATATGCGTGAAGAGCAAAATGGATGGTGATTCTAACGTTTATGCTTAGTAGCAAAGGTAAAGCTAATTTTTCAAATGATGCCAGTTCAAAGGTTGATGTCATTTTAGTGTAAGATTAGTAAAACTTCAAAACTATGGTAACTGTGACGGAAGTTTGCGTACATTTTACAAGCTAACTTATACCTGGAGCCATAATGTGTGCCCTATTACCTACATTCACACCCCTACGGTTTCATGATAATGATTTAAATATTTTTTTAAAGGATTCGTCCACAAAAAACTCACAAAACCACGACTAAAAAGCCACATCCCTCTTATTTAAGGTAGGATTATTCATTTTTCATTCTTTGATTTATCATCTCTTAATTGAACTCATTATCTAACACACTAATTACTATTCATTTAACAATGATATAATTGCTGGCTCCATTTCTGGAGCAAATTATGATTTTCCACTTCCAGCAATTTAAAAATTGAATAATAAAAACTAGATGCTTTACAGAAAGACCCACCATCATTTAGACTTTCCTGACAAAAAATGACACTGAGCAACGAACGACTTATTTTCCATTCCAACGAGGAAAAACTAAAAAGCTTAATGGACGACTCATAATGTGGATGATGGCCATAAAAAATCTTCCTCCAAATTGGTCAGACCGCACGCTATTTTTTATACGCAGCGCTACACCTATTTTTCGTGAAGCAGGAAATTTGCTGAGCGCGTACAAAAAATATCGTTCACGTTTAAAATAGAATAAAAACTCTCCATTAAAATACAAGCAAGAGTCATACTTAATTCTCTATAAAAATTGTCTCGCCGACAAATTTTTGGCCGACAATACTTCGGGAGAAGCTTCATTATTTGGCCAACAATACTTCAGGAAAAGCTTCTTTAATAACGTCAGCAATCTCTCTGAATACAACGATAACGAGTGATCCATGATGCATTTTGACTAACGAAGAGTTTTGTGGTGAGTGAAAGAGTGAAATTTGAAGGACAAAAATGAAATACATAAACCGATGTGATGAATATAAGAAAATTTAATAAGAAGCCTCTACTAACAAACGATGATCGATATGTAGACTTCAGTTAAATCTCTTTTAAGCTTTCATCATCACATGAATAATAAATACCTCATCATTAGTTTTACGTCTTTGATTATTATTGAATTTTTAATCATAATCAAAGCACTTCTGGAGAGACCGCCAAATATTTCGTCAGCAATAATTTTACATTAAGTCTCTCATCCTTTCTACACATACAAGTGATGGAACAAAATGTCGATAACATACATTATTTTCTACATCCTAAGTAACATGAACCAGCCACAATAGAATTCGACAAAAATGTTTCCCTTATAAATGTCACTGCTTCAGTGTAGCATTCCAGAATGCCGCACAGCCTGGCCTCAAATTCCGACGAAAAAAATTCCTTATTTTTTCACCGTAAGTATTCCCCCGAAAAGCTCATTGGGTGTGGAACCTTCGATGTTATTTACCCGGAACTAATCGAAACCACAGGGAAGGAGATGCGACACATGAACCGACGCCTTGACAAGGGCACCCCCACGCACAGATATTAAACCGGCTCTACAGACGACCTTTTATCTTCTCCCTCCTCCACTCAGAGACGGAACGAAACTACGGTTTCCGTGGAAACAGAGAAAATTGCCAGTTTAAAATCTCATCTCCATGCGAAAATAATCCAGCAGCTAACTCCTCGAGATGTTGAGAAATTTGTGATTAGATGCTACAAGTGGCGACTTCTAATGTATTACCGCTTATCCTGTTCTCTAATATTTTTCCAAGGCAATCCTTCACTACTACTGCAATATAAATTGAATTCGATTTTAATTTAGCTTCAAGAAAATTTTTAAATAATGGATGGAGCTAAAACTGAAAAAAAACTCTTGTTTGTAAATTTAAAATTTCCTTCTTGAGCGAGCTTGTTCCTCACCGTATCTACGGCCAATTTTTCCTGATGTATCATTGGACAGTGTAGCTATACTAGGACAAGTCTAGGAATAGAAGACTAGACTAGGACAAAAAAGTAATTCAAAACGTCAGGTGTTCACACCCCGTCAGACTTTGAAAGGCGGCTTTTGAGGCATAAAAAATGAAAATGTTTATATAAGTCGCATTCTCATTGTACAGTCGTAAATTGACAGAAGGTAATTGCAAATTTGTAGTTGAATTAACACAAAAAAGTGTTTATAATGTTCATTATACTCTTACTTTCTACGGTAACTTAAAGTAGAATACAAACACACCAACGATTAAGAAGTAAGGTAATCTACGTGTATTTCAAAAATACGAAAAGGTATACTCAACACTGGTGAAAAATAAGCTAGACACTTAAATTTTTCTGAACACAATAATTTTCAGCAATTCTTAAGGTAACATTCACCCTTCATATTAAAAATAGTTTCGCCTTTTATGGATACAGGAACCCTCCCCCTCCCTACCTCGATAACCCTCGGAGCGTTTTATACCCTAAAATTCCTCTCCTTTCCGCTTAATTTACTCCGTTTCCTGACATAACAGCAATTTCCGGTTCGCGACATTTCTCCTTTTACTCCTTACAACCTCAAGGGGGAGGGGTTACAAGGGACCGCCCCTTTTCACGAGGGTATGACACCAACTTTGTGGAGAGATTTTCAGAAGGTTCCGAAACTAATGTGAGACCGTAAAGATGGCAGGGAGTTGAATAAGAGAGAGGGCCCTACCTAAGGGAGCGATTCTTATGGATGTTAACAAGGCGTTCGGAGGCGTACCAACTGGCGTAATGTTTTAACATGGATTGCGACAATTAGTGAGAATAGAAAATACGAGAAAAAGGCTGATTTCATACTTCTGGTGACTTGCTCTTGGTATTTGAAATAATGACCTCCGATTTATCTAAAGGCGGGGTGAAGAAGTATCCGGTAGATTTTTCCAGCATAGAGGAATTGATGACTAAAAGATTAAGTGAAGATTTAAACTTTTAAAATTAAGGGATATCAATTGAAATGTCAGCCATAGCTATTGCGGTTTGCTTGTTACTTATTTTTATATTTTCATTGGCTCATAAGAATGGGCAGGCGGTAAATCAGAGACTACAGCATACATCTATAATCATAAAAAGTTTTAACAAATTTCACCAAACGTAACAGATATAGTTTGTAAAATCTATGACTCAAAAATGCTAATATAGATTATATTTCACCTTGAGACGTTGAGAATAAGCATTAAAACTTGAAGACCGTAAAAATACATATATCGAGGTTTTTGGGGGTATTCCTCACAACTAGGGTGAATACCAGTCAGGGTAATGTATTTTCTTCCCCTAAGAAAAGATGACTTCCACCTGACCTAGAGCCTACTTGTAGTCCTTATAATTAAATAAATAAATAAATATTACTCTTTACTTTAATCATTCACTCCAAGAAGCGACGCCTAAGCTAAAATAACCTAGGATATATTTAAGATAAAATCCACGGGTGGCATCTTTAATTTTATATCTGCAAATTTAAATTATCTTTCAGGATTTTTCAGAAACATTATTCCGAGATAGATTCTGCTATTTTATTATAGATCCTCAATAAATAACTGAACATATTCACTTAATCTTTAGTTCATTCAGTTATCATACTGCTCCAAAAACTGTCCAAAATATCCCCAATCTCATCTTAACGGAGAACTTGTTCCTCAAAACGTATGATCCAAAAAAATTCAGAAAAGATGTTTCCACAGGAAAGAGCGGGAGCACAAAAATCCGAGGGGCCCTCAAGCGCTCAGTAGGGTGTGCCAACGAAAATCGGTAGTCCAATAACACACTTCCGTCGGGTCGAACAAACGGGGACAATTCCTCTGTCTACCACAACAAGAGAGCTTCCACCCAATAATCAAAAGCTTAAAAAAGCCGCGATCGATGGTAAATGCCTTTCCTGGAGAAGATAAACAACCAATCCCACAGCGATGGAGAGAAACGAGCGAGAAAATTCGTAACCGCAAATTAAATCCCTCAGAGCGACGCAGTACAAAGAAGCCCACGTCAGTGGATATTCAAGGTATTTCAAAGAGAATGGAACTGGTATGTCGTACTTATACCTTTAAAGAATTATTACGCCTAAACAATTTACGATAAACCGATAAAAATGTCTATTATCCTGACGCAAGATCGTGTGAGGATAGCAGATGATAAACAAAAGAGAAAATAGATAAAAAGTAAAAGATAGAAAATGTCCACTACCACACAAACTCGTGAGAGGATTGTAGAAATTTCTTTCGTTGTGAGTCAGGTAATAACAAGTAGTACACTTCTGAAAGTCTTGGTTATCTTCCTCCGCTTTTTTCTATCCTATGTTTACGTTTATCAAAATCTTGCAATTTTAAACCATCCTTCTACTTTTCTTAACACTTCCCACCATGTCTTTTAATTCACAGTTACTCCTCAATGCATGATACAACCGTTTTCTATTACCATTCGAGATAAATAAGCCTTTTTTTCCAGTCATCATCAAAAGCTTTTTATATACAGCTGACATCCCTCTACCTTTCTTTAGGTACATTCCTTCCACCGACACACCTGTCTTTTCTTTTAACTCACAATAACTCCTTAATGAATGCCCATCCATCTTTTACTACCATCTCAAATCAATTGATCTTTCTTGTATTAACTCCAAAACTTCAATGCATCGAAATTATTTTTAGCTATCAAACTATAATTGTATGCTAAGCATAGATTATCCCCGATGGTACTCACAATCAGTATAATATGCAAAATTTTGGGACGGGGAGGGACGAATGTCAGCCGAATACTCCTAAAATCGTAAGACGCACACGAAACAAATGAAAAGCAAGAAAACGCAATTACTTCCGTTCCATCTCGGAGATCATCGCCATTGAAGAGTAAAATCCACCGAAAGGAAACGGAGGAAAATGGGGAGCTGAGCCAAGGACGAGGCTTTTGGCATGCGGAGCGAATCCTCATCCATTCCCACTGCGGACTTTCACAGCACAACTTCTCCATTCGCAAGAGAAGTGACAGCTCGTGCTACTGACGACGGAGAAGAAGAAGCGCTTAAGGAATTAAAAGTCTCTCTTGCGACACAAACAAGGCCGTAGTGAAGACGACTTCGATTTGAATTAATTCTTGAAGGGATACCATTCGGTGAATCACGCTCTGAATACTGTAATCCGGTGAATTCTCCACGGATCTCCCATTTCCAGAAAGAAGAAAACAAAACGATGAGTAACTAATTCCATGTGGTTTGAGGAGTAGCGAGTGCAAAAAGCTGTTGTTAATGGTGGATGAAGTCATGTTTCGTAAGAGAATATGCGCAGCCATGATGTGTCACAGAAGTGAGATAAGCAAACGGTAAGTGAAAAACAAAGGGAAATTTCACAGAAGCCCTTTATCTAGCATTCTAAAGGAGATTAGGATGTAGGAAAATAAAAATTAAAACTGCAACGGAAATCTGCACTGCACCAAGTCCGCCAAAGCTTTCCTAAGATCATCTTTAAGAGGAAGAATTACTGTCGGAAGATTAAAAAAAGAGACTTGGGAAGAGAAATTCTTCTTGAAGTACATTTGCAGAGTAATTTTTTAATTGGAAAAACATCTTGGATTCTCTTGGTTCCACGACTACAAATATGTATCTAAATTGAGATTTATATCAGCACGATTCAAACATAAAAACAAAATGTATATAATTATCTTCAATTTTAACAAAATATCCATTTACTGGATAATTATAGCGGTAGGCATAGAAAGTAAGTATCGGTAAACGAACTCCCGAAAATTCTGACTAGCCAGGATTCAAACTCAGGGCCTTGGGGTCGCAGCGCCTGACAGTAATCACTCCGGCATCGCAGCCAGTAACTGATAATTAGTGGTGCAGATTGGATTTACTTACACATTTGTTTGTCATCATTATTTAAAGTACTTATTTTCATTTGGACATGAAGTTCACTAATTATTGTTATAATTTTAAAATAAACATAAACAAAAAATGAATAACGGTATTTATGATATCGATTGAAAGAACTTTGTTTTGAAACTTAAACATTCATTGGATACGGATGTGGAAGGAAGGACATCATACGGGCAATCGAGCCTTCTTTCACATCATTAATTGGAGCATTAACTTGACATAATTTTTTCCAACCTCTTGTGGTGAATGCCCTTCCTCGGGTAGATCACTAAATCCGATCGCCTGTAACGTCACGCAAAGACCACTTCGGCGTTAAAGAGCGTTGGGGACGGTCACAGCCCATCGATCAACTCCGTGAGAATCAATCGGAAGTTTATAGCCTCCCAGGGAGACGGACTTGCTTCTTCTCGGAAATAACGGAGGGAAAGTGGCGTACACTCTTAAAGACCACGAGAGGTTGTTACTAGAGCAAGCATCTGGATGGAACGAAAAATAATGGAACTGCAGAGTAAAAAAAGAAGTAGAAGAGGTATGAAACTCTGCTTATACAAGCGTGAGTTATTGTGCGATAAGTATCCAGGCAAGAAATTTTCCGAAGTGAAATTAGAGATCTTTTCAAAAACTATGCTACATAAAATTGTTGCGAAAAGGGCTAGTATTAAATACTGGTCTCAGATTACTAATTATGCTGCAATATCGAAATTCTCGAGTAACAAGTCTTCCGCAGAAGATTCAATCACACATATCTAACAGACCTTTGGAAAAATTATAAATGCTTTCTGCTGAAGAATATTGTCGAACATAAAATGGGTATTTTAGGTTTCCTCGAATAATCCTACGTAGACATGTGGACTTTATAAAGCTACCTTCTTATGTATCATTTGAACCTTTAACTTCATACCATCTGCATAGCCCTGGCATGTTTAAATTATAAATAAAAGACTCTGATTATGGTTGATTAATTTATCACACTCAGCTCAGGTCCTGATCTACGATAAAAATCCACCATCATGAAAATTCTCCTTGGATTTTAAATGCGCTGTGTCCGAACTGCCTCGAATAATTCACAATCATGAATTAAACCGACGTTCATTGTCCTGAATTCACGGTGGATATACGTTATCTCTAGAACCCCTGTCTCTTTCAAACAATACGAATAGCGATAAGCTATCACATGGAATCAATGGTCTAAAAAATTGGTGGTTTAATTTATTAAGGGTTGACTTCGTGATCGAAATATAAAATCACGCCGGAGCATATTTGATGTATAAAAATTTTAATAAACAATTTTTACATGATATGGTCCGATATTGATCTTTCAACGATATGGAAGATAAATAGCATTCAGTCAAACAGGGGGCGTGCTAAAATAATTAAATCAGAATGTTGATATTCTTATTTTATCTTGAACACACTACAACTATGAGTTATCATGATATAATCCAAGAGAAAATATTACCTGCTTGCCTTATGCATTCCTTTACTATGAATTCAACTCAATCCTCAGATGACTTCATTGGGCAAAACTAAATAACGTCCGTGGATAACTAAGTAGCATAAGAGAAAAAACAGAGCACTAAAAATGTATCCATTTATCCATTATCTAATGCTCTTCCCTTAAATTTAATTACCCTATAATTAATGACGATGGGTTAGAAGGATGAAATGACTTTTAGGCTCAATCTCCATAAAATAAAGACGATTATTATTATTTGTAGACGAAATATAGCCCATAAATGCCGTCTAACAATAAGACTTTCCAAGTAATTACGAAACTACGGAAATATTACCCAGAAACAGTAATCAATTATATTAAAGTAAAAGAAGCAACATAAAGAATGAGTTAAAGTAAAACTTTCCGATTAAGTAAAAAACATTTCAGTAATCCTCGCTAATAAGTTTTGAAACGGCTAGATATAAAGAATGACATTTTTTCATTTCCTTACTTTTTTAAGTTGTTTCAAAATATCCTTCCGGACAAACATTTTCACTTATTAGAGACCTTCTTCATTAATAAATGGCATTCCAGGAGAGTATTAAATCCCTGCCAGATTACAAAAAGAGAGGAGGAAGTGTTCCCTCAACGCGAGTATTTCCTTCGTAAGCCTTAAGCTGCGAAACCTTTTTCATTAAATTTGCAAAACACATTTAAACGACACACGAGCTTAGGTTGAAGAGAGGTCCCCAGGCCGCTAGATAGAACGTCGATCTAACCCAATATATAATACACGTGCCGAGTTATAAATTAGGGAATAATGAATGGGGGCATCGTGGGCAATACTTGCTCCACCGCACCTTGTTAATTAGGGCATACCGTCGAAAATTTTTCCCTTCCGCGGGACAAACAAGGAGGCACTTCCCTTAAAGCCGCAGGAATCCACCGACGTCACTAGGTTATTTGGCCTTTCTTTTACTTCAAGATTATCGAGCAGGTTCGTTGGCGCCGTCCGGATCGCCTACGACATTGCGCAACGTCGTTAAAGAATTCACGTGACGAGGTTCGCATGCGAATAACTCTTGTTCTTCCCTTTAGAGGGCAGGAGGCACCTTCGTCCATGGCGCCTCGCTTTTAAAGGAAAGAGAATTAAATTCGAAGAGTCACGAAGTAGAGAGAGCGGAGGTGGAAAAATGGTAGATAACGGGCATTGATGGGGGTGAGGGTAGGGCGTCTGAGAGACATGTCGCAGTCCCCAGAGCTTTAAAGCGGAGCCCGTGATGCGATAAAAGATTACCGGAATGTCCTGCGACCCTCTCCTTTGAGGACATAAAGGATTCGTTCCAGAGAATTTTCATCCTCGCCTCCGCATGATTCCAAAAGTATGCCAAGCAGCGAACGTTAAGACGCGGGGCAACGCAGTTCCTACGGCTGCAGTCAAATGGCTCTAGGACATGGAGCAGACTACAATCGATCGAGGCAGTTTTGCTTAAAAATTCGTCAACCGTGAGTGCTTACAGGCGTGCTCGTGTGGATAACTTCTGGCTGTTCCGTGAAGTAACGCAGCGTAACAATCCTTGTTTGTTTCAAAATTGTTTTCCACCCTCATTTCTCTCATGAAGCAAAACTTGATATCTTTAGCGGAAACGGCCTTCACAGTATCACGTAAGAAAAATATTTCGCTTAATCGGCAAATGAGCGGCTTAAAGGATTATCGCGAGAGGTAAAGCTCATGCCACAAAGAAAAATAAAGGAATAAAAACTAAGATTTTGTTATGTAACGAAATGACGAACAATTTTTATAATTCTCCAAGTTAATGAAGAGTGGTAAATAAATTGGATAGATTCTTCAGTACAAATTTAACATTCTTTTAATGAGTTTACGTTTACCACGTTTAACTATCGATAACGTTACCTGTTATTGAAGCTGCATTATTCAGTTATGGCTGTTCAAATTAGGTTAGTAAGGAAATGTATGGAACGGAAGTATAAACCTCACAGCATTAATTACAATTTAACCAAGTAAAACAGGGCACTTCCTGGTTAAAATTCAATTTCATTATCATGACATAGAAAAAGGTGTAATAAATAACATCGTTATTAATCTCCTTATCGATATGAACGGTAGTATCATTTATTCTTAGAGCATGCGCACTAAAGATACAAGGACACAGGCAAACTCTTGAGCTTAGGCAACCATTCTAACATACCCAAATTTGAGGGTTTCTGCACAATATAATACATATTTGAAGTGTGCCAGTGGCTAAAGAGGAAATAACCTTAATGTATTTAAGATATTAACTTTAACGAATTTTTTTCATCATTTTAATTCTAGGAAAGATTTGGATTTCTAAAAAATGCCTCCAAAAACGTTACATAGAAGTCATCCGGAAATTCGAATGTGACAAGACGATCAGTAAATTTTCTTATTGAACAAACTTTTTCAAGGAATTTAAAGATATGAATGACCAAAAGTATGGAGTACCTTCCGATTAAATGGTTTTTCTGCCTCAGATGGCAATAAAAGCCAAATTTGGATATATGAGACCGTGATAAACTAGGGTCAGAAATTGTGCAAATAATCTAAAACAAATAATTTTAGATTAAAATGAATATTATACATAAAAAATAGATACGAGCACAACGGCTAGCGAACCTTTTTCAATTTTTCGACTTATTTAGATAGAATAGTACCCAGTTATAATAAGAAACTATAGTATAGCCTAAATACAATCGAATCTAGTTTCTGGAAATCGTAACAAAACTTCACTTCAATTTCTTATTTAGGATCTCCCATTCCCAATTTACCATTAGGAAAGGACAGAAAGTAATATAGCGGAACCTCGATGATTAGAATAAGCGATAACTTTATTAATTAGAGAGATCCTACGCCTCATTCCGAGGAAATCAGACGACTGAAATGTCGATCGACCCTCGTAAATGAGAAAATTTAAAATAAATGAGCTAATAGTAGTGAGGATAATCAATCAGCTGATGCTAAAAATTGATCACAGGGGAGGGAACCCCCGCAGCACCGATTTCATGAAAACCCGTTCGCATCGACGGTTGCAAAAAGGGCCCTCAGCAAGCATTATATTTACATGACCTTTCAGAGACCAACCAAAAGTTTCCACGAAATAAAAGGGTCTGAAAGGCTCGCTTCATCGTTAACCTGCATTATTTATAGAACAACCGACGCTGATGACTCGAATGGAAGGCAAAAATCGAAGCGAGTGTTTCCTTCGAAAACACGCAAAAGCTAAATTCACGGAAAATATATATTACGGCAAAAGATTATTCGCAAGGTAATGCGCGAATATACAAGCATACAAATAAAAGAATAGATAAACCAGTTTAATCAGCTAATATTGAGTTTGCACTGGAAGATTTTGTGTTTCTTTTTTGGAGTACTAAGTGTTTCTTCTCTCTAATTGAACAGTTTCTGGTAAATGACAGTTTTTCCTACTGAAGCATTTCTCGAAACAGTACCACATTAAGGGTTGGTAGATCAGATAGGATATAAGCAATTCCATTAATGCTAATGGCTGGAACAAGGTACTCTCCGCTATAAGCCATTACCTTAGTCTAATACCATAGCACACTGGTCTACTACAGCGCATAGACAATCCTAACGTTCAACACGTGAACTATATGTAATAAACATATGCAGAAACGCTCGGAGCGTTTGGTGTTCAGGATTTTAGTGTGTAATACTATAAAGAGTGTATTTGATGAAAATTAAATGACGTTTACAGAGTAGTTTAGTGGTTAAAACACCTGATCGGAACGTGGGAGACCTAGTTAGTTAGTTAGTTTGCCCCTTTATTGGCAAGGTTAGGCCCAAAAGGGCCTCTCTTCCACCTAACCTCGTATGTCGTCAGAATATGAACATGAACAAGTATAAATTAAATTAAAACAAAAAGACATAGAAGAATGAGAGGAAAAATCTTTGCAACTGAAGGTTGGCAAAGAAAAAACCCACGTTGCGGGAGAACACCCACAGAGAAGGGGGGTGAAAAAAAACCGCGAAAACACAGTACAAAATAAGTGTGGTGTTGACAATTATAAATTACATACAATATATACATTAATCAATAAATTTACAAAAAATAAGAAGTATTATTAATTATAAGAGAATAATATTACATTTACTAAACCTAAGTGGGAAAGAAAAAATTGAGTACTAAAAATCACAGATATAATGAAATTTCCTACTCCTACCTAGTTGAGAGTACTTGAGTGTTAAGATGGCAATTGCTGAATCTCTCAATCAAAATTGTTCCGAAGCTACTTTATCAACCCAATGCAGATATGAATAAAGAATATTCCCGGCTGTTCAAGCTTTATTGACGGCCTTCATTATCTCTACCCATACTCAAACATATGCGCCCCATGTTCTGCTTTGCCCTTAGGCATTTGCCTCACTTGCTTACTGTCTGGCAACAACAGCTATGAGGGGACCCTTTCAGTAATTCCATATTCCGCCAGCCAAACGACCGGTATATCGATTCTCCGAGCCCGGCTCTCTTTCTATCGACCGTGATGAAAAACTCCGCCGAGGTTCGCCCTTGTGTCATAATCGTAGTGAGGGACGCCGAGGTCGAGGACGTGTGTGCGTTGACTCATGTCAATCGCAGACGGCGAGCAACATCCTCAACAACACCGATAGAGAGGATCACTTGAAAGGGTTGACTGAGGGGATTCTCCCACCAAAACAATTATGCCAAACGAAAATCCCTTTTTCTCATTGAAGATTCATCAACGAATGGTAAAAGATTTTCTATTCGTTGCTTAATTAGTCATGATTCATCATGACTATGATCTCAATGTGAGATATTTAAGAAAGACGTTCGACAACGATAAGGAGTGGACGGAAGATGGTTTTAAAATGCTAAAAAACTGGCATATTTCCCTTGAGATTTTTCCACGAAATGGGGCAATAGAATTTTGCCAAGGAACGATACAATGTTTTAAAAATTATTTCCCCTGCAGAAGCTTGATTAGTTGAAGTTCTTAATAGAATTCCAATAAGAAAGAATATATGCCGTAACTTATTTTCTAAAGAGATATATAACTTTGGTTAGCTTTTCACAACAGCAACAGATAACGATTTGGAGCAGTTCCATTCTGGGACAATGAGGTTATACATATGCTCCAATATTGTTGCATAAGTTTGAGTTGAATACAACACGGGAGGTTTGTTCGAAATTAGCTTTGCCTAATTAAAGAATGGACAATAAAGACTATCATTTTTTTACAGTCAATCTATCATATACTTCATTCTAAATGCGGTTGCTGATTTTAATTCTAACATAATTGAACTTGAGATAGAAGATACACTGATATATGGTTCCTCATAATCTAGGACGAATGTTTCACGAAAAGTAAAGTGCATACATAAATTTGCGGTAACAATAAATTTAAGACTTCAATACTTTCTACAAATTAGACATTTTCTAAGCTGAATTTCGGACATCGCCATCCACTTCATAACTACCGATTATATGCCGGCAGTTATTAAAGCTTCATATTTCTCGGATTCTTAGCCGGACAAGATTTACTAATTTCATTGCTGGATAAACCAGGCAGTGCATTAACCGAGATACTTATAGCCCTGTAAACCACGTCACCTCGACCTCTATATTCCTATGTAAGAACGTCGATACGTAATCGCAGCCCCCAGCAGTTAACGAGGGTCAACAGAAATTATGAGTTGGGGTCATACCACCAATCGGGGTTGCGAACTGAACATGGAAATAGCGACACGTGGTTCCGTGCCATGCTGCCGATTGCCCGCCCCTCCATCTCCTAGGTTACCGGATCGGCGCCAGAGTAGGGGTCTCACAGGCGCCTAACTGAGGAATCGATAGGGCGCCGTGAGGGGAGAGGGCATATGCGGACTGCAAGGCCGCAATGCGGCCGGAAGAAGGGCCGCTAAAAGATGAGGACGCAGGAGGGGAAAGAAATGAAGGGTCGAGCCGGTTTCTCTTTTTTTTAACTCTCCTCCCCTGAATCCTCCCCATCCTAAACCACCTTTCTTTTTATATCGGCCGGAATATAAGAAACTGAGAGGGACACTGGACAAACACCTGCTATTCGCAAGACTTAAATCCCCCAAAGAGGCGGATCATCATCCTCATATTTCGCATACATTAGTGAAGAGGTTTTACTGATAAGAGAGAACTACTTGCTCTTAGGAACTTGGCAACTCTTTGCTAATGATTTACAATTTTCTGAAAATTGCATTACTTCAGAGGATCATTTTCGATTCTAATTTAACCAAGTTTTTAATGTAATCATTTTCGTTTTAATAACCTGGTAAAGAATAATGCTTCCAGAAGTTTGACCTCAGCGTCTTTGATAGCATGTCAGTTATACGCGGAATTTCTTCGATATTACACACCCATAAATATGACTACAAAATCATCAAACCATCAACATTGATCTCTCCAAACCAACGGAATGACTCAGCCCCATTATCGGTTATATCAGCGAAAGCTCAATATTGAGATGAAAAATAACGCCCTCGGCAGTATTCCGATCCAGTGGAGAATGAATCAGCTGTTTTGAAGCCCAAAATCGAAGTTTACAAAAACAGCCAAAAGCGATAGGAACATCGATCAAATCAACTTAGGGGGTACAATAACTTGCACAAATTCACACGCTATACTCATAGTTCACAATATTTATCCTCACATTTGGTCTATCATAGAACTTCACGGAAAAAAATCGTCTTAAATGACGTTTAAATAAAAATGGCAATGACATGGTGCTTATAAAAACGGGTGAAAACAAATTTAACCAAATAAAACAAAACCTACCAATAGAACAAAAGCCGCAAAGCCGCAACGTGGTCAACATAGACAACACAAATGGCGGTATTCTTAGAGCTTTCCAACTAATAAGTCTCCTACAGAGCAACTGAGAGACCGTAATTATCATGCAAATTCCTTCCAATAGAATGATTATTTACTCGGAAACTAGATGGAATTACGAACTGATGAAGAATGACATTACTTGCGCAACTGGAATTTCTCGCTATAGCCCCGGAACATTAGTGATCCGGCAATAAATAAACTCCACAATCAGCAGCGACAAGAAGGCGATGACCAATCAGGCGTAGCCGAGGCTGCGAGCGAGCCAATGTGTCTGTGTGTGTTAGAGACGCTTTGAGAGTAATTGCCCAGGCGATCCTTCCCAATCCCTCTCAGTAAGCGGGGTTATCAAACCGAAGACCTCGACTTGGAAAACCAGGAGCGGCAAGTAGAAAATGCCCACATTCTCAAAACACAAAAGGAACTGGAACAAAAAAGATTTATTCTCCTTCCATAGGAACTCAAACTGCAAGGTTCAATTTTACTCCGTCCCATTGCCCTAATTAAAATACGCAAATCCAACTTTAATCCACTTAAAGAGATTTCCGAGCGACTCAACCGTAAACCTTTCATGCGCATGAGACGACAAATTGATTTTCTGTTTCCAAACTACAAAGAAAATAATGTGAGTCCCACGAAGATCGCCAAGATGACGGCTTATTGATCAATATTAAAGTTTATGAACTAAGTAAATATTAATTCTTACATTTTTTAAAGCTCGATAAAAATACTACGAATCGTCATAAGCATGATAACCTTCAGAAATATAAATCCACGTTCTAGTCTGAGGAATAAAAATCGAACGGTTATTTGAAGCGATAATTGACAGTTTTAAACAAACTTTGTATAATAAACATTCTCATTTTACGATCGCACTCATTTATACATTAGTGAATACTTCCTCTGCGCAGTTATTTCCTTAAAAATTTCAGTAAAGTTATTTTGTAGTATAATGACTAAATTTTACGAGTTTCAAAGAGGAATATATTTTTATTCGAAACAAAATAAATTCAATTTAATAGATATCTCCGCTTTATTCATCTAAGGACAACAATGAAGGAAGGAAAGCAAGGAATTTGAACTCAATGGCAATCATAAATATCGAGGAGAAAGTAAATACAAAAACACTAATAAATAAAGTAAAAACTTTGAAATAAATGAAATATTAAAATCAGCATAAAATTAGCCTTATAGAAAAATAAAGATAAGAAGGATTTCATATGAAATATAATAGTAAAAAAAATAATAACGAAATCACAGAGGTGCTTCTAATTTATTAAAGTAACTATCGTTTTGTTGGCAAAAGAGGATTTTCCAAAACATTTTACTCCGTAAAAATAAAAAAATATTCAAGTCATCTTAAGTTAAGGTATATCGTCTCATTAAATACTTCAGAAAAGTTCACCGTAATATTACATGTAACATCTACTCCTCTTTCGAACAGCTTATGACTACATACTTCTTAAAATTGCCGGATAAAAGTAAGATATTTATCATTGTTTCTTGAAAAACTTTAATTTTTAGTTTAGAAATGAATTTTAACGGCCATGTTTATGCCACAAAGATACGATCAGAAACAGTATAATTTTAACGAAAATAAAAGTACGTGGATTTTCCCATGTCATGAAATTTTGTAAACATAACAAAAATGCAGTGAAAAAAGGATTGCTGTTTAGAAGTTTAACAAACAACAAAATTTATAGAATTCAATTCTTCACTTTCAAGTTAAACGAGAATTCATTAAATCTGAAAAGAGTAACGTAAAATGGAAAGAGGTAATAAGTATTCTTAAATTACGTCGCGAGAATAGCGCAGAATAAAAATATGACAACGACGAAAACACAGTCAAAATAGGAATGAATAAAGATGGTCTCGGACTAGTGGAAAAGAGCCTTCCAAATTCGCTTACGTATGGGTCTGCAAACCATCGTTCCACAACATCGCATAAACGGATTACCCATTGCAGATGCTTTCCGGATACACCGTGTGCAACAGGATATTTTTTCTTAATATCCACGCACGGCCGCGGAGGTCACGGAATTAATAACGTCCGACAAGAGCAGCTAAAAATGAAGCATATCCGTAGGACCATATCATTGCCTTATTGGGTTTGCTTGGTGGAGAAGTGAAGGCCTGGGGTTAGCCGAAAGAGAGTGTATGAGAGAGTATGGAGGTCAAGAGAGGGCATGTCTCGTGACCTCTCTTACCCTCCCCACGGGACGCAAGAAAAATATCAACTTCAGACATGCAGGATTATCCGCATCGGGGACGAAAGAAATTAGCCTAGAGCTCAGCGGGTGGAAATCCCTGTTATCTACGGAATCTGATATCTTTCAGACTTCAGGGGTAGGGTCAAAGTTGCAAGTAGCTCTCGGACTAAAAGAGATTTTATTGCCGGGAAAAAAATGAATGATTTGAAAAAGACGATACGGGGAGATAACCTTGCACAACTTACCCGACAAAAAGATATAAAAATATGTTTTAGAGAAAAATACTTAGCCGTAATTTTGGTAGTGCCAAAAGATTAATTTCCATCGTTACTATAAATGTACTGCGAAACTCCACATCTTGAAATTTACTCTAAAAACTATCAATTATTGCTCAAATATCATTCAGTAAACTATAAGTTTTAGTTAATGCACAGTCAATGCAATATCAATAAAGTTGTAATTTGTGTGCAAATGATATGACAATCCTATGCAATTGGGCGAGAATAATGCTGTATAGTGACATGAGTCCTTTAAATTGAAAATTGTACGTAAAATGAGAAATTTTTATGCATTTATATATCTTTTCAGTGTATTTTCAGTAAATAGTTGGGAATTTTTACATTCATAAATTACTATTGATGTAAATAAGTTGCAATTAGATTCGAATAACTTTCACTGAAGATTTAAAAACATTCTGGCTTGATAAAAAGCAAAAAATTCTTGTATGTGCTGAACCTATACTAAAATGAAATAGAGATACATTTAACGTTTTCATTGTTCAATTTTCAGTATGTGATATTCAGCCATTGCCACTGAATTTGACAGCGCCATAGAGCAAAGTACAGAAAATTCCAATATTGAGGGAACAGAATTTATTTACTAACCGAATGGATGAATACGGACGTTGCTATGGTTAGAAATCAGGTAGCCTAAAACGTCATACTTTGCAAATAAATATTCTGGCTTCGGAAAGTAAAATATGAATATCTGATCAATAAAACTCCCTGGGAAACTTAAATCCTTCAAATTTAATCCTCTGAAAATAAATTATTCCGAGAAAAGCATTCATTTCCATTACAGTCTCTCTTTTAAATCTCCTTTCAGGAATGGATCTTTGCAGAATTTGCATTCTCTCTCTCTTTCATTCCATGCATTAATACTTTGTATCTGAGCGGAGATTTGAAATAAATAAATTTGGCTTCGATTTTACGAAAGAATAGATTACTTCCAATTTAGCCTCAATAAATTTTCGACGAATACAGATATTAGACCTTCTGTCGTTTACGTAAATCGGGTCTCGTACATGGAATATCTTACGCTCGCAATTTGCGCAAAAATCGAGAGGTATTAATCCTCTTCTATGGGGCAGCGGAGGACGTTGGACCGAGAGGCTTTTATGCAGTTACGACCATGTACACAGAGATTTATGGATAGTATGAGGTAAATAGAGACAAATGCTTTCATACTGACAGAAGGTTGTTGTAGGTTTACCTTACGCAACCAGAATATTTATTCGCAAAATATGACGTATCGTATTATTCTAACGCTGAAGACATAAAGTAACAAACGTTTGGTTTTTCATAAAAAATAACGCGTGGACATAAATTGTAGTTTATATTACTCATATTTTATGCACCTTGTGTGCGTTTCGATACATTCGCCTTTGTTGGCTCATATGTCATCGAATTACTCCGAGCTACATCTTTACGACTGTGTACAATGCAAATATGCACAGCGCAGTTTATTACGGATCATTTAACATAGTAACAACGTAACAGAAAATTTGTTTTGCCCCTTAATATTGTTTTTACCGATAAATGTTTATATTTGCAATATAATTACGTATATAAGCAATAAAAATAAATCTTACAATAACAGTAAATGTATTTGGCATTCATTATAAGCCATAGAACAAAATAAATGGAAAAAATGTAAACCTTCACAAAGCATTGGAACAAATCACTTTTTGTATCTAATAGAAACATACGCTTTCTATATGCTACCGCATTTGTTCCACACAAAGTATGAAGATTGATTGAGTGGCTAATTTAGAAGGCGAGAGGAAATAGCTTAGATTCACGGGGCATTAGAACGGAAGGCATGTCCATATGGAAAGGGAACTAGGGTTTGGACAGCAGGAGAGAAAGGATAAAGCGTTGTCTACTGTTGCATACAGATGAGGGATTGCCAACGGTCCAGCGAAGCCGAGAGAGAAATGTGCGAGAATGAGAAAATTGGAGGTCGCGTGACAGCGTTAACTGCGTGGGTGAATCTACACAGTCAAGCACCGAGCAAGGATGAGCAAATAACGAGACTGTCTCTCATAGAAGCGTAATGGCTGGAGAACTGCCCGAATCAATAATGGGAGAATGTCCACCCGCATTTCAATCAGAGCTTAAACTTTGTAATTAAACCAAAAGAGATAAGCTGCTTTACCAAAAGAGTAACAGTGAACTGATAACCCGTTAGAACTAGTATTATGGTATAAGTTGAACAGAAAAAGTGACAAATAGTTATCAAGACAATTTTTAGGGGATTCTTTAAAGGTACGTGGTAATTAAAGAGGGCCAGAAATCAAAGATTTTTCGTTAGATGTTATTGCTGATGAAAATAATATTGCAAATTGCGAAAGCATTATGATTGTATTGATTTCCTACAGACTTTGATGGAGTAATGTACACAGGATACCATGAATTTACACGGAAAACAAAATTATCTTTTCTTGCTCCAACCTCTAACTCAGTTGGTAAATATAATATAATAAATAACTTCTGGCTGTACTTCGTGGAAAGCAGTTTCTTTAGTTGGTAAATACAGCTTAACTACTTTTTATCAACATAACATGATACATAAACATCAATTCTTTCCTGGACGCAAAACTGAGATCGAGTTAACTTTAAATTCAATAACTTCTTTTACAATTTGATATAAATATACGTTACCAAGCAATGAATATAAAGTAGTGTTTGAAATCAATAATTTTGGAGGTGATTACGAGATAAATATTTTTCAATATTTACAGTTCTTTAATTTAACATCCTTTTATATTGATACCAAGAATCTTTCTTTACACTTCTATGAAATATTTATCATTCAACCATTGAACAAATGATTAATAAGTTCATTAAGATGTGGAAAATACAATCTAATTGATGGTTGAGATTTTTCTTACCCACGGATCGGTAACGACTGAAATGAGAATTAAAATCTGAATATTCGTTCCCCATGCATGGTTTCGGAGCAAAGCAAATCCGGTCCCGAAACTTTCCATCCTAATTTCACAAAGTATCTCGTATTCGCGACGAAGAGAATTTAATTTTGGCTGAGAGCGAGGAAATAATTTCCCCAAAAATAAACGACTGCGAACGAAATTCATCCAAGCTACCGAAAATGTAATTACCTTCAAATCTTCCTTCCCTTGCCCCCTTTCATCTGGTGCTGAAATACGCTCCGAGATATACCGTTTCCGCGTAACGAGAACGACACATTTTTACTCAACAAAAAATCCGAAACCTTCCATTTTTCGCTCTCATTTAAAAAGGACCGCAATCGAACACAGACACCGCAGCCGCGGCGAACAATTACGATCCCAACTATAAAACCTCCGAATAATAAAAATCGGCGAATGAAACCGCGGAGTTGATGTTTCTATACGACGAATTTTCCCTTCTCTTTTGTGAGGGAGTACATTACGGACCGTTTCTCAGAAGTTTCACCAATGAAAACATCGACAAAAGCAGTCGGTTAATTAAAAAACGAGCCAGTTAACCTGTGTCCTTCTGAATGTCTCTCGTTTGCCTCCCAGGGGACAAAACACTACCAAGGTTCCCGCGGAAAAAAATGAAAAACTCCCGGACGTCATCTTCCTGGCGAAAGAGCCCAACGTACCACCGCGGCCTTCCGTCTACATTCGCGAGGCACTACCAGGCGAAACGGGCAAAAGATCACAGTAACCAAAAAGGACACAAAACCGCACATATTCACACGCTAACGGAGCCATTTTCCATCAACTAATGGCGTTCCGCAGACAAAACTCGCGAAACAATGCCCCCGAAAAGCAGCGAGTCGCTATGACAACGACACACAAGTGTACAGACAGAAGGCAGGGAGGCGGTGGCAGAATGGAGAGATCTAGAGAGAGGGGTACCATTAACATAGGCAAACAATGAACCTCCGCTAAACTCGGGTATGCTTTCCTTCATCATCTGCCGTGTAATGGGCACGCCGTGCCCTACATACGGCGATAGAGGAGGTGGCGCTTTCCACACAAATAACGCCGCAGAGGGGAGAAACGTAGAAAAGATGAGCGCGGTTTTGTGGCGGCGTGGGTGGATGGAGATGAGCGGGCTTGAGAGGATTGGCGAGTCAACGCTTCGGCGTGCCTTCACACTGAAACATGCTCGCGCGTTTGCCCCCAGTTAATGGGAACATCTCAAAGCGCTTCCATCAAGTCTATGAAGAAAGGATGGAAAGTAATCGAAGCAAAACATAGCCACTCCTATTGGCTAACGTGTCCTTAGATTGACTATTATCCTCTGTTTTTGTTCGCCTTGCCCTCCATTTCTACCCTAATTCACTAAATATGAGCCGAACAGGTTATATCATAAGTATTGCCTACAATTTGGATAGATTTATGAACTGTATGATAATGTTACCACCTGTTTTTAGTCTCATTGCAACTTATGCAATAAAAATAATTAATATCGAAGTACATGTATATGCAGAGGTTATCGTTTACAATGGTTTAGCGTCTAATATGGTACAATGATCTACTTAAACCTCTGCGACATTCTTTGAAGAGGTACATACCATTAAGCTATACTTTGAGACCTTAATGGCGTTCGCAATACGAATGTGAGTGAAACTTAATTTCTTACCTAAAGTGTGTTGCCGAATACACTTTTGTAGAGTGTCTTCAACTTGCCATAAAGTACTGATTCAACAAATATGTATTTAAATAAAAATCATAAATTGTTAATAATTAACTAACAAGAATATTTTGAAAAGGTAGAACAATCCACAGTTAAATAGAAATAGCACTGAGAAATACTGTTATATATTCTAATCAAGTTATAATCACTTCTTACGAAATAATGGGCATCGCTGAACTAGTTAGGCAACTCGTCTAAGTCCGTCCTTACCCGTAAATAATACTTAGTTAAGTAAAGTTTACCAAAAAAAATTTAAGAGCGTTACTCCAATACTTCGGGAGGAATTTCAATTCATAAGAGAGCACACTTTCCCACGTAGTCAAAATACTAATATCCACTTTCGCCTACCCACTTCAACCCATCCTATTAAGTTCCTTCGCAGCCTAACTTTCCCTAATTCATACAATGAGCATAGCTCACAAGCTTCCTATTCGCGTGTTCGCTCTATTGGAGACTCTTTAAATGACAAGCCGCGGCATGTTAGCGTCGTCACTTAGACCTCGGTTATTAATTTTCACGTTCGGACAGAGTCCTGTTGAGAGTTGGCTACCACTGTGCATCTTCTTTACTCTTCCTATTTTAAAACAAACGAGAAAATAATGATTTCCAGAATTTTCTATTGCGCAATACAGCTATGCCGAGGATGCTAAAAGAGATAACCAAAATTACGAATGCAATGTCTTGAACGGAAGTAAAGAAAAGGACTATTTGCCACAAGGCTTATATACAGATCGACAGATTTCGGCACATGCAGCTATCTTACGGTACGGTATGTGCATCGAATACAATCAGCTTGATTTGACAGCTGACTGGACTTGAAACGAACATTTTTGAAAGGATACACCAATCTAACTTTCCACACATAATTATATTGATTTTTTAATTTCTTTGAGTCGAAGTGAATTATAATAATAATACGTCTTAAACTGGGCGGAATAGAGTCTAATAGTCTGATAGAACATGATATGTTTTACAGTAATTAATTAAATATACTCGATATGCAAAGGTGCTACTTCGTGGGCATGATAATGATACAGAGTCACTTCTACATAAGTCTGTGGTAGTTTACAAGTGATTCTTTTCATGTAATTAATTAAAAGTGATATCATGAGAAAAATGAGAACAATTGTGGATAAAAAAACCTAAAAAAACCTACGGGGAAAAAGTATCCACCGCAAGGAAAACGGAAGAGTGTAAAAAATCTGCGCAATAAAAATATCGTGAAAACATAATCAGCCTTAAAAGTAACTCTTCAAACAGAACCGAAGCCACTGATTAATTATTGTGTTCCTTTACTTCATAGTAGATAGCAGCACCAACCGGTGTAATCGTAGAGGTTCGGTACTGCTATCCAAAGCCACTGAAATCTTTCCGCGTCAGAGGCGAAGCTGATATCCGACATACCAAACGCATTACGAACTAACGAAGCCACTTCATCAAAATACTTGGTTGCTCTTTAGCTATTCCAACCGATATAAAATCACATCGATAACTGTCACCATAGGAGCATGAACGACCAACAAGGCATACGGGAAATTGTGGGTTGCGGAATTCCCAAGGGAAGTTACCACGAATCCGTCAGTGGCCATCCGTTCGCAATGAGGGATGCGGAACTAGAAAATCCCTGACACAATTGGGTCAAACTGTCGCGGACACAAACAGTTTCCTCGCTATCAAAGTAAATGCTCCCTCATCTTCCGCCAAAAACCCAACTTTCCCCGCTTATTTACGTGATTAAATCCACGTCGAACGCCGAATGCTGGATATTCGACGCAAAGAAGCGGCCTGACGTTTAATTACTACTTAAATGGATTTTGGGCAGCGGAAATGACCGAGAGAAATAGGTTTTCAATGCGAGGATAATTAAAAACTGTCGGAATGGAAATTTCGATGTCATGTTTCCATATTCCCAGTGACCTTCACTAGCTCTGAATTGAAGGGCGAGTATTTCGAATGAGAAATATTGGAAATATTGCGTATTAATCTCAAAACATCGCACATGGCTATTCGTAATATAGTTATTACATTATGGAACATTATTAAAAGAAGATACAGTCGTTCATTAAAGTTTCATCTATGTAGCGAAAAAAATCATTTTTGACAGGTTTAATTCACAAACACATTCAAATGTAGCTACTCGGAGAGAAAAGAATGAGTGACCGAAGTTTTACAAAATGTTTTAATTTTTTCAATTAAAGTATTAAAATATGAATATTTTACAAGCTGAGTGAGAATGAAACGAAACGAACGGGTAAAAATCATTGTTTATATCGGTCATCTTCGCAGTTGACAATAGTTTCGCAGTTTTCCCAAACCAACTCATAAAATCGAATTCTCATTAGCATAATTACTTGTTCCCGATGACTACATTTTTTCTTTCAACAAAATAACCAATGGAGTTTTTATAAGGGGGGAATCCCATACAGAAGCTCATTTTTGTATCTTATTTCTATTCCCAGAGAAAAAAATGTTCATCTTATTTTATGACTCAAACAGGATGTGCTACAAAACAAATTATATACATTTTTACATTGACTAAATAAGGTGTCCATTATTTCCAGATAGAGGACTTCGTGGTTCACTAGTCGACAGGTTGCTAAATTAATCATCAACTGTTGCAAAAGAAACCTTTTAGAGCCATAATACATTACGGCTCGACAAAAACACAGTTAAATACCTATTATAAATAAGCATCTATATATAATAGATACTATAGTTGATTTCATATTAACCATTGTCAATATGGAATTCCTAATTACCTGATTCACTTCATTCATAGCCCGAATAGTAATTACTCCTTCTACGTAATTTTCGGGAAAACTATATATTGGCCTAATCACATCATACGCAATACAACCGTCATTTTACATGGAATCCAGAATCGACAATGATGGCGTATAAGCCATTGTTAATATGAGATAAATGAAACATGAAATTCGGCAAAACTGGAACTTCCACAGCTAAATCTATTCCGTTTATGTATTCATCTTCCTCCAATTACAAACAAACACAGTTTTTAGAGGAAAACTGTGTCCTATGCTGCCGATAGGAGGAAATAACGGGAAACTTCTGATGCAATTTATCTCGAATTTGTGAGAAAATAAGCCTTCCTTCTTCTCTTCCTAAAAACACCGAGACGCGTGCCTTCGCCCTTAAATGGCCCCCATCCGTCCTTCGGTTCCTTCTAAAGGTGTTACGAGGCAGGTGGGCCCAGAAATGGCGCCCTTACCACCAGCTGTTCCCGCGTCCGGTCCACGGCGTTAAAAAAATATAGATATATATATTAAGATTCGCCATATGGAGGGCGTCACATTCCTCCACTGGCGACGTCTACTGTCAACCACTGGACTGTACTCGGGAATTGTTTGCCTGGATGGATTTCACGATTAAGGAAAGCAAAGGGGCGAAAAATGAACTCGTGGGAAGTTTATTGTTTGCCCTGCCTTTTTTCAAGCGATGAAATTTTACGCCACGGATTGGAACACAGGTAAACAAGTAAAGAGAAAGTACGAGTTTGCAACTTTGAGAGAAGGTGGCGCCATCCCGTTTTCCGTACGGCGAATGCAAATCTCGCGGATTGGAAATGGAAGGCCAAACAAGACAATTTTGTTATTCTGGTAAACGCGGGACTCAGGCTATCTAATTCACTTCAAATAATGACTCCTTCTACGTAATATCCAGAAAATCTATATATTGACCTAATCATATCATACACATACAAAGATTTGAGTAATTTTGCATGGAATCTAAAATCGAAAATAATCGCATTTTCAACTACTCAAAACGTTCTCAACGATAGCGTAAAGAGATTAATTAACGTAGGGATTGGGCGCTAAAACCCTTTCGAAATGGTTATGTCCGAAAAATTATAAAACAATATGTACGGAATATAAAATTATTTCTACTAAGCCCACTCATAGATAAGCATTACATAGAGTAACATAACGGAAACAAACATAGAATGTTACTCACATTGTGTAATATCATTGATGCACTGTTGGTATGCAAAGGAAGCTGTCTTGGTAAATTCTTTTTGAAATTTTTCACTTACAGTGATCCTACCACTTTACAGTGAATTAAAAACAACAATATATAACCAATACGTATAAAGTAACTATGCATGAAGGCATGAACTAGGACCACTAAAGACATCAACAATAGCTAAATAAATAGGATATTTATAATACACGGCTTGGATACTTATTTATTTACATCATATATAATTTATATGTAAATTTATGCAAACATTCTTTTAAGATTGAGTCATGTGACTGTCTGAAAGGGTCTATAGAAGGAGTTAGAAAGAATTTAGAAGGTTAGGAAGACAACAAAGCAGGTAAGGTTTGAAAAGGATAATCTAAATGTTTGAGCATGGAACAGAGGAATAAGCCTAGTTGACCACGTTAGAGCTATTTAAATATTGAAACTAATTCGGGAGAATCGATAATGGAGTTTGAAATATTGTGTACGAAAGAAAGATCCGATTTTACAAATATTCCGTTTAGGGATCCTAGAGAGACTATTTTGTTACGTAAGCTAAAGACGAATTCTGTACATAAGGTACACGAGAATTTACCATATTAGCAAGCAAATTTAAGAGGACGCGAAGTGGCAATGAAAAAATTAGCATTAATTAGGTAGTAGAGGTAGTGTCAACCATGATTAGCATTAAACGATAAGAATATTTGATCAAAATCCAGTGTAACAGACTTCTTGTTATAAATGTAGTAATATAAATATTTTACACAGATATATATTATCTAAAATTATTAAGTATTATCTCAAAATACCCAAAACACCGTTCTGAAAAGTACAATCGTTATGAAAACTGAGCCGAAACTCCACTCCACGGTTGTATCTCTATTTATCCCGTTCACAGAGGTCGTATGCAAGCTGCAGGGATGCAAACGACGCTTAATAACCTAATTGTATGCAAATCTTACCCTCTTCCTCGAAACCCATCCTCAATATACTCATTTTACGGCGAATTAATTCAGGGAAGAGCTTCCTGCATAAGAAAGAAACGACGGGAGAGGTATTTGCTTCCATGAATTAGCTGAAACAGTTATTGGACGCTACAATTTCCGCATAGGACGCCCACGCGAAAACACGGAACATCGGAAGGATGATGATTAAACTGCGAAGCCGTGCTCTACAAACTAATGCCTCGATGGAGCAATGGCACACGCGATTCGGATTCGTGCACACGTTCCCCACGTCACGAGTAAATTTGGACTACCCCTTTAAAGGAAGAGACTCGGGAGTGTGGTAATGACAGAGAAGTGATCGCAAGAATAGTGTTACACTGGATTAAAATGCATGAAGGAGCTTCGTTGGGACGAACTTCGAAATATGGTAAAGACTTCTTCCTACGAGAGTTAAGTGAATGTATTAATTTGTTGAGATAGTCAAGGAGAGGATTATAAATTAACGTCATACGCAGACAAAAGAGAGATGGTACATTGAAACTAGGATACTTCGAACCTGAACCAACCTGGTAATAAATTCCAAATATCCAATAATTTGAATAAAAGAAGTTTCCTCATAGGGGTTCCAAACCACAGATCTTTATATCTACTTATAATTTAAGTTGGTATACTGAAGTCTATTATTTAATGGAAAAGAATCACAATGTACACTCCTATCGAATTAATTGAAGCCACTTATGTCATTAGCGGACTAGCATTATCATCACATAAATTCTGCATGATTGCACAGAGTGATTTTTTCTATTATTATGGCCTTCCACGAAGTAACACCTTCGCATATCAAATTTATTGTCTGAAATTTACTTCATCAACATGCATAATTATTTTAAAATCATTAGTACATATCTTGTTTTACTTGATTGCTCTACTGATATTCAAATAAACGAAAATGATAAAAATTAATGATACACCAATTCTTATCTATCAAGCTCTCACTTAATAAATAAGTTGCGACAGCTGAGGGGTACAAGATGAGTAAATTGGGCACAAGATTTAATTTCTAGTAGCCAGAGGCAGGGGCTACGGACCTAGACAGCATTTTAACGTCTTCGTGGCAATATTTGGGAAGCTTATATTGCAAATTAACTTTATCTTAGTCGTAAAATGTCCGAATTAACCAAATTAAAATTCGCATTATCTGTGACTTTTTAACATTGTTTGGGTGCAAAATGCTACAGAACGAGAAATAAAATTCGAATTAAGGACAATTTCGAATTATAGAAGTTAGAATTATCCAAAATCCACTATACTTGGAGAAAAAGACTTCCACTGGGAAGGATATATCAAGATAAATCTTAATGATTAGCTGGATGATGATTCTTAAGTTCCACTGCATAATTATTAAGTAAAATTGCAAATCGTTTATGGCAATCCGGAGGTAGCTAATGTACGGCGTTCGTTTAAAGATCGATTTTCGCCACCAATTTGGCTACTTGAAGAAACATCAAGCCCACAGATATTAGCATAACAAAATGACAGCTTAAACCCTCCGAACAGCTTCAGGGGTCGCAACTTGACGCACTGCCTCGTAGTTTGCCAACGCATTATCGGCAGGTGCCGACTCGACCGCCGCCATATGAAGAGAACGACAAGTTGGCGAGGAACACCAAATAATCCTCTCCCAACCTTGAATATTTTAAGATCCTCTTCATCTTTCGTGCACGATGGATTCGCAAAATCTGTGCATTCCACGCAAAACCTACGCCAGTGAACTTTATAATAGAGGATACTTTACGAGGCATCCTCAGGGGGGAGAAAAAACTAGGCGGACACTGCAAGTGCCACACAAAAATATGGTGCCCATCCATTATTCCCAGGGGACCGAATTTCAGAAGCCGTTTTGAAGCGACGGATACACGGACCGAGTCGAAACTCCTCCCAACTCTCGTATACAACATGTCAGGCTGGTCGCGTCGACCATACGGCCGAAAACACCTTCGAAAGGGACGCATACGATTAACCACGGGGCTCTTTTTTCCTCCACTTCTTGCTCGGCTCTTTATACAGGGGCTGAGGGTCGCACGTAGCTCATTGTCTTTCCAATCCCCCGTTGTTTCCCGGAAGAAAGACGTGATTGGACTGACGCGAGGATGCACTTCACGGTTTCATCTTTTTTCGAGAACAGTCTCCTTTCTTTCTTCACAATCGATGAAGAACACTCGAGTGATAAAAGGGCCATAGAATAAAAGTGAAACTCTCTCTCTATATAGATTTAGAATAGTGGAGGCTTGTGAAAAACTTGCTAAGACTTAAGGAAATGATAGTCAGTCTCCCTTACTTTCCAAATTTAACTAAAACCTCCTTCATGTCTAATCGATTCCCATTCCATTTTCCATAGAGTAATTTTATGTTTTGTAAAATGAAATAAATGATTAATGCGTTCTTCGCGATCTCCAATTTTCATGTTCATCTGTTTTCAGGAAACGTTTAGTGGATCTCTGCACGTGACTAAAACCATCACATTCTAGCATATTCAAATGAAGCTATAATAGTTTTTATTGGATAGGTATGTGCGAATCATATTCAGATAAGGCAGTCCTTTACTTACATGAAATGAAGTATGAACTGCGCAAGAGCAGACTCATTTTATATAAAACATAACTGTAATATTGACTAATAACTATAAACTATAAATAATATATATTCTATAAAATATATGTATAATTCATAATAATTGAAAGACATAGCAGATTTATCTGAAATCATTTAAGTAGGAAGAGTTACGAAGTTAACACACCGGCATACGAAGGTTAATAAAAGACGAAAAAGAAGGAGAAATCATACTATGCAGCCTCATACATGATGGTTAAATATTCGAGGGTAAATTAATCTAAATTGGAATTAAATTCATGAAAGAACAGAATTCCATGAGTGAAGCAACAAAGCATGACTTGCTTTGATTAAAAACTAACTACTGAGCACAAATAAATCATGAAATCTTGAAGAAGTTCTAACTAAATGCTAAATAAATATAGTTAATCTGCTTAATACTGCTGTAATCGCATTTCCATTATCTACAGTCAACTACGTTTCACACACTTAGCAATAAAGTAGTGGAGTGTCGAAAGCGAAATGATCTGGTTCAATGCTTACGAAGCACTTATAATGGAGGGTAATGGTATCATCGCGACAGTTATAAGAAAGGAAATACTCCCACACTCGGATGAACCTCAACGGTCTATTTCTCAGTATGAATCCGTGGAGCATCCCACTATCTCGTCTAGTAACCTTTCATGTCGCATTTATTCCTCGTGTCATTAAGACGGTAGTTTCACTTGAGACTCGCGAGATGGCGCGACAGGCGCCGAGACTGTAGCGATAGGACAATGAGGAAATACACCCTTTTATGGGCACACATTCAGACTTTCTTTGAGAATTACTTAATGAATATTTCTTTGATTCCTAAAACAAGATTCCCAACACGTGATACTATCCATGTACTATACTTCAGAGGGTGTATTATATACTTACATTATTAAAAGAATATTTTAAATATATAAATTTTAACATTAATTTAATATATTTATAGAGACTAAAATCTATTTTAATGTCACATATAAAATAGGTGAAGAGGATTAACTTTCATAATACGATAATATAATAACTGCCTAGAGCAAAATATTTCTGAAGAGAATCAATATATTATAAAATATTGGAAAATTTCTAAATACTCAGCGCAATTGAAATGTACTCGTGCGATCTTATTGAACTATTCGTTACTGCTCCTACGTTAATTATATTTTTGTTAATTGAACTTTATTATACACATTATTGAACTTTATTTTAATACTTCAAAGTGAGGTTTAGTACCAAGGAAAATATGTAGTTACGAAAAAAACGCACCTAAGATACAATGAATAACTAATTACTTTTGTAATTAAGCACCGACTCTTATAATTAGCAATTAATTTGGAACTGGAGCACCATTAGCGTGGGCGAGGAGATGCAAATCAATCCATAAGTATCGTAATTATTTGTTTGATTTATTCCTTTCGTGAGCTTAAGATAAAATTCTAAATGAAAATGTTCTTTTAACTGCGTAAATATTAATACAATCCTTTATGTCAGGAAATCAATTTCCCTGATTCAAATTTGACATAAATCGAGGATGATTCACAAAAACTAAAGTAATTGCTTCCAGCAAAAAAATCACAGCCTTGAGGCCATTATCTGCAGTAACATTTGCAATTACCTCCACCGCTATAATCATTTATCTACATGTTGAGAACTGCAAGATAAAGATGAATATATCTGATATGATTAACACTAAGGCACGCTAACATTACTCTTGTATGATACGATACTGACCTAGGATATTAAAAAACATACTTAGCGTAATAATGATCACTAAGTAGGTACAATATCTAAGAGGTGGGCATGGCTATCCAACATCTGGTATCAAACAAAGGAAGTCTTTCGTATCAGCGAACGATTGATCAATAATTTAGTCACATATTGTACAAAGGAAGTTCACAAAGAGGAAGCGTTGTCCTTTTCAATAGATTGATTGTCATGCAAGTTAAACACGCATTCGAAAGAGAACTTGAATGGAATGAAACCCACGGAGTTAACCAACTGTCTTGATAACATACGAGCACGCCCGAAAGACTTGAAGATCGAATAAGAGACACACCCACGATGTTTTTACTTTTATAGAATAGAAAGTGCATGAGACTAGGATGATATATGTTGACTTCATTCCCGATAAAATTCTTCGGAATAAGGATACATGACTTATGCATCCAGCACGGCATCAGAAATGAGTTCTCTCTACCTTATCGAAAATCTAAGTATTCAAAGGATTTAACTGTAGACATTAGAGTGCACATGCATATGAGAAAACTCTCTCTTCTAGTGCTTTATCCAAGTACTGAAACCTTGACACTAATTCTGAATGACATGGCACACCTTTCACTTCCTGTACTCAGCTAAAACGTTTCCTTATCGAGGGAGCTTAGACCGTAAAACCTTTTCATAAACACGGCACGCTTTCCAGCTATAATTTATCAAAAATCCGAGCTCGCGACGAGTAAGTAACTTACTAGATAGCAATGGAAAAACATAGGAAATTCTAAATGGTATTCTGATTCTGTTGGTAAAACCACCAATGGCTATTACTCAGTGGTAAGCGTTACTCAGAGGCGCTGTAGTTACATAACCTAAATGGATATTATAAAATACCTTCAAGGTGAGTCAGCTGGGACATTCATCGCCTCTAGATTCTTATTACACGAATCAATGCAATTATGTTGACGCTCCGAATTTAATTTCTGCTTAAGAGCTGCCGCACATATACAAATTGAAAAATTCCACCAAAATTAACACCAGATCCAGGTTTTCAACTCTTATAAAAAAAACTTTCCAACAGGCTACATAAGCAGCTTTTACTGTAGGATGAATTTATTTAGTTTATGTTCTTAATTTAAAAGGAAAATAAATCTCTCATTTAATTTTGTCTTGTTCTAGTTCATGGCTGTGAAAACATAAAACTACTGATGTATGAGTAATGCTGAATAGTGGCAATCATTCTCGTCTATGTTCGTAGAATTTTATGATCAGCGTTATTTATAGGGCCACTGTGCTGCATTTTCGAGGACTTTTTCCACTAATAGGATTCTAGTTCAGGTCAATAAAAGTATGTACCTCATTTTTCATTTTGTCTAGTCCCCTTTCCAAATCCTCCCAAAGCTAATGTTGTGGGGTTTGAGAAAAAAATTCTGATGGTTGATGACTTTACATACAATTACTTTGGTCCATAGTATCGATAAAAGATTATTCATCATATCCTTGGGAGAAAAACAGGAACCGCTGACATCATGAGACAAAAATAGATAGTAAATTTGGCGACCCTCGTTCAACTATGCACTCAACGACGTATTGCATAAAAATGTATACAGTCTAGGCCTAAGAAACTTTTCAATGAAGGATTGGCCTCTCATTCAAGATCTGTCTCAGAAGACCGGCCGCGAACATAAGTGCACCTAAGGCTCTCGAAAGATATAAGAGGTTCTCTCTATTTTATATAGACATTTGAGACTTTTTAAGGAACCTCAAGGTAGCCATAAATGGAAAAGAAGTCGAATGCCAACTTACACCTCACCACGAGGAGGAGCGGCCTTGGATTAGAGCAAACAAGACAGACATGTGCAAACAGTCTTTAATTCGCATCGCGGGAGAGAGTCTGGAAGATCTTTTTGGCCCGTCTGGGAGGACCGGAATAAGACGGAGGTAAACCCCGAAAGAAAAAAGAAGCAAGCTATAGTTCCTTAACCTCCAAGGACTTTCCCTCCTTGGCATTCCAACAGTTGCATTCCTGCCCTCACGCGAGTGGGGGATTCCGCTTCAATAACTCTCAAGGATATTCTTATTTGCGATACCTTGGATCGCCAAACAGGTTCAAACCATTCGTCAACCATACTGATAAGGAATCCTCTAAACAGAGATCAAAATGATCTCTAGTGACGTAGGGAAACACAGGAACTGAAGTATCTATATTATCTGCGATCTACCTGAACATTAGCGTGGCAACATTGAAAATGAAAATTTATTCCGTGAATCATGATTACGATTTCCTTAGTATAGACTCCGCTATCTACGTTTTCCTTGTAACCAAAGGAGGTTTATATGCACTTTGATCAACTTCTTTTGAATTTATTAACTTTACAAGAAAGTGCATGGTAATGATGAAATATTCCTATTTCTACTAAAAGATTAATTTTCATAGAATCCTGGATTTAACGATAAAATAGAGACTCGAATTTTTGTAATAGAGTCAACCACATATGCGATAATTAAAGTATTTTCCGAGAAATTAATTACTTCCAGTGGTATTGGAAATTCACCCAATTATAGGTAATTCGAGAAAAAATTGACTAAAAATAGAACAGGCTACATGAGGCGATTATGGTCGCCGATCTAATCAAACGCCGTAAAACATTTTCAAATTAAATAATAAAATTAGAAGAACTTCACTACAAAACTAGTCAAGATTTGATTGAATCGTTTGACGCAATAGTTATAATTGACTGGTTAATTTAAATATAAATAACGAGTTAGGAAACCCTCTTAGAGGCCGGCGAAGAGAAAAATTGCTGACAAAATTTGCAACATCATATAAAGAAATAGTGATGATAATAATAACTTCTCTTATGGAAACAGGAATATCCCAATTACATCCATTTTAATAATTATTACTTTTTACAATGACACAACCATTCCCTAACCGCAAAAATCCGACTAGCCGGGATTCGAACCCGGGACCGTGGAGTGGAGCGATAACGTGCGAACACGCTAACCACTCGGCCGTTAAGTGATGAAAAATTAGTCAATCTAAGTAATAAAAAATAAATATCACAACATTAGACATTTCATAAGCAAACATAAACATTTATATCTGAGTTCCACACAGAATTGAACCCAAAATAAAGCAAACGAATTTGAAAAAATATAACCGGATACCTTAAAGTAATCCCAAGAACTTAACCGAAATGGTGTCCTTTAAAAGAGGATCAATATCGGTTTTCAGATACAGACAGTGCGTAATCTTATAAAAAAGAGGGTAGGGAGTTTTCCTCGCATTAAAAGCTCAATTAGGGAGGCGGGGATAAATAAAAGCAACTGCGATGCCAACCGCAAGACTGCTAGCAGACTTCTGGGCGTCTCGCAAACATGGCCGCCGAACGTTAACGGTTTTCTGGATCATTACGTAAGGAAAATAGGGTCCCCGCGTGACGGGCTCCCATTAAAGCTTTCGCGGTGAAAATGGACGAGGATTTATTCGATAACTGGAGGAGGGTTTTATTGTAGGAAAGCAGAGGGATAAGAAAAGAGAATTCGAAGGTGAAACGCAAAGAGGATCAAAATATGTCAAGGCGATGGCTACATTTGAATATATCATCATTTCCATGTGCTTTCTCATGGATCGATAGAAAGCCAAAGAAATTACTAATTAAGTAACGGACAAGATCGATAATATTGGAGTGGATATTTGTAATTTTCTATGACTAGAGTTATCTTCAAAATAAAAGGATAAATTTACAGCATGTTTATTGAATACGAGGTAAGTTGTGTTTTCAAAAAGTTGTACACATAAAATTAATCTAGAGACCAATACAATAATGTAAAAAGTGAACTTCCTTAAGAATTTGATTGAATACAGTAATTCTTAAAAAGAGTACATAGAGCAAATGAAGTTCTTAGAATATAGCAAAAAGAACTTTTACGATACCGAAATGGCTAACTGATTTTTAAATCTTGGATGTTTCCTTAAATTATTTATAACGATTTCAATAAATTTAAAGGCTTTGGGATCGAATGACAATGAATAATGGAAGAATACGGACTAACTAGAATTATTCTATATATGAAACATCTGCATCCAGCATATTAATTCGATTGAGAAATCGATACTTCAAAGCATTGAACATGTGCTATATCTTGAAGCAAAGAAGATTTGGGTGCACCTGAGATTGCAGCTTAATTGTGAATTTTATAGACAACGAAAGGACGTGAAGAGCCTATTTGTCTATGAGCTTGAGCTTCTAACCCCTGAAATATATAGTCCTGATTAATCGCTCGTAAAAGACCGTATAGCAGTGCGACAAAGATGGACCATTAAGAAAATGCAATTTCCAAAGGGGCGCTTGAGCTGAGGGACAGATGGTAGCAAAGACCTTTTTCTAATTATTGAGCCAACACAAAATCTTGGGGATGCTAAAATGTGCATTCAGCAGAAAAAAAGATTCAGCTATTTGCTCTTCTTCCCCAAGACGTTTATCGTTTAAATTAAATCTTCAAAAGGGCGATTTATCGTTAATATTTCAGGACCGATACCCGATTTAATGTGAAAACTTGCATTTTCTCCTTCAAACTTTTTTCAAGTCAACCATTGACATTTATCCTCCATCTGCCAATGTACTTGAAACTATGATGGATGTTTCTCAGTTTATCCTTCAAAATCCAACTGTTATATGATGATACTAAATTCCCAAATAATTAATACAAGGATGTATATAAAGTATACTAAGGATGAATTGAGTTGAATTATTTTGAATTACGCTTGTACATTGGTATATTATACAACGGGCATACCAGCATGGATTTAACTCTGATGGTTTATCAATTAAGAGGAATTTCGGGAGAAATAAAATAAAAGAACCTTCAAGTTAGTTTTATTCCAAACGGTTTTAGGAAGATGCTTAGAAGCTTTTTAGCTAAGATGAAAAAATAAAACTTCAAATATTATGTTTAGCTAAGGTGCGCTATCACTAATAATCAAAGTCAAGCAAAGTAAATAATAATCACATGAAAAATAAGCTGAAATCGCTATTTGAATGGTTCGATCTTAATAACTGAAATGAATGAGAAGATATCTTGCTGAGCAATCTTGACCTAGTGTATAACTGTTTCACCTTCGGGAAAGGCTAGAATTACGTTTCACACTGCGGTTTTAAATTGGATCATGAAACCAAACCAACAATTATCTAGTCGAGAGGTGACATAATAAAGATGCAAGATAAATTAAGTGGAAACAGAACTGTTTTATAAAATATGGAGATGCGAGAATTAATGAGAAAAGGTTAGGTATTTCAACCTCAGCCGCAGCTTGGATTTCAATACCTTAACAAAAAAGTATAAGGTGTGAGGAATCTATACAGCGCTTTCTCGGATTAAATGAAACATAACATAGACTATCTCTAATTTTAAAACCGAAGATATTTTTGAAATAACAATTCCTAATTTTTTGATCCTTATTCTTCACAAGTAGCAAAATTTAAAAAAATTGAAATTTGAAAAAGTTGTTGGAAAATCGTAATGCAGGGGCATACCATAACTTAAAATCGAGTCATAGGAAAAAACTCAAGATTCACCGACAGTCGTTTCAAATACGACCATGACTTAATTCAATGTAATTTTCCAAATTGAAATATAAGTTTGAGCAAAATGGAAGTTTTTATAGCGGTCATGAAAAGGAATAATTGAAAAGTAAGTAGTAGGAGTAGTATTGTTAAAAATGCTTCGACATCTTAGGTCATTTCGCACGTTGGCTCCCATCGGAATCGAACCCGGTACCGCTTGATAAGTAACTATGTTATTATTAAGATGTGATTTTATTCGGCGAGGATGGGCCTATGTGGACCTCACGCATAACCTCTAATTCAGCCTATTTTGAAACCAAAAAAGATTTGTTACACCGCATAACAACGAAGAGTAACAAAACTTAAACGACTAGTCCAAACTTGCCAAAAATAAGAACATTGCACATTTTTTTGCAGATCACATCAAAGTCGGACAGAAACAGAGAGTTTTAAGGCAGACTCGAATGGAAAAGTTAGGGAAAATCTGGATCGAGGAAGAAAATGAAAGTAAGGCACGAAGAAGAGTGCATCACTTCTACGCAGAGTAAAAGGGAGAATAAAAAACAGGGTTGAAAGGAGCAACGAAAAAGGAGAGAGCCCTGTTGCTACAATCCGTCACCTTGCGTCCACCCACGCCTCTCGCAAAAAGAGGAGCCCTGAAAACCATTCTAAACCCACTCTAAAACCCTCACTACGTGTCTCTCTCCTAAATTCCTTCCTTCTCTCTTTCCGTTTCCATTGTGTCGAGGCGAGGAAAGACCCGGGATCGATAATGAAAAAGACCGGAAGAAAACGCACAAGGGGCCGAAGGAATGACAGTTTGGGGGTTTGAGGAATGGGTGCGTGTGAGAATTGGAAACCTTTTTGGGGGGTGGTTGCGGGCGAAATTAGCGGCGCGTGCTCGAGTGTACGGCGTGTGCATTCTTTGAGGAGCCTTTGAAACGGCGACACAAAAAAGAATATCGACAGGAGGCTCCGTGTAAAAGGGGAATTGGAGCAGAAAGCTGCGTCATGCTTTTAGCTGAAATTAAATTTTTTCCCCGAGAAACTACGCAACTTAAACAGCTTTCGTGCAAATTTTCTGGCTAATATTCGTGAGCGGTTGAGCAATTTCTAATCAATGCGGTGTAAAACTTTAAAGCTCCAAAAGGTGGCTCTTGCAAGCCACCATTACTTACCCGAATTAATCGTTTATCATTCACATTTTCAACTTGATACGTTGGAAACAACGAAAAGGAGATACTTTAATAAAGTGTAGAGGTCTGTTCTAGGCTTTGAATCCTCAGCTTTTAGCATTTGGCAGTCTTTGCTTGTTTCCTTATCTGCTTTACCACTTACAATTAAAAAATAATGTAAATGCATAATTTCATTAAATTAACATAATTTCGAAATAAGGTGAGCGCAGGTTCCCAAGGATTTGAAATACCTAAACCTCTACGTTAATCTCATTTTGAAAATGTATTAGTATGTAAATAACCTCCAACCGTCTTTATGTGTGGGGAAAAGGGTGCTTATGACCAGAGGACCGTTTTATGTTGAGTGTGGGGACGCATAGCATTCTCAACGTTTAGATTACGTATTACATATAAATTTACCAAGAACTTTAATCATCCTTATAGTTTACTTTTTGTAGTTTCTAATCACTTTCCTTATATACGCAAATTTTGACAAATCAGCATCCGCAGTTTAATGCAACACCTCTTCGGGTTATCTTCAGCCTTTATTGCCTCGAAATTCAAAACCAACAACAAATTAAAAACATATTGAGCAAGAACTGAATAATAGGTCTAGAAATCAGTAACCATTACACCATATGGAGCGAGCTATTCATAGAAAACAATTGGATAATTTTTACTGAAACAGGTGAATCTCTGGCTTTACGAAAAACGTCTTGGTTTTAAAATTTCATCTTTATCTTCCTATAACCTCGAAAAGTTTCGACAAACACAGTCATGATAACAGAAAGTGCTACAAATTCACACTTTAGATAGTTTATTTCCAACGAGACAAAATCGAAATTAAAAATAACGCCTATTGGCATTGAATCGCTAAATATAACTTAGTGGAACGCTTGAGATCAGAAAAGATACACTAAATTTTATTTACTAAAGATAAGGAGATGATATATGACTAGTAATAAAATCGCAAGGATGCAGGCAGGAGAAGAGATAAGGTTCACTTTCAACGAGACAAAGCAAGTGTAGCAGCTTTTAATATCGCATGATGAGAATATGCAGAGCTAGGGGCATCTGGATGAATTTCGTCAATCGGTAAGTACGTCACTGCATCGAACATAGAAGGTAATTTGAAAGACGTATATCGAATCAGCAACGACGCATAAGGCACTTTACTGAGCTTATATTAATTATTAGAAAACAACATAAATAGTTACTATGTTTGATGATCCTTCACATATCAAATTCTCATCGCGTATCTCAATCATAAACACCGTAGAAAGCCTATTCGCTGGCTCTACAGAAGAAAATGTACGTAGACGGTTGGCAACACTTCAAGTTACATATAAAGGGCCATCCGCCATAACTGTTTTATTTGAATTTCATTTGCAATTACGCACTGCCTACGATAGAAGAGCCTTCATCACGATTCTCTTTACACATTTCCAACTGAGAAGGTTCTTATTTGATGTAATGGAAATTCCTTTGCTTATTCGTCGTAAAGAATACAAGATTTACTAAGGTAATCGCTCAAAAACAAATCTGCTCTCAAAGAGGCTCATGTACATACATACTTATACTTGTTATTTCGTTGCAATTACACGCTCGCTCTCAGAAAAATACAAGTAAAATAACATTTCAGTAATAAAAATTGATATTTAAAATTCTTCCGGGAAAGAAATTAGATATTTCCTTATAACACCATATAACCCTAAAAGAGGGGTTCAAAACGAAACGGATAGAATTTTTGCAAGAATAAAAGCCATTATTTCCTTAAAATGGAGTACGTAATTAAACTATAGCCTATATAAATTACTTTTTTAATTATTTAAATTCTAATAATAAAAATTCAATGTAAAATATTACGCTGATGACTTCAACCATTCTTTGTTAGATATAATTCACAAATGAATAAATATGACATCTAAAACCAGCAGATAATTATTAAGCATATAAAGATAAAAGGTATAAACATAATATTCCAAAATGCAATCATTCGTTTATAAATAGCATGCATAGCAGCATTAATCATTGAAAGGTTAGTTCCTTTAGTTGTTCCAGTAATAAGAGAGTAAAGATAGCTTTCCGCTGCGGCAGTAACAGTTCAATAGATACTAAGGACAAATAAGAGGCAACCTAGCGATAAAGCTAAGGCTAAATCAAAGCATATTTAACATTACGATTTTTGGAGCGATGAAAATTCACGGAAGAGCCTTCTTAAAAGTATAATCTCCGAAAGTGTTCATCGACAAGCACTATCAAACCAATCTCTTCGTTTTGAAGAACTTGGATCTCAGAAAAAGAAGAAGGCGTAAATTGAAGTCGTCGAAGAAAATAAGGAGAAGATGACTCGAGAGAGACTGGGAATGAATTAAAGAAAACTTCGATCACTCGAGATAGTTATGTCGAGAGAGAGGAAGCTTCGAGAAACTGAACGCAAAAATTAGCTTCGAAGGAGGTTTCTTTTAATCTGAAAGAAAAAAGGATCTCTTGAAGAGCTTCTCGCCTCAATCATTCCACAAATCTCATTTTGTTAGCTAGAGTAAATCCAACGCATAATTCGGAACGTACGAGAAGAACTGTATATTTTTGAGAAAGGAAAAGCTAATCTTAATTTGGAAGACTTGTTTTAGTCAAATGCACTAGCAGGCACAACAATATTATGAAAGCATATCGGTAAATTAAAGTCATGAAGAAAAACTACTGTGTTCATCAAAATTCATTTAATATTCCCATCACCAGATAAGACGGGTAAGTAGGACCAGTTTCAAAATAGCACACAAATAAAATGAATGGTTCTCAGCGATGATTGATGGAATTTCATATTCAAATATCAATTTAATGACGAAATTGAAGTTTCCACAAATAAATTTTCTTGCATGAGGAATTTTGTCATTAAGCTGATATTTAGCACACGAATAAATAAAGCCAATCGGACTCATATTTTGTACGTACCGCTTTACTTCAAATCTGAATGAACATTCTTCGCTTATTATTTCAAATATAGCGTAACCTCTACAAAATAACGACGATGGTAGCTCGCAATTTTCCTGCAAATACTCTTTAAACACAAAAACCTTCGCTAGAACACCTTCAGATGGTTAATACTACCAAACTTCCTTATCCTCATCCACGTATTTTTTGCGATTTTCCTACATCACAACACAAAAAATCCCTTCATGCACGAATATACACCATGGAGCTACCAAACACCCGGTGGGAGAGCTGACGCTACACCCACAGCAAAAGGTGACATCGACTTGGGTTTCGTTCCAGTGACATAATCCGCCAACACTTTCGCAAGCGTTAAAACTACGTGCTGCGCCCAATTACCCATCATTGTAATCGGCGATACGATCCTAAATCGCCGTCCTTGGAAAATAAATGCTTAATTACCGCTGGAAGAAAAAACGGGCTGACGCAGAGAGGCAGAGTTTTTCCTTCGTCCGACACGGGAATTACCACACAAAGGAATGCCATACGAGGTGAGCATTTACGCGCCGATTCGCATAATTTCTCCGCGAGATTACCGAACAGATGTGCGGGAAAAGAAGGAAGTAGTACTGCGAGAGATCGAGATTACGCTTAGCTCTTTTAAATAGCTGAGACTGGGATGAAAACCTGAAAAGCTTTTCTACTGCATAGTAATCAATCTATCAAAAAGCAAAACTGAATCCCCCCTCTTCATAAGCAAGCCCTTACCATTCCTTAAAGGGAATCGGAATTAATACGGGAAAGACCGTGGGAAAAGTGTTTGGCTTTCGGAATAATGAATGCAAAATCACTGGAGTTAGAGCACCTCAATGTGATATCCATTCAATTTTGCTTATCTACCCAATTTAGACTACCTTTCCATGGCAAAGCTACCGCAATTTAGTCGGATTTCTTAAAACCACAGAAGCGATCATGAAGGAGTGTGTGATCTAAAAAAAAAGACTCCACATAACAACTTAAATATAATACGTTCAGAGTTCAGAGGCAACGATTCTAAAGTACAATAACCTTTTTTTAAAGTCGAATAACAAAAATCTCTTCTTAATTATTATTAAATTATCTCCAAATATTAATCAGCTATCTGCTAAAAGTCTTTTGGATTTTTGAAGGAATATTTTTGACTGAGTCGTTGATCGTTATTTAAATATTAACACTTGACGCATGCGGCAAAGACATTAACGATAATAACGAAATGTCTCTTTTTTGCAAAACAACAGTACATTGAACTCTGACATGGGGGAAACGACTCCTGAATATTTGGCGAAGCTGCCGTAGGCCGGTAAATATCTAGAGAAATCCACGGCGAGCGATTTATTGATAGCTTGAATTCTTGGCATTACGTAACGTCTTCAGCTCGAAGTAATCAATAACATTCCCAATCACCACATGCGTCTTAAACTCTAGAACTATTTCATCGAATTTCTTTCGATATTCCAGAAAAAACACATTAAGATGTATTACACCAAGCACCATTAGATTAAATACGCAAATTGTAAAAATTAATCTTTCCTACGCAACCATAAAGAAACGCTGAAACCTCTATCTGTCTGAGTCACTGCACTTAGATTTGAAGATGGCACCAGTCTATCTGCAAAGAAAGCTCCTTCGAATAGCATTCAAGTGCACCTTGCGTCAACAAGTACGACATCCTTAAAGTGATAACTTCAAAAAAAAAGTCGAAAATACAGATGAAGTCGATATTAAATTGAAAAGTATTACCTCATTTCTCGGACCATAAACATCATTTCCAATATACTGCAGCAGCTTTTAGTAGTATATTTATAAAGAAAAGCTTGATTTTTTCCCGGTGCAATAAAGTATATTTATACTTTATTGCATGTGCCGGTAGTTTCTCCGAGAATTAATATTTTATACATAACGAGGTATTTAAACATTTTCTTCGGGGAATTTATTCTAAAAGCTATTTCAGGATTTTCTTCCGCGGGAAGATTAGCGCTGAGAAGTATTTAAAAGCCCTCGAGGGCACTCCTTCAAGCGGCACCCCAGTCTTATTCCCTACGTGCCATTACTTAGACACGCCGCTGATCTCGGCTAAGAACTCCCGATCTTACGTTTAAAAAGAGAGCGCGTGAAGCGTGAAATCTTCGCAAAGCGCAATTGAAGACAAAAGCACGCTCGGAACGCTAAAATGAATCAAAATGGTGAGCATAATAATCGTGAGATCGTACTGACGCATTACTTGCGTTAATCAAAATCGCTTGAAGGCGGGGGACGATTGAAATTCGAGCGTGGGAGACCCTACAGTCGATCTTGGGGACGGAAAAACGAACATAATGACGGATAAGCGGATGATGCCTTGGAAAGAGGATTAAAAAGGTGAAGAAGGGGGGAGAGTATTCGAAAGAGGTACTAAAAAGGCGTTGACGATAAAGAGAGGAACCGTCGATGGGAGACCGGCAAAACGTCTCGAGATGAAGGCATTTCGGTCGAGAAAATTCCCTTCCCCCGGAGCATAATGTCCCAAAAACGGGGGTACAAATCCAGCCCTTCAGGAGCTAAAACTTCCGAAGGATTCAATCTCAATTTCTTCAACGTATTCTTACGTCTGAAACCGGCCGAACGATTTCCACGTCAGGTTTTGAAGGAAGTTTTCCTAAGCTCTCCCATACTTAAGTAGGATTTGGCTAGACGCTTCATCTTTTATTAAATGAAAAGGATATACTCGGCGTGGGAGAGGGAGATGGCTTGAGTCGGTGGCTCATTCCATGAAAAGGTTTCGCAATAAAACGATTTAGAAGGATGTGTCTCATTCTAACTGGTAAAAATGACGTACTTCAAGGAAGGAAGGCTAGGATAAGTTACGAACTAACAAGGCCTTACTCTCATAGCCCAAAATCTCGAGAAAAAAGGGAAGAATCCCTAAACGACCTCCTTTAGATCATTAAATGCCATTCTCCGGAGGAAGTAGGCGTGGTCAATGGTAACCGGGCGAGGAGGAAATGATTTAAAAGAAAAATGTTTCCCATCAATCACATCACCCTCATAAGGTTCAGCCAAGGTATCTCTCCAAAGCATAGAGTTAAAACGAACCCAGTATCTACACACGGATCAATTAAATGAAAAAACGACGCAACAAATTGCATTGAGAAGTTTGCCAATTATCTGAATAATCAACAGTTTAACTCAACAATTGTAACTCATCAATTATTAGATCTCAATTTATTTCCAGATATAAAAACCTCTATATTTACATGAAAATAAAGTTTACAACAGGAAAACGACTGATATTAAAAATGTATTTAAAATTGAAGGATATAATGATATCAACCTTAGCAGCTTTCCGCATTTAAAATGTTAAAGAAAGAATATTTGGATCACGAATTTAAATATTCTCCGAAATTCCTACGAATCCCTCTCCGCAATATTCCGATAAATCTTCAGAAGCCATTAAATTACACGTGAACTTTTCTGGAAAACTAACAACCTTCAAAAGAGGAAAGAATATCTGAATCCAGAATGTCCTTTCTAAAAGGAGATTTCAACCGTCTCAAAGCCTAGGAAAAAATGGTTTTGGCTTTTAAAACGTCGGATTATCGCAAGATCTAAGATAATTTTTGTTCCTGGGATCCTAAATACGATCATGTATGAAAATTTCATTTTAGGATATCACTTGCCACTTTCTAACCATAGAAAGCAATCTTGATAGAACCGATAATTATACGAATTTAATCTTCGAAAGTAATTGATATGATTGAATGAGATCTCCCTGTCTGAGAGCTTAGGCTCGCATTTTTAAATTCCATTCCTAAAAAAGGCTGCCAGTTTCTGGAAGTTTCTTTTCGTAATAAAGCCTTATGGCGTTAGCGGAATTGCACAAGTATGAAAGCTAGGATTTTCTCTTGGAAAATGATTCATTTGTTAGAATGCATCGTTACATATAGCGGCATATTATGTCAGATAATTTCAACGTACTCAAGAGGTTATAAATATTCATCATGTCATCGTCCCAAGAATGAATTGCGACGAATTAATCTCGCTGAAACTTTTCGGAATTTTCCTTAAGAACATTTTTTAACTATTAGATGCAATTCAGGCTGTTATATTTTCACTTCCACAGCGGTTATACGTTGCAAAAACTAAATTGATAGATACTGCGCAATTATGGCAACATTACATTCCCAACATGATTCTAAAACGTCAATTTGAATGCCTTTGCTTCCTTAGCATCTTAGTATATTCTTTCACGAAATATCAACCAGAAAATTAACAACGGACTATAAGTTGTATCTACTATAGAATAAGGCATAAATGAATCTTGAGGGTACTGGCTGCTCAAACCGAAGAATATAAGCATATTAATTTTACCCTGGAAAATGTTGGTAATTGCAATTGCAGGGGGGGGGGGCTTTCAGGCAGAATTTTCGAGCAAAACCCAAAAATTAAATGCAAAACGAAGGGATATAAAATGGGTGGGGTCTGTGGTCCAGTCATACATACAGGCTGAAACGTGTGGGCGGAAGCGTGTGACGATTGCGATTCAGTTTATTCGGAAATAACACGTTCCGCAGCGTGCAATTTTCCTCCGAAATTTACGCAGCGACCCGAAAACTGCTGACCCCAGCGTCGGATAAACAACCGGAGCGAATTATGGATGCTCCTAACCATTGCAATGGAAACAGATTTGGAAGTGGAATCCTTTTGAGTTACCTGACCCAGTGGACGCTGAAAAATGGGATCCACTCGAAACGCGGAAAGAGCCATCTTTCCGACGCAAATTAACGCGATCAGTTCCACGCGAGGAATCTCCTCGGAATACTTTAGCATCCTGAGCGATGAAGTAACTCCTCACCCTGCCTTAATTTCTTTCTAGTAATGAATTTTAAGGAAATGCCAACCCGGTGAGCTGCAGCAAATCTGAAAATAACTAAATTATTCCTTACTAGTCCTTCGATAGGAAACTGTATTTATTCAGCTATAGTTCACTAGCCCTATACTTTTACTACTAAGAAATATTTTTTTGTATTGAGTTATATTATTGGATGACATCTATACTTCAATTATTGCCGACAGCGATCATAGCTATTAACTACAGATAGGATCACATTTACATTTAATTATTACTGCTTATTGCATCTAGGAATGATTTCCCGTTGCAGATACTTTTGTCAGAAGTGTAAACCACTTAGATTAAAGCAATAAATAGTTACTAATGAGGAAAATGCATTTTTATTTCGATTAAAATATCCCTTTAATTAATCCTTCTCTCTGATTATTTCATCACCTTCTGGGTACCCTACGAAATAACAAATTAACCTTACCCCGACGCGCATTATTCAAATAAGACCCTTCTGTGACTCATTCTCATAAACTTCAACCTATAACCATCTTCTTCGTCGCTATAAAACGAGCTTCATCTCGACTCTTTTTTACCGCGGAAGAGCAAACATGAGGTGAAGCCGACTTAGGTCGTTAGGAGAACTGCACGATAAGGAAAATTCCGCAGCGATTCGTCGGCCTCTTTATGTTTTCAGCCGGAGCCAGGGCTGCGGCTGCCATAACGTGCCTCGCGATACGAAACGCGCTTTCTAACACCCACGCCCACACAATCCTCTGCACCACACACCCTCTATACGCTGCGTCAGTGATATCACCGCGTCTCACGCCGGACGGTGCGAAAGGGCACGTACGTGAGGATCGTTTTACGGAAAGCGGCAGGGTTATCACGCCTCAGCTGAAAGCGACGCGAAAAGCTGCAGATTATGAAGTAGCGTGAAGAAGTTAACCCTTTGCCCCCCTCGACTCACCCGCGGCGGCCGATTTCCGAACGAATATGCGGACTTGAGCCGTGCGGAAAGCACGCGCTTCAAACGAAACGCGCTCTTCGCCGAATATCGGAAAAGATCGAAAAAGGGGGAATGGCTTTCGAAGCGTGGGCGAATAAACGTTTGTGAGGATATTAGCACGCTAATGGAATCCCAAATTAGCGTGGACTCACGGAGAGTCACGCGCGTTCGTTGTTTGAAGCGTTTTGCCTTTGTTGAGGGACACACGACCTGCTGGTCTGCTAGTAAAAACCCGCATCAAAAGCCATTCGTGCAGAATTCGACGAGAAATGAACGATTATTCACGAAAACATGTACGAATTAATCCTCCTTTAACAAGAATTTGCGTGCATTACCATTGACAGCAAAGTGTGAGCGCCCTGCGGCGAAAGAGAGATGCTGCGCTAAGACGGGGATACAACAAGCAGGTAGTCACCTGCTCTTTCTAGCGGAATAGGAATGTCGCCGAGAAAGAGCAGACGAGAGGGAACAAGCATGGCTTCCCAAATATTCCGCCCTCTTCCTAAATGACAGCTTACCTCGACAAAACTGAACACTCCTGCCCGGGACACGATCAGCACACAGCAGAAGGTCCAGAATCTCCCTATTCCGAGCATTTTCGAAACTGGGGATCCGTCAACGTAGGACTACGACAATCTCCGCCACTACTCTTTCCTTCCTATAGGACACCGAGTTGGGAGAAACACCTCTCTGCAACCAACTGCAGTTACCTCCTTTTTTAATGACGTTACTCGTGGAAGAACACAGACACAGTGCTTCCAGAGATGGCCGTGGCTAGATGGGGGAGAGGCAGTCGTCGAAGGCGCGGTCGGTGGGGGGACGCGAAAAGGCTTCATATTGGAAGGTCTCTGCGCACCCCATTAAGGATCGATTTTAACCTGAGATAATGCGGATGCGCTTGCCATCTAGTGAAGAGAATCCGAACTCGCTGAGTGCGCCTCAAGAGTTCATCGTAAACCATACGTAACGAGTCCATCATAATATCTTGATCATACCATTTAATAAATAACTTTTCAAAGGCATTCTGGCCCAAAGCAAAAGAACTATTTTTTTCTACAACTTAATAGTTAATGTAGTAGGGGATGCCCTTACTAAAACCTTCCACATGGTAATTTAGACACAGCCTGCTTTACTACTTGATGCTTAACATGAAATTTATTTTTGTTGAATCGTGACTGCAATTATAGAATAACTTCAGGAGAGATTGTCCCTCATAGATAGTTTTCTATGAAATGGATCAATCTAATGTTAATATAAGGTATACCTACTCGAGATGGTAAATACTGATAAGTGTGTACTACGCATCTCTCTTTACTATCTCGGTGAATAAATTGCGTTCTACTATCCTGTAAATATCGACCAAATTATTGGAAATAAGCTTTCTGACTACTCATGTCCTTCTATAAACGATTTCTAAACAAACTTGTGAATTTTTAAATCCTTGATGCTCCTTAATTTGTGATTTGTACAAAAAATCAGTAGCTTAACAACTTTTTTATTCATATACAGAATATCTGAGGTTATCAAAACACTGCTATCATTGAGAAGGTACGTATTTAAAGAATAAATTAAATTCAAGCAAATCATCACCCATTTCTATGATTGAAAATATGATAATTATATCACCAGAAATTCCATCAAGATAATACTCCCTCTAGTATCTGCAGTAACTTTATGTGATAGCTAAAATTCAACTGGCAAAAACAGACATTTGTTAAATATTTAAATGCAACAGTTAAGAACATGCGCATAAAGAACATAGAGCTCAAAATGTATCTTATTTTTCAAGGTAAGAAGAAGGTAATGCCCTAACCCTAACTTATATTGGCACACCTTCAATGTTGAAGTTCCAATTATTTTGGACAATTGACCCTTGAAGGTGACTTTAAAACAAATCTAAATGTGAACTTAGGAATAGAAAAAAAAAACAGAAAAGCTCTCTTTCATCCCCCCTTTTAAATATGATTAATATCCTATTGTAAAATTCTGCTACATGCTGATATAGAAATTAAAATGAAATGACATTCCTAAAAAGTAACATCAAATAAACTGCAGATATTACAGTGATGTGCACACTAGAACCAATCATATGCCATAGATATTTCCTATTTTTTAATAAATACCGAGAAAATTTCTTCAGAAAATTCCTCTCAGCAACCATAACTAGTTGAATAGAGAGATGAAAAGGGAATGGTGCTGAAATAATTCTTTTGCATCCAAAAAGAAATTGCAAAAATATTTCATAACATAGAGGTTTTATCAGCTCTCTGAAAATACAAATAAATCTTAATAATACATGAGTGATTATTGTAGTGTGTTGATCTTTACTGATCATCTAACATTAATGTGATCCTTAGATGTATGTGGATATTAAGCTTCCAGATATCTCAAATGTTGGGCAGAAAAGATCCAAAAGTAGGTAAGCATACCTTAATAATGTATAATGTTAATATGATTTTCAGGGAGCAATGTAATCTCTGTGTGCTGAAACTCAATTGATTTTTTAGGTATTTAAAACTCTAGAACTTTGACTCTCCAATTTAGCAATAAAAAGTATTTACAACAGTGAAAAGGTCTCCCTACCTATCTGTATCTAAGAGGGAGGGATTAATCAATAACTCTGAATGTAGACTCAGCTATGCTCTTATAAACACAGCATTATAATTTTGTAAAAGTAATGTCAATAACTAATCTAATCTCTACAAAAAAATCAACACATGTTATGATTCCTGAGATATAAAACTAAGAAATAGTATTTGAATAGAAATTTAAAATTATAACCTATTATAATTTTGTGCCCATGATAAAGACAACCTAGGGAAAATATTCAGTCACGTACGCCTGTAACTTTTTGGAGCTTCATCTACAAAAACACAAGACTGACACACAGCGTTGACTTTATTCCATTAATAACAAACAACACTACCTGTTCCGATGCGTTCACATTATCTTCAGGAGTGAAAACATTGGAAGCAAAGGGGATACCTAAGGAGATGTGGAGAAAGGAATAAGGGTCGCATATCCTCCACCACCCAAAGACAGATTCCAGGTAACCCCTTACAGTTCTTTCCTCTCCAACTCCTTTCCATACCTCTTACATACCATAAATCTCCTTCATTAACTTGATTTCTCACTACTTAAGATGACATGAACACATTGAAACTGCTAACTTATTATTTGTGGAATAAAGAGTTAGGTATCAGTCTTGTGAGGAGAAATATTGTTTGTCTATTGCTTTGAATAATGACAATTTCAATATTACCACCTCTAAATATATCAGATTCAGCTTTCCAAACTATCTCATTCTTTGTTAACCATTAATCTATGTAAAATGAATACAGTTATCTATATTGCCCTCTACACCACCTTGAAGATTGAGCTTAGTCCTATCAGGCCAATGTTATTTTATAGTCAAGAGGTGTCAAAAAGAGACTAACAATATCAAAAATCTCAGTTACTATTGCACTAGAATTTCCTGATCCTATGCTGTTAAGTTGTTATAGTATTATACATCAAGGAAAGGTGTGATTTTTTCTTTTATTAAAGAAATGAAAATCATAACAAAGCATTAAAAGCTCAAGATTTTGATCAGCTTTTCACCACTCAATGTACAGCAGGCTTTTTTCTTGGCCTCTGATAGGTCACTTGAATGAATAGTATTTTTGTTGCTACCAAAAATGTAGTGCGTGAATGTATCGTAACCCTCATGAGCTGGGTGAGTGGGAAGAACAGACCACGATTTTCATCTGAGAGGCCCATATATCTTAGTATGATCCTTACTGCACTCACTTTAATTGACTTTATCATGATTATATGCTATTTAAAATGAAAATGAGTGCATATAACTATAAAAACATTAATTAATGGTGGATTGGTATGGTTAATAAAAGATACTAATAGCAGCCACTTAAAGTAAAACCCTGGGGCTTAATTGGATAATTTAGTGGATTAATTCACAAGGAAAAACAGACTTGAAAAAAGTTTGACAGCCTTTCTTCAAGTCCGTTTTTCCTCGGGAATTTTCCTGGGTGCAGAACCTTACATGCAAAGTCACCTCAACCCTTTCCTTATATTTATATAATTAGTGGATTAAGTTACGCTACTGAAAGTATGTAGAGTGAGGTACTGGCATATTGAGTTAGTGTGAGATTTGAGATTTTTAGGCACTACTTGGGAATTTTTAGCAAATATGCAATGTAGTTTTATGTATCTATTGACTTGCTTTATCTAATTGTTCTACAATAAAAATATGTTTACAGAGCATAAATAAGAAAGAAACGTTTTGTAAAGCAATACTAGAATTAAAACAGTTCAGCAAAATCCAGTTATTCAAAGAACAAGATGTTGCACAAACATGTAGGAATTGTTAAATTCCCCCTTTGCATAGAGAGCAAATACAATTGTAGATAATCATCACCATCAAAGTAGGAAGCTGGCAGTGCAGTCAGAGTGATATATGGATCCCAAAATGTAAGTCATGCTCCTGTCCACAGTATAAGTTTTATAACTTCAGATTTCTCCTTTTAAATAATAAACTATTGTTTGAGTCAAAGTCCAGCTCTGCAGTTGAAAAATGAAGCTTACATTTTGAATTGATTGAATCAATCAATGAAGCTGTCACTGAGACAAACTCCATGCAGTAAAGGAAAAACCTACATGGTAATAGAACCACTATTGGATAAACTATTATTAGGCCAAACTTTCATCATAAATTTGAAGCAATGGCAACTAAACAATTTTCCCCCGTGACATTTTGAGTTATGAGAGCAGGTGAAATCAAAACTAAATATGAGGAACTGATAACAAAAAATAAAATTGCTTAGAGAGTAACAAAAATGAGGAAAACATTTCTGTAGAGATATGGATATGACATGAAGAAGTGCAGAAAAAAACATGTAGAAAAATGAAAATATGAGTAGTAAGGATAAATACAACCTGTGAGAAATGAAGATGTAAAAATAGCAGAGAGGGATGAGAAACAATCATGGAAGATATACTTAAAATAAAAATTGAAATTTAGATAAAAGTATATACACACCTAAGAGACATTAGAAGATATTTTCTCAGAATGCTAAAAGAGAAAACCAGATAGAAATAGGAAAAGCAGAAGGAGATAGAATGCTATCGAATAATTCAATATGTTGGGGAAAAGTTACAAAATTGATATGGAAGACATTCAATAAGGCATGGAATAGCAATAACTCATTGCCTTATTGAAAAAGGATTGGAATTTGTAGTGGGTTGAAAATAAATATTGGAACCGAGTTCCAACTTCGTTGAGGTGACCTCGGGCATCCCGCAGGGTAGCATAATCGGACAGTTGCTACTTTTAGAACACATCAATGACCTTAGCAATCTCATTGACAACAAAGTTTGGATATTTTTGGACAACACAGTCATTTATAGGGAAGAAGAGAGTTTAGAGTATAGATTATCCCTTCTGAACAACTTAGAATTATGAACTGGTGCGATGATTGGCAATTAGAGCTTAATGTAGAAAAGTTTTCGGTAGTTAACTTCTTCAATAGTAAATCTATAATAAATGATTATTTTTAGAGCCTCCGTGGGGTAACCTTAATGACAGTAGAATTGGTGAAATATCTTGGAGTAACTCTCACGAATAATTTATCATAGAGAACCCACATTCGTAATATGTGTAGAAAAGTACTTAAGATTCTTGGCTTTTATTTTAAAAGAATAATTGGTAGGAGTAAAAAAAAGTTCACAAGCAATGTTGCCAATTGTCAGTTAGGCCTCAGATCGAGTATGCATGTAGTCTATGGGACCCTGCTGATAAGTGTCATACTCAGGATTTAGAAAAGATACAACAAAGGGTGATACAATTTATAAAGAACTACTAAGATAAAACAGTGAGTGTAATTCAGATGATACAGTATGGGAATCATTAGACAATAGAAGACTAATTCAAATGATAAACTTACAATATAAGTTGAGAGAAATTACAACCTCAGAAGATGTAACTGAATTAATGTGACCTCCCTGTTATATAGGCTGTTCTGTTGCTGCAGAGAAGATCAGGGAAATAGATACTAGAATGAATCCTTTCAAGAATTGGTGCTTTCACCCCCTGCCACATGTTGAGAGGCGGCTTTCAGGGACCTAACATTGACATATAAGTAGGGTAACATAGCTGACTGCAAAAATTATCAAGTTTATCATCAAGACCTTACAACAGACATAATTCCAGTTATAAGAAGTTACATAAAAACAAGAGAAAACATTTTCTTTCAAAAGAAAAGAAAAATGGGTATGGCTTTTATCAAAATAGAAATTTAAAAAAATATTTAAGGCATTACTTAGGTGGACAAGAGCTTCTGCTTTGAAAATTTCAAAGAACACAGCAGAGAGGTGTATATTATACACTGTATAATGGCTTAGGAGCATTTTTAGGCTCTGTCTTTCCATAGAGTTCATGCACTTCGCAAGAGCTTTTGACTTTGAAAATCAAAGAGAAATATGGTAAATATCAGATAATAGGATTAACTAAGTATGAAGTGTGTGGTTGTCTTTTGTTGAGTTTGTGTGTGAAGCCGCAAGAGGGACAAGCGTGGAGGGCAGTTGAGTGAACAGAGTCTTTGTGCCAAGCTTGAGATGTCTAACTGTGGCGTGCTTGCTATCATTTTTGTAATAAAATGTTCCTGAAGTAAGAATCGTTTTTTATCTTTTCCTCATAATACCCCAGCGTATCCTCGTTACAACTGGTGCACAACGTGTTTTTGAGGAAAGATACAGAATTACAAGTATGTATTGGGATATAATAAATGTAGTAAAACTCAATCGATGGAAGAGAAACAAACTTGATTGGGAAACTGTATTTATACAAAGGATAATCAAAACCCTTCACTATTTATCCTGATGGTGATTGACACCACAAAAGAATGCAATAAAAAGTGTAGAAGTGTATGAAAATTCCAGTAGTAGCAGTTAAGTGTTTGACAGCTTAGGTCATTTTGCACATTGGCTCCCACTGGGGATTGAACCTGAGACCACTTTCACTAAAGGCAAACGTGGTATCCACGTGACTATCTGGAACCGATGAAAATTCTACTTGGATAATGGGGCCTGAAACCTATTCTCATACAAGCTCCAATATGTGCAGATTAATTACCTGTCATATTAAGGCGTAAAAGCTACAACAAACATTGAAGTGAGAGCATCAATAAAAAATCTGATGTGGCCAGCACATGACTTTCTCCATGTATAAGATGTAAATATTTATCGAAGACAGTAATTTCGAACTCTATATTCCATCTAAACTTGGTAGATGAGAGATTAATTTATATATTATTATCTTTGACGTCACAAACATTATAAATAATGTTTTTCGGGACACGATCGATGAAAAATGATGAAATTTGCCTTTCGCCCATAGAGCCCAGGGCGCCCACAAAGTAAATAATCGGCAACTTCCGGTTTATCAGTATTTCATGAATAACTCCTAAAGAATCAGTGATACAAAAATATTTTTCATACAAAAGTTATAGTAAATTATAGTTTCTAAAACGTTTATAAATAATAGTATATACCTAAATCTCATGTTTATGGAGATATTTTGAAAACCGGAAATGAGCTTTGAAGAATGAAGCTCGACTTCCGGTTAACCGATTTACTCCAAAACTAATCAACTTTAACGACACCAACCAAAGTACTATATATGAAATGTAGTGATGATACAACGAATGGTTTTCATGTTAGAGCGCCCACAAAGTACATAAAAGTTACGTCCGGTTTATCGGTATTTCACGAATAACTCCTAATCAACTGGTGATACAAATATATAATAAATACAAAAGTTATAGTAAATGTTATTATCTAAAACTTTTATAAGTAATACAATATACGTATATATCATATTTATGGAGATATTTTGAAAACCGGAAATGAGCTTTGATGAATGAAGCTCGACTTCCGGTTGACCGATTTACTCCAAAAACTGATCAACTCTGACAGCACACACCACAGTACTATATATGAAGTTTGATATTGATACGACTAATAGTTTTTACGTTAGAGCGCCCACAAGCACACACACACATACAGACACATACACAAACACACATACACACAGATATCATTCCGAAAATAGTCAAAACGTGTTCTAGGGACCCCAAAACATGTATTTCCGTTGAAATCTCGAAGTCGAATTTTTTCATGAAAACAATACTTTCTCTATACTTCTTATATGGAGAAAGTAAAAAGAATGATAGTAAATCCAAAAATCCATTAAGTAAATAACTATGATACTAGAAAAAGAAATAGATAAGGCTGAAATTGCCATGGGATATGAATAGAGATTGAAAAGAGACAGAGACAGATTACAAATATCATACAAATAGAAATGGACATTAATGGAAGAACTATCAAATCTTTTGGAAACTAATTTTTCTGTACAATTTCAATATTATATTTCCTGTATAATCTAATTAGTTATGACTTATTTAAGTAGGTTCAAACTTTAAAAGAAAATCTTATCAATACGTATTATGACTATACTGGACTAATTTCTATGTTTGTCTGTAAAGTAACTACCCCTAAGGCAACTTTGAGCCTCAATTTCTTATTGGATATCAACAAGCCTGGAGAAGCAATAAGGCTTACTAGGCAAATAGAGGTTTAAGATAGTTATTCCTTGCTTTGTTCTCATAATCAGAGTGCTGTTACTGGGTAAAGTCCACGAAGTTTCACTAGAAGAGTATAGTAGATTTAATAATACTTGTCATAATATTCAAGGAGTGCCCAGATTCAATTCTACTATTCAGCATCACTCATATATTTATTTCACAGCCTTGAGCCAAACTGAGACAAAACTAGGTGAAAGCCACATATTTCTCACAAATATACTGAAATACAAATGATTGACATTCTATAAATCAGGAAAAACTATCAAGCAGGACCAGCTAAACCATTCAAGAAAATCAAACATTGCTTACAGTGGGAAAGATTTTAATTTATGAGAAAATATCCTTTTTACATCACAATGGATATAGATGGAATGAAAATAACGAATAGTATCTGCAGGTATCAGATATATCACTTTCAATTACTTTTTTCTCAAGAAATGGTTAAGAAATGAGTGAGGAAGGTACAGAATTCAGCGATAAACAACCGCAGACGATTAAAGATGTACGTAGTAGATGTAAAATTAGTAAAAAGAAAACTGGGACATTTTTTGTTAAAGGATCCTTATTTCAGTATATAATGCTTAATGAAATTGAGGTTTTGTTACCCTATTATATTGAGATGCATGTTTAATTTTTACAAATTGCATTTTTTACGAATCTATTCATTATTGCATACAGCTCATGGATATGAAACGCTATGCCATGAACACTACCTGCAAAATAGCTAAAAAAAATTGACTTCATACTAACTAATAATTAGATAGAAGTTTTAAAACAGAAGGTCCGATGCAGACTATGACCTCGATATAAACAGAGGTTGCAGAAGATATCAGGAAACGCTCTTTGGAGAAATTTAAGTCGACTCTCAAAATTAATGAACTGCCCGCATATTTAGGTGCAGATTAGCATATTAAGGTAGATTCCATGAGGCTGCAGGTACAGCCTAACCCTACTATAACAACCTGCAGAAAGCCAATATGCGATATTAACTATATTTTCAGACATTATTCAACGGGAACTGATGCGAAATATTTTAACATACGAAGTAGGAAATGTTTGCATCTATGCTTCGGTTTTGGGCAGCGGAGTGCCTCAACTTTACATCATGTGACTATTTAGAGAGCTCATCATTGGAAAAATGTCAAATATTTGCATTTTTCCTTATGGTTTCTCAATGTTTCCGACGTGATTTAATGGCATAGAAGTACGTATATTGATTGGTGTTGCTTAATATTAAAGATTTAGTACGTTGAAAATGGTTTCTCAGTTCGCCAAAATTCGTCAAAATACACAAAATATACAGAAATTTTATGTATGTTGATTAGAAAGTACGGTGGGTCGTTAAGGGGCATCCATTAATTACTTGAGGTGATTTTTGCGATTTTTTGACCCCCCCCAGTGAGATATCGTGAGATTTGGCTCGACCCCCTCCTCTAATCTCACGTGAGATTGTTCAAATGCGTTTTTTCAGTGTAAATATGTTAATCTATGTTTCATTGTATTGGATATTGAAGCAAATTTCCGTTTTTTCAAAATATCTCCATGAATATGATATTTAGGTATATTCTCCTATTTATAAAAGGTTACTGACCGCGACTATAATGACGATGTAAGACGAATAATTAATTCATCTACGTCGTCTTGTAAATTGTCTGCGTGCCACATTTCCTCTTCCACTTTCATCACATGTTCTACATGGTTTTGCCAATTTTGAGCTGAGACCGTGCCGAAACTCTCCGAAATAATCCGCTCCACATCTTTCTTCTTTAATGAAGTATTCCTCATCCCAACATAATGCTTGATCTGCGCCCAAACTCTTTCAATCGGGTTTAACTCGCAATGATAAAGCGAGAGTCTAAGTGCAATGCATCCCTTCGACTTCGCAAGCTCATCTACTTTCAACTTTAATATCTTAAGACGTTGAAAACCATTTGGCGTTCACGGCTTCTCAACTTCTCTCCTTTACGCCTTCTCCTCCCTTCGGACATGGTAATCACAAGTTAAAAAGCGAATCACAAAATAAGAAATACCACGGCGCAGTACGACTGGTTGAAACAGCTCAACACTTCTGTATTCGTAGAGATGCGGGGAAAAACTAAATTCTAAACGCTATCCGTTCAGAACTTTACTTTCTGTTTCCTTTAGCGTCAAAATTTCCCTAGATGTTATGACTTGACCTACGCGTCATGGGGTTTGTAAATGCCCTGTATGCAGCTGGTTTATTTAACGTTGTAACTGAGGTTCGTGACATTACCCTAATTTGCGGAATTTTTTCCTGAAATAGGGGGAAAACTAAAAATTCGCATAGAATTTTTAAGTTTGTTAATTTTAATATAAAGTATTATTTTACCGTCGCAGTGTCTCTGTTCATTCGATGCTGCTCGAAATGCTATGGTAAGAACAACGTCGTTTATTCAGACGCAACAAAAATAGATATTTCTCAAACCTTAGGGAAAAAATTTCCAAGCTGAATCCCAAACACGTTCATATTTGCTAAGATCCTTCTCAACCACAACCAATAGACCCTCAGCGAATCCCAAAGATGCCCTGAGGGGGAAAAAAACACTTCAATGGAGATAACTTGAACAGAGGCTAATTCTCTGACATGAACGACAGTCTTCTGGAATTTTCTATACGAAAGGGAAATTGAGGAACAATAGGATATAACAAAATGTTCCTTCAAAATAGTTATCGTTCGACGAGAACTACATTTGTTTTCGACGTTCAAATTAAGCGTGAAGGAGAACGTAGCAGGCTCTAATGTTTAACAGCAAGAAGTAATCTTTAAAACAATTGAAATAATACTTGCAGTGTTAATGTGAAAACTTAAAATATCCTCAATCTATTTAAAAATCTGAATTTATCAGATGTTTAACTTCCTCACTTCAGAAATAATAGCCCTTCACTAAGACCTACGTTCGCTGAATCCCACGAAAATTTAAGTTGGAAAAATAATGATTAAGTAAAAACAATAGTTTGTGGCAAAAAAGGTATTCGTGATGCATGTAAGTGCAATGTTTACCAAAATTTAAAAAGATTATGAGATCCTTTCGATACTTAGCGATTCGCTTCTACAATGCGCTCATCGTAGCCAGCGTAATCATGGGTAAGACAGCGGAAATTTGGCGCGCGGAAAAACCATCATATTAAAAAATTCATAACTCCCTTTAGAAATAAGACAAAGTATTCCGTCTTTCACCAAAAACTACCTTATACATTTATTTAAATTTCATACGCATCATGTATTGGGGTATCTCTTACGGTACGAGACTTCGCCGCTGATCGCTTTTTGGAATGCATAATTCGAAATTTTAGGATCAATCTGTACTTTTTTTGTTATAAAAGTTTTCAAATTACGAATATCGTAATTATGTGCTAACCATTATGGAAAGTTACCTCTGGGATACTTTCTATGTAAATTTGGTGCCAATTAAAGCAACGCCATGTTTAAAACAGCGTTATTAAGATAATGTCGGAAAATAGCGTTTCCAGGCGGAAATGTAAGAAAATATTTTTTATATATGTTATTTTAACTAATATGAAAAAAACATTTTCACCATGTATTCATCCTTTATATTTACACCATAAATGATTTTATTATCTACCGATTTGTAAATCTTTGTAAATGGCAACTGAGAGTGCCACTCCGCTAAGTCCGCTTGTGATGGAAATTTATTTAATTATGAAGTTAGAATTGAAATATTAGCATACACTTACTTTCCTGTTTAAGTTAATGCATTAATTAATAATTAATTAACTTTTATTCACTTTACCATTAGTCAGAATCAATCACATTTTTAAAGGCGTACGGAAGCAATTAACCATTGTAAGCGTTTTGGTATATTTTAAAATCAAATTCTAAGTGCGAAATAAATTATAGTTATTGATTTATAATTATTAATTTAAGTATACCATAAAACAATAACACTTAGAAAGGTACTGCAGTTACTTATACTTACAAACTACTTACTTCTCTTACCTCCTCTCATCTATGGTAATGAAACATTGCTGAATGTTTCAGCGGAGGCCTCGTAGCTATCGTTTGCCGGCGTAACTCCGCATTGCTGTCAAATAAAAGTTAAAAAGTTATGAATTTTTTAAATATTAAGAGTAAAATAAGATTTGATAATTCAGCGTTATAGCACACTTTTCACTTTTTCACTTGTTTTCGATTTCATAAGTAATATTTAATCTTAATTCTCGTTTGAAGCAAACCTCCGATAGAAGAATCCTCTTTCGGTAAAATATTATTCGTGATGGACCAATAGTATTTTCGGTCAGTAATCAAATTTTCTAAAGTGATAATAGTTTCCAACTTCAGTTTCTTGAGTTCACTCTACCTTTTCAAGTGTCGCTAAGGTTAAAAAAAGACAGGAAGCGATCAAACAGAAATGCTTTTCTGTGATTGGCCAAATAAATTTCAAAGAAAACAAGCCCGGAAATAGTTATTTCGAAAGTGGTCTATCACGCAATGTAAATTAAATAAAATTCACCATGGGATTATTAAATAATAAATCAGAGTAACGTGTTGAAAATACGAAAGCAAAGAAGTGTAATAAGCGTATCTCAAAATTTAATAGTTTTTAAATCCTGTTGTCTTGAGTATGCTCAAAGAAATTTTCTTTGCCATCAGTATATGTTTATTTGTATTAGTATGTTTGCTTAAAATTGAGAACCTTCGAAGATTTCAAACTCTACCCATAACGAAGCGACAAAATAACCTTTTGTTTCTTAGTTGAAAAAAGATTTTTACTTTTCCACAAGGTTTTTATTTTATTCAGTTCCTAAATAAAAACCTTGTGGAAAAGTAAAAATCTTTTTTCAATTATGTCGTTCCACAACATCTCGGCCCACAGGGGTAGTATTACTATCTCCCTCTATTGCCCGAAAGTGAAGCCAGGGGTAAAGCGGCAGATTGCGCATTTAGCCATGCTGGGTAGCACTTTTCGTATCTCCCTATACCAATGCATTGTTTTTTCGTGATTTTGCGGTTCTGATACAGTGTTATCAAGGTTTGATCGAGTAAGTCGAACGTTTTGAAACACAAAATGTAGTTTGAACAATGCGTAACACTAAGCAATTTTGTTATTTTCGAGTTTCTAAAGGTTTTATAGGTAAATAAGCAGGGGCCTGTTTCTGCCTGCAGCATGGTCAATTGCTACGCATCAGAACAGCTGCCCCCACAAAATGTTCCGAACTAGAATCTATGCATCTTCCTTAATTTTATTATTTCATTCATTATCTGAAATCTATGAAGCAGAACGAACGTCAGTATTAATCCACGGCATTTTAATGAACATTTCATTGTGCTCTCGGCTGCACCTGCAGGTCTTGCATGGTATACAAGTTCTCGTATTCGTCATTTTGACAACTTTTACTGCATTGAGCCCCAATTATGAATTAGAACAAACATTTGCACAAGCGGAAAATCTCTAATCACCCTGATAAGCTATTATAATGTATTATACAGTAGCTTTATTTCATTGCGGTAAACACTATTAAGTAATTTTATGCCATACTTGGTATTGATCAATTAAAACCTATGACGAATTAATGCATTATAATATATATATAAAATTAACATTATAATGATCAACGATGTTTTAATAGAGTTTGCGGGAGGTTAGCAGATGATTCGTTTTCTATATCGCTCTAGCAGACGACACCGGCATCCGGGAAGTTTACATTGCAGGCATGTTTTATTTTCCATAATAAAAGGAATCAAGAGGACTTAGAGAAAAGAATCGAACATGATCGTTAAGTGAAAGGTTCATTTAAACTATCTGAGTCCATTTCGTAGGAAAGACAAGCTCCTGAGTCCCGTATGAGAGGAAAATAAAACCCCAAAAATACATGTAGTTAAAGGGGAGCTGGAGAAAAGTGCAACCCAGTGCTCTGCGGGTTGCGTTATTTTTGGCTTCACTTTTCTCCCGGTAGACTCTCCCTGTGTCTCGGCCGAATCGATTGATTATATTTTGTTTCTTATTTCACAATTGTCAGATTCACTATCTATTGTATTCTCGAGTTGACTATCTTCCGTTCATTGAGAGTTCAGTACGTCGCAGTTAGTGTGGTATTTATTAGTTTTTATTTTCTTATTGCTCATTATAAAAATTCGACAACCCGCTGATAAGGAACCTTTCATGGATCGGTCTCCATTTCTATCCGTGACAAGTTAAGTCAGTCCTATTAGAGAAACGTGTAGAGTTCATTATCATTGTTTTCGGGTTCTATTTAAATTGCAAAATAAAACTAAAAGGAAGCATCGTAATAGCTTGAGACAGGTTCCGTAGGAGAGAAATTTCATAAGCACCTATGTAGATTTCGGCAACAAATTATGAAAAGTTTTATAAGCTTAAAAAATTTCGTTTTCGTTAAAATTTCGGGGAAAATGTTGCACCTTGACCTTTGGTGTACCTTGCACCACTGTTAATAACTGGATGGTGCTACTTCATAGCACGCAGTTATTCAACTACTTCGGCCATTACATCATCCTCCTTCGCTGTGGTGAATTTTTGCGGTGAAGGTGGACTAGAGGTCTGCTTGGGCCGGGTAAGCAGGCAGTCTATTGGGCTTGAGCCCATGGAAAATTCGGGAAGGAGAGAACTATTCGTTCTTAAAGAGCGTTAGTTTCTTCCATAGCGGCAAAAGCCTCTTAAAGTTGTAACGTTGTAAATGCTTAAACAAAATGCTCAGTCTTCGTGAAGGGTTAAAAAAATGTATTTGTTCACAATACACAACAATTTATTACAGGACGATTTATGGAAAGTTCGGGCTCGGGTCGGGCTTGAGAACGAAAATTAGCATCAACGTTCGGGTCGGGTCGGGTTCGGACTCAACGACGAACGGGCCGGGCTTGGGCTGAAATTTTCGGCCCAAGCAGACCTCTAAGGTGGACTCGTGTGACAGTAGGAGTTGTTTTTTATTTTTAAGAAGTCAAAGGGTTAATGTGGAATTTCTGCGGAATTCTGAAGGTAGCCTGACCTGGGAAGGGTTTCCCATTGAGAGTGCCATAATCTCGACCCTTCCGGACCTTTTCTCGGGTTCGCGACAAGACCCTCTCCGTGGGAGGGGACCATCGCAAAACTGACCGCGTGTAGTACGGTTAACAAAGATTATAAAAAATTAAAATGATCAACAAATTGTCGACTTTGTCGTATCACTCGTCCAAAGAGAGGTACTAGCGTCTTTTGATCGACATTTTACGACGAAAATGAAGGGTTTTCATAGTTTACTAGAAATTAGAGTTTAATGAAACAAGCCATAATGGGTTCGATTGCCAGTGCTGTCTAAGAATTCTCGTAACTCGTTTCGTTTGAGCATCGTTTGTTCAAGAATTGCTACATTGGTATCACAATTGGATTATTATTGTTAGAAATTGGTTTGAAAATTTCCTTTTATTTCAAGTATGAGATTTTTCAAGCGTAATTTAAAAATTCACTTTAGCCTGCAAAAGACTGTATCAGGTGTGACTTGATGGAATTCCTTCATTATAATATGATTAGAAAAGATGTAATTATCCTTCATTCATTTTCATCTCTGTGCTACATCATCAGATACTGAACAAATGTTGTTGGGTTACTTTTGATAAAGATAATTTTGTTGATAATAATAAAAAATAAAGTTGATAATTTCTTTCCTAAATTGGATTTAAATAGGGCTGTCCTGATTGTAATAATTCTGAGTTCCTCCATGTAAATTTTGTGATATTTACATTATGGAAAATCTGCGCAAACCCAAAATTATGGTGTTTCATTGTTTTGAAGTTTTGGGAGTGACTTGATGCCTATGCATTTGAATTTTTAATAGGCTCATATATTTTCATCTTCTGCTATATTTAATAGGCTCATATATTAGAGTATGCCACTGCTTGAGATGCATGTGTGTTGATTTATTTGCCACAAAAGTATTCCTAGTGTTTACTCTACTATTACTTACTATTACCGGCTGTGGTGGCGGAGTGGTAGTGTGCTAGTGTGTTAATGCTCCAACCTCACAGTCCTGGGTTCAAGTCCCGACTATCCAGATTTTTCCGATTAGGGAATGGTTGTCTGTGTATGTTGTGTGCTTATTAATAAAAAAGGAAAAAGTAAAATAAGGATTAATTGGAAGAATGGCCTTCCAAGGCTTAAATTCACCCATAAATAAATATGGTATTATTATTATTACTATTAATGTATTATTCAATTCATTCAATTTTAATCAGAACTGAAAATGACTATCACTTGGTATGCTGAGCAGCAGAATCTAGCTTATTTAATAGGATGCTTATGAGGAAAAATGATTGAGAAGTGCAATTTAAATTATGAATAATAATGTTGTATAATTGTTTGGAATTGTGAAATATCAACACAGTAGTTTCCAGGTACTACATATAATGACTTCATGGTAGTTAATTTTTTTCCATCTGCTCAAAGCTTTTGTTTTCTAAATTTGGTATTGCTGTCAAAAACAAATTTTTCCACAAAGAGCAAATTATATTTTGAATGCATACAAATTTGAAATTTCATTTAATTTCTTTTATAATGAATAGAGTTGAAGGTAATATCATCATCAAGAAATGGTATTCATTACCTCTTGGAAAGTATGAAATAAAATTTAATGCATTCTAATTTGACAATTTTCATACCAACGACTTTAATATTCTACTATTTGAAACTAACTTCAACTAATAATTTAGGTAACACATAATTGAAGCAGATTTTTTGGTGCTTGACTCAGAAATAATAATATAGGATCCACTAGAGAATAAATTATCTCATAATACATATATAAAAAATTCACCTACGTGATTATTTATCTTAAATAATATAATTTTGTTTCATCTCATGGAATTTCAAGTTAAAGAAAGGGTATGAACATACTTTGCAATATATTTTGTATTTGATTGTATTTTGTGGTTTTTTTATAAATTAATATATTAGATGTATTGTTATTTTTATTATTATAATGATCTTCCACCAAGAGAAGGCCAAAACTATCAACGCTATCATACTTTGCATTATAAGATGTGTACCCGAGAAGAACTCCCTGTGAAAAAATAGATGAAAAATGTTAGACAATACTAGGACTTGGGCTCAGATCTTCCACTCAACTCTGTCTCAACCATTCAGCTATATTGCAAAATATTTGATTATTCTATTTGAGTAATTTTGTGAGAAATTACTTAAAAGACCTCTTTTATGTCCTTTTTTCGTTTAGGATTCTCTTAGGATACCTTTACAATGAGAGTTTAGCTTAAAATGAAACCAATTTTGATTTGTGATGCTTAAAACATATCAATCTGAAGGAAACAGAGCACGCCTATATCTATTTTACATGACACCTAATCAACTTACTTACTCTTGCTATTTAGAATTTGCTTCATTATATGTTTTAATTCATAATGTATCTCAAATAAAAATGAGATTTACTCAGGATTGTAATTTCATCATAAGGAAAATGGAATATTTTTATTTTGATAATTAGAACTTATCTCACTAAACAAGGTTTAAAAATACCAAGGATTTTCATTTTCTGAATTAAAGTTATTCTTAAAGTTATTGAAATTTATATTTTTACATTGTTTGCATTTTTTTCAAATTTTTAATCCAAGTTCATTTTAGTAAAACATGCATCTCAGGTACATTTTTTGCTCTCCTAACTACAGTTAATTAGTCAGTATGCCTAAAATAAGCTTATACCTAAGTTAGTAAGACTGTCTCTCAAATGTAAATAGAGGTATATAAGTATTTTTTTAAATTATTATATCTGAAGTCCTTTGCAGTAAATAGAAGTATTTCTGCTTGTATTGTTGGTGATTGTTGAAAAACTCCAATCTCTCATTAAATTTAATGCATTAAAATATAAACTTCCAATTGTAGAATTTATATAGATGAGAAAAACTTTTAATGGAAATACTGTCACTACGATAGATTGTCAATCCAATGATTGGTTAGTTAGGTCTTTCCAAGCTATCTTCTCTCTTGTCATATGTATTTTCTACATACCATTACATTATGCTAACATAAATTTACCATTTGTTATGATTACCCCCTTTCATTGTTTCTTTCATTGCTGTCATTGGCAGACTACCATATCTCCAAAATCCTGATAAATTCTTATCTTATTACCTAAGCCTTCTGTGAGCTTATTTCTTCCTTAAAGCTACAAAATTTTTCTTCATTGGTCAATTATCACCTTCAGTGCAGATCCCACTAATGAGTTACATTGCAAGCACAAGTGAGGGCCGATTGGCTCTAATGAGTGATGGATTTTCCTCTTTTTCTATAAAAGCTGGAATGGACTAGGAAGCCACTGTGCCCATTCTTATTTCTTTAATTCTTGCTCACTGTTAGCATTATAAAATAGTGGGAAATTTTAACCATATCTAGAAATGCAGTTAATGTGTTAACTGTTTATCTCATTTTTGTAAGCACCTTTAGGTGTGTCATGTGCTACAGATCATCTCCTCTCTACTTATATTGATGTTCATCCTTTACTACTATCCTAAAAGATAATCTGTTAATAGACTTCTAGGAATCATTTTCTAATATCCAAACTTGAATTACACGCTTTCAAACTTCATTTTATTCCGTGGTCTAACTAACACTCTTTTTGCTTTGAAAATTCTACTCCTTTTTCATGTAGGTGCACTACAATTTTAAAGTAAACTTTTCAATTGCAGAAAGGTTTACAGCTGTGTGTGGTGACACATAGTTAAACAATATCTATTATATATAATTCCTTCTCCAGATTCATTTATATAGATAGATAGATAGGATACTAATTCACAGGCTAAACCGCAAGCATCATTGACTTGAAATTTTTATATATAGACCCTGACGTAAAACCCCCAGGACTTTGAACCTCAGTGTCATGGGTTTGATTCCAGAAAGCACTAAAGTCCTGATTTTTTCAATTTAAATGTATTGCTTTGAATAAAAAAAATACTTTCCGGATAGGTAGAGAATCAAAACTCAAGGAGCCTATAGATATGGTCATGATCTATCGAAAACATTAATGACTTTCACAGAAAATATCCTGGGTTCGATGCTAGGACGATGCAGAAATCTCCCATTTACTATACATTGAGGTAGTTTTTCATTTTTTTTTTGCATTTATCGAAATGATAGGAAGTTCTTGCTTTGCTAGAAGATGTATATTAAGAATCGGTTTAAGAAAAAAATTAGATAAGACCTGGGTTTGATGCCAGAGCACATTACAATTTCTCACATAAGGAATATATGTGAAATGTAGGGCATCATTTGAGGCAGTTGCAGCAAATATTTCTGCTTGAATTTTTACACATAGTTAGAAATGGATGGTGATCTTCTATTGTGCTGCATAGGAAGTATCACCAGAAAGACCCGGGTTCTATGCCGGGCAGTAAATATATCTCCTGAATAAAACACATAGGGGTAGTTTTTCATTATTTTTTTCATGCACTTATCGAAATGATAGGAAGTTCTTGCTTAGATAGAAGGTGAATATTAAGACTCGGTCCAAGAAAAAAAATGATAAGAGTCCATGCTCATCCTGGGTTCAATGCGAGAGCACATTACAATTTCTCACATAAGAAATATAAGGGAAAAGTAGGACGTCGTTTGAAGCAGTTGCAACCAATATTTCTGCTTGAATTTTCATACATAGTTAGAGCTGGTGATCTTATATTGTGCTGCATAGTAAGTATGACCAGTTAGACCTGGGTTTGATGCCGGATGGCAAACATATCTCCCATTTAAAACATATTGGTTGAATTTTCATAATTCTTTCGGAGTCTTTACCTTAAAGACAGATAACACTTTGCATGCATTTATCTATTTCTATTATTTATATATTAAACCATTTGCTTGCAGTATGCAAACAGCATTTTACTCATAATTAATAATGATGAGAAATCCTTATGATTCGACATCTTAAAAGAAGCCATTTATTGGATTAGTTATTTACACAATCCCATATTCAAATTTTAATGATTCCTTTACAAAATATTTTTATATAACTACCTAGTAAACTTCACGCGGACCCTTTCCATTTTCTTTTCACTTGGCGCAAAATACAAAATTGTAGTAATATATGATTTTAATAAATGCATTTGTTTAGGAAAATTATGCAACATATATTTCTTCCTTTTCTGACTCATAAAAGTAGAAAGAATGGAAATTAATGTTTTCTTAAACCAAAAAATATCCCAATTTGTAATGAATTTCCTACTTATGAAATGCAATTGAATCTTATTCTGTTGATGATATTGTTGGTGGTCTTGGAAGAAATCATTTTTACTCTTCTAGAAGTACATAATTGTTATTAGGTAATTTCACAGCGATATGAAAGAACCCAGTATCAATAGGAGAACCCCGAGAATGAAATTATAATTAATGGTAGTTAAGTGGAACTGAAGTCCTTTTTAAATTATGGATAGAAGTATTCTCTATTTTCTTAAAATTCATCCCTAAATCAGTACCAAATTCATTATACATATGTAGTATTTATGAGTATCTGACTTGGCAAGCAACACTATTCTAGAAGTTTCTAGAATTGCCAAGGATGTTATGATTTGAAAGTATGGCTTCAATTTAAAATTCCAATTTTATCTATTATTTATATAACGTTTTCATCTTTGAAATTCTTAAACCACTTATTATGTCTCATTAATGACATTAGAGATTACCTTCCCAAATTTTAAGTCTCTTCATCATAAAAAAATTGGTAGTTACACCAGAAAAGTTTACTTTAATATCAATTCTATAAGTTTTAGAAATAAATGCAGTGTTTGTATTTTTAATAAACCACCACATTGAATCACCACCATTTAAAATGTGAATAAAACATTGTATGTGAGAATTTTAAGTAACCCATGTAGATTTAGATAGTAATACACTATAAATCTAACTTGTGTCTGGAGTTAATGCCTGAATAATGCATTGTAATTAAGTTGGAGAATTTGCTCTTTTTTATAGACAAATATCATCAGAAAGGTAGTAAGTAAAGCCTAAAACATTCGTATTTGTTAACTATTTCCTTGTATGAAATATTTGTTTATAGAGAAATGATTGATCTACGATAATTTGGGTTGAAAGAATAGAGTTTTTCTTAACCCATATAAGTCGAGTCCTCTAGGAGAAGCAGTACTTATTATAAATACGATAAATACTTCTAAATACGATTTTTCGTGCAACAATGTACAAAAGTATTGCTGAAGGGATCATAAAATCTGAAGATTTTGGATCTTGAAGGAAGAAGAGCATTTCATAAGGAAATGTTAAGTAGTGGCATCCTTAGGTATGGTTATGCATAGAAGTTGCCTGGTGAAATTATGAAGAATTACAAAATAATTAACTTTGTACATATATTTTGATGAGGAAAGAGAACTACATGTAGGGATAATATTTATCCCATATTCTCATCCTCTCTACAAATATCCCTCGTTTTGATGCAAGTTTATTTTTCAAGATTGATAGACTTTTTCTGTGTTTGAGAAACGTGTTATTCTATCTTCATCCGGAATTGAATCTTGGCTGGCAAATCATTGCTAAATTTTAGTTTTCTAATTGTTTAGGTAAGAAACGAATAAAAGATTATTTCGTTCTCAGATTTTCTTTATACAAAGGGTACCCTTTTTTGTTCTTAGCATCAGGGCTGTGCGCAGGATTTGCTCATGGGAGGGGTTTTGTTCGTAAAACTCGATTTCTGATTTACTCGAAAGTGTGACTATCCGAGACGAAAGAAGGAGTCCTGACAAGCGTTAACATAAAAGTTGAAAGAGGTACTAAATTTTGGAAGAAAAAGTTTGCTAAATGAAACATTAAATAAAATAATTTCATTGTATCCTATCTTCAATTCATCATTCGTGGAACTTTTAGTATGAAGAATCCTCATGTGGGGGGGGTTCGAACCCCCAAACCCCCCCCCCCCCGTGCGCACGGGCCTGCTTAGCACTCCATAGTATAAGTAAGCAGTTCGCTGAAACTGAGACACACTTTGACACAACCCTCAACTTTACATTAAGACTTCAAAAGGCAAGAAATCATGAAAGTGGAGTAACTTCATCTTCTCCAAGTTAGAACTTCAACTCCTTCCCAAGTTAGGGACAGCCTGTGCTTTGGATCCAAACCTGTTGAACCATCCTATAAATGCAATTAGCAACTTTTCGTTCCCATTAGGATCCTCGTTTACTTTTGTTGCTGCAGCGATGCTTTTTCTTGCGTGATTTCTGATCTCGCTACGTTGATATCGGCAACCTTATGACTGCGTTGCGAAGTATTCATTTACTAAGCTATATAATCTGCTAAAGCTCCTTTGAAATGAATGATCTACTAAGGTGTACGGCGTGTCTTTCTCGGTTTGATTATTAAATTATTTCTTATACCTGTGGAAAATTAGATCATTGATTATGCTTTTCCATATAGATAATAAGAAAACAATAAAGCCCAAATTTTTAGTGAAATTTTAGAAGAAAATGTTTTTGCCTTGGAAAGCCTGGATTCCTTTCTAACATTTATTGCCAAAGCATGTTTTTAAGACAATTGTAAATGTAAAGAGGTGTTTCTGCTGCACGGGCAGAAAAATGCGAGATTCTTCCATACAAGAAATAGTACAGTTTCCTACATCTTGAGAATAGGGAAAGAGAAAAGCAGTAGAGAAGGGATTGAGAAGAGTTCCGGAATAGGAAGGATGCGACGAATCGGAAGGATAAAGGGATGTGATGAATCAGGAACAAAGGTATTAGCGGTTGGACCTGAGGAGAAAACTCGGAAACTCCTTTACCTTACCTCATGAGGAAAGATGGTAAACATTAGCGTGAAGGGTCTTGGAAGGTGTAATTTAGAGGTTAGAACGTTGGGCCCGAGGATGCGTCGAGTACGAACAAGTTCGAGGCTCTTTGTCAGGGTTACTGATCCGACTTCTACGCGTACGCACGGCAGATGGCGACAATTTAATATAGAAGTTAAAGTATTGATTTCTCATTAGCAAATAGATAGCTCGCCTAGCGCAAACAAAGCCAGGATATTTGCATAATGGAGTTGATTTTTTTCTGTGAATAATCAACGAACTAGAAGCAAAAGAAAACGATGAAATTTCAAATTAAATTCAGTGCAACAAAAATAACCAATGGAAGTTTTTTGGAGTTGTGGCCAAATTTCACGTTCTTTTTGTAGTAAATGAAAGTTGCCAAAAACGTTGCCAAATCGTTGATGATTGTTTTGCGTTAGGGAAGGCTGTAGCGGCTGACTTTTCTAAAGGAAATTCAAAAGAGAGTTTCATAGTTTAGCCTACTGCAGATGTAATTCTTAATAATTATACGCGTACATAAACGATAGACCTTCGTCGACAGGAGGAAAAATAGCTCTTGATGAATCTACAAGTTACATACTTAACTACGATGGGCTCCCTAAAGTGAAATCATATACTTTTAAGTTTGCTCGTTCACAGTAAGATCCAGTATTATAATAATATTTTAAATGGTACAATATATATAATAAAATGGAATTTAACTGCAGTCTTCGCTTTAACTCCTACAAACCATATTCTAATCGATGGTCAAACCTACAGTAGTAATTAAAATAATGAGCATTTCTAAGTACCAGATCAAAGTATTATTGTCTAGTATCCTGTGAAATAAACGTTACTGCAATATATGGACATGGAGTGTATTTTATTATTAAAGTTTATTTTAAGATTTGAAGCTCACACACTATGATTTTAAAGATAATTGTCATCTCAATGAAGAGTTAACCTTTGATTATAATGCGTTTTTTAAGAGTTAAAGTGAAGTTCGCAGTTGAACTCCATTTTATGTTATATTTTTTATATTCTTACGCACCGTTGGTAGAAAACAGCAGGCCCATTAGCTCAGTTGGTTAGAGCGTCGTGCTAATAACGCGAAGGTCGCGGGTTCGATCCCCCATGGGCCAAATATTTTTGGAATATGCAGCAAGCGTATGTGATCCAGCAGATGAAACTTTTATCAGCAAACTTGAAAAAATGCGGCTCAGGGTAATACGTTTTGTTAAAAAATACTGTTTTACCGGGCTTTGTGGCGTTCTAGCTACACTATCGCTCTGACCACAAGGTGTGGGGTTAGAATTCCGGCTGATTGGATTTTTCTGATCAGGGAATGGTTGTTGGTTTATTGTTAATGTTGCTTCGGTGAAACACCTTCTGACAAGTTAGCCTAGGAGGAATTCACCACATTGTGGTAACAGCAGCTGAGCAGGAAAAACAGCGAATTTTATGAAAATGCTCGGATTCTTCGAAATATATCTTCTGTCCCCGGTTAAGAATATTTGAATGAAACGAAATTACACGCTAGGCTGCGATTGCGATAAATTAAGGGAATCTTTATTTCCGTTAATAGTCGTAAATCAAAAGAAGTAGATGATAGAGAAAGTCGTTTAAAGAATTCATTCTTTCCGCGAATGATGCGGGATAGTAACAGACTATTAAGGGGGTATAAACACCAATCAAACTATTGGATACCACACGCCGAAAGCAGGCTTTTAAGGTATTAATGTAGATGTTTCAATTCAATAAAGGCGAGTGCAATAATTTTAAAATTAAGATGTTAAACTTATACATCATTTGATATTTGAAAAAATAACACTAGCAAAATAACACACGAAGTTTCATTTCATTAACTATTTTATTACGAAGTATTGCTTATAAAAATAAAAATACTGATTTCGTAAACCTGGTTGTTATTTCCTAAAGGCCAAGCACCCTTTACTCTAATTTAAAGCTACCAATATATCCCTGAGAAAATATTTTGTGAGTGATCAGATTTACTGGTGGAAGTCATCTTTTTTATCTAGTTATTTAGGAAGGGGCTTGATCCTCGTCCAGATCTGTGCAGCTGTCAAATTTCGTTCGAGCATTTGTATTTCACCGGACATTCCTTCCCATCTTGCCCGAATTCCACTGCTTCTTGAAGGCCATAAACTATGTAATCATACTTTGGATTGTATGATATGACCCTGGAAAGATGAAGGAAAAGAATTTTTTTAACTTGAACTATCCATGCCCCTTGTAGTCATTAAAGCAGAAATTAATACTCTAATATAATAAAAATGCAGTTTTATTTCTTAAATCAAAATAAATTTGAGCTTTTATCACTTCTTATCGAAAGATATGTTAATTTTCCGTTTTCAGTTAAATTAAAATTTATTGGAAAATTTCACCAACAGAAATACTTTTATGTTTATTATTCACGTCCTTTATCGTTAAAATGCGAATAAAAAAGGTTTCACGAACGAATAGCTCTTTTAATAAGCGTTTGCTGATTCATAAAGACTTTTTCGAATAAAAAATGGAATATTTCTAATGAATTTGCATGCAATTTACTCCTGAATCTGTCAGCGAATCATACCAGTGTAGTAAATGAGTTAGTCTGAAGACATTCAGAACTCATCAATAGCTATTCAGAATGTAAAAGGTAATTTGAATGGCCCAGCGTTATAAGGGAAAACGACATAAAACTAGTTCCCAAAGATTTTGCATTCTCAAGCAGTATTTTTTGTGATATCGCCACAGCTTTTTAATTTTAAACCTTTAACCTCAATGATTAATTTCGCGATTTATTTTGATAGTATCGAACTTTAACCAGCACTGATCTACAAGTTATTAATATATTTAAAAATGGAATCCTCACCCGCTCACTAGTTTCAGTCCTTTTAAAATCATCTTGGAGACGGAGAGATATTCTTTCGCCTTGTAAGGGTCCTCACAGGCCACTCTATACATGCAATCGTATCCACCTTCATTGTCCACTGTGTCGCCCATGAGATATGCCAGTATCAGCAGAATCTCGCTCTCGCTTATTCCTCTTCCTGTGTCTCCCTTGAAGGATCTCACGTAGTTCTCGTCCTCGCTTCTCCTCCATAAGCCCAATGAGAATATTCCCGCTCCCAGGAGTAGTGCCTTCAGCACTAGCAGGATAATCACATTCGTGACGCTCAAACTCAGCACCTTTGGAGAAAAGGATGTTTTCGTCTCTGCATAGGCTTCATTATTTGTGGAGATATAGTCTATGTGCGCATTCAAGCGCCGATCGGAATATAAATAGAATTAGGTAGCATAAAATACAAATGGAAAGGCATGTATATAATCTCTCTTTCTCCTGAAGATTTTTAATCCTCATTTTGAATGCCAATTAAGAGGAGTGTGGAAATTCTCAAAGAAAGTTAACATAAAAATGGCGCTTTTTAAATCTTATCACTGCCTTTTTATGGTGCAGCTTATAAATATTTCCCATTTGTTCTTGCTATTATTGCATTTATATGTATTAATGAAAACATTAGTTAATTTTAGGAAGAAAGACTTCTTATGTTTCCTCAAAAATACGATTTTTCAGGCCTTATGATGTTATACTAGTTGCGAAATCGTTCGCTGATAAACATTGTGGGCAAACACTCTGTCTTCTTCTCCTTTTTACTATAGCATTACACGAAGTTACGCCAGAGCATATTGATTTTATTAGTAAATCAAATTTCGAGTTTTGTTTTACTTCTCAGAACAACAGAGCGTTACAGTAACACATCCTGTATCTTGATATTTAATTAGAACTTGTTAGGTTTTTAATTAGGACTGTTAATGCATAATTGACGTTATGCTCTTGATAATCTCCTTTCAAAATCTGAACATTGGTCTGCTGATCGTATAAAATAGTTATAAGTAATTCATAGCTATAGAAACCTTCTCGTGCTGCAGTCTTACCCAGTTCAGGAAAATATTGAAATCGTTTGCAAACCTGAGAGTTCCTGGAAGTGCGTGATATCAGCTCCCGAGCAATCTCAAGCATGACGGAGCGACTGGAACCCCGAATCAATTTGCTGTTTCTTTGAACCACCAACGCGTTGTCCGCCACTTCTTCTTCGAACATTGCCGTCGTGGGATTAGCCTGAGTCCAACATATTGCAACGCACATCAGCAGCAGAAGAATCGATAATATTCCGCCCTTGGCCATCCTTCTATGATCGAAGAAAATGGATTTCGATAAATTATCACATACTTTATTCTTAATTACATAGAGATGAAAGAGAAGAGATATATCTGTTAGAGTTGACAATAATTGTTGTAATCCAAAGGAGCTGGCGATTGAATTTTTTTATTTGAAACTGAAATGTAATCACTCATTCAGTGTTAAATTAATCGTTGGAGCCCAAATATTCTAAAATCAAGCAAAAGTTTCTTACGATATTTTTTAAAAGGAAATAAAAAGTGAAAATATGAAAATAAAATGATTGCGTCAAAATAGAGCAATATGGCCGTAGGATATTTCATAATTCACCTGTTAATTCGTAGGAAAAGAGAAATATTTAGCAATTACCTTCGTATATTCCTCAAGAATTCATTACTTGAAACTGTAACGGGCGTTGGAGCAGAGCAAATGCTTCTAGTCCGTTAGATTTCTCGAGTCTTAGCCTACTTTTACTAATGACAGGATCAGATGCTTCAGAGTCTTTTGCTAGTCTTTGAGCGCACCGGTTAAAACGTATTTTTAACAGTGATTTTAGAGAATAATAACCTACAAATAAATTTAAAGCTTGATGTCAACTCTTTTAAGGCTACGATAATCATCTGACTAGAAGGTACGTGGAAAGTCTGGTATAACAAACGTTACTGATAGTTTTTAATGGTATCAAACTTTTTTTCTAGAAAGAGAAAGATTGCTTTATTTAAAGAGGATATAAATTTTATTCTACAAACATTACTGGTCGTATATTATAAATAAGTAGCTATGTTGTAGCGGAAAACCTAGAATATCCAAGAACTTATTTGCATATTTGAACGATAAAAATGTTTATTATTACACATATCTTTATATCTATTTTGAAGGTTATAATATTCGAGGTAGTGTGCGTTTCCAAGTAATTTCAACTTAGTCTATTACATTTTCTGGAGAATATATACTTTTGGAATCAAATAATGTTACGTTCATTCATGTATCCTAAATATGTGTTAGTGAGAAGATTCCACTTAGATACGTGAGGTTACTTTTTAGTTTCTATATTCAAGTGAATATTCGTAACCTTAACGGAAATATTGAAAGTAATAATGTTCAAAGTTTCAAATTGTATGCAGTTAATCCATTTCCACTGTTAAATCTCCGATTCCATGTGTAAGTTTAAGAATACGGAGCTGGATACATTTTGGATGCAAATATTGGCTTTCGTTGACATACGTTCTACTAAAGATCGTTTTTAGATTAAAATAGCAAAATAAAAATTGGAATAAAATTTGGAAATTCCGGTGAATTTTAGAATTTATATCTTCAAAATGCAAGAACTCTAAAAAGTTATCATTTTTAGGCAACTGTCGATTCATCCCTTGTATGCCGCGTTATTTTGTCTTAATTCTCAGTTGTTCAGCCAACTTGGATTTTAATGGTGAATAATCGTGGATGAAATCGATTATTGGTTAACTCTTCTTTCTAGTTAAGAACGTTTCATCGTGCTCTCAGTTAAGGCATTCGTTAGCAGACTTTACCCAAGGTGGTCAATTAGTCCGAATCTTAGGAGCCTCAAATTTTCCTTCAATATTTAATTTTTTGTGTAGTTTGTCACTGTCGTGTTAAATTTAAATTGCAGCTTAATAATCATGCAATTACATTGTCTTGCGGAAACTCTAACGTTTCTTTCAAATTGTAATATGCCTACTTGTGACAATTTCCTAACTATATTTGTTAAGTGTGATTTAATAGTACTTTAAACTTATACATATCAATATTCTTTTATTATTTTAATTTTAAATAATTTTTCTTATGTAATGTGATGGATTTTAAATTATCACTGAAATTTATCTACAACAATTCGCTGAAAATTACGTAAAAACTCGTAATGAACGAATTGTTTGAAAATATCAACCCTCGCTGAAGGAATCCCAATTTGTTAAAACCAGATTCTCTGTTTGTCGATAAAACTGCACATAACTGACATAAATTCGATTTCGGCACGCAATGAAAATAAAAGCACTTACCTTATGTGTGGTGTCGAGAGAGCGAAGAAGAAAACCTCGTTGTCCAAATATCCTCCTTGTGACAGTATCTATCCCTAAAGGGATCGATCTCGGCCAAGGGTCTTTCCTTATATACCTTGAAAATTTGCTTTCGAGAGCGCCACACCCTAGAGAGGGTCTCTTTTCGGGTTCTTCGACTCTATTGGCTCTTTGCGACACTTGTTCCTTCCTCTTCTTCCGTGAGTTTTTTTTCTTCCGGAATTCCTCTACCTGAGGTCTTCGATGGCCAAAAAATGATAAAAAGAGTTTTAGAACGTTGTAGCCAGCAAAGTGCCTTCGGAGACTTTAATGGTCTCTCTTCTTTTTCGCAGACTACTCAAAACGGCGACGACTTCCTTCCGCGATCCAGAAAGAGCGTCTCTGAGTCGAGATGCGTCTTTTCTCTTAAATAAGTATGAATTGTGGGCGCACGCTCCTGTGCATCGTTTCGTCACAGTGGTTTAGAATGCTAATAATTCCCCATTCATTCGAACCATTTCGGTAACAACAAAAAGGTATCCTTTTAGTCGTATATCGTTTTGTTTTCTCGTAATCTTCCAGTCTTATTGTATCATTCGGACGGAAATATCGTTTCGCATTTCCTGTAAAAGAATATGTTGGTTGAATACAAATTGGTGCGATGCGTTTTCGCTTTCTTCACCCAAACAAAGGCTATTCAGGATTAGTCGGATTGACCAAATGATTTCGCCTTGTTTATGTCCCCTGTGAGATCTCATAAACATTCGCTGGTCGATATCGTGATTTTCGTCTATTTAATATTTGGATGGCTTAATTATAATGTGTATGTTCTCTGTAGTGTTTCCGAAAGAAAATGTCTTTCATTTCCACTTGTGTTAATGGTGAATACAATAAACCTACTTTTCAAGAGAAAGTGGTAAAATTGTATGTAAAATAACATGTAGTCTGTTTAGTCTGAGTATGATAGCATACAAATTCAGATTTTTTTTATTTTAATGAAAATGATTTGCCATTTAATCTGCGTGTAAAGCGATCTCAAAATTATGACTTCTCCAAGTTGTAATGTATGGAATGAAATAACTATGGTAATCTCAAAACAAACATAAATATACTGTTCGTAGTAAAGTTGCTAGAATTTCTTGTAGCTGTTTTAGGTTGCGGGCTTGTTGGGCATTGTTTTCTACTCCTAATGTTTAGTATGATTTAACCATTTTAATACTGTGACGGATTCAAAAACTTGCCAGTTGATTTCAGACAGTTCTTCATATACTCTTTTGAATCTAATAATATTTTTAGTGCCTTAGTTCCCTCTAATTTACTCTAGAAGTACCACTTGGGCGGGAAAAATCTTATAGATGTAAACTAATCGTATAATAAACTCCACTATTACATTTTAGTTTGAACTCGTTGTCCTTTCCTAAACGAGTTGATTGTTTCGCTAAGTCGCCAATAGATCAACCCTAGACAAGAAATAACTATGATGATTTAAGTATTCTTCATGATAAATAGATCTACCAATTAGTGTAATTCCCTGTTAGGAATAAAAGTGGAAACGGAAATAAAGTACATTGAGGAAATTGTGGTGAGCAGCGTTAGGATAACTGCTACGCATCTACTGAAGGTTCATAGCTAATACTTTGTTCAAGAGTCGCCTCATGTTATTCTTGAAAACATTTCTAGCACAAAAAATCGATTTAGGTATTTATAAGTAGAAACACCGAAAACAGGAAGAAGGGGATAAAATAATTTATATCAAAGTAAGTCAAGGCAATATCTAAGTGGATTCCCATAATAAAAGAAGTGTTTAGATTCATACTACAGCTTGTGTTGAACTTCTTATAACAATTTACATAACGATGACGTAAATGAAATCAATCATAACATAGCAGTACTACGAAAGTAGTTATTTAAACGGGTTGTGAACGTTTTTTTATATGTATTGAGCATTGATAATCAACTATTCTTTACTGTATTGCTCGCTATAAAAACGCACACATTTTTGCTACTAACAGTTCTGGAATCCTGTTAATGAATGATTAGGTGTTGTTAACTTGGAATCGATAATTGCCGCTTTATGATGAAAAAACAGGATAGTATCATTATGTAGCCGCTACAAATCATCTTCGTTATTTTTCTACTCTGCCCGAATCTATCTTTTTGTGATTTTGTCAAATAGTCTCCTCATTATTGAAATATGGTAGCTATAATTTACCTAATTCAAGACATATCTGGCGCAAAATTTTAAAGATGCAAATTGAAAATTTAAGGATATTTAGTGCCTTTTGTAATAAAATTATGTAAAGGGGAATAGAACGCATTGTTTATTCTATACTCTTGTAATACATGCTTGAAGGTATCACCAATTCCCTGAATTGTTAATTGAACTGTGGATGGATTCAGTCGTTGTTTTCTTTAATGATTAAAAAACTATCACGAAATGTTTCTGAGGAAGACATGAAATAGAAAAACCACTCCAATATTTTCTACTTTTATATTATATATTTTATATTACGTATTTGATTTGATTAGGCTCGCTAACAAGTAAAGCGAGCGAGAAATCATTTATCATGCGCCAAATCACATTAGCCTTGAAAATGTAAAATCGATTTAACTGTAAATGAAAAAAATTATTGTGATAGCCAAAGCATACATTTCTGTTGACTGATGTATGAACTTGATTGACTAATAGTTTCAGAAATAATTTAGTCCTATTCTTGATAGAATAGGACAGTCACAATCGGATGAATAATGTAATATTTTCCACAGGAGATTGTAAGCAGACGATATTAAACTGGTAATGATATTCACAATTTTTTCAAGATATTGACTGCCTGGCGTTAATTTAAAAATAAATTAGCTAAGTAATTTCTTGATAAACTTAAGCAAATGCGGATTAATTGCCTGATACCTGTTTTGTTTTGCCATGATCGCTGCTAATATACATAAAAGTGATGCGATGGAGCGTGACTTGGACAGAAATGCATTAAAAAAACCTGGTTCCGTAAAAGTAAATTATTTAATTTATAACTGATTATTCTCCACATTTTCTTAGCCGTGAGTTGTGGATATTTTGGATACACTATTAAAAATTAGACCTAACCTATGGAATGGATCTTCTTATATTTTTACAAATTTCACCGCAGTTATACGAAAGTCTGGTGTCAGCTAATCACATAATTTACAAAATAAAATAAGTGAACAATACGCATGAAAGTGCATCAATCAACAAAATAACCAATTAATACTTATATATACTTTCCTTCTGTTAAATATGAAACATACGATAAACGTTCATTATGGAATAAATTTAATATCAGTAGATACGCCGAGGCGGCATAATTCTACTCTCGTTTTTAAGCTTAAGTTCTCCAATTGGAAGGCCTAACTTAGTCTTACTTTCGTTATCTTTTATTAGGGATGTAACGTATGTTAAACGTTAATGACAGAATTGATTTAATTTCAGTGAACACGCCAAGGCGGCAAATGTCTCATTTTAAGCAGACTTTTTCAAGTCTCGGACGAGACGTTATTCTGTAGCGACAGACGCATAAGCGGCCCCCGGGGACCCATTAAAATGAAATGCTTGCACTAGTGTTACATTGCAGTTTATCTGAGTCAAATTTGTGACCTAATTGGCGTGTTTCCATTGGAGTTGGATATCTTCTAGACCTCTTTTTTATGATTCACGACTAGAAGGGGTAATTTTTATCGATTTTCGAGCGTCTGTGGCGAACATTCCGCAAATATATCCTCAGGGATCGAGTGCTTGAGAGTGTAATGTCAAGTAGTTTATGCCTAGGGCAGGATTCAGAGTGTAAGTGACAGAAGCAACCGCCCCTGGGCGAGACATTTAAAAAGGTGGTCATCAAAATTAATTTTTACTGTTGTAAATCCTATCAATCTTTTAAAGGCTTCTAAAATAATCAAATTTACATCTTGAACATACGTATAAAGATATATTCCCGTATCTGATTTACCGGAAGAAATAAGAACTAAAAAGAAATTCTAGCATAAAATTAATACTATAAATAATTATTAATTTTTATTTGCTTATGAAAGTTATTTTAATTCCACCTTTCATTCTAATCGTGATTTAAATTTATTGTATCTGAGGCAATACTTTCAAATAACATGGTAGTTATGTATTTATATCTGTACTTTTTTGCATCGATAAAATAAAAAAATCTGATGTGGCCAGCACATGACTTTCTCCATATATAAGATGTGAATATTTATCTACGACAGTAATTTCGAACTCTATATTCCATCTAAACTTGGAAGATGAGTGATTAATTTATATATTATTATCTTTGACGTCACAAACATTATAAATAATGTTTTCGGGACATGATCGATGAATAACGATGAAATTGGCCTTTCGCCCATAGAGCCCAGTGCGCCCACAAAGTACATAATCAGCAACTTCCGGTTTATCAGTATTTCCTGAATAACTCCTAAACAATCAGTGATAAAAAAATATGTTTCAAACAAAAGTTATCGTAAATTTTATTTTCTAAAACGTTTGCAAATAATAATATATACCTAAATATCATATTTATGGAGATATTTTGAAAACCGGAAATGAGCTTTGAAGAATGAAGTTAAACTTCCGTTTAACCGATTTACTCCAAAAACTAATCAACTCTAACGACACCAACCAAAGTACTATATATGAAATTTAGTGTTTATACAATGAATAGTTTTCATGTTAGAGCGTCCACAAAGTACATAACAGCTACTTCCGGTTTATCGGTTTTTCACGAATAACTCCTAAACGATCGGTTATAAAAAATATGTTTAATACAAAAGTTATAGTAAATTACATTTTCTTAAACTTTTAAAGTAATACAATATACGTATATATCATATTTATGGAGATATTTTGAAAACTGGAAATGAGCTTTGATGAATGAAGCTCTTCTGACAGCACACACCACAGTACTATATATGAAGTTTGGTATTGATACCACCACTAGTTTTTACGTTAGAGCGCCCACAAGCACAGGCACATATACACATACACACAAACACACACACACATACACACAGACATCATTCCGAAAATGGTTAAAACGTGTTCTAGGGACCCCAAAACATGTATTTCCGTTGAAATCTCGAAGTCGATTTTTTCATGAAAACAATACTTTCTCTATACTTCGTATATGGAGAAAGTAAAAATAGCATACATAATAGCAAATAAGGTTGACATTTCTTGAATTTTGTATTATATGTTGTTTTAAGTGTCTAAAGAATCAAACAAAACAGAATATCGAATAAATTTTACTAACATATAGTGTTTGAATTGTTTCACAGGAGAGAATTCATTCGTCAATCTTAGAAAGAAGCAGATTTTAAGACGCTGTCGTCTTCTCCTTCACCAAGCACCTCTTTGGATTGATGAAACCGAATAAAGGTAAAAATTTCGATGTTATCTTTTAACTATAAATTAAAACATCCCATGCCACCTCATGCAATCGCTTACTTAAATCGATGCTAATTTATATTTCCGCTGAATCAATTTTTCAGTAGCTGTCGAATATTACGTTATTCTGTTAGTATGTACGTTTAGTTTAGTATTTTTAAACTAGTCGGCATAATTATGCTTAAAGTCAATATTTAGACGGAAAGTGGGTTCCTGGGTTCGAGTCCTAGTCATGTCGCTATTTTTCGCTTCTCGTCCAACTTTATATCTAAGCCTGTTGGCCTACATAATCAGTATGAAAATAATTATATGATGATAAGAAATGCTAATAGGAAAACCAATTGCTGGAACAGTTCATAAAAGTTCTTATATTCCCTCCTTCGACCAATAAAGTTGGACAACTGGAGTACTGAAAACACTCTATTGGGCTTCCTGTTTGGCATGGTCATCATTATCTTTAGCTTCTCATTCACCTTTTAAATTTCTAGTCTAATGCGGAAATGTATTTTGTTCCGCATCGAAAATGAATACCTTCAAAGATCTCATTAAAAATTTTTAAGACGCGTACTTCCTAAATTACTGCATAAGAGATGATAAGAAAGAGAAACTCGCAATGTGTTCTAGCGATGTTAGGTTACTTCCTGTTCGAAAAGCCCCTCTGGTAAGTTTCTTCGAACAATGAAAGTGAAAACTCCCGAAGAAAAAACACTCCTCCACTCTTGAGGTCGTTATGCTTTCCTTTGTTCGCTACTGCCGAAACTCAGAATGCGTGCTACTATTCTCTACCTCTATGTTGTTGAAGCTTATTTATTTTGTTAGCATGAGAGTTACGTAATTCCTAGCACTGAAGAATATAGTGTTGGAGTTTTGGATGAATGGTAGCTATTTTCCTAAGGAAAATTAAGGCTCATTTTCTTGTGCATTATTTACTTTCGGTGCTTACTATCGGTAGATGCCACAGAAATTAAATGCCTTTGAATATAAGGAGTAACGAGATTATGAAAATGAAACGATACATTAGAAGTTACTTTAATAATAATATTATTTTAACAAATCGCCTTTATTACCTTTTATTTTATTACTTTTCCTTCCTTAGTAACACATCCCATACCTCCTCATGCAATCACTTATTTATATCGTGACCAATTTATATTTCGGCTAAATCTATTTATCTTTTGCTGCCTTTATTTGGTTGTCAAGTAGATCTTCACTACTGGAAGATTTGAATGAAAGCCATTGAAGGTATAATCGCATTCTCTTTTGAAGACTTCCCTAATTTATCTTAAACTTACTTTCTCTAATTTATCAACATATGCAGTTATGCAGCGTATGTATAGATAAACGTGGACTAATTTGTGGAAAGTTTCAAAAGAAACTATATGGTGAATTTCTTCATTATATCTCAGTTATTTTATTTATAGGTTGATTATACCAGAAATGTTCTTAAAGCAATAATATAGCATGTTAGAATTCGAAGACTAACATTCCCAGGATGAAATACTCGGGGTTCTTTAAGCAGTCATAAGTAACACTCATTCGTGTATTAATATTCCATTGCTTATATAAAGAATCACATTTTACCATTTGTTTAGCGTCTTATGTTCTACTTTTCGAAATACAGTACTGTATTTTAAAGGTTATAACCGCAGGATTCCATCTTTCAATCCTTGATAGATATGGAGATAATGTTTAATTATCTGCGGCTTTGTTCCATTCAGACAAAACATCTCATTTTTTTATATTTTCAGCCATAACATCGGATTAATAAGTAACTCTACGTTTAACCTTGTTTTTATCTTTGATAACTTACAGTTCACAGTTGAGTTTCAAGATACTATTTGGCTAGAGAGGTACGTTCTTTAGGATACCTATTTTGCGATTATATCCCAAGAGTTATACTAATGTAAAAAGTTATAATTAAGATAATTTCGCTCAGGTTGCAAATTTTTATTAGACACATTTTTATTGAACTGATTTAAGTCTGATATTCCGTATCGTTCATGTAAGAATGATGTGGTAATGTTGACACCATAATTATCGCAATTAAGTGTTTTCGTGGCTTTGTTTAACTCTATATTTGTTATAAATTATGACGAATATTTATCTGTAGTTTCTTATCGGAAATGCAATATTTATGAGCATTAACTTTAAAAGTCCCTTTAATCTGTGAAATTCCTTCCTGAACTTAAATAGCCATTAAGATTTCCTACCTGACCTAAGGTAGGGTATTAACCCTCGAGACGTCCCCAAGGAATGTTTTATTGTCCCAAGGTTCTGCGTTCTTCCGAAGACCCGTTACTCCCACCATTACACGGTGGCACTGTCCAACGAAAGAAAAAGAACTGTTGCCGAAAGGTAGCTGTTAACTCTTACATTTGTTTATTCTAAATTATTGAGGATTGAATTATATGCTTCTTCGCCTAACATCAGATTTCAAGCGAAGAAGGTATTAAATAAACCGGCGGCATTTTCATATTAATATTATTTAGAATATTTTAGATATCAATATGTCTTTCTCAAATCAGAAATCCTTAAATGAAAGACGGTATATATATATATAAATGACAATAAGTTTTCTGCTCATTTTTTACTGCAGTGAATAATTTGTATCTTTATCTATAGAAGAATTTGTATGTATTTGAAAAACATTTGGTAAATTTGGTCTATATATTATTTATATAGAAATTGTCTGTGGCTTGATATCAAAATTTCATTTTCTATACTGTGTGAAAATAATCCAGTATGTTTTGAGAATAAAATTAATTCACTCATCGGATTGGTATGTAATTCCTTTATTAGCAGTTTTCTCTATCGACTTGGGAGTTACGTCTTTTGTTGATTCCGTAGGAAGACAGAATATTACCATACCTAAGATTCGGTACAAAGATAATGAAGCTAAGTTTTCGACTATATTCTTATTACCTCGAAATATATGTTCGAATTCCTGATTTTTAAAAATGCAAAATCGTAAGTTTCCTTCTTCAGCAGCTCGAGACATCTCTTAGTGAGTTTGGAAACTACAACGTTTGAATTTCAGCGGCTTGACATTCACAATTCAAATGATTTTAAGAGCTCATCTGAAAGATTTTGAGACGATTTAACCGGCTTGGTTTTAAAATGTATGATGCTTATTTAAAGCTTTTTAGAATCGAATTAAGTAGTAAAAAACGAATTATTTTTAAATAAAAACGCAAAATCAACCGATGTTACTCTATATCAATTTTAACTCCCGGATATTTGTTTATCATTAAAGGACAGTTTTTCAAATAGTAAATTTTGCAAATCCATGGAACTACTTCCATAAAAATATCTTAATATTTATTGGGGAAAAACATAAAATAATTATGAAATTCTATTCTTGTTCTCCATTTAACGTAACAGAATGATTATTTCAATTATATGCTATAGCAACTTGTAAAGTTTAAACATAAAGCTTATATTTTGACGTATAATTAGCGCTTTATACAGATTTATTCCAATTTAACATCTTTATTACTGTAATTGATTTTAGTATATGCCAAAGGATTAGCATCCAATGACAAAATTGTACTTTTTGTGATTTTATTGGCTATAAGATCAATTAAATTCAATTTTTAAGTTCTGCGAGATGGCATAAACCAATATAACAAGCCTGTCATTATCTTATGTATTGCATTTACTTTGAAAAACCTCTTGGTTACTTTCTGCCTCGCTAAATTGCGATTTGTATGACTTCTCTTTGTCATATCAATGATTGTTCTGAAATTGTTGTTTACTGCTGTTGTCAGTTTTTTTTTAATTATATCAAGCAATAATTATCGATTTGTTCTTATCGTAAGCAGTTGATTTGTAAATTTCTCGTCAATTAAGTTATCTTAGAAAATATTTATCTAAGTTCATGTTTTTATGAAGAAAGTCTATTTATTACAAATTCCGCTGTTTCAGCCTCTATTTTGTGGTAGCTCTTCATGATAAAGGATTATTACGATTATACGATTAGGATTATACGCGATACCACAGAATATTTTAATATAATTTTAATATATAATTTTAATAATAACATCATCGTCAGGTACATAGAAACAAGATCTTGTCTCTCTGTACCTGACGATGGTGCTAAGCCTCGAAACCTATGTCGTGTTTTTTAAAACATTCTGTGGTATCGTGTATAAGTGTTTCATTCCTCCTTCATTTTATCTATTTATTCTTTCTGATTATATTTCATTTTGGGAAGTTTTGGATTTATGAATATTATTATTCAATTGTGTTTCCTTCTCTCAACAATCATCAAGTTTGTTTTCCGAATCTTTCCCACATTATAAATCATGGATGGATTTTGTATTTCAAATGCCATTCGGAGATTTTAATCTCGAAGATCTTATTTCTACATTTGGAAAATTGTTTTGGGTGGTCATGGTTAAGTAAAAAAACACAAAGTTTTATTAATATTTTATTTTACAAAAAATATAGAACGTGACACATTAAAATGTCTACGTTAAAACAAGCGAAGCATTACAACCTCATGATATTCATATTTGATGAGCTGATAATGTTGAAAGGCACTTCGATATGCGCCATTGCTCTTTATTTGACACGTTAAGTAGCACTTGTCATTCTCTCAGAGATTTCACTCGTTTGAATGATTTTCGCCTCTTAGATAGATGACCAGCACATTCGAATTTTTCTTTCGCCATTTTTCTTAGTTTTGATGATGATGATGAGTTAATACTATGTACAAAAATGCATTAAATACTAAGGATATCTCAGAGATATTGAAGGTAACTTCTCAAGTCTCTGATATTGGGTCAGTTTATGAGTAAATTGTCATCATTTTTCAAAACCATTTGTAATGATAATACACGTATCGTCATATATTTGTAAAGTAATATTTCCTTTGTTTTTTTCAGTTGTCTCGTACCATGTTTTTTAGTCAGTACACGTATTCTCCTACAGGTCACGTTACTGTATAGTTTAGTTAGTCAAGTCTCAACTCGTATCGCATATTCTTATAATGGATACGGTAACTCGTCCCGAGTTTCAGTATTTGAATTTATTTGTCCTATATTAAGGCTCTTGTCAAAGTTGGTCTTTTTCTTGTAAATTTCCGTTGTCGTAAATGGTAGTGGGTTTAACAGTCTTAGAGTATTGTTTGCCTTGCATAAGACAGTCATTGTTAGACTTTTTACAATTTCTTTCATAAATTTTATGAATATTTTTATACAAGTAATTCAAAACTTTCTGTTCATTGCCTTAAAGCTACACAAAATTCACCGCCTTTTTATAGAGTTTTATCTGTATATCTCTCGTTCAACTATTTATATCTAAGTAATTAAGTACATACATAAGATTTGACGGTAGTTTAGTCAGTCTGTCCTTTTACATACATAAGATTTGACCATAGTTTAATCAGTGTCTTTTTTTAGTTTGATCGTGAATCGATGTAAATTTTAATCAACAGCATTGAGTTTGTCCACCGTAGAGCGTCTCGTCGCTTTTTTCTTCTCTTAACATCAAAAGATTATTCGCAATAAGAAACGAATTCTGAGCATAGCAATTTATCTAAAATTTGGAAATGTTGATTGCTGTCTGTTCCATGAGCGGCGCTGTCGTTTTATACTGAAATGTAGGTCGTAAACAGAATTAAGATTTGTTAAGTCATTCTTAATGAGTCTCTTATTATGTAATAACTACTCAGAGGGCATAGTAAGATTACTACCTTATTTTTACATACTTATATTTAAACTCTGTGAATTGTTTTGAATGGTAGTCCAAAATATTTAAAATCTCTTAAACGAAGAATTTCGAATTTGGTCGCGGTATCGTTCATCGGCCCTTAATTTCTTCGATGTTTACGCCGAAAGAATATTTCTGGAATTTCTTTTTCGTGGGAAATGAAAAACCGGATGTTTTCGAGCCGGAAGTCGCTCTCTCACCCGAATCGAAAGCGGGCATACGTCCGAAAAGTCCGAGGAGACGGAGCTGACAGATCCGCTGGAGCACGCACGGCCGCGGCACGCGAACTCGCTTTTTCGATCGGCGTTTCTCGGAATCGGAACGTCGAAATAGCGAAGAAAGGGATCGGTCAGATTCGACTTCCCCCGGATGACCCACTGACCAAGCAAACGGAGGCATCCTCGCGAAAACACGCCTAGGAGAGCGGCTCGGCCTGCTTTAGTTTTTTTGTTTATCCTCGCTCGCGAGAGATAAGACGGGTGAAAGTTTGGTCTGTTTCCTCCAACAAGGGCGCTTAAGTGTTTCTCCCTTTGTCTCATGAGTTTTTTTTATCTTTTCCTCGTTTTCTTTTGATATGCGGATAGTTTCTTGACAGTAAGCGGTGGCCGAAACTTCCTCAAGACCCGGTTAGCGAGGGATTTGTTAGGCCCTGAAAATTTCGGTCGAGGGCCCAGGAAAGGTGTTTTACGGGTCGAGCGATAGTTCAGCTACGCTTCCTATAGGAGGTCAAACTCAGGTATCTCATATTGTGTCCATAAATGGGATAAAGACTCAGTTAAAATTGTTTAGAATATGAAATTTTCGCTCCTCCATAGAGAAGCTTGGTTCTCCCGAACCAGAGATACGTTTGAAAAATGATTCGATGATTTCGTATCTCCGGCTTCTTTTCCGCGATGCCTCTGGTGATTTGGCGACGTCTACCGAGGTCCCGGGGCAGGAGCCATGATTCTGCTTCCATCGACTTCTCCTCCGCCACCTCCTCGTAGGGTTTTCTGTTCCAGCTGCATCTGCTGCTCCGAACATGCGAATGCAGAACAGTCTCTTCGGCGAACTGCATCCATGACGTCAGAGAGGTGCATGGAAACTCCGTGGGCAACGCTCGGGTGGATCCTGGGAAATAGAAAGAGAGATTGTGGAGATAAACCCTTATGCTAGCGAATGGTGCATAGTGATAATAAAGCGATTTTCAATAGAGCGAGATTGGGACTATTAGGTGTATTGAATAAGTCACATAAATTTTAAAGAAAGATACTGCTTGAAAAAAGTACACGGAAGAAAACTACATTGCAGGCTTAAAAACCTAAGGTATTGCTTTGGTAAAGATATACACCGCAGCAGGAAGCCACCTGTAAGGAAGGGGGTGTGAAAAACCTGCGAAACCTACGTATGGTTATCATGAAAATTTCAGCTGATGGCTATACATGAGTAAGGAGTCAAAACATTCCAAATATCTCAAATTTGATGGTATTTGGAATTTTTTGACTTACTACTTACGTGTAGTTAAGTAAATTCTTATGGAAAAGCAGGCTAAGAGAGATCTCAGGCAAACAAGACAATGAAGATTAATCAATATGATTTTTTCAAAACAGTGAAGACCATAGTGGAAAGCAAGTTAGAAGGTTACTAGAAAAAAATAGTGAATAGCTTCAAAACTACTATGAAAATAGGATAGTAGATATTATTATTTTAACATACATGTACAATAATACTCTGCAAAACGCCTACAATCTTGTGTTAGAGGGTGTGAACACCAGTCGCTTTAACTACTTTTTGCATGTTGTTATCGCGTCTCGTTCGCGGAAAGAATTAATATTCAAAATCCAAAATAATCCAATCATAATATATCCAAATAATAATATATCCAAAAATCTATCTTTGTTATTTAAGCTCATTATCGAATCGGCTGAAACAGCAGGGAGTCTCATGATGCTGGTTATCTTCCCCTAATGTGTGAACTTTCCCTTAATTTATCAAGCAGTCTCGATCTGCGAAGGCGTTACTTCATGGAAGCCCATGATAATGAAAAGAATCACTTTGTAGACTCCCGCAGAATTTGATGACACTAGTCCGCTAGCGAAACATGCTCCATCTATAAATTCTGTGGGATCGCACAAAGTGATTATTTTAATTTATCAAGAAATCGCAACGTAGCATTCTAGCATCCTCTCTTTAAAGAAGTCCCATCCCATCGCCTTGCGCGGCACTTCCTCGAGTTCCCGCATACAGATTCCCCAGAATCTTGTATACCGGCCGTATATTCAAAAGATATTTGGCCCATGGGGGGATCGAACCCGCGACCTTCGCGTTATTAGCACGACGCTCTAACCAACTGAGCTAATGGGCCAGTTGAAAGATAGGCAAAAAGATGTAGAATTTTGAAACGAGAAAACCCAATCTACCGGCAAGCCAATATGTTTACATGTTTGCGAGTACACGTTTCATCCTATATGGTAGTCGGATTCTACCAAATAATTCTTTCTTAGTTATTATTAATTATATTTCCCTATTTCACCTTGAAATTTCCGACTTCTGTTTATCTTTATCTTAAGTAAATTGCTAGAACTTCATTACTGGAAATATATAAGTTGAAGTTGTAAAGTATTTTGAAATATTTGCGAGAATCATTAATATTAATTTTCTAGTTGTCATCATGACTATACTCCGTTCCAGTTTTTCTAATTTAGTGACCCTGAAAGCAGCAATTAAATCCCAAGTATATTCTTCCCTTTCTGCGACAATATCCTCATACCATGTTGCCTTTATTCAGTGACCTCGATCCCATGGATAAAACTACGTTTTATATTTTACAATCGTAGATTTAAAATGCGATTTATTCTACCACACTGATTAGAAAAGTTGAAATGCGGTATAGATACCCAATTCTTAGTTTTCGAATGCCAATAACCATTCCTCTTTGCACAAATGTCGCGCGCCACGTAAACTCAAGTATGTTTCATTACAAACTGCAACCTCCTTTCAATTTAATTTTGTCATTACTGTAATCGTCGATGACTAATTAAATGTAGTTTCCCGTTAAGTTGATTGCGCAAAATTACATACTTAAAGGTATCCTTAGTGATATCTAGAGTCTAGTTGTTATGGTTAATGAATCGCATTGATTATTGAATAATGGGATTGCAGAGAAATATTTTTCAAATTATTTGTTCCTACTCGTTTTCTCGTATGTTTCGGATCAGCCGAAGTAACGCGAAAGTCGCATGATACTTGTAACTTGATTCTAAAAAATGTAATTTCGTAAACTTACTCTAATTATCAACCACACCCAACCTTCTAGTCTTCTTTATTTCAATAATTCTCGATCTTTGAGAGTTAGAATCTTAGAAATGCTTTCCGGTGTGTCAGAATTATTTTTAATGAAACGTATGGTCTTATCAACTGGATTCAATGAGCTTGCCGTTTACTCTAGATAAGGCCAGACTGAATTAGGAAGTAGCATACAGCGCTAGAATTAGTATCCTTTCTAATTTATGAAATCAACCTTTAGGTTTTTTTAAATGCTTCATATCACAATTTTTGAATGTGCGTGCTCTATTTAAAATTGGTAGTGAGCGACAAATTGCACATTGTTCGTGAAAAGCCTACCCATTATAAAGGGCAAATTTTCCTTTATACTGCTATTTTACTTAATTTTAAACATAAAAGTTTCAGTTTTTAGGAGTTGGTCTGTAAGTGTACCTAGCCGTTGTCCAGCCAGTTTCTCCGTCAGTCCATCCCTACTATGACATAATTCTGAAACTTTTGAAATGCTGCATTAATATTGTTTTATTGGTAAAATATTTGCTATTTCAAGATACGTATTGGAAAAATAGCAAAATCGTACTAGGTTCAGTCTTGATGATTCTGAGGTTTCATGTCGAAGTCAATATAACTGGGAAAAATTTTATATCTGTACTCTATTTAATTCAACACAAGTAGGTTACAATAGTATTGAGGCACAAAGAAAACCGCAGTGGAAATTCTTCTGTGGTGAGGATGACCTACTCGCAAATGTTACGCGCTTGAATATTTTCAGAGATTTATAAAATGGGCCTAAATTTGATAACCTCACAATATATTTGTGTAAAACATTGTTAACCACAGGTGCACAACACGTGGCAAGGAAATACTTTCATCGACTCGGGAAGTGAAGAAGCTATAAGCTTGCAACGCCATATACCTTAGTTCGGATCTTGGCTCTTGTATATCTGTTCTTTATTTTGTGCTGTCCTACATTATTAAATATGAATATGATGAATACATTCTTTACTCCAAAACATAAATTTTTCAGCGGTCATAATCTCGAGAAAAGAAGTCAAAAGAGATTCTTTCGAATCTTTCTTTCTTATTTTCGTTCTTTGAAATCAGCTAGCCTAGCTGTAAATCTATACCTTATGAAAGATATATTATAAGGTAAATATGGAATTAAATGAAAGAAAAAATACGTAATAATTAGTAAATAAAAGAAAAAAATATTTTTCTTCGGATAATGCGAATCGATTTCAACTGAAACAATCACGCTTGTATTGTGATACTGTTGAGCCGATGATTGGAAGAATTCATTAGTATCGACCTCCTGTTAACGATTTTTACATTGTTGAGTTGATTATTGTCTTTAGAGTAATCAAGTCTAATGGAGTTTAACGGTAATTCGACCACTTCAAGTAAATTGTTTTATGAAACTCAGGTGATGAAATATTTGCGATCTAGCCAGTAGAAGAAATAAGTGGTTGGTAATGAAGCTCACGTTTTTCTCTAAACTTCGTTAACTCAAGAGCGCTGAGAGTGGATGCGCATTTTCATCATTTAAGAAAATTAATATCAGAAAAACTATCCTGCAATCGGAACGTATAAAGTGTTATGGGTTTCTGTTAGACAGTAAATGGACCTTGAGAAGCAGCTGTGCTGTTAAATCGAAATAATGAAAGAAAGTTTTTAATTTACGTTCTACTTCCAGAAATTTCCTCTTCTCAATCTCTTACTGACTCATCTCTTGGGAAACACTTCCATTCAAAGTCAAGGTGATCAACTTGGTTACTCTACTCAGTGGAATTATCTTCTTCTATTTCCTATAAATGGAGAACACTTTAAAATCATAAGTAATATAAAACTCCCACTCTCGGAGGCGATTTCACCACCAGGGCTTCGTGTTTTGAAAAGGGAATGCGACTGACAATATAAATTGTTCTCGGAATGGGATGGTAAATTTTCCTCGTGAGGCACAACGATAGATTTAAATTAAATTTGCGTAATTAATTGTTCTTAGAATGGTAACAGTTTTCTTTTTAGGAAAAACATCGGTATGAAGAAACTTTTTGGTGTAGCATATTAAGGTTTTTCTTAACTATCTGAATCTACGCTACCGTCCGAAATATCAGTTCCGAAGTTCTTCTGAAAAAATTTATTTTCTCCACAAATTCTTCATCGTGCAGTTTTACTGTTACTTTTAAGTCGAAAACTCTTGAGAGGTTCGAGAACGAAAGAAAAATTTAGCCTGGAATAGGAATTTGGACATGAATAGAACAAACAACAAGTTAGGATATTTCTTCCAATGCGAGCATTAAAACCTTGCAATTATTAAAATTTATCAGTTAAATTTACATTTTATGTTGTAAAAATCCAGTACACGGGTCAAATTTTGTAAAATAGACATATTAATAAAAAAACTGAATTATTAGACGGTTAGTATAGATCTTGCAGATCTGTCTCCTTCCTTTTTGCTACCCCGAGACCTAGTTCATATTCCCTAAATTTTTTCTCAGAGTTACTTTCGGTGGTGGAGAAAGTTCAGCGTTATGCCATTCCGTATGCAAAAATGTATTCGGAAACATATGGTCGTTAGGGCATAATTTGTCTGTCTCCCGGGAAGCACTTTGCTATAATCGTCCGCGGAATATTTTCACCGCTCATAACGATCCGTATTTCCCCTGCTAGTCACGTCCGCCATTGATTTTTGCCGGCGGAAAGCAATGCCATTCGCAATCTGCTCGCCTGCACACCCTTAAAGAGCAAATCCTATGCATTCCTAATTTGCATTTTATATTTTTCCCGCCATAATTATTCGTCCGAAATCCGACGAGAATGCAGAGTAAGGAGAACGTGTCAGTCCCGAGTATAACTCGGAAGTATTACCTTGGAAAACGAAGGGAGAAGCTAATAATTTAATTCCAACCGTGGTATAGGCTGTGTTATTCGTTATGTATATGTGTCCAAACTACACGTTATCAGTTCTCACGTATTTACGTGTTTTAGTTTCCATTTAAGTAGACGTAAATGTTCGCGTAGCCTCTTTAGCTCAGTGGTAGAGCACTGGTCTCGTAAACCAGGGGTCGTGAGTTCAAACCTCACAGGAGGCAAGATATTTTTTCTCTCGATACTAACATGTCATTGTGCACAATTTCTGTATAATGCGATAAAACCACCGGAGATCGCTGACTGCTTCTTTTACAATTACATTTTTTCTTCTTCTATTTGCGCATTACGTTCCCATTTGTGTAATTACCGGTACTTTGAGATCGTTTTTCAATTCAAACTTATATAAACAGAAGCATAAGAAATCTTATCCTCTTTAAATTTTCTCATATTATAAAGAAAAATCAAGTCTGCACATTTTCGCTGCAGCTTAGAACTTTCCCGTACTTAATAGTCTTTTAATGGTTCTAACTTTGACTCATAAAAGCCTACGCGTTACTTTAACCAAATTTGGTAATCAAGTAAAATATATAATAAAAATATATATTCAAGGAAAATTTAGGATTAGAGTTCACTAAACAGATTTCAGAATATTGGCGGTAGCGTCTGAGTAATTACTATTAATTTACGGCAAATAAATGATAGGATTAGTTAGTTATTATCTTTTCAAATATTTATTATTTCTAATTTAGGAAACGTTAAATGTACGCGTGTAAAAATTAAACCGAATGCAATATTTTGTTTTCATAAGAGTTATAATCGGTTTAATTTTCATCTTTAAGGAAATTACCATGAATAAATGCAAGACGCAAAAACATCTAGGCCAAAAGAGGTGGATGATATTTCTGAATGACTGAAACTGTTTGCTTATTTACTCAGAAAAATTAAAGAACGTTCTGTATGCATGCTATACAGTGCTCTAGATTAAAATGAATATTTATTCCGTGAAAATATCATTTTCATAACCTAAATCATTCAGGTTGTGAGCTCTTTTTATAGTGCCAACTTTTAAGCGATTAATAAGTGCTGATTCCACTCGGGTATGGCGATATTGGAAGCGCTAATCGATCGAAGTTGAGCATTCCAATCGAATAGTGATCAGCAGAAGTCTTCTGCATCTGTGCATCACTGTGATGCTCACAATCGATGGCGACCTTGCCCCGCGCCGATAACGGGCCAGCGAGGGTGTGCCTCCTTGCGAAAGTAGCGCGCTTCAAATGTTTTTTATTTCCATTGCATCACGCAGTGCGGAATGCCTGCATAATGCCCGCGGTGTTCCCCGCCGGTGAAAAAGAAGTTCCGGAGATGTGTGGAAACTGCTGCTGCCACACCTAAGTCTTGCAAACGAAAATCGCGTCGATTTCGAAGCGAGATACACCTGCCTTCCTGCGCACTGTTGAAATTCAATTGGCACGCTGATGCTGGATCAGTTAAATTCTATAACGACTTACGTGCCATCTTTACATACTCTCTTTATCGCTTTGTGTATCTGAGAAAGCATTGAGTCATTGTGCTTCACTTGCGTGGACATGTTTCGCTTATATCATTCTGGCTCAGTGAGGAAAGTAATGGCAAACTACCTCACTCCTCATCCTGCCTAGTGAACCTCATTCCTCTCTGCAAGCTCTTAGTAGCTTATGCCAGAGGGGATGAAGTACCAACCGGTCTTTGGGCTGAATTCCTTACTGATCTGAGAAAGATGTTTGTATCGATACTCATTTTCATCCTATTTGGAATTTAATCAGTATTCCAGAGAGGGAAGGTGCTTAAAATGTTGCGGTTTCGCCCAGTAAGATGTGGCCACTTATGCATCAGCCCCCGAACACCCCCACTACTTTAACAGAAAGGTATTTCTTAATTATTTCCAGAAAACAAGAGGTATATTTAGTTTTATCTCTAATTATCTCATATCTTAAATCAATAAGAAGCTTAATCTTTTGTTTTTTTTTTATTTTTTGCAAAAACTGGTCCTTTCATTTCCCTAAATCAGGGTTCCCCAAACTTCTTCTGCAATGGAACACTTTGCAAACCTGGGTAGTTTAAAGGAACACTTAGCTTATTTTTAGGTTAGGAAATTCTACTTGTAAAATTTTAGAAATCATTAAATTACTACAAATTATTTATTTAGTAATTATTTTAAAATGTAAATCTATACAATTATAATATAAACATCAAATATGAATAAATAAAGCATCTTATTACTTTTATTCTCTAATTCTCCATTAAGACTCAAAATTTTCGCGGAACACCTATTCAGGTTCAGCGGAACACCGGTGCTCCGCGGAACATAGTTTGGGAAACCCTGCTCTAAATATCCTCTAAAAACATCCATAAAGGAAAGAATCCTAGAGTATGAAGCCTACCGAGTATTTTGGCAGGTTTACATTAAATAGGATATTTATTTTTACCTTCCCTCGCATTTCTTAACGCATAGTCATAAGATTCCATCTAAGGATTTTTCGATGAGTGCAATGCTGAGGTTTGAATTTACTCATGATGAACTGAGATTAAAAAATAACACAGCGTTCCTGCCTACGTAGATTAATAGCACTTAGATTTTACATAGTTCTTTCGTAATTCAGATTGCGTATAAGTGGAAAGCTAGGTAGGCTGTTAATTTTAGAAAAATCTCGGGATCGATTCTTTTCACTTTGTGGAAGATACCATCTCTCCTTTCTCATCTTGTAGATCTTACGTTTGTCTTTAGCTTATTATTCGCACTAAATAATGGGTGATATTTTTTCTGGAAACCATTAAACCTTCTGTATAATCTTATGGAAAATCCTTTCATGTAAAAATAATAAAATGTCAGGTCCACAATAACACATATAATATATAACACAATATACATATATATATACATATATGATATACAAGCTTTTTTTATTATTTTACATAAAGTATATTGGAAATAGAACTCAATGCTTCTTCTACAGATATATTTAGACAAGTAGATTAAGTAGACAAGTGTCCATTAAAACTATCCTCACGAAAAACGCATATTTACTTAGAATATAACCACAAGGCGTTATTCCATCCTTATTTATTCATATAAAAAATTTATAAATAGTAAATGATATTTCCTAGGCATTTACAAATTTACAAAAATGCATACTTGGCTACGTATTAATGTAAAATTCTTTAAGGGAAAAACTAGAAAAATGGCATATCTACCTATCTACATTCGCCCTCAATGGTAAAAAATACCTGAATTACCTAGCGCAAGTATGAAGTTAAAATATACTACTTCAATTATAATTTTATTATTTATAATTATCTTTTCTTTTTGAAGCACGGCTTCAATGTTATCGCCCCACGTACACGTTTCTAGCAGCAATTTACGAAGCCACGCACGCATTTAATGTTATCTCGAGTCCTATGACGACAATAACTGCATTTCTCGCCAGAGCATCCTTATTCGTCTAAATATGTATCCACAACCTGGCGAAGAATCCCTATAAGGTAAATAACAAGAGTTAATCGGATGCGAAAGAAAGAGTTGGAGGGATGTCAAGGACTTAGAGTGCCGCCTGCACACCTAATTGAGTCTTTCAGACGCTCCTTTTGCAGAGAAGAATGAGCGGGGGAAGAAGACCGCACCCCTAAGGCCTTCATCCCTTCCAGCGCATCTCTCCCACGTTTTCCATCCGAGATGCTCCTTACACGACCTCGTATTCGGTGATTCACAGGCTTAGACTCGTCCCTCTGAATCACGCTATATTAAAAGGGACGAACTAACATAACATTCATCTCAGGAAGATTTTCATACGAAGAGGGACTCAGCTTCTCTTTACTAGCACCATGATTGCACCTCATTAAGTTTTGAAAAGGCTCTAGCATGCAACGGATTTGGACTAGGCTTTTCAATCGAAAGAAAGTTGATAGCTTTTTCGATTATACTTCGGACGATGATACCCCTTTCCGTTCATAAAAATTTCTTAATGAAACTCAGACTTGTTAAACGATAGATTATGAAATCCGCATGTCACCCACATAATTAATAAGTGACTATAACTTTTAGTTTTATGCTCGATATTATATTGTGTAATTATAACGGAGATCAACTTTAATCTTTACTGTATTTAACTGTAACGAGCAAACCGTATTTTTGTATATATAAATTTTACTGTAACGAACGAATCGATAGTTAAAGCTTCTCTGGTATTATATATATAAGAGATATAGTATCATGTATAATTAAAATAGAGTTAAAATGTATTTAAAATGGCGAAGGACGTAAGTATTAATAAGCACTAGATAAAAGTCCTGAATCATAATGCCTAATAAAATGTTTATCTACTGATTTGAAGTTTATAAATAACTGCTGTTCAGAGATGTTTATTTAACAAAATTTGAAGCTCAATCATTGTTATGCGTAAGTCTCCATTTCAAGTACCGATTATATTATGGTTGTTTACAGCTAAAGTGAAGATAATCTTAAACTTCATTTTTACTAATACATTATCATATCAGGCTTTATACTCGCTTCAGACTTTCTACTTCAACTTTTGGTAGTTTTTTCATCAGAGGCTGGAAGCTTTATTACTCCGCATTTATCGAAGAGCGAATTATTCCCGAAACTTTTTAGTCTCCAGGGAGTTCATGCAATGATTGTAAGTTCCAGTTAGGGAGTGAAGAAAAAAAGAAAAAAGTCTTCAGGGTTGAGTCACATAAAAATCTTTACTCGCCTACGGCTGACCTTCACCCACTGCAAAAATACTGAACATTGTAATGCATGACGGATGTCTTTCATGTCATCAAGAAAAAGTGAGTTGGTAGAAAGCTGCGGTAACATACCGTGACGCTTAATAATGGGATGAATGGAAGCGATTTTTTTTATCATCGACATGAAATTGCGATATAGCGTTTAGCTGCTCCATTACTTAATTTGGTGTCTTTGCGATTCAGAATTATCTCGAGTGAAGTGTGTTCTTTTTATTACAGTAGTAGTAATTTCAAACATATCAATCACCATCAGCAAAATTGATACTCATATTATGCAGGTGAATGAGTTTATGCCTTAAGGGGCAGAGGCCTAAAGGTATACCTGGTGTGTTATTGTTAATAATTGTACTTTGAGTTATCACCAGTTTGAGCGTGCTTATAATTCTTCAGCAAATATTAATGAAAAGAATATTTTTTGACCCCTTAGTAGTGAAGCGATAACTCTTATTGGGCCTACACACAAACACACCTTGGTAAAACACAGCTAATCTCCATTTAAAAATACTCATGAACGTCAAGTTTAAAAATGTTATCGCATTCTCATTGCGGTCATAGATTATCCTGGAAAAAAACTATAAAATTGTTTTTGGAAATGGTGAACGAAAATCATTTCCTAGAATTGTTATAGTATAACTTGGACCCATATGTCTAAGTATTTCATTGGCTATTTTAATTTCACCAGGTAAATTAAACAAATTATTGATTTTTAAGTGATAAACCTGTCATATCTGCAACATTTCTTTAACAAATACATATATTAGTACACAGATTCTACCGTTATCTTATGAATAGCATACCATAAAGGTATAATCGCATATATTTTCGGTTTGAACTGAAATCCTTGTGCTGATGTCAGAAGTTCTAATTTACATCTCAGTGTGTGTAAAGGTACTTGATATATAGAGATACTAAGACTACTAATTCAGATACATTACCCAATAAAGGTAGAGATTGAGATTTGCGTTGAAATGAAAGCCAAAGAATTCTAGTTTGATTAAAAATAGTAATAAGATTCTTAGAATGATTTCAGTTAAGAAAGAAATTAATACAACGATAGAATTTGTTTTTTTTTTAATTTAAATTTAAACATCATTAAGGAGTAATTTATGTTTTATTACTTATAGTACTTAATAGTATATTACTTATAGTACTTAATTACTTAATGCTCCTAAATTATGTGATTAAATTCTTTTATCGCGCGTTTCTCTCCGAAAAAATTTTCTTTTCATTAAAACTAACGCATTGAAAGTTTTATGAAATTTCCATTAAATGCAATAGGTGTGCCATTTATTTGATCAAGGTTCATAATGGCAAACCTTAATTTGATGAAACTTTCGGTAGCTTCGAGACCATATTCGCTTTGGAAATCGGGGGAAATTTATTTATGTTCAAATCATGGTGTTGCTAAACCGTCTGGCTTAGCTTTGTGTCTTACCCAACGCTTCGTTGTACCGAAAGAAGATGCTTTCTATTTAATACAAGCAGGAAAAAAGACGATGGAGCAACTGCCGCTCGTCCACTCTTCAAAGGACTCGTCTGGGGACAGCATATGAAACGTTCGGAATGTCGTAACTGCGTCTCTCCCCGAAATATTTTCTATAATTCGACTTTTGCAATCGTGTTTTCAATCAGTACCTTATCCGATTCTTCCTCTTGTATACCTATGCAATTCAATTCACACTGAATTTCCATATTTATTAAGGGTTCCTGCTATTTTTAATGTTTATTAAATACCTTGGTCAATGGATATTTAATTATATTGGAACATGCTAGAGAAAAAAGGATTTTAACTGGACCATTTACTTATGCCTGTCTTGCTCATGGATTCAATAATGTATGCTACGAGGATATGAGTGATGCTTGATAATGACATTAATCCTGGTCACTTCATGTTGAGTGCTATATAAAGTGGTATTCATAAGTTCATTGTAGCATTTGACCCAGTGAGGATAGAAAGCACTAACTTCCTCACTTTCGTTTTGCCTTACGAAGTCCCACCACAGCTTTTCATTGCTAATGGTGCAGGACTCGAGGCTGAAACTGACTTACTGGCTGAATACAGAAGGACCTAGGTATAGTAAGGTCTTTGTTAAGACAAGTATAATGATATAATCCGTAAATAATGAGCCCCGAGCTTTCCTAACTGTAATTGTAAAATTTAAGAATATTTATGAACTATATCATTTTTGTGTCTAAATATAATTTTAACGAAAAGATTTACCAAAGGAGCTCCCGATATTGCTCTTTTATTACATTTTTAATTGCAGAAAAAAGGCCTCGGATATCTCCTAATCAAAATCTTTCCACTAAATTGCCAGATATGGCCCTAACATATTGTTGTCACAGTAGTCGCCGCCAATTCCTAATCTGTTACTTTGTAAAGGAATAATGTATTCTTCAATCGGTCAATTGCTTTTGATACTGCTGCAAGAAATTTCTCCCCAAGAAAGTAAAAGAGTAAGATTTTTTCAATACAGAAGTGATTGATAGCCAAACACTATTTTAAATTGCAATTAATTTTCGGATGGAATAAGCATTTTTTCGAAAATACGTCATGCAGCGAAAACATACTTCCGATTGCGGCTCGGATTAATCTCAAAAAGTAATGTATCACTTCCAAACAATGCACAAAAACGTTTTTGAATGTCAAAATTCTTGTGTACTTTTATCGACATTCTATTAAACTATCGATATCAATTTTGTTCTGTTTTGGTATATCCTATTTTAGAATTTATCACCAGAACTGTAGAACGCTTATGAATCTTTTCAATGATAGTAAAATATGAGCATTCCTGAGTAGAGAAGTTTTTTCTGTTTCGTGATATATTAGGAAAACCTTTTTGATTCGCACCCCTTATTGACAAAGAATAGTGAGCTCCTTTTCATTACGAGACATCTCTGACAATAACTCCTTTTTATTTATTGTGTAAATATTTTATTTATAGTTCTCTTCCTTGAATCCCGATTAACAAAAAAGCATGTATTCCGCGAGGGCGCACAGTGAACGTGGACGGACTTGAGGACGCCAAGAAGTCCCCCCTTTGTCCGACCTAGTCCTATTTCACCAATTCTTCTCCCTCCCACACTGCGGAATTCTTTATAGACGGCCTTGTTGTATTCCATGCGGCTTAAGACCATTGATCTCCGGACGAAGAAACTACGTAGTAATGCTAAATCTGGATTTCATTGGGCGTAATTGTGCCGCCCTCAAGAGAATTAAGGATTGAAACGCATGTACGATATTTTTGCGATAGAAATATTTATATTTCTAATGCCATTTATTCATGTCCAGTTTTACTTCGTTTTTTAACGAGTAATTCTCACATTAGAAAAATACTGCTAATATCGTAGTGTATTTCCGTATTTGGAATGTTTCCTCTAATATCCCTCCAGAAATTTAGTGCAGTTTTAAAATATTTGGGAGCAAGAATGTTTTCATAATTTTCATTTAAAGCAGCTTTCAGAGTTTTTAGAAATTGCCTTACATCATTAATAGAAATAAAATCTATTCATATCCCATAGATGGAGCATTAATTTGAAATCCCTCATAAAGCGAAAATTTATATAAATATCATCATATGACAGTCATCAACTCTGGTCTGTATTTTGTAAAGATCGGTTGGAACCTCATCTCCACCAACTGTACCTACAAATATCTAGGAAAGGGAAATGAAGCTTACTAGGTAAGATGAGGAGTGAGATGGTTTTCCGTACTAAGCCAAAATGCTATAAGCGGAACATGTCCACGTAGGTGAAGCAAAATGACTCAACGAGTAATAATTTCCTTGGCATTCCATAAGGAGAGATCTTAAATAGTGCAATGGTTCAGCATCACTCATACGTCATATAGCTTTCATTTCAATTAGCCATGGACAAGACTGACAAGAGTAGAAGAAATGTATAATTTTCCTTTTCCTGAACCAAATTACAAATGATGGTTTTACATGAATAAAAATGTAATTTTAGGAACCATGTATACTTATTTATTGTTTAAAAATTAATAGATTTTTATATGATGAAGCGTACCTTAATAACAGAATTATAAATATATTCAAATAAATTCATAGCCTTTTATCTTATGTAACCAGGCTACCAGACATCTACAGGTCGAAATAAATAGGGTAGCCATATATTCCATTCAATTATACTATCGAATTGAAATATTATCCACTCAGTAGCATGCTCGATTTACCGATTGGGAGATATTGACCTTTTGAAGATTTGCAAACCTTAAAATCAGGTTATGTGCCGCTTTTCAGTATATCATTTCCTATCGATTCGAAAATCATGATTTATCCCTTACGCATACAAGTAGAAATGAAGAAGGGTCGAATGCGTAACGTATAATTTAACTCGGTATCTTAATGTCGGCATCTTAATTTCTCCAGCCCACTTTTGGAGAGGGCAGCAAAGGTCATAAATGCAGAATCCCGCGTCATCGTCCGCCAATCTCAAAAATCAATAATCGTGATTCACCGGAATAACCCTTGGCAAAGCCCATGACCTTATTACTGTGTAATTTCTCTCCCCCTGCCACCGGAGGAAAACTCGTTAAGAAAAAAACATCGACATATCTCGCGCACTTTCTCGAGAAGAATGATGTATTTGGTTTCTCATTTTGACTCGTGCCAAAAGTGTCATTCCCCTTCTCGAACGATTTGAAAAAAAACGAATCTTCTGGATTTATTCCATTCGTATTCCTACGGTCGTTGTAAATTCATGAAGAGAAATCAACACCTGAAGCAAGGCAGGTATCAGACTTTTCCAAAAGCGTGGAAACGGGCTACTTGTACACAAACATTGAGCATATTTCAAATATAAAGATCCTACTCATTAAATATCACTCTAATTAATCTGCTTTATATTTCGGTTAGTAAAGTACAAATAAACGAAAATAATTATGGGATAATTATCTGTTGTGGTGAATCTTAGCTAGATAAAATACGTTTCCCCAGGACAATTTTAAAATGGACTTGTCTGCTTTAATTAAGAATTTTAGAAATAAGCTGCTTTTACATAATATTTTCTGCTTATTAGCCTTGTTTATTAGTCCTCCTTTCTGACTAAATATATTCTGATAAAAATATTCATTCTGCATCATTTTATTGCATTTTAGTAAAAATCCAGATTTCCAACCTTAGGAAAAATGAAGATAACCTCAATTACGCATGGCCACATATTTTGTAATTTGAGATAGTGGTGAACACATCACTATCTTTGACAAAACTTCGTATTGAAGTAGTGGTGGTTTCTAAATTCCAAAGCCTCCGAAGTTTAAGCCCACATACCCATAAATACTAGTAGAAGATCTCTTTCTGGCTAAGATAAAAATACTATCTCGAAAATTCTCGAATACTTCTGCATTTATGTATTTATAATACCCTTAAATAAGCGTAAAGTTTGCTCCGTTTTACTGATGAAAAACGTCATATACCAATTTAGAGAGAAGTAGTTCTTATAATATTTAGCGTACAATTTTTGCTGCCACCTTGTATGTATGTACTTTGTAGTAATGTACTAATGATATGAATAAGAAAGGAGGTACTTTTCACTAGGAAATATGATCCAGTTTTAATTAAGAAAGCTTTAAGTTTTCTTTACTTTAACTTGCTCTAGTTTCCTGTTTTTTTTTGTTTCTGCACTATCATGGAATGCACTAAAATAATGCTCACATGCCAGAGAATGATTTTTTCCCTTCAAGTGACAACATGGAGCTCACCTCGATTTCATTGCTTTTAGTATGTTTTTCTTCTAATTAATCTGAAATGGATTCGAGGTTGTGCAATAGCCATGGCGGATCGAAATTGTAGAACCCTTCGTCAGGAAGTTGATCCTTGACTTCCTCATACTAAATTCATTAACACCAGCTCGCCTAATTATCCTAGCTTTCTTTTCATCTAGAAATTCGGATTGGAAGAAAGTGAATTAACGCTTGTGTTAGATGATTTCACCGTCTCGCACTTGAAAAATGTCTCACTTTCTCCTCTCATTTCCTTTTTCTTATCCCAATCGGCTTTGCAGAAGATTTTAACTACCCCGTCCCAATAAAATATTAATTAAATTTTTAAATTTTTTGCGTGAGATTCAAATTTTGCTGAAATAAAGTCGCCGTTCTTACGTCGCAAAAATAATCGCGGAAACTTTCTCCGAAATATGTAATTTCCAAGCGCGTGTCGAAAGAGAAATAGCGGGTGCGGTTTGGGCGTCGTAGAAAGCACTTGATCTCTCTAAGGCGGAGTCATTATGCAAACCGAAATATGCGAATCTCTAGTGACTGCCATGCAAATACGTTAAATCTTTATAATATGCTTTATGTTAGTGAAAGTGTTCAACACTTGACAGGTTTAATTTTCTACTGAGAGATCGATGTCGATATTATTTCTTGTATTTTAAAGCCAATATCCATTGAAAAATAAGCAATTCGAACAAAACAGTATTTTTAACTTTCTCTTCGGAATTATATTATTGTCGCTATTAAGTGTTTAAGACCAGCTCTTCCTACATCATCCTACGTTAGTATATTGGAGAATATATTTTCTGAAGTTGCTATACTCCTTCTTCATTTATAAACGATCAGCAAGATTTTAAAGTTTTCCGTATTCACCAAATTGCTCATAATGATATTTCTATCAGATATTTCTGCTCCAGAACGTATATCAACGTTTCTTTACAACCCATAGTTAATGGATTCGGTTGAAAGAAAAGTCGATTAGAACTATTTATGCGAGGGATAAAATTCGAAATACCCGTTTCTTATATGATATACTTGAGAATTGGTAGGGAGTAGAGATAGAGAGTAAACCGACATTAACATACTTGATAGAGAGTTAACCGTCATTATGTGGAACGGATAAGTGCTTTAGAAAAGTTTTATTAAGGCTTCTAAGCAATGCGAACGACTTATGAGATGAAATTTTACATTAAAGAAATCAACTCGAGTGTTACTTGGTGGAACTTCATTTTTAACCAAAAATAAAAACACAAACACACTTGTACGAATTCCACATTTTTTTATGTAACTGTTTACCGGTTTCGGTGTAACTTCTGTTCTGAGGATGGTGCTGTGGCTCCGAAACCGGTAAACAGTTACATTAAAAAATGTTGTGGAATTCGTACAAGTGTGTTTGTGCTTTAATTTTAATTTTTTTATATTTTTGGTGTTATTAGAAATTTTACATTTCCAGTGAATTATATCCATGAAATTTTGATTCTAAAAATTCACGATTTCACGTGATGGCGAGATGAAATTGGAATATCTCACATGAGGATATGACCATTCGCTTGCTATCTCATTTATTTCTGTTTGTTTCCTTCCTTCTATCGAATTTACCTCGGTATCTCTAAGTAAAATACAAATCCAAATAAAAAGGATCACATCTATGTTTTGCCTGTAGTGTCATAGCCCAGAAGGAAATTAACCTTCTGAGGGGAAGAGGCGACTAGGCAAGTGAGGAGTGAGTTATTTTACTTTTGTTTTTCTCTCTGAGTCAGAATGCTCTTTGCGTAACATAGTTCACGTAAGCACAGATGAACTCTGTGGATATTATAAATTGTAGTAACCTAGATCAATTACTCATCCCCACTCATATCTCAGTAAATTTCATATTATCACAGCCATGGGAATGACTGATACGGTATTGAATGATAAAGACATTTTTCCTATTTGTTGAAAGTAAGAGCCTCGGTAGCGCAGTAGGCAGCGCGTAAGTCTCATAATCTTAAGGTCGTGAGTTCGATCCTCACCCGGGGCATGTTTTTATCCATTCCTTATATTAAACAAGGAACATCACATCTCACATTTTTATGAGACTATATGCATATTATACCAAGTACTGTACCTAATTTTGGTGGTTTTGGAGGTGGTCTTGTCTTTGGTCGAATGACAGGCTTAAAACTAATTTGTTATGTTCCTCTCTAACAGGCCAAATTGTAGCGATAAATTTAAATAAATAATAAATAATTTTTTCCTGCTTCCATATACTGATGAATGAAATATATTAATTTGTTGTTTGATACAAGATAGAGAAACATGTATCTTTCTTCTACATGATTTGATCAGTGCTGTAATGAAATGAAAGCTAATAAGGTATGAGTGAATATATGTACTGATCAAGGTCTTTCGTTAGGGACTACCAAGAAAAGTGCTACTCATAGAATTATTGCGCTTCACTAACGTGGGGATGCTCCGCTTATAGGTTTTGGCTCCGTGAGAAAACTAAGGGCAAAGTAATTCACTCCTCATCTTGTCTAGTAAACCTTAGGCCTCTCTGCAAGCTCTTAGTAGCTTATGTTAAAGGGGGGGAACGAAATGGCCTTCGGGCTGAGCATTTTAAAAACTGCAAATATTATGGCGACATAAGAGTTCAGCTGTAAGGGATTTTACATGTGCATAAGGTCACCAATAATGGAACCGTATTACAAGAGCCTCGGTAGCGCAGTAGGCAGCGCGTAAGTCTCATAATCTTAAGGTCGTGAGTTCGATCCTCACCCGGGGCATGTTTTTATTAATTCCTTAAATTAATCAAATAATGTCTTATTTTACATTTTTATGTGACCAAATGGATATTCTACGATGTACGGCACCTTATTTTGGAGGTTTTTGTATGAGTTTCCCTCCCGTATTTCTGCGAAAGCTTAAAACTAATTTGTTATGTTCCACTCTAACGTTGCCAGGATGCTGACTTGCAGCGATGAATTTAAATAAATAAGGGGTATGGACTCTGTTTATGTAGATATGATAGCGGGAAAACGGTTCATGCTAGTGAGTAGACATTTTATGAGGTGGGGTATGGTGTTTGGTGGAGTTGGATTTTCATCTCATCGATGAGCTCAGGATCTACGGGTGCGGCGAAGTCTATAGCACTTCTGAAAAACTTCGAAAGGTTACGAAAATCTCTCCTGCTCATTCCAAAGCGTTCGTGGATTATCTACGGCAAAACCCGTTCTTCCGCGCGAGTTTCTCCCTTGAAAAAAAACGACACTTTTCAAAGAAGCGAAAAGATACTTCGCGATCCGCCGATTTCTCGCATCCGAAATGTTTCTCTCCAGCTTCCACTTACAAATATGCCCTCGCCGGACGCGCACAAGTTTAATCCTCAAGGCTCTTAAATGGGTCCAGCAGGTGTGCCACAGGAGAAAGCCCGCCCGTGGAATCCTCAACAGCCCCTTTCACCGCACCCCGAAGACCTCAGCGGATTTCAACCCCTCCCTCCACGGTTCCCATGACATTGCCCCTGGGGTGCTTTCTCTCCCTCACTCTCACCCAAGACATCTCCCCACTTCTTACAACTCGTACCGTTAATAAGGTTTTTTATGTCATAAGTGGGTCAGTGGTGGAAGGACGGAGGGATGCTTCAGACCTGTTGAGGAGTGCTTTTTTATTTCGGCCCATGCAGTTTCTTGCCGTCATGGTCGGAGGAGCCGCGGTTGGGGATTCCATTTACACCTGTCGAGCATCTTGCTGCGCTTCATCGGATGGCTGTTGAGTGTAAATGGGAGAGTAAGCAGTTTTTTCTATCCTGCTCTGTACGCTTACGTTTTCCACTCCTGTGGTGCGAATTCGCGTAATCGTGTCGAGGTTCGTTTCTTGAAAAGGGTTATCCATAGCGAAATGAGCAAATAAGTTGAGTGCGGCTTAAAAAAAATCATGTGTTCGATCAGCGGAATGGATTCCAATAGGCTAAACTCTCCTACCACAATATCGGTGATAAGCCGGGAAGTAGTGATGATGTGTAATGGGTATAATAGATATTACGGACGAGTTTCAGTGAATTATTAATAATGCTTGATAATGCATACCCCTGAATCGTTGTTAAATCGTTGTGTATGTTAACATCTCGTGTCTCTAATCCAATTTTGCCGAGAAGCAAACGTTACAGATTACTTATTGTTACCTTGAAGGCATAGTGAATTGAACTATTCTCGTACTAAATTGATAAACAATACATTGCTTTCCTGTCTGATTGTTTAAGGAGATCAATACTTAATATTCGAATGTGTTAAATTAGTTTTACAATGAAACTCAATAAACTTTACGACTAAAATTCAAAGTCTCTAGCGATGTTTTGTGGAAATACGTCATGTTGAAGAAAAACAATTTATATAACAGAATTTTGATCTCTATATCACACTACGCATTTTTTTATTTTTAACAAAAACAAATATCAGTCTATTTATCGTTAACTTTAAGGACGATCAAGTTTGAAACAACTAATTAAAAAAATTTTCACTCATCATTTGAATGTATAAGCCCCATATGATCCATCGCTGACATAAGTAATTTTTACATATAAATAAATGATCCTGGTTTCATTTTATTGCAGATTTACTGAACAAACAATCTGCAACTTTTTTGAGCGTGATTTGCTGTTTGGTGCGAATTGTAACGGAGTTGCCCGTCTCTGCTGTGGAACCCCTCCCTCTAACTAAGTAGGAGTGGAAACGTTTTGCAAATCTTTACCCTCCTAACCAATTGATTTCAGTCCTGTTTCATTCCCCATTTCGTAGCAAACTGCATTTCAAACAGATACTCAAGAGGGGATGTCCCCGGGCGCCTACCAACGCACTTTTGGATCGAGGTCACATCCTATCAACCTTCTTTTCGCCTCATCCGATTTCTACCCGATCCTCTTCTTTTTGTGCCCTTTCCCTCTGAATGGATCCAAAAAAGCGCCAATATTGCTTCTTTCAAGTGACCTTCTCCTCGCGTTACGTTTTCGAAACATCTCGCGCTCTTTCCACTGAAAAATATTCAGGTTTTTTGAAAACGAACCTTTTGACGCCAGTATTTAGCTAGGGATGGTATCTCCCATCGCATTCCATATTTTTCCTTGTTGGGTTTACAACAAAAGCAAGGGTTTCGTTTATAAGAAATATGTTACCCTTAAAATCACTCATTCTGTATTTCTTAACATAAAAGTTTAATCATAACAAGAGTTTATATGAAATTGAGAGAACCGTCATGCAAATTCATATCGAAAATGCGGTTTTAAGAAGGATGAATACATGATATATCCCCTTATACAGAATTTTCATAAATGTAGCGTATAATTACAGCAGTTCTGCAACCTGAATTAGAGTAACCATTTTAATATGATTTACATCTAAATTTTTTTGTTCTTCAAAACTAAATTTTCCCTTCTAAATCTTTTGGTTCCTGCAAAAATGCATGAATGGGGATTTCTTTTTAGGCTATAAATTCTATTACATTTTGAACCCAAGAGTAACAAAAATATTCAATGATAATCAGAATATACGAAATGTATATTAAGGAAGAGAATATTAAGAAGTTTTTTCTCTTCAAATTGGAGGCTTCTATTACAAATCAAGAAATCGATCACAGGGAACTCTTAAGTGATCAATAAATTAATTTTACATTAATGCTTTATCTCTTCGTTATTATAATTAATAATGTTCTCTATATGAGGAAACATAGTTATTTAGCTAAATATGAAATTATTATAAGCAGGTGTAAGTAAAAAGACATGAACTCAGGTCTGAAATATTTGAAAAATAAGATGCCCTCTTCTCAAAGGAAAACAATGGATAGGTTAATCTGATATTAGCTAATGGAAATTTTCAGACGATTATTAATTGTTTACAAATACTAGGAACAGAGTGAAAATCGTTACTTACAGCGTAAGGAATGTTGACATCCTCTTCTCCATCAGCGTGACAGTATCTTCGGGTTGTTGAGTCATCACGTCGCAGAAGATCCTCTTTGCACAAGGCGTTTCCTTCCAGGCGTCTACTCCATACTGCTGCAGCTTGCTCAGCACGTCCTCGTGCCTCACCTCGAACCTGTCCAAGAAGTTCTCGTCTGACTCCCTCTCGCCGTATCCTCTCACCGATCTCCTGGTCCTGGCGCTCCGTCTGTCGTCACCTGGAGGGGGGCCGATGTCATCGCCGACATCTGCATAAACTATGGACGATTTGGAGGTAGCATCTACGAAACGCCCGACTGCTACCGCTCCCAGACCAAGAGCTGCTCCTCCTGCCATCAACCCAAGTGCCGGAAGGATAATGGCTGGAGTTGCCAATGCATGTCCGATACCACCTGCAGGGGCGACAACTCCGAGCTTCTCGCTGGCTTCAGAAACGGGCTCCTGTTTGGTGAATCCTAAGTTTTGACCTATTTTCCTGGTCACCTCGACAATAGGACGGGTGATGTCAGACATGCGCTCGACTCCTGTCTGAACGTGCGTACGTATGTGGTCTCCGAAACGCTGCCAGAGAGATTTTCCTAGAAAACCAGTATGGTCCAGAATCAGGCCCTCGAAAAGTCCTGCGGGGACGCTGAGATCTGGGAAAGGTGGCTGTTGTGTGTCTTGCAGTGGTTGTGGTGGGTAGTAGGTTCCTCCGGGCTGTTTGCCTTGGCGTTCGTAAGCTGCCGACTCGTAGGATGGATATCTCTGAGGAGGGGGAGGTGGTCTCACAGGTCTTTGTAAGGGTAGTTGATTGGAAGCGTATTTGTATCTGTAGTGATCCTTCCCACCGTTGTACGGTCCGTAGCCTTGGCGATAGCTTTTGTACTTGTAGTAAGCGTCGTTTTCTTCGTCAGTCTCGGCGAGGTTGTCCTGCGGGGAATGGAAGAACGACAGGGTCTTTGGTCTCTCTGGCTGTCGTTCCCTCTCTGAGTCCTGAGATCGTTGATGAGATGAGTCCATCACTGCTGGCTCAAATGAGAATGGGCTGTGGTCGTCGTGCATGCTATCTTCATCTTGTTGGGCCCTTCTTCCTCCGTAGATGGATGGAGAGATATCTCGTACAGGCTCCTCAAGTGGTGCTGGACGGGCTTCCTGAACTCCCAACTCTGGATGAGCATACTGCAGCACTGGGGTCCTCACTCCAGCTTCCGTAATGGGCTCCCTCCTGGTCACTGCAGGGGCACCATCGTAGAGCAATGAGGCGGAGACAACATTTGTCGGTTCGTTTCCTCCGCCAAACATCAGCATACGTGGACGATTAGGTTCTGCCGCCCTCGTTGATATTCCCCTCCCGTTGTTGTTGGCGTAGCTAGGCTCTCTACCGGAGCCCGGGACCAGGCGGTTGTTGATGACTCTAGCGTTCCTCCATACCTTTCCTCTCTTATCATCTTCGTCGTCTGGGACTCTAATGCCCTCGATGACGATGATTCCATCGGAATCAATCTGCGGTAAAGGTCTGCTTATCTTCCTTCCCCGCCTGTTCTCGGCACTGGCAGCATCTTTCTCTTCCATTGCCAGTGGTGCGGATGTTATGGATACTGGCGGTGGGACCGCCACGCCCACTGGAGAAGATGCTGCTGCAGGAGATGACTTGCTCTTTCGCACAATAAGGGTAGATTCGGGGCCAACCTTACTATGAGATGGAACACGAACTATTTCCGTTAGGCTTCCTGGAGGTGGTTCTTCTATTCTGAGAGCAGTAACCAACTGCCTGGCGGAAGCCTTCAATTGTGGGGATAATTCCAGTGGCGTGTCGTTCGGTCTTGAATGAGCGAGCGCAAGCAATGTGAAGAACAGGAAAGCCCGTAATAATTCCATGGTGCTATATTTCTGATTCGCTCTTCTGTTCTGTAAAAAAAAGAGTTATAGAATATGAGAAACTAAGGAAACACAACAAGATTTTATGGTTGTGCCTATTTTCCACATTAAATTAATGGCTTATAAATATTTATAATTTACTTTAATATACATTAAGATAATGCTATCCTTATCCGCATTATTCTAATGTAGTCTGTTATGAGCTAATTTCATTTATTCTAATGTTTACATATCTAATTGTAGTCTTTAATGTATCCCCAAAATGTCTGAGCATAGTTTCCTTCAAGTAGTGTTCATCGTTTAATATGCCATATGTACATTCAATGCAAGCTAGTGATCCTTCGTGATTAAAAAGATAACATTTTTAGAAATGCCGTTGTTTTTCTTGGGCCGTCAGTTCAAATTACCGAGACGTGCAATGGGCATTATTTTCATTGTACTCAGCATGAACTGGAGCATGTATTCATTGCGCGGAATTATACAATTATCCACTTTCTAGTTACTTAAGAGACCTCTTGAAGTGTTGAGCAAAGGAATTTTCAACTTTTGCCTATACTATTGTCACCTGATTTTTTTCAGCTGTAACACTTCCTGTTAACAGGAAACTCCATTATACTTATCTGTCCAATATAACTTTATACGTGATGGAACTTTACTGTCTTTTTCTTATTTATTCGTAGAAAACATTGGATTTATAGAATTTGACGAATAATTGATATAAGCATCCATTGTCGTTATTGAGAATTCTGATCCAACTAACACCTCAATAGTCGTATTAAAGGTTCTCAAAACCGAAAAGGAAAGAATAGTCTTTTTCCACGATCTATCGCTCTTGAATAGATGTTTTTTGCCTTTGTTCCTTTATTCATATTTCGATTCTTTCTTTGAATCAAAAAGAAAAAATGGAGAGATCGTCGTTTCCCGAGTGATCTCTCCTCAAATTCGACCCGACCACATCTAGAAGAAGCATAGGGTCGCTCCAGTTGGGAAGTAGGTAGCCTACTCTTCCGATGAGGTTAAGGCGCTATCGACTTTCCTCGCCTCTTAAAATCGTAGCCCACACGACTATTGAATAAAGGTGGAAAGTTCCTCTCATTATGAGATATTTTCCTGGATTGAGGTGGCCTCTATCACGACGATGCGTGGTAGCTATTGCCGTATTAAATAGATTATAAGTCGCCATTCTCTGAAGTTTTCCTTCTCGAAAACTACCTCTAGGCTACCATTGGTGTCAATAAGGTAGTAAGTAATAACTTAATGTGTAGAGCATTCGTGCCATATCTGATCTTGAAGACCTTCCAGGGCATGTATTTCCAAAACGTCGCAATATGGTTGTTCACTCATAGTTATTGATGGCTTTTAGAGGAAAAGAGCGTGTTCATTTTGAGATATAATTGCTTAAAATGAAAGGTTACGCTAATTTAAAATTGTATTTCAATATGATCGATGAGTAAGCAACCATTTGCTATAAAATATTCGTTTGACGAAACGTTAATTCTCTCCGGAAATAGAATTATGAAGCCCCTTTTGGTGATATATAGAGTAGAAAAATATTATTTATGTTGCTGCAGTTTGTAATGAAATGAATTTTTGGACGAAATGAAAATTCTCCTCAGTCACAACGTTTTACAGTCTGCAATTTAATGGCTCTGTTGTGGTGAAAGTCCAAGAAAAAGTTTTCCTCGCACGCCTCTACGAAAAATAAACATTTTTATGTGTGATTACTGAAAGTTGTGGTAGAAACTCAAAATTTAATGAGTACTCTATTAACGTCTCAGAATTGTCTTGCTCATTAACTTGTCGAAGTTTCTTGGTTACGAAATTAAGATCTTGCGTTTTGTTATATACTCTTGGGTGTTGAAAATCGTATAGGGGGAAATTTAATTTTCATCTTCTATTATCACCTTGCTTGCTCATGGCTGTAAACACATGAAAGATTATGAGGTATGATGTTGAATAATGGCAATGATTGAGGTCTTTTATTATGGGATCTTAAGAAAAGGGTTCCTCGTAGAGTTACACTTACGTGGCCCTGTTCCGTTTATAGCATTCTGGCTCGGCGATGAAAATAAGAGCTATCTCAATTCTTATCATGCATAGTAAGCCTCTTTACTCCTCAATATCTCTTGGTAACGAATAATAGAGGGGGTGAGGTATTAGCCGGCCTTCTGACTGAGTACTTCATAGACAGAGCTATTGTTATGATGACGACAATTTGCTGATCCGCTACATAGTTTTGCAATGGAAATTTAGATAAGGGAATTCCGGAAAAAGAATTCATTTTTAATCAGTAGATATAGTATAAGTCCCTGTCTGGAGTAAAATTACACCTACCCCATTAAAGTCAAATTATACTTTCCAAAGCTCAAACTTGTCCAGTGGAGTATCTCGATACCTTAAAAATTATAATTCTATGCAGCTAACTACTCGCTACTGGTATATCTTACATATAGTCAATATTTTAACGAAGTAAACACCAAAATTTTTCATAGATACAATATATATTGCTTTTTGGGAGCAAACTACCTCCACAATTTCTATTCATCTCTATCTACAAACTACTATCATGCCTAGACAGCCCCATTCTCCTTCCCTAGCTCTGGTACCTATTAGTTAGATTAGTATATATATCTACTAATCAATGTAACATACCATCTATATATGTAATCAATAAAGACTGGAAATCTTCCATCGCTAAGATGAATGCAATTGTGCCACTCGACATTTAAGGTGTCTGAAACGTACTCAGCATCCAAATGTGAAGACGGAAGAAGCTCAAAGCTCAAGTCTCAGTCAATGAGCTATTTTCGACTTGTCCTCCGTCAAATCGTACTCTTTTTCCCGTTTTCGTGCACAGAAGGCACATGATTCACTCGCGGGCGTCGTTTTTTTGTCTTCTTTGAGCTTTTAAAGCGATCGAAATTCCCTTAGCGGCTTCCTGTGACCCAATCCCGAAGTAAATCACCGTCACGTATTCGGTCATGTCACCGGTTGCTCATCTTCGTGCCGGAATACCAAACTGTCCGAAATGCGAATGGAATGAAAAGAAGGGGCCGTGTACGAATTCCGTGTGGGAAAGTAGTACGCTGCCTTCCAATGGATTTTTGTGTCCAAGTTTTCGTGTATACGTCTTGGTTGACCGATCTGAAATCTCGATTAAGCACCAGATATCGAACATGAGATGGGAACTATACAACACATGCAAACTTGAGGAAACCGTGCTTCCATTTGTTAAAAGAAACTAAAAGCTGTAATATTGTTTATCGTTTTGAATTTTATAACCAATATTTGATATGTTCCGCCAAATCTTCGTGATTTTCGGATATTTAGTAAAGCTTCCCATAAAGCCAATGTCTATGTTTTTTCGGCAAATCGGAGAATATCTAAATTTATCAAATTAATGGAAATGCTTATAATTAATTTAGGCCCGGAAGCCTTCAAATGAGTAACTTCAGTTAGAGTAACTATTTAGAGTGTAGAGTAGGTATATTCCATTTTAATGTAAAAATATGTTTCACTGTAAATATGAAGGTTTTATGCCACGCAGAAATCGACTAATTGTTGCGCGATCCCTTAAAATACTGTGATTAAACTCTTACAGAAATACACCTGGTAGCTTTCAATTATCAATTTCAGAGTTAAAGGGAGATTTATGAATATTAACGATAAACATTAAAGTAATTAGGTTGGAATGGAAAACTAAATTCTTTAGTCTTTGAGATCTAACGCTGTGGCTTCAGTAATAAGTAGATTTAAATTTGTATACTGTTCACTGACTTTGATGCGAACCAATTTAGAAACATTAATAGATTATTAAAATTATATTATTAAATCCAATCGGCTTAAACCTAATTTGTCTGATAAATAAAACAAAAGAGTTTTACGTCTCTCTTCTTCCTTATCAATTTTTTGCATTCTTAGAATACAGAAATTATTTACCGAATGTTTTTCAATTTGATCCAGATCTGATGTGAGGAAGATGTTCTTAACTTTTCTACACTTCAAAACTCCAGAATTTAAATGAATTTTTCTAGGTTCATATACCGAGTGAGATGCGAAAAGAATTTTAAATAAACTTCACACATTTATTGATCGTTCACATCCATTTTCTTCGGTGCCATATAGATTTCGGATAGAGGTTTCAGATGAGGTCCGATAGTATCGCGTGCGGTATCCTTCGCATGAAAAAAGTTTCTCCATCCCAGCCTTACAAGGTAAAAATAGCGCAGTATTCGTACGCACCTGAAGCAGATGTAATCTATGTGTTTATCGCATAGTTTGTATTCGCGGCGCACGGGAAGCAAAGAGAGCACCGCTTGTTTATCTCCTCGCACGCGTGATCGTGCGCTTTGCGGGATTCTACTTTCCATCTCTGCCGTCCTTCCTTTCCGTTTCACCGTTAACTATCGAGAGGGACTGGTTTCGTAGCAACGGGATCTCCGAAGGTGTCTTACTTTCGGCTATTCTCTGCACTCTCTTCGCACTTTCCATTTCTGAGCATCTTCGGTACAGGCGAATGAGCGAGCAAAGGATGTTGATATTTATATCTTTTGAATCATGCAATCTCCTGTACCTGGGTGACAATGTAGGCTAATCTTCAGTCACATCCTCGTATGTACGTTAGCGAGGAAATTAAGCACGCCTTGGAATATAGGTCATGGAGTAGATGAAGAAATGATCGAATGTCCCATAAGAGAGTTCCAGGAATTACAACAAAATAGTGCCAGTCAACTTACACGGTTCACGAAAAATTTATTAATATTTTATTTTTAAATTGTTTCATTATTGCTGTTTTGTTTCCTAAATTATTTAAATATTGTTATTTTTCAATTCCTGAGATGGAGTTTCATCAATTGACGGCTTCGCCAATTTATTAATGGTAATAACAATTTTATTAGACCATAAAAACAAACACATGTAAATTTAGGACAGTTCAAATCGCAGTTATATGTTTTCCATTATGATACAATCACTAATGAAGAGATTGTATTCTATCAGGGTGTCTCAGTATCAGGTGAATGGCTTTACTTACCAATGCGCACATTTGAGTAGCATATATATTATCGAAGTCATTTATCATATTTACTTCTCGTAATCTTTTCCTTCTAGCCGCACTAATATTGTACGAGCGTCGTTGTGTCGAAAGATAGGTATAGCGTAGCATACGTCGGAAAACCTCAGGTCTATTTTTCGAGAAGGTATTTACACCTGCTTCACTACCGCTAAGAATTGGACGATATGCACACGAGAACGTTATGCCTAACTACGCCTTGAAAATATTGTGTATCTCTAAATATACTCTATATTTTAGTATTTAAGATGCACATTTATTGGGCTTATAGAGATTCCAAATATCGAGTGCTTTTTAGATTCGAGTTCGTTCTAATTAAATTTGCGACCTTAGATGCATTATCGTAAAGCAGGTATCGCAGAGGAAAGATGATTTAACTATAACGTTAAAAGTTATGATTCAGTTTCCAGGTGTCATTTAATGTCCTTTTTGTGAGCAATTTATTAATATTCACACTATCCATCATTGGTATTATGTAACGATAAATAAAGAACACGCCCGCACTCTGCGAATATCATGCGTCCTACAATCGCTTTGTTATTCATTTACACCTTCATGCCTTCCAAATCCTGGGTGGTATATAGATAGGAATAGATTGGAAAATATGCATTACTTCTAGTATTATGCCACCATTATGACTGGATGTTCCGAATATCTGATTAGAGTGTCTCGCGTGTGGAAATGGATAGCGCTCAATTCATTTTGATTACTTGCCTCGGGACATTCATTATGTCTAACCTTTCAAATAAATTGAAGTTCTCAGCGTAATGTCTTCATTTTCGTCCACGTGCGAGAGACACACGATCGTTCGTGCCAGCCGAGAGGGAATAACTTACACGAGGAGTGATGGATGCCTATTCATCTATCAACGATCTCTTCCAAAGAAACTAAATCTCTTTGCTTCAAGAACGCCGTCTTTGATGTACCCATTGCAGTCACAATCGTTACCGTCAAATGATCTTTGGAGATGATTTCAGAGGATCCGCCGAAGGTCGAGAAAATATCAAAATCCGTGCTAGAATTCAGTCTTAAATCTTGTAATCCGTTCCGTGACTAAACTTTTATCATATGTAGTAGAAGTCTTTGGTGTAACTCTTTGGTCTAACTTCAACTCCCTATAGGTCAACGGGTTTAGACTTTAGTTTGAATGGATTGATCGCCGGTGGATTTTATGGCAAAATGCTAGAGATCCAGTCATTTAGATGCGAGAGCTCAGGAATTCGGTCAGACGTTGTAGATTTTAAGAGCATCGGGTATCGTGAATTTTTTCAGCTCCATTCTCTCATTTTTATGCCAACATTTGAAATTAGGTTTCATAATCTCATCTCCATATCTCTAATAAAAAGGGAAACAAATCCGGTAACATGACAGCTGTAAAGAACAGATCCAATTTTCTTTGAAGTTCGTTATTAACGTGTCAGATTTACTAGAAGCTTATGAAGGTTTGGAAGAGTTCTTGCTTCACATTTTGCTAAATCTTTGAGAATATCGATTTATCTTAGAAACATTTTTGAATTTCGCATAAAAATTAGCTGATTTCGTCCATTTAATTGAATATGATGTCCATTTAAGTGAATAATAGAGTCCACTGCTTGAACCGAGACTTCGTGGTAAGTCTCCATCAAAAACAAATTTCATTATTTCATTTGGTCATGAATATGCTATTTTATAATTCAGCTATACTACCTAATTTTTCTCTCATATTTCGTATTCAATTATTTAGTCATCTCCGGGACATCCTTAAACTAACGTATATATTAACGCGGGAAATTTTCAAGAACAATACATTTCCTTTTAATGTCAGTGTCAACGTATGCGGGAATTCTGTATGCTAAAGAGGTGAATAATACACCCTCTCATATCAGTATCAGCTAAAGCTCCTTGTTAAGCCTTGGCTAATTAAATGATGATCGCACAATGATTATAAGAGGGATAATGCTCCCCGTCACGCGTGAGAAATCGCCGTAACGAACGTCCAGCGATTCTTCCTCCGCGACCACCGAGTGGATCTACCAAAAAGAAACCACCGCTTCCGAAAAGTGTGTCAAACACTCTCACAGAAGGATAAAAACGATGCCATCTGTTGATATTTTCCTCCCATATCTCCCCTAGCGATCCACTTGAAAAAAGTAGCATCTCTATGGGAGTGAAAAACTCAAGTAGGAAACCAAGGTAGAAAAGGTTTCGCTCGATTGATAGCAAGAAGGACGATGAGAAAGATGAAATGCGATGATTCGGAGAAGTGGCTCTCGTCCTGCGGTCAGCGGAGTCGATTTCTCTCGTTATATGACGGCGGATGAAATAGTTACGTCTATGGAGGAATGGTTTCGAACGTACGGAAACTCTTAGGGATAAAGTAATTTCATTGAAACATAGATTCGGTTGGAAACGTGTGTCTCGAAATATGATCCGAAGGAAAATTCAGAATTTCAGGGGCCATGACAGGTATTCGTATGTAAAGTGGGGTCAACCTTATACAAAATTCATTTCCAGCCTTCCATAATATACGTGTTATCAAAATCTAAAAATCTGTGGTTATATATAAATAAGGTAACTTCGTGGTAGCGCTTTGAGATGTTGATAAAAGCCTCCTACTTTGTGTCCCTAGATTATCACGGTTCATACAATGATATCATTATTATTTATTTATTATTTTGGCTGTATGTTTTTGTTTATTTTGATCCATACTATAGAATTATTATCATCCTCCGACCTTTTATCAAAAAATATTTTTTTGAGGTATCCAAGTCATGAAATACTACAGGAATGTTACACGACATTTTTTGGCGGTTTCATGTGTGTGTCAGATGCTTGAATGACATTGTTTACGTTCAAGAAGCCGTTTAATCAAATAAACTTCGCTTTACCGTTCAGTTCGATAATTTCCACCAAACAAGACAAAATAATAGGGTCAACAAATTAAATTTTCCTCACGAATATCAATTTTACCATATGAACTTATCAGGAAGCAAACATTACCTACTGGTAAAATTCACAGACTCTGGCGATGTCTTGTGGAAGTACGTCATGATGAAGAAAAACAATTTGTACTTTTTCCACAGTATTTTATTAAAATTAATAAAAGGAAACAAAAAACGACTAGTTTCAGAGATTGATCTCCTTCATTAAGTCTTGATGATGGAGATCAATCTCTGAAATCTAGTCGTGTTTTGTTTCCTTTTATTATTTTTAATAAAATACTATGGAAAAAGTACATATTGTTTTTCATCATCATTACCTACTGTTATTTTTAATTTTTCCGGCTTTGAATTGCGTGATGAAAAAGTACAATAATATCGACATACTTAACTCATCTTGTTGGGATGAGTTAAGTATGTCCTTCTCAAATGATCTAAAGGAGCTTAAGTCCCCGGTGCTATAGTATCTGCCAAAAGATCCCGAATGTATTACACAAGAGGAATATATGCGCTATCCAACCGTTGCCGATAATTTTTTTAATAAATACGCTAAACATTAATAAACGCTACAGGTGTGAATTTAACAGTGGATGCATCCCCTGTATTATGTATATTCCATTCATTTTGGGTTAAACTTCTTGTTTCACTTTAAATTTAATCTGATAATGTGTAGTTTTCCTAAGTAAGATGCCTGCACTATGCGTGAGAAACTTTTTTCACATTATATTAAAAGTCTTCCCCAATATGTCCCCTCAAACACGGATTCAGGGAAATCGGATGTGAATGACATGGATAGAGTCGGATCTTATTTGTTTCCAAGAAATAAACATAGAGAAAGCTAGAGAAGAGATAGAGAGAGAAAGGCAGTCAGAAAACGGTATAAATAATGTATTAAAAATGGAGAGTGTGGGCAGAGGAGATGGCGGCCCTATTCAAAGAGAAAGGAGAATAAGGAATAGAAAGCAAAACTTGCTAAGAGAAGAGAAAGCGAAGGAATGAGGACCAAACAGGTGAGGATGACGTCCCAAGGAGAAGATGATGAGAAAAAAACGCTTCCCACGAGTGGTGACCGATTTTTCAACCAAAACACCTCTAAAACAGATGCGATACTATAAAATGTGAAGGAAATTTGCCAACTGTATTTAAACTCATATATTTCACTCTATCAAGCTATCAGGATTTGTTTTGGTTGAACGTTGACGTGGATAAAGCAAAACAGAGTCGTCGCTTTAAAGAATTCAGTGACGATTAGCTTCATAAATGTTTTATGCTTAGACTCCTCAAATATCTAAAAAAATTGTTTCATCTTGCGACACTATTTTATCACTAATACCGTCTAATCCAGCAATGATTTTTATAAATGGAAAAATGAAAAACTCACTTAGTAAAATTTCCACAAAAATACTAAGTGCTTTTACTAAGTGAGTTTTTCTTTTTTCCATTGATATGGAATTCCATCAAGTAACGGCTTCTGCTATTGATTAGATTTTTATAAAATTTAACGGTGACAAAATGTGAGTATGCTATGATATTTTGAATGTTTAAATTTGAATATCAGAGCTAATCTCTTTGTAAATGAACCGCTCAAAAAATAACACATAAATGTCTTGAAATTAATCATTAATATTAGTTCTTTAACGGAAACTGCCCCCAATATATCTGTTTTAATAGTAAATATACACAAACATACGACAAACACAAACACTCACTGCCCTAGCCGGAAAATCCAGTTAGCAGGAACTCGAACCTGGGACCTCAGCTAACACACTAACCATTCGGCATGTTATATAGATTTTGATATTCCCAGGCTACAGTAAAATATATATGCATACAATGTAATTAAGGACATTACAGCTTAAATTTTTGACCTGAATTAATATAACTCGATGAGTTCTTAACTCATGTTGATCTATCCACAGCCTATGAGCCATATACCATATACGGTACGTTACCCAATTCCTTGCTGCGCTACAGAGAATTCCTTGCTGAACACAGTTTTCTAGCCTAAAGCTTGATAGTTCTTCAGACGTTTCTGTTACATCAAGTCAAGCTATCAATGGATCATTAATTTTTATTAATTCAGCATAGCAAATTATTAACTACGCGCGTAAACGTATTGGAAGTTAATATAGCCCTCTGGTGATAAAATTTGGACACAACTGCTTCATATTCTGATAATTAAATTGATAAATTGGCTGACTTTGTATTTTATACCTTCTGAGAATAAATATTAATAAAAAACTTTATATAAAGCTACCAAGGTATTACAAGAATCGCCAAATAAAGTTGGAGCCAAATATTAATTTTTACTTTAGATTTAAAGAATTACAGCTTTCTCGTAGGTGAAGGAACTCCTTGAAGCAACCTTCAGTGGTTCAAATAAGTCCTAATTTATATGAAGGCAAAGAGAAATTCCGTTGAAGTGTTTTTATATCTTCCGGATACGCTCCCTCCTATATTTTATGGGTTTACAACCTCTCTTGTGACCTGGGACATCTTGCATTTTTATGTATCCTGTCGATTTCAGCGACAACTTTGGAAATATCGGCTCGTATGGTGAAGGGCCATATTCGCTCTCAGATCAGGACAATCTTCTGTTTATTCGGCACACTTAAATTTTTATCTAAATAAAGGACTCGCTCTACTTAACGCGAGATATCCTAGTTTTCAGTCACCTATTTGGAGCCTTTGAACGCAAACAAAGGTATTAATGGAAGGAGGGGAAAGGCCTTTCTCTCTTCCTCGATTTCTTTCATTTGCTGCAAGTAATCGGAGCAGAAATTGAAGCTATCGGTTTATCGAGGTGTCATGCACTACATACACCAAGTCATACCGACATTCGTCGGATGCTGAAGATCCAAGTTCATTCATGTGAACAAAGAGAGTGTTTATCTCGCGGAAAAATGAGTCCATACTTTTATTCCAATATTCACCCTCATTTGATTGGTGTTAAATTTAGAAAGCCATCTTTCCATCTTCCACTGTTAATCGTCGGTGCTAATTAATGGCTTCCATTCGGAAATATGGAATAGGGAAGGTGTATAGAAGGAACTTCAAGGCACTCTGTTTACTGTACGTTTTTGCCAATCTTTATGAAACCTTGTGTGAAATAGTGCCATCAACGGAAAAATTAATTAATGGGGTGCAACTATCATCTGAAGTAGATTAATACTTAGATGTTGGGTGTAAGGTCTAAGGTTGTGAAAGTTACATTTTATACTTCATGTTACTCAATAGTTATGGATACTTTAGTGGATGTAAAGTCGGCTGAATTAAATATTGCTACATTCTAGTGGAGTTTTGAACTCCACTTGAAAAGTTAACCGTTCCAAAGATTTCCATATACCTTGGATCTTTTGAACAATTTCACAAATAATTATGTTCCTTAACTAAATTTCAAACTATTTACGCCTTAGTATTCATTTAAAATTAATTGCTAGTATACTGAATGCAAAATTATACGTATAATTCCATATTAAAATCGCCGTTTGAAAGTAAACAGTTTTAAATTTTCATTGTTATAAATTTTGATTCCATTTGTGTGGTTGTCTTAAGTTAAATCCTAGTTGAGACGATAAACGAATCATTGATGCTGTACGTTTTAAAAATTAAACTGGCAGCATGAGAACAGGAAAAATATTCTGTTTTTGTAAATAGTTTTGGAGCTTGATGAAGAATCGTCGGCCGGTTGAACGACCTCTCGACAAAAGCCGTCTGCCCTACGGCGCGAAACGGCAGTAAATACCCGCGTTTTACGCCGGGAGAACGCCCTTCGTCATACGTACATCAGAATTGTCATTTATATTTCCGTATCCGGTCGCAGTGAATAACACAGAGGGCGTCGATAGGCTTCTATTTTCTCTTTGAATTTCTCCGTAGCGCAATTCTGTTTACTCTCCTTCACCCTTAGCCTACTTTGGAAGTCGCACTTTCCCCTCGTCCGACTTCGAGAATCGATTTGCGAAGAGTCGATCTCATCACCAGATTCGACCTCCCCAAGGATTTCTCATGTGCAAAATACTAATCCTACATTCCTCCTGAGGATGCTAAGTCGAGATCGACGTGACTAGATCATCTCTAACAGCCTCCCATCCTAGAGTTATTTCACCGTCTCCTCTCGAAAGACATTTTACAGCTGTGGCTTCTTGTGAAACGCTTACGATGAAGTAGGTTATCGGTAACTCGAACTTATCAATTTCTCTTCTTTACATGCTTTCATAGATTATGTATCTTTCATAAGCAGATGTTGCATTAAGGCATTGAAGTTCATGAAATCTAATAAGTATTGTTTTATAAAATTGTTAGTTATGATAACCTTTAATAACTGTAATGTAAAAACATCATTATCTCAGTAATCTGAGTTATCAATTCCTATAAAATCTGAAAAAACAACTCTGTACAGTCCGCTAATTAAAGAATTAATAATATTTGTAATAATGTGTTCAATTTAATATTAGCATATCGAGTTTTTTTCTTGTGTAAATATAGAAAGTTTTAATCGAAAACTTAAGTTTGCGAATTAATGAACTAGGATATTTTCTGGGAGATTCTGTTTGATTATTTATTGCTCAAATCTCCGAATCTATTGGCAAAAATCCAAAGCATTGTAAGCTGAAACTAGCAAAATAAACTGTCAAAATCCGTTTGTAAATCAAGTAAGGCTTCATCTTGAAAGCCGGTGAATCTTAAGAGATTTTATGAGTGTGGTTAAATAAAAAAAATCTGTTGCGTGATATGGCGGAATTAATTTAATTATTGGTAAGCTTGATAACAAATTTGTATATTTTTAACAAAACATTTTTTCGAGTTCTCTTTATCCTGTTTTAACAAGTTGTGCCGGCTTAGTTCTATTGAATGCTTCAAGGATATGGTATTTGGATATTATCACGAAATATTAAATCATTAAAATTTTACCAATCTGTTTCTTACTGAATTCGCCGAATTTAGATTAATAATCTTCATCACCCCGTTACCTCTATTAGATATAAACATGTTTTGTTCGAAGCAGCTATGTTTGAGTGATGAACATTTCTGTAGTTTAGACAAATCTATATATATATAAAATCTATATATATATAAAAATGAATGTGTGTCTGTCTGTCTGTCTGTCTGTCTGTACTCGATAGATTCAAAAACCATACATCCAATCGTCGTGAAAATTTAGGAAATTATTACGTATATCCCCGGGAAGGTTTTTGTAAATTTTTATTTTAATCGGAGTACTCAGTTCGACTCCAGAAGGAAAAACAGTTTCCATAAGAAATACATGTAAACTTCGATTTTATCACTTGCATGCTTCCTTTCTTTCGCAAAATTAAATTAGAATTAACCAACGTATGGATTTAGAAGTACCACCAAAAGAAGGGAAATTGAATAAAGTTTCTCATTTTGGTCATGAAATATAGTTTACGATCGGAAATTACGAGACTTAGAGATAATTAGATGATAATTTTGATGAATTTTGAGGCTATAAACAAACTATTTCTCAGTTACAACGAATGCGATTGTTGAATTTTCTCATAAGAACACATTGAGAATTTACTCCCGTATTCAAATGATGTTTGTTTATAGCAACGTAAATATTTACGTATATTATCGTGGAGTAAACGGTTTTTGATATTTAATGAAAAGTATATTTTGATAAATTCAAGAGATTGTATGTACTGGACAACTTGGTGAGTTGATGACGTTACCGACTTTGATTACAAATATCATCTATTTTCAACATTTCAATTTATTTTATGTCTTTGACGAGACTGAATTTAATTTTTAGGTCTTCTTCAGTTGAATATGTGTTTTATTTGAGATTTGCGAGATGCGAAGTGTAGAGTAGCACATAATTTAGCATATCTTACTCCGAACTGATAAGGTACTGTGATAATATATTTTCTTATAAACTGAATGAAAGTAATGTAGATAGTATGTATGATTTCATTATATTAGCCTTGCAACGCGAATAGCTGCCTGCCATACAAATTGCGAATGGATTTTCTACGGGAAAAATAGAAGTACGATACATAAATTGATCCCATTTGGGTAGAATTTATATTTTTTCAATGATTGTTTAAATATTACTAATTATATTAAAATTTAAAATATTTTAAATACATAAATTGTATTTCTTATAAGATTCCAAAAAATTAATTTAAATTGCAAAAAAGAACATTAATGCATTTGATGTTCGATTTTTCGCCAGCAAATTCTAATAAATACAAAAATGCAGTCAAAAACTTTTGCAATTATTAATACGAGAATAAATTATTAATACGCGAATTAATAAAAATATTATTAATTTCTAGCTGAGGAAAATAATTGGAAATACGTTTTATTTAACCCTACAATTATGCCGCCAACGCGAAGTGCTATTGGTCTATCTACAAATCAAGCAAAAAGGAGAAGAGAAGAACGATCATTAGAAACGAGTGAACAGAGGCAAGCAAGGCAAGAAAGAGATCGAAATCACACTACTCTTGCTCGATCATTAGAAACGAGTGAACAGAGGCAAGCAAGGCAAGAAAGAGATCACACTTCTCTAAACACAACAACGTGTGAACGGGTACAGCTAGTTATAAATAAAACCAGCTATCCGTAGAGACGTAAAACATTTCCAGAATGAAGTCAATTCATCTTTTTTGAAAAGATTGGTAGTATTTTAAGGGTGCTTTCACTAAAGAAGTGCGATTCATTTATCGGCGGGAACCTACAGACGTTCTTCTGTTTCTACGTCGTCATGACGGAAGAATATCTTACTTCACCTCACTTGCTTTCCGTTGTTCATATCATCAGTTTTCATTTTTGCTGTTCAAACAATTAGAATAATAAGTGTTCCGCTGAGAGAATGCTCGGAGCGAACTCGTGTTTTCCTACTTTTTATGAGAGCTGCGCGCAAAACGATTTCAAAGTAAAGGAGAAACGTTTCCTAGTGCATTCATAGAATTTGAATTCTCATTACACGTGAGTTGAACGACAAGAATGCAGTCAGGGAGCGAGATGATCTGTGACAGTAAAAGCGGAAGAAACAGCTGAGCTTTCTCGTCTTCAAAGATACCAACGTCTCTTCGACACGAAGAAAAACTAATCTAAAATCTTAAATCCGTGTCCCTTAGCATCAGCAAATGAATAAAACCCCGATGCTGTTGACTGTTTAGGACGAGAGAGTAGTTATTTCTGCGGTTGCTAATAGCGATTAATTATTTTTTCCTTGGCTCATTTCAAAGTTAGTTCAGGTAAGAACAAGGCTTTTACCTCCTGTGTTACCAATTGAATTCTGCCATTGGAAGTCCTTAAAGTTTGTATATATTGTACTTGAAGTGGCCCAAATAGTCAATATAATGTATAATACTGATTGATAATCAAGATTATGTCCATTCTTGAATAATTTTTATATGCTTGGCGAGTATTGTGTTTTACTCTTAAAGATTAATTTCTCTCTAAGTTTCTTTCATTCAAATAGCTCAACTCAATGCTAGGAAGGGAACTTATTCAGACATTTTTAGCAAGGATGACGTGGAATTTGCTAATGGACTGGTTGACAATCTCTAATTTTCGTATTCTCAGAGATATTTCAAAGTTTAACCCATACTAAATAGAAAGTAATCAGTAGCTTATGTTATGGGTAGTAATTTTACCCATAATGGAATCTATTAAAAACCTCAAAGAATCACTAGATGTGATATACGCTGCAGTATCAGAATCATATTTAAATATGTGTGAATTCTGTTTAAGGTATCATCTTTAAATAATTTTGTTTTTTTTTATTATCGCGACTTGCGGTAGCGTTGATGATAAAAGAAAAATAAATACCTACTTCTATTAATCATATATGGCTCTCGGCGGTAAGAACAAGCAACTACCTATGGAAAATTTTCATAAAACTGATAGGCAGGGAAATATGTGTTTTGAAATTATAGGCTATTAGCTTCAGTAATAGCTGTATGATTGCTAATGCGCCAGTTGTCTTCGTCTGCAATCGGATATAAATATTTATCCGAGGCTCGAATTGGCATGTTTGTGTTTATTCAAAGAAGTTGTTTTCCGTCTTCGCTTACGACCATTCACCTCAAAAGGTAAAGTTTCAGACGAAATATTCATCCAAGTGTTTATGCGTCCGTATTCCTTCATTAGCGGCTTGATTTGTTGTTAAAGAAACCCAACTTTTATTTTGCTGCGCATCAGAGCGTTTGATGTTTAGAAATATCTAATAGAGCTCCACTAACTTTAATTATGCGCCGTGGAAAATTTCCTTGTCTGCATTGACAGACGGTACCCATCTCAGTAGAGGTTTGACATCTGAATATATCGTCGGTGAAGACAAACAAGCCAATACAATTATGTTCTCTCCATTTTTACTTGTTTGTGAGTAAAGCTGAACTTAAAGCTTGATTATTTTTCCCGCCTTGAGCTTTCCATTACGAATCGTAACCTTGAAGGATGACTCTTTAGCATTTAATGACCTACGAGTATTATCTCCGTTTCTCTTTATATTCATCGTACTTACAAGGGAAACGGATTCAAACGAAACTTTCAGGGCACATGTTCTGCTTAAAAATAATGGACATGTGTCTGACCGTTCAAATCAATAGGCCTTTGTTTATGAAAAATTGGCAACTGAAAATCGGAGTTACGCAACACCACCATACACGTGCATTATACATCATGTAGATCTCGAGATTTTCCTCTTAGGAAATTATGTTATTCCACTTTTTTGCTGAAGTTTCTTCCAGTTTTTTGTTAGAAGTTCAGTTTATCGTAAATATTTCTAAGGGATTGTTAAGGAATGTTCCGAAAGTAATTTAGAATCTCAAATCGTATTGATTGTATTATCTAACTAAATTTTTGTTTCCTGCTTCCAATAGAAATTTATTTTAACTCAGCTTTGAATATTACTATTATTGGGATCAAAATTTTTTATTAGGTTCAAAAGTCAAATACAGTACGATATCAATATTTTCGACTTCTCTGTTCATAGAGAAAAGAAATACTACTATTTAATGAGAAAAAAATATATAATAAATATATATAAATATATATAAAATGCATTTCAAGAAAAGGCTCCCGGATAGTCATGTGGACAGTGCCTTTGGTGAAAGCGGTCCCGGGTTCGCATCCCGGTGGGAGCCAATGAGCGAAATGACCTAAGATGTCGAAGGACTTTTAACAGTACCTACTACTACTACTGCTACATTTCAAGATTTAGGTACTTACCGAGTGACTGACTTTCAGTGATCTAGTTGATTTATTTTGTTTTACTTTTAGCTCATTGAAAATATCCTTGCAATTATGAAGTAATTAAATTAACAGCATTAATTTATACACCGTGGTGATTTTTGAACAAAATCTTTTCATATGCTTTTCAAAAACAAATCCTCTTTTTCTAGCGTGATACTATTAGCTCTCATTTAAATACTATATTCATTGGCTTTGTATAAATGTCTCATTATTAAAATGCAGATAGATTAAATTTTATACGCTTAATTGTTAAATAAGTCAGCAGCAGCCTATATTCCTTATCTTCCGAACTTGATATTGCTTCTACTCTTTTTTCACTTTAAACTCATCCATAATCTTCTCATAAACTCTTTCATAAGTAACTCTTTTAGTTGTGATTGAAATTTAAAAAATCATGTAGCGTAACTAAATTTTTGTAATTCTTATCATTTAAAATTTAATTGAAATCGTTATTAGATCATATAATTATAAAAATAATCATGTATAATCATTAATAATAATAATAATGTATAATTGCAAATTCTATTAATATCGTTTTGGAATCATTGGTTGCATCAGGGGATTTGGATGTGCCAATAAAGCGTGTTTTGTTACGCAAATTTTGAATCTAATTATAGGTCAGGCATTCCAATCATCTCCGCGCACCTGTTTCCCGTAATCCCGCGCTCGATTTCTTGAGAGCGAACAAGATCTCTACGGATTCACATTCTCATAATTGTTCCTTCTCTTACGTCAAAACGATTCTCCTCGGAAATTGAAGTCATGGGTTAATCTGGAATATCCCTGAGCCTGTGGAGAATGTCAATGCAGACGAGGTAAAAAAGTCAATCTTCGAATGTATGTACATGAATGAACCTTCTGGAACTCGTGTTAGATCGTAGACCTTGCGTATAGAGAGGTCTGTTATGTATCCCATCGGGATAGTGGCTTATCTTTTCTCTGTAACATATTATGACTTTCCATGGTCACCGGTTTTACGATCTCTCCACAAATCGGTGGGTTTCGGTGTAACCCAAATACGGGTACCATCATTATTTTGTTTTGAAATATTCTCATGATAGCTAATCTCGATTTAAGGAGAAAATGAAAACCTCAAATGAGGACAGACTGAGATTACTGTATGTGCAGATGGAAGGATTTGGTCAAACGTTTGATTTAATCGCTGCAGCCTCTTAAATACGATTAAAACTATCTGAAAATAATTGAGTATGATTCTGTTTTTGGGGAAATACGATTCAGTTGCTAAAATGTGGTAATGATTCTCCGAAAGATGTGGATACGTTTAGTGCGAACAATTCAAAACAGATATAGGCGGAAATAAATATTTTAAAATAAAACAATTTTCTTAAATAAAATAAAAATTTCAGTGAATTTTTATCTATTTTTCGAAATTAAACGTTACATTTAAATTTTTTAAATTTATAAATATCTTTTCAGTAAATAATTGGACTGCTCCGCTATTTTAATGAACACCAACTACAATACAATGGCCGAATATAAATTATAAATCATTGATCTAAAATAGTACCTATTTTCATAGAAAAATTCTCGAGTGCTATTCATTTTAAACATCCTTACGTGCCCTATTTTTTTCGCTGGAGTTTCTCCTATTTTTTTAGAATTAGAAAATAGCGTTGAGAAAGATATTTTCAGTGTTACATGAAGCGTTTGAGTATCGTTACATAACAGGTAACTGTGAAACCATCTCCACATCGCAACTATGATGTAAGATATGTTTAATGTTCAATTACATCCGGATACACTTTCTCCGAGAGGGAAAATTTCCTTGTCAAAAATGTATCGTGGTGGTTAATGCTGATCATTTTTCTCTTTGATATCCTGCTACTTAGCAATACAAATTCATTAGGAGCATTACAAAATGTGGCTTCATCGTTAGCATGTATGTGATCTATAAGAATCCGAAAATTTCAAATGTAAATTCTTTCGGTAAAGTTAGGGGAGGAATTTTATTAATATATTTATAATTCTTATCATGTCTAATTTTCCTTATCTCCATCAGTGAATTAAATGTTAAAGCAGTGTGCAATATTGTGATATTCCTTGTTTTTGTGCTGATTATTTTTATCTATGATTCAGAATTGTTATCCTGTTCTTTAGTACTACAAATTCATTAGGATAATTTTATGACGTTGCATAATTGTAGGCATATATGTGATAACGAAGAAATCGATAATATGAAGGATAACGTATGCCAGTAAAAAACGTGGAGGAAATTTTTTAATGAACTAATATTCATTTCTCTTACCAAGTGTAATTGTCGAATTAAATATTAAGGCTGAATATAATCCTATGATATTCAGCCTCAGGAAACAGTTCAAACTTGCTATTTATCCATGATGATTCCGCTTCTTTACGAAAGCCTTACAGTACCAATTTTATATACGCCTGAGAATACTCCACGGATTAGTTAAAAAATGAACTGCACCGTAATCGTTACAGTATCTCGTAGGTCATTTCGGCGATGTTTAAAAATGTCTCTTCCGGGATGCGAAGGAAGGTGTATTACGGAACATAAGGCATGCGTGCGGCGCGCGGGAATCGAACCCGCAAGACGCACACTGCCATCTGTGTGGCAGGCACACTTACGAATCTGATACGGAGGTTAACCGACGGTCGGGCACGTTATCCCCTCAAAAACAAGGCAGTTCCGTGAGTCAACAACCCGAACCGATTCCGTCTCTTTCCAAACGAGGTCATTTGCAGTCTGTTATTCTGAATTTGCGCAAAATACGCCCCCGTCAGATGTGATCCCGAACCAGAAGAATCCCCTGATTAATTTGATTTCATTATTTTAAGCCTAATTTTTGCTGCATTCATAACCGTATGTTAATGATTGATAACAAATATCTAGTGGTTTACTAATCGACATCTCTCAATTTAAAAAAAATATCGAGTATAGGCTAGGCAGTTTGTTTCACGTTTTTTTTTATTTATAGTAAATCGTTACCAGTGAAAAATTCATGAAATTTCCAAATATCTTATTATGACCCTTTTTAACTTAACCTACATTTTGATACGATACATCAATTAAAATAATTCTCGTAGAATGTTCCTTAGTAAGTAACCATAATGCCTATATGCTTGAATATTTATGCCGTATTTTTTCTCCATTTGTAGCAGTGAGAATTGAAATAAATCCATCAGAACCAACTAACTTGCGAAATAAATTGAAGAATAACAACAGCTTTCAAATTAATCATTAAACAGCTTTAAATTCAGCCATTAAAGAGTTTAGAGTTGATTTTTTCAACTGCTTAAGATTCATTTAGAAATACCGTGTAGCAAGCAATTATATTACTGAGTGACTGTGTCTATTATTCAAGTCAACTCTTATGATTTTGCACCACCAAGAAGAATTACACCAGTTCCAGAACATCTGAGCATCACCGCTTGTCTATCTCCTGCGTGATAAATTTTCGACCCGGCCATCTATGATCAACACGTAATCACCGAAAACTATTGATGCATTCACCATCCACCACTACAAGAAATCCACCAGAAATCATAGTCTGGGGGTGCTCTAAATATTTCAGCATTTGCCGTTCACTGAGGTGGTGTATAAATCGATTTGAGTACACGCGCAAAATTCAAACATCAAAGTCGAAAATTTTTGAAGAAAGGCAAATCGTCCCAGCTTCCAAATTTAGCAGATCTGTATTCCTTGTAGATACTGTACATCGTCGTCGATTGGTCTCAGTCCCGGATCTTTTCAAAAGCCTTACGCAACAAATTTGTGGTTAATACTCTTTCGTACTCACCTCAGTAAGAAGTGGCGTTCCTCAAAAAGGGCGCGAAAAAGTCCTTTTTTGTATCGAGAGGCGCTCGGTCGAAGTCTCTTATAAAAATCTTCGGCTCTTATGGCGATTCCTTGTCGGGTGCGGTGCCGAGGTCCGCTTCTTTGGCAGTGCTCTGTTCCCTGGCCACTCTGCCAGTGGCTCACCTCTCAATGGACGCGTGTTTGTGTGAGAGAGTGCGTCCCGGAGAGAAAAAAGGGAGGATGCAAAGGGGCAGGGGTGGGGAGAGAGAGTGGGAATCAAGGGAGAATGGAAGATATACTGATGGGAGTCTCTCTTTAAACGCTCCCTCCTTACCTGCCTCTCCTCGGTTCACAACCAGCCCACTTTCACGACCTACATAACAGTCGACTCACACTCTTCCTTTGACTTCTTTTCCACCCCTCCCCCCCGCGGCCGGACGTGGATCCTCTCCCCCAACTCCTCCTATTGTCGAAAGCACAGGGCCGGCGCGATTCAGGGAATTGTTTGACGTCGGTACTGGATAAAGGTATCGTTCCGAGAAGGATGTTCCTCCCGAATTACGTAAACCCAACGTCGATGGTTTCGGCCTTCACTTGGTGATAAGCCATAACAAATCAAGGAAATTAGCGTAATTAACTATTTAATTTATTACTATTTATCGATGCACGGAGTCAGGTTGACGTCAAGCCACCACCATCGAAAACTATATCGCGTATATGTATCCTGGTATTTTAATAAATTGTTAGTTTTGCTAACTCGTTGCATAAACCTAATTGTACGTCATATGGTTAAAACTGTTGAGTTTGAATAACAATCGAGCGGACAATATCGAGAATTTAATTTCCTTCTACTTGGGAAAGTCATCGTCTAACTGCCTGAAGTTATATCGTAGCGTAAATTCGGTTGAGTTTTATCGGTATTTTTCTTAAACTGGAGTTGGACAGCATGATAGAATGATAAGCGTTGGAGAGAATGATAAGCGTTGTGCTGTCAGGAAATATTAGACATACTCGTAGGTGAGAAATTAAATCACGTGTTTGTTGGGGAATAGAAATCTATGAAGGCTTTTCAATGTCCAATTGAATTGTGTTTTTGTACTCTGCAACCGTAGCTGTTCTCAGCTATCACTACAGTTCTTCGGATACAGCTATAGTTTAAGAATCCATTTTATATTCTCTGATATTTATATATTTTCATGAAAATAATAAATTGTAGTTAGTGTTAAGAAATCCTTTCTTATAATGATTCCTGGTTAAAATTTAGAACTTTCGTATTTTCATATTTGCGGTGTGATAGTTTTGAGCTTAAATTCTGAATATTTCTTTCTTGATCAATAGTATATTTAAGCTTCAACTTTATCTACAATTTCATATTATTAGTTATTTTGAGAGCATTGTTCCTAAATAAAACAAACCTTCAAAAATTAGTTCAACGAACTATGTTTGTATCATAATTGCAAGTTAAATGAGATAACAGGGAGTTGAACCCAGATTCTTTGGAAGGGGAAAAAAATCCTGAGGAGAATCTGATTCCTCCTTTTGTTTTCTTCTGCTCTTTGTGTTGTTAAGCTCCCACTCCTTAATTCACCGCCTAAACATGTTTTGATGCTCACGACCTCTTCGCTGTAACCTTTAGGACGTCCTTCCCCACTTAGCCACAGAGATGCACCCTCTCTCTCTGTCTGCTTTGTGGGGGCGTTGGTATCACGTTTTCGCACGTCCGCTTTCCATGCTCTATGCATTCGCTACACCTCTGCAATAGATTCTGTGCTATATGAGAGATATTTCCAACTCTGAGGGACTATCCCTCATTAATCATTGCAGCTGAATCAAGGATCAGTATCTATTCTTAATTTGTTGGATATTCTGAAACTCTTCGTATGGAATAGATTCAGAGTGAGCCAAGGCTCGTTTTCATTTTGTATTGATGACGTTGCTGTCCTATTTATTAATGTGTCTAATCTACCTCAAATGATAGTGAGTATATTCACCAGTAATTGCTGGTCGTTTTAGACTGAGGAAATGCACGATAAAAATATATTTTTTCTTGAATTCAATCAACTAACTTACGAGTTCCTTTGTGGAATTGACGCTAGAAAAATAAAGAAGGAACAACTCTTTTCTAGGATCCCATCTTAACAAAGAAAGAGGATTTTTTAAAGTTTCCTTTTTTTACTTTAATAGGATCTAGTTTACCGTAGAAAAATGGTTCTTTTTTATTTCTTTATCAATAATTTATTTGGTTTCTTAAAATCAATTATTGCCTTAAGATATTTGGTGAAATCTATTTTAATCTATTTTCGTCAAAAATATTCTAATATGTCTTACACAAGGGTTTCACCTCAGTGAAAATTGATTTTACATATTTGCATGCTTGCTATATTATATCTTGCTTAATTATGAGTACAAATTTGCTTTTAACATCATAGATATCGGAAATCCCATTAATTCAAACGAACCCTTGTTGATTAAATTATGGAGAATATTTCAGCTGAATAAATCTTAAAGGAGATCAAAAGAGAGAATAATGTTCTAATATAACTTAACTTCAGACTTCATCTGACTTGATTTCCTTCTATAATCGAAGAAAATCGTCTTAAATGCAATTTATCCATATATAAAGAACACTTAAAGTAACGCATTGGTGTCGTGAGGACATTCGTCCAATCCTTGATGTGGCATAATATACCGAAGAGCCGTCTCAAAAATTATGTAAACTGCAGTAATGGACCTGTCAATTTCAAGTTTAAAAGAAATCAAGTTGCAGCCTCCATATTTTAATGGGCATTGAAAGAATGGGATTAGGGCATTAGGTCGACATAACGCTTGGTCTATGTAAATGAAAGTCTGCTTCTTATCTACTGATGCAGACTAGTTGTTAGTTTCTGTAAGACATCAAAGGTGAGGATAATTTTATAATTCTAATTCGCTTAAGAATTTACTGTTTATTCGACCCTTATCACGCCTGGATGTGGAAACAGAAGGTGCTATTGTTGAAGATTTATCTGATAGGTTAAATAAAATTTTATTTACGTATTCCATACCTTTTAATCAATTCAGCGAAACCTTAGTAAGTCTTCTGGTTGTGTCTATTACTTAATATACTAGAAAAATCATCCTCGATTATCCACCTCATGTATGTATGTGTATGTATCATGTACATGTATGAATCGAATATTTTTCTTCTTAGTGTTTCTTCAATACTTTCATATCTTGATCAAGGTGTTGGTAATCATTGCATGATATTTAGTAGTAATACGTATTCAGACGGATCGAATTTTTATTAAATATAACTTAGTTCGAAAAATTGCAGTTGAAAACTAATTATTACATGCTTAGGTTTCATGCAACTTTAACTTAATCACCTAAAACAGGTTGTTTCTATAATTTAAATTCGTTGGATAAAATGTTCTCGACCGTATATACTCAGATAAATAAAGAAATTTCCGAGCTCAAGTCTTGATTCACATTTGCAAATCATCCTTGAGGTATAATTGTGACTTCATGTGCAGGAATTCCTTAGGTTTCAGGTTTGGATCGTGCGAAGGGCATTCTATCCTTTATCCTTTTTCAAAATTCGCACATCATCATTTACGCCTTTTAATGACAAGTAGGTTGCGGAAGTTTTGTCTCGAATATCCATTTTGTATTCTCCTTCCGCGTGCGTATTAATAGTTGTGCTGTGAGTGATGATCCGTAGATTTATCAAATAAGGAATATGATACCTTGTATCCAAAGAAGGAATACCAAAACCGTGCCATACATATTTCAGTTTTCTCTACACCAATGGTAGACTTTGATTGATTTTACTCGATCATTGAATTAGGGTATTTATTATGAATTTTTTAACACCAATTATTGGCTGTCTCGTATGCTGGTTGGTACGATTTAAGTTTTAAATGGCAATAGAGCTTATTTGGAATGAATTCTCTTTCATTTATGATACGGAAAATATGTTAATTTTAACAGTGAGGATATTAACAACAAAATGTAAATGTGGAAGCCCATATTAGCTGATAATTATAGTTTATTTTTCATCTTCAAAGGTTCAAGTCAAATAACTCCCAATATTTTTAAATCAATAGCCATCACCCTCAAGTTAACCACCCTCACACTTTCGTTGAAATCCATCATAATGTAACTTAAACTGCTAGTCTTAATCCTTTTGCAAAATTAAATTGGAAATGCATCCACACATTCTCAAAATAGCTAATATAAAAATCAATTTAGAGTCCTTTTCCTTTCTGTAAATTCCATTTTGGATTCGAACTTTCTATAAGGTAGGTGAAGTTTCCCATAGGTTACTTAGATTCAGGGCTATTGCTGTGTGTACCCTGGAAAACTCATGGAATCTTTTAGACGTTTGTGAAAAGCGCTTCTAAGGATTCAGTGACAAAACTTATTTTCTTTTACTACAATAAAATGAATAATAAGAAGCATTAAGGGTGTTTTGTGAAAGGAATTTAAGGGGTAGTTATTTTCTGAGATTCATTTCAATACGAAAATTCCCGTATTTTGACTATTCGATATTTATTTATTGAAAACTATTTTCTATTAAACAACTGGAGTGTTAACACCTCAATTTTAAACCTAAGTATAACTTCTCAATTCATTCCATCACTGTCGACAATTTTATGCAAGTGTCCCATCCTCTTGTCCTTCGTTGCTTTCTATCTGGAGACCCCTCAAAGCCGTTCATTGAATCCGAATTCCCTGCAAATAAAGCGAATTAACATCTGATGTGACATTCCTTACTCAGAAATCAAAGGAGATTCATTTCACAATTTCCGATAGAAGTATTCATGCTTCCTTGACTTTTGATTGAACTATTTCCGTGTAATTATTTCCCATTTCATCCGTTTCTTTGAAAATGACGCATATACGTAGATATACATATACGTAGACTGGATATATAAAAATAAGTGATACTGTTATTTTATTATCATGTCGAAAATTTCGTAATTCTTTTTTTAAAACGTTTGGGAAAATCATGCTAGAATTGTAGTGTACTGATTAGATCTGAAATCTTTATTTCCATTTGTTTTATTCATTTATCTATCTTTATGTAATTATGTAACATAAACAGGTTGTTCCAAAAATATCTGTTATGATATATTCATATAATAAATAACACGCCAAAACACAACGATAAAATCAAAATATAATTGAATGAATAAAAATAATAAAGTACAAGCGCTACAAACGGCCCAAAATAATAAATAAATACATTCGCTGCCATGAAAATACAAGGCTTAACAATGGCTCACGCACATTTCTCGGACCACTCTCTCAGAGATGTGGCTTAAGTGGCATGAGATCCTCATTGAAAATATCTGCAGTTACAGGTGTGCCGAGTATACTATTCGTTTTTGAGGATATTCTGGGAATGTTCGAATGTTTACCAACACGGTGTGCTGGATCGTAAAATGAATAATATTTATTCGTACTTCTTAATGGATTTTGGATTTTTAAAAGTTCAATGAGTCGATGAAGTCCGCTGCTTTGATTGTCATTAAACTTAGGAGATCTGCGATATGAAAAAGAAGAAATTGAATGTTTTACCTATAAAAAGGTATTTTTCCTTGATATAAGGAATGCTTTCTTTGAAAGCCATTTTACGAAACGCATTAGTACCATAGAGTAACTATACTCTATGATTAGTACTCTCTCGATTTATTCGATCTTAGTTCTGAGTACTGTGCTCCAAATAGTGCTATAATAAGTGTAGGACTAATGAGGGCACTGCTGAGTGGGCGAAAATTTTATCCATTTCTTTTAAGAAAACCTAGTATCAAATTCATCGCTCTATATCAATATCGGGTAATTATAGCTGGAAAATTTCAGCATCGTCTCTTATTAGCATAATGGCAGTCGTCATATGAAAGACCGAATGAAATAACTAATACCATACGACATGATACAATATTATTCATACACATGTACGGTTTCGTACCTGAAATTTGAATATCGAATTGCTAGACATCACCGAAGTATGCCCGTACAGGTATACCGGATGTTCAAATCAATGCATTTCCACGGATATTCATTGCAACACGCCTAGCTGTGTGGTATCGTTGCCAGAGGCCGGGTTTTCCTAATGCCGCTTATGAGCTATTACAATGCGGGCACGATCTTCTGCTATATAACCATCGCGGTGCATTCTGAGGCCAATCGTAATTCATTTCGAAACGTTTCTGATTCCACATCCATGAATCACTCTCAACCCCGTTGTTTCGCACGCTTCCCACGCCGCGCTTCGCCGTCATCAATCGCACGCGAAATCCGTCCACGTTCACTCCGATCCTCAAAAGTCTCCGTGCATCTTCACTTAGTATTTCCATAATTTCAAGGTTACATTCCTTTTCTCGTTGGCGAATCCTCTCGCTTTCTCCTTTCACTCCTTCGACTCCTCGTATGACTTCCGCGGCGAAAAGACACGTCCGTGTCCCTGATAGAAAGCACGCACCCCTTCCCTTTCCGCCAGGAAAGTTATGTTTCTTAGCTGCATCCGGAACCAGGGGTTGTTCAACTTCCGAGAGGAGACAAAAATTTCTCCGCGGTTCAATTATTCGAGCAAAATAGCCCACGTGACCATTGTAAACCGTTGTCGCGTTTACATCTGCATTAGAACCGCACTAAGGCGTATGGCAGGGGCTGTGAGACACCAAACTACCTCAATAATTTTCAGATTAGCGCACCTTATACTATCCGGAAAAAAGAGACCAATAACGGCCATCTGTTCTCGCTATAAATCACTGTTTAAAAATTTCTCCAATAATTTTTGCCTATACTGAGTTCTTTTCTTAAGAGATTCCCATCCGAGGGCTTCGATAATTTCGAACACGATGCTATCGAATCTATAGTCTCCCTTTACGACTCGAGCCGCTCTACGTTGCACGCGCTCTAGCTCCAAGATCAAACCCTTCTCGTGCGGATTCCAAACTGCGGAACAGTACTCAAGTAGTTTGCCTAGCAGTACGTCCCGGCAAGTATACATTCATGAATATAGTCTATTAACCTTTCCATCTCCGATGATGTTTATTCGCAGCCGCATTTCCATCACTGCGAATTCCGCTCTCGGAAATAAAAAGCAATCACTGAAGTTCCATAAAAGATATCAGTCAGAAACCAACTCTAAATGATAATTTCAACATTCATCCCAATTTCATTCGCGGCAAGTTCGTTGTCACGTGAAAAATAATTAATTTAAAAATAAAAGAATTGAGAAATAAATTAAATTAAAATTTAGGCGATACATAAATTGGGTGACAAGAAAGTTTGAAAAAACGCTCCACTTGAATATTTTTTTTCTAAAATAAAGTTTCTCTAAAATAAAAATAATGGGGTTTGTATTCGTGTTAATGATATTGGCTCAAATTTTGGCATGTTGATGGCTCATGCATTCACTTTTCTATGTAGAAAGTGGTATTTCATTTCAGAACCAACACCATAGTGCAATATTGTCACCCAAAGTAGGCAAGCGCACCAGTCTTCTTATTTGGCATGCGTGACACTTATTTTAAAGTTAATTACCCGCACTTTAGAGGAAATGTAAACTTTCGATATTGTGGCTGGTAACCTAAACTTGCTAAGTTCCACAAGATATTTTTATTGCAACTGGTTTCAGCCATCGACGGCCATCATCGGCCATCGCTATCATTAAAAATATCTTGCAGGACTTACCAAGTTTAGTTTTTTTACCAGCTGCCATAGAATTTCTCAATTACAACCTTCTCATATTAATTCGATAATATTGTATTCTTGGATGATATAATTCTCAATTTCTAAGCTTAAAGAGTATTACCTCAATACTTACGTTACCTTGATATTCACACGTGTTATTGATAAACATAGCCCACCGCTTACGGAAAATGAAAACTTTCTGAGAATTTGCTGAATGATCCGAGAATTCTTTTTTCGGCAGAGGAATTCCTCGACATTTTTTCAATCTTCGACTTCGACTTCCTTAAACTGTGTCGACGTTTTCGTTAACCGCTGATGACCGAGCAAAAGCAGAGAAAACGTTCACCTATTAGCACTTACGTTTTGGAAAACATTTTCCTTCGATTTCTCCGGTATCATTTTCCAAAATTTCTCTGCAATTTCGGGGAATTGATGAGGGAGTATCTCGTTTATTAAGGCTGCACGTAAGCAGGAAAAAAATATTCGGTGTGTACGTTTCAAAGTGTTTTGGAAATCTCTCGCGTAAGTTCTTTTGGTTAAAAAATACAAGATATTTGTTGACGAATTTATATGCTAAACGGAACGAGACATAGCAACTAATCTGAAAAGATATTTATTTAATTGGGGCTTCTGCATAGTTAGGTTGGTAGCACGTTCGCCTCTGGTGAAAAACGATCCCGGTGGGATTCAATATGTGAGGAATGGTCTTGGACTTCGAAGCACTTTTAACAATACTATGTTGTAAACAGTTAATCAGCAGTGTATTAATCTTAGTAATTCGAGTATCGCTATTTCTAAACTTGCTTCGTTTAATTATTAATTAGTAATTGTGATCAGTAATTAGTTAATATTAATAAATTAGTGTGACTAATTGCACCGAATTTTACTAATTGTAGATTTTTTGATTTATCAATATTAAATAGAATATTTATTTATTGCCTAGTGATATCTGGTGTTTCTATTTCTGCAATTTGGATTAATACCTCTCCGTAAATAAATGAGGTTCAGAGCTACCTGTATAAAAGTCCTTAAACAATTTATCCTAAATCATTTTCTTTCATATTTTTATCTACTCCCAAACTTGCTACGATGTACTAATGATAATTTTGGTGCTAATAATCCCGTATTTATTTACTAAGCTTATTTCAGTAAATAGTGACTATTATTGCTTTAAAATATTTGATCATACACAAACAACGATGTCCTAACCAGGAGTAGAATCTAGGATCTCAGCTTAGCAAGGCTAGCACACTAACCATTACTACTACAATCTGTATCAAGATGTTTCTAATTGTTTTGGTTAAAACATTAAAATTGAGTTTTTTCCTTAATAAATTCTTCCAATTTTTATTTAACCGAGTTTCGAAACGTAAACTTGCAATTTATTTTCACAGAATTAAATCAAGGGTAACCAAAGTAGGAAAGGAAAAGATGCAACTTAAAGATGTTGCTGTGTGAGCAGGAAAATCCAAATAAGAAAGATTCCCGCTCTCAGGCCAGGTTTTTTTCCAATTGCTGGTGGGAATAGTATAATGTATATTTTTAGGGCCTATTAATTGGAATTTTCTAGAATATTTTGGAAAATACTCATTTACTATCTAGGAAATGGACATTTTGTTAGAAGTATTTGCTTACCAACCCATCCCCTCTATCAGCGCTTAATTATTTAAATTAAAACTCTCTCCTCTCCAACCGGCCTTAGCACATCCATGTTTGTTTTTCTATAATATCCAAGTTACTTGTTCCATTCTACGCCACACCCGCATCTCGAAGGCTTCCAATTTCTTAATTTTCAATTCAACACCTTAAAACCTTAATTCAAGGTCTACCTTTCACACCCACACACTTAAACACTCAACAGCAGGATGTTATGATTAATTTCCCGATTTCTTTAACCAGACCTCTAGTCATTGGTTCAAGAATTCGAAATTAAATTTACCCGATTGAAACCAGTAGGTGATTCCCGAAGGCAGATTGCCTAAAAGTACTGTAAAAACGACTGTTCAAACACTGTAATGTTTACTTCAGCCCAGTGTTCCGCTGGTTCTGCCTTAAGGCCCTCGAGGCTCGTATGGAAAAGGCCCGGATCAATCCGACCTTGTCGCCACGTAAGTTAGCACTTTGTCATAATTTTCGCGAGACACAAATTCCGACCGCCCCACCACCGAGCAACTCGATGGATTTTCCGGTTGTGTGCGGCGAGATCTGCCTCAACTGCTTACCCTCATTACGTCTGGGTCGAAGCACTTAACGGGTAGTCACCCACCTTGCAAGGTCGTCGAAATCTTCTCTCTCCAAAACAAAATAAATCGCATCCCTTTTCCAACTGGCCCTTGTCCTTCACCATATCTCTCTTCCTGTGTCGGAAAAACTTTATCTTCATCTTTTCTCGGGATTTGCCTTCGCTGGTTTCCGTGTCCTCCTTTCGGTAATACATGCAGAATAAGTTAATCGTTAATCTTCGTACCACTTTGTCCAAATTACTCCATGAATCAAATGGTAAGATTCGGATATAATCAGGCATCCATCTGTTCCACATCAGCCAAGTCTCCGATGATTCATATCACCCATTCAATCCAGATTAGGATAAAATAGTAAGGAAACATTAAAGTTGGTTTCTCTATCGCCCCGGTGCCACCATCAGCCGTCTTTTCGAAAATCCTTGACTTTTTTGTTTACCTTAATCCCACCGCAAGGGGAAATGAATGGTAAATAGTTGTTAAGGTACCAAGCTGCATATGTTAGCTAGAAGAATATGAGACAGAATGCTCACGTACTATATGCATGCAATTCAGATTTTCCAAAAGAGTTAATTATCTGTATTCGAAGTATTCAAAGGCATAATCTAGGCACCAAAAAAGGGAAACCATTTGCAGAATTATAATTATTTTTTGTCTTCATTTTTAACACTGCTATGTTTATTTCGTGTATATATTAAAACTTTGAAAAGTTACTAAGAGATTTAAGGATAAATGAAAGAAAATATTGCTGACAAAAATGGATAGAAATATGAGTGTTCTCTGTTTCATACATTAATTGCTGCTATAGCTAAAGATTCTTGCTAGTTCATCTTCTATAGATTCATAATTTATTGTAAATTTAGATGACCCCTATAAAAATCTATACCTATGTCAAAACAAACGCGGCTTGGAAAATTCTAGAAAACTCTGAATCGAGTGAAAAAGAAAGAGTGCCAACAATTATTAACTCTCTCTGAACAAGATCCTATTACGTTTCCACTTTACGGAAGTTCCTTTCTCCACACTAAGAGGATATAAACGAAGAAATTGAACCGTGCTTATTTGCACCGAATGTCATTTCGTATAGACACAGGATAAAAAAATCAATGCGCATTGTGAGAAATTCAGTAGACCCCTTTCAATAAAAAATTCTTTTGGTAACTGTTGCAAATCTACTATTACCGAAGTCGTTAAAGGAAATACAAGGAAGTGAATTGCGGTTCAATGGCAAGAAGTCCATTACCGATTATGATTAACAGAAGATATTTTCTTCTTACCCGTTATTTCCACGTATTTTCTAGATGCACAATAGAAGTCATTTTCTCGAGTTACTTACTATCCATGAAAAAATAATGAATTCCATGTCATCATTTATAATATGTATGCATATAACAAGTATAATAATAATAATAATAATAATAAATGGACTTTATTCGGGCGAGATTGAGACTAGGAAGTCTCTTCTTACACCTAACCCATAGGTTATGGTAAGTATGGGTAATTATGTAATTGAAAAATTAAAAAAAATCTGATGTGGCCAACAAATGACTTTCTCCATAATTATTAAAAACAGAAGCCTATGCCGATAATATATAAATAACTCCAAAACAATATGTGTTACAGGAAAATGATTCATACAAAAGTTGTAGTAAAACACATTATCTATAACTTTGGTATATAATGGTATTGCATTGCATTCTAACAGAGATATGTATTAAAAACATCCATTTAATAAACAATATGTATTAAAAACATCCAAGGATAAACAACAACTTCCGGTTAACCATTATTCAAGAATAACTCCTAAAAAATCAGTGTTACGAAAAAATGTTTCAAACAAAAGTTGTAGTAAAATATATTATCTATAACTATGGCATATAATTGTATATACCTACATTGCATTCTGACAGAGATATGTATGAAAAACTTCCATCTCTGGATAAACAACAACTTCCGGTTAACCATTATTCAAGAATAACTCCTAAACAATCATTGTTACGAAAAAATGTTTCATACAAAAGTTGTAGTATAGTACATTATCTATAACTTTTGCATGTAATTGTATATACCTTCATCGAATTCTGACAGAGATATCAAAGAAACAAAATTTTGTTCCGGTTAAACCGGAACCTCCGGTTAAACCGGAACCTCCGGTTAAGCGATATTCATAAAAAACGAATCAACTTTTGGCATTGTTAGGAAAATACTTAATATGAAGTTTGGAAATGATCGGATAATCACTTTTCAAGATAGAGCGCAAACAAACTTTTTTACCTCAGACAGACATGTTCGGAAAATAGTGAAAACGAACTGTATGGGCCCCAAAACATCTATTTCCGTCGAAATCTGGAGGTCGAATTTTTTTGCGAACACAATGCTTTCTCTATACTACGTATAGGGAGAAAGTAAAAAACTTTTAAATTAAAAAAGGAATTATAATAAAATATGTCACAACGCGCAATGAATATGAGAAAATATTTATATATTATGTAGAATGTTAATATATTAATATTTTTCAAGCATGTGCAATTATAATTTTACTATCTTTAAGTAATAATTGTTCTTATTGCTATGCTTAGACACATAAAAAATAAAAACAGCGGTATATCGCAATTTGCAATTAGGATTGGAATAAACGTTTTATCGAAATGAAAATAGTTTCTTCATAAGGCTTATCTTTGGCTTTAATTAGCAAGAGAAGATTACAGGGTGAAGTAGTATTTGTTCTATATTCAAGAATTTTAATTTTTCGTCCCGAGAAAACCTGTAACAAATGCGCCGAAAATATCCCTGCCTTAATTTGTAGGTTACTTTCTAATATATCATGGAAGATGAATTAAATTTTATGACACCAATATGAATTTCCTCCTATGAATGGAAACTTTTTTTCTCTTTCCTCGGTAATATAAAATTATTTGGGGTTTTTTCATTCGGGAAAAACAGTTCTAATCACTTAATGTAATAATTTCAACGAGTTTATGGGGCGAATTATAATGATAGCGCATATCTCTGAACTACTCCTTCGTGTACTTAGGGATTCTGAACGATCAACACTATTCTAGGATTCATTATAACGAAAGTGTTATCATTGCTGATACATTTTCCTGTGTTACCGTGTGGAAGATTAATCCAATTCATTAATCTTAAGTGAGTCAGTATCTGCGGATGTTTGCTAACCTTAATAGTTACAGAATATAATAAATTTACTCGTGTATTCGAAAATACTTTTATGTATACATACAGTATATTTCCGTTTCTTTCCTACAGTCTTAAAAAATAGAAATTTCTAACTACGCTTTGGATTTCGGATTGAATTTACAAAATTCTGCCTATAAATCAACAACATTACAGTACATAAATATCTACATATATATATGAATCTTAATCATGTGTTTAATGCTTATGAAATTATGCAGTGATCCATGGTCCTAAGATTCCAAACTTCTTATAGTGTTCGATCAGCTAAAAGTGCATCCGTGAAAAAATGTTCTACCAAAAAAAAGAGAATTATTTTTTAAGCAATTTCGTCTCAACTACTCGTCAAACATGTCGCGCCATGTTCTTCACTCGTTTCGTTCTTTGTCTAACCATTCATTTGTTGAATGGGATTCGGCAAGGTTCTTCGTTTTCTCCATCCGCAAAGCCGACGTTCCATTAACCCTAACCTAGTTTATCCGCAGTTAATCGTAACACGAAGCAGGTTTATCGCTAAAATATCGGCGCTATTTTTTACAGCAGAAATAGAAAAGTGTTCAATGAGATGTTTTCAAACGACCGTGACCTTGTATGGCTCATAAATGGAGCCCTGGAGTTCATTATGCAGGAGCGATGCTTCTCAGAAGTGTCTTTTTAAAACGAAAGATACAGCTGGCCGTGACCTATATCCGACAGCTTCGCATCGTTCAGCGGACGCCAACCTTTATGTGCCGAGAAAGGCAAAGGAAAACAAATGCGATCCTTCGCTAAGGCTGACGACTTTTAGTCGTGCGTAAATTTTTTGCAGTTTCCAGTCTCAAATGTGCTAATTCAATGACGAATTCTGCAAATGTATCATAATCTCCACGCAGAAAGTATCGGAACGAGTTTAGGACTTCAAAATATGAGTTCCTCGATGTATCTTCTCACCCTTATTACTATTCTTTCGAGATGCGACATTCCTCCCGTACTTTTACCTGCAAATAAAAGCTTAGACTCGTAAAACGACACTGGGTGCAAGATTTGTCGAATGCCTCAACTACTGCATTTTGAAGTTTATGGTCCTTAAATTCGACAACTTCTGGGCCTTGTTATTTTTGTTACCACCGTTATATGAGCAAATTAGTGAATTGTTACCAATACATATATGTTCTCAGAAAAACAGAAAATGACACTGGATTAGCTTTCGCGTTGCTATTACGTTGGAATGGTGACTTCACAATTTTTGTTTTATCTGTCTTTGGTGTTTGTTAATGTTAGCATATAGATGTGAAAACAATGTATACAATTCCTATGAAGTAAGACGTTACGCGCCTGACGTTTTCGTTCAGGTTCTTCACAACTGATACTGCAGAAGTATTACTCGTTGGTATTGCTATAAATTGACACGTATCTGAAGTTATCACTTTTTGCTCTTTGATGTGCACTGCAGTTTCCTACAATTTCACGTTCGTTGGAAAGATGATTTTCATCTTAAATATCATCTCCAAATTAAACGAGGCACTGAGATAAAAACTTAATAAATGCCTTGTCGTTTTTTAATATGGTTTCTACATACATGTATTCAGTACTCAATAATTTATGAAGTTTTATTCTTTGATATCTTCACACATTGTTAAACCATATCCCAACAATGTTTTCAATGACTCCTTGACTGTGTGAAATCTTAACAAGTCAGCACTTTATAATTAAATTAATTATATTAAATTAAATTATACAACCTGGAGGATTTAATTCTGACTTGATGTATATCAGTCGGTTTCAGCCAAGGCAAAAAGGTTACCGTAAGGTGGAGAGGTAAAACTTTCGTCACTCCGAAGGTGGAATCCAAATATTTTCAATGTTAATTTTATGGAAAGCTTTCTCACGTGCGAGATCAACATCGTAACTTTCCACGGCTCATCCGAATCCCATTCCACATTTATTTTTTTCGAAAATTAGGTTATGCCCAAGAGAATCTTTATTTGCTGGTGAGCACGCAAACGTGTAAGATATTCCACCTTACAAACGTGGAGGATTCTCCTGACCTCACGAGGAAGAAATCCGTCGTATACGCTTCTTACCGAAGCTGCCATACAAGGTCGCCCACTTTTTGGCGAACAGGTTGATGAAAATTCGCGGACATTTTAGGAGCCTTGTTCTATAATTGATTATTAATTGTAGGTACCTTTTCAGTTAATTGAAAGGAATGTGAAACCACCAGTTCTTCATCTATCTTGTATCAAAAACCGTGCTCCTGCTACCATATTCTGATGAATGGATTACTTCTCATCTGTATCTTTCATTTACTTTTGTCTTATAGCTCTGATGACATGAAAGCTACTGATATTTTACTACACCGAATTGTGACACTAATTAAGGTCTCTCATTATGGAATGCCAAGAAAGTAATCGTGCTTCGTAGAACTTGTAAAGTAATTGTGCTTCACTTAAGTAGACATATTCCGCTTTTAACAGTCTGGGTTGGTGAGGAAAGTAAGGGCAAACAACTTCACTCCTCATCTTGCCAAGTAAGCCTCATTCTCATCTACTCTTGCTAGCTCGTGGTAGTTAATGTTTGAGAAGGTGAGGTATCAACCGGGTAGAATACTTTACAAATAGATTAAAAACATTCATGAGGTAGGATGGCATCCGGTATCCTTTCTACTACTACCATACGATGGCGGCTATATTAGACGGTATTATATTACTAGTTGTATAGTACAGTACACTTACTCAGTGTGGTACAGTTGCTCAGTACAGTATTGTACTGAGCAACTGACCTTTACCAGGAAATGCGGACTCACTTCCGTCTCTAAGCCTCGGTAATTATGGAAACATACGGGTTAGCATCAAGTGATTATATCTTACTAGCATCGACCGAATTAAGTAGGCCTTTGGTGCGATATGGAGCCATGAAAACGTCTGTATAGACTGCCTTGTATTCCAGGTACAGATTTCATTAATAGAATGCTGAGCGAAATTAATGATGACCTTAAGAGCAGGTGTTTTCCTTCCGCTGACATTATTTCGCCAAAAATGGGTTTCTCGAGGTGATTATAAGCATTTCCGCCGGTAAATTTCTGGTCCTAATTAGAAATTTTAATGGACATGTTGTGGAAGCCGCTAATTTTCAAGTTACCAAACTCGTTTGTTCCCTTATTAATCTTTAGTTCTGGAGAAACGTACCACATTAGTAAAAATGGATTCAAGTCTCGGAATTTTGGAGGAATTTAGCGTTACACGAAAGCAATTTGATTTTCTTAAAAGTTTCTATAATATTAATAATGCTTTGATGTTTATAAGATTTTAAATTGAATTTGTTTGCAGGCTCTCCCTTTTGCTTGTATTCGTAAGCGTTCAAGACTTAAACGGTTGAGAGAGAGGTAGGTGGCTGAAGAACTATTTTATATGTGACTGTTAACGTTAGACCTATATTATCTTACGGAAAAACTTGTAAACTGAACAATTGTTTATTGACTGAAATTTTGCTGGTTGATAAACCATACGTTTTTACGCTTAAGTAATACTCGTAATTGGATTTAAAGAAGGAAATAAAATTGCGTGAAATGGAAAATATCATAATATCATTTTAATGACAGAAATAGGTAAACAATTTCAATGTAATAGTAATACTAAAAAGTGGTAGTTATGCAATATTTTTGCAAAGTTTTTAATTAAATTTATATTTGAATATGAAATGCTATTTAACGCTAAATATCTCTGTCGACCATTCATTTTGTTAGAAAAAAATATATTTTCGCACTCAAATCTTGTATAAAGATTAAATATATAGGTAAATAAATAGTATGTATAAATATATGAAGATATGATAAACGCATATTAATATTGGATTCTCAGCATGGTTCACTTGTGCTAAATTAAAGTATAAAAATAAACACAACCGTGACGCTTCCCGCAGGTTTGAAAGATTAAGCTTGCACGAATAACTCGTTAAGTGAGCTAAAAATGAATAAAGATTCATCTATTGTTTACAGTACATTATTTCATGACTTATTTTCTCATCTCCTTCACTTAAATACCAGATGAATAGAATTATAGATCCACCCAAGGGACAAATTAACCGTATGTGTTCAAGGCCACATTATTATAATCTTTACTGTGTTCCAGTTCTTCTAGTCTGTGGTGATAGCTTGTGAGGGAATCACATCCTGTGTATTTTTCTCCATGCTGCGAAAAAAGCCTCACCATAAGTCTCACCTACGCGGAGTTCCACGATCTCATGAATAAAATCGCGAATCATTGTTTATATTCGTGTTTTTCAATCGCAAGCTACAGAAGCCACACTGCCTGGAAAATTTGAAACGCAGTGGAGAGAGGAGGCTATATTTTTATTTCCGTAAGCTAAAGCATCGTTGGAAACTTTTAGGAGAAAAAATGGCTTAGCTATACGCGGTTTCTATAAATAAACCACCATCGATCCAGTTTGGAGCGAATCTAAACTTTCAAAAATTCCTCCCTGCAGAATCGGTTCCACGCCGCCGACCGTTTCCGGGAAAAGGGCTAAATAAATACGGGGCACCTGCACGGGATCTACGAAAACTCCAACAAAAATTAATTCCCGAAAATGTTCGAGCTCACATTTGCTCGAGCGAAGGGAAACGCATCCGTCGACAGGAATCGCGGTCGAAAAATCATCGGGCGCAAATTCCGCGAGGAAAGTAACTTCGATAACGGAATTATTCCTTTCGATCTTCTCATACCGGTGCCGTGGGTCACGAAATTATCACGAGTCGTGCGCGAGGATTCGGGCTTCGTTGGGCAACGAGATGACTCCAGATGGACCGAAAGACAACCGTCACCGTCGAAAATGTTACGGTAGGCTGAAATGGGTTAGCGTGCGGAGGCGCGTAGGATGGTCGACAGCCCCATAATTGCGGGATGTCTTCCAAAGGGATAAATGGCTGCAATTATGGGTTAGAATGCGCCCACGGAGTGGAATTCGGTCACGTGACTCGGATGTTGCGTATTTTTTAGGAGTCGCGAGGGAAGAAAGGTGCCCTCGAAGTGATTAAACGTGCATGTGGATCCTCGAATGAAAGGTTAACGGTGTGAAATGAAGTTCTTCGCCGCTTAACCCACTTAACTGCGATAGGAATTCGTTAAATATTCACCTAAGCAGGATCAAAGATTAATAAAAAGTATTATTCAAAATTAAACTGTTGGATAAAAATTATTCATAAAATTAAATTGTGAAAATTATTATTGATAAAATTACTATCATTCAATTAAAATTTATCGATGTACGATGTAACAAAATGCGATGCACTAAGGATGAATACGATGATAAAAGGATTTGAAAATAATAAGCCAAAATTCCCAAGGAAAAACGGACTTGAAAAAAGTCTGACAGGGCCGGGAAACGAACCCGGGAACCCAAGAAGCATCTAGGCCACCCGACCAGAACATTTTAACAAGCCGACTTCAACCCTTTCCTTATTTAATCAGCCAAAATTCAACGCAGTCTTGTATACATTTCGGTATGAGTTTAGACTATTCTTGAGGGAATTCCGTGGGAAAATGATGTAATTCTGATGTGTTGGGTCAAATGAAAAGATAAATGTATTTGAATTCCACCTATCTCGATTATAAATCGTATTCAAGTCAAACTTTACTGGTACTCATAATCACCGGTCGCTATGCAGTGTTTTTGTCAATTTATTGAAACTCAAAAATCAAATAAAGAATCATTTCCTTAATCCAGAAACTATCCGTTGAGACGTATACATACGTTCGTTTCTTCAGCGTAATTGAAAGAATGTCTTTTGCAAACCGAAATCACCCAAATGCTGATGGATCCTTACCGTTATTTTATAGAGACCCAATTTTCTATTCTATCTTTGAATTTGATTAAGAACTATAATGTTAATTTAGTGTAGTCTTTTGTTGAAGAGATGTATTATCAAAGTAATGGAAAAAAGCAAGCAACATGTATCGCTTGTACGAGGATTATATATAGGCATCGAAAATTTATTGAAATAACTTTCTGTTGAGGTTAGATATTGTATATTGAATATTAAATTCGTCATAGATGTTCAGATACCTCTAGTTTAATCGTATATAATCCTCATATAAAAACAATGAATGGTAATATATTCTATACAATTTGTACTGTATGCAACATCCACTGTGAGATCTAGAATTATAATTACTTTAATGTTCGCTGTTTTTTTCCGAAAAACATGTTTTCAAGCTTCCATAGTATATTTATACCGTTTCCGACCTCTTTTTCGTGTATCTGTATTTCTCTTTAAGTGCTGTCACACGAAGGTAATTCTACGAAGATTTCAAGACTTCGGCAGGTGCGCGAATAATTTAACCCGATGGTTTCCCATAAGTCTTAACGTATTAAAATTTGTATTTCAGTAAAGGGTATGAATAATGAATGAATGATTAATGAGAAACTGAAGTGGTAGCTAATCACGCCATTAAGTTAGTGCAAAGATTCCAAACTCAACTTCACTTAGTTTTAATATTAGTTCATACGCCATCCATGCCAGCTTAGTACCATATTTAATAAGATCGTTAGCTTATCAATAATCATGTTTCAAATGTATAGTTTGCCATATGTATATGTTTAAATGTACACGATATGTGCTTGAAGGAACCAGCTGGAGGATTAATACTGTTATGAACGTATGAACTGGGTGTTATTCATCTGCCAGAATGTTGATGTAGATGCACGGCGTAAACACAAACACTTCGAAATTTCTTTTCGTGAATAAGACATGGTGCATTAACATCGCGTCCATTGTTCCGCACCAACAATCTTCATCAAATGTCGTTGAATGTGAATCCTCAACAGAGCATTGGTAGCCTCTGGAATGAAGGCAGTCGATGTTTTTAAACTGATTGATGAAATAGGAATATCACCCTCAGAAGTTGTTCCTTAACATCGGATGTTCGGGCGCTTATGTGACATACGTATTAAATGATTTGATGATGATTTCCCTCTTTCTGTCAATTAAGTTAAAATTAACATTTCAGATTTCTACCTATCCATTCAAGAGAGCTATTTCCAAATAATTTCTTAAGTCAAGCAACTAGCTTAACTCTTAGCTTCTTGCTTTCAGAAATATTTAAATTTTTTACCATAGGTATTATTCTATGACATATCCGCTTTACAGTTGTCGAACTACGTTGTTCATTCATTTTTAAAAGCTAGAGTAAGCATACTAATTTAAATAAAAATCATTATTTCCTAGGGTGCGACTGTTGTAAAATGTTTTAACACATCAAAAGGAAGAGAGAGTGATTTGATAAGATTGTAATATTGCAATAATTGCAAATTTCCTGTGATCGATGAAATCAAGGCGATTGATTGATTCATATCGATCAGTAAGGTGTTACGAAAATTCCGTTTCGCATCTTCTTTAATTATTGAAAAACGCATGAGAAAAATCTAATGGAAAATCACGTTTCGTTTTTCAGCTCTACGACTAAATCATGGGGCATTCTTTTTTCTAAAAGGTTATTGAATACGTATTGGTATCAAGGCTCATTACCAAAGTTTGTCGCTTCACTTGGCTCTGGACAAAATATTAATTTTTACGAGTAGGTATTCAAGGATTCCTCAATTCTCTGGTCACGTTATAAATATGAATGACTTAAAGAAAATAACGAAATGATCCGGCGGTTCTCAGCAACCCTTTCATCATAAATAAGCTGTTTCATAGTCAAGGTTCTACTAAGAGTGTTGTTAGAATGAAATCTGTATAAAAACAAAAAGGGAATAAGGTAATAGATGTTTAAATAGTTATATCGATATTTTGAAGGATGAAGTAGTATTATTTTTTTATGTAAATGGGCTTTACTGAATATACTGTGTTAATTGTTTGCCGTGCTAAAGTCCATTTACCTATTCGTAATATTCGACATTATTTGAAAGCTTACGATGCACTAGAAGCTGGTTAGGCATTTAAGTTGTTACTACTAATACTTTTAAAGACATTACTACGTAAATCTTTCATATCCTTATTAAATGTGATGTTACGAGCTGGCGACGAGTTCAATGTGATTGATTCAAGGAAATAGATCGACACGATTTTCAATATAGAATTAATGCAGCGCATTCAATTGATGTCCTTGTTGAAGGTAAAAAATTGTCACCATTGAATGAAGGATTGAATACATTCAGTTAAGGTTAGGTTGAATGCTTCATCATATAGGTTTCTCGTTGCTTTACCAATGCCTATCTAAAAATACAGAGGATATTTTTTCTTATGCTTTTTGTCCTTGATTTTCTTGAACATATTTATGCCTCCCTATATTCATATCATAATTTATTTCTCGTCTGTTTTCCCTATTTTTATGCCATAGTTTTCGTATATTTGATGCATTTTTCACTTTAATGTCTTCGTAGGGTACGAAGTAAGGTATCAAGTCCCATTTCTTGATATTATGACACAGTTCTTGATGTTATGGTTCTCACCGTACGGTATTCTAACTTTATCTGACTACATATAAGTACAGAAACTCTTATAATATTTTGGAATATTTTGATAAGACTCGTGATATCGGCTCTTTATCGACTCGTATCGTATTGTGAAACAGCCTAATTTTTCTCGGAAAAAGCCACTGAGCAATTTTAAGTAATTCGTTAGGCATACTTATTTCTTTATCACTTGTATAGATAAATGTAGACTGTCTAATCTGCGTTTACATTTTAAAATTTAATTTTATGCGAATGAGGGTACGTGCTTCTGCCGTCCTCTGCATAATGCCATTAGACTAACCATTCTCCGACTTGAGACAGTCTCCTGAAATGTTGAACCCATTATGTAGCAACGAGACATTTTCATGCAAAACGGTATCAATGTGATTTGATAATATTAGAGCTAGTTTAAGTTACCCAGGCCCGTTGAAAGCTTAATAATCTTCCGGGAAGTACATACCTCGTGAGAAATTTGTTGGGAAATGAGTTTAACACCTCTCAAATCGTTCCACGCGGAAATTCATAACACTTACTATTAATCGGAAAAGTCCTGTCCATGATTTGTTTTACTTAATGTCCATATTCTTCCGTTCGTATACCGATAGCCTTACTTCAAATTCATTGACGTTGATAATTATAGGAGTAAGCTTCCTTAAAGATTTTGTTGATGTTTTAGACCTGGGTTAGGTTGCCGTTTTTCATTGGAAGACCACATTTAGTATTCGCTCTCTTCCATAAAGCCACTGTCCTGTTGCGAACTGCCTACATTCAAATCGAAAGATTCTGATAAAAATCCCTCCCCCCAACCCAACCCATCCCCGGGGCAACTTTGCCGTGCGTCAACGGGTCATTTCTAGCAAAATCACGAAAAATATTAATTTTCATCGTAGAACGTCGATCAAAAGACGCTTGTATATCTCTTTGGACTAGTTAGACGGCGAAGATAATAAATTGTTGCTCATTTGAATTGTTTATATCTTTTTAAATCGTATTCTACACGGTCAGTTTTTTTATGGTCCCCCATGCTGTGGCGGCCGGGCGCTCCTGAACTTCGAAGGCGAGCTAAGGGTCCGGATTAGGATGGAGACCCACAAAATTTCTACCTGAAAAAAGTAATGGTATAACCCTCAGATAACTACCATTAACCAGATGTGAAAACAAAATTAATCGAAGATTGCACTTTTTTTAGCTAGCTAGTGGCTAAAAAGCCACCCTCTGTTTTAGATCAATCAGCCTTACGAAAATGAGGAAAGGATACTAGCTAAAACTGTAACATCTGGAAAGATTTCTAAGCCATATGATACCACATTCTCCCTTATTTTGGAATTTCAGTGTAATTCTCGAGTTTTCCATAAGATAAGAAATCCTTGGTGCGGGCCCTCGCTACAATCACGCGTCACATAATTTCTCGACTCTCGGAATCGGTAATTTGATTTCAATTTTTTCCTTGACACGGCGACATCTGTAAGCGTAAAAAAACGACGCTCGCGTTTCTAACTAGGTTAACAATCACATCCAATTAATCCCGTCATGAACTCGGAGTCCTTACCCAACCCGACCACCATCAGCAATTACCCGACCAATATCATCATGCGCATTACTCCGCATGTCCCAACCTCCCGTTTTTATCGCAAGGAAACCTCCCCTCCCCAAACTCCTTTCCGGCCTCCCAATTCGTTATCCGTTGCCACACATGTGGGCAGGCCAAGGAGAGGGCCCTCATGCATTTACCTGGTCACTTTTTGTCCCTCTTATCTGCAGCGCCCCTTCTGGATTTTTTCGCCCACTCCCGCCCACAAGGCCCATCGCGAAGGGATGCAATTACCGTTACGGCTTTCTCTCATCCCCTTCGGATGTAGAACGAGCAGAGAGAAAGCGGGTTTCCCTTAGGCAGACGCCGGCAAGAATGCAACAGAAAGGGGTGATCTGCTCCATCCCTCCATACCTATCTGCGCACCCTTCTCCAATAGAATTTTTGACCCCTTACTGCTTCTCTATAAGAAAGGCAATCCTCAAATTGCCGATTTCAATATTGATCCGTAGAAAAACCCTATTTTTACAATAACTATCGTAGCCTCACCTTTGCTATGTCCGAAAACCCTAGTTATACAGTAGTTTTCATTTACGTACCATTTTAACCTTAGTCTTTTCAGAGCCTATTCTGATATAACTTTTTCTATAATAGTCGACTCGTGTAAAATCTTGCGTTGTATTAACTGATTTTTCTTTGTAAATTTACATAATTCTACGCAGAAAATATTGACCTAGACTACGCATGTCTCCTCCCAACCACCAAAACGAAAGCCGGGAGAGGAGGTAGCAATGAGTAACGATCACCATTTTTGACTAAGATAATAATTAAGATGAAATAATTTATCTCTGAAAAATATATTGTATGAGGTATGATTTCCTCAGGATTAACTAATTTTGACAATTTTTGATTTTATTCGGGAATAAGAATGGTGAAAATGTATCCAAAACCTTATTTAAAGGTGAGAGCCTGAAAGAGATACAAATTTAAATTTTCAAAGGATCGAATGAATAGCAAATTTTGTAATATATATTGATATAAAATATGGAGCCTAATATTGATAAATTACGCACATTACACATGCTTGATGTGTCAATCCTTTAGTTATGACGCAATTAAATGCCGTGTGATACGTCAATGAGCTACATAGTCCACCTATGCGGAAGTATTCATTTCTGAATCATCTTCAATCTGAAAATATGATAAGCGCGTACTATGATATGGCCTTTCATTCTTGCTCAATTGCAAAATTTTAATTTCCCTTCCGAAATTGCGTCTGAAATTCTAAGTTGACTTAACATGAGGAGAAGAATAAATCATTTAAAAGTTCTGGAACTTACTAGGGTTGTAAAAATGTTAAATTGAAAATAATGGAGTAATTCATTCATTTTTACAGCAATTTTATATTCATCTGTCACTTGATTTTATTTTCTTATTCTATCCTAAATCTGGAATGTTAATAGAGCCAATCATAGTCTAAAATTCGTGTGAAATATCATTCCCTTTTCATAGCAAGTCAGCTAAAAATTCACATCTAAGAATAATGAATTATCCCAATATTTTTTCCAGGGAACTACCTGATTGGCTTATGGCAAAGCATAATTAATCAACTATCATTGTTAAATATCCTGTGCTTCGAGAAAAGACCTTGCTGTAGTCGATGTTCTTCCCGTTCCTCTATTGAGACACCTGTGAAGTATTCCGTTGTGAATGACAGCTTCTCGGAAATCTGCCTCCCTTAGACCGTGAATGTGTAAGCTCAAGAATCCATGACCAGCTGTCATTTTCTAATTAGTTTTGGGGTTTCTATGACATTCGAAATGCAGGGTGACCTCCTTGAACAATATGTGTCAAACATAGAAGGTTGAAGGAATTTCAAGTTTCCAACCCAAAAACTTCCTAGGTTCGATTTTTTACTTCCTTTCCTATTTTCATTTACAAGTGTGCACGTTTGCAATAGTAATTGTTTACTGAACTTATTATTTATCATTATGTTTGCAAAGTTATAAATAAAGTCTGAATGTCTTTCGCCGATTTTAGTTGTAGGATGTTAAATTATAGACGGCTTTTGGTAAATGATTTTCTGTAAGTTTCAGAGATTTATCATAAGCATGTCCTTAAATATTAGTTCCTTGAACTGTAAATTTGATGCTAAATAAGGATAATTAATAGCGTTGACAGTTTCGGCCTTCACTTGGTGGAAGATCATTATAATAATAAAGGGAATAATAGATCTAATATTTTAATTTATACAAAACTACAAAATTGCTAATAACTATTTTGTGGTTTCGTGTAAATTGAAATATAAGATCTATTGTTTTTTATTATTAGGGATAGTTAAATTTTAAATATTCACATAAAACGTAGCAGCACAATTATTGGAACTTGAATATGATGTGATTTAAAAATAGATAAGAGAGTAGTTGAAAATATAATTTCCAAATATAAATCAACCAGAATCTCGAGTAAAGGTTTGAAATAAGGGTACATTTAGTACATTTAAAAACTTTACTAGCTATAATTAAATGTCATAAGTTGCTTTGAAACTAATGAATCCTTCTATTTAGATTATCCTGTTAATAAATAAAAAAATACAAAATTTACTACTCTTTTTACATATACTGGACCATTTTTTTCTTAAATTTCCACACTTTCACTCCAATTAAGGCAACTTGCATGGATATGTGAAATATTATCTTCAAGAATGTGAACTTGAATTTCAAATTTCAACCGAGCCTCAATTTCAATAAGAAATTTGCATTCTTGCCATTCAAGCGTTTCTCCACCAGCTCGGACTTTCTACTCCGAGCTCACGAGATTTCAATTTGCTCTTCAAAATTCGTTCGACAATTGTGTAGTTGATCAGACACTGTTTATATTTACATGCGACTTCAATGCCGAAAGTTCAGGAAAGTTTGTTTATGTTCCATCCATGAGAATATTTAACCAAGAAGTTGCTTCATTTTCGAAGGAATGTGAATGCCGATAACGATGGCGTATTCTTCTTCACCTTGAATTTCCGCTCTTCTCTTCGCATTTATACGTTTCACAGGAGTCTGTCCTTACAGCTTTGAATAATTTCTTCAGTCCTATCACCTCCGCCAGCATATCTGGAGCCCTGTAGATGAAGAATTATCATAAAAGTTATGTCTTGTAAGATTTTCCACTTTTTCTGGGTTTTAAATAAAAATAGTCTTATTAGGAATTTTGATGAGGCGCCATGCGAAGAATATATGTTTATGAAAACTTGTCATAATAAAATATTAATTTTTTTATATGTATGTCAGTTATCTTTCTGCTTCTAAATTTGTGAAAATATCTTTCCATAACTTCATCAGGAGCTGAATTCGTCTCATTTTGGATTTTGCTAAATAATAATATTAATGCAATTGAACTCGGAAAACACGCCATAGAAGGACCCGTTTGCTCGTTTAATTCTGTGGTTATCTTGAATAAGGATATTTATGCACATAAACCAGAAGAAAGATAAACCTAAACTCATTATTGTGATGTAATTAACGATACATCTTTAATAAAAAAACACCCCCCTGAAAATTTTTCTCAACTCTTCTAGGATTCCTTTACCTTTTAATATTTCAAACAAATGTCCATTATTTCACTTTAAGGTGGTGATCATTAATAGGTTGAAGAAAACGAAATTGAGCAAAGAAATTTTGTGTTAAACCTAGAGTTTTTGATTTACTGCCCCATAAGAACCCATAGCTAAACAAAATCGTGACTGAATATTCCTTACCATCTATCTACCCCTTTCAATATCAACTATCATGCCAAATTCACGGAGTACGGAGTCATCATTTGAATATTGTGTTAGTAGGTTCCACGATCTTGAGCGAAAATGAATACTTTGCTTTAAAAACTTGTGATTATTATCTGTAATAAGGTGTATAGGAGTAAATTTTGAATTAGAGACATCATCTTTCCACCAAGGTAAGGAGCGAGGCAAAACCTTGTTATATTGTTTCTCGGAATCGTTCTAGATCGCTCGTTGAAACTATGAAAGGCGGCGATGCACTTGTGCAAGGGAATCAGGGCATGTAACCCTTCGTTTATTCTATTTAATGGCGTAAGTAACGGGAGAGAAAGTTTTCTACTGTACCACTTCCTCTTTTCATAAGCAATTAGGAGAGAAGGTGCGAATATGGGTTAAGAATAAGTTCGCGTTTTGTTCCCACGCCTCAACGAATGGTATGTTTTTCAAAATGAATTTACATGATCACTCTGTTTCTCCGAGCGGATTAGCACACGTCCGCATATTTCGTCACGCTGAAATCATGCCGTTTCATTATTAGATGGCATTCCGGTATGAGTTATCGACACTCTTTGAAACCTTCGCCAATTATTTTTTAAACTCTACCACTTTCTATCATACAGTAAAATACTCTTCGTTTGAACTAATTAATTGTTAATATTTTTTTATTCTTACTTTTGCAATTTCAAATGAAAATTCGGTTTGTATGTGTTTATCGGCTTTTATTTAACTTCAGCTTTTTATTACATTCCATAGAGTGATTGAAATTAAATTGAAAAAACTATGCAAAATGACTATTTAAATGTTTAAAATATCAATTTAGTGTATGAATAATGATGCATCAAAACCTGGTTCGTGTATCATTAGTTTATATGATATTGTATTAATTTATATTGTTACCTCATACTATTTTATGCCGTGGCTTATCACCCAATGAAAGTCAAAACCAACAAATTTAAAACGAAATCGATCTTTTGTGTATAACTAGGGATTGATTTGCCATCTTAAACACAATACGCTAGCAGAAGGCCTTTATTGGGGCCCAAAAGAGGGCATTTTGTCCTTTTAAGTGAATAATATTTTAGTGAAGACTCAGAGTTATACTTGCGCCTATGGCCTGCTGAAGTTCACCCGTGTATAATTTATTATTTGTGTCTAAAATTCCAATTTTTCTTAGCATTATCATTAATATTGCTTAATATTAGTCTAGTATTAAGGAAAGAGTTAGCCAAACCCATTTAACGTTGAATATGTATACTAAATGAACTTCTAAGAACACTGAAAAAAGTAATAACTAGTTGCAAAGGGACGGATGATTAAGTCAACCTTCAAGCCGATGGCTTTACACGCAGAAATGAAATTTCTGTGCTAAATAGCCTCCTTAATCGCGTGAAATTTTATTGCAATAAGTATTTTAATTCAATTTAATTTGGAGCAGTATGCAGATGTGATGTATTTTATTCATAATTGCTCTAGGATTAATATAGAATCTACTAACGCCTACCTACCTGTCGCTTCTGAATTTTCCCGGACAAAGCGATACTTATCGTCATTCCTAACGTGAGCAAATACTTACTCGTTCACGATTGTCCAAAAGAACTTCTGGACCACGTTTCCTTCGTCCCTCTCTCCTAGTCGAGACATTTCGCAGAAGATGCGGCTGTCGCATTCGGGGTCATCGAGTGCAGAGAGTCCGAACCTCCCCATCAGATCCAGAACCGGATACTCTTCCTTCAGCAACTCCTCTTCCTCCAAAAGACCGTCTTCGACAGCCGAGGACCGTCCTTCCTTTCCAGTCCTTGCCCTGATCCCGAAATAGAACGGCCAAGAAGATAAGTTATGGAAACAGGATCGGTTGTCGAAAATACAACGATCTCGATTCGCCTGGAATAAATCGCTGAAGCGTACCAATACAAGATTTCGCTCCCTTTTTCGTTTTGCTCCGCGTCACGTTCGACTCCTGTTTAAAATGAGAGATCTAGAATTTTCAGACGGAAGTATGTACATTATTCTTGGAATAATTTAATTCGAAATAAACACGCTGTATGTACGCATTATTCTGTGTAATAAGATGGGAAAACACGACTGGTATCGAGGGGACACCTCATTAAATCATTTGAATTCCAAATTGATTTTATTTTGTAGGATGTTTGTACGATTTATGTTTATTTTTTAATAAATAATGAAAAATATCACATTTATCACGCAAGATTTTTTCCATTCAGTCATATCTCCTATTAAGATGATAGATATAAAAAATTTCTTCCCATGACAATTTCCCATAATACTCTTAATAAAATCGATTATACCTTTTAAGATCTGACCTCTAGGTTCAATATTTTAACAAAGCTGACATTGATGATGTCTTTTCGAAAGATGATTGAGCCATCAATCGACTCTTTTCCTGCTTAGCTCTCAGAGACTTATTACCTAATTCATAAAAAGGTACGTCCATTCAGTTTGTTTTGTTTAAGTAATTAAACCGATTCAAAATCCTTCCCTGTACTTTCCCGCCTTTGCATACTTCTTTCCTTTTAATATTTAATTCAATGTCGAATTCCTAGGCTTAAGAAATCTTAATCCAAATCTCAAAGCATTAAATAAATATAATTAGGACTCATATCAGAACTCAGCCCACGAAATTAAATACCTATTAGCTTTGAATAAGTTGAATCTTAAGTTGAATGAATTTTTCATTTTTCCAAACATCTTGCAGTCATTAAGAAAAGTCACCCCCTCGAAATAAAAGGAGTATTTTAATTAAGTCTAAATAAGTTCTATTATTTCATCGCATTCAGTTGTCTATCCTCAATAAAACGCTCAGAAATGATGCTTCAATAGAACCATGTATTTTCTAAAAATAAAAATAAATTTTCAGTAAAATTATAGTAAAACGTACTCAACTCTCATAGTGATGGAGTAACGGACGCTATTTTTATTTAGAGGACTTTCACCACACATATCCACTATATCACGTGAAACCCTTGTGATTCGGTGATTCCTCCCATAATTCAAACAAAAATTTCAGAGGTAGACATCCAAAAGGCATTAAATTTTCTCTGCTATCAAATGGTATACTCACACTGTTGAGTTTATAGTGATGAAGTTAGGGGGCAGCGCCGCTAAGAATAGGCCAATGGGCACCAAAGCCGTTAGGGCTTTCACTATCGTCTTCCATGGACCCCTGTGAATGAACGTTCGATTTTTATTGTACATGTTACATAAAAGTTAGTGTCAAGGACCAAAATCTGTTATAAAATCTACTTCCTTCTTAGGAAATATTATAGAGAACTGATATTCTTAAGGTTTAATGTTTAGGTTCCCAGTGGAATCTTAAATGTTCGGATTACTAGAAACTTTAAGAAAATTTGAGTGTTATGCCATTTACTAATTGTTACATTGGATTAAAAAGCAGATATTTTGATTTGATTTTGATTGACCACTGATTTTTAGAAGGGGAAATAACTGGCACACATTACGAAAATTATCGAATGATAATAGATCGTTATGGTTTCATGATATTTTAAGTCCCTTCAACCAGATTGGAAAAGCATTCTTTGGAACCACAAAATTAATTATTTTACGGAATATTATTTAATTAATTTTTGAGATATTTGGTCTAAAGAAGCATATATAGTAAATAGAATGTATTATACATAACTATGATATTCTTAATATAAACAGCAGGAAACGAAAAAACAAATAAAGAAGCAAAAAACATTGACTGAAGTAGATTTTTGCTTCTAATGGTACATACAATTATTCATATAATTAGCTTCTTGAATTAGGCTATTTAGCTTAATGGATGTCTTAGATATACTTCTATGCCTATTTTCTTTGACTTATATTTTCTTAAATTTAAATCTGATTGCTAATGGTGTGAATAATCGAATATGGACAGATTAACATTCAACGTATAATCCTGATTTTGGATTTAGACAGCTATATATCGGTTGGTAGTCATATGGATGAATGGCAACCATCAACTGTACATTTAAATTACATAAAGTAGACTTACTTGAATTGGTCTTTCACGAAAATACCGGTGCCTGGTGGAATCGCTGGGGGAGCTGGCTGGTAGTAATTTTGTGGCGGTGGAACATAGTGATGATACGGACGCTCCTCCGGTATAGCTGTTTCGTATTCCCTATATTGCTCCTGCTTTTCTTCGTGGTTCTGCGAGTACGCCGGTGGATGTGGATGGTGGTAGTGTATCTGCTGACTCGGAGGACCTTGGTATTTCCCGTAATAGCCGTAGGGCGAGGGATGCACCTTACGAGGAACGGCTTCTCCGTAATCACCTGCAGACGTGTCTATCTCTCCATAAGCCGAAATGGACGTGGGAGGAGTTAAAGTCTCCGGGAACTTCACCGGAGGGCTCGGCTTGAAGTCACCGACTGACGGCTTTATTATTCGTTCGGTTTTGGCTATTTGCTCGTGGACGGAGGATTCCTTGAAATGTTGGCTTTGTTGATGAGCGGCTTCTTGGTCGCTCAGGTACTGGGCGTAGTTGCCGTCGTATTTCAATGGTTTATCGTCGTATGCGTTTGCTTCCGAGTTTCCAGAATGTTTTTCCTCTTGGTATTTCTGGCCCAGCAGACTTGGCACACCCAGGCTTATGATGATCGTCGATATCCACAACTGCCTTACCCACGTGAACTTCTCCATGTTTCTCAATGTTTTAATTCCTGGAAATGTCAAAACTAAGAACGCGTTTAGAGTCGATTTTTGTGAACACCAGATTGAAAATACGTAAAACTTATTGTTTTTTTTTTAAATTACCTTACACCTTGATATTCTAGTCGTTTTATTCGTTGCATTGCCAAAAAATTACGATTCTTAGTGGTTAGTGATGTATTTGTCTCTTATATGTATTGTTACAGTTTTAAAGTACCGCTTTTGAAAAAAAAATATTCTCTAAAAATACTAAATCAACGGAAGAGACCGATATATAGGAAGGAGTGAGAGTAGATGTTTACTTTCCCACAGGATTTGTTAGTGATTGATTTTGAAGGTAGAATGAATACATTATATTAGAGTACGTTTTACAATTATTTGATGGTTGCTGACGATTAGTATGCAACGCCATCAGCTTTAGCTGTAGTACATTTTGCGGAAAATTATATATGTATTATCATATAAGGAATCTATATTCCCTCAGGAAAATCCTGACAATGGCTTGCAAAAGTTCCCCAAAAGATTTCACTGATTGTCAACAGGGTGTTACATCGATATTAGTTGTCTTGAGCGTGGAAATCTCCCTGCTTTTAATAATATATAAAACATGGATGTTCTGTTATATTGACAGTCATCTATGGAGTAACCCTTGAATGTTGAAATCTATACTACTTAAGCTATTGAGCACTACTCTTTTAATATGTTTCTACTATTGAGCGTAGCAATCTTACCTCTATTCGATGTCGTTTGCTATCGGTATGCCACTATCCCCAGTCGAGGATTCCTGAGCCTGTCAACCCAATGTCACTGTTCAAACTGCACCTGTCATCTGCGCGTGGCTCACATTTAAGCCTTTATATAGGAGAAAATAGAGATTTCGCGTGGATTTCATGCTTCTTAGTAGCAAAGTTTTAGTAAATCCTTCAAGGTTTGTTGCCCATGAAAAAAGGCAGCAATAGCGAGGCTCGCGGGACAAAGGACAATGAAAATGTGCTCGCTTGTGCGTTGATCTAGTAAAGGCGAGTCTCCAGAACAGTCGTAGAAGTTGGAAGAGACGTTTCTTTGTTTGTATTTTAAAGAAAGGTGTCATTATTGGAACAACATTTCGGGAAATTTGTTTCTTCTTTAAATTATTTTCACTTTTAGCATTGTATAAGCTAAACTTGCTTTCACTAGAGGAACATCCAGTTTTCTATCATTCCTATGATCTCACTGATCCCATTCCATATTATTCATTCCATATGATTCCATACTATTTTAAGGTCCGGTTAAATAATGCGGATAACAAATATTCGTTCGTTTAGACGTAAGCCAAATTAGTGCTATTACTCGGCACTCAAATGTCCGAGTTTTTCAAATTGTTTTGCTGATGCGGCCTTTTATGATTAGAATAGTGTACACAATATCAGTTTCTGAATTAATACCCTAAGCGAAATTTCTAAATATTGATAATCAACATTAATATGTATAAAAATTACCTTGAGACATGAGTCTTTTTCCATAAATTGATGGTTTTTCATTCAACTGAATCATGTCCTGATTCAAATCATCTTCGACAAGGTGTGTATTAATATCGCTGTATGAAAAAAAATTGGAGGAACTGGGATTCGAACCCAGGACTTTCAGCATGCGAAGCAGACACTCTACCACTGAGTTACACCCCCTCCTCAGAACTGATGCAACTCTAATTTATTACTCCTTCATTTAGTGATAAATATCTTGGTTGAATGGTAAATGCTTGGTTACGTGAATTACGTTCCTATAAGCGTTGCATACTTTACGTGGAAAAGTTTGGCGGGCTACATATTATGTGAAATTCCTGTAGACAATTGGTCAACCCTAATTTTATAGATGGAAATTAGGTCTCCGTACCCATATATCGCTAATTATTACTATCTGCTTTGACAATTGAGACCCTCATGTAACTAATATTATTCTATTTTTCCACTCATTATCTAGAAGTTTCTCTTACCTCACGGTATTGCTGGTTCATTTTGAAACTCATGAAGGATTCCTCATTATTTTCAATTATTACCGATATTTTGCCATGTGGGGTTACTTGTGTCTAGTAACCAATTAAAAAGTTCACCACATTTAATACTATTGTTATCTCTCGTAGTGACCGACCTAGAGGATCTAAATATTTTCATGGTGTTTGAAATAAGGAAACTCATGTCAGATATCCAAAATTTTTCCTAGTATTAATTAATAGTAATCCATTTGACGAACTCACGAAATATTTAAGAGTATTTTTCTACGATATTTCGCTAACGTTAATTATTCAAGTTAGATAATAATTTTAAATAACTAATTTTCTTTGACTATTGTTTAGTTTAACATAAACTCGCTTTATTCTACCTAGGATTTGATGTACTCAGTTCAATGCTCAATTTATATGCCTGTTTTTACCATCTAATTTGGCTATTTCTCTCGGGTAGACATACATTTTTATTGCTAAAAATTCTTTTGGGCTATTAATGCCGTAAAATCAATTTTCCTTTCTAACATTCTTGATTCAATGAATGATACCACTATATGCTACTTTGTTCTGTAAAATTCATGTACTTTAGTTTATTTTTTAACAATCAACTTATTATTAGTATTGATTTCTCCCAGATGGAAGAACTACGCTCCTTCCCAAAGTGCGGTTCTTTTTCATTGCGTGCCAATGGCTGATGCTAAAAAAACCGGTATATGAAAAAGTTCCAGAAATACCGATCGAAAATTCCTCCGGGAAGAGAGAGAGAGTCGCTCGAATTAGCTTTAATTACCTCTTCAAGTGAGATGGTCGTGTTTACGGTGGATACGTGACTTAAGTTGGGCGTTGGGATGGAATGATGACCGTCCCTTGGTTAAGGGGGTCGGAGAAATCTCACGTTCAGCTATGTCAATTTTTCGTTGCTCTTCTGTCACGTCTGTGCTCTTTCCGTACACCTTTTACACCTTACGCCTTACTACACCTCTTAACCCCCTCCTTGAGCTAATACTTAAACATTACTGTTTATCAGCTAAAGGAAGTTTTGGAGGTGGAAATCTGTCGCTGTGTAATCTTTTCTTGAATTCTCGGCTTTTTTTATTAGGCTTGGGCGATTGAGGAGGACATTAATTGTATGTATCCAAGATGAAAAACATTAGGATTTTAGCACCAAGTCCAAGGATCTAAAGAACTTTTGCCACGTTTTCTGTTACTTTTGTCATAGAATCTTCTATTTTTTTTGTCTTTATCCCAAGGTACATACATTTCACTTGGTATGATACGTTTCCATTAATTTGGGTCATTCATCACTCTATAGGTTTATGCATTTTCTGCTTCTTTAAAATGTCAGAATCACCTAAATTAAATGGACACTAACTAGAGACATAACATCAAATTTTACAAAATAAATTATCTTACATCTGTAAAACGTATCTTTTTCGAAATAATTAATTAAAAAATGTTTATTCTATCGAGATTGAGCTTGATTTCAAGAAGTCCGCTCTTTCGTCTTATCCATAGTAACCATACAAATAATAATAGACTAATACAATTAAAGAGCATGTGCTTAAAAAAACAAAATGCAGTTATAGTAAAATTGTATATAGCAAATAAAATAAAAGTAAACTCAAACCAAAGCTACTGGTAGTAATAGCAAATGGGATGGGACAGATTCCATTACGGTGCAACCAATTCATTGCCATGAAAACTGTTCGTAAATTGACCGATTCGACCTGGTACAATTGTTGTAATGTTCCAGTAAAACTAAGATTTAATTCCTTAATTGCGAATTTAAAAATGTAATCTTTATTGCCAAAGCATTACGTAACTATCGAAATGTGTTATGTGAAATGCTAATATGAAAATATAGCTATGGAGTTTCGATTTCTTATTTTAATTTCCATTAATTTAAAGGAAATTCGTTAATAATTCAAAAATTTACAAGTTGCTTTTATTTATTTTAAATTTGTTACAATAGTAATAAGTATTTAATGCTCCATATAATCTTTGGTTTTCAATGCAAAGACAGTTTAAATAATATTTCAAATAGAGCAAAGTTTAAAAACGACTTTTTATTTTATAGATTTTTAAAACCAGCATTAAAACTGTTATATTTCCTTATAATATTTGCTATATTTTACGATTCATGGGTGCCGATAATGTCGTCAATATATCTCTTAAGCGTTTATTTCAACGATTAGAACAAATTTCTTAATATAATCGATACAATTAGCCCTTAAAGTTAAGGATTATCCTCATCCGCGAACTCCCCTGTGACTCGTCGAATCACTTAGAAATATCATTTTTTATTCAATTACGGAATATATTTAGTTCCAGTTTTTTTCATTTCATTTCCGGAACAATAACATTGTCTGTTTACGGAAGAAGCTCTTTCAGTTATTTTCCACCGGTAGTTACTGAGAATGACCGCATTAGAAGATGAACCAAATTCTTGCACGAATTTTTCCCCGATATCTTCTTCAGTCCTGAAGAAAACCGCAACATATTTCCATTTTCCTTATTGTTTTCGAAAGCAACAATGGCGACCCTCCGAAGACCGTCCGAAAGGCCATTATCCGTCGTCTCCTTTGTTCTCCAGCGGCTTCGGAAGAACTAGGCGCGCCTAGGAGTCGTCGTCGATGGCTCAACCACTCTTCACTTAGGAATGTGGACCGGAGAAAGCGACGGCAGGTTGCGTCTGGGAGTGGGGCAAGAAAAGTATCGCTCAACGCATGATTTATTCCAATGAGGTCCGTCCGCTTGTTTAGTTCTCTGATTCATTCGGGACTTTCCCTATCCAAGCCCCGTGGGCCCTCGCGCTAAAGGGGTTACGTTCTTTCCGATAGTACGCGTGGGAGATTTATACCAAAACCCCTCGAAAATGGATTTATGAAAAACTGTGTCACGTGGGATTCCCTTTCTTTCGCAAACTCCTCTGTTTAACACAAGGGAATCTAGTCCAGTTTTTTCTCGCCCTGGGAAGGAATTCGTGTGTCGTGAATAACTTCGGGAGGTCCGCATACCACCGTGGTTTCCAGGTTCTGGATTTGGTCCATTCAGTTTCTCCAGAAGTTCTTTCCTTAATTATGATTGATCCGCGATGCTATTCGTTCTTCTCGAAATTGCGAGTTTCCCCGAACGCTCTTCCCTCCAGGAAAAATTCCTTAAGTTCTGATGGTGGAATTTAAAAATTTCAATTTACAAATTGGTTTGGGAAGAGGTCATGTGAAACGTGATTCACTTCCTTTAAACACGACATTTTTGTCTCAGACTTTAATAATTTTATGGAAATGGGTGTTGTGATATTTGGAACTATGTTCTTTGTATTTCAAACAGATTATTTTGAAGCTTGGAGGCTCGAATCAAATTTTATAAGCAGCATATGACCAAAGTCTATCAAAAGGGCGCCTTATCCTATGTCCTTGTGTCCTTGCGAACAAGTTTATTTACTGATGATTATTTTGTTTAATATGACATCATGATTGGGCGGATTTTATAATTCCACTGTTCCTATGAACCCTGAGTAATTACAAGCATAAACATTTGCATTGGCCTTTGATATTGTAAGACCTGCATTTCAAATTTATTTTACGTTCATTGTAATCATATTTTACTCATAGTTCATTTATGTGAGCAAATAATAAATTGTCTAACAATAATTGTTTTTATGAAAATGGAGTTTATTTTAGTTTAGCTGGAGAGAGAGCGACCCACACAGCACTGTATTCACAAGAGATACACAAGGAATATGGTATATTATATGGCGTATACGAATGGTATACAATGTGCATCTGTATTTACAAGAGATACACAAAAGATATGGTATATTGTATGGTGTATATGAAGTGTATACAATGTGCATCTGTATTCACAACAGATGCAAGTTAGTATTAATATTAATTATTTCTTATTCATTGAGTCCCGCACCAAGATGAACCTGACGCCCCGATAAAAGATACAGTAGAGATAAAACTTTCCTAGCAAACACTTCATGTTATTTTAACATTTCGGTAGATGGGTATAAGGTCATCCATAATAATGATTATAATCGTAGGCGTTGACACAATAACTTTGTCATTTTTTAAAACGTTTTCTTCACATGATTATTTTAAATATTAAATTGGTTTTACTTGTATTATATTATTTACTTGTTATTGCATGACATCTGTTCTCCAAAACGATAATTGTAAATTCATAGATGTTTGTAAACTTTGAATACATATTTACAGTGTATATTGTAAATGAAAGTGTATAATATACAATAAAATATACACTATAAGTGGGTATTAGACGTTTACACATCTATGAATTTACAATATCGTCAAATTTTTAGGATTTTAGTATAACATTTCGGAAGATGAAAAAGAAATCGATTGGGAATGTTTCGAAAACGTTGATTTATGTATATTTTTGGGCTTTATTTCTATTTACGTTACGAACATGATATAGAAAACAACCACTATACCTTCATATTCGAAAACTGACAAAACTTAGTAAGCTGGCGCCAAGCTACTTCAAGCATCGTTCGTCAATTTTCCTCCAAGCAGCGCTTTGTCTATGTTTGGTCAATGGAATCCAGCTAAAAATGTCACAGGTAAAAATGCCACGGTAAAAATGTCACTGGTAAAAATGCCACGGGTAAAAATCCCACGGTAAAAATGCCACGGGTAAAAATGCCACCCAACCCAACCCATCGGCTTTTAGCCAAAGTTATCTTGAAGTGCAGAGACTGTGACAACAATTATTTATGATTTAATTAAAGGAACCCCGCCCACCCCACTCAACCCATCCGCTTTTAGCCAAAGTTATCTTTAAGTGCCAAGAGGAAAACAATGCCGCTATGCGATTTAATAATTATTGCATGTTCCATTTTCAATATGGCCTTAAACGTTGTCAAATGGTGTAATATAGCGTAAAGATGATTGACATTTAACAAAATTATTGCATTCTATACAGGAGTAACTACGACAATAAGAGCCATTGTCAAAACGGTCTTTAACATTGTCAAAATGGGGGTGTCCCCCTGAGAAAATTCTGCTGTGACATTTTTACCACCCCCAGAATTCCAGTGTGGTATATTTACCTGTGACATTTTTACCGCGCACCGCATCCGTATCCACTAAGGATACACAGGATACGGTATACGGTGTGGATACGTGTGTATATGTATCCACTATTTAGGAAATAGAGATACACACGACTCTGTGCTGTCTGGGGAATAATTGCTGATTGTATTGTTTATATTTGATCCTCTCTAGTACGTCAAACTACGCCAAAGTTACTATCTCTCTCCCTACTACCAAAGTAACTGTCAAAAAAACTTTCAAATTTATTAGATATAGAAATCTTATAAGGGGTATAATATTTGTAATTGGAAAGAATATATTTTCTATGTTGGAGTGAAATTTCTGCTGACATACCCTGAACATCGGAGAGTTGTAAAGTTAACATTCATAACAAAATCCAGCTGATTTACTAATATAATTCTATTAATAATCCATCTAAGAGTAGATAAAATTGTTTTCTAATTTTAAAACGTCTATATGTGTTTTGTGAGATGACCCTGTGAGAATGTGATATTTAAAAAACGCCTTATCATGTTGTGCAAGGATAGGACCTCATTCCCTTATTTCGAATAATGCCTCTAGCTCCTGAGGTTCGTCATGCCATTCTTACCTTAATTGAAATTTAGAATTTCATTTTACGGCACTTCCCATTATGATGCGGTCTCGTTAATCTAAGTTTATTCCAGTGCGGATATTTACGGAAAAATACGACCACATAGAATTTATCTTGGAATTGGTAAGCAAGATATCTCAGCAAATACAGTAGGTAGTAAGTCGCAGTATGTGGATATATAAGCCGCAATGTTTAAAGTTTCTTCACATGAAATTTCAACGAAATCGGGCTAAATCTAGTAGGAAAAAAAATTTCTCCCAAACGGTCCTCATCGAGAATTTTAACTTGGTAAAATTATCGATGAAGACTGTTTGGAAATAATTCAATATCTCCCTTGATACTGTCCTCATCGATAACTTTACCATATTTTTCATATAATTTCGAATTAAATTTTCTCTTAAAAGATAGTTAGGAAAAGCAGTAAATAAGGGCTAAAATAGCGTTTATTAATTAAGAATACATACAGTTTTATACATATAGATTTTAAGTTGAAGGCAATACTTCATAAGTGTTTCCGTGGTGTAGTGGTTATCACATCCGCCTAACACGCGGAAGGTCCCCGGTTCGATCCCGGGCGGAAACAGTTTTTTTTTCTTCTTCACTTCGTTGCTAACTTAATCTAAATTTTAAAAACTATGGTAATAGAATTTTCTTTTGTGTTAGATGTATTTATGAGCTGTTATAGTGATTTTGGATAATTATAACATTTGAAAAGCTTTCGAACATTTTTGATATTTCATTCGTTTAAGATAAGCATTTGAAAACATGGCTTAAACTTTCGCTCAAATCACAATTTTTTGTGGAAAATTTACTGTCTTTTTTTTCCTTTTTGGATTATGTCTTTCCACAAAGTGATGCCTGAGCATAGATTCCAAGAGCAGATTAGCTTTGCCTAATGTGTATGTGTATAAAAAGTTGACGTTTGATATAGGAAATTTGTTAATATTTCTTCTTCACTCAATATGCTCCTGTGTTTCTCACAATAATATAAAACCTCTATCAATGTCTTTCCCGAGTCCCTCATATCTTAAAAATATACGCTGTTGGTATTCTGTACTTTTAACTTTTCATGAGGAAGCTCAGTTCTTACACACAGTTCAGGTACGTCTAACTTATTCTCTCGTTATTTTAGGCTCATTGTAATTTAATATATTCTGTACAATAGAAAATCATCTCTTCGTTGCCACCAAATCCATTTTGATGCATTATTTAATTCTTACACACAGGTTATACATTTCGGTAAGCTCAGTATTCAGTATTCAAAGCCATGTCTTTTGCTTCTTGGTATCTTGACCAACTCTTTATCTTACATAATTTGCCTATGTCGCTCTTCGGTCTCGTCTCTTGCATATCATTATGTTTGTGCTTGTGGTTCAATATGATTATGCCTTCTTTATAAATGTAATAAGTACTTTAAGAAATTAAATTGATATAAATTAAATTAAATGTTACAAAAATTTATAACTAGCGCGTAGTCAAATTAATATCATATATCACAAATACGAGCATTTTATTCAGTATAGGTAATCTTCTACGATTAAGTTTTGCCCATTCTATCTATACTGCTTAAATTTTGAACATCGACTATTTATCATCTGTTAAATTTCATTATTATTTAGCCGGGCCGCGAAGCAGTTTAAAAATCATATTATCTTGCATCTTCGCTCGTCTACGGTGCTCGAAAACATTTTCACATCGTCGCATTTGGCGTTTAGAGTGAAGTTTTCCCCCTAACATGGGCTCCTCCAAATTAGGAGAGAGTGGTGGAGAAAAAAACAGGGACACCTTGCTTTTTCCCAAGAGATTGAGAAAGTTGCTCTCTTTCGCTACAGAATGAAAAAAGAAAAGATTTTCTAAGGATAAACAATCATATTGAAAGAGTTCCGTGAGAGTCCGCAAGGCGTCACTACCTCCGGCGCCGTTTTCCCTTTGTGCCAACACGCACGGAGCCGGTGAATCTATCAAATTATTTCATTAAGACTAGAAGAAGAATCGAGAATGGAACGCTGGACAGGTCGCATAGCTGTGGTTACAGGAGCTAGTGCGGGAATCGGAGCAACAATCGCGAAGACCCTCGTCAAAAATGGCATTAATGTCGTCGGAATGGCAAGAAGGGTTGACAAAATACAAGTAAGTCCGGAATTGTTATCAGTGTTCTTAATCAAATACTTTTGAGAAATACGCCTAACAGATTTAAAGTTTCTGCTTAATTCTGTAAGTCTCCCACTGGATTTGCTTAAATTGTTGTTCTTCGAATGTTTAGGACAATTTTTGCTTCATCTAGACAAAGTTCGCGCTAATAATACCCAACGCCAATGGTTTATGAGGTAGCTCATAGATGGCGGCTCTTGCACCTCTACTGGAGGTGCTCTGCTTCAAAAATTCCTTTTGATCCTCGGTAAAACAAATCAGATTCGTTAAATTCATGAATGGACCTTCTGATTGCTATAAAATTATTCCTACCTTCGATTTTAAAAATCAACTGCTACAGTACTAAAACTTGTTTTATCACTGTAATACAATTAACTGTACGTATGTTTGAAAATGTATATCAATTTTTACCTACATTTTAAATTTGGTATTTAGGACCATTTAGGACATTGTAATTTGCCTGTAAAATCGCATGTTTTTTGTGCTCATCATCAACTGTGTATGAATAATTTATGTCGCGGAGATCTTCTACTGTATCATGAATTAATCATCCGCTTCTATTTTTTTTAGGATAATATTTACGGAGCGAATTTGTTAATTAGCTTTTCTCTTTCTTGCCCCTTGAAATTTCTAATATTTGTCATTTTTATATATAATTAAATTGACTTGTTCTCAATTGGCATTTTATGATATTTTTATTTAGAGGAATCAATACGACTTTGATTATTCCATTATCCAATGTTTCCGTATCGATTATGACCTATGGTTAACATTTAAGAAGCATCTGTTTCTGCCATTAAAATTTTTACAAATTAAAAAAATATTTTACACTTTAGCTTGGTTCTTTATGCATAGACTCGTTATTTATGAATTTTTCTCAAAAGAAACGGGATTGTATTTTTTTCGTGAGATCTATCTATGAATAAGAGTTAAATATTTTTTAACGCGTATGTCTTAAGTAAAACAACGTAACCTTCCAAAACTGTAAGTGGCAAAAACAATTTAATTGCTTCCTCACAACCAGGCTCTATTTGCGAGAAGGATCACTACGCCTATTATCGGACAAAGAACTCTTCGTTTCTTTTGAAATGCGTCTGAGCATCAATAAATTATTCTCTATCTTTGCTACGCTCCTTCAACACTATTTAACTTCTTCGCGCTAGGAAATTTGTGAGACCGATAAATTAGCTTCAGCGAGAACTTCTTAGGTTTTATGACGAAATATTCGATTTGTGAATCAGATTCTGAGAAAAAATATATGCAGATCCATAGCTTTTTTTCTACCCTGTTCGGATAACTTGCTTTATTATTTTGAAAGCGCTCGTAGAAGTGTGTAATGGAAGAAAACTTATTTCTTGCTTGATCATTAATAACCCGGTCAATTGAATCGCAAATGACTTTACTTCCGTTTTATGTTATCATCCATCTGAAGAAGCTGTCTCGAAGTATCGAGTCCAAGGTATTGTTTCTCAAGTCCACTCAAGGTCAAACTTATTGTCATTTCAATCATGTGTAGGATAAAAACACTATGATAAATCGCAGGCAATGTGATCGATTTGTGGAAACATGCAAAATTCCAAAGATATTCGCGGACGAAGCGAAATCAATTGATAGGCGTTTTACATAAATAGTTGCATGACCTTGAGAGTTGTTTTTCAATCCAAGATCGTCCTTATTTTGATCCATCCTTGACGTTTTTCTGGTGGGATTTCCTAACTACAATTTAATCTCAGTTTTACTTTATTTCCTAACCACAATTTATCGCAATTTTTCCTTTAAATATGCGAAAAAATGCGATAGGGAAACCCACTATATAGTGCAAATGTCCGAGCGTAAGGATTATCGCTTGTCCGGTACAGACGTACGGACATCTGGACGTACTCAATGTCTGATTAGATCCCGGAAGGGCATGCAAGTGCTCCAGCACTTCTTCCATTCTAGGATTAAGTAACTCCGTTTGATAATCTTCAGACCGTTTGCTCATGAATCACTGGTTTTTAAATATTCGTATCACTTGTTGATGCGATGCATAACTATCACTTCTATCGTTTGATTGCTCATTGACTGAGGCAGTGGTCGCCAACCCGGTTCCTACCGCCTTCGTTTTTCAGATGTGGAGTGAGTGTTTCCCGAATAATGAAATCTACGTAGAGGCCAACAATGCGGGAAGATTCGTGATTGAGGAAATTGAAGTGAATTTTGAAAGAACGATGACGTAACATGTATTCGTTAGGAAATTGTTGTTTCGGTGCAGTTTTGTTGGCAGTAACAACAATTTGCCTAGGATCATACAAGGAGCTAGCATTAAATTCAAATCGTGAAGTTTTTTCCTTATCACAATTATGAGTTACCATCTACCGTATTTACTGCAACAAAATGGCACTGAGAAAGTTAATTGACGAAGATTTCGTACAGAAGTTGTATTAATCTATTGTATTTAATAGATATTAAGTAATTTAATTAAATATAGTTCTTAGATCCGCTCCTGTTTTAAGATTGATGATTTTACTTGAAGGCATAAATATATTGATATAATATTGTATTGAATTCTCCATTCTATTCTCCTCAATATATTTCGCTTACTTATGTTTCTTAGTTTTCTGGAAAACGACATTTCATATGAATTTAATTGTAGAGGAATTATAATTGTAGAAGACACCTATGACACATCTATGATTATATATATATATTATAAAAACTCTTCTATGTGATTAATTTCACAAGCCTTGAATTAAGTCACAGAGGCATCGGTGGGCGTTAGCTAAATTATTCTGTAAATAGGTGTGCGGTTGATAGATTAAGGTTGGCGACTACTGTTCTTAGTCATTATATTCGTATTATGGTTCATCTAGACTTCTATGATCTCCCAAAACTGATTCAGACGATAATGCCCTTGATATTGGTGGAATTTCGTTATTAATGATTCAGTAAAGTTCCTGAATCAGATAATGTGAGTGCATATGAATTTATAGTTTCCAAGCGGATGTTCGTGTCAACTATCAAAGGACTTCGTTTTCTTGAGAACATCTCCGTACCTTTGACCTGATAACGGTTCATCTCAATGTGTCTTCGAAAAATTAAACGATTTCCTTCGAATTAGTTTTGAAATTCCTCCACCAGTTCTTCCTTCCTGTTAGTATTTCTGTCAAGTGGCGCCACTCTTAAAAATTTGCTTATTTAACTTGAATTTTTTATATGGATCTCTCCTTTTCGTACACTCATCATACAAACCTATCGTTGTTTTCTTGAATTTTCAAGGTAAACCGCTTAAAGGCAGGAAAGGAAGTAGACTGTAATATTTTGATGGTACATAACAGAAAAAATGTATAGGCTAATACAAAAATAAAATACATTATGCAAAACTTAAAAAATAGTCAGCTTTAATTAACACGATAATTGAAAATATTTCTCTTTTCACTACAGCGAACGAAGTATATGATATCTAGAGAAGTTATTAATTTTATTTTGTATAGGTGCGTTTTTGACGAATATTAAAATAAAGGTATTTCTATTTGTTATAAAATTGCATCAATGTGGATTTATCAATTTTATTTAGTTTCTAGTGCCGACTACTACTGTAAGTAATTTAATTCAGTATTTAAGATAAAAATAAAACTTATAGTTGATGAAAATGTACAGTATTATTTTAGTATAACCTCTCATAAATCAATCTTATTTTCTCTATTCTCCTCTAATTACGAGTGTAATATGTTTCTATTGCTTCTGATTATTCAAATTCAAATATTCGTCGTCATTTTAATCTCTCAAAGAGACGGTAGCTTGACAGTAAAATATAATTGTTTGTGTCCCTTAATCATGGTTCGCCAGGAAAACTTCATGAGTAAGTACTGCCCGCAGCGTTTTGCGCTAGTGTGGGTCTTACGGTTTCTCAAAGGACTTCATTACCGAAACGACGAAGTGGATTTTGCTCTTAACTCTCCTTAGTGTTACGAATTCCGTAACAAATGGAAATAAATATGTATTGTACATCACACGAGGATGATGTTTTTTTTAGCTCTGTCGAATCTACTTATGACACTGCCTGTTGTTTTTCAGGCTTTAGCCAAAGAATTAGAGAACGAGAAAGGGAAGTTGTTTGCAGTGCAGTGCGATGCATCAGATGCAGCCTCGGTGCAGTCCGCTTTCCGAACAGTGGAAGAATGTCATGGAGGCGTGGATATCCTTGTCAACAACGCTGGAATTCTCGGAAAGACCACGCTGCTGGGTTCGTTGAATTCATTTGTAATGTAGCTCTTTACTCTTTTACCAAGTTCCCTCCTATCTAATATTGTGGCATGTAAGCTCAAATCTATCTTAAAGATTGTAAGATCTTATTTTTAAAATTTATTTAGACCTGACAAGGTAAATAGTTAAAATATGAACATTCCTTGGAAGCAAGATTTACGTAAAATATTTTATGTTTGACCAGATGATAGATTTTGTGGGCTTAGTATTTTCGTAAGGTTTTGATTATTTTTCCTTTGATACGTATTGAAACAGGTCCGAAGCTTCAAAACTTTGGTAACTGGGAAAAATAATTTTAAAACTCATAATGTTTATTCTACAGGTAATATTAGCGCCAATTCCCCAATTTGTCAAAAGTTTAGTATAAAGACTTTTGTTGCCGCTAGCTACTTCGAGATAGTACAGCTTAGAAGAGAAAGTAATTCAAGAGGGAATATCTATATTTATACTTTAAAACATGTTGTTCATTCATTATTTTTATTCGGCGATTTTAAGTAGATAGGTACTGAAGTTAAGTATTCTCTTAATCGTAAAATTTCTTCAATTTTTTCATTCCTTTTGCCCTCGATCTCTTTGTATTATTTACAAATAATCATATAAAAATATTACGAGAACGGGAGCTATTTTAATTTAATACAAATTTTCATATTCCGAGACGTCAACAAATGTCTATATTGCCACTTCCATGCTTGATCCATGTTAAGATACATCCTGTCTCTCTCAGGAAATGAAGTTCATACAATGCGGGTGTACATTATAATGAAAATCGCTGTATCTCGATAATTTTCAATTTCGATCAATTTCGTTCGAGTATCATTCTCTCGTATATTTCGTACGTACGAGATTTTCTTATAAATGTTTCATACCTGCATTATTCTACTCCGTTTCTTCGTAGACGGACCTGTTGAAGACTGGACCCAGATAATGTCGGTGAACGTCATTGGTCTGTGTCATTGCACGAAGCTTGCGGTGAAGTCGATGCGTGGGAGGAAAGTGGATGATGGACAAATCATTCATATCAGCAGGTGAGTGATCTAATCGATATCCATTGAGAAAAACTCAGAAGCAAACTTTTAAATATAGTTTCAGCTCAGCCTTCAGTTTTATCACCCTCCCTAGCAAGGGTGATAAAGGCAGCTGCCAGAGAGTTTTAATTTCAAATTATTATTTTTTCAGTCTTGCATCCGTTTATTTGATATTTTCAAATCCATTAAAAATTACCACTAAGATAATTTTTGACAATAATTTTAATAATAATAGTAGGTAATTCTTGTATGATCATATTACGATTCATAACCATAAAGTCGACGTTCATACAGTTCTTCAAGTTACTATGCAGCTTCTTTATGAACTTAGGCCATCTTCAGTACCTGCTAAGCCGAAACCGGTCGTTTAATGAAATCATTTACTGTGGAAGTTTACGGAGTTCTTTTCTTCTAAGTTCAGATTGTCTTTCCACGAAGTTCAGCCTAGTATGACCGAGTTAATCAGCATTTTATGCTTACATTATAAATTTTATGGCCTTCAGAATTTTTTTAAGATTCTAATAAAACAAAAACTAGGTACCTTGTTTATATAGTTCGTAATTTAGATTATTTTTGTCAAGTGTCACAATGAATGCATTAGTTGATCTAATATACAATATTTGGTATGTACATCCGTATATTCATTGAAGAACTGCCGGTGAACGGCAAAAGCAGTCTAAGTGATGAATGATGATCATCATTGATGATTTGTCATAATACAGTGATCTAGGGGGAAACAAACTGGATATGAAATCAGCAACTGGTTTTTATCTTAAAGTGTTCAATTGCTCTGTTATGTGGGGATCCAGGAAGCAAACCACAGTTGCTTTATCCTCAGCAGAGGCTGAATATGTTGCTTTATGTACTGCAGCAAGTGAAGCCTGGTGGCTGAAAAGAGTGTTCATTCAATTCAATTTTATTTCATTCAAAGATCATATAAATGATGTAGAATAAGTCAAGTACAAAATAAAATAAAATACAGAAAATGTAGTACAAAAGGAAAATCAAAGGCATTGCATGCACACCAGTCGTCAACAATATGAATCTCAAGACTAAATATCATCAATCAAAAAGTCATACAAAATTATAATACATTTTATTAAGAACAAAACTTCTAACCCTTGATTTAAACATAGATAAGGTAGTAGAACTTTTACAAATTATGGGCAATTTGTTATAGAGACGGAAACCAATGGACTTGGGACCACAAAAAGAGATTTTTGTTCTGATATATGCTAGATGAAGATGAGAGCTGGATCTAGTAAAATGGTTGTGGAGAACGGAATTAGTAGGGAACAGAGAAATTTTAGAGTGGATAAAAGAAATAACTAAGAAAATATAAGAGCAAGGAAGAGGAAGAATGTGAAAAGCTTTAAAAATTGGTAGGGAAGGAGCACAGGGATGTGCTCCTGCAATGATCCTGACGCAGCGTTTTTGTAAAACAAAAACCTTATGGCTGTTGGTAGCATTGCCCCAAAATAATAATCCATACACCCTTATGAAAATAATAGAGTCCTGGGGATTCGTAAGGACGGTAAGGACTCACATAGAGTACCCAAGAATCATTTAGACTCGCAAGGACTCCGCACAGTGAGTCCATGAGATTCACAAGGATTCACTCAGTCTCCGGTAGGGAATCCCATGGAGTCATGAAGAATCAGTCGACTTTATAAGTCGAATCCCTTGGATTAATTTGTGTATAAATCAAATTATATTTCAGACATTAAGTTAACATTAATGTTTGAAATGTGAAAAAGCACAAGTGGCAGTCGAAAAACTTGGTGGCAGACTTGTATGCAAAAGTTCACAGCAATCATCAAGAGATTACTCTACTCATGGATGCCACTGTAAAAACTAAATGAGTATTTTTTTGTAATTTTTCGATAAAAACAACAAGGAAGTTCTCAATGTACATTTTTAGGGTAAATATTTTTATATCGGAGCTCACGAACTATACCTATGAATTAAAATATAAATTTCTGTTATACCACCCCTTTTATTTCCATAAAATAACGTAAAAAATACGTACTACTGATATAGTTTTATGACAGAAGTAATCAGTGTCCGATATTATTGCAGTTGCATAGGCCTTATTAGATCATTAAGATAGTAAAAACTCAATAACAATGCAAAACAAACAGCAAAATCAACAGCAACCTCTCCAATAAGTGAGCAGCAATACTAGCTTTATTGGTAAAATTTCCGTTTAGGACAATTTTACCGCTTTAAAAAATCACCGATTAAGAAATAAAAGTAAAATACAAGTTATTTGACAATAATATTAAACCTGGAATTAAACGAAGTCTGGCGCAGTGGATCTGATCAATAAACCATCATCCCAGCAACAGTTACTTCTCGTTTCAATTGATAATAGAAGTAAGATATGATATACATCATAGTACTCAAGTTCTTATTACCCATCATATGTTAAAGCAGATGAGCTACGTTGTATTTGTAAACATTCTTCGATGAATTAAGTTGTTACCAGAATGGTTAAATCTTGGTGTAAGCTGCCGCAGCGATCGTACAGGGAAAAATGTGGAACTTGCATAGCCCATGTTCTAACTCGTAGCAGAGTGGCGCAGTGGAAGCGTGCTGGGCCCATAACCCAGAGGTCCGTGGATCGAAACCATGCTCTGCTAACTTTTTTTTATTATGGAAAAAGGTTTCTTTTTCGCCTTTCGGATTGAAATTTTTATTACCTTCTAATATGGAGGTATGTCCTATTTCTAAGATAAAATTTATAATTGTTTTACCTTTCTCATCTTATTGTTAGTGGTGTACGTTTCGTCCTTCATTATCGCTCTTTTGGAAAGTAAAGAGAGCGTTAATAATAGGGCCTTGTGCTGCAGCTTGCTGCTCGAAAGCAGCATTAGGTAATTATCATTAAATATTTCTGATACCTCAACGAGCGTGTAATGTATTGATCCTTAAGTATTATTCACCGAAGATTTTTCAGACCGATTCTCTAGGTGAAAATTATTCTGTTTACAGTTGTTAATTATTACAGGTTAACAAATTTATTTTGTCACTGGAAAGTTATTGATGAGGGAATTTAAGTGTTATTGCATGCATCCCCTCTCACACGCATAGAAGCGGCTTGGATTAATACGTAGATGCATTCTATCTCATTTTTTTCCCAAATGTTCTGGAAAATGAACTCTTTTTAAATAAATTTTAGGTATTAGGAATTTCCACAGATTTACCCAATGTTAGTAATCATCACTGTAGATTTGCCTCAATATTACAGTTCGGCAATGTGTTCGAGTAATGTGTTAAACTATGAGTAATATCATCTACATTTGTAATGGGTACCGTGGGCGTATAGATTTACGTAATTGAATTGCAATTTACCTTAATTATTTCTCAAATACTCCTCTGGAATATGTCTTGTTTGAGAAATTTTTAATCAATATAATTTGGGAAAGAGTAACCACCATGTACAAAATTTTCCGCCAAATTTACGAAAAAAGTACAAATTTCTGAAATTAAATTTCTTAATTCTTAATCCTTTAAAAAAAATACAGATATCTTTTTTTCCCAATATCTCGCCTAATTCTGTGAAGCTCATTAGATCTCGTTATATTTGCGTCTTAATAATTTGGTCTCTACTGAAAACACCCTCTGATCATGAGATATAGCCTTGGACACATTAATTGCTGATTGCTGGCCGTGACCTCTCTTTTCCATTCTTGTTCCCTCCACGCTTTCTTGACTCAGCCGCGCCTATTGCTGTGAGTTGCGCGCGCAGCGGTGGACTAATTGCTCTAAAAGGAAATGCCGCTTACATCTAAGTCCAGAGATCCTTGATAGCGATGGGTTTTCCATAATACGTATATATAAAGCGGGAGATTCAGTGTGAATCTTTGTGGGAATATTTCTTGGACGTCTATCTTGAGGAATGTCATGTTTCAAAACGGTCTTCTAATTAGTTTCAGATTTATGTTTCTTTTGAAGCCTGTTTTAAGTGGAGAGATGAAATTAAAAGGATTTAATTTTCTATGGAATATTACAGTGATTTTGAAATCCTAAGATGACTGATTAGACTTGTTAGCCTTGAATGTGAACAGTGATTTCTGGAGTAACGGGTCAGTTATATTTTATGATTTACCACGTGCAATGCAAATAAAATTAGCAAATAGCTATAAGCTTATGTGACATAATAATTAAAAAATAGAGTTTAATTTTCTAAATTTTCCTTTCTACTACAAGGATATTTATCTAAAAGAAATAATAATTTTTTTCATTGAAGTCGAAAACTCTGCAGTCTAGTTTTTTTACTTTCGTTTGTTAATTCTAAATAAATATATTGAATAAATTTTACTGTGAAATTCTAAATTTTATATGTTCCTAACCCTAAAATTAAATTCACCAGACATTTTTATATCTAATATTAATATTCAATCTTCAAGAATTTATTTTATTAGACATATTTTTATACATTTTTTATAGTGTCTAATATTAACTGCACGATTAGTATTCGAAGAATCAGAGACAAAACTCCATTAAAGGGTATTATTAAATCCGAAAATTAAAGTTTAATTTTTAGATTTGTCACTGAAATTTTTGGATAGCTCCATTTTTGATTAATTCGACTTGTTTATTTCATTTGAAAATTTCTCAGAATCGCTGTCAAATTCTTGAGGAAGCAGAAAGTATGTCCGTGAAATCTAGATGGTCAGGCGTTACTTTGTGGAAAGCCATTGAAGTAATGAAGAAAATACTTGGTTATTTTCCACACGATTTTTTATTTACGAGCGGTTTCGCTACTTGAGTAGCATCTTCCCGTTGTCCGTGTTTATGTAATATTCTGTGGTTCGCGGTGAAGTGTATCTCATAATTAAGGCTATTAAAAATCCTTTCGCTCGCCTCTGATTTCTTTTTCGTCTTTCGGTTGATGAGAAGCAACCTTGACCATGAATCCAAGACCTTCATCATATGAAGTATTCAAACATCATTATATTAGGATGATATCCAAGCGCGGGAATTTCGCGTTTTCGTAACCATCGAAGTAAACAAGTCGCAGACCGTGAAATTCGTGTCGATTACCCGCCCTCTTTTGTCTGTCGAGCGTCAATTACCGTCAATTTGACGGAAGATGGGAAAGTGTTTCTTAATAACAATGGACACCCGAGCGATTCCGCCGTTCGATAGCTTTTCCTCCCGATTCCCGTTCCGGACATGCACAGTAATTGACCACTTCCGATCTCTGTTTCGCATGTGTACATCAGCTACAGCGCATACAGAGTGCCCCCGCATGAAAACCTGCACTTCTACGCCGCCTCCAAACACGCAGTCAGGGCGCTAACGGAAGGTCTGCGGATGGAACTGGCCGAAAAGAAGACCAATATCCGCGTGACGGTGAGTGTACGATTGTTTCTTCTAACGCTACCGATATATGTAACCTACTACTACTATAGAAAATTTTTAAAAGAGGTATAGGATACAATGTCAAAAATTGATTTTTTCGTTTAACAAAAATCCAGGACTAGATCGATTTTAAACTTTTATGCCGATTAACAGCTATATATAATAATAGATATTCGGAAATTTAAAAATACTCATCACGCGGAACTGGCCAAGATGCAAATCTGGATGAAATTGCATTGTTGTAAGTTGTACCATTTCCTTGCAATTGACTTTCATGTATCGCGAAAATCCGAAACTCGGCAAAAGTGCCGTTTTTGGGTACCTTGGTTTATATTTTTTTCTCGTGGTAAACTAAGTATTCAATCTGCGGAAGCGGAAAAATGTCACTTAAATAAAATAAGATTATGCTTAGTTTGATGCTAGAATAATTCATATAAGTTGCGTACTAAACTAGCAATAAATTCACAAAGTCCAGGGTCACATAATTAATACTTTGACTAACTCCCTATGTTCGTAGAGTAAGTTAACGCCGTAATACAGGCTGTTGTATTCTTACTAATGAATAAACAGAAAAATGAGCATGTGTTATATTTTAATTTTCAATCAAAAAATGTTTTAATCCCTAGTCCTCATGTTAATATTATGTAAATAAACGAAGAATATCTCTATTCTAAATAAATAAAACTCACTTAGTAATTTTCATAGAATATATTTTGAAAAAAGGCGACAGGACTGAAGGTGTCTGTTTATAAACTAAAGTAGTCCATATTTTCAATACATATCCTTTGGAAATTACTAAGTGTGCTTTATTTCTTGAGTATACCTCCCTTCCACAAATTTGAGCTTGGATTTATCAGATATCTCTGTTGGTAAATGTATTTTTTTTCATCTGGAAAGACATTTTACACTTCTTTGCTAGGTGCTTTCTTCGTTAGATATTTGTAAAATTTGTGATGTTTTCGTCGGAAACAAAAATTCTGCAGATTTTCGGCTCTTTACTATTTGCTCTCTCCGTTTGTTCTTTGTAAATAAAAATATTAAATATACATATGCGCAAAACATGGAAAAAATGTGTTGGTTTACAACGAATTAGGGTATGTTCAGCTGAGGATTTGAAATCTTCCCCTGCAGTGAATTTAGTTTGTATTTACTTTTTACACCCTTGGCATGAACGAGGATAGTGGAAAAAGATTCATAATGGGTAGAAAAAGGCTAAGAGTTAGACGAATTCTCCCTCAATCGTTTTCACTTCGAATCGGAGGAAATAAAGGCTCCCGGATAGTCATGTGGACAGTGCGTTTGCCTTTGGTGAAAGCGGTCCCGGGTTCGAATCCCGGCGGAAGCCAATGCGCGAAATGACCTAAGCTGTCGAAGCACTTTTAACAATACTACTACCTACTCGGAGGAAATAATGAAGCTAACATTCTACAACGTGGAGTTTATGATTCAATGTTGTGATTGTTAATTCTTTGAGGTGCCGGAAAAACTGTTGTATGTGAAACTAATTGCTGTGTACAATTATTGGTCTTCATTGTGTTCTTCTTCTGGTTCATCCACTATAGAAAATATTAAGTAAAGATAACCTCTAAGGAGGCAGGGAAAAGTTAGTATCTTAGGTTGGCAGATAGTATTTGTATCAATGGGAGCGTTTTCTATCTTTGGTAATAGTCTTTCATGTGGAATGTTTATGAATGAGTTAAAGGGCAACATTGCTATAGTATAGCACATTTTCCCGAAGAGAACTGATAACGAAGATATTTGAAATACATCAAGATAACTAAAATCTATGATCAGTAGAGTATATAGATAAACGGATAGTAAACGTGATAAAAAGGGACATTTATAAATTCAAGTCTTAAACATTGTGCTTGAGGTTCAGTCTGAGAAAAGTATGTAAATAAAACAAAGGAAGGAGAATAAAAGATGATGTTGTTTTTTGTTTGATTTGTTTTGGGTTCTTATAGATTTAAAAAAAGTTTCTGTTAAAATGCTACCACCTAAAATTCTGTTTATTTATTCACCAAAGCAACGACTGTCATGTTACAAAAATGACAACGACGTATTAAAAAATAAAAATAATGTCAGTATATTACTTTCTCCTCTAAGGATAGAATAATTGGGTAGTTGGATGTATGAGTAGATGGATTGACAAAAAATGTAATCGTCTTTGATGAATTCCATCCTAGCCTTGTGGAACAGGGGCACCTTAAATTAACCAATATAGCATATATAAGTAATTTATTGGATCCCAGATAGCCATATGGGAAGCTCGTTCTGTTTTCTTCTTAGCAGTCCCGAGTTCGATTCCCTTGTGCAGAAATGATTTAAGCTGTCGAAGCACTTTTAGCAGCACTGCTACTATGAATAACCTATTTGTTCTTCTCTAAGATGGACGGTTCTGTTTCAAACTATTATTAATTGAAAAGTCAGTTTTTGTAATTAAAAAAATATGTGAATTAAAGTAAAACTAATTTCATTTACGTCATTTGTCGTCCCAGAGTATAAGCCCCGGACTGGTGAAATCCGACATTTACGAAGTGGGAATCGGTGCAGCTGCGTCCAAATTTGTGTACGACTCGCTGCCGTATCTGGAAGCAGAAGACGTCGCGGAAGCTGTGATCAACGTTTTGTCTGCAAAACCCCACGTGCAGGTGAGTCCCACCAACCGATTCATCTCAAACCATCGATTGGATGCTTATGGCAGTTGCGCTCTGATTCCCCGAGGTCTTGAGATCATTTTTTGTCCTTGAAAATAGTCCTCCTTTATCAAAGTGTGACAAAAGAGATGGTCATTCAGTGGGAGACGATTTCTAGTTTCTCCGACGATTTTAGTTTTCGTGTTGTTTGTTGGAATTTCTCCGTGAGGGCAGGAATTCAGCCTCACACGTTTAAGGTGACGCAAATCGATTTATCGATGTCAACTATTTTGAGTCCTATTTTATCTGTTGTTACTCTTCGCATTTCTACCACAACCTTGGTCAAAGTGTAGAGCTCTAGTTATGCCACCTGCGTTCGATGGTCTTTGTGAGTGAGGGTTGGTGCCAGGAAAAGCATCCGATAATGAGCGAAAAATGTGTGATAAAGCGTGGTTAAAACACCGGTTGAATCCGTAAATTGAAGTGCTAATGGTTATGATATTGTTACAATATAAGGAGTATCGAAAGCTCTATGAGAAATGAGATTGATGAGAAACTGTGGTACAAATATTTCATTGTCACTATTAAATTATTAGCTAAGAATACGAGTTTTAGTTACCAATATAACTGATACCGATATTTATTTGTAAAAATGACGACGAATACCATTGGTAGAAAGTCTAGCTTTGAAATATTTGCTGTTTTAAGTTTTTAACCTCCTGTCATCAGTGTATATCTTATCGATATTGTTAGAGTGGTCCCATGGTGTAATGGTTAGCACTCTGGACTTTGAATCCAGCGATCCGAGTACAAATCCTGGTAGGACCTATTTTTAGCAGGCAATAAATTTTTCTAAATGTAGGGTAAATGCAATTGAAATGGGTCCAGTTTTAATAGGACATTCATATACTTGTTCGTAGAAATATTCCTTTGTTATTCTCTCTTAAAGTAACTCATTATTCCATCAACGACAGTTTTCTTTTATTTCTAGTCCTGTAGATAAGTTTGTCAACAACCTTTTGCGTATGCTATAATTTTATGATAACACAATGCCTATTGGAAACGTATAATGAAAGTTCAATAACGATAAAGAAAATCAGATCCCATACTAAACAGTATCTTCCATTTTCTGAATGCATCCTTATTTGTTTTTACTGATGCCTTCATAAACAAAAATAAATCTTTTCGTTCTCTATGAGGAAGATTTAATAATCCCTTCTGTTTTTGCGTATGTTAAATGTTGTTTCCGGTGTGATTCACCAATATTAATATATATATTTTTCGGTTGATTTGTTTCAGATACATGATGTCATCATGAAACCGATTGGGGAACCCCTTTAAGAGGAGAGAAGAAGGATATATATCGGTACATACAACACGTTTTTGCAATTGGTTGTTGAACTAAAAAATGCACTAAGTAGTTATTCGCCGCGCAATTGTTAGTTGCTTGATGCATGGCTTTTTTCATTTAATGTAAATTTTACATTCTCATATAAATTAGGTTTTGTGAGTAATAAAAATATTTTATTTTATTTTAACTTTTATTTTTTATATATTATAGTGATATTTATATTGTAGTAGATATTTACAATTTTGGTATTTATTTTGTAGTAGATTCGTTTTAGGTATTCCTTTTTCAGTATGATAAATGACTCAATGTATTATATAGAATTCGAGAGTTCGGGTGACCTTGTTTAATGTTTTATATCATCGTAGTAGTTTTTAAAGATTTAAATCCAATAGTTTTCATGTTTTTTGCGTCTAAATTCTGTTCCTGAATTATGAAAATCGTTTTGTAGTAGTTTTAAAATATTTTAAAATTAATTTTGATGTTGTCAAACGTTCGTTTATGTGAACACCGAACATAAATTTAGTAATTTTCATAATTCAACGATTTTTTAAGGAAGTGGTTGCTTCTGAGAGATTAAAAAATCTCGAAATATTAAGATTGCACGTAAATCAACCAGAAACATCAGCAGTATTGATTTCTCACAAAAGAAAATTCTCCTTTTTAAATGCTTTCCTTTATGATTCCTGCTTGGTGGATAGAATCCGTCCAAAATTCGAGTTATTTCTATAATTCCTATAGATGTGGTCTAACAAAATCTGTATTATTGAATGCTGTACAGACAAACGGCAAGTATGTGCCCTTCCTGTTTAGGAAATCTTACACAGAACTTTAGAGAAGATTCATTTTAATCCATTCTCGTGTTTTAGAGCATGAATGATCGAATTATATATTCTTACCGAATATTAAACTAGGAACATTCTTTTTGAAGAGTTAACTTTGGATCAATAGATAAACCGTATTTTTTAATAAAATCTTTCATTAGCATTGTGTCAGTTAAGTGAATTTTATGCTTCGATGTCACCATATATTTTCCAGCAGCAAAAAGAATACTCTGAAGGTATTTTATTCGTTATCTTCCGGCTGTTGAAGTGTTTCCACTGCTCTTTTAGGTGCATCTCTCATTCCAAACGAGAGAGTGGCGGTTGTGTATTGCGCGGAAAAGTCTAATGCAGCATGTTCTCCTTTGTTGATTAGCTGCCTCTCACGCTCATTGGTGTAAGGGGTAAGACAGGCGGCATATCGGTCACTAAAATGTTTGGTGAAGACCACAAGTCCCCGAATCCGCTTCCCTCCGAACCGCTGCCTTCCTCTCCATCCATCAAGCTCTCTCTCATCTCTCGGAGTATTTCCAACACTTCCTCAGTCGTAGCTCCGTCTAGGTATCCACCGTCCTCCTCGCCATTCAACTGGGGAAGGTCATTCGGGACGACTTGCAATAAATGTCGATTCGAGAAGGAATCTACGTCCTCCTCTTTCACTTGTAACAATTTCCTATTGGTTTTCGTATCCGCCGATGCCTTCGACTCTTTCTTGGGGGTTTCTGGTTTCTTGGCCTTCGGCGCCCCGGAGGGCGCTTTGGCTTTCGAGGAGTAAACTCGGATGAAGCCTTCGTCCTCTGGTAAGATATCGTCGGGAGTTTGAACGTCGGACGTCCAGAATTTCGTCTTGTTCCAAATTGAGTCAAAAGTTCCCTCCCAGTCCATGCTGAAGTCACCGGCATCTAGAAGAAAAATCAAGGATTAATTCCAGATGTAATAGCTTTGAATTTGAATCATTTAAAACTGTGAATCAAATCTTAAGTAATGGCTTCCCTTAAGATTGTTAAAAATCCTTTTCATCGAGCTTCAAGAGAATGTTTTTCGGTTTTTACATCAGCTAGTCCTTGATTATACCGATAAATATCTTTTTCTATATTCTATGTATCAATTCAATTGAAATTTATTTTTAGTAACATCTTGTCCATAAATAAAATTCAATAGGAAGTATAGAATGTATGCAAAGAAAAATAGATCAAATTCTTGTGATAATCAAAATATGCGTACAACTGGATTTACAATTAAAGAAAATAGGAGACCTTACTTGAGCTACATATCAAAATTGTAAATTTTTTATTGTTTACAAGTTATCGTCATCGTTTATATATAAATTATATTATCATCATAATATAATTTATATTTCTTTTAGTTATACCTATTTTCTTTATTTATATTTTATAGTTCCTAACATGTCACAACTTGACTCCCTTTTGCGTTCGGTAGTCGTAAAAGAGACTTTACTTAGAACCTCATAAATTGTTGATCAATGGATGGGCATTGATGGCCATTGGCTGGACTAATTACTCTAATATTAGTAGTAATGAACTTTCATTTTCAACTATTATTGCCGATAATGTGAATTAGGTTTTAACGAATCGAATACAATCGTTAATAATGGAAGGTATTACTGTATTTATAGTATCATAATAAAAGGTTGTTAAGTAATACATTAACAGTTTATCCCTAAGCTTTTTAAATCATTTCTACCATAGTGTCCTCGAAATATTTCATGCTGGGTTAAAGCTGATACATACACAAATCAATCAATTTGAGTATCACCAATAAAACCAACAAAAACATATGCTCCGAATACTTTTCATCCCCTGAGGAGACACCCTCAGAGATTGTTGGTCAGAGTGAGAGAACGCTGACTGCTTTCGAAACATAATATATTTGTGACGGTTTTTATAAATGTATTCAAATTATTTGATTCTCAGCGTTAGCCATAAGTTATTGGCCACATTTATCATTATTTGGCACCTAAAGATCAGGCTATTACCTATGCGAAGTGACCTAATGAAACATACTGAAGGCCGGAAAGAATTTGAAGCGTCTCCTTTGTCTTCTAGCTGTACTGCCCATTTTTCGAAAAGATAATAAAAGGGAGCCAAAATAGTCATGCACGAGGTAGGGAGTATTGTAGTGAGAAGTCTACAGTAAGAAGAAAACAAAAAATCGGAATAAGAGCTCGTGTAGTCGTCAGTCTATGTTAAAGTGTAACGTCTAATTTCATCTTCTAGTCTAGTATGATGTACGAGATGACAAAGCAGGTCACTAGGACATTCAGGTTGACAGTGAAAGAGTAATCCCCATCTTTATCTCACGAAGATGAAAGATAAACTCATCCAGCACATTCATCGCCTGAATTAGAGAGGCACTTCGTACTGAAATTCGATTTTTTCGTTTTTTACCAATCTCAACCGCGTTTCATTTTAATCGCATTCAGCCACGCAAACTTGCTGTAAAAACTCAAGAGGGTTTGTTTGTGTTGTCATTTGAAGAGCTTAGTTATATAGCACTATTATGTATTCTTATCTTAGTGTGCGATTGCTTAATTAGGCTGTTAATTCTTACGGCTCGGTAGTAATACGTCAGTCGATATCCTGCTTATCTGCGATATGACTTCATCGATAGCATTTTCCGATAACTTTTTTTGGCCGGTAATATATATTACTCTGATTAAAAAAAACAAACTACTTCTACTAGAATATGGGTACTATTAAGATAGACCATTTAAATGACACGGATTAATTAATTGGAAGATACCTCAAGGATTCTCTAATTCTTGGTAAATGTAAATGGTCCATGGTAAAATATTTACATCTACCGACAGTAAGGCAGGACAATCACGAACTTTGAGAAAGTAACATCTAAATAGTATTCAAGGAACTTTCATAGAATTTTTGTGAAATCACGATCAAATGTTCTCACAAAAAACGTTTCCCCAGCTCTTAGGTTGAAATTTCGAGGTCCCAACTACAAAAACTGCACCCTTTGTTGTTTTCCGCATCAAGAGTCGATTTCCTTTGGTCCGATAATAAACGTTAGATCGAGATTTCACCTATATACATAATTTCATGAGGGGGGATAATATGCGAAAACGGTCGACTTGAGCATATGAGAAAATCTGGCTCTGAATTTTTACTTTGAAATTATATCAATCTAAACGATACAGATTCAGGGTTAATTTTACTAGACCACTAATTATTAGTGGTCTAGTAAAATAACTAATAATTAGTGGTCTAGTAAAAGTTTCCTTACCATGAATTTTTATATCAATCTGTTGTGAGTTTGAGTATATCATGGTGAAATTGTGTGGATCAAAAAATGAAAAAATGCATAACGGCTATCTATAATATTCCATCGTTATTTAATCCAAAGGGTGATACGAGGATAGGTCTTTCATTCGTATTCCAGATTTTATAGGAATGAATGACACATTCATTCAAATGGGAAAAAATAAGTAAATTGTTAGTTTTTTGCCATCGAACTGTTGTCTCAATTGCATTACTTTATCATTATTTTATGTTACGGAAATTGTTTTCTGTAATTGCTACACATCGAAAACGAATGATTTCAATCCCGTAGAAAGATTACAATAAAATTTTGTTCACCTACTGAGACATAAATTTAAGTAAATTATCTACTTAGTTTTCTCTATAACATGATGATCCCGTATGTGGGATTCGTTTTTATATGAATATTTCAAATAGTTTGTCTAATTAAGCGGTACTTCGTCTATAGAGTAACTATGCTAATGGGGATTTTTGCTGCTGTGAATGCTAACAAACCAATTTCGTAAACGAATATTTTTGCTTATGATCGTGATTTTACGCACGTAGTAGAAATTCTTGGTGACAAAAGTAAGATGAATCTGACATTTTTGTGGGTAAGTATTTTTGGCTGATTATTTCGGAATTAGGGAACTTGAGAGAATTTCGTTAAGACTAATACGTGATTTGGGAACGTTAATTTTAATTATTAATTTTATTTATTATTTCATTTATTATTTCATTTGGTTTTTAATTGATTTTAATTATCAATTTTATTTACAATGTAATATTTAATTCGATGCTCATTCTCTCGGGCAAAATCATTCGATAGGAAATAATTTGTGAATGGCAACCTCATTTTACGAATGAAGGTGAAGATGACTGTCTATATTACTTTTCGATGCTTCATTTTATTTCGGAGTGCATGATCAGCCATTTATTATGTTATTATATCCATTCATAAAAATATTCAGAATATTATAATTTATAGAATTTGAGAACATAATTTATGTGCTCATCGAAATACTGAAATGAAAGAACTATTTGGGCCTTCCCTTTGCTTAAGAATAATGTAATAATTTATTCTTAAATATTATTTATAATCTGATTTAACGAAAGTATGATGGTAAACTCATTGAGGCGTGACGAAAATGTAATATTTTAGGAGCCTTTGTTTTGTTTAATGAGAGAGGTTAAATCGATCCGTTTAAGAAGCTGACGTATCAACCAAACATCTTATCTTTTAGGATACAATTCCATGAACTTACTATTCAATGCCCGACCCACTGGTCTGGAGCGCGTGGTAGACACCGCCGTCAAAAGAAACGCCAAACAAATAGTGCCACTTTCTCGGATTGGAATGAGAAGGCCGAAATATCTCAAATTCATCTTCCGTCGAAGATCATTGGAGAAGGTTCTTTGCCACCCCTTTGGATGTCCGCGGTACGGTGGTTCACGAAAGACCTTCCAAATCCGAATCGCAACATCACTGACATTTCCACTTGACGTCGAAGCAATTACGTGCGCATTCACGTCTTAGTGCCCAGCCCATTGTTTGACTTCGCAACTTTTTCAGGAAAGCGGCGCGGTTAAGCATCTCTTATCTTGGTTTCTCAGCTTGATTATGCCACAAAGCTCGCTTTGCGTTCCCAACCCATCCGAATATTTCTAACTGTTTGTAGTCTTTGGAGCCCACGTTTTAGCACTAGAAGGAATTCTACTCGATTTACTGCAGTTGTGAACTCAGAATAATTTGAAAATATTTCAAATTTATTAGAAATGAAACGTAATCATAACGAGGAAGGATCACGTTTTGCGGTGGTGCAGATTAAATTTTAAACTCCTGATTTACTTTTATTTTATTAGCAATTATTTAGTATTATTATATATTTATATATTATGTAGTATATACACAATATAGTATTAGTAATTTTTACAGTGAATATTAATGTACATGAATTGATATATCAGATATCATTTGATTCATTTATCGAAGGAATAAATTTACTCTTTGAATTAATAAATGTTTCATGTCGGCCTTTACTTCATGAAATTTATCTTAAGAGCATAAGATTGATAACACAACATGATCTTTAAAGAAGGAAGGAATAAAGCTAAAGTTATTTTCAATATTGTGTGCTGAATTTTTATTTCCCTATATCTAAAATCATAAATGGTGCATTAAATCTCTGAAATTGTTCAAGAACACTTCTACTCATTAATGCTTTTTCATTCAATCTCAGTCTATTGATCACTAAAACCAAGAATTTTGATGATTCCCAAATTTTACTAACAAATGTCATAATATTTGTTGGATATACTATGTATTGGTAACAATGCCATTTTTCCCTTTCTGTGGAAGCTACCGTCTTTCATCTCTGGCAATGCCATTTAACGCAACCGTGCTCTAATTGGACTTCAAAAAAAGTCAGAGGAAGCAGAATTTTTTCGTTGCTTTGTGTTTGCGTCATTAAATGCGATTTTTTCTTTCACTCTTGCTTTACGGTTAGGATTCTCTGACCTGTGAGTCCGTGGAAAATACGCACCGTTGAAATCCGATTTTTTTTGGGATGAGAACTACTTAAGGATTTATTGTTTAAATCAGATTAATGAAGGGGGTTGAGAAATGAACTCGGCGAAATTTAATTTCCGCAGGTTATATGTAATAGTTATTTATATTGAATAACTCTGACATATACGAAGGGTATTTATATATCTTCGTTGAGAAACTTTGATAATTAATTGGGTGATCCTCTTAGACTTTTTTCTTTAAAAATACGGAAGTAGCTGTTTAACGTTTTATTTTAATGAAGCGTTCGTTGGTTTTATGTAATATAATCGGCAGAATAATAATTTACTTTGTTATCTTGAAATTAACTATGAAATATACTAAATGAATGTATTTACCATGGATCATACTTTAGATCTAGGTGTTACTTCATCGGTTTTAATAGCTGTTTTCGTTTCTTTCCTTTCTTTATTTTTCAGTTTTGCTATGCCTATTTATACGCATTAATTGAGATCCTAGATTATGTAATTATTCAACTCATTGTATATACTATTGATTATTATAAAATTTTTTGAAGAGGGGATGAATTTAACCTTTAGAAATTAATTAAACCTTCTCTATCTTTAGCATTTTCATTATGGGTCAGTACAGATCATCTTCCTTGATGGAGATCATTCAATTTACTTGTGTGATTAAACGTTTTACGCCTGGTAATTCAACCAGTGTCTGCTATCCTTTTCCAGGAAAGAGAGTGAAAAACCACCGTCATTGGAGGAAATGGCCTTAGAAAGTTTAGGCTTACTGTTATTTTCTTGTCAGAGTTTGTTTTCCAATATAATCACCATTTCCTCTGAACTTTCTCTTGGAATTTTCGGTAGCAGATACCATTAGAAATAATGTAACTAATGCTAGAGGCCATTTTAACCTTCCTCGACTTCCTTTGCGACCGCTGTTTATGCAAAGTTTATTGGACCTGCTGAGGTTATCGACCGTGGCAGCAGGAGTACCGCACGCGAGTGACAGAGGTCGTCCAACTCCCAAGATCATTCAGCTTTCAATAGTTTTTGCGCAAAAGACACAGGAAAGAGCTGAAAAAGATTCGCGTCGTTTTTTATGAAATCATTAGCGGCCCGTGCGAATGCTAAGGAAGGCGTATCAGAAGCCTCATTAAGTATCGTTAATTGCCCCGTTATGCAACAAGAAAGGGAAGTACAGTTGGGAAGGGTGATCGCCCGGAAGCTATTTGTATTCAGTATGCTATTCCGGGCGGTCAGTAGCGAACATAATTAGTAAATGTTGGCGAATTACGGTGCATAACTTGAATTCTTTCAGTTAATAATCTAAGCTCTTCATTTTCAGTTCTGCGTTTAAATGCCTGAGATGATCCACCCCTAAAAGGGAGACTGTGTGAGAAACTTATGTCTTGTAGCCCTGTGTATTATATGTCGTTCAGTTTCAAGGTCAATCTTAGCTGGATTGTATGGTTTTTATGAATAGTATGTGTGACGACATGGTATAAGTAAAACTGAAATATAATATTTTACACCCAAATTTTGTGTTGAATATTCTATACTCATTATTAATTATTACCATAGAGTTATGTTATTACGTATAATTATTGTCCGCGAAGATTTGTAAAGCAGGATATTTTCCTACAACACAAAGATTCAAAATTTATGATATTGCTATTTAACTCACTTAATTATAATTTTCATTGTTTTTCGCTTTCGCGGAATTTTCTTTAGAGCATTTTGGGAAAGTGAGGAAATCTTGGAGCAAATTGCCTCATACCTTATTTTGCACAGTGCTTCCTATTCCCCCTCTTGGTGTTTTGGCGGATAACTGTGAAGCTGTTGAGGTTACAATCTTCCGTATGGATGAATTCTTTTTATCTATCTTGCCCTGCTTACAAGAACCCCACGATTATATAATTTAGTAATTTTTCCCATTGAGTGTAAAGAAAATGTTTGTCAACGCATTGATAAGCTAGATTGAGTTGATACACTTACCTGTGGTGAATACGAAAATTATAATTCCTCGAAGATCGATTTTTAAATGCAAATAATGGATATCCGAACTTATTTCAATCGAGGAGCTGTAAATGACATATCTCAATGTATAATTAAAAAGGCCATTTAATTTCCTTTCTGCTTCAGTCATTCCTTTTAAATTATAATTATGAAATTATAAAGTTATATATATATAAAGTAAATTATATAATTATAAAGTTTTTTAACACCCCAACATTAATACATGACGCCTGAAGACAAGTATTCTATCTTCATTCCATACATTTACTAATAAATATTCCAGTGGTCAGCAGTATTTTTTGCTCTGATATTTCTGCCACAGATCTTGTAATTGTTCAATACCGATATTATGATCAAATATTGCCCATTGCCATTTTTACTTCAGCGATTCGATGATCAAACTCTCTCGGCCTCAACCTTGTGTTTATCAATGTCACTTCACCCATGTAACTTATATGTTTGTTTTAATGAATGTTTATGATGGAATACCACAATTTATAGCTTTCAGATCTTCTTTCCAAAAACGACTGATTTATGAAATATTTTACCATCGCGGGTTAATATCAGAGATGGCTTTTAAAAATAAATTTTATAATAGACTCGTTAAATTTCTAGAGAAAAGAAATGGTTCAACGGAGAGTAAATATTCTCTTTACAAATTGCTTTCTCATAATTGTCTAATTTGTATTCAATTGATTTTACGAATAATAGTAGTAATTTATTTTGCATATACAGTAGCCCCCATTTACATATGCTATAATAAATAAATTGTAAAACCCGAGAAAATGAGAGGAAAGAATAAAAAATGAAAATTATATGAAGTAAGAACAAAAATAAACTTCAAATACAAAAAAAAGATAAAAAACATAAAAACACAAAATAGATAAAAATATGAATAACGAACATTAATTAAACATTATGATTGAATGTACTTTCTTTCTGATTTCATGAGTCTACGAAAAAATCCACGTGGTCAGAAAGAAATATATACAGCTCTATCATGACTGTATAAAGATTCTAGATAATGGGTATAATAACATACATTTTTCTTTCCGCGTGTCACTTTAAGAGCGATAAAACGTGCCTATTAACTACTCTAGTTACCGTATATGACTGTTTCTGTTTTAATAGCATCGCATTAATTCTACGCTTGTTATCGTACTTGCGGCAAATCATGAAAGAGTGGGTTACAAGAATAGACCCCCGTGCCTTTATAGAGTCGCTTCACCCAGTAACCAACCAAAGTTCGCGTGACAGCTCTCGCTCAGTTTAACCCCTTTTGGAGTATTTCTCCCCGGAGCATAAATCGGAAAAACTGTATCGAGAAATGAAGAGTAAAAAAGCGGTTCGCGATTCAGCGGCACGTATCCGCGACGCGATAAAAGCCGTTCACGCTCCGGCGACTCCTCGTGTCCGCAAGTCCATCTCACGACACCTGTCCTCAGAAGCACCGAAAGATTGGAGAAAACGGCACAGTGCACCACATCACTGATTCTCCATGCGGTCTTCCAATTCGCTGCCCTTCCGAGACGCTCACTCAAAGCAATCCCTTTTGGGTCCCTTGATACCCTGTTCCGACCCTCTTTCCCCCGCTCCTCTCCCTGCGTGACTGCCTATCTAGGACTGTTTGAAAGTCCCCACGGTCGACTAGCCTACATATTTTTCGGTGTCTTACCGCAGGCAATCCGGATAACGTGCATGCTTAATTTCCTCCTTTTTCAACGCCATTGTCCCTTTTCTATCGATCAAAAAAGATCGGATTATTTTGTTCGTTTTCTCCGAGTGTATTTATTTAAGGAGGAGTCACCCAGTTATACTTAGAAAGCGATGGAACATTCAGAAGAAAGGGAGCTTATTGCTTACGCATCGGAGAGTCCGCCTATGCCTCTCTTATGCCTTTGAATGGGGAAATGTCTCACTTAACTCAATTCAGATAGACGCCAGATTTGTTATTTATCATATCTCTTTCGCAAATAGAAAAAACTAACGTTTATAGTTTCGGCCTTCAGTTGGTAGAAGATCATTTTAATAATAAAAAGATTAATAATCTATTGTTTTAATTTCTACTAAACCGCTAAATACATACACACTTGACGACTATGGCTTCGATGCATTTACTGTAATTTAAAATATTACACCTATCATTCATTTTATTATTAGAAAAACTAACATTATTCTTGCGCAAGTAATATCACTTAATTAAGATAAATGCAAGATTTATTCTTAAATATGTCTCTTTTCCGGAGGAAAAACAGCTAACACTACTCTTGCAAGAGGAAACATTTAATGGTCCAATTTACAGGGTGAATATTCGGGAGAGCAGTGTAGTTTTTGGTTTAATTTTCAATAACGAGAAGATAATGATCCGTTAATACCCCTTTTTTAAATGAGATTACTATCCACCATTTTCTTTCTTTAATAATCGTAAAGAATCAAGCTTTCGCAATCCAATTAATCTACTACATCGTGAGAACCCAATTTTAAGCGTTTATATGAAATAACGAGATTATACATCCCCTTCAGTTTTTATTGAAATTTTTATCCATTAATGGATTTATAAAAAGCGTAGATAATGATAGGTTTACAAAAATCTTGAATTGCAAAAAGACAGATCTTAAAATTGATTTCAGCAATCGCAGAATATGCATTCAATACGAAATTCTATCTACATACAGTCTCTCAGGATATTGTGGAAGCGTAAACACAGCGTTCGAACTATTTTTTTTGTTTAGTATCTCACAATTTTAATATTCAGATTTCCTTTCACAAACCATTTCCATCCGCCCGTAGCGGAAAATTACTGTTTCGGAGTAAAAGGCATGAAAAAACCCATATTTCATTCCTTTCCGATTGAAAGGAAGATTTTAATAAATTCGGAAAGGCAGTACAAACATAAAATAAGATATGTATATTAAACATACCTCAAACATACTATTAATTAAATTGTAATGGAAGAAGTGAAGATTCCGATTAATAATGATGAATTGCAGAGACATTCCCGAAAAAATGGTAGTAAGATAGGGTATAACCGAAAAATTTAAAGTTACATATAATATTTTACCTTAAGAAAATACATATTTTTATTGAGCAAAATACTCTTGAAAAAAAAAAGATTCGAGGTCACGAAAAATCGAGTGTAGTTGTATAAATCAAAGCAAATGCGGTAATTTTTCAAAAGCAGAAATGCCGGTATTAAATTCGACAGTAAAATCTGAGCAAAGTAACTTCTCGTAGCGTGCAAAGGTTTGTTTGGATAATAAAAATATAGCGTGGAAGTGCAAGGAGTCTTCATACTTATCAAAGTATATTCTTTCCTTATTAATGGTTTATGGTCGCATTTACGTAGATTCCGGCTAGGAAACCATGCGTGTAAACGATTTCTCCCTCATGAACTCGATTCCGCTGATATGAAACGAAAGCCCGTGGGAATCTGCTCGATTGCGTGCAGCACTTTGCTCAATTATCCAAGAATTAAAGTTATAACCTCATTTCCCCCGCTGAAAAAACGGAATCTTATGTTAGAGCTCAGATTGAATGATAATTTTCGTAAGATTTCTCTACTAGAGCTTAAATTCTGTTCAAGTATCCCAATTACTTTAAGTCGTTAATCTGCTCCACTTTTCACACTGCTAATTCATGGAACTTTTATTTAGTATTTCAAGTTCGTTGGAATTGTCAGGACATCCGAGGTTACTCTAGTGTTTGTAGACATTCTATGCGTAGAAAATTATCAGATGTATTGAGGATTTAGATAAATATTGTAAATAAATGGAAATTCCGCATTAGTAAATATGTCGAGGCGCCATAAACTCTTACACAGAGTGCAGAAACCATAATCAATAAGATCCATCTACAGTGCATATTACGACACTCAGCCAACACTTTGTACTTGTACATTCAACAAATTTGGCCTTATCAACAGCGAGTAATAATGGTGGCATTATACGTTTTTCGTTAAAAGAATTTCGGCGTTGTCCAAGTATCTGTTTACGCTATACTTTTTTGAATTTATTTTCAAATAATTTCGTCGTGGTTCTCTTAAAACTAGTTTTATTTAACTTTAAGAGTTAGCTTTCTTTTCCAGCCATGGTTAGTCCAAAATGAATGATGTCCAGTCACAGATTTACATTGGCATGATCAGTGTAATTACGATCATGAATTTATAAATAGCACAGTTTTAAATTTTAGAGATGCGTTGTTTATTTCTTTGAGCATCAATTCGTTAGCGAGTATGTAGCAAGGAAATTTAGCTCTTGCATGTTAATCCAACGTCGTTAAGCGGTGTACGGTTTCTAAAATTTAAATGCTTGCGAAATTTAAACGTGTTGGCCAGCCATGTCCAGGAGCTTAATGGGACGCTTGCATTGTTGTGGACACGGCCTCTTTGAGGCGATGAAACACACGTTTTTCTCTTGTTTCTTAATCACGGATTTGCCGTGCTCTTTAACGTCTCTCGAAAGTGAGTCAAGGGATCCCTGAAAGGGAAATCAGAGGAGAATTTAGGATAAAACTCTGGACCGTTAAATTTCCCTTACAGAGTGAAAAGTAAGGAAGCGACTATCTCCAGGAAGGGCATTCCACCTTTATTTGGACAGTGAAAAGGTTCAATCGATGTTGATTTTCGTAGTGAGCATTCTATTAAAAACTGTTTCGAATTATTTAGTGAGAGAAGAAACAGGTTAAAATCGACAACAATTATGAAACACTTCGGAAGCTTTAATAACTCATATGATTGATTTATCTTTATCTTGAAGCGAAAATTATTAATTTTCTCCATTGTGTCTGTAATTTTGCACTGTTTTCCTTTTAGAACTGGATAGTAATAAATTCCTCAAAAGGAATAAATCGTCGTCATATATTTTATTGGAAAGCTAATTCTAGATTGAATTAGCTGGCTTTAACGATGCTCATGAGCTAAATTGTATCTACGGTAATGATAGCAATTCCTCTTAATTCACGGAGTGACTTAGTTCATACATAGACGAACATCACTCGATTTCTGATAACATTACATTTAAGAAAAATTTCCATTATTTTTTAATGACTTAAACGTTTCTAGATACCTTGAATTTGTCGAATCATTCTTTTTAGCGATATGTGTAACATTTTCTCGAGGTATGTGTCATGAATGGAAAATAAATTTATATTGTGTATAAAATTGTAAATACTCGCTATTATATAAATTTAAGAATTTCAGTGTAATAGATATATAGTTTGGTTAGCTTTCGTACATCTCTATCCCAAACGTCACTTTCCCCTTCCTTTAATTTATAAATAATATGGATATATAAAACTGAAAAATCTCCCAAAACTACCCTAAAAGTTTAAACTTTCTCTATATAGTGCTACATATATTTACACCTAGGCCAAGACATCTCAATGGCACGTGACAATATATGAATGTGAATTCTCCTAATGACTTAGAGAAAATTTTATTCATTCATATCGGGAATCGATAAATAAGAAGAAAAATCGATAACTTAAGATATTTAGTTCATGAGATATATTTTTCTGAATTTTTTGAGCCAATGTGAAAATCTGACAAAGATTTTTCATTTTGAATTTGAGTTTTGGGATTAATGTCTTTGGGAGAGATTTTTTCTGTCACCGCTCGGATTATATGTATTGGATTATCGGAAATGTGGCTAAATAAAAGATTTTGTCATATAAAAACATGGAGGAAAGTTTAGTTAAATATTCGGCAGATGAATATTATGATCTGATTATCAGAAGAAAATTTATAGAAAATTATTTTTTGTTATGAAATTAGACATTTAGAAGAATTTTAATAGTGTAGGTAATATATTCAGTGGCAACTAAAATTTTTTCATTTACTGCAATTTGGGGTACTCAATATAATTCTATTATTTACTTATATTATTAATAAGATTTTAAAAGATTTAATTAACTTGAATTATTATTTTTATAAATAATTCAATATTTAGCCAAAACTGAAGTTATTAGGCCAATATCGCACATATGAATAACGTTTGTGTGCGAAAGCGAATTAAAGTCTGAATTCATTAAGGCAGGTTTCTTAGATGTAATGGATAAACAAGTGAACGTGAACATGCCGTGTTTTGACCTGAGGTAACCTTTATCAACTTCCTCTCTTTCCATCAGCAGTGTGAACGCCGCTTACGAGCTTCACACTTCTAAGGGAGGTCGCTATTAGCTGTAATTCCAATCGGAGAGATGAATTTTCTTTTGTAAGAGTTGCCTCTCTCCCACTGTTCTTTCAGCACAAACCCACTTCGCAACTTTTTGGCCACAGGAGATGGAAATTTCTCACAGACGAAACGTTATGAAACGGTCTTGCGGTCAGCCGTCTTGCGATTAAGTTTTGTGAATGAAACGTGTAAACATCCTCCGTGTCAATGGGTAGAACTCTCATGTTTGTTACGTTAACTCCATTCATATATTAATTCTCATAGCAAGCCGAAAGGGGCCTTTTACACGTTGTAATTACCCCAAAGCTTTTGTGATTCTGGCGCTCTCTTTTCCGTACCTACTAGATTCAGGATCAATTACGTATTCATAAACGCTCTTGAGTCGTTAATTCGGATCTCTTTATAGGGGAAGAGTGAGAGTTCTTAATTTTGTGAAACAGTGACATTCATAAGGGAGTCGGTAGACCAGGAAAAAATGCCCGTATAACGGTCTTAAAATATGGGACGTGGGACCAGTTTACTTGCAGGCTGTTTTTCTGCGCTACTTAAAGTATTACTTGCTGATTCCTTAGATGGAGAAACCATTGAAAACTTTTTAGTGGCGCATATAGTTCATAACGTCCTAAGCGGTAGAACATCTAGAGAAATATTGGGCTTCCGAACCCAATAACCATGGAATTCCTTTATTGTAGTTTAATTCCTCTTATAATCAATATGTCCTGGCTGTACTTCGTGGAACGACATCTTAAGTTGAAAGAAAAAACTAAGTAATTTAACCTGAGGATGGCTGTCAATGCCGAAACCGGTCGTTAAAATTAAAAATTTATTGTGGAAATTACTTAGTTTTTTCTTTCAACTTAATTCCTCTTTTTCAGAATTTGCTTCAAGTTTTTTTTTCTGCGACCTTCAGGTAATACGCTCTACTTTAATTCAAACTGTTCAGAGGTCAATTTGCATTTTTGGTGACTCCTGACTTAATTTAGAGACTTTTTGCGAATGCTTACTTTACGAATTTTGCTCATCGTTGTTTGCACTTCATTGGAGTGAGCTACGTGTGATATGATTCTGCAAATTATTATTCGAACTGAAAACTTTTCGAAGCTAGGGAACCTTAGCAACGTCCTTAAAAATTTTGAGGTTTGACAAGCATTGGCAGTTTATTAATGAGGGGGAGAAGCTGGGCAGACTTCCTTGGTAAGGTCAAAGAAAAAGAAGAGGCTAACCGATTTGAAGCAGGCTTTTCCGGTTTTAATAATTGCTTTAGATTCTACGTAAGTTCACATGTATTATGTAGATAGTATTTTTTCTTTCTTTTAAATTCCTGAAATCTTATTTTATTGATTTTCGAATGGTTCTCTTACGATTTTAATTTCTTTAAAGGTTGCTATTCATTGCTAAATATTTCTTTAGAAAGTTACAGGATTAATAAAGTGATTATTCAATGTCTCGTTTGGCAATTTTTTAGTTTCCTTTCATTTTTACCTCGTATATTTTATAGAAAGCGTTGTGAATGAAAATTATTTTCAGCTGATTGATTTACACCTCCTATATTGATCATTTTAATAGAAATAGAATATAATTGCAGTTTATTTGGTTGATAAAATTTTCTCACACTATTATGCTCAAGGGCAGCCTCGGCTTAATTTCAAAACAATGTCAGCAGTTATGATCCACATTCCCGGGATGCTCGTGGCATTGTCTTATCTCCGGGAATCCCTAATCCGAATCCTTTGTCTTCCACTTGTTTGATCAGTATAGTTGCGGTGAACCTTCCGTATCTGATGACCTTCATACTCCTGCGCTATTGCTTTCTCATGAAGGTCAATCCCGGATGCGCGACACCTATTGTCGTGCGAGACTTTAATTGCTGTTTTGAAGAAGTGGAGCGTTTTTGTGGGTTGAAGGGACGTCGACGAGGGTGGTAAATGGGTTAAAACGGGTAAAAGGGGAAGGGGGTTAAGCTTTCGCGCCGGGGGAGAGAGGCGTGACCCCGGAGTGGGGCTTTCTTCAAATGTGAGAGCGGTGAGGGAAAGAGAGTTAATTCAGGGCACTAAACTGAATGGAACAAGACCTCCTCCCTTGCTCTCCTTTTCCGCTCTCTCATTTTAGCCATTGTCTTATGTTTTTCTCAGCCTCCTTCGTTACTCCTCTCGCCAACTTACTTAATTCTTTTCGAACTTTTTACTTTCTCATATATTAGAGCTAAGTGAAGGAAGTGATATGAAGACGATTGCTCGGAATCTCTCACGAGACATTCGTCTGGCAAACATCAAATCTCGACTGTGATAATGAGCGGAATTCCCGGGCGTATGTAAAATAAATTCAAGTATAATTTTTTTAAATTTCTTATGGATTCTCAGCATAATGATTCATTTGTATTATTCGATTCTTTTCATTTATTTTTTTCTTTGAAATATAAAATCCATAATAACGTAGATAGAAGGCGTGCTGCCGAATAATCGGCCAGAAGTAATTTTTTGATAGCGATTGACAATTTTGAAACTCTAAAACATTTGCGCTATTTTGTAGATCCAAATTACCTACTAATATCAAGTTAGACAAATCTTGTACATCGAATATAGTTGGCTACCGTTTTCCTCATAATAAAATATTCATAGAATTTTAATAACGAATAAAATTAATTAGTGGTATTTTTTCCTAAATTTGGCCTCTCTAAAGCCAAACCAAATATTTCTTATCTATTCGATAATCTTCACATTATGGTCGCTAAAATTGTATTCAATGTTCTACCCTATTATGCAATCGCTATTATATCACAATTATGAATCTCCCGGGTATGAAAAAATAGAGTTAATTCAATATTCCTGAGGTATAACAACGAAAGGTGCTTTTTTTGTTACTGATTAATTATTTACTGGGCTAATATTGGAATTTCTATCAATATTATTATTACCTACAACCGGCAAAATCTTTGCATTTACCTTTTAGGTCTATAAGTGACATAGATGTGACAATAGAAACAATAAATCGTTCATTTCTCTACAGAAGAGGCCATTTGCATTCTTACAAATGGATTAACAGCAGCCGATGTAAAATTTTTGAGTCTTTGTAAACAAGTTGCCCCCATACAATCTTCTTGTGTTATTTGAGGTTATTTTTTAACACTGTGACGTTACTTACTACTAAAGACTTTCTTCAATACTGTATGGTAGACAGAGGGAATGGTTTTATGGGAATTGAGAGTTGATATATGAATATACTTATAGAGTAATTTCCAGGGAGGATTTCCGGCTGCGTTGCGACAGTGTAACTAATCGTCGAGAAATCCTCTCTGACAGTTTAATAATTTACTTTCAGATTTGGATATCTTAGATTTGTAATACATAGTAAAGCCTAAGATGGATTATGCCAAATTAACATTGAATATGTTTAACATCGTTCTTTATATGAAATTTAACGTCAAATATGTTTACAGCCTCGATTAAAGGTGAAATGTGGTATTTAGTGTGAATAATATTAGTAAATATTTGATTAAAAAGGGTAAAAATCTAATTTCCATATGTTTTCGCAGGGAAGTTCAACTGTTAGTGAGCTTCCCTCTAATTTGTAAAGTAAATCTAACTAGCAATATATCTCACTTGTAATTTTCTGTAACGACAAGTTTATTTTCAATTTTAGGTATTGAAGGTTAAAAGGCAAAGTCACTGTCCATGCAGTGGCTTCTATTTATGGCCATTCTTCCTGAAGTCACTGGAAACCGTTCGCTAAAACTCTCGCACATTCTGTGATAGTCAATTTTTAATCCCCCTAAGACGAATTAATATTCTTTCGACAATAACTTTACCCTTAATTTTCCCCTCTGTTTATTATATATCCTATATTTATTATATTGCCGTACAAAATTCCTCTATCGAGCAATGGTTCCGGCGAAACGGTTTCTCGCCCACAGTTCGCTATATGGGCTACCGATCTTCTCAAGGCATTTATCTCTGGAAAGCGCCGCTAATTTCGCCAGATCTGCCGCATCCTTCTTTCCTCCTCACCCAGACTCCCACTCTAAGGTGAGGAGACCTCATTTTAACCCTCACTCTTTCGGTGTCGGAGGGAATAAGCGGTGGGCAGAAGAAACGTGGTGTGGGGAGTGGATGTCATCCGTGGGGAGGCGCTTTCGTTGCATTGTTGATCATCTAGGTGAGAGGGCAATGGTGAAAGGGGTAGGTGGGGAAGGGAGGATCTTCCGAGGCTTTGGCGAGATTTTCTTTGATGAGGCGTATTCTGGATGTAGCAGTTCACAGTGGCGTATATACTCGAGTTATTGTGGGAGAGAGGAAGTCAGTCCTCCGAGAGCCTCCAACCGTAGAGGACCTTCCAGAGCGGGGTGTTCAGTTAGAGGGGGTGACCGTGTACCCTGACGTCTTCTAAGGATACAGTGGATTGCTGCCTATCGTGAGTTACTGAATTTGTTCAAAGTGTGGGATTTTGGTTATTGTTGTGTCGTGAGAAAGGTCGGCGGTTACTTAGCTCGAACTGACGTGGTGACCCTCTATTGCGATATTCTGGGAAGTTGCGTTCTGCCTGTTTGCCAACAGAGAATAGTTGCGGGAAAACTGACTTGGATTAAAAGGAACATCGCCGCTGAATATTTCATCGATTGCCAGAAGAGAATATTTCCATATTCATTCATAATTGGCATTAGACTTTAAACTATTCAGAGCTAAATTTGGAGTTTTGCAATTAACGATGTTGAGTTAAATAAATTTTAGGTAAGATACTAAAATCACTTGGTTTACCTCAACAATAACTATTTGTGTACTTAAGGACTGACTGGAAGTTACCAATTAATGTTTTTGAAAGGAAATTTTAGGATTGATTAATCACCTAGAAAGAAAATACAGTAATAATAGATAAAAATAATCATACTCTGTCCCGAAGATATTATTTTTTTTCTCGAATATTTTGCTGCCCTTTAATTCTGTATTGTTGAAAATTCGGAAGACACATTTTTGTTTCAAATTCTCAATACTTAGGTGGGCATGGAAGTACTGTTTTAATAGTACTGTATATCTTTAGTAAACGAATTTTCTCCAGCAAGACTAGTAATTGATACAAAATTTTTATAGGTAACTTGCTAAGTTTATAGGTAATCGGCTCATTTAGTGTATTACTATCATTGGATTTTTTCAACTATCATAAAATATTTTTTTCTCAAATAAGGTTTAGCAATTCATAACCCTTTAATAGTTGAATTCCGTTTCATGTTAGATTTTTTAAGATCCGAGAAGTTAGCAAAATTTTTTTAAACTATTAACCTAAACCTATAGCTCTTATCCGATGTTATAATTTCAATGTAGATTAATATTATTATTTGATAGTGTTTTATAATGAACAATAATGATAGTTATGATCTTGTTACATTTTGATGAATTTCTTTTTAAACTAAGAAATCTGTTAATTATATGCATATGAATGGTTGATTGCAGTTAAAAAAAATTTGAACAGGGTTGTCTCTACGAATTGTTTATTATAGCAGCAAATATTCCAGTCCCAGGAAGTTGTCTCATCCTAAAAAAGACTTCTTGCCATTTATTTCAAGTGAGCCTAAATTTACAATGTTTTCTTAAGATAAATGAGCTCGGCTTTCATCAAGGAGATAGTTGTGTATAAAAACAAAATTTTCGAGAAAAATAAGAATCTTTCTTTGATTTTTCTTCTTTTGATGCTTGTCTCCATATCGCTGGACCATCTTTTCTAATTCAATTTCATTAGAGATAAAAAGAATGCAGTTGATCAGAAATTAACTTAAAATGTATTTCTGGGAATCGGAAATATTGGTGAGTCATCTGAAGTCAAACCAAGATATCGATGCGTCCATTGACCTCATATTTCTATCTCACCGGGAAGTGAGTGAAATTACTTTTTTATAACTTGAATGCATTTCTTATGGAGTATTACTGACATTGGATCAATAAATATATACGTACACAACGGTGATTAATATGGTATACTTTTAGGAATTCTTTTCTTGTGTGCTTAATATTGTTTAATGCTGTAGCAGCTACACTGAGCTCCAAGCATATCATATAGCTATAAATATATTCAAATACGGAATTATACCATGATAGTAGATCGGGAGAGCATTCTAGTTTCAGATTTGTCTAGAAAGCCATGTCGTGAAAAATGTTGCTAATCATCTAAATAGACTGAATGTTACAATTTTCATTCATAGAAAGAAGTGAACTGGCCTTCAGTCTTCCCATGTTAATAAAATACATACCCATTATTAAAAATAGTTATGAAGGTATTTTATCCTATATGATTATTTTTTCAAGCTTCGTACTGAATAAAAAATACATAAGTATGATTTTCGCTTAATGAGTGTTAAAGATAAAGTTTTTGAACAGAATTATGAAAATCATCATATGAATTATACATGCTTTCCTTCTTTTTATTTGTAAAATTAAATTAATTTCATTTCAATCATTCTGCTTGAAATTCAAAGAAAAAATATTTACTCTAATTCTTTTCTTGAGATTTATATACCATGTCTTAACATTATTATTTCGCCTCTGGCAGTTATGAATTGATATCGTGATTGAAATTATTCGTTTAGTTTTAGATGTTTTCCCTATCAGATTAATTTTTTATCTTCTTGCATAAAGATTAATTTTTTTATATCTACGTTCCAGATTTAAATTAAATCTTTAATACTGCATTTCTGACTACTTCATAGGGATTGGACGATGCATTTCTTGCCTTCTCAATGCTATTTATCTAAGGAAAGTCATCGCATTTCACTTGAAGGATTTTCATAATGCTAATTGAAGAAAAAACTATGGCTGGTAATTATGAAAATCGAGAGGACATAAATATCCGGGAAGTTGCAATTACCGTTCCGTTATTTCCGGGAAGAAGTGTAGGTATTTCTGAGTTCAATCAAGTTTCCCATTTCATGATTCTCAGCAAGGTGCAGTTACGCGATTCATTGAAATTTACCTTTATTTCCAAATGTGCTAGGAAGTGAGTGTCTATGTAAGATCCTTGCAAGCCGCCTTTCGGCGTGTGGTAGAGAGTGCAAACACCTTCACTCTATTTCCCTCACCTTTCTCGCAGTGTCAGAATCGTATTATATCGGTTACAACTTTTGACAACGTAATTTTTCTGAACATATTTAGTAAATTTATCCTTTGAATTAGTATTCTAATTTCTATTGATTCCCATCCCGCGTCTTGTTTCATCTGAGTAATACACACTGTTTGACATGATGTGATTTGAATTGATAATGTTAATACCTGCCATATTTTTCCCTAAATTTGTTTATATTTTCCTTTTCAGTTTTCATCCTCACCGAACGGCATTTCCTGATTTCTTAGTCCTTGAGAAGAATGCACTGGTAGTAAAGCAAAGGTGAAATGTAAAATGTCTCCATTTCGAGCCGGGATATTGCTTCTGGTATCAGCCCTCTCAGTGGTGTCTTCGGGTGAAGAAAGAAACACCCCACAATTCATCACATCCAAAAGAGATAACGGCGCTAGTGATGGAGGTTCGCGTTTCCAGCGATCAAGTTATCTTTTTAAGGCCCCAGCCCCATATCGGTCTCCTGGAAGGCCCCTCCTGAACTCTTTCATAGTTACATCCAGGCCTTTGGACCTTAGCAAGGAGCCCAATAGAAGAGTGGACCAGATAGTAGATTCGCCTTCGGAACCTTCGCATGAGTATAAGTATATACCCCAATTTAAGATAGAGTGTGATTCCAGGAGAGGCTCGTGCAGCGAGACCATCACAGTGCCACCCACACCCACTCCATCCCCAACCTTCAAACCATATACTTCAGATATGATTGACAGATTCATGCAAGGCTTGGAAAAGGACAAGAAGAGAAACGAAGGCGATGGCCTGGAAAGGGAAGATGGGTATTTGTCTTCCCAAAGTGGTGATGACTTGCAAATTGCTAAAGGCTCGAAAGCAACATTTTGGCAGAGACCGTCTTCTTATTGGCCACCAGATAACGACAAGAAGGGTTGGGTGGCCCTAGATCCCGTTCCGTGGTCATCCAGCAAGATATCCAAATGGACAGCTGATAAACATAGCCCTGGTAGCCGTCCTCCCGAAGCAACCAGACGTCCTGCAGTGATCCAGGTTTCGCACTATTCCCCGCCATCTCACAACCAAGGATCCTACACCTGGCATGGTCCTAGCAAACCCAGCCGTCCTCACGAATCCTTTCAGTCTGTCTCATCTAGAGATCCTCTGATAATAACCGACGGACAAGATCCAAAATGGCCGTCCACCCACAGCCATGAAAAACCACGTCCTGATAGATGGGAAGAGGAGCGTCCAAGCTACCGTCCACCTTTCCAGAACGACTATCATTCCAGCTATCATTCCTCTAACAACCGCCCTCAAAGCTGGGAATCGAATCATCATTTCGAAAGACCGATACATAGACGTCCTCAGCATTACCCCACTCCCGTGGTTTACCAAGACGATCCTCCGGCGAGGCAGAATTCGTTCGGGGAGCAGGAGGATGGTCGGTGGGTGTTGTTTTCAGACACCAAAGAATACAAACCTATCGCAGACCGCAGCTCGCTTGGTCGTTCGCTGGACGCGCGTGCTAAATCACTTGCGAATAAAGCTTCTGGGAAGAGAACAGTTAGGCTTCTGGTATTGCCCTCCGAGGGAAACATCACAACGTCGCACGGGGGGATGTTGGAAGTGGATGGTTCTCCAGACACGGTGGATGAAGACAGGCGCAAGAGGCAGTTAATGCTCGTGAACAAGACGGAAAGTGATGGAAGGGCCGAAAATTCGGCATCTGTGGTAATACGCGCTGGTGCGCAAAGCGCTGGAAGAGGGAAGGCTGTCGATCGTGCAAGCGCAGTGTTAGCGGCTGTTGGTGCTGGTATGGTGCCGGCCACGATGGCGGCTTTACTGCCCATCATGTTCTCTCAACGTAGCCGGCGTAGTGTCCGCTTTCCTCCCAAAGAAATGCCCTCGGAAGCTTACAGAGTTCCGAAGCGGAGAATAAAATTAAAGGCGTTCAAAAGTTGAGGGTATATTTTAAAAGGAACCAATCAAGTTCAAAGAAACGAATAAAAATCCATCGGGGGGAGGGGGTAATTGTGCGGAAAACTTTGTTGAGCTTTGAAAGTAATGAAGTTTACGAGTTTCACCAAAGTTCATTTAATATAATATTTAATATAATTATTTATGATTCCAGGTATTTACGTATTAATAAAAGTATTTTTATGTACATAATCTTTCTATATTGCTCATTTTATTTTGTAAAATTAATGCAAATGAAGATAGTTTTGAAGATAACTGAAAATTTCTCCAATCTACGAAGAATTCCAGCCTTAAGTTTTTCATCGATTCCCTCTAAACATAAAATTGATAAAGATTGCTCTAGACCAAATATTTGTGTTATTGAAGAAAACCTTTGCGATTAAATTATTATGTCTGAAATCCTTGTTAGAAGAAAGCATTAATCAGAAAATTATCCGATACATTTTGCAACTATTTCCATTGATCTAAAATGTAGTATCGTGACTCATTGTTGAAAACTTTTGCTTAACCACAGAATGGTATTCATTTTGTGTTTTTTTGTTTCAAATTTTCTCATTCCAGTGATTCCATATAATATTTTCGATACAAGTCATAATTTCTGGTCGTGATTTTTCTTTCCTCTGAGAATTAAAAATATAAATATGCACTCAAACAAGGCATTTTAATCGTTTTGTCTCTCTTTACCAAAGCATCCTATTCCAATATCATACAAGAGAAGGAGAGATTAGAAGTAAAAAATAACAGTTTGTCCCGATGTTTAGCTGTTTCGTGATTCTTCGTTTTTTTATACGCAGGAAATTGAAGTAAATGGAAGAACAATAAAAATAAGCAAAATACAGCTCTTTTCAATAAAGGATTTCTTTACTAAAGAAAATGCGAGTTCATTATGAGCGATCAACGTCCTCTCCTCATAGATTTACTCGAATATGGTGCACTCATCCGTATAAAACCTTTGGTAAATAAAATTTCTTAACTAATTCCTAAAGGAGACGAAGACTCAAAACTTAAACGTCTTCAATGCATAGATCAGCTTTCGAGTACCAGTCGCTTCATTTACGATGTATTGTAGAAACCGTTTTATCTTAGCTACTTTCTTAAAGTTTTCCTCGCGAGCATTCTGGACTAGGTATCGAAAGTTTAAGTTACCGTATAAACCGGCGTATAAGTCGACCTTTGAAGCCTAAAAAAATCTCTAAAAAACCGGGGGTCAACTTATACGCCGAACATAAAATTTAATCCTTTACCACCTAGGGGTAAGTAGGAGATATTGCCTGCTTTACAGCTCTTGTACACAAACTCTCACAACTCATCACGATTATTTCTTACTGAAACTAAGTTTTGGCTAGTCTAAATGACATAGATGTCATACAAAACAATTTCATCATGGAATAGAAATGTGGCAGAAAGTACGTTATTTTATGACATATTTTCATAATAAAAAAGTTAAATAAATAATCCATTTTCATATCTTTAAAATAAATTTGACGCATATTTATTCTTCGCAACTTATATTCATTTCTTCACGTGTATTTTTATTTTACAAAAATTTAGTATATATTTCGATGCTTCTTTTTTACAAATGAAGATAAATAAGCATATCGTAGTTTGTTTTTGTTTTTATAATCTTTATGACTCGGCTTAGCGTTAGGAGTTAATGGAAGTTGTTTTAGCAGTGTCGTGGTTTGATAACACCAAGCTATATTACCATTATTTCTATAATAAATTTTTAATACCATTGTATTTCTATTTCGTAACGCATTTTTATTGGTAAAGCCTGAGTGATACCAGCGAAAGAATCATGGGTAATAGTTAAGCAGAGGCGAGAATGGCAGCTGAAAGAAACAATTCATTGTCTTGATCTTATGCGGTAAATATTCCTTAAGCCATCGTACATTTATTGATACCATAGTTTGTCTTCCAATAAAATAGAGCTGGGGAAGTGGTGATGCCTTTATTTTTGGGTCGACTTATTCGCTGAACATAGGCTCACCTTAAATTCACCTCAAAATTTTAGGGGTCGACTTATAAGGCGGCATATACGGTAAGTTAAAGCTGCTGCTTCTGCTGAAATAAAATGGATTCCCTCTGCAGCCATCAAGTAGAAGTAGCGCGTAAAAATGACACTTTTATCTACACACTACTATTAAAATTATGTTTTTAATCTACAGCTTTCTTAGATATGATGTCTACAATTACCACATCGAATAGAATAGTTACAGTGTTCCTATCACTAATCCTTTGACATCCTCATAGGTTTCATTTTATTTTCTTTGAGAGTAGGTAAAGTTATTTTTCTCTCTTTTTTAAAAACAAAAGGACCCTTTTGCGTAAAAATGTCACCTTTTCCATTTGGTATCTTTAACTATGAATCATAATTAATAAATTAACTTCTGTAGTTAAATATATATAGAAAGAGATTTTTAAGACCTATGATTTTTAGAAAACAAAGAAAATATTTGTGAAATTCCTAGTGACTTAAATCCCTACAATTTGATCAGAACATTTTCCTTAACTGTTAGTCGCATAAAAATACCATTATATTGAGTAATCTTTAACCAGTTTAGTGAGGTTATACAGCGGCAAGGGTATTGAACATTCCCGCGTCCCACTTGAATTTTGATTTGTCCCGCCAGTCCATGCCAATAATATATTTAGTTGTGCTCTTAAAAATGTAAAAGATAGATGTATAGTAAGTATGAATGCTTTCCAAACATTGTTGCGTTAAAGCCTCGTCTTTTAGGATAAGGCCATTACAAAAGAGATTTTTGATGGTAGGTAAAACTTTGTTACATTATAAGACGACTAATCTCATCTTCGCTGTTCAAGGGTCGCGCAAACATTGACTTCCAACACCCGAAATACCTATAACAAAGGTCAGTATTTTTCCTATCTTTTTAAAATAAAAGAGCTTCTAAATAATGAGGAATATAAACTTTACTTTGAGGAGTAAACGTAAAGTGGTTGCTGCTCGATCGTGTTTATGATTTTCTTTATACATTATATGTTAAATCATTTTCTTTCTCTGAGACCAGAGCAAAATGAAAAATAAACCTGGAGCAGGTTCGTATATTCCGATGGTAGTAGCCTCAGAACTTTATTAATTCTAAATACTTGTTATATAGATAATAAATTATGTTACATATGTGTTTAAATCGGAGCTGTTTCATTTCATTAACGGATTTTACGGTTGCAACATCATTCTGGTCGTCTATCAACCTTGTGATTTCTTGTTTAGAAATATTAATTCTGATTGAATCTATGAACGTACAATTAAGTACACGTACATGACGTACCCGTAGCTTGAGGCAACATAATGTAACCGTTGAAGAAAAAAGAACAACATAAGACGAGCAATAATTTGATGCTTTTATTTGTTCTTTCTTTGTTGGGAATGTCTTCATAGGAAGGCAAACCCTAAAAATGACTCATTTGAGCCGAAACGAGAGATTTTTCAAAATGTTGTGATTTTAGAAAGATTTGAAATTTCGAGGAGTACTTTATTGAAATCGTGGCGTTGACTCTTTATTACGTTGGCCAATCAAATCGGGTTGCTGTATAAACAAGAAACCCTGCGTTTGAATGAGTTGCAAATCTTGCAAATACATAGTGCTAATTGAATCTCTGATCAAGTAGGTTTTAATTATTTATTCATTGCACTGACACATATCTAATTTCCTCCTGCACCTTTGCAGTCACCACAAGACAGCAATTTTCCCCTTTCTATACCATAATGTATTAATATTATTTCTAACATTTTGCATATTTTTAGGTGAATGAACTTGCCGAAAATCTTACATTCCATATTAGAGGAAGTATTTCTATTAATTATTTTTTCAATCAACATTATCCTCTTATTTACTTCGTGATTTAACTATTGCGGTACTGTTTAGATATCCGACACCCTCTAATAATGGCAGAAGAAAATGATGTATCAACGGTTGATCAGGATGAGTCCGGAGATGACAATATCGTGGTTACTTTGGGTCCAGTGATACAACCAACTTTCGGGGACTCAAATTTAACTTCAAAGCTATACGATAAACTTGTTAAATTAGGTTTGGATGAAAAAGTGGTTTCGAGTTTGGAAGATATTTTCAAAACAGGTAAACGTTTATTCAAGAAGATTTTTGGCGATATCCTTTAGTAATCATTCAATATGTAACAAGGTTAACTCCTAGTAGTAGAATATATTGCATTGAAAATAGAATGTTTAGCTCACAACATGAGAGCTGATCTTACATCACCTAAAATACCTAAGTCATGCGCATATATTGTTTACATTTTTACTTAAAACTTAATATCTTTCATAGTATAAACTGAGCACTTATCTGCATATTTAGGCCCATTAGTATTTTTTTATATATTCGCACTGTTGTGAATTTACGTTTATGAATGTCTTATAGTTGGCATCAATGTTTGTTTTATAAGTTAACTTCGAAGATCGTATGAAAATAACTGTTCCACGGTTTCTATGAAAAATATTATATTAGATTCGCAGAATATTTTGAGTTTACTCGATAAATAGTTGCATCCATCATTATTCCTTGTAGTTGTGCCGCACCCTTATTTGGAGGTGGGGGCTGCTTAGAAGTTTCCTCTCCCCCCCCCCCCCCCCCGAACCTTTGAGACCATTAAGCAATTCAGATATCCCGCGGAAAATCTGTCAAAACCTCGAGTCCATCCCGCCGACCTTCCTTTGATAGTATCTATCTAATATCTCTGTTAAACATTGGGCATAGATCTTCCTGAGTAGGCAAACCCATTCGCTCAAATTTTACTGTTGTAGTGTATTTTATGATCATTATGGATAGAAATTTCTTACTGATTAAATTTGGCCAATATCAAGTATGATCTTTTATTTTCCATGGATGGCGTAATATTTTTTAATGATTTCTCATTTTTACATAGAAATTAAACTCCTTCAATTAATAGATAAATCATTTCATAGCATCTAATAATCAGATGTTTGGATTTTTATCATCAATTAAATTTCTAATTCCTTGAAGAAGCCAATGGAATCAATGAAATGTACACTCCATAAACACTTGCCAATACATTTTGACTATAAATTGTAGCAGCAACTGGTATTGGTTTACCAAATCATAAGTTCTAAGACTACTCATTGACTGTGAAGAACTTTTTTTTCTGATATTATCTACTTTGGAAAAAATTCTTATTAATATAAAAGAGCAATTTAATATTTGGAGTAGGGATTGATAACCATTGTAAGGATTCATGCCAAAACCTGCAAAGACTTTGTGTGTTATTTTCTCAATTTCAAACAAACATTTTTTTGTAATCTGTTTGTTTCCAAAATTAATGAAATACCTCTTAAGGTTGTAACTTCTTCTTGAGCAATCCAACCTTTTCTTAGTTGTCTTCTCAATGAATTTTTTTTGTCCTGTGATTTCCTCTGAATTGCAATGTACGGAAAACTATTTCTTCCTATCCATTGTACTTGGCTATACAAATGGGTCTTCTAACTTCTCTCCATATGGCAAAATCGTGAACAATACAATGGTCTGATATCTTCATTTTATGTTTGCCTTTTTAAAATACTTTCTGACAGAACTCATAATTTTCTTTTCAGTAGTTTTTAATTAAATTTTGGTTTATTAATATCTTCTTGTCTATCTTAGCCCTATTTCATTATCTGTCTGTGGTATTTCTTTTGATCGTTTTCTGTATACATGTATGTTCTTTTAATTTCAGACATTAAAGAATCCTGATGTATCATAATTGGTTTTAGAGAATTGAGCTCACTTTAAAATTAATTCTTCCATTTCAAATGAACATCTCCAAATCTGGATTTAATTTCAACAGTTTTATTGGATTCATCAAGCCAATATCCTGACGTACTCATATGCATGCCTGTCAAACTTTCAGACAGTAACATATAAATTGGGTTACCTACTGGAATAGTTCCTATTGCACTACAAACTTAACTCCATGTGACATTTTTGGCCATTATTTTGTCATTGGAATCAAAGAATCATATTGGAATAGTATTAATTCAAAGTTATTGAATGAATGACAAAGGAAATTGCAACATTTTTCACCCAATCAAAATGTAATATACTTTTTTAAATCATCTTAATTGCTATGCACTCCAAGTATCCTCATCCAGGCTTGGGAAAAACACTGAATGTTAATGATTCCACTGAATGAACTACGCTGAAATCCATTCTCACGGAGCTTTTTGTCATACCTACTATTTTGAAACAGCTAGGCTGTTACATTTATTGATGTAAACATCTTAAAATAAATTCACTTTCTATACCTTTTTTTAAAAATGAGGTGATTTATTCTTATTTTAATTTCAGAAAAGGATAAGATGGAATTGGCTTATTGAACACTCTTTGACCCTAAGTCTCATTCCTATTTTTCCATGCTTAAATGTTTGTTTGCATTTCAGAAAAACTGTCTCCTTCTGACTTAGATGAGAGAGCTTTGGATGCTTTAAAAGAGATTCCAGTAGAAGTAGCTCTGGATGTTTTGACTCAGTTTGCAGATTCCAGCCTTGAGCATGTGACAAATAAATCTGCCTATCTTTGTGGTGTCATGAAAAATTTACGTCAAAAACACAAAGGTGGCCAAAAGTCTCAATCCTTGAATGTTTTAATCAAAGGTCCTGATCATAAAAAGATTAAGGTATTATTTTTGTCGATGAGTACTCATCATTATTGCCTCAAACTTGAATGGGGAAGCCTTTTTCTAAAAATATGTATTTTTTATTAGTCAATATTGGACAGAACAGGTTATTCCTTAGAGGTGACAACTGGTCAAAGAAAATATGGAGGCCCACCACCTGGATGGATGGGGCCTCCTCCTGAACATGGTTGTGAAGTACGTTCTTTCTCTTTTTATTAAAATGTAATCTGCATTTTATTTTCAATACCTTTCCTAGTTATTTTAAAAGAAATGTGACGTATATCTGCCATAACATGGCAGTTTTACAGTAATTTCTCCTTCGTGAGATTATTTCAAAATTACTTATTATTTTTTAATTATATCTGATCCCTCATCTAAGTCTTAGCTCACAATCTCTTTGTTTAATTACACCTTAAACCAAATCAAATAAGACGATGGTGGTATCTCTAAACCGAATCTAGGCTGAAATGATATTTAAAGAATTTCCTCGAACTCTTCTTCTTGTATTTCCAACAGTTGTTTACAGATTATCCTTTAGTTGTGAATGATGACTTTAAATTTTGATGATGTGGTATCTCTACATTGGTTTAAACAATTTAGCACTTTTTGCTTCTGGCAGGTATTCTGTGGAAGAATTCCAAAAGACGTTTTTGAAGATGAGCTTATCCCTCTTTTTGATCAGTATGGAAGATTATGGGATTTGAGACTCATGATGGATCCAGTGACCAGTGCAAACAGAGGTTTTGCTTTCATCACTTTTGTAGAAACAGAAGCAGCTAGAAAAGCAGTTGAAGAGGTAGTTTCCTTCCTATCATTATCAATTTTTGCAACTTTTGTTTCTATTTTATTGATCAGATTATAAAATATTTTGTGCCCTAGCACTATTTACAATGTATCATTCTTTGAAACTTCAAAATGGGTTTGTATAACAAAAGGTATAATAAGGGAAACATTGGCATGAATTCTATGATATTTGTGCTACCCCCAAGATCTTTCTCTTACGTAATTTTCAGTACATATTAAATGAATTTCAGCTTGATGAATATGAGATCAAACCAGGAAAACCTTTGAAAGTGAATCTTAGTGTTCCAAACCTTCGCCTTTTCATAGGAAATATACCAAAATCAAAAGATAAAGAAGAATTAATGACTGAATTTGGTAAACTGACAGGTATTATTGCAGATTTAAATACTCTTTATTTTTAAGTTTTCTATTATGCGTGCCCTTATTAGATAGGAAACTGCTTCTAATACCAAAAGTGCACTTCATACCTTCAAAACAATAAATGTTGTAAATAGAATAAATTTTCACTACTAATTTTAATCATAAATTGCATTATCATCATGGGTGTAATTTTATTGTAGCTTTCAAATTCACTTTTTTCAGAATATATTTTATCAATAAACTGAATTTAAGTAGTATAAAAATTGCTTTCTTTTTTTATCTAATTATTAGCATTTCTTCATAGATGGTCTTACTGATGTAATCATCTACAGTTCACCTGATGATGAAAAGAAAAACAGAGGATTTTGCTTTCTTGAATATAATTCTCATAAATCTGCATCTTTGGCAAAACGTCGTTTAAGCACTCTTAAGTCCAAATTATGGGGATTAGATATTTTTGTTGATTGGGCAGATCCACAGCAAGAGCCAGATGAAGAAACGATGTCTAAGGTATTCATATTTACTAAGAAGAATCTTGTGAAGAATGGCATGACAAATATCATTCTACTATGAAGTAAACTTTTTTATGCTACAGGTGAAAGTTTTATACGTGAGAAATTTGACCATTCACTGCACTGAGCAAAATTTGAAGGAAGCATTTGAAGTTTATGGGATAGTTGAAAGAGTGAAGAAAATGAAAGATTATGCTTTTATTCACTTTGAGGAAAGGGAAGATGCTTTAAAGGTGTAACAATCTCTTCTTTATTTTATGATCTAACTATGAGTCAATTCTTAATCTCCATATTAATTTAGGCAATGAAAGATCTGAATGGAATTGAGTTGTGCGGCTCCAACATTGAGATAACTTTAGCTAAGCCACCCTTCGATAAGAAGAAAAAGGAAACAATGCTGAGAGCAAGGGAAAAAAGAACCATGCGGATGTTATTCAATAAAGGATGGTATATCTTTCTTTTTCATAATAAGTAAATTAGCTCATAACATAAGTTAGCAATAATATATTTTCTCCTTTTACAATAATACCATGGTCTCATTATGTTTTTTGTCATTGAGTCGACCAGTGTTTTTATTAATAAAAGTATTTATGCAGTTCTGAAAGATATGCACCACATACTATGCATACATCACGGCTATTGCATCCAAATGCAGCATTAGCAGCTCATGTACTTGGTGGAGATGGATTTGCTAGAGGAGATAACTGTAAGTTCCTTCACTATATTTTCCTGAATATTAAAGAGTTACCTGTAAGCTTGTCTGAATAATTCAACTGAAGTTCATTGAATATTTTAATTAATTGAATTGCAAATTACAATGTTTTGAGGTAGTATATGTTAATCTAAATGCATATGCGTGCAAGAATAAATAAAATTCAAATCTTCTAAAACTAAAATGAGAGACTTTCGTTCTTAACAATGAAATATTTTTAACTTGCTTGCTCTAGAATATTTTCTATGTTATCTGAAGAAATTTTGAGGATTTTTCTCTTTAAATAAAGAATTCTAGCATCAAAACGTTGTTGTTCTAAAGTAAATTATTCAAGATTCATTGGTGTAATCTCATCATTAACAACTTTTCTTTCATCCTTCAGATTTTGATTTTGATAAGTATGGTTACAGCGGTGGTTACTCTGATCCACTCTATGAAGATTACTATGGATATGATGACGTGATGTATGACCTCCAGCGTCCATCTTCAATCCCAATTATTCGGCCACCTGTTCATGTAAGTCTTCAAAAACAATCTCTTGATTAATTCTGGCATTATTCCTCAATTAAATGAGTCATGAGTTTCAGTTTTATATCTGTGGAATTTTTTAAAGAGATTTTTATCATCAGCATATTCAGATTAATATAATCAATTTTATTTTACAGGTTAAACCATCAAGTGAATACATGAGACCTCGAGTGGCATGGTAAACCTGTATGACTATCATTAATTTATATTAAGGAGATAATTTACTATCATGGAGAAGAAAACCATGAAAGATCATAAAGAAAACAAAAATGATTAAGTTGTTTCAAGAATTTAAAACATTCTTGGAAAAGCTTATGACTCTGTAATAAGGCTTTTGTAGCTTTACATTGGCTGAAAGATTATGTATACAGGTTTAATTTATGTATCCTCTACCTTGATACCTTTTATTGTTTAACAGATTTAGGAAAACTAAAACTTGGAAGTCATTCTGAGTTATGATAATTATAATTTGTATAAATAACCATTAGAAGATTGAAAATTTAATTCTTTCTAATATAAATGTGTTGGAAAAATAAGTTAAATTTTTAGATGTTTAAGTTACCTTTCCATGTTTGCAATTCAAATTCTTGTGAAGATATATTGATTCAGATAAAACATAGATTGAAATTGCAAAAAATTAAAGTTTAAACAAAATTATCAAGAATTATGATTCCATCTATGCATATTAGAAACGTACACATAACACATGCCTATAATTTTCGTGAAGGTGGAGATAATGTATAACAAAGTCATATATTCATCCAACCCTAAATATTTATTTTCATATTTCTATTGCTTTTATCCATGGTTGTTTTGAATTATCCTGCGTCCATGTAATCAGAGGCAATATTCCAGTATGAGCCACTATATTCAACCACATTTGCAGCCAATTAAAAAAATATGGCTTTTGAAGTGAACCCCCTGTTTTTTTAGTCACATGCCACCACTGGATGATGGTCTCCTTCCAATGTCTCAACTATACGTAGCCCTAATTTTCATTCAACGGAATTGTTGATTGAAAATTATGTTATGTAAATTGTTGAATGAATTCATGAATAAGCATTTGGGCAGGAATTGGAAATTTCTTCATTTAATTTTGAAGTTGCCAACTTGATCCCTACTGTTTAATTGTGTATGATTTAAATAATCGCCCACAAAAATGTGGGTGGGTAAAGGGATATTAATATTGATATAGCAATGTAAAAAAATTGGAATGACTATCTTTGTAAATTACATCTATCACAGAACATGATTATTACTATCTCATTATGCCACCTGATAATCATACCAAATTACAGATTAAATTAATTGAAATATATAGTCTCAAAAGTATTAAATTGAGTTATGAAGTACGGATATTTTATATGAGCAATAGTATAAAGATGGGCAGTAGGCTAAAAAAGGTTAGCAATCACTATATAATTCAATAGCTAAACATTGGACCATTATATAATAGTTTGTCAATTCAATGTCTTATATTAGATGTAAGCGATGGAGTAGCTAGGGGGGATTGGATGATCCATTCTAAACGGTAATTTTTGTCTAGGTCAGAAGTCCATGACAGACCTGCCGTAGGATACCTTTATCCGGGAAAAATTAAGATCTCGTGATAATGATGGCAAATAATACGAATTTTTTACTAGTTTATGTTCTGATTAACCATAATATGAGTCATATTTTTACATAGAGATAGCATATTCTGATGGTAAGACAATGGGACTTATCAAATTCTGAACGGGCTGAAACGTTGCCATTTAATTGCATATGCTTTTTAGACACTAAAAGTGTGCGCGGCGCATTTACTTTATGAAACTGTGCATTTGAATTGTTTATTTGAATGAAATCTTCATATCCTATGTTATATTCTTTCTTAGAAATTTTCATCAAAACTAGAAACTTTTTTTCAAAAATCAAAACGAAAAGAGAGAATAATTTTATGTAACAATAAAACATGCGTTAAATCCGGGACGGTCTCGGTCCATTGGATTTAAAATCATGTACCCCTGGACTTGGCGAATTTACTTTAAACCTCCTGTGAAACTTATTTTCATTTTCCTTCCATAAATTTTAAGGTAATTTTATTTTGTTTCATTGTTTTTTTGGCAAGCATAGGTAGACAAGCTTATTTACTGTAAAGGAATATTTAAACCTACATACAGTGGAAATGAAAGTTTCCTGCCCCTACGCAGAAACTATTTTCCTGTACAGGCAAATTTATCATTAAAGCAGCACATGATCAAGTCGACTTTCTCCATATATAAGATGTAAATATTTATCTACGATATTATTTTCGAACTCTATATTCAATCTAAACTTGGAAGATATATAAGTGATTAATTTATATCATATGAACTTTTACGTCACAAACATTATAAATAATGTTTTTCGGGACATGTTCGATGTAAAATGGTGAAATTGGCGTTTTGAGTCAAGCACAAGCACAACTATAGGATGAATCACAAAACTGATTATAATAGGCGATGGAAATGAAATCAAAATACGAACGAAGAGCAAAACAACACACGAGTGACACAAACTATTAACTAAAATAAAGACTACATATTAAAACAGTGGAAAGACTTCCCGTTATCCGATTTACTCCAAAAACTAATCAACTCTAAAAACACCAACCAAACTGCTATATATGAAATTTGGTGTTGATACGACAAATAGTTTTCATGTTAGAGCGCCCACAAAGTACATAATCAGCAACTTCCGGTTTATCAGTATTTCATGAATAACTCTTAAACAATCAGTGATACAAAAATATGTTTCATACAAAAGTTATAGTAAATTACATTTTCTAAAACTTTTATAATTAATAGTATATACCTAAAAATCATATTTATAGAGATATTTTGCAAAAACGTAAATTTGCTTCGAAGAATAAAGCTCGACTTCTGGTAAACCGATTTACTCCAAAAACTAATCAACTCTGACAGCCCCATAGAGTAAGGATGGACATCCACCCATCCTTGCTCTATGGACAGCCCCCACCAGAGAGACATATAAGAAGTTTGGTATTGTTACGACTAATAGTTTTTACGTTAGAGCGCCCACAATCACACACATACATCATTCCTAAAATGGTCAAAACGTGTTCTAGGGACCCTAAAACATGTATTTCCGTTGAAATTTCAAAGTCGATTTTTTTCATGAAAACAATACTTTCTTTATACTACGTATGTGTGCTCCCGGACAGTCATGTGGATAGCGCGTTTGCCTTTGGTGAAAGCGGTCCCGGGTTCGATTCCCGGTGGGAGCCAATGTGCGAAATGACCTAAGCTGTCGAAGCACTTTTAACAATACTACTACATATATGGAGAAAGTAAAACTGTTCCCAGAAAGAGGTTTTGGTGGCAATATGCGCCAAGTATTGTTGATAGAGATGATAATATATGTTTCACAATATTTTTAAAAGGGAAACACTGGGCATGCGTCCGCATATCTTCTAATCCGGGGCAATATAATATACAATACTTTCAAATTTACTCAAGAATCAGCACTTTTGAGGGAGGCAGTTTTTTCCGCGATGCTTGAAAATCATCAACAGGGAAAAGGAGCAACAAATGGAGCCGTGCAATTTCATTCTGAGTTGCATATTCACGTGAACTACTGCTCCAGGAGAATGACTTTTTTTATTTTCGAATTTTAGTTTTCGTTTACAGGCATTTAATTTAATATAGTATTTTGGTAACTCCCTTTTCTCAAAGCTGTGGCTTACGTAAAAAATATTTCCTCGTTAAAAAGAAAAATTGCCTGCATCCTATGAAGTTACTACGAATCGCGGCTGTGGTTTCTCAGGGGCGCTAACCTTTGTCATTACGCCAATGATTGCAATGGAGCTGATAAATCCAACTCAAAATATTTATAATTAGACACTTGATTTGTATGGGTATGACCTACTATTTCCCTTGAACCTCAGAAGGAAAGATGTTAACCGTGACACTATGCGTAATACCTAGATATTAATAGGTCAAGAAATAGGAAAACTCGCTACTGTTGCGACGGTAACCAGTAATACGTACGGTGATGAATAAGAAAGATACTTAAAATCTTTAATACCTTAATATGAGGCACATAAGAAGGGTTATTAAGTAAGTCACATTTATAATTCTTTTAAATTTTAGAATTCTCAAAAAGATTAAAATCCCTGGAGACATTTTTGATTTAATTTTCACCGATAAGCTTGTTTAAAAAATACATATTTTATATCTATTTACTTGGCTTCGTGAATCTTGCATGGAATCGATGAAGAAAGCAGTCAGCGAAGCCGAGGGGCCAAGCAACAAATGTGCGCTCTTTTTTAGGCAATCTGTGAAATAGCGTTTTCTCTATTATCGGGAAATTCTGCGCTTTAAAATAAATTTCGATATCAAACAGATTGATTGATTGAGGTAATATATTTAAAAAATAATCCTTTTTAAATCTATTTCAAAAAATTATATATTCGAAAGTTCACGTTCCTAATAAATATTCATTTGAGTAATAACATTACGATCGAAAGTCTACGGCAAGAAGGTAGTAAACGTTATCATGGTAGAGAATACAACTTTTGGCGAGGCCTTTAGCAAGAGCGAATAGTCCGAAAATGAGAAGGAGAAAGCTAACCATATTCATCGAAGAGCGCACATTAGTTATGATTGGGCATCGCTACTCAGGTGATTCGGCAACTTCGCTTACGATCCTTCCATTATTTACAGCTGACAAAAGAAAAACAGTATGTGAAAGAATCTCGGTGTTGAAAGTGTGGAAGTCTTGAAACCGATAAATGGAATTGTTTTTGGTTTTACAGTGGATGATTTAAATTGAAAACGTGAGTATATGAAGCAATTAAGGAATTTTATTCAACGTTTGCCTGATTAATATGTGAATTTTAGCTACGTTTGAATTGTTTTCATTAAATCAGCCACTAAGTTTGCGATTATTCATATGTGTTTGAAATTGTTTAGTTTTCTGGAATTTTTCTTTATGGTTAGTGAAATTAATACTTTCCATAATCTTAGACAAAACTGTTGTTTGCTTTATTAACGACCATCTGCTAATTTTGCTTAGTAACGACGCGACGTTGAAAAGAGATCGTGTTCTTCTCTTCTCAGCCTTGGTACAGTGAAGATAGTCCATGTTTTATCTAAAAATACAAGATATTATACTAGTTCTCTGTGGTGCAAATATAACTTAAAAGCTTTCTTTGGTCATGTTTTTGTCAGGAAATCCTATCATGTTATGAATTATACTTAATCATTATTCTAAACCATCATGCTCAGATTCCATGACTCCAGAATGTTATAAGTTTTTAAACTAATGTTTGACAACCTAGCTTTATTTAGACTTTGATTTGAACTTACATAATTGACTTATTGTTTTCGTATCTGATCTTCGATTAGATATGAAGCAGATATCTAACGTGTAAGAAAAATAATTCTTTTTCCGTGTTTGAATGACATAAAAGTAGTAGGACGTGAAAACATTTGCCCCGAAAACTACCAAGTAGAGCGTAAGAAACATTATTCTTGTCGTATAAGCTATCGATGCGCTGCATTTACGAAAAATTCTCCTATTTCGACAGCTTGCCCGTCGGCTGAAGGAACATTTTTATGACCGTCAATATATGTTTTTCTCATTATTTTAATGTATGCTTCACTCATTTTTTCATTTAAATTTTCGTTGGTGGTGTATGGAGCGAGAGAGATGCAATTTAAAGGAAAGTTCAACGAGACTTTTATGGAAGTCTTACTCTGCTAAATAGTTTATAGTATGTTTTTTGATAATATTATCTATTGTAACCTGTTTTTATCACAACCAAGCATCAAGGTAACTCATTTTGGTAATATGGTTGTAAGAAACCCCTAGTCTAGTGATATTCAATTCGTGATGTGTTTTAGTATCTCGTGAGGTTGTTTTATTTGATTTTTGTTATTTTCTGTAATTTTTTTCTGTTGATTTATGATTTGCTGATAATATATTTAGAATTTAGTCGTTGGTGCCATTAAATCATTATTCTTGTGCTCTTCAAATGCTTTAAGGATGAGTGCAGACCTTCTGCGCTACAGGGGTCTTTTGGCAGCTGCAGTAGGGGCTGGTGTGGTGCTTGGAGCAGCAGGAGTGTTTCTCTACCATCAACTACATTCAGAAAGAGCAAGGAGAATGCTTTTAAGGCAAGAATTAGATAGTCTTGGTGGAACCGTTGCTGAGATCCAACGGCAGCTTGAGGTCCTTAGGTGTCGAAGAGGCTGGAAGAAATTCAGAGTGAATGTCAATGCTGCTGCACCACAGACTGATGATGAAGATGGTAGAAGAGAGAAAAGTGTGGATCTCTACTCCTTGTACAGCACAGAAGATGACGATGAGGAATTTTTCGACCTCTCATCTGAGAGTGAAGGGTATGAATACATGATTATTACCATTATCATGAGAGACTTAATGTAGATATTTCATCAGTATTATTGTTTTAACAAATTCAACCTTCTGATATTAACATAAGTAATACTGTATGTTCTACAGATGTGTTTGATGGTTATCGATGAAGTTTTTACCAACTTTTCTGCAGTTTCACACCATTATGACCTCAATAAGTAACGATGTAGTTTATCTCTTACTTAATTGTGTTATTAAATGTCTTTCAATCCTTGGTGCTATAATTAATTTCATTGTTTTGTGTTTGAAGTCTCGATCTGTTCAAATCGATCGAAAGTCTGAAGATTGAAATGTTTAAATCGTTATCTGATCCACCTCTACCCACTATAGTAGTTGAGATAAACCAAGTATTACCATATTAAATATTTCTGACTTATCTCTTGTCTTTTTTTTAATGTCCAGAATGTTAATATTTGTCAATTTATTTTGAATAAAGGGAAGAAACCGTGGAGGGACCCCTAAAAGAGATTTTTGATAGTGCTGATATTCTTTTAAGTGGGGATGCCCAAAGTAAACTGAGGGCATTCAACCTTTTGATGGATAAGAAAGATGAGGTAATTCATTCACTTTTAATTTTGACTTTGCTTATTTGACTTGTTATGGTGGTATTTTTTAAGAATTTTAACTGAACTAATGGTTAGCTGTCACATTTTTTTCTCAGTATCCAGATTCCGTTGGACTATTGTGGAGGTTAGCCAAAGCATGCCATTCTATGAGTACCATTCACAAAGACAATGGAGATGAAGAAAAAAGAAGAGAGATGGTCATGGAAGGTATCTTTCTCTTTTACTCATTTTATTCTTATTAATGGTATCAGTGGGGTTAGCCCAAGGTGGCAAGCTATAGGGATCTTTTGAGTTACCTGGTGAATATTTCTTTCACTACTAATAAAGAAAGAAGGAGTTGGGGACATCTCTGCATAATCTTACATTTAGGATACTGAGTACATTGAGTCACCCCTGCCTTGTAGAAGTTATCTTTTAATTATTGTCGTATTATTTGTTCACAATTCATAATCTTTAAAGTCTTTCTTGAACCATGCTACAATCATTGCATATTTTGCCCCATTTATACATATTTATTAACATAAACAATTGTATCATTAACTATTATTATTATTATTATTAATGAAGTAAAATTAAATTGTTTACTGCTATATATTATCAGCAAGCTTGCCTGTAAAGGCGATTATTTTCTTCTGAATCTTGTTATGTATTTAGTTACCAAAGTAAGACTGACTGTATAAAGAATAGAGTTGTGTATTAAAATAACTTTTTGTGCATCTAAAATGATAATGAATCAAACTTCCTCCTTTCATAATTATTAATGTATAATATTTTATTTATTTATCAATTTGATGGATAACCTAAGATTTTCTTCTCGGTGATTAGTTATGTTTGCAGAAACATTTTGTTGATGTTTCATAAAGTTTATGGATTAATGTAATGTCTAGACCTATCAGTCTATTAGATGCCATCCTTTTTTACTTCTACTTCCCCATATTTTACTTCATGTTATAAATTCAATAAGTGAGAGGACAGAATAGATAGCCAGATTAATTGATAGAATTCAGTGATTTTTCTTTAGAGCGAAATTGTTTGATACTGTTATGAGCCTCTGCTCCAGTTCCTTTTCTTTGTTCTCCCTTATATTTTATGTCCTAGTCCAATGCAAATTACTGTTTTATAAGTAAAATTATGTCTTGGTGAAAGAACAGTTAGAAAGAACTTGTCTCTTAAGTCACCAAATATTGATTAAGGTTAGTTCAATCATTGAACTTCAATGTGCCTCGATGTTTTGTTCCATATTCACTCATACTTTTCTAGGTCACATACCTGTCCATGTTATGGTGAATAGTTTTAATTTCACTCCGCTAGAATCTTAAATATATACCCGAAAAATTATTTCCCATGTTTTCTGAAAAGGTGTAAAATAAATTTTTGTTTATTTTAATTTCTTTAACTTAGCATATTTATTTTCTGCTCTTAAATATTATTTCTGTTCCTCTACTTTAAAAAAATACTATCATATTTTTTGTCTTGATTTTTTATAATTTTCTTTAAGGTTATGAGTATGCAAAGAGAGCCCTGGAGTTGGATGACTCAAATGCAGAAGTACACAAGTGGTTTGCCATAACTGTGGGCTCCAGAGGAGAATTCATTGGCACAAAGGAAAAGATAGAAGATGGAGTGACTTTCAAGGAGCATGTTGAAAAGGCCCTGCAAATACGCCCAAGTGATGCATCTCTGCATCACCTCCTTGGCCGCTTCATGTATGAGGTGGATTTTTTGTTCAAGTTTACTTATTTACGTTAGCTACTAATCAGATATGGATTTTGTTTGGGAACTTCCATTTGGAAGTGACAACTAACCAATTCTATCCTCTGTACCATGACAGGATTTTCCTTTAACTGATCCATTGGCCAGGCTACTTCCTTAGTCCACCCTCACAAAATATCCGTCCCTCTTGCCTGGCAGAATTTAATTTCCTATTTATTTCTGTCTGTAAAGTATTCAGCCCAAAGGTAGACTGGAACCTCACCCCTGTAATATTAGCAATCAAGAGTAAGTAGAGGGAAATGAAGCTTACTGGTCAGGATAAGGTGTGAGGTAGTTTTCTCTTGCTTTCCTCACAGTACAAGAATGCTATAAACAGAACATGTACATGTTAGTGAAGCACAGTGACTCCACAAAATAACACTTTTCTTGTCATTCCACAAGGAGAGACTTTAATTAGTGCCAATATTCAGTGCACTCATCCCTTAGTACTTTTATGCTATCACAGCCATGATCAAGACTGTGACAAAAATAAATGGAAGATACATTTTTCTCTACCCCGTACCAAATGACAACCAATTTAATACGCACACTATTATTTTATTGGATAATTGGCATCTTGAGCATGTGATTTATCTACTTCTTGAATCTTCATATTTATAACAATGTATTTTATGTACTGTTATTCTCTTATTAATATATCTTCTGTTCTAATTTTGTTTTGGCTTTAAAAAGTATTTTTTTGTTTCAAAAGTTAGATTTCCAACATCTTTATCCTTAGTATTTCTATAATTGTAATATTCTGTCTGGTTTCCATTGAATAAGGCACATGCTGCCTTTATTAAAAAAAATAAGATTCTGGGATTAGCTTCAGCACCATAATACCCAGGTAATACATTAGCTGCTTATTATGGTATTATGTATATGCTAAAGAGAAAGAGCTCAGCAGATGTATAAAATTACTAGTTAGTGTATACATTGATGTTAGATTTCAGTAAATTTATGAACTCCAAATGGTCAAAATGACAACCAAAACTATTACCAGTAAATGTATTATTCACAAGACAAAAGTCCTGCCACACTAACAGATTTATTACCAAAGATGTCATTGCACCACTATAACTAGTTCAATAAACAAAAACCAACCTAATATCATGACCAATTCATACTCATACTAATCTGCCATAGAAAATGTATGCATTCTGTATTAAGTGAACACATTCACTAGAAATAGTACACATTTTGACTTTGGAGTGCATACTTTTACTAAAATCTTACTAAGCTTTCTTGAGTATCATAGCCTAATAATTCATAGAGAGATTCTCTTTAAGTGATAGCACCATATGCATTCATTTCCTCAAATCTTGAGAATTACAAGTTATTACATTAGCTTTATAATGCAAAACAAATAAATACAGTACAAGTGAATTTATAAAATGCTCTTAGGGCTTTATACTTCTAATTTTAAAATATTTTTTTTTTTTTTTTTTTCGCCAATTCAGTGCAGAGAAAGTGTATTCTGCTGCTCTAGCTCCTACTACACAGTGCACAAAGTTAGTGCAGTAAAAAATAATCTTCAATATCCTTATTTTCTCTGGCCATTCTACAAATTGTTGCCGAGAATCATTCTGTCTACCTACCTACCTATTTGCATATTCTCATTATTCTTGGTTTTTGTGAACTTTTTAGAAAATTAAAATTTTAGCTTCTTCTTCTTTCTAGTTAACTCTAGTTTCAATTAAAGATAATATCTCTTTATCCAAACATTTTTGTGTGTGTGTGAAAATCCTGCTCGTGTTAAAGTGTTTTTTTTTCCAAATGATAGTATTCTCATTTTGGTACAATTTATTCATTTGGTACAGGATATAGGAAAATGCATCTTTCATTAACTTTTGTCATAGTCTGTATCATCACTATGATGTAATGAAAGATACTGAGGTATGAGTTGTTAATTGTACTGATCAAGTTCTCTCCATATGGACTGACTAGAAAACTGTTACTCATAGAGTCATTGTGCTTCACTTACATGGGCATGTTCCACTTATTGCAATCTGGCTCAATGAGGAAAGCTAGGGCAAATTACCTCACCCCTCATCCTGTATCGTGAACCTCATTCCCCTTTGTAAGCTCTTAGTAGCTTATGTCAGAGAGAATGAGGCACCAACCATGCTTTGGGCTGAATACTTAAATGACAGTATTCTTATATCTTTCCCAGCCCTTTTGATTTGACACAGTTATTAGGTCAGATCATGATATTTTTTAAAGTCAGCAACTTAAGCAAAAATAAAGCTTTAATTGCAGTGTTAGCAACTGTATTGAAGATTGACCTCTACATGTTTTTGGACATAATCCAAAAGCTGCCATATATTTTGATGATTTTCTTCATTGCGGAATCAGATTTCTCATCATTGCTGCTACATTAAAAACTATAATACTGATCATTATCAACCATTAATAATTGCCAAAATTATTTTACTTTTTTAGTTAATATGGAGTGAAGTTGAATTTAGTATTCTTCAGGTTGGATAAAACGGATGAATTGTTTCAAAGATAGAATCATAGAAATCATTAAAAATCCTAGTTTATGTATGGTAATTGTATCTAAGTTGATTGTAATTGACGCAATTAGTGTTAGAGCCAGTTGTAGAAGAATATGTTGTCCATCTATAATCTTAAGAACTATTTTCACTGGAAGTGTTACTAGTGTGCTAAAGTAGGAGAATTAGCATGATAATCCTCATGATCTCACCATCAAGAATTGTGTGCGATGTATGAGCCTGGAATCATGAAATAACCTTTTTCATTCTTTTCTTCCTGATAGAAAGTTTTATTTTAGTAATTAGTATTCTATGTCATTCTTTTTTAAAACCTGATCCATGTGTTTTGACCAAGAATTTTGAGTGTCCTCCTTTTCTTCATTCAAGTGCACTCCAAATCATATTAAATTGCCCACTACTTTTATAAAAATGTAACTTACCATTCATTATTAATGTAAATGACAAGAGTACAATTTTTATGATTTTCCACTAGAAGTGTGAAATAGTTTTCATAAGCATCTTTTGTGTAGAATATTATTGGTCTTCACAAGCAATTTCTTTGAAATCTGATGTGATTTTTAACTCTATAGAATAAAAATTGCTATTTTGCTATTCATGTTCTTTCTTGGCCATCATAGTTCAGCTATTTCAATGCTCTCCCAGTGGTTTTATCTCCACTCTTGGACTACAAAAAATATGAGGCAACTGTGTCCTGTATTCAAGCAATTATTCTTACTCTTTGGCTTCTCATAAACCTTATGTATGACTCTGAAATTTCTGGTCTCTATCTGACCTAGTCAGAACTGTGGCCACTTTGTGCTGCCTGCGATTACAATTTTTTGTTATAAGTGCTTATACCACCTTACTTGGCATTTTTGTGTAGATTGAATCCTCAAGGCATCTTTATTACGTAATTTTTTAAAATTAACGTTAACGTAATTAACATAATTTTGCTCTGTGCATTGAAAATTCTTCCATTCAGTTGTATTTACAAACTATTAATCCAGCCAATTCCTTAAGTTAGAGTTTTGTACAGTACTACCTTACTCAGTATTTTTGTCTAGATTGAACCCTCAAGGCATCTTTATTACATTATTTTTTAAATTAATGTAATATTGCTCTGTGCTTTGAACATTCTTCAATTTAGTTGTATTTATAAAATATTAATACTGAAAATCAAAAAAATTAAAGTTTTTTAGTTTGAGTTGAGAAATAAATTTTACAACTACTTGCTCATTAATATTGTAAAACATACAGAACAAGATCAGGTAGCATCTGCTGTCAGATACTCTTCGTGAAAAGCTGAATTATAATATGATGTCCTTTAAGTACTCTTTGTGAAAACTTTGGATGCAGGCATTATACATGCCTGTCTGTTGAATTATAACAGATAGAAATTCTACTTTTTCAGTGTTGTAGTGTAAATTAGATTAATTTTATTAAGAGGAAATGAATACTTTTTTCTCTCTTGTACAAGGAAGTCCCACTAAAGCTTGATGTAATATATTTAGTTTTGATAGTGTGATTTAGATGCAATCTAAGCCATATCATAGCTATAGCTGATATCCGAGTCCAATGTAAGATTTGGCCAGGAGCAGTTCGGAGCCTAGACCTTAAATTTTTCTGAATAATTTTATTTTTTAGGTTGCCACTCTCACTTGGGTAGAGCGCAAGATAGCTGGAGCATTGTTTGCTGAAGTTCCAAAAGCTACATTTCCAGAAGCAGCTGACAAATTTGAAGAAGCTGAGAAATTAAGTGTTGTACCTTGGAAGGAAAACCGCCTTCTTCTTGCCAAGGCTCTCATTGGTGATAAGGATTTCAGCCGAGCCATCCAGTGGTTAGAACGTGCTGCTGAAGTCCCTATTAAATCTCCTGAGGTAAGTATCTAAACTCCAATTCAATATTTCTCTTGGTTATTGAATTTATTAGGTATATTACAAATATAATATTAATTTCGTCACTTATTCTCTAAAGTTTTTCATTTTTGCTTCATTATTGTACAGCATTAATATGTACAATATTTTGCTTTGAATACTTCTAACACAGTTTCAACTCTCTAAATCATTTTCCTCTCTTTTTGAGCTATTTCATTTTAGGTCTTCTTTTACCTACTCTATGGTCTAGAATAATGGTTTTAGTTTGGTTAACTCTCAAAGTGTGCACATTGGGGCTCCAGAGACCAAGAGTTTTTTTAACAAAATTTAAAATTTATTGATTAATAATTTTAACGTTTGAAAATTTTTTCAGAAAATTTTTGCTATGTTATCTTGCATATTCATGAGAAATGAATCATTTTTGAATGAATTTTTTGAATCAGATCAAATTGAATCAAATCAGCAACAAAAGTATACATACCTTAATTTAAGGAGCCGTAGAAAATTAGGCACTTTACGGATCCAGCTCCCTTCTCTTCATATAATAACTTGAATTGCTGTTATTCTGGATTTATTAGCTTAATTAAAGTTCCTGAATTTTATTTTCAAATACTAATTTTTGCAATATTTGAATGCTGTCCTCATAAAATGAAAAAAATAGTCTATTCTAATTTCAATGCAAAATTTGGTATTTGAATTATTGATTGTATACCATTTTATGCTGCCTTTTGCCTAAATAATTACCCTTATTCAGTTTTCATTCATTCCTTACTTGGGTAGTAAACATTGTATCTATAAATGGGTTTAATGGAATGATGGAATCCTCTGGTGCCTATCTGCTTACTTATTCCATATGAATTTATTTATGTCTCTACTCAAGTGTTAAATTTTTTTCTTTGGTAATATTATTAAATTAAATTGGAAGGATATAATGAAATATGGATATCATTTGAAGGCTTACGTTTATTAACAAAAATCAATAGATGACAAATGTATTGAAATTATTATTTTTCTTGGTAAAATAAATCAAATCCATTGCAAGGTAGCTCTACTCGGTTAAGTCTTCTGTTGATGATAATATAATTATTTAATTATAATAATTTTGCCAAGGATTTTCTATTCATAGCCAAAGCCCTACTTTGTAGGGCTTTTGCTATGAAAATTCGCACCTAAATTATATTGAGATTAAATGCTCAAATTGATGTATACTTATCTGAATATTAACAGCCATTTGCATTACTTTGCTCACCCTGGTCATATGATTTCTTTGTGAGAATGTTTCCATTTCTTGCCATATTGTTTTTGTATGCACTATATTAGAGGTGAGAAATTTCATGTGAAAGCTGTGTCAACAGCCTACATAAAAACGTGTTATACCAGCCAATTATTTTAGTTTTTATTCTAGTTCTCCATAGACTTAGAAAAGCTCAAGTAACTCTTTAGTTTCTGATATCACTTATTTATCCAGTGAACTTGATGAATGTTTTGCCAAATGAATATTTTGCTGAATAAAGTCTCTTAGTAATAATTATAAAATAATAATGTTTAACTTGTATTTGGAGAAAAATGAATCCAGCCAAGTATAGTTTGACTTTCATATGGGTTAATACATTTTCAATGGCATGAAATGTTTAGTTTTAATCCATAAGAGACTGGTTAATTTTTATTTAGTGGCATCACACTGATGATGGCATCAAGCTGCTCTTAACATAAGACTAGGGTGATGCCTATTGACACCATCTATAGCAAATACGAGTAAAATGTAGCTTGCATACTGCAAGCAGATCGACAACACTATTTTCATGTCTGCATCATATCGGGACGGCCATCAAAAGAAAAAAATGGATTGAAATTTTTCTTAAAATTCGCTGAAATTCCATCGTCTGGCATCGAACCAAGGTCTTTACTGTGAACTTACTATGCAGCACAATAGAACATCACCATCTCTAACTATGTGTGAAAATTCAAGCAGAAATATGGGCTACAACTGCCTCAAAAGACGTTCTAATTTTCACGAATTTAAATGGCTCTCTGGATTCGAACCAAGGACGATCTTTGAAATCTAAAAAATGATTCTGAAAGTTATTTATGATCTCTATCTATATGCCGAATTTGAAGTTTCTATATTATAGGCAAAGGTTTCAAAATAATTCCTAAAAATCGGATCAACTTCTGATTGCAGAGACACCTGGTGTCGAACCCAGGACACATTGATAGCTGTGAATGCACTGTTTGATTTGTATGGACTTGATCTTTCTATATGCAAAGTTTGAAGTCGATATCGTGCCGGGAAGTACCTAAAATATGTTTCCGTTATCTCCGTAAGAAATGCATTGAGGAATGTAAATGTCCCTCTGGGATCGAACCAAGGACCATCAGCGAATATGTAAAATTTGATTATGATATATTTTTATGGTATCTAACCTCATTCCGAATTTCAAGTTTCTATGCCATCGGAAAAGGGTCCAAAAAAAATCTTAAAAATCGCCACAATGCATTTTAAACGGCCGATTTTTGCCCCGACCTAGCTTCGAACCAAGGACAATATTCGTAGATGTCTTTATGGTTTCCTTTAGATATGCACGGCATCTAGCGGTCCATTGTATTTCAAATCTCTCCTTTTCCGGGAAGTGCCTCAAAAAAATTTTCGAAATTCCCTGCCATGTATCCTTATGGAGAAAATCGGGACTTTGGGGCCTTCTGGAATCGAACCCATGACACCGAGGTCCAATATCGGCTTTTTCCTGGAGGTTACACGTCATGGCCATAACGTCGTAAAAATTTCAAGTCTTTGGCACTTGTGGAACATGGTTAGACTTTTGATCCCCAGTGTATCTATTATATATAGATGCTTCTCCGGATTCATTCATATATCATATATTCATATATATATATATATATATATATAGAGAGGATACAAAGTCACAGGCTAAACCACTAGCGTCAATGGCTTGAAATTTTTACGACATATTGGCCATAACGTATAACCTCCAGAAAAATTGCGATTTCGAACCTCGATGTCATGGGTTCGATTCCAGAGGGCCTCAAAGTCCTGATTTTTCCCGTTTAAATGCATTGCTTTGATTTTCGGGAATTAAAAAAAAATACTTTCCGGATAGGTAGAGAATCGAAACTCAAGGAGCCTATATATATGGTCGGGATCTATTGAAAACATATATGAGTTTCACGGAAAATATCCTGGGTTCGATGCTAGGTCGAGGCAAAATTCGGCCGTTTAAAATGCATTGTGACGATTTTTAAGATTTTTTTTGGACCCTTTCCCGATGGCATGGAAACTTGAAATTCGGCATGGAGTTGGAGATCAATAATTAATTTTAGGATCAAATTTTACATATTCGCAGATGGTCCTTGGTTCGATCCCAGAGGACCATTTAAATTCCTCAATGCATTTCTTACGGAGATAACGGAAACAAATTATAGGTACTTCCCGGCACGATAAAGACTTCAAACTTTGTATTAAGAGAGATTAAGTGTATACAAATCAAACTGTGCATTCCCAGCTGTCAATGTGTCCTTGGTTCGACACCAGGCGTTTCTACAATTAGTAACTGATCCGATTTTCAATAATTATTTTGAACCCTTTCCCAGCAATATAGAAACTTGAAATTCGGCATGTAGATAGAGATTATAAATAACTTTCAGAAACATATTTTAGGTTTCCATGATCGTCCTTGGTTCGAATCCAGAGAGCCATTTAAATTCGTGAAAATTAGAACGTCTTTTGAGGCAGTTGTAGCCCATATTTCTTCTTGAATTTTCACACATAGTTAGAGATGGCGATGTTCTATTGTGCTGCATAGTAAGTTCAACAGTAAAGACCCGGGTTCGTTGCCAGACGATGGAATTTCAGCGAATTTTAAGAAAAATTTCAATCCATTTTTTCTTTTGATGGCCGTCCCGAAATGATGCCGACATGAAAATAGTGTTGTCGATCTGCTTGCAGTATGCAAGCAACATTTTACTCGTATATATATAAGTATATCCGGAGAAGCGTCTATATATAATAGATACTATGGTTAAATTGAAAGCAGGGTCAAACATAAGCAATAATACCAAATGTAAATTATATCTTTCTCTCCTACTTAGACTTTTAGTTTCATTGATTTCAGACAAATCTTACTTTTTTGCATCATGCTAAATTTTATTTTTTTTTTGAGGGATTTACCGTATTCCTCCTTTATTTTGATTTCTCTCTACTATTAGTACACACACACTATCTATCCTGATGATTCTATTTCACTCCATATTTCTGTGTATATATATATATATAATTTTTATTCTTTCCATTATTTTAAATTATACTTCCTATGTCACTCATTCCTTGATGCATATTTATGTCATCTTACTGTGCAAGAATGTGAATGGTCATAGACACTTGGAATGATTTAGAACATTTGACTGCTGACCAACTGTAATGCACATTTCCTTTTCAAAATTGATGTTAATAAAGTCTTTCTTTTTCACATTCAATCCTAGTTATTTAAAATTGGCTCCAATTGTACCAAGATTACATACATTTATTTAAATTTAATATCAGCTTTTTTACAAGTTTTAAGATAAGCGTTAAGTTTTCCTTATCAATAGCTTTTACTAAGCCAGATTTATATTAACTTTTTCACTATATTCAATCAACCCACCCAAAATTCTTTCCCATTTCCTTCATATTTTGATTCCTTCAAATCTTTGTAATTTCCAACTTTTTAGCCACATGAATATTTATAGTATAGACTTGAGACGGAAGGGTTTACTTTGTACTTCTATAGAAGAAACCGTCACTCTGGGACTCATCTGAAACTGACGGAATGTTACAACCTTATCATTATTTACTTTACCAAATTTTATCCTCCTTAAAAGGCTATCAAACTTTTACGCTCTGCCTTATAATGTTTCTTTATTTTATAGAAAAAAGTTTGATGGTATTTTCTTTTTGTCTAAGATGATGGACATTATAACTGTTAGTAATTATAAGTGAGTTACACAAAATAATGAGCTAGTAGTAGACATACTTCAGATTTTCCTGTGATGCTATATCCAATTTCTTATTGAGTGAAATGCTCAAAAATGATGGGTATATCAAAGAATATTGGCTCATACTAGAAAAATAACTGATTGGTTCAAAATTTATTCCAAGTGTACTTAGTGAGAATGACTGATAGGGAGTAAGTTAGGATAAAATAATTGAAACGGGTAATATTAGGAAGGGGAGTGAGATGTCTTTTTTTTCTCCAATACTTAATATATATACAGAGGAAATAGTGAAAGAAATAGCTAAAAGAGTGATATTTGGTAGGTAAGGGTATGTCAGTAAGATATATTGATGACAAAGCTAATGTGTATGGGTCAAAAACAGGTTTACAAATACTATTTAATGTTCTAAATTATAAATAAAGGGAGTTAAGAAATAAAATAAATGCAGGAAAAACTAATTAATAGGGGAAATGCTGGAAAAACTTAATTAATTAATAATTAAACTTAATAAATACTAAATTGATGAGGGATAACAAAGGAAAGCTAGGTAACAATTATAGTTGGTGGGAATCTAGGACTGACGGAATTCTCTTACTGGAGTAGCAATCTTTCTTGGGATAAAAGATGCTCTGATTTAGTTAGAAGAATAGCTGTACACAAGACAGTTTTAATGAAATGAAGGGTACTTATGACAAAAGGCTATTATGGGGGAATCAAGAGAATGTTATGAAAAGCCTTGGTATAGAGTATTTTGCTGTATGTAGGCAAAGCATGTACCTAGGATGTATGTAAAGAGTATGGGAAGACTAAGAAAACAAAGAATTGTTTGCATGACAAAGAATTGAAAACAGGAGTTGGATTGATAGAGAAACAAGGAAGGACTGGAGAGGATAAGGTTGTTTTTGAATCGGAAATTGGAAAATCTTATATTTAGTGAAGAAAATTTGTTAAAGAAAGCTGCTGAGGTTAGGATCTTAAGAGAAGACAAAGGTAAACTATGCTAGACGATTTAGCTTAATTAATGAAATTAGCTACCTTGTAACAAAAGAAAGGGGATTTAGTAGAGAATTTTAGGACTCACAAATATGGAAAAGGATAATGCTTATGATGATGAATTATCCATATTGTCTCAACTAATCTTATTACCATATTACTGAAATATTTAATTAAAAATGTTCAGGTGTATAACTATGTAGATGTAACATTCTTTCAAGCTGTTTATTGCCATGCATATTATGTAACACCTTTATCCCTGATTACAGAAAAGAATTATGGCTGCTTAGAATTAACAAGTTTCTGTCACACTTGGGTGAAATTAGCTAGAGCTCAGGAGTTTGCTGCTTTGTAAAAATATCAATTGCTACAGCCGTGGATTTCATTCTAAAATTGTGCAGCTGTCAATTAACCTCATGTCTTCTGTCAAAATTTCCAGATAGTTCTGAATTCAAAATAAAATCTACATGATTGTATTATGTAAACATGTTTGTGCACAAGGTTTAATAGCTAATTTTCATTCAAAAAGCTTATCAAGCCTGATTTAAATAAATATTATCTATGCACTTTCTCTTTTGTTTAACATATTTTTAATCTCAAATTTGTTATGTAAAACATTACTTCAAAGAGTACATTATATTTTATTTCTGTAAATGATAATTGATTTGAAATTTATATCTTTTTCTTAGGATGCATTAGCAGAGAAAGAAATTCAAGAACTCCTGATAAAGTATGCAGAGTACAAGTCTTCATTGACCTAGATTAATCACCTTTCTAAAAACTGTGACTTTAGGGTATGTTAGTATTACCAAAGATAAAAATACTTTCCTTCTGAGAACACAATATGAATCTAGTTTTTATATTAGCTATAGATAAATTTGAATTCTATACTGTAATTGGATCTGTAAATTACTGTTTCAATTGTACATAGTGAAGTTATACCAAGATTTTCACTAATGAAAGTACTGTTATTTCCTCTGTTTTTATGAAGTATTCTACTTCTCACTGTTTTACTCACAATTGTGATTATTTGTTGTTACCTTGCTGATAGCAATCTGACTACTGAATACTTTGATCATAATGTATAAAGTTTACCTATGGAAATGCCTTTGAAATATCAGGGATAATGCAATGTGTGTGTGATATCTACTGGCTCATGTAAATATTTTTTTGGTAATGATAGTTTTATTACTTACAATGCTAAGCCAGTAGATGATGTACATTCTTTTACTTTGTTTGGCTCTCTTTGTTCTTAATAGATTGATATATTTTGTATCTATCTTCTACTGTTCTGAATCTATTTTGTGAAAAATGAATGTCATATTTGATGTGCTATATAGCATTACATTTACTGCACAGGGGAAAGAAGCTCAAATCATTATCCTGTTGCATCAAGACGTTGTTAAACCATAAGATTGAGTATTTTACATTTATTGTTAATGAATCTGCTGATTGTGGAAGCGATGGTTACGGAATCGTGCTAAACTTGTTTTGTTGAAAATTGCTACTTCTATTATTGATTTCATGGGATACCTTTTCCCATGTAGACGTTATTTATATTTTGGAGTTATTATGGCGAACTTGGATTGCATTTATCGAAAAGATTTTTATTTTGGGTGAACAGATTTCCTGCGTTGTATTAAATTACTGTAAGGCAGTAAAATGTAAAAATAAAATATTTTTTTAAACTAGGCGTTTTCATTAAATACGTAGTTATTCTTATTGAAGTAAATTACAGATATTAACCATGGTGTAGAAAATAACCACATGATGAAATTGATAATGAATATTTATTTTCGGTCAATTAATAACTTAGTTTCATAAATAATGAATTTTGTACTATCAAAATGAACTTTTTGGAAATAGATATTCTTCGTGATATATGCGAAAGTGAATGCTGTTTATCAAGTTACATAAGATTTTCTAGAACTAGACCGTAAAGTTTTATGTAAATCATCAATACTTCTCTCTCGATGAACAAAACCCCTGACTGCCCCTGACGAACATCACGCCACACGTGGGTGATCGCCTCTCGCAACGCGATTGTTACATTGGTTATGAATCATGGCTGCCAGTGTGACTTAATGAGCTGAGGGCGTCGAGGTCTTTGAAGTGAAATAAAATTTCGCACATCGTTAAAGTAATAAATTTTGAGTCTGATCGTGTGTTCGTTTACATTGGTGTTATCTTTGAAGGCTTCCGTGTATCTGCTGCTGCTATTAAATAACATCGCCCGGTGACATAGTGCCGTTACCCTTGGATATCCCGGTATACGAGTTCCAGGTAAGACTCACCAAGTTCAAGGCTTAATTTCAACCTTGAAAATTATTCTATATAAATAAGTAGTTCTGGAATTTTCGTTAATTTAAAATGTATTTCACAATTATATGATGAACGGGGGTTTTTGAAAAGGCCGTATACAGTAAGATTCATCGTATATGACTTTCATTCATTTGTGCCTTAGGCCAAGTCCGAATGTGCAATAGAAATATGTAGACAAATTTATTTCTTAGGGTTTTGCAGGAGATTCCATCGTCTTGATACGTTAATACGTATCGATCGCTTTCATAGTTAGACATATGAGGGCGGGGTTCCGTGAGGGTTGCACCGGTTTTTGGCCCCCTTTGCGACTGTAGCGTTAGTGAACCCGCTCTGTATATTTTTGGCTCTGCCCTTGTTTTTTCGATACAAAAATCGAATTTTAGCTTTCCTTTCTTACGGGCGAGATTTGAAACGATGATGATATCATTATTGTGGGGTTAGGTCTCAATTACCGGGGAAACGGCTTTCATTAAAACATTATAAGCGATGCTGCCAGTATTCATTATAACTTGGAAGGTTTCTGAGTACAATGTGATATAGAATAATACAAAGTATTATATATTACTCGGACTATTTCTAAGGTCCACTTTTTAATTTTCTCTATGTGATCGCTTGCGGGGAAACTTTCTATTGGCTTTCTTCTCGGCCTCTACTTTTTCAGGTTACATTCTTTCCCTTTTGTCGGATCACCGCATCTCATATACGTGGAATAACGGGACGCGGAGACCTTTATTCAGGCCAGTTAGCGATGTTTCCAAATATTACCGTTAATTAAAGTTACGCGTCGCCGAGCCATCCCGTACCTTTCTCCTTACCGTTCGTCAGACCGCACTGCGCTTAATCGCTGCGCTTGATGCCGACAGTATACCGAACCTACCAAGTACGTGTAATTGAAGATTGTCAATTTATACACCCGGAATTGTTATTGTCAAAACCATCGTTTTTGAGCATTGTTTATTGAGAATTTGAGTAAGATTATCATTTATATTCTTCCGTTATGTGTTGACGTTCATTGTTGAGATTCCACAACCGTTAATCCTGTCAATCTCATCCCGTCTTCCCTCACGTCTAAAGCTTCATTAATCGGCATTTTTATTAATCCACTGCTCGGCGAGTGAGGACAAGGAGCGTCTTCCAGTGACTGCAATTGAGCACACCACGCTTTATGTGGGCGAGACCGGGATTTCGCGGATGTTGTCGATGTGGGCGGGGTAGTAGGCGCTGCACGGACCAGGCTTCTTGAGATGCGGGTTGACCGTAATTCTGCGGAGTAGAATATAGGCCATCACCACCCCTTCACCCGTTACTCTTTCATTCCTCCATCTATTGCTTATCCTTTGCGTCTGTCTTTTCCACCCCATCGGCAGCGTCTGGCCACCACCAAGTGCCGCAGCATAGAGCAGGTTTCCCGCTATAGTAATCGGTTGTGTTTACTCCTCTCCTGTCGGTTCCCCCTCCGCTGTGATGTTCATGACCGAAGAAGTGAATAACGAAGGCAGAATATGGCGGGCACCTCGATTACTACTTTTCGTTGTATTAGATGCAATGAGCAAGCTAATGTAAGCGTGAGAATTTTGTTTTCGCATCGCTCTCATAGTCTAACTTTGATCCCCCAAGAGTGATCTCTCTAAGATTTGGAACGCCCAGAAAAGTTTGATATCTCCAACTACTTCCGTAGTATCATTTAAGGAAGTTGAATGGTCTGCTAATCACCGTCTCAGTCCGGTCAGCGATAGACGTGTTCGTGGCTGTGCGTTCATTCTTCGGCCTATCAAAGAGAGAAGTTTCTTCGATTCTTGCATATCTGTAAGTTACTGTGGTCACCTTTGACAAAAGTATGTATTAACTTCGATAACCTGTATAAACTTATTTTGTAAATTGATATTAGAAGATGAAAAATTAATTCCACTGAAATATATTTGCTATTCCGTGATGATGTGATCTAAGGGGACACAGTTATAAATTCCAGTTCGCCAACCTATTTTTTTTCTCTTTGTTAGCTTGGGTTAGATAATAAGTGGCATCTCATGAAAATTAATTTTCTAAGATATCTATAGAATATGTAATTTCTTTATTTACTTCAAGTTCATTCATATTTTGTATCAAAAGTGAAATAATAAAGTGGAAGTGATGTGTATTTTCAGAATCTAAGAAAGCACTGTTTGTACACCTATTTACAGGTCATTTCAATATGTAATCATGGTGCTGGTTATTTACACAATCATTTTAAATAATAGACTTAACAGCACCGAATAGGGTTTATTTTGGAATTTATTTTGACAATATTATATTCTCTTTATTAAAAACTGTACAAAAACATTTATTTCTCTTAAAATGATTTAATTTATCAAAATTTAGCGAAATGAGTTTGCTTTTGATAATTACATGAATTATCGTGCATTGTATTAAAGACAGGTGTTTGCACATGTTTGATTTGTATTGAAAATTCTTTGTGTACTCAACTATGCTATAGTTTTGTATTATAATATATTTTTGTTTAATATTATATGTATTCTCTTTAATAAAAACGGTACAAAAACATTTATTTCTCTTAAAATGATTTACATTTATCAACAGTTATTGAAATGAGTAAGATTTTTATAATAACATTAATTATAATACATTGTATAAGAGACAGGTGTTTGCTCTTGTTTGATTTGTATTGAAAATTCTTTTTGTACTCAACTATCCTATGGTTTTGTTTAGGAACCTGTGCCTGCAGTAACCCAAAGAGGTGGGAATCAATCAAATGGAACCATCGGCAAATGAATATGTGTCTGTTGCAAACTTCTACCGGGATCGGTCTATACTGGTCACTGGTGGCACTGGTTTTGTGGGGAAAGTACTTATTGAAAAGCTTCTACGTTCATGTCCTGCAATTAAGAACATCTACTTACTTGTACGACCCAAGCAAGGCCATGGCATTCGGCAAAGAGTGGATCAGCTCGTGGATTCTCCAGTAAGTGTCAAATCATAGTTTTTGCAAGATAATAATTTTAGTCAATAAATTTACCTATCCAATTTTTACTCCTTTCTTGTAGCTATTTGACCGGGTACGTAAGGAGCAGCCAGGGGCAACAAATAAAATTGTACCAATTGCTGGGGACGTGACAGAAGAGTCTTTGGGAATCAGTGCATCTGATCAAAATCTCATCATCTCAACTGTGTCTGTTGTCTTCCACTCTGCTGCCACAGTCAAGTTTGATGAAGCCCTTGGCTTATCTGTTACCATCAACATGCTCGGTACCAGAAGGTTGCTGAAGTTGTGCCATCGCATGTCCAAACTTGAGGTAATGGAGCATATTAGTTATTCTTCAGTTATGTCATCAGTTATTATAGCATTGTAGTTCATGTTTATAACTTAGTCTAGGTCATAAGATTTCTGTCATAAATTATGTTCCAAGATATTTGTTACTCCAATAATTGTACTATGAGAAAGGTGTCTATTATTGACATTATATCCTTCAGTAATTTAGTATCTATTGCAGAAAACTACTTTAGTCTCGGTGATATTTACAGCTGTGATAATATGAAAGCTACTGAGGTATGAATGATTCTCAGTAATGGCATCCATTTTGGTTAATTCTTTTTAAATCCTATAAAAGATGTTAATGTTATGGTATATCCTCAGTTTATTTGATTGTGCTCAAGGATTTTGATTTGCTTTTGGTACATATGTTGCAAAAGTTATATAACATTTATAAATATAGCAAATAAGTTGCCATAAACTATGTAATTAGGTTTTTCAGTAACCTTGGGATATAAGCAAAACATAGTTAAAGTCTTCTTTTGGAAGTGTTATCTAAAGGAAAGTAAAATATATGAATTTTGCCTGTGCTATGATTTGATTCTAGAATGAAAATTTTAGTTGTATGTTGAATGAATATCAAAACTTGGACCTTGCAACTTTTGACTCTGACGTTAGTGAAATTAGAATTAGGTCTGATTGCTCTATCATATTAGATTAATATTGGTAAAGAAATTGGTTGTCATTTGTTATGCGATAGAAAGTCTGATTGAAATCAGATAAATTGTTCTGACCCACAGGCCTTGGTCCATGTTTCCACTGCATACTGCAATTGTGATCGCGAAGAGATAAAGGAAGAGATTTACCCTCCACCATATGATCCAGAGAACATTATTCAGTGCACTGAATGGATGGATTCAGATTTGGTGGAAACACTCACTCCAAAGTAGGTGCAATTTTCATGACCTAATACATTTTGGTTAATATAATGGTGACTTAGATAGGAAACATCTAGCTTTGGAGAAGTTTTTTAATGAAATAACGGATCAAATTCCATACTGTTCTGCAGAAAAAATATTGGCATTGCCCACTGATGTAACATATAAAAATTATTTTTGGTAATTAGTAGCTGTCATTTTTTGAATACCAATGTATTTTCTACAGTTAGAAGTGTCATACTTCCTTATAACTGTCGATTAAGCATGTAGTTGTCAGGAAAAAATCTTTCAAAATCCTAAGCATAGACTTCAGTACTACATGAGCTTATTGTTATTTCATAATGTATCGTTATCCTTTCTTTACAGTAGTAGAAATCTGTTATGCAGTATGGTAGGGTGCCTAAATTTCTTAATCGACTAACTCCAAATGTTAGAGAGATCTTTCCATAACGTGTAAATCTTTGTTGCCAGTAGATAATCAGAATTGAAAAGCATAGCTTTAGAGATAAATATTAATTTTTGAGGTCATTTACCAAAGTAATCCTGAAATACTGCATGTTTCACTTTTTAGACTGGGTGCCATTTTGGATTCAAAGGCTTGGGAATTTGCTTAAATTTTTGTGATTACTATTTTGTTTCTGTACATTATTAATGTGTTATTGAAGTCTCATTGGTATCTAGAAATAGACATTAACAGTGGTGACCAGAAAGTTTGTATGGGAAATATGTTATTCAAAGGGAATTTAGTGGTTTATGTTGTATTTCAGTGCATTCAACCCTTTCATGTATGCTGTTTTTGAGTATTAAAATTTAGGGTACTTGTTTAAATTCCCCCTTTGCCCTAGGCTCATAGGTGACCGTCCAAACACCTACGTATTCACCAAGGCACTGGCTGAGCATATGCTCCTACGGGAAAGTGGCAATCTGCCAGTAGCCATCGTAAGGCCTTCAATCGGTAAGACCCTCTTATTTGCATAAAAGAGCAATTTATTTTTTTGGTGGAAGGTAGTGGAAGTTAGTGAAGTTTTTTACAGCTAGGTTTTAGCTTGAACATTATAATTTTATATGCATCATGTTCAGATAGCTTTGCTATGGCTGTTTTCTTCTGTATTTTATTCAATTTAATCTTTAATTAATTAAGTTTGGGTTTGTGTAAAGCGCCCTCCTGTTATAAACTTTAACCCATTAAACTTATATTCACTAATCACTTATGAAGGAAATCCTTGCATTTCCTTTTAAACACTGGGTTTCTTGCATTTGTTAATTACATAACTATTTCATCCTTAAAATAATTTCACTATTCTGTATCTCATTTAACCTTACTTCCAGGATATGTATGCATATGTAATTTGATTTTATTTTTTCTTATAAGCATTTCTTTGCTATTTCCAAACAAACCTTTCATAATACTCTTTAATACTGTGATTCTTTATCTTCCTTAAATTCTCACTCATTGTTGGAACACAATATGAGGATAATTTATTTAAAATTAGTTGATTTCATTCCCTTTTGATATAGAGGGCTTCATTAGGACAGTCATAACCTCTTTTTAGTCAAATCTATTTAAAATTGAAATCTGAGACCTAATAGGCAGATGTTATTAAATATTTGAAGATTGAGTGCAGATAGTTTATTATAAAATATACTAAGCTACTTTTAATTTTTCTGTTTAAAATGCTTCAATTTTGAATTTAGTTTTTTGCTTAGTGTTTCTAATTCTCCTCCCTGACTGATTAGGATTAAAGATCTTCAAGGTATTCATAATTCATTGCTAATTTATTTTGTGGTAGATAATTTGTGCACTGATACACAGAATATGTAGAAAATTTTGAAATCGCTAGTGTGTGTTAAGCTGTAGCAATAGGAAGTGCATTTGGCAACTAATGAATTATTTATGTATCCTTAAAAACATAGTTATGGTAATTTTTTTTCCTTTTTAGATAGTAAGGAACTTAGGGATTTCTTTTCCGCTTTATATGGCATTCAAGTTATGCAGTTCTTATTTCATGCATTTTCATAAGTTCAGTATTATAGGATTGTATAGATATGTGTTATTGTAGCAAAGATGAGTTCATGTTAGCATCGACTACATTTACAAAAATATATAGGAAACATGAACACAGATATCCCTGCTTGAGAAGAATTATTGCCTTTATCTTAAAGTTTAGATGCACTTATGATTTGGCAAAGCTTTGAAATGTATTCATATTTTCGTAATTTAAAAATATTCAGCCATTTTAATTTTAATGCAAAGTGATTGCCTTGGTTTGGTTTGGTTTCAGAAAATCATAGGTCTTTCTCCTTATTTTTCACTGTAATTTGTAAATTTGGTTATACATAACAATTCTTTTCTTTGAGAAATTATTTAGAATATCATCACTATATAAGAATTATCATAATATTAAATGTGCCCATTGTCATTTAGTTTTTAAATAGCTAAAGGTTACTTATTTACTTACTTTCCGTTTGGAAAAGAAATGAAAAACATTAGGTTTTGTAATTCAGTAATATACGTGCAGGAATAGATGAGTGGGAACTAATGTGAGTTGTATATTAACAAGAGGTAAATCATTTAAAATGGGTTCAATATTAATATAATATTCCATAACTTAAGAATCACAGAATAAGAAGTAAAAATTTTAATTTGTGAAATAATGAAAGTATTCATTTAAAGAAATATATGATGAATAAATACTTATATAATTATTAGTACTTATTATTCTAATTATTTATCTCTATTTTGTAAAAAATGTCAAGCAATATTATGATTTCAGGTTCCACTTCATAACTGTATTTAATCTAATATATTTTCCTATATTATTGATTTGAGTGGGGCCTTTTTGATTTCTTAAAGGCTACAAGTATTTTAAGAAAGTGCAATAATAAAATGTAATTAATAAAAGTGAAATTTGGCAAGTGTTGATTTGGTATCCAATGCTTGGCTACTTCCTGAGTTATTGGTAAAAGAGCTTGGACTCAGCTTTTCTAATTCTAATAGATATTAACAGTTAATCATGTTGTGGCATGTTTATTTACTTGAATATTTTTGCATGAATATTTGCTACAAATTATGAGATTGAGGTTAAGCATGTTGAAAATCATTTATCACTGATGAAAAAATTGTATCCATTGTACGCATTAAAATTCTAACTATACATTTAAATTTTTTAAATTAATGCAGAGAGAGAAAGTAAAATAAATGTTAGTTTGAGTCTTAATGTAAGGTTAATGTATCCAAGTTAGTCTTATGGTTTGTGCATGTTCCCTCATATCTTTATTCATATCTTCAAGTAGCAGATTCTTGTAATCAGTTTGTATTTTCCTTGAAATCAAAAAATAATTTTGGTAAATGAATCTTATTGGATGAATGGAAGCACCTAAGATTTTTTTATGACAGGTGTCCAGTTTTAAGTATATTTCTTTCCAAGAAAGAAATGCACATGTAGTTTATCCCTCTGAAGCCTTTTCTATGACTTGTAACCTTGACTCACTTAAATTTCTTTTTGAATAACTCTCTTATCTGTAAGGAGTTATTCAAAACTCTCTGTATTAAGAAAAATACTCTGTAGTAAGAAAAATGTGTCATCCATTCAGTTTGATAAATCTTAGTAACTACTATGAAAAATCTGTTGGTATAATAGTTGGCAGTTTCTTTCTCAGTTATATTTTATCAGATATTTAACTTGTTATCATTATTGTTTGAATTATACGGTTTTATGTTCATTCAAGTCATATTTATTAACAGTTAATTTTCTTTTGCATCGCATGGTCAATCCTTACAAATTCAACACATCATCTGCTTCATGCGAATATTTTATTTTTGGCTGTACTCAGTTATTAATATTGCATGACATTGTATCAACCATAAGTTACATTTTATTGATCATAAAATTTGATTTTAATGCCATATTGATGTGATGCCATCAATAGTCATTGAATGCATACCTTTTACGAAAAGGTATTTCATCATGGCTTATTTATAAACCTTAAGACTGATGTTTTTCGTTATGTTTTATGTAAGTATGCTATTAAAAATTAGTAATTTAAGTTTTAATCCTGAAATTGATTTACAGAGAAACTGTTCTGAATGACTTATTAATAATTTACTCCTATAAGAAAAACCTTTTTTGCTATTTCCAGAAAATAATTTGTAAATTGTAAATTTGTAAATTAGATATTGAGAAATTTAGTATTTATTGAGTTTTGTTGGGGCATTTGTTCATAGCCTGAAAATTAATAAAATTAAATTATTTTAGGGAGAAAAATAACTGATTACAAAATGTTGTTGTTAGTGATAAGCACTTTCAAAATATTGATTATGCATGCTTTTTGCTGGAGTACTATTTTGAAAACCAGCATCAGTATCGTCATAATCTTTTAGTTATCAATTTGATTGTGTTTAAAAGTGAGACATTGGAAAATTTTGCCCAAAAATTTGGAAGTGTGGACAATGAAGCCTATAGACTTGAAGTTTGTGGTACGGTCTACAGACCGTGTCCATAGACCGTTGCTAGACAGTCTATAGGGAAATAGCGCAACAAGTCTACAAGTGTGTACTAGTCTTAAGAGTCACAGCCCAGAAAGTGGAAGATCTGGATTCAAATTCCAGTTACTCTGAATTTTCATTCATTCTTTTATTTCATTTTAGTCCTTGGTTGTCTACCCTTACTTATAATTGTAGAGAGTGTTAAGGTTAGGAAAGACAATATTTCTTCAGTTGCCAAAAACTGGTCCTACATTCTGAGATAAGTGATATATTGTCAAGGTGCAACATACGGCTCTTCTTTTGTAGCAGTGCATCTTAAAATTTTTGATCTAAATTTGGTGCCATAATCTGATACTGATATCATCCCCCTTAACACATTTTCCTGAGTTCACGTAGTTCAAATTTGTGTGAATCACAGTGCAGATAAGATATTTATTCATATTTTCTTGACATTTAAAACCTTTATTCGTCCTTCAAATATTCCTCTAATGTTTCTCTGTTTTTAAATCTGTTTAAGAATTTAACAGTTATAATTTTACAGTTAATAATTGGTGGAGGCTAATTTAACTAAGGATCTGAGCTTACATCTGTATGTTACGTTATATAATTATGCTATGGAGAAGTATGGCTTACTATAAATGAAAGAATCCTATCATTAGCTATCTTTTAACAGAAAAAAATTAACTTAATTAAGAAAATGAAGGACTTGGAATTAAATTAAACACACTTTTCAGTCGTAGTGGAATTTATCGAAATACAGTTCTACTTACATCAAATAATATGACTCGTTAGTACCGTGTTGTAACCATTCTGGTAAATGAATTGTCATATCTACTTCTAATGTACCATTTTCCCTGTTCATGATTTATAAATCTTCATTTTCATGTATAAGATTTTTTAAGGACTATATTGAAAATTTTTGATACTCTGCTAAAGAACAAGTACTGTGTAGTCTATTTCTTATTACTCTATGTATTTAACATATCTATATTATCGAATACCTGTAATTAATATTAAAGGAAAACCCATGAATTATTTACAGAATTTGAAAGCATGTGCAAAATAATTACTTCTAATCAAAAGTGGTCATTGCAAGCATATGTTATTTTTCTATGTTTTTGCTAAGTTTTCAATTATTTTCTGATTTATAATTCTTGCACTAATAGTCGCATAAGATTTATTTCAATTATTCACCTATGTACTTCATTCTGTTATATTTCTTTATTAAATTGATTTTAATAATTTATACTAAGAACCATCCCTGAGATATTTTACTTTGTTTAAATAGCTGAAAATTTATGAAATTCTTCATCGAGAGAAGTTCTTGAACATTGCTCGTTTTGATTTCAGTACTTTCTGCATGGCGTGAACCCTTGGCTGGATGGGTTGATAATTGGAATGGCCCCACAGGCATGATAGCAGCTGCTGGGCGAGGGTTCTTCCGTACCATGCTTTGCCATGAGGATATGGTTGCAGATCTAGTCCCTGTTGACGTAGTCATTAATCTCCTTATTTGCACAGCTTGGAGGACTGCCATTGATCAGTAAGTAATCAGCATTCTTTTACATCATTCATCTTTTAGCTGGGTTCCCATGGGATATGTACTACATTAATGAGCTACATTTTTGCTATCTTTTATCCCTTTTCACGAAATCAGGAAATCATGCTTTCTTCACACACAAATGTCTTGGGTAAGTTGTGTTCATGGACAGACTAGTCGCAGAAAGTTGAGCTCTTGTCATTTTGATTAAATTTGTTACTCCAGGCAGGATAATGGTTGTGAACTGCGAACAAATTGTATGTCTTGGAAGAATATGGTAGCCTATGGAGTGGATTCTTTGCTGTCAAAGATTAGGGACTTCGACACAGATTGTAACAGAAATGAAAAATAATCACTTAGGTGACTACAGGATTCTCCCACAAATGAAAGAAAGTTATGGAAATACAAAGTCTGCTGTTCCTTTTTCATAAATGGCATTCCACCAAGTAAAGTCAGTTCATATCAATTTTTTGAAAAGAGGTTAATTTAGTCATGTCCTTTCATAGATCTCATGGAACTATTAGTTGTCATTGGTGCCAAATCTCTGTTGCCATGTTGCTCAAGGGAAGAATACATCACAACTGAAAAATCAATCATGCTTGTTCCCCTCAAACTGATTGTGGACCTCAGAGGTAATTCCACAACCTATTGTTCATATGGGTAGTATACTTAGAAAGTGCAGCTCATGGTTGAGATACATACCCTGTTGGAACCTGGTCTTATGCTCATAATTCCATGCCATGCCTGGCAATCCTCCCTGCATGTCCTCGGCTCGAATGCTGATTTGGATTGTTGGCGTTTAACTTTGGAAACTTAATTGCAAGTGTGTTACAATTGGACTTATGTTAATTGCCCTGTGCTCAGTAACCTTGTGTATCTTGCTCTAATAAAATATACTTTATTATTACATCTATATGCAGATATATATCTGCAATAGTAATAATTACTAATATAGGTGTGATATTTAATGTAATTAAAAGTCATAGTTTGTGCTTCAATCATGGTTAATGTCCATTTAAGCATTGATAATTGTTGGCTAAGTCAAGTATAAAAGTAAATTGAAAAGACTTTGTCCTAATATTTTTATCATGATGTATAAAATATGTTGGAAAATGAAAATGTAGAAATTTTTCTTTAAATCTTTTACTTTCTTTTGGAATAGTAATCTTATTGGTTCAGGTATTTACCCCTTTTCATAAATTGTTTTAAGATGCAGAATAATAGCAAAAGGTATAAAAAATAACTGTAAAACTTTGATTAAGCTATAGTTAGGCATTTTGGTTGAATATCATAGTATTCAAGGCTTGGATTCATATTTTATAATAATTTATGAGTCCGAGATGATATTTAAGGAAATTAATTCTACTTATCATGAAGAGGCAAGCCTTTGGTTTAAGCTGTGTCATCTAATATTTATCTGTATAGCATTTTTTGGTTAGCTTCTTTTATTGTTTTTGTCCACTTTTAGTACTTGGTAACTCATTTCATAAAAATGAGCAAACTTCCACTAATGATCTTAATTAAATATATTCAATTCTTCGTTTAAGTTTAAATTTTTTTTATGAATAAAGGTACCCGATTTTGTGATAAATTATACTCCTATCATCATTGGTTTGAATAATTCAGTTTAAGTTCATTTGTTAATTATACAAACAGAAGGAGCTATTTTTTACATTATATATTTTAAAAATATTGAAGGAAATCACTTATATAGCTGTCAAATGGGAATAATCTCAACAATTGGACAAGAACTGTAGGCACAGAAATCAATTCAATTTCAATTCTCTTTGAAAGAAATAATTCTTTCTTTTTGGTTGATTATGAGTAAGGTATTGGAAATGATATCTTACTGTAACTCAGTACATGCTCAGCTAGTCCTATGTTTTTATGGGGAAAACAAACTGCTTGCTTCATTATAAAATCTTACCTCTAGTCAATAGAATATAATCGGTTAACGCTGGCATAAAATAATATCATAGCCATAACTAAGCATAATTATCTCTAATGATTAGAAGTTTAATACATCTAATGTGATATTTTTTATTAATTTATCCAATTAGAAAGAACTTTTGTGCTTCATTCCATCGATGTAGTGATGGCAGCAACATTGTTGTTGGTAATTCTCCTTCTGTCCTAATAACTAATGTCTTAATTTTTGTTTTCAATAGTACACCTGGAATAAAAGTCTACAATTGCACATCAGGTTCTCAAAACCCAATCACATGGAAGGAGTTTGTGGATGGGTGTTTTGTTTACTTGCATAAACATCCAATGGGTGGCATGCTTTGGTACCCATCTGGCCGATGTCGTTCTAGTCCTCTTATGGATGCTGTATGTAGAGTTGCATTGCATACAGCACCAGCCTACCTGATTGATGCAGTAAGGTGGCTGACAGGAAGACGAACAATGTGAGCATTATATATGTATTTTCTCAATACTTATTTCCAAAATTGGCATGAAGAAAAAGTTGAAAATTAGCAAAGTCATATTGGGCACATTTTAAAATTCATTGATGGATCCATCAAACTATTTGTCTTTATTATCAAACTTATTGTCTTTAACTTTTATTTGTCCATGGATCTACTATATTTTCCACCTGTATCCATTGCTTCTATTATGATTAATATCCAATGAGGTGCCAATGGTTCTGATGACGGTAGCAGGTCATTCAAACATTAATATCCATAACCTCATAAAAAACCAGTAAATGGCAACTTAATATAGGGAATATAAGGTATTTATAATGCAAACATTGATGAGCACAAACATCTATGTGCTATTTATGTTTCAACAGAGTTTAAAAAATTATGGAAATAGAACAAGTTGTATATTCAATGGTAAAAATCTTGTCAATCAGCAGACAAACTAACAGACTGTTCTTAAATTCATCAAGAATCGAAAATCCATCAAAGTACTCAGAAAAACATTGATGCAATTCATTTTTCATCAGGTTGATGCATTTAAAAACGTGCCCATTGCTTAAAATTTACAGAGGGGGCAGTTATTTTGTGACGATGAAGATGTTGAATTAAAGTTTCTATACAACAAAATTTAATAACATTTACTAACTCACATAATGTCTTATGTAGATTAGTAAAAATTAAATTCATTCAGTATCCTCAATTCATATTGCTTACATTATGGCTTATATTAACAGTTTTTAGCTGAGTAAATGTTATCATAGTATCAACTAACCAACAACATTAGGCTTTGTTTGGTCTTTAGACCATAATAGATCTTTTACCTATAAATTCAGGCTCTCTATTTCTTATTGATGCCGGTTATACACCTTGATCCACACTTAGAATCAATCTTTTGTCAATTTCATCAAATGAAAATAGATCTTACATTTTGCTATCTAAAGGTAACCATAAGATTACTGACAAATTGATATATTATAAAATAACTCAAATTATACAAACATTAACATTTGAAAAGTTATATGAAACCAGGGTGAGCCAAAGATGCAGCCGGCCCTGCGCTACGGAGCAAGTGAACGAGTAGTATTGTTCCTGAATCTAGTGTAATTTTTGATCCAAAAAATACCTTTAAGTATGTAATAATTACAATACATAAATCTTGCATACAAATGATTATTTGTACTGGGCAGAATTTTTTCTGGTTTGTATGTGTGATGGCTTGGACAGTCTATGGATATATTTATGGATTTTTTTATTTAAATAATTTACTTGCTGGTTAAAAAAGTGAAAAATAGTGACATGACTGGGACCTGAACCCAGGTCTCACACTTTCCAGACTGGTATTCTAACCACTAAACTACCATGCTGCATCAATTCCACTTCTGTTGAAGGGAAACTTTGTGAGCAAAATAGTGGTGCTCCACATAGTGGCACCAACTACTGCCAGAGGTTCATGTTGAGGCACTCAAGGGAAAAATAATGCATCCCTTTAACAAAAGTTGAATTGATACAGCATGATAGTTTATTGTTTAGAATACTTCCCCAGATTAGTATGTGGAGTGTCAAAGATTAGTTGGAAACTCATACCATTTTCTTTTCCATTTAGGATGGTTCGCATTCAGGGACGATTACAGAAAGCAGTCCAGTGCTTGAGATACTTCTCAACTCATCAGTGGCACTTCCGCAATGACAACGTTAGACAACTTTCACTGCAATTGTCTGAAGCAGACAGGGCCACCTTTCCATTTGATATATCAATGCTTGATTGGTCTTCCTATTTGGAGGATTACATCTTGGGAATTCGTCATTTCGTTTTCAAAGACAAGCCTGAATCACTGCCGGAAACACGTAGACTTCTTAGGAGGTAATTTTTTTCTTTTAATTATCATTTTAAAGGTGACTGATTGCATGGATAGTGATATAATTATTTTAGTATATTTATCATAATTGCATAGTATACATTTATAGGGTAATACAACAATTTTATTATTAAATTTCATATGCCTGACCTCTCCCATAATATGAGAGATGCTATGATAATATTTGGATTTTAGCCTACTATTGAATGTCATGATTACTGTGTTTGATTACTTATACTCGTTGAGAATTTTTCCTTTTAATAACTAATTTTCAGAAAAAAATTAAAGGAAACCTATTTACTAGATTAAATCGAAATAAATTGAAAGTAATATTTTGGGAATGGATTTATAGCAATGCTGAAGAATTCTTGTGGATAATATGAGGCCATGTTTAGTTGAATAGTTAAGTTTTGGGCAATATGGAATATGATGGAAAAACTATGAAAATTCTTCTCTTTGGATACTAATGGAAAGAATACAAACACTTTATAATTTTCAACTAAAGGAAAAAATGGGCATACTGTGGATTAAAAATTGATTGCAGTTTAACAATATTGCTCATAGATGAAGGTGGACCTCAACCAGATAAAAATGAGAGCTATCCTGATACAGACTTAAATATTGATCCCACAATCAGTATGGTTAATCTATCCAAAGAAAACCAAATTTTGGCTAAGATACGGAATTAGGCCTTGACCATTTTCATCATCAGACGTTTAGTAGATTAAATGTTACTTTTTGGAGAGGGTGTTGCTTGTTATAAAATCTATTGATAACCCTCCTTCTCAATGTCAAAAACACAAATAACTCCCAAAAGCTGTAATTATGTACTATGTTTTTTGGGGCAGTGTAGCATCTTGGTTTTTGAGATTATTCTGTGCAATATTAACTTCTTGTTATAATATGGTATTTAAAGAGAAAAAACTGAATTAGATAAAATTTAAAAAATTCTAAAATTTCTCTCTGCCAATACTTTTAGCTAAATGGCATAACCTATAAGTGCCTCGGCAGAGTAGTGGTTAAGGCGCTCGCCTGCCAATAAGGCCCTCGTGGCTGGGGTTCAATCCTCAGCCACAACATTTTTCAGGGAGGTCATTGGTCGACTCAGCCTGTAAATGTGTAAAAATGAGTACCGGAGGTAAAACTCTGGGTACTAGTAGGCAGTAGAAGCCTAGTGCCGGCCACAGTACCTTCATTCATACTGTTAGGCTAAGTATTAGCTTAACCTGCTGTCTCCCAGAAGTGTGAAACGCTTAGAAAGGGAGACTACTACTACATAACCTATAACCTTCCTACCTCCAAATTGACATTTAAATTTTGCAAGCATCTCCAGAGCAAGAAAATTACTTTGGTACTGCAGTTCATATCAATCTCTACTTCTATTGTGTGTACTGTAATAGTTCATGCTTTAGGCTCATGGTCCCATCTCTTCACTCTTAATTCTGTCATGATTTTGTGGTAGAAAAAATGAATTGAGTGAAATCAATTAAAAGGTCTGTTGTTGAATTGACTGAAAGGAAGGAAGGATTCCAGAATTGATACTTAAATTCATGTGGTAAAAACTAAAATTTGTTGATTCATTCGAATATTGTGGGATCACTGTAATGAAAAAAATAGAGGAGTAGAGTAGATATTCATGTATGAAAATTCTGACATAAAGTAATTTAGAAGCTTGGCTTAATATGTTATGGTTATTGTCAGTAGATTCGATGAAAAGGAAAGTGAGTGATGCTACTTCCTTATTGTCAGGTCTCATATTATCATGACCACTTGTTACACTCTGTGTTGGCTGTAGATTAGTGTGAATTGATATTTTACTGGGCGAAACATCCATTTTTAGCAATTTTCCATTGTGTATATTATGCTCAGATTTTTTTTACTGGTTGCAGAGCACCTATGAGAAAGTTATCTAAAAACCAGAAATATCTTTATTCTGGAATATACCTGGTCCTGAATATCTCAGATTAGTGATCCTCTACCGTTTATGTGATCCAGTGGCGCAGCGAGGGGGGGTTTTAGGGGTTCAACCCCCCCCCCCCCCCAAGAGTCAAGTCCTATGACTAGCTCTAAGCTTTTTTTTTCTGCTGAAGAGTACAAAACCCCAATCATCACGCAAGTCTTAGAGATACACTGCTAGTCATGTGTTTGCTTGATAAATTCAACGAAAGCTGAAATAGCTAATACAGCTAAATAGCTAGCTGAAAGCTAAATATGGCTCCAATTTCAGCTAAGGTGATGTTTTCAGTAGCAGAGTAGGCCTAGAGCCGATATCAATGGGACACTAAGAAACGATGATAAAAATTCGAAAGTGCTGATTTATTTACTCCTCACAAAAATACAAGAGAACGTTTGAGAAGTAATTCAAAACTTACACCCTGAAAACAGAGATTAAGATTACACTTGAGAAACAAACAGATTGATAAAACGCTCAGTTAGATCTTCTGCATGTTACTGTTTTAAGGGTGTGAATGCAAAGATAGGCTCGTGAGTAGTGTTTTTGAGAAATTCACAGTGAACAGTTCAAAGGAAAGTTTAGTCTGGATTTCATTAGGTGCAGATGAACATCCGAAAATTTTTTTCACAGTCCTCTAATAGCTTGAGGCCTCTATCGGAAAAACATAAGTTAATGGCTATGAGTTTTTTCTGAAATGACCATTATTAGATGCATAAATTAGGATTGCCTTTTTTAGGCTGTTATCCGAGGGCACACCAGAAGATGAGTTTGGCAACAATTCCAAAGGTACTGGTTCCTTTATTAAGCGTTCTGGACGCTTAAAAGTCTGTACAGTAGACTCTTCATTACTCAGGCTGATAGAAAATATACTGATCCTTATTTTATAATTACCTGTTAATTTGCTGTATATTTAAGAAAATAATTCGATAACCAAATTTCGGTAGATATTTGAAGAAGTATTGGAGAAATACAAGATATCACTGAAAATAATTTTCAATGACTTTATGGCTTGAAATAATTTGATGAACTGTTAAAACTGTGGCTTAAACTCTCTACCTTCCTTTTCGATGCAGCCAATTTTTCTCTAGTTATAGAATCCAACGAATCTCATGACTTATCCGGTCAACCACGTGTTCGTGCAATGCCCCTGCAAAGTTTCAATTCATGGAAAATTTTTGTTTTCTTTGAACACAGTGGGTAAGACTGGGTTTGTGTCAGCTCTCTGCTGATTATACAACCTAACTATTAATTAGTCTATATAATTGTAAGTTGACGACTTCATTTTTTTCACCTTGGTATGTAACTTTAATTCTGCAAATTCAATTATATTATCCACTATAATCAAGAGTATACTGTATTTTTTAATGCAGCCAAATTTTTAATGCTCGGTTCGTGATGCATTCAACTTAGCTAATACATAAATAACAAAATCAGACTTAATTGTAAGCCTACCGGAAAATTCTGATATGATTTTTTAACGAAGCAAAACCATCTGATATAAATGATATATTGTTTCTTAGAAGAGGAGTTAATTTTAAAAACAAGGGATGAAGTCACTCCTAAGAAACGTGCTGATGATATAGTCTAATAACGAAAGATAAGCAAATAAGCATGGGTGCGCCAATGTGGGGATCTAATGAGTGGATATGTTTTATGTCGCTTGCCAAATAATCGTTACTAAGTTTTTTCCTTCCCCCTTCGGCAACCTCTTGGAAGAAGGAACTCCCAAAGATTCGGGAAGTTTATATCAACAACACTAAAAAACTTCTGCATAGAACAAATGACTTTTTAATAGATATTGGATGTATCCAAACTAGAAATCCAAACAACCCTTATGATCAGTTTCCAATAGTTCGGTTATGTAAACTACTATCTTGGAAAGATTAATAAGTTGTCCATATAAGCGTTAAACTACTCTAGTTTTCAATGCATTTAGTTTTTGAAAGAATTGACATATTTTTAGTAGGTAACGGGCATGAATGTACTAGCCCCTGTAAGTTAGGCATTTTCATTTCCTTGGACCCTCCCATTGGCAAATCCTGGCTGTGCCACTGATGTGATCCATTATTTATAAAATGGAACTTGTACTTGCTCACTTTAGATCCCTCCCACTTTTTTCTGTCCTAATATCTACACATATGGGCAATTTCTTATAGCAGTAATTCTCAAAGTGGGCATTAGCGACCCTAGGGGTGCTGTAGTCAGGGGGGTTTGATACTAAGGTGTTTTATGCCCGGATAGGATATTTAAACATTTTAGCTTCTATTTTGCTTTTTTTAGTATTTGTATTCGGTCGTAGAGAAAATATTTTTTTAGATATTGGTATTGGTTGGTGAAATGGGAATTAAGGGGCAGTAGCATGAAAGAGATTAGAATCACTGTCTTAGAGTGTGAATACTATAAAAGTTATAAACATTTTCTCTGACAGAAGTAAAGAATCAAAGGAAGAAAGCAGATTAGAAGGTAGGTTGCAGTTGCCAAATAAATGCAAAAAGATTGTTTACAGAAGAAGTAATATTGTTTATGCAACCTTATTGCAACTTTGTCTAATAATAAGTGTAAAATAAGAGAGATAGTTGTTGATATAAACAGTATATAATAAAGTCTGATCATGTCATGTGAGAGGGGGGAAAAGAGGAAAGATATGGGCTTCTTTTGAGGGGAAATGCCTGGTGCGCATCATTTGCAGTAACCAATTTTGGTTTGGAACAGTACATTGTTTGCCTATGGCTCCCCTCTCAGTAAGTGCTGCCTCTCTTATTTTCTGAGTTAGACTAGGTTCACCTGTGCAATTTGCTACAGTGTGCCAGGCTCTATTTCATGAATGGACTATAATTTTTATAACATTTTTAACCATAAATATTGTTTTACCATGTACGTCTATAAGTTTACAGTTAAATGAGGACAATTTATAAATTTATGATTTATATTAGTCTTTGAATGATATGGAAGTGAAAATCATTATTTGAAAAATCTATGATATTTTTTAAATATATTTATCAATTTTGGCAATGTCATAAATCATCTTAATTAGACTAATAAATGTTAAATTTCATGTAATTTAAGTAGTTCCACAGCAATTATTTTATGGTTCTTGAAATATCATGCCAGCCAATTTACAAAATACTGTTTTGAGACAAATGCTCTTAAAATTTAAGAAAAAGATAAGGTTAATAATAATAGTATTGAATTATTTACTAATGATAAGAAATTCATTGACCATAAAGCATGCTGTCATGAAGTGATCCAGCCAATTTTACTGAAAATACAGGTTTATCTTGGTGATTTTTCCTGTGTGAGATTGGGTCATGCGGTGGGATAAGTTGATTTCCTCCTTGTCTTTTCTTTGGCAGCAGTTGATTGCATTTTCACTCACTTTCATCTCATTTTGTTTGTAATATTTCTTAAATTGCTCTTACTTTCAAGTGAAGTTTGGCTATCTTAGTCAGAAAACTTTCCTGGTATTAATATTTTGTTAGCATTAGTTAAATATTAATTGACATAATTTCTCATTTATGAATTTTCTTTCCCCAGATTGTACTGGTTACATCTGATCTCCAAAATATGTGTCATCTACTGGGTTTGGCGGACTATTATAATGAGGTTTAGAGCAACGCCAAAGAATATCAGAGAGACCAAAAATCGAAACCTATGCATACTAAATCAAGCCAAAAGCTAATGTAACTATCAATGAAACTTAGGGTGGTGAAAAAGGAGGATTGGTATGCATTAGTTTGTTTTCTTTAGTGGATTGCTTGTGTCATTTAGTGAGTCTTCTAGTGAAGAAAGTGGAGCATGTGTCTCAGATGTGTTTGCCTTAGAGGAGTAATTCCATGAAGGTGCATCACCTTCTTAGGAGCAGGCCTCCAAAACCGGTGCATTTGGTTTCTTACCAGGTAATGAACATGAATCTATTTATTGGTTGGTAATCAACTATCACATTGTGACATAAGAAGCTTTGGCTGTGCTTTCCTATATTTTGTCTTTCTGTAATCGGAAATCTTTAAATGAGAGTCGGTAATAATTATAATAACAAGACATTGCTCTTCTGCTCATTCTTGATTGCAGTGAATTAAATGTGTATCTGTATCTATAAAAGAATTCTTTTTTAACAAACGCTGGGTATACTTGGTCTAGATATTATTTATATGGAAATTGTCTTAGGTATTATTGCCATGGTATCAAAATGTCATTTTCTATACTATGTGAACATAATCCAGTTTATCTATTGGGAATGATTTTGTTGCCAAATGTGGTTTCTAACTGTTCTTGGAATGATTGAGTCGAACGTCTCTCATTGATGCACTAGAAGTGTGTTGTTCTTAAAATTTTGGTCAAAACGCTGTAAAATATTCAGGAAACATTTGTAATATTTATCAAAAACTTATATAATAAGCCCAGGTAAATTAAAAATTTTTGTACTGAATATTTGCATATAAGCTACCATTGTAATAGGAACCCAAAAATTCAGCAGAACACTCAAATAGCTTCATAATTGCATAAAGAGCTTGTGGATCTTAAAATCAGAGATTGAATGCTTTCATGCTAAAAAAGGTAAATCTTCAAATTTATTTATTTTAATTTAAGACCCTCGCCAGGGTTATTGGCGGTTTGATCTTATTATTAGTTGTTTAGTTAAAATGTTGGAAATCAGGAACTAGTGTGTTAACAAATTCTTGTAATTTTTTTTATTTTGTAAATTTTAGTATTCATAACAGAATCTTATCTATTTTCATTGTTGAAAATTTATACAAAATGTCACAAGGGTAATTACAGGTAAAAACATGACAACTTGATGTGTGTTTTAGAATATTACCTTGTGGCTCATGGGAATTAAGTTTCTTGCTGATTGTTGATTTTTGTTTAAAGTTGAGTGTAATAGATGAATCTGTACAATTTCTGGTCGTTTGCCCTTCAAGGTGACTTTTAAAGTTGATTTCTTGATTTATTTCTTGTTTGTGACTTATTATAATAGTTTGTTATGAAAATATGTAGACTAGTTTAAATATTTATACTTTCATTTAATGAAGTATATAAAGTATTAAATTTCTTCTTAATGCTAGCCTCTTTAGCTATTGATATAATTCATTTCAGGAAGTTGCAAGACACTTCCACAAGTAGCTTGCACTTCCGATTCTTTCATATTCTCTCATCAATGAGAGGATTTCTGTAGTCTTGTCTCTTGTACATGCAGGATGAAGTTTCTGATACTCAATTATATGTTTAAGTTTGCGAAAAAATGAGAGTATTAGAAAGAAAATGTACTTTTATTGTACTTTACATTTCCTCTTACGGTTTTGCTGCCATTTGTTAATTCATTTTTTCCCCCTTTGAGAAAACTCACAAAATCAGCCATAATTTTAATGCTTACTCAAAGTTTTTGTACGGATAAGAGGAAGGTGTACAGCTATATTTTAAAAAAATATGTTTGGCAGTCATTGCAGAGCAAAATTTATGCGACCACTACAATTAACAGGTTTCAGCATATAAACAGGAATTCTATAAATTTCTTAAAATTCTTTATATACACTATCTTACACTGATGAATTTCAGTATAAACTTATTTGGATAATTTTTGGTAGTCATAAATAAATTGAAATAAAAAATGCTTGAAGTTAAAAAAACTGGCTTTACATTATTCAGTTATGGAAATTAATTACTGGGTCATAATTTGACTTGACCTAATTGATAGTAGGCAACCACAATGCTTTAAGTTTTAATGAACAGCATCTGCTATCGCAGTAAATGAACAGAACAAGTGAACACATCTCTCTTTAGAGCGTCAAGACTTGGGCAAAAAAAGTCCCACACCAGATATCCAATAATTTCATTATATCCTTAATTCGAAATGTTTGCTTAGATTGTTGATCTATTATATTTCCTTTCCATTTTGAATATATATTGATGAAAAGTTCCAACAGATCTAAAGTAGGTAATAGTAATACTGTGAGATGAATAGTTGAAGAAATCTGCAGCTTTTTCCAGTGGACACAATGGTGACCAAACTCCCTCGTTTACATATGTTATATTTTTCAAAATTTTGATGCAAAGGCATCCAAAGCAACCATATGGCCTTGGCTGGCTTCATCTCTGAAGGATATATTCCGTTACTTTTCCAGTAGTAACATTAAACTTTGTCCTCTCCCTTTCTTTCATAAATTTCACTCTCAACCTCCATATATATGTATATATATACACATGTACATAAAGCAATTGTATTAACCATCCATTATAACAACAATTTTGGCAATATACATTGTCTTGCGTGAGTACTTGGCTTCGTTCCAGTCTCAAGTTTTCCCCTCATATCCCATTTCCCTGTACTGGTTTGTCCTATTTAATCTGGCCACTTCTGTCATTATGTGGAAAAACTTGTTAAGCTGAAACACTTAGGTATGTCGAATTGTCCCCAGCATTCCATTGGTCTGCTTTGGGAATTTTGTCACTGTCCATTGGCCTGTTTCTAAGCACTCCATTCGCTGTGCACTCCATATAAGGGATATTTTGGGTAGAATGGTCATTGGCTATGCATCAGGGACGATTGAGTGGTATCATGCGAGCAAGTCGCATAACCATGCCAAAGAGGGCATACCATATGCTGCGTGCTGTTTGGGATCTGAGCATCAGCACTCTCCAAAATACGACCACGCTGAGAAGCTGGGTAGCTTTGTGAATCCAGTACATTCTGCAATGAAAGTAATTTTTTATATTTAGTTCCTTGAAAATAAGAATACAACTTGAATGCTTAAAAATAATCTTTCAAAAATCGATGACTCATTTGGACTAATTAATATCAATATTTATGCTAAATACATTGTATTTTTAGTAACTAAATAAATATTAAATTTTTACACATTTTCAGCCACTAGATATATTGTTTACAATCCCAGGAAGCAAAGAGCTTTCTAGACTTTTATTATTTATCAAAATCAAATATCAACATTACAGTCTCACTTCCAAACTCAAGATGTCAATGCAGAAAAGATTTTATTTTACTGTATGGATTTTAAAAATTTAACTTTATGAATTTTTCTTCACATTTGATTCATATCCTCAAATATTCATAAATATATGTACCTCAGAACATAAGTTATATTTTTCAGAAGTTGCTGTGTCATTATCATGCAATCTTTGCTAGTTTTTTTAAGTAAAATTTGTGTTTTTAAATATAATTTCAAGGTATGCGTTATTTTTCAAGCATTCAGTTTACTCACTTCCTTAAATGTCTGCGAGCAGCAGGGAATGTGGCTGGGTCTTCTTTGAGTATGAACTGGCGTGTACCAAGCACATACTTTTCTAGGTAATCCTCCCAATCTAGAGGCACAAGGTCAAAATCAAACGTTTTCCTGTCCTGCGGTGATAAGCGATCCAACAATCTGCAAACATTGTCATTTGCAAAGCGCCATTCGTGAGTTGTGAAGAACTCCAGACAGGATACTGCACGCTGAAGTTTCTTCTGGACTCTGACCATTCTGTAAGAAAAAGTAAGACTGAGTCAAATAGTGTTCCCAAATTCTCTTCCCAAAATGTGTAAGTTTGTAGCTATTAATCAGAAAACTGTATTGAAAATTAAAAAGTTAGTACATTTTGATTGAAAAATCTCTGCTTCATGATTAAATGGCAGATGTAAGAATTTTACTTTCATTTAACTTTTATTCAGTCAATTCCATTTATATTTTATAAAACAGTATTGAAGCACTACACACTATCACTACAAACACAAAGTTCAACTTGAGCCCTTTCTAGCTTATAAACTGTCATAATTGAAAAATTAGCTATATCTCAAGAAAACCACTCCTGATTTATTTGCAGGTTTGTAAGAATTTTATTTAATGAGTTTCAAAAACTCTATAAAACTTATAGTTATTTAGTAGTCATCAATTTTTAATCTTTTACTATGACATTAAAACTAAGTACATGATACGGTTTTGTTTACTGATCTAAAATTAACAAAGTTTATGAAATACATATTCCAATTTTGTCTTGTAAGAGACAATTCTATTAATCTTCCACTGCATATGCAATCAATCAAAACACTTAAAATAAATGGCATGAAGTACTAATCAATTTTAATTGTCAATACTTTTTAAATAAATATAACATGTTCTTACTTTTGAAATTTATGACATTTTATATAATAAGGGCTAATATTGATAAGATAATTCATGTAGTTCATGTGTTTCATAATATCTTTTATGTTATACCACCTTATATTTGTGAAAGTATTATCTTACATTGGTTTCTTTCCCGCAATGGTAGCCAGAAAGTCAATAAAGTAAGCAGGGGCAAGGTGAAAGGCCAATACACAAGCTGTATTTACGAGGCGGGTGCTCTTGAATGAACCTCCAGGATACCATATAACATCTTTGTATGGGTTTTTGAGTAGATACCGATATCCCAGGGTTTCTACATCACGCCATCGGATTGGATTCACTCCTCCAGATGTGCAGTTGTAAACAATGATATTGTTTGGCCTAAGAAGAAACGTTGATAAGCATTAAGATTTTTAATTTTCTATGATAAAATCAACTTTACTGTTGTGATAATGAGACACCAATTTGATTTATACAATCAGGCAAATAACTTTATTTTATAAAAATAGAATACTTAAAGTAAATAACAATAAATAATATGTATAAATGATAAATTCAATTATCATTCAGTCAATGTTATTTGGAAAATAAGTGAGAAGTTGTTACCGAGCAGTTGCTGTATGCCATGCCACAGAGATCATGAGGTTGATGGCAACATCAACAGGCACAAGGTCTGCTACTAGATCACGGTGACATAATATTGTTCTCAATACACCTTTTCCAGCTCCTGCAATCATTCCAGTTGGGCCATTCAGATTATCCACCCAACCTGGAATAGGCTCTTTCCATGCTGCTGTCACTGCAAAATGAGATTGAAATATTATAAGATTCTTATTTTAAGCATTCAATATAATTTCATTCAAGGTTAATCCTTGTTCAGGTAAAGCATAGCATGTTTCTTGTGAAGAAGATCGGCAACTAAGGCTCAAGAAAAGAATTTTTTGTCTTTCTGCTATTAAATAAATAAAACTAGTGATAAGTATATTAAAATCGGCACAAAGACGCCATCTTTTAGCCAAATGATGCTTACAAATTAAAAAGTAGCATAAACAGCTGTATCAATGTCTTAGAGCCTCAAGATTTAAAGCTGGTCGTCTGCAGGCACATTGTGTGCAAGTGATAAAACAGAATAAACCGTTATAGTAATAATTAAATATGTATAATTAAACCTAATTTTGTTGAGATATTTACATCATTTCATATTAACAGCTACATATTCTCTTCACCGCGTGTAATTAGAAATAGATTCACCCGACTTCCAATGCAAACGTAATACTCACCTATTGAGGGCCTTACTATTGCCACTGGTAAACTGCCACTTTGTTCAACGAGTACATGTTCAGCTAATGCCTTGGTGAATGTGTATGTGTTTGGTCGATTGCCTATTAGCCTGTGGACAAATTTAATTAGCTCAAATTAGTATCAACAAAATACAAACTTCATAATGTGTTTTTGAATCCCCCTTTCCCATATTTCTACGTTCAACTGTTTTGCCACTAGCGACTATTTTGAATAAAGTTGTTTATTGAATCATTTATTTAAGAGGTTCAAAATAAGTAACAATCAACTCCTGAGACTTTTTAAGTTGATAAACAGCAAGGTGGAATACCAAAGCTACAATTATTGATGAATTCTTAAAAATCGTAAGCAAAGAGCTGAAACATCTTATGTTTAACTTCATACATTAGTAATTGCGGATGCTTAATGTAATTCATTGATCATATCCAGTTAAAGGTTTTATCCTTAATTTTAGCAAAGGTAGGTTGCTTTGGATGTTAATCCTACTTACTTTGGTGTTATACTGTCTAGTAAATCTTCATCCATCCATTCGACACATTGAATAATTTTTTCGGGATCGGCAGGAGGAGGATATACTAACTCGCTGACATCTTCCCGATTGCAGTTGCAGTAGGCTGTGGAAACGTGCACCAAGGCCTGCAGGTAAGAAAATTAAGAAAAAATGGATATAAAAACGGGTGCTTTGTGATGTTTAAAATTCAGATTTCATTACTTTTATTTAATATACGGTACACCTGAATCCTTCTCTGATGGAAATGACACTAAAAAGTTGGATATGAAATTGTTTTAACATTTTTATCACAGTAAAACTATGAAAATAAGATATTGTGATCAATAAGTAGAAATTTTCATTAACTATCATATTATAATAATATGTAATTATTATATAAATTTCATTCTTTAAAGAGCTTCTAGAATAAGATCTGTGATTATCTCTCGATGAAATATCGTCGTCATTTACCAAAGAAATATTACATTATACATGCATTAGAGTTTTAATTTTTGGTTGATATTTACTCTTAGATCAAAAGTTGAATGTGGTCTGGTTTGATGAATACAGTTTTGTAAACTATACATTATTTACAATAATAATGCGGAGATCCTTCAAAGCAAGTAAAAGCTGATTCCAAGGAATTTCTGTTCGGCGAATTCACCGTGTGCGGTTTCTTCACTTTATTATACTGGTCATTTTTTTCCCAATTCGTGTTAATTTTTGCACTTTAACTGATCACCAACAACTCACCTCTAGTTTTGCCATCTTATGACACAGTTGGACCAGTCGTTTCGTTCCAACGATGTTCATGGCTACTGATAATTTCAGCGCCTCGTCAAATTTGACGGTGGCAGCTGAATGGAAGACAACGGACACAGACTCCACCAGGAGACGTCTATCAGCTGCACTGATCCCAAGTTCCGGAAGTGTGATGTCCCCGCATATAGGTACCAATTTCCGTAGTGCCTCGGGGGAATCTTTCCGGAGGATGTCAAACACCTGCAATGAGAAAGAGTCACTGATATGAGAAACAAGGAGCACGACATGAATGAAACTAATCTACAAACAACACGATAAAATCCTCTCTCCACTGCAAAAGGTACGCTAGAAATTACGGTATTTTTTAATATATTTTTATATAGATTTAGTTGAACACCCCGCGAGCCACCAATGGAGTATAGCAGAGGGTGTAGTAATACTATATAACATCCCTGTCTAATCTACGGAATTAGCTTCTCTAACAGTCTGCAGAAATACCGACCAGAAGTAATTATATTTTTGCAATTACTTCCTTGTAACGTTTTGTCGATGTTTTTGGAGATCGCGTTCGTTCTTCACTGGAACTAAAATTTCATTTACTTCTTTCAAAAGTTTATAACCGATGAATTTTTCGAATACTTTCCCTTGGTAATCATATCTTCTCACCAGCAGCTTACTCTACCCGATGGATTCTATCATAGCTGTAATGCTACTGCCTGCTACTGAAATTTCCTCTGCCGAAACGAGCTCCTCTACGTTGGACCATCTCTAAATCTGAGATTAACCCTACTTAATGTGGACCCTATATCGCGTGGCAGTATTCGAGACTAGGTCGAATAAGATAAAAATAGGCTATTTCTTTGAATCTCTACAAGCATTTTCTCAGCGTTGTACCAGTTAATTTTTGAATTCTATTTGCCTTTCCAATTGCATCTCGAAAACGTTCTTTCAGAGATAAACTACTGCTAAATATAACTCCTAGGTATTTATTACGACGTACGTACTCTGAGCGATATCCTGAGATTTGGTATAATACAGGGATAACGTTTTTGACTTAGAGTAACGCACTTCTTTATATTCAAGCCAAGTGATCAATATTTAAACTATCCAGCTTCTATAGATTCGATTATATAAAATTCATTCAACTATAATCGATGTGCTTTAAATCCAAGCTGCCAATCAATTAGCCTTCCGAGGTAAATAACAAGGGTACTATAGTTAAGAAAGATGAGGTTATTGTTTTCTCAGTTCACATTGCGAAGATATTGCGTGTGAAAACTGATTTGTGAATCAGGATTCGGATAGTTGCACATTGTTGACCCCTTTTCTCCTTAAGCATATCTTGCCCAAAGAAATAGTACACGTCGGAAACGATACAAGTTGGAAGGGTACCAGAATCGTTGCTGGATTTATTTTTGCTACGAAATTGTATCCAGGAGGAAAGAATTCAAAAAAATTATCGCATGACCGCATCGTTTGCATTCAGCGAGAAGAACGGGAGCGAAAACACTGCGCAACTTTGCGTCACCGCACAAGCAACTTATCCACGAAGATTCAATAACCTTATTTCTTAACTTTGATTCCATTACGTTTCTTACAGGTCTAATATTCATAAATGTGAATGTTGTGGAGAAAATGTACAATTTGAAACAACCAATGTTATACAAATTAGACAATTCTGATAACAAGTTTTTCATTTAGAAAACATTAGCGTTTTTTAATCGCAATTATTTTTTTCGAAATGCTTTAACGCTCCGCATATCAAGGGACGCGCAGTTACTTCTGGAAGTACCTCCAGGTCGTTGTAATAGAAAACGATCAGTGTAAATTACTCCCTTCAAATCAGGTGCTGTAGTGAAGACATAATTCGAAATTGTCATGAAACTTATCTTAGAACAGTTTCAAATGATCTCATAATATCATTTCTTTCAAATTTAGATACGAGAGCACTTTGTTAAAATTAAATTTTTGTAACTAATTAAGACAAAAGTAACAGTTTCCTCTCATCTCTTGTATATTAAAATGAAACCTTTATTTGTTGACGCTGTACATAGAAATGAGCTTTTCAGCAAGCTCCCCAATAGTCGTCAGTTAAGAATGTTCATTTATAAACACCAAAAATTACACAATAAGAATAGTTATTAATAGGATTTTTTTTCTTCTTATTTTGTACATCGAGGCACTGTGATGGTAAGACATTTATTTATTAGAAAAGGGTTAGCCTCATAAGGTGCTCTCGCGTGCTGCTTACTCAACGATTTAAAAGTGTGATTATTATTTGCGCACGATTTAAGCAACCATGCTTCCAATAAAATAGAAACCTGTTCCATTCCCGCTCTTCTTGAAATCCAGAGATGCCATTCTCGCAGCTAATCAATAAGCTGGATCCCTCATAAATATTTCGACTCCAAAACGGATCCACGGAGCAGATCCTACCTCGAAAGTTTTAATTTTTAAAGCGGTATCGGTGGTTACTAGAGGGGTTATTTCAACAGCCTCCAATAGGAATCCCTATCCCAAATTCACGAGCAAAACAAACCTCTCTCTTGGCTCCATCCCAGGAGAATAAGCGATCGCAATGGTCCTATTCGTGAGGGATCGCTTACCACAGGCCGAGGGCACGTTCTGGGGCCGTCAAACAGAGCTCACAAGCATTGCTTTTTTCGTTGCAGTGTTGCTGGCTATGTGAATCGAGCGAGCGATCTGACCCTGCGGATTTGATGAATTTTAGAGGCAAGTTCTAGGAAAGCATGACCTAACCGAAAGAAACTTTAAATTGTTAAAGAAAATATCAGCCTCAAGAATCGCTTGCTAATTTTTTGTTCACACAAAGAGACGCTGGCTGAAGATGTTTAACTGCGTGCGAATGTCACCATTTCTTTATCTCAAGAGGCAATAAGGTTGATCAAATACATCGCCGGCTGAAGTTTATTGAAGCCATTAGAGCAAAGTTACTTCCAAGGGTAATGAAAGATGATAATGCAAGAATGTTCAACAGTCGGATGGTTTTCCACATCAGATATAGGCAGATGAGTTTTAAAAAGATGTCAGTGGAAACATTTAGTTAGGGTCATGCTCTATATTTCCTCAATGGATCTAAATGTCTCCGATAGAATAAAATAAACTGCATGACATACAGGTTACTTTCTTATAGGTTTCATAACTTTCTTTAGACACATCGTATGTAGAGCATGGTTTCTATAACTGGGAACGGATAAAAAAACTCCTATACATGCTTGGAGAGGTGGTGACCTCCTTTATTTGGTATTAAATAAGTAAAATAACTTTTCAAAAGAGGTAGATTATGAAATTTTGAGCCTCTGAAAAAGATGAAATTTTTAGAGTGCTTTAAAATTTATTTTAACAAAAAACGACTGTGAAGTGTAATATTTTACTATTCACAGATCAGACCCTAGTATTCGATCTTCAAAAGATATCCCTATACGTTATAATTGATATTTTTCTCGTTTTTAATGATGCACTAGTAAATGGTATATTAAAAACTTGTATTATTTTATTAAAATCACAAAATTATAAATATGAATAAAAATCGAAATAATGCGATTAAAAATTGTTCAAAATAATCGACAAGAAGATTGAGTAATATTTAAGTATGCCCGATAAAAGTAAATTCATCCGCAATTCTTAAAATTTCATCAGTATATTAATTCTCCGTACTGAAAAGTCTAATCTAATTCTTGTAACATGATAATTTTCTGAATTTAAGACTTTTTAAATGTTTTATCGGTGAATGAAGGAAAATTAAGTCGATCGTGGAATTACCTAAATTAAGGCCTATTGCATCTCACGGAGAACTACAAATTTTCTTAGCCTTTCTGCCTTGTATTCAGCAAATTCTCTACCGAGGGAATGTATAAAATAACAGAGAACTGATCTCCTGAACGAGAAAACACACTATATAGATTTCCCTTTAGAGGATGTATAAGTATCTTAAATCCTCTGCATGCTCCATGAGTTCCTGCGAGAAATACAAAAACTGTGATGAGGGAGCAACGTTAATTCTGTACTTTCACCGGTACTGGAGCTGGATATCGTCGATTCATACTCTGAAATTGCGGTCTTACGCGAAGCAAAACAACGCAACCTTTAAAGTAATAAAGCGGTGGTATAGGAAAACAAGGTGATGGTCGCCGAGTTCAAAGATAAGGAGTTATCCACACGATTTTCTTGAAACAAGGTCGGGAACTCGGTGAAGGTTACCTCGGCAATGGCAACTCCAAAACGGGTTCAGTGAAACAAGCGCCGTAAAGTGCTCGCTTTGGTTGCAGTTTAGCTCCTTTCATCTTTTATTCAATAGTACATTATGGTGCTTCTTTCCTTTAAATGCATCTGAAGGCTTATAATAATTGAAATTGTGCTCACGACGTCGTACACGCTGTCGTAAAACTTTTCAAACATGAAATAGTAGGATATAACTCCCCCGGAATGGTATAGTGATTTAAAAGCATATAATTCAAACGCATGTTTATCCCTTAATTATTTAATTCAAATTACTTTTAGCCTAGATATTACATACTTGTTATACGTTGAATGGATGAGCTACTATCAATCATAACGTAATAAAATATCTATCGGAAAAGCCAAAATAAAATTTTAATTCTATATCTTGATCAAATACCGATGAATACTGAAATGATTTTACATTCATTCCGGGAAGTAATTATTTATTATAGTGTAGGCTGCATTAAGGGCTATAAAAGCACACAGTTTCGGAGGGCCGCACTATCATTTGCAAAGATTTCGGGGGACAAAGACGTCCCATTTTAGTTCGATATTCCAATATTTTATCGTGAGTTGTTGCTGTTTTATTCAATTCACAATGATATGTAATATTAGTATATTTTTGTGTTTAATTTGGTTAAAAATGAGCTTTTTTCGAATAGGAAAGACAAAGGAATGCTTTGATCTGAGAAGCAAGGACCGCATGCGGCTCGCGGGTGAGATATACCAGCCTATGTGGTATTTCTGAATAATGTTTAATTTAAAGATTATTTTTCAGTTATATTGTTAAATCATTTTATGAGTTTTATGTCGAAACTTTCTCAGAACAAAAGTTTTATAATCGAGTGCCGACCGAAAATACTTAAATATATGTATTAAATAATAGGGTGCCTACCAAATATATTAGCAAATTACAAGTCCAGTAGGTCTTATTATATTAGGTTCTCTCGACCTTACTGGTCTTAAATATAGGAATAAATTCTAGCTTCGTTACAGAAAGTGGAAGTTTCTTGCATGGACCTTTTGTTTCCAAATAAATATCTGGTAATATGGTGAAGCAGCTACAACGCAAGTCTAGCGCAGTATCTTTTGAAACCCGTGGACAATTTCTTCCAAATCGAATACAAACAAATTTTATATTTCCCTCTTCAGAAGTAATTGTATAGTTTAAAAATAATTTCAAAGAGCTCTTGGATTGTGCATTTTTAATAAGGGTTTTTATCGAAAAATACTATGAGATAAGGATTTATTACTTCAGATACAAGGATGGACTACATTTAATAATTATAATAAGCGTTTATTGATATATGTATCAAATAAATTCAATGCCAAAGAAAGAGACTTAGCTTTTTCATAGGAAATGTTTTAGACCTGGGTGGAGAACCTTTTTTATCAGGAGGCCGGATGTATCATTCATTCAAACCATTGGGCCGCTTACAGAATCATCAGTCCACGTTTTAGCTGCCTGTCGCCTCCATTCAAACACTTCAACATAGAAACCATTCTAAAGTAATCAAATTTAAAGGCCAAGTAGATAAACCTTAGCGGAATATTTCGTACTTGATTTCCTTCTTTTTTATATTCACTCGAAGTAAAAACAAGATTTTGAAGCAAAATTATGTAAATGCGAGCATTGATTACCGGAATTGATGAAATAGCTGCAGGTTCCCAAGATTTATTTTAGTTACACTCCTTTAGGTATGTTTTGAAACTCGATTCAAGTTATTTTTTCATTCGGATCTATTAAGAGCCACTTGGGTAGTTTTTGGTAGAGAATCCAGCTTAGCTCAACCTTTTATTATTTAATACAGTCTGACCTTTCCCTCAAGAATCTCGTTCCCAACTCGTATGTAGGAGAAAAAGAACGTCAAGAATGGAATCACACTAGACCCGAGAGAGTTCCAGACACCTCATCCAATTCTTCCTCGCGCTTAAGGCAGAGATGCCTTAAGACACGGTAAGAGAACCGTTATTTGCCGTTAACCTACTCTTCCTTAAAATATCAGTGAGAAGACCACGGCGAAGCGTCCTCCAATGATGGAATCCGTTCCCGGTGTAACGAAAATTAATGTACTCGACGAGGTCGTGGATTTTGCCGGCGTTTTCTTAAACCCGTTTGCTTGCTACAAAATTTTATTGAAATCTATGCTTGGAGTACTTATGCAAGGGAAACTTCCCTCTCGATTATAGTGAGAAAAGCAACCGGTATGCATATGTGAGGATAGATGAAAGTAAGTTGATAAATGTGGAATTTGATGGGAATGTGGATGGGTAGAAAAGGAGAGAAAGGCCCAAATGTGGTGGATGAAATCCTGAAGAGAAAGGATGTATGTAGTTTAAATGATTAGTGGAATGTAGGAAAATATTTGTAGATGAGTTTGATGAGAATGAAGTTTCCTAGGAATTGCAAGGAATGGAATTATAGCGGCTAATTGATTAATTAAACTGAAATTGAATAAATTTTACGTTTTGTATTGTATCTTTTTACATCCTTAAGACATAACTGAAAATTTAGTTACGTCGAGTTCATGCATTCAACATTCAAAAGAAAGTCCCAAGTTTCCGGCTTTACTCATAGAGTCTAATATTAATCACAAAGGGAGTACAGAAATCTTTTAAAATGAATAGGCAGATACCACATCTGTCCTATGTAAAATTTTCAATACTCTTATTTTAGCGAAGAAGGAATGTATTAGTTCACAGGGAGAGCTACTATGAATTAAAGTTGTCCTGGAGAGAATTAATCAACTCTTTTCATATGGAACATATTTTTTTCGAATTCAGATCTAATACTAACCCCTTTTGGATTTTCACGCGGCATAATTAAATCAATAGCTTACGGGGTGTGCTATGGTCTCGGAGGACCTAACTGTCGAGAGATATATTTTTACCATGGGAATTTGACATTTCTCCTTTCAATAAAAGGCAATGAATGTTTGTTTTTCAAGATAGTCCCAAATAACTCAGATGAATTGGAAGCAGATCTTAGAATTGTCATATTCTCTCCGTTATTCCTATCAGATCAAGGAAATAACTTTTGTTTGTAACAGGAAAAAATGAATCTATGTTAAGTATGGTATCATTATTATCTATATGAAGGAGAAAATCATTAAGCGTCTCGTAATTAAAGTAATTTAAAACATTTGGAAAATAGGTACCTAAATATTTAAGTAATGCAAGGCTTACATCATTCAAAAATTATTCCGATTGTTATAAAATATTTCAATAAGGATTTCAAATATCAAAGTTCATAAACAGATAAAATAAGAGTTGATGAAATTCATTCTTTTATGTGGACCTACCTATAGTAGATTGCTGAGAAAGTCAAAAATACAAATGAAATATTTATATCCAATATTAATGAAATGTTTTCTATGAAGATATATCTTTCAGCCGTATTACATACCTGTTTACTAAGACATTAGTTAATCAAAAAAGCTAGGATGACTTCTAAAAATCTTCTCCGATTTGGAGTACTCTTGAACTTGGACAGTCGAGTGAAAGCCTAATTTTAAATAATTTTGTTTTTGTTTTTCTCAACTTGGTGTTTTCACGCTCAAACTTTGATGATAACCGATGCTTTTTATGGGGGCAATACTAATTTAGCGATAGTTAGCCGCTACTTTTACATTTTCTCTTGAATAATATAATCAATAAATTAATTTCTCTTTCTACGCACTGATCGTAGTTTACGAGCGTAGAAACTTTCTCCTAGGTCCTTCACCTTGAGAACCTAGGATAATATTATCAATAAATTAATTTCTCTATCTACGCACTGATCGTAGTTTACGAGCGTGGAAGCTTTCTCCTAGGTCCTTCACCTTGAGAACCTAGGGGATCTTCGAAATAAGGGACTCCAGGTGAAAATTCAATGAGTCTTCCGATATAACTTGAGATAATTTTCGCGCGAAAAAACCAAACACCGGAAAGGGCGAGGCGTGTTTGCCAATTAGACCATAGCCCGAAGGCCCTTTCCCTCGGAAATGCCGTTTTTGTCTTAAAATCTTCCGAATCCGAATTTTTTGTAGCTCATTTCTAATCTGCGGTTTATAGTGGGTCGTATTAGTTATGCTATATATCTATTTTCATCAATAAAATGAAATTATTCGTGCTTCTTATTTACTTATTTGCTACGCTGTGCTTATAAGGATGGATTCAGGAAAATTCAAAGGTATTCGAAACTTAAAATAAAAATTCTAAAAGAACTTTCAAGAAAATATTGATTTAGGAGTGATTTATTTACAGTTACAAGGGTTATTAAAAAGAAATCTTAGTTAAATCCTTCATTATAATGTGAATAATGGAACTAGTAGTAATGTGGGATTTACTACTGCTTTTATTAGATTATTACAATGAAGTGTCACTTTTATGATCAATTCATCATCAATGATGTATTTTTAGTTTCAATTGGACCCACAGATCGAGAGGAACGCGAATAAGTCATTAATCAACCAGAAGTATGACATACAGGGCAATGAAATAAAAACAATCAGCCCAACCCGCATCCAGCTGGCGGCAAATTGTGTCCTAATCTCTACAAACGCTTCTTGGGATAGCCCATTAATTGACGCAATCCGATTGCGAAATACGACAAATGGAGACAATGAGAGGGATCGTCTGCCCCAAAATTTATTTTGGGAGTAAACCGTGTCAGGGTCGAGAGTCGGGACGCAATATCCTATGCACAGTTCAAGGTTTAAAACTCGGCCATAAATGTTGCTCCCCAACACAAAACGTTGGAAAGTGTATCGAAACAAGCAAGTTCGTAGTATATGCACAGGTAGTAAAACCTCCTTTGGTTTTGTGGGTATTTGTATAGGAAGAGAGCTCTTTTCGCGGTTTCCTACACTCGTAAACATACTGGTCGCGTGAGTGCTCTTTAGGGACTGCAAACTTCCGAGCCGACGACCGAAACTCTCGTAAAACGCATCGTAGCGAATTCGAGCTAAAGTCGTGTTTTGCCGAGATTGCCTTAGCAAGGATTCGTGCATTAAGTATACAAAATTTGGGATTGAAATCAACGTGTATCCCTGAAAACGTAAAGATTATTACTTCACTTCGTCATTATTTTTTAATCATTAATGATATTTAATTGAATTTATGCAATATTTTATTGTTTACATCTATGATCGAGAAATGGCTTTGATTTGTACTGAGAAACTGAGAGTAATTAACTGATCTAAAAATAATGAATTGGTGTATAATTGTGCCATAATCATTTTGTCGTAGAGGATAAAATATCCCTAAAATGGAAAAAATCAGTTGTATATGGTGAATATGATTGGCAATAGTCCATCTTCTAATTGGTAGCTCTTCTGCCTTTGGTCCTGGTTTTGAATTCGGTAAAGCGACAAGAAAGGCACCCAACCGTAAAACAAGCGCCCAAGCCGTAAATCATAATCATAACTATCTATTATCACCGAAATCATCTGCAAGAGATGGTAAATAACGGCTGAGATGAAGATGATAACAGTCAGCTGAGAAAAGCTGACAAGTTGATAAGATTATGAGAGCTGAGCTGATAAGTTCATGAGAAATTTTATCAATTTTCTCTGGAAAAACATTTTGGTAAACTTTAGGATTATAGTGCATTCATACTTATGTGAAACAATTTAGAGGTTTCATTTTCAGTTTGAAGGAAATTTTCCACGAATGCCCATAGAAGCAGCTTATGACCAATATTAGGATTGATGATGAATTTTACAATTTTTTGAATATGAGTATTGCCTATTCTATGCCCTTCAAGTGAATTCTACCAGCAATTAAAAATGGCTTGTGTAGATTTAAGGAAAGAATAGCCAAAATTCTGATCAATTCGGGGTCTTTTTAATATTTTTTTTTTTACTTGTGATCTGGAAGGAAAATTGAAATCGAGATCTTTAAGTATATGATGAGCATGAAAAAGTAGGATGGCAGAAAAAATGTCGTTTCTTCTTGCCAACAAATAAAATTGTGAAAAAATAGGAGTTAGAATTCAAATCTTAGTTATTCCATTATTTACTGTTATGCTTAAATATACAAGGTAGTTGAAGTTGAAGCTTTTACCTGCATTAAACATTCATAAAAGAAATTCGTTTTGATGTATAATTAGAGGGATTGTAACATACATTTGTATATTATATTTTCCCGTGTTTTGATTTGAACAAACTATTCCATCTCAACTGTTTCATCCCTGAAAAGATATTCCTATTTAATTCAGCTTTTAATGTAGGAACTATTTTCCGTAACCTTGATATTGCAGCGTTTTTTATCAAATCTTGCCGAATTTTCAGTAGAGGTGTGCGAGTAAACTGAATAAAGTTGGAATAGATCACACGATGATAATCTATTGAGAAAATATAGAGACTAAGTTGATAATGAATAAATGTAGTCTGGAAGAGTATCTATGAGACCGGAATGAAATTTTGGCGTAACCTTGGTTTGGAGAGATATTTTCATGATGAACGGAAGTCAAATTACAAATATGGTGCATGACGATAGCTTGAATGGACGGAAAGGGAGTGATAGACGGAGAAATATTGGTTCAAAGTAATGGATGAGAATTGGAAGGAATACATGGAGCTTTCGATAAAAAAGCTAAGTATGAAGTAGTGTATGAATTTGTTGGAAGATAATAAGGCACGCAAGGACAAATGTGATAAAATAGTTATCTATTGTCAAATAGTTGTCTCACACCTAAAGGAAATAGTGAGGAAGTTATGCGTGTTTGAATGGATATGTTACTTTTTATTATATTGAAATACAAAATAACCTGCCTCGCCTTTGCTTTTCTACCAGTTGAAGTTGGATTGTATTTGATTACCATATTCCCAATACCATACTTTCAAAGAAAATCTCCACTTTTTCTTTTAAGTATCATTTTGTTATTTTTCATTGGATTGTAATAGTATATAATATTGTTTAAATTAAAATTTCTCTCTGAAATCACTTTTACTCGATATTAAAGTTTTCAAAATAAATTTTTGCCAACTTTATTAGGCAAAAGTCGCAACAGGGCCCGCCATTCTCTCGTAAGGTATGCACGGTACCATAAGAAATACGTGGTCGCTAGACGGTGTATATATAGAATTACATTATAGTCGTAGCCAAGTAAGCCGTGGGTTATTAGGTACTACCGTTTCTTTTCTGTTACTTACGGTATCTGTACATTTATAATGTAATCAAAATATCTTTCGAGCCTCGTGAAATAAAGTGAACTCGGTTACAAGCTCTTCCGCGTTGATCTTTGTATTGTAACGTACCGATGCGTTGAGTAGTTCTTCAAGCCGCGTCCTCACGTCATTTCCTCTCTTGGGCCTTACGAGCAAGTATATAGTGCGAATCTCCGGGCACGATCTCAGGAGCTTCTCCACGAGCACCTTCCCCATGAATCCGGTGGCCCCAGTCACAAGGATGCATCGGTCGCGGAAGAATCCTCTGATGGGGCCCCCTGTGTTGGCGGCTGTGGGGGCCGGAGAGCCCCCGGCACCCCTCCCCGCCTCCGTCATCGCTCGGCGCAGCTCAACCTGCGACGGCGACTCGGGCGCCTGAAAGGAAAAGAAAGATTGAGGTGAAATTTGGGTTTCGGTTCGGTAATAATAAAAAAATGAGAAAGCAAGTTGGTCTAGCGGTAATGCCAAAAATGGATCTTTACGAGGATGGAGCTGAAAATGTTATTTTTTTGTTTCCCTTCTTCAAAGCATAATAATCGAATGGATTACAGGGCAAATATTTGCTTGTTAGAGGATACCAACATGAATTAATGTCGGTATCACAGTATAAAATTAGTATTGACACAATTAGAAATTTTAATATAGAAAAACATAATTGAACTTAGAATAGACATAATAGACTAGAATTAAGATACGCAAATACCATATATAACCTGTAAACAATCGTAGCCTTCAAGTCGTAGAATAATGCTGTTTGGAATACCGGGATCATCGGGATTAAGCTAGGTAAACATTTCAAGCTTCTTTTATTTACTCTGTAGTCGAGCATTTAGACTGAATAGTCGTTGGTGGAAGGCTCTGACCCATTGGAGATAGAATAATGACTTAGTAGTTTGAAGCAATACAAGTTATACAGAATTAAAGGAACAAAGAAAGAAAAAGTAACAAATTCAGTTGATTTTTACGGAAAGTGGTGGACGACAATCTATCATTCAAATCATGCATTTGTTGCCATCACACATAGTGATTAATTTTCATATGTTTTAAGGCCTTTAATAATCCTCAATTAGCCTAGCATTACTTCTTAACAGTAATTGGTTGTGAGGTAGGAAAAAATATCAATTCTCTTTTATTAATATAGCGAGAAGTTAAATCATTAGGCTTGGAGGAGCTTAAAATCACACTCAATAAATCATTTTTCAAAACTTCAGCTCCATCGAAAGAGACGTCGAGGAGAATTCCGTGACGATGAACACTCCAAGCAAGCCGCTTTGCGAGACAATCTTCTCCCCCGAAGTCATGAAAAAATCTAATCGATTAGCGAAATCGAATGCTAGTCTACGAAAGGGAATTAAAACTCACTCGATTTAAATCTAATTTCTGGTTTTGAAACAATGTTGATAAAATTACGCAGAATTACAGCGATTTGAACTCAATGCCCGCAACATTGAGGTTATTGCACTTCAACCGTGGCGGATAAGAAAATCGAAAATGCTTCACCGCAAAACTTCTCTCTTTTGCTCGATCATGGCGTGAAAGGCAGTCGGATTGAAATAACGCTTCAGGGTCAGACTTCTCTGGTCACGAAAATTAAAAGGTGATTAATCGAATTTCTAGATCTGAAACGATAGAACGCCTGAAGTTCGTCTAATTGGTTCCGACAATAATTCCATTAAGATCGCAATCATTACGCTGCAGTCATTACGTGCGTATTGTTCGGTATTGAGTTCTCGTTGAACGTGTATGACTGACGTTTGTAATGACTGAGTTCCTTCTTCCTTTTTATACGCTTTCTTCTTAAGGGCATTACGAGAGTGTTATAACATTATGTTTCTCTACGTTTCATGGATGGTCTTTTCCCTATTTCTAACGCTCACTTCCTCAAACTTTCTCATATTAAATTTTGATGAAACAGTGAACGGTTTAAGAACTGCGAAGTTTTGCTATAATGTCAATGTTTTCATTCATTATCAAAATGACATTTGTGGTAGTAAGGTAGTGAAACTGAGATATTATGATGGGTTCAATTTAATTCGTCGCATAATGAGAAAAATCTTACGAAATTTTAGAATAAAGAAGCCAACTTCAAAAATGGCACGTTTATACGGCGCAGATCTTTTTTCGCGTTCGATATTGGGAGTTTCTGTTTTCAAATTCACCAACTCCTTCCTTAGTTTTTTCATAAAAATTTTACGTTTTGCCTAGCCCCTATTTTCTAAAATCTTTCTTGGATTTAAAACAATTTCTTTCCATAGCTCTAATTAATCGCTTACTTTTAATGATATCCAATAAAACTAGAATTCAGAATTTAAAAAGTCGTGTTAACAGTATAATGGGTCAGATGAATATGCTCCTAACAACAACGAACCGTAATTATTTAAAAACTGAAATGAGGAAATCTTTTGCTGTAGTCAACACTTTCCCATTACTGCTGCGATAAAAGTCAGCGGTAAAAATTATTCGACGAAGGTAATAAAAAAGAAAGAGATAAAGGTGACATTTTGAATGTAGTGGTATTATGGGGTTAAAGAAGTAAAAATATCACGTTATCCGCATTCAATCCTACAGTGACAGGAAATTAATCAGCCATTAATCACTAAAATTGTTTCGCTTGAAAATTTGTAGAAGAAAAAAATGTAAATTGAAGACAGAAAAACGTCGACGAGCAGGGATTGAAAATGAGATTCTTTCCATAGAAGCCGAGTACCGTACCAAGTAGGCTATCAGTTGGCTGATACGCGAAAGAGACACTATACGCGACATAAAGGCGATTTTCTGGCTAAACCGTAGATTTGCTAACCCACAAAGGGGAGTAATTCGTGAATGTCGCATTTGACAACTATCTCCCTGCCAAAATTCAACCAGATCTGAGGTGCAACTACCGTGTCCTCCCCACGTAAGTCGAATTTCATTTCGATCCTCTTTGCTGGCGCCGAGATTTAATCCTTCAATATAAGTATGGAAATGTGTCGAATGTCGCCGTTGAGACGGAGAAGTGGAATGACTTGGTAATTGCAGAATATTGATCGTCCTTCGTTCACACCAACCTTCTTTCCCTCGCCACTTCTTTCTAGACCGAGGAATTGAAAAAGGAATCGAGTTTTCGGAACAGTTCAGATTTGGAGCGCGACAAGGAAAAAGTTGACCCCTGTTCCATCTGCGCATCGAAATAATCCAATGGAGGCCTCCGTAATCCGCTGATATTGGGCCACGTGCCAATGCAACCCATTTATTGCTCTTCTATCATCATTGCCGGCCCTCGTGTGCAGCAAATTACCATCCCAACGAAACATTAGTTTTCATCTAAAACGGGGCGTTAACTGTTGGCTCGACAACTTTTTATCGCGTATAAAATTTCGAACTCAGCTTACTGCTAGATTTGCGCCTTTCCGCGCACATTACGCCAACACTGCAAGAACACATATCCGGTTTAGTAAAATCGCACAGCTTTAGAGACATACTTTGGTTCCCACAGAACTATCTTGGTCTTCCGAATAATGTAGGCGACTGGGGAAGGTTTTTTTTTATTTAAACTTTAACCATCCAATTGGTTTGGTTTCGGCCGGATCAACGTTGGCAAGGCTTTAACGTCGTTGTAACCATATCGTCCGTATTTTATAATCTTGTATGGATGTCATAATCATGAAAGTGGTTTGGATCCTAAGCCCTTTCACCATTTGCTAAAGAATTAGAATTTTAGATGTTTAATACTTATTATAGAAAATGGAAATGGTTAAAGGTCCCTATGCTAATGAAATATTGGTTGCAAAATGAGGTATTTGCGCCGAATTTGAATTTTGGCCAGTGTTTATGCATAAACTGTTTATACATAAACCAACACGAAGACTGGCTGGGCCCTCAACTTCTACAGAAGAGGCCATAAGTCTTGCTTGCTTACTTATCCTAACTTGCCTTTGCTTTCTCAGCTGCGCAAAAATGCTTTCAATGGAACATCAGAGTTGCATAATAGCCAGAAGCTTTTCGGAGAAATGAATCACCGATTATTCCAACCAAGAAATTACCAGGAAATTAAGCATTAGCTGTTAAAGTCATTTTGTACTTATTACTCATCCATGATACCATTTATATTATCACAGCTATGAACGTGATGTTCAAATTTTAGTGACAATACCTAGATAAGTTTTAATATATTCTTAATTCATGACCTATATAATGTTATAATAAAGAAATAATCAAAATTCATGGGGCTTCCTTCGTGTAGACACTTCGTCAGTGGGTGATCGCCCTCCAGAACTCGGGGATAACGTGGCTTTCCGAATTCGAAATTCTCTCCAAATGACGTTTCTCCGAAGTCTATATAGCAGATCTTAGGAAGGAATTTGAGATACGGCGTTATTTTTAAACCCACTGAGATGACTCTCGATTTTTTCCTGTTCAAACTGCGAGAGCTACGCTTATCGCTAATTCTGACGAACGAATCTGACAGGAGCGTCCTGAATTGCTCACCCGAGAACGGAATTCATTAATTTAGAAGCACGACCAGGAAGTGAGAGAGGCGATAAAGACGTTTAAAATGAACGCCGATGAAAGCTCGGGGCCCTTTAGGCTTGATATCGCGTGTCGTTGAGAATTTTACGTTGCGAAATGTAGTCCTTTTTTATTTCCTTTCGAAAACACCTCGGCGCCTTTTTTATGCCCTTTTCTGTCCGCAGTGACAATTGATTTCGAACGTAAAGTAATTCACGTATAATCAACCGGATTGAGAGGGAGTGAAATCGCGAGTGGCAATCGAGCCAATTCAAAATATGGCTAATTCGCGATTGATTTTTACTTCCCAGACATCGATCGTGATGTCAAACTTGATTGATCGGTTATTGATCTTTCGGCGATTGAGTGAGCAAACGGCATTTCGCTTCTACATTTGTTTCGGCGATTCAGGGCAGACGAATGCAGAAATATTTATACGACAAACGGGTACAAAAGATTCGTTTAGTTTTCTCAAACTGAAATTTCTTCGTCCTGGCCAGACGAAGATGCGAAGCTTAAAATTTAATTAAGTTTTCATCACGATGGTACTTTTAAGTTGGATTGGAATAAATTTGTACTGTGTTAAAAAGAGTTCGTTAATTTTAAGCTAATTTTCTTCAGTACAGTTCTACTATACCACAAAAATATTATCGTAAGTGAACGTTGTCCTCGTATTTCTTAATTAATCCATGATACTCAATATTTTTATATTTTCTTTATTTTGTATTCTAATTGCTTACAGAATTTTATGCGCAATGCATGTTATAGGGCATAGATTATTCTTATGATTGAATCACAATTATGTGAATGATGTTTTATAGATGTTTCTCTGCTATCAACTGCTTTTTCTAAATGCACCTGGATTCATATTTTACCTTTTACACCTGCCAAACGCTTCGTTACGTTCAAAGGAAGAGGCTAAATCCGCATTTTAATTCCCCAGTTTCCTTTCTCGCCATCGAAATTTTTATTACTGATATGAAGAGTTATGGATTTTACTTGGGGTGACGTTTTAGACAAATTTACCTAACACCAAAGTCTATGTGATTGATGACTGACTAAGATTTTTGGCTATGGTTGATCGACAACCATAAAAATTTCCAAATGAGTGCTTCAAACTATTTTAATAATTCATCGATGACATTTTGTAATCGTAACTCTCAAAATAATTAGTTTCCATTTCTCAATCCGACACGGAGGAGCATCCATTCCCCATTTTTGTCTCGAGTTACGCGAGAACTACCTCCTTATTCTAACTCAGGCGGAGAAAGTTTTTTACGACTTTATGCAACGCGTCCCTTCCGTTTTAGCACTAAATGGAAATGCACCTTTCCTCGAGACTTTTATATGACGTCCTCCATCCTAAACCCGGAGTCTCGGGGTGGAAAAAAAACTTCCGGCCGAAGTAGCCAGCTCTCCTCTTCAGTCAATTAACGAGATAGTTTCGCCCATTTCAGCGAATCGAACTTTTTAACGGAGATTTTTACTAGCGCTTTTGAGATTGGGTAACTAACAGATCTCTCGGAAGAGGAGAAAGCGAAATAATCCTTGCGAAAAGCTCTGCTCTCTTGTTTTCTAAAAGATCTCTTAAACAGTTTGTTCCCCTGCAAAACTCGCCGAGGGCAATTACTGTTCTGCGGAGAAGGAAAGTATCTCGCAGCACAATTCGGGATCCGTTGCATTTCCGCCGAAATTAAAGCTCTAATGATCTAGCATAACCCAACCGCGGAAGCGCTCTGAGCCGCATTATGGTACACATTCCATGTAACTTTCACACAGTTCCGTTCGTTGTGCGAAGCTTTCTTTAGCTTTCTCGAATGTGCCCGTCCCTCGTGACCGGCTCAGCTATGATCCACGCCTAAAATCTCGCGAAATTCCTATCGCTATCAAAAATCGGGGTTCCGTTACGTCGCAAAAAGCGCCGGGTCCTCGCAAAAAATCTCCCTTTATTTACGAATTTTTTTACTAATCTGCTTGTAATAAATGGGATCAAAAAGGTTTGGGTTCTTTGCTGAAATATAAGACGAATATTATCAAGTACTCCTTCTTAAATAGGGGAGTATATGAATGGAATAGTCTACCCGAGGTTGTTCTCAGACCTTTCCCCCAATCTCGTAGTATATTCAAAAGTAGAATAAAGAAAACAATTAGTTGCAATTAATATATTTTTATTTATTTTTATAATGTTTTGGAGTGGCTTTTATCCCTATTCTCACTCTATGATTCTCTCGTTGTATGCTTATCATTGTATTATTTATTGCGTATGTATTACTTATATGGGCTACCATTTTTATAGATATAAACATGTGTGATCTTCTATACCGGTGCCACCTTGGACGTGGTTCCAAATTGCAGCCTCTTGAAAAACAACAATAATATAGATACGATGTGAAAATTAGCGGAACCATTTTTTTTTTGGATTTGCGAATATTTTTAAAGAGATCATAGAACCGTTGTTCAACCAAATCCCACGAGCTTTGTGCGGCCCTCACGTTTTTTCCCCATCTCTTTCATATTCTGCCTCTCAAGATTCTTTTCGATTGCTCTCTTCTATACGAGGTTAAGAGCCTCTCCTCGTTTCCATGTGAAGAGATTTCGTGGATATAAGAATTTGTACGACGAGCGATTCAAGGTAAACCAAAGTGAAATTAAAAGCAGGGAACCTCTTCGATTCCTTTAAAAACAGATGTCGGTTTCCGTGAGTGGAATTTCTCAAATTGAAAATTTCAAATTGAAAGCTTTTCTGATTCCAGCAAACCCACAGAACACATTGTATTTAGGATGATTTACTTTGGCGGTAGATTGATAGAATAGACCAAAAATTAATTTAGTTTAAATCAGTTTGAATTCTTAAATACTTCTAAAAATTTGTAAGCCACACGAAAAATTTTGTTGTAATCACAGGATATCGACCTCTAAATAAATAGGAGGATGGCGCTCACAATTTAGGTTGCTTTGTGCTAATTTTGGGTGGGAGCCCAGAAAATATAACATTGATAGTTAAGACAGCGAACCGGTCAGAAATATAATATTCATATCATGATATTCGGAGCCACTCGAAGCTACCACCGAAATCTTGATTTTGGATGTCTTTCAGCTGTTGGGTAACGTATGACTTAAGTGAAGCATGCATTGTAATACATGTATCAGTTAATTCATCTGTTATTCAACAATTGACAATTCTTTGAGAGTGTTGAGGTTTCTGTTTCAATGTATTTATCATTTAATTAATCTGCTATTCAACGAATGTGTTTCTTGAGAGTGTTGCCGATAGAGTTGTTTGGGAAAGTTTTCTGAGATTTAGCAAAGCTCAATGATTTACCATTTCTAAGTGAGACGCCTGCTCATGCAGCGTGTTAAGGATCTTATTCTCAATCTCTCGTGATCCAAATTTCAGCCCATCTAATGCGTGGATTATTTTATTTTTCAAATCTCTTCCTCTGTTTTAATATTCCTCATTTCAAGAATCTTAGCCGACCTCAGTGGTGGAGTGGTTAGTGCACTAGCTTTCTAACATTGAGGTCCGGGTTCAAGCCCCCGCTAACCGGGTTTTTCCGGGATAGGGCATGGGTGTTTATGTTCGTGGAGTGTATGTAAAATTATTAAAAAGGTTTAAATGAAAGCTTCTGCTTCCTATAATGACAATAATTTTCTAATGATTATCTAATTGTTTGTAAAGAATTCAACAAGAAGACCAGTTGGTGCATCACCCCCTCTAACATTGGCGACCAAGAGCCAGTAGGGAGGAATGAGGGTTAGTAGGCAGGATGAGGAGTGAGATAGTTTGCCCCTTGCTTTCCATCAAGCCAGAATGCTATGAGCGGAACATTTCCACGTAAGTGAAGCACTAAGATTCTATGAGTAACACTTTTTTTGGCTTTCCGTAAGGAGAAACCTTGATTAGAGCCAATATTCAGCCTACTCATACCTCGGTCCTTTCATTTCATCACAGCCATGGTCAAGACTGAGACAGAAGTATTTGAAAGACGCATTTTTCTCTTTCAATTTAAAATAATAATTACAAATGAAAAATATTGGAAAATGGTAGTAGGAACGATTTAACCTGTTATGCTAAAGTACAAAAAGCTCAAGTCTTATTTTATGCTAACGTAGTAAGTAAAGTTCGCCGAATGATTGTTCTGTTCTGCAGTGTTGTTGGGTCGTATGATGAACGGATGATGGCAAGGTCACACGCAGCAGACGGCGGTAACTCACCATCTTCGAGTACTCACGACGACGCGCGTTTCCTAACAGTTGGCCCAGCGCAGGAATAATGTCGTCCTCTGACGTAACCTTCGGCCTTCCGACGCCTATCTTAGAAGTCTCTCCTTTGAAATAAAAAATAGCCTCCTCCATACCCTAGTAATTTTGCAACCTGAGCACACAAACGCTTCATCTCGGGAAATTTCCAAGCCGAGGAAGCTCCTTTGCGCTAAGGAGTCAAAATTTTGTCCTTCGACGCACCTTAATCTCGAAATTTGAGGCCAGTCCCATTCACGCGATGCTAATTTTTTCAGAGTCTTTTTTACGCGAACGATTTCGAAATTTTTTCTCCATTCATGTTCTGTTTTGGAAAATTTTCGAGAAGATCTATTCGTGTGAATCTTAGCTTTTTTCCACAGGAAGTAAAAGACCCGTATATATAAGAAACGAATGATATTCGAAATTTAAGATGATTTCCTTAACTAATTATGGTATTATAAAGTAGCTTTCTTTATTATTTACGACTGATGTTCGCTATATTTCATAGGTTTTTTTTCTATAGAATGTATTCACTTGAAATGAGATGATTAAAGAGATGAAGCCTAACGTAGCTGAAGACTTTTGTAGAGTCAAGTGGAAAAGGTAAAGCTTGCAAAATAGGGCAGAGGTTGACTTTCTCCTTCCGATAATAATAGATTTACTTTGATCAAGAAGCGTTAGCAAGAGCATTAAAACTAAAACTATACGAATTTACAGCAATATTTGGGTGTCACTTATGTAATTTGACTTGTTTTGATATTGATAAGAGGATAATGCCAATATAAAAAACCTATAGATATTGCGTTTAAGTATCCTTTTATTACTGGATTGCTTTCTTGAGATTATCAATAAAAGCATTGAAACCTGAGAGTGGAATTGAACTGGTTGAACAATAGACCTTGAAAGTTATTAATGATCAATATTCTTATCGCTGCATCCAATGAATATAGGATCAGGGTTGAGGTCGCCATCTGATTCTTATTCGAAGAAGCGAGTTGTGCTAATGCGAAATACTCTTGCTCACTTATCTACAAACAGAAGAGGCTAACATTTTATGCAAAACAAAATCCCATTTTCTCTACTTGTTTATATTCACGAAGAAAATTTAGCATATTTTACGAAATGTAAATATTTTGAATATATGACCTAAAAGGGATTAAAAAAAAGTTTGAGTAATACAAAAGCAGTTTTTCTATCCCTGAGTAGGTTTTGAAAGAATATGGAAACAAAATCTTCTTTTCTTTGCCTTGAAGAAAATATTATGAGATAATTAACATAAAGCATCGGTTTACTTTCAATGTTTGATCAAGAGCAGCATATAATTAATCCACAACTTTGGAAATGATGAAATATGTATTTTATTGTAATTTTACGATACTTCAAGGCTATTTGAATCAACAACAACAGAAAATTTGAATATCTGTTCCATAGAATAAGTTCTTTCTTTGTAATAACTTCGGAAATAAATGATTCTCATTAAATATATGATGGAGAAAGGTTTGCCTAGTGCCGCAGTATTTCCAGGTGATGAAATTATTCACAGAAATTCTTTTGAGGTTATTTAAAAATTAATAAATTTATTTACTTCAATTTCTATAGATTCTCATGTTATAAAATTGCGTCGTATTTCTCATTCATGAACGTCACTTTGGATATATCGAAACGTTTGTTCAAGTAAAAAAGGTGGTTAATTTCCTCCTTCCTATGAACTTTGTTCGTTTGATAGCATTTTAATTGCTAAATTTATACTTATGAGATTTTAAGCTCCTTTACCGTACCGTACTGTATAATCAAAGATGAAACCATATCGTCCCCAAGGCATACGTTATGGCTTAGAAGATCAAATTTGCTCCATTCTCTCTCTCTTTCCGTCGTTATCCACACAGCTGTAAGATGATATAAATCCCTAAACTGACATTTTCTACCACATTAGTTTTGTTTTCCTCTCGATTCTTCCCTCAGTTGGCTGTTAAAACTCTTGTTATTTCCACCGACCGCCTTTTTTTCCGCATACCTTTCACTCTTCGTTTATGCGGATATTCTTTCATCTTCCTTTCACTTTCTATAGGGTTTCTCTGATTCTTTTCGCAGTTGCCCTTTCCCTCCTCGCACGGAAACAGGTCGAGTTTCTCATTATTCCCTTTTTCCATTTCCTTTACACTTTTTCCTCACACCCTTACATTCGTTTTTAGCACCCTCTTCTGAAAAATCTCACGTCGCGTTATGTAGTTCTGTTGTCCCTCATACTCTTGGAATGAGAAATGTTCTTTCGCACGTGAGACGTACTTTTACGTTCTTCATACGTCTTTTCTGGAAAAAAATCGTTCGCAAGAAACCCGAAAGCCTCTCTTTTCGTCATATTCAACTTTTTTGAGGTATGTCTTTTCTCAAGATGTTCATTATTCTGCTCATTCGGGTCTTATTTTTATGGAAGGTGTCAATTTAAGGCAATAGAATCATGTAAAGTTGGATATGCAAATGTGTTTATCATTAATTATCATTCTTGATGTAGGTACTCTCCCGATAAAATCTTGCATTTGCGAATGGAATCATTACAACTTAACGAGACGAGCTAACTGGATAAGAAGGCATTGATACTCCATCTTGTTAATTGAAATTTATATCGTAGTGCATAATGTACAGAAATAACAATTTGAATGGAAACCCTTAAATTGACCATTTAATTCATTATTTCAACTGACAGTAGACGTGAAAAATAACAGAAAAGAATACAAGGAAAACAGAAGAAGAGATCAAGAATTTGGAATAAGGGAATTCATTTTCTCTCGGTTTGTAAGACAATGTTATTAAGCGTTCGTCGAAACTTCCTACGATATGGTCGGAACCCTTCTATAGTTTAGTTGGTTGAAGTTTTATAAGTGAATGAATAAATATTTAGGCAAACATTCTCATAAAAGAACTGAAGTATATTACAAGATTCCAACATGATAGTCGATGACTTATTTCATTAATATAGATTGGCTATTTTCATCAATTATTCTTTGAATTGACTTGATATATTATAATTCAATTTAATGTATTATATTCCCAAAAGAAAGCATTTTGATCAATAAACAAACTCGGTTTTATCCTCAGATACACTAATTTTAAATGGTGACTTGTAAAAGAATTGAAATCACCCTCTTACAACATTTATAAATTAGCTTTAGTATTTTAATTGAATCACGTATTGAATTAAAGAGGGGAATCAGACTTTGACTTGCCTCATGATTGTGAAATCCGTGAGAAGACCTCATCCTTCTCAATGACTCACGTATTACATCCGTTTGTTTTGAGAAACATAAATGTTCAACATCAGCGCATTCTCTGAATATCTGTAGGAATTTGTATAAGAAGTTACTTAGCCACCTGAATAAAAGGTCATCGGAGCACATTCTTTCCAAGTTGTATTACATTGGTAACTCAAAACATTTTTCGTTGCTTTTATAACGATTTAACCTTGACGTATTCGTTCTTAGGAATAAACTACACCAGATAAAAACATAAATAAATGTTAGCTATCTTCCTCACATCTCAATTAAATGGCATCAGGAATGAGGTTCGATGATTATCTCACACTTCATAGCTCGTAAGTAATAGACTACTATTCTCCCCATTTAGAGGCAAGGCAAAGCAATGATGCAAGTTAAAGCTGTAGTAATTTATGAAAATGAGCTAAGAGACCATTCATTCGGTTTCAATGACAAACACCTTTTCTGCGATGAATGAGAGCCTCTATGGGAAAGATGCATACGTTCAGGGCCATGGCTAACCGCTTTCGTGATTGTGGAAACGTTTTCTGTGGAAATATCAACGTAAACAACGGACGGGGTTTCATGAAATAATATTTGGGACACTGTCCCACCGTGACATAAGTTGGTAGCTAATATTTACTTCCAGTAATTAAAATGGCCCAATTCCCTTGTTTGGGCCAGTGTCTTTCCTTGAGTTGCTCTGATACAGAAATGATTTTTTATGAATAATTCAATCAATTCGATGAAATTCAATATTTTACCAAACTTTACTCGTTTGATCCACCAAGGTTAAATTTTAAATATCCTGTTGCAGGGATGATTTTCATACATGGAAATTTAAGAGGGCTTTTAAAAAATTTATGAAAGCAATGTGATTAGGAGTGCCTATAAAGGTGATTTACTGAATGAAGCAGTTAATAATACTTAACGATTGTAACTAAGTGATGAAACTGAAGAAAATAAATCGTACTTTTAGATACTGTTGAAGGAATTACTTAAAGAAAATCTTAAAGATAACATAATTCAAGTCATATAAAAGATAAGGAGATTAAAGAAATATTATAGGGTATAGACAATGAACATCTACATAAAAGTGACAGATAATTAAGATTTGATCATCTGAACATAAATTCCCCTTGATTCTATCATCGATGGGACACTTATGTAATCATAGCATTACGATCTACACTTCAGGGGGGAAATTCCCTACAGAATATGTTGTAATTGATGTACTGCGAGCGTTTAGATTTTAACTCATAACTTAAACAGGATTATTTTTATAAATTGACTATTGCTTGTCTTTCTCACGTCCGAGCATTTATTTCAGCTTTCTTTGGGATAATTTCCAGGTCAAATATATCTTCTATATCTATTGAAGTCCAGTCACAATAGTTTTTCATATCGCATAACACTTCAAGTTGGAATCTTAAAATTTTCAATTAGGAAATTTTCCTATATAGTATCACTGTAACTAAGAGTTAGTTAAGAAATGTATTGAATCCTACAGTGAGGATAATCAACGGGATCATTATTTTTTCAAATAAAAATATTCTTAAGTTAGTCAAAAAGAGCAAAATTCAACATATACATACCACAATCTAGGTCATCAAGCGAAAGCAATATTTTGTCTTATTAATCTAGTTTACCAATTATATAATCCCTATGGAGATGTATCTATGAACGTGTGATAACTTCCGAAACAATTCCTTTTCATCGATATAATACCCTGATTTTAGTATTGCATTTATAGGGACGACGAAACTTCACTCCGTCTCAGCTTCCACATTTAGATCCATCTCCATCGACAGCGACGAGAGTATCCGCGAACTGGTGTTTACTCGTATTTATGAGAGCACGCTAGAATCGGAATGGTCCCCCAGAGAGAGGACGAAACACCGATTTCGGCCTCGTGAATGACCACATCGAATTGTGTAAAAAGGAGGATAGCGTACACCCGCTAGAAAGAGCTCGGATTCAGGAGAAAGCTTCGAGACGTTCGGAAATATTTATCGAAGGAGGAAAAAAAGGAGGTCCGTGCAGCGGAACTGTTGAGTAACGGACGAGGAGGGGGGGCCGTGTTTTATTCGTGCCGTCTCTTTTACTCGTTTTACGCACGCTTTTATTTGTCCGGGGATATTACCGAGCTTTTTATCGGATGCGGAGGAAGCTTTCGTCCACACGTGAGTCCCATCTCGGACCATCGCCGCGAGTCCTCCGCATCGCCCCCCTCCCGACGGCTGTAAAAGATCAGCCGAGATCCCCCCACCACCGCCCCGTCAACCTCCAGTCCTTTTATCGGAGAAAGTGGAATACCTTTGGAATACTTTCTCCCTCGCCCATCTAGGCATTTTCACTCTCTCTCCTTCTCACTCTCTGTGCCCATCTTTCTCTCTCTCCTCCGCTTCGACACGCGCCGCTCCCGCGGGATAATTTTTCAGTTTCGATCACTCCGGAGTGGATGGGAGAGATGGTTGGACGTCGCACCCTCACTTCCGGAGGTGGTGGTGCAGAAAAATGACGCAACGCGCGGTCCAAGCGTTCTCATATCCGGAGGTTCCCATACGTTTGACGAGCGAGATCCGTCTCCCGAGATTGGGCGATGGCATGATCGCCGGGCGCGTGATTGCTTCGCGGCCGCGTTCGGATGACCGTTGGGTTGCGACGGATGGAGCGAAGCCAATTTCGGTTGCATAATCTCCGAGGATATTGTGTCACGCCCGATTAATTGGAATAAATAGACCCTGACGCCGGATCGGTATGGCTCGCTTCGGCGTAAGATTGCGGTCGATTTGAGTTTTAAGCGGAGTTGCGCAGGAAGAATAATTTCCAGGATAGTTTCGAATGCGTGGAAAACTGCACGTGGTGGATGCATTAATTTCACTTTTCATGCGTTCGGAATCGAGTAACCTCGATTGCATGCGTGATTATCGTGCACTGAAGCGATTTTACTTCGGTGAAAGACCGTAAATCACAAAATGAAACGTACACATGCCTTAAAGCGGAGAAAAACCTAATTTCGGATATGGCCTGAATTCCAATGAAAACCGTTATGACCCCTCATGTTGCAAAGAGTATTATTATATTTCAGTGCTATAATTACATCATTATAAGTATTAAAATAATCAATGAAGAGTACCATGAAGTTAAAATACACTAATTATATTAGTTGCCGCTCCATTATTATTTGCTAAATTCGCCTTACTGCTCAACTTTTGTCTTATTCATGTTGAGAGATTCAGATATTTGACTCCTTATATGAAACATCATTAGGAATTTAAGTGCATTTTTAAAGTTTCACCTGCGAGAGAAGTCTTATGACGTATCATTCAAATTGTATAGGGTTCATCCTTATTGAAAAGAAAACTCTCGGCTACTGTATTTGATTAATCTGCTGAATAAAGTGGATGCGAATCAAAAGATTTATCTCGAATGTATGTTATATTTATATATCATGCATTAATGTATATATTAATTCAACTGGGAATTGGAAATTAATTCAAAAAAGGAATATTTATACTTTCATATTGATACATCAGGACAATATCTAATAAATATAACCCATCTTGGTATGAAATTTATTGAGTCGGTGGAGGACGCTCTTAAGAGCAGGCTATTACTCTTCCAATAAAGATAAAAATCTATCTTTTGACTTTGATTCCACATAATGGTAAAACTCAAAAAATTAAAAAGTTTTAGGGGATTTTTCTCCTGAGGAAACTGTGGAAGTAAGTTGTAAACAACCGAAGCTATCTTCTTTTTTGTACGTTAAATATGCCGAGAATAAAGCTGTGTATACCGTAAGAGAGCAAGAATCTATTTTTTATGTAAAAATGTGAAATTGTCTTAGGATTCTTTTTAAAAGTTGGCTAAATACCTCACCAGTCATAAAACTCAACGGTTCTCTTAAAAAATGCAACGTTTCTTTCTTTCCCACTACCTTTATAGGAATTCGAACGCAAAGGCAACCTTTTCAAAAGCGGAGCCTCAATCAAACCTGAATCGCAGTCGACCTTTTTTGCGAGCCTCGGAGAAAATATCTTTCTATCAATTGACTTTTACCTCTTCAGCATCCGTTCCCCTCGGAACAATCTTCTCCGCTGAGGAAACAATCTCATCCGATGGACAATTTCCGACAAAAAGGCCGCTTAAAGCAACTCTCAGCGGCGAGCCCTCGAGCACCGTCTTTCCTCCTTTTTTCATACGGGAGCAATTAACAATGCGGCGGCCCATACCGATTACAAATGGCACGACCGCCGGTTAATTGGAAGGGAAATACCGCCCCACCACCTCCCGTACACAAAACACACCCAGAGGATTTTTTTTAGAAAGCGGCCGTGTCTCCAAGGTGGGAAACGGTGTTTCGGGTTCCCTGCTACTCTTGAGATACTCAGGATGAATAAGGGATAAAAAAGAAGTACGGAAGGGTTACGGAAGAAAGTAGAGGCGACTAGGTGATGTCGTAATCTCTCCCTCCTAGTCCGGAGGCGGGGTCGACATCTTGCTCTTCGGCGGTCAATTGCCGGCTCCCGAGGTGTTGGAGTGCAAGGTTCTTCTTATACGGGCATTCGGGTACTCAAAGCGTACGGTTTTTCAACTTGCAAGATGCCCTAAACGTTACGGAAGGGGAAGTTGCAGACGGTTAGGATCTCTGGGTTTAAATCTTTTTATTCAGGTCAATCGAATTTAGTCTTACACCAGAAGCTTTGTGTTCTGGACTGTAACTCATAAATTGTGATTGTTCCATTGATTAATTACAGTCGCGTTTGCTATACTATATTCTGTAGAACACTGCTGTTCTGAATAGTATTTAAGTTCCTTGAAAAAATAAGGAAAACTAAACATCGCTTCTTTATCTAACTGCTGCATAAAATTGAAGAATGCTCGAAAGGATGGGCTCTACATTATACGTGGGAATAGTACCGTTGTCGAACACAAATTTACCTTTCTCGGTCTTTCTATTGCTAATATCTAACACTTTCAAAAAATATCCCTGATGAAAGGTTTACCTAACAGTGTTTGTTTGGACTAAAATATGGTGAAATTCTGCATTGCAGTGCAGGCAGGGAACGGAAATAGTTTTATGGACTAGAAAAATGTACGAACAGAATGCAATTTAATCCACCATTCATGTTCACCATTTACTTCTGTGAGGGTTTTTTGTTAAAATGGGTTCAATAGTTACAATCCCTCCATGCGCGAACAGTGTTTATTTGCTTCCTATACGTATACCTGTCCCTCTTGCAGCATTCTGGCTCAGTGAGGCAGTGAGGTAAGGGAAAACTACCTCACTCCTCACCTTGCATAGTAAGCATGATTGATGTGCTAAGGTTCAAACCAACCATCGGGCTGAAACAGTACAGATAGACATTTATTCGGTGAAAAGGACATGTTCTTGATTTAAAGGTAAACAAGCTTTCCTTCAATCTAGGCATTTAAGGGCAGATATTTTTTAGCTATTCTTGACCAATATCTCGGGCACGGCTTTTTTCAGGGTCTCTGCCCTGTTCTGAGACATCCTTCGCTGCCTATTTAAATGGAATCTCGACTAGGTTTCCCTGTTGCCTTGCGATTCAAAAACGGCTTGGGAAAAATGACATAGTGTTCTATGACTAGGTTAGATGCCAATAAGAATCACGAGTATTTAGCTGGAGGACGCAAAGTATCAATGGCATTGTTTTTATATTATTATTATTTTGATCCATGATGTCCTCCATGTTTTAGAGTATTAAACGACCAAGAATAATAATAACCCGATTCTTCATTATTCATTTCCCTAATATATTTCTTAAAATCTCACATACTGGATTACAATGAAGTAACCACTTCAACGTCAATAAATTAGAAAACTGCTCCTACTTAAAACTTTTCGGCAACATCTATATTTGGTAATAAATACAAAGAAGTAAATGAAAAATGATTACGATTGACTTATATTTTGATACTCTGATTATCCTCCTTAAACGGTAGTTTTCCTAAATAAAAGTTATAATTAATACGAAAAAGGTATTTCATAGTCAAAGTATCACAGAAATACATCAAAATGTCGCATTAGCAAAGCCTGCAAAGGAATCAATCGTATGGTGTTTGACGCCTCTTTTTATTCGGGTATAATTTACGGAGCCTACATTGAAAACGTTTCATAAGAGATAATAAAGTAAAAAGACAAACACGTAACCGGATACGAAGGCATGGCGGAGTGGAAGTGAGGAGTGGGGATGAATTTATTCTCCCATCTCTGGGAAATCGGGTAAGAAAGTAGAAGTTGTATCATCCCGTAGAAAAAAAGACGACCCCGCTGTATAGTTTCCTTTCTAATCTCGCGTTTGTTGCCAGCATGTTTACACTTAGAAAGTTTTCTCACTGTTACTTAAGCTGGAAGGAAGGAAAATTATTTCCACAGAGAGTTTTCACTTTTCATAAAATCCATTCCTAGTTAGCGAGATCACGCGTTCCGCTTAGTGACGTAACGGATGAAAAATTCCGAGCTTTATTTCCCACAATTGTATAATAATGACGTCTGTTTTGGTACTGCTATTTTCTAGGTTAATTGTGATTTAGGGATTAGCTGTTTCACAAATTTTTCTGTGCAAAGAGAATTTTCAAAAATATTCTTGACTATCATGACAAATATTTGCCTGAAGATGCTACATGCGCAGTAAAACCTAGGTCGCAATAGTGTCTCTTTAAGAGGAACTGCACAAGTGTTTTCTACTTTCCTTTATAAATTTAATCAATTACTGTTCAAAGATTTTCAAACTTTACCGTAACAGCGCTCTTACTTTAGAATTTTGTGAACGGCTAGTAATAACAATTGGTATATAATGTAATATGTGTTGGTAACCGTAATATTGTAATTCATTTTTTCGCTGATATCCTTTATCTAACGTACAAATAGGACGTTCGAAGCGAGCTGATATTGAGATTTCTTGTAACTACAATGATAATGAGATATTTCTCTGAAAAATTTTGTTTAGGTTTCTTCATGTAATAAAACTCTATTGGTAATTCAAAGTATTCAAAACGTTACTTCTCCAGGTATTTAATTATCAAACAATGTAGTAATCTTCAGGTGCATCGAGTTGAAGGCATAGTTGAGTACTTAAACACCGCGAGTAACGTATCTACGATAAATTCACTCATTCATTACTATTCTCTAGCCATGCAGCCCATATTTTAATTTTAAGCGGTAGATGAGGCAGCAATATATTCTCGAAGAAAGAGCTGATGCTGTATTGGGAACGAATTTTTCAACATTGATTATATCATAATGCGTACGCAAGGCAAAACTTGAACAGGTCGTTTAATCAGAATAATCTCCCTTTGAGGATGGGTCTGTCAGTAATCCCTCGTCAGCTGATCTCGTACGCAAGAAAACAAAGCTTAAAAAGCGTGTGACGCCACAGCTTTCGATGTTTCATCGTAGAGCCTTTGGTAACCGACGAAAATCCGATCGCTTCACTGACCAACCTCATTGTTCAACTTGGCGTCATTGCCACACCCGCTGCCCGAATAGGAAACCACCGTCCGCTCTATTTGGTCGTAGCCGACCTACAAAGAACGATAACTTGCAAAATTCCTCGACGGTTTCAGATGCAGTACACCTACGCGCTCGGCTCTGCTCTCATTCGCGGTCGATTTTAACCTGAGCCAAAAGGGGAAAGATACTTCCGGACGAAAGCTAGAAGATAAGTCTTCTCCAATAATAGATTATAATACCGCAAAGTCGAACCTTTACCGATGGCATATCTTCGTTCCGCTTCGAAAATGACAGATAGATTCTCGGAGATGATTTCTCCTGATTATATATGTGCGTGTGAATGATGGAGAAAATTTAGGAAATTAATTCAAAAGAGGCAAATTTTAAAATCTTGTCTCAGATTTTATTCCGCTATCGAAGCCGATAGCTCTGGAGTGTAAATTGATGGAGCGCTATAGATTAGGCTATGGAAAGTTGCCAGACCTTTCGTATAGGGCAGTAAAACCATTCGAATAATTATGCACCAATAAGTTTTTAATATTTAAGGTTGGTTATTCGATAAGCTGATTTAATTTCATCTAAATTGGAATAAATCCTAGCAAATGTATATAGTTATTGGCTCCTTTACAGGATTTATATCTATTATCGATCAATTATTAGAAATAAAAAACAAATGAACATTGTATGTATATGGTAATGTAGAATGATGAAGGGAAATATTGAGAATAGTAATAGTTTTCATTTACCTTCATTTATTAATGGGTTAACAATGGATTAATGGCTATTATAATTATGTTAGATAGCTCCATTTTCTCGCCTCTCGAAAGAATCTATGAAAGAATGGCCTTAGAGAGGGGTTTTACGTACTACTGCAGGAGTGATTTAGTATTTCCTAAACTATCGTCAGAATTATAGAAAGGTATATCCGCACGTGCTTATTTAATTAAGATGTTTTGCCCTCTGATACAGTCGGTGGTTGGTAACATAACGGTGTGAATTTAGAAATTTTAAAGAATTTCAGATAATTCCAAGGTAAAAATTGAGTTAATCGTTTTGGCAACGAAATGAATTAACGAATTTATGGGTATCGTTTAAGTTGGTTTTACTTCTCTGTGGACAGGGAGTGATGGATACTCTATAAAAGAGCAACGGTGAACGTGCGTGTTGTGATTTGACTATCTCAAGGAACATAAAATTAAAGGTGAAGTCAAGAGACTTCTCTTTACTAGGAAACTAAAACAAATTAGATGTCTAACAACAATAACAGAACAAGTTAGGGTAGCGTAAGGTAACAGGTACACCCGTTTAAGGTTAAATTGATCCGAGAACTGAAGGTAAATCCGAAAATTGAAAAAGGGAGAACCGCGAGGATAAGTGTGAAAGAGCGGGGACAATGTAAGCGGGGAGGGAAGAAAAACATGAAATTCCTCTCGTGGCGCCCCTGAGGGGCGCCTCAGCCTCAGCCTCAGATCAGCAACTTTATCAGATGGTAAGGCGCTTTCTTTAGGAAGATGTGCAGCCACTTGGCCAATGGGATATCTCGATCGATCCTCCGACTCGAGGATTACACTGCGGCGTTCGTAAGGGAGACGAAAGAAGGAGCTGTTGCACAACGAAGGACAACGTCCAACCTGAGTCCGCGAAACGGGAGAGAGCGTTGAAAGCGCATTCCGAATCGTATTTCCCCACGCACACTCACACGCCGAACGCAGACGCGCTAAGACATGAATAGGCCCGCATACACGCTACGAATCGACGATTAAAACGGACGATTTTGCAAAGATTTTGTTGAGATATAATTAAAGATTCACGAAAAAATTTAGTCATTATCTATATTGGAAAAACTTTAATGGGGTATCTTGTCATACAATTGTTGGGATCCGTTTCACATTATCACGGTTTCAAAAACTTTTTTAATCCTGGGTCGGCGGTTAATTAAGATATGCTTGATTCATTATTGTATATTGACTAAATTTAGGGAAATATTGCGACTTTAAAGTCTACTTTTGTACCCAGACTTTTGATATTTTATAAGATAGAAAGAATGAAGAAATTTAAAGCAGTAAAAAGAGAAAAGAATAGACAATCTACCGTTGTGAATTAAAGAAAGTACTCAGGAAAAATCTCCACCGCAGTAATACACCCAAAAGAATAGATGAGTGGATATCACTACTACCTATTAATAGTTGTTGCTAAATTATTAACTTGAAGGAAATTTATCTCTGGAGTCCGGAAGGAAAAAAAATAAAAAACTAAATAAACGAAAAACGCGTATAACGGTGTGTGAAAATTCCATACGCGTATAGCGGTGTTTGAAAATTCCATACCAAAGAACATTAAAGGTGGGAAAATATACTAAATAAGTAAAAACAAACAGAGGTTAAAAATATATAATTCAAGATCGATGATAAAGCTACTAAAAACATGAGATTAGCCGATGTGGATTGCTAATTACATTTAGGAATGATCGAAAGATCGACTTTGAAGCTTAACTTCATCGCTGCCCATGCATTCTGCGCAACATCTAATCTATTAATCTATCTTGTTCGACGAAATGCATTTTGTTTAATCCGATCAAAGAAATTGATTGACTTAAAATTCAGTTTCCTTCCGTTCAACGGACAAGATAACCGAGAGTGAAGAGCAGATAATATCCAAATCCGAATTTTTTAAATCTTATCAAGGATAAGAAAATGGAAACTTGGTTTTATGATAGCACCTTTCCGATGTGACGGAGAGATAGACAAATTACCGCTCCGTCTGCCATAGGAAACAGCATTCCTCCGTGGCTTTCGAAGCAAGGAACCGAAAAATTTATCGACTGTCCTTATTTGGAGACGAGGAATGCAAACATCGATTCCCGAAATCAGGCGATTGATTTATCCAGCGGCGTCCGCCACGGATTGACGACGATGCCCGGTGCAGCGTAATGATGCAGTTTGAGAAACTTCACGAAAAAGAAAGAGTGCGCGAACCTCGGTGTAACTGGCCGCTGAAATGGGAGCGACTCTCGCGCGTCGGAATTCACTGATCCCTTTTCTCCCTAATCAGCGGACGTCACGTGAGGCTGTTCTATCTCTCTTTTTCGATCGATTTACCTGGGGAATCGTAAGTCGGCGATGTCTTTCCTCCCAAATCGACTCCAAAATCCGACGTGATTTCTCCTACGGGAAATGGGTGGGAATGTGCGCGTAAGCGGTTACACGTACTCGGTGGACGCACGTGGTGTCGTTTCTTGAGTGACCATCGCGAGCCTAAACGATTTGCGGTTAGGCGTTTGCGCGATTATGAAGTTGTCGGTTAGCGCTTCTTCGCGATTCAATATTTTTATTGCAACTCTTCCTCGAGTGCTGCGTCAGGCGGATGTCCCAAGAAGCTGGGGCATGAGCGGCTAGCATGATCGACGCATTATGTCACTCATGGCATTCATTGAAACGATTACTATCAAACAGGTTGCAATATGCTCACATTTTAACTTCATACGTGATCATTTCCCTCCACTTTGAGAAATAAGGAAGTTGATATCAATTGAGATATAAGGGTGTTGATAGTAATACAGCTCGTAGCTAAAGGGTGATGTATTTCAATTATAATAGTTTACGACCGAGATGCTTCTACCATCAGCCATTAACATCTGAAATGTTGCATTATGATTCACAATAATTTGTCTAGATTGATAGCTCTCTATGGCAGTGACCCTCTCTGTCCTGTTATCTGTTTAGGAAATTCCTGTCCTAGACACGAGTTCAAATAAAAGATTAAGTAGCATTAGATACAATTGGGCACACATGAGTTATGGTAGTATATTTAACCACTATTTGAGTAATATAAGGAAAGATTATTGGTATAAAAACAAAAACGCGGTTTATGCTGATTGAGACTACAGAATTTATTTATTTATTTAAGATATCATTGCAAGTCGGCCTTCTGGCCAGGTGGAAATGTTTAAAGGGAACAAAAAAATGAATTCAAGCCTTGCATTTGCCCTAAGACGGGAGGGAAACCCATTCAAAAACCTCCCGTAGGCTGTACAATAAATAAAAATACGACATTATTATTATTATTATTATTACAATTAAATTACACTATATATCTATTATATATAGATGCTTCTCCGGATTCATTCATATATATAGATAGGTATATAGATAGATAGGATACAAATTCACAGCCTAAACCACAAGCGTGATTGAGTTTAAATTTTTACGGCGTATTGGCCATAACGTGTAACCGCCAGAAAAATTGCGATTTTGATCCTCAGTCACATGGGTTCGATTCCATTGGGCCCCAAAGTCCCGATTTTTCCCGTTTAAATGCATTGCTTTGATTTTCGGGAATTTTTAAAAAATATTTACCGGATAGGTAGAGAATCAAAGCTCAAGGAACCTATATATATAGTCATGATCTATCGAAAACATAAATGACTTTTACAGAAAATATCCTGGGTTCGATGCTAGGACGATGCAAAAATCGGCCGTTTAAAATACATTGAGGTAGTTTTTCATTATTTTTTTTCATGCACTTATCGAAATGATAGGAAATTCTTGCTTATATGGAAGATGTATATTAAGGATAGGTTTTTGAAAAAAAATTAGATAAAATCATGCTGTTCCTTGGTTCGATGCCAGAGCAGATTACAATTTCTCTCATAAGGAATATATGTAAATGTCGTTTGAGGCAGTTGCAGCCAATATTATTGCTTGAATTTACACACACAGTTAGAGATCGTGATGTTCTGTTGTGCTGCATAGTAAGTAAGACCTGAAAGACACGGGTTCGATGTCTGACGATTAAGATGCAGCGAATTTTAAGAATATTTTTAATCCTATTTTTTTTCTTTTGAGGACCGTCCCAATATGATGCCGATATGAAATTATTGTTGTCGATCTGCTTGCAGTATGCAGGCTACATTTTACTCGTATGTGTGTATATATATATATATATATATATATATATATATATATATATATATATATATAGATACACTCCTGGGCAAAATTAACGCAGCACCTCCCTAGCGATCCTTACGGCCGGTGCTGCGTTAATTTTGGCCAGGAGTGTACATAAGATATGAAATATATCATATATAAAATATATATATGATCTATCATTTAACTAAAATAATACATCACATGTCCACTTAGTCACATATTGATAATTATGTAATTTATTGATAACAATTCTATATTTAGCTACGTAAATAGGGTAAATACAATAAAATTTGATATTCAAATTCCTTTAATACACTACTAACTACATGGACACAAATTCTCACCGGAGAGATTTGATTCATGGGGTGTGATACACCTTGGGAAACGGTAGAGCATGCGTTTACAGTAGAAAGAGTTCCTTCCTAATTAGAGACCGCTTTTAATCTACAGTTAGCACGACAAGAAAGAAAATAGCGGAGAAAAAAGAGAGAATAATAGCTCACATATCAGGACTTTTTCATTCACTTCATGCGATTTTCAAGTTTTCCGGCCACTATGGCGTCTAACCGGAACGACCTACTTGCCACGCTAAATCCATCACAAATTATCTGCCAGAAATCAGGGAAGGGAAAAGTGAGGTTTCGTGTAGGAATCGCTATCCTTTGCCGAGAAACACGTATGGATTGTTGTAATTACTTTCCCTTTCTCGTAAGGCCCCTGTTACGCGCCAATGCCTCGATTACGGAGCCCAGCGACAAAGGCCGATTCTCCAATAGCTCTGTAAAAAAGCGAGGAAGATGAAATGGGCACTCCTTTCTATTTCACTTTTTCTTTTCTGGGAGGTTTATATACATCTTCGTCGGAGAGAGGAAGCGTGTATGCTTTTGGGGTGTTTTTAGCGCCTCCTATGGATAATAATGGGTGATATATCTTCTTTTTATGTGCGAAACATGACTTTTACAGTTTTCTTTGATCTTAGCAAATGGGATATAATGAATAGCAGTGCTGAGGCTTTAATTAATCTGATAATAATTTGAAACGCTCTTCATTGCCATCAGCTAATGAAATATAATAATGGAAAGGCCGCTGATGGTTGAAACATAGATGGAAATGAGGACCAAAAACCATCAAAAGACGTAAGTGATGTATGGCCATATGCATTTATGTCTTTTGATGGTGTTTGGTGCTTCGTTATATTTAAGAAAATTAAATAATGAATAGGTTCAAAATATGTGATACGTTTCCCTGCAAATAGACGAACCTGTTTTCAGAGATTAAGAGTTCAATTGATGAAGGATTTTTCACAATATTACCCTAATACCAAAGAAGAGCAAAATATCTGAAGATTTTTAAAATATCGTTCAAACCTTAAATTTCCGATGGATATCCGTTTCGTATTTTTTTGAGAAAACAATACTTTCCCAGCGTTACGCAAGGAGAAAGTAAAATCGTACGATGAGAAAAATTTTGATCGGGAATCAACGAGGAGGAGAATGATACGTCAGAATTTTCTTTCCTACATTTGATGCAGTCGAGGAAAAGTTACCGGAGCCGTGCTCTTGCTTTTCAAACGTAATCCCAACGTATGTAGAGGGAATGGAACGAGGCTAATATAAGGAATTATTTATGTGTATCGAGGAAGAATTAATAGAAAAAACAAGAATACATTATCCTTGGTAGGGAAAACAAGAGAATATTAGTCAGCGGATATAATTCACTTCTTCTCGTTCATCTTTTCCAAATAAAGTCGATGTGCTATTATCTTTATTCTTGAATACATTTTTGGATTGTGTAGACTTCGATAGAGAGGAATCAACTTCGATACTTGTATAGTTAGTCAGACAACCATCGACTTTAGATCAGACAGTCGAAGTTGGCTCTACAGTACTTAATTTGTTATTTAGCCATGAAAGAATGTCTAGTGATACTTTTACTTATTAAAACAGTATTTTAGGATTTCAATTGGAGTTTTTTGGGTAGTTGAAGCAATTCAGGATCCACGGATAACGATGACCGAGACACGATCGACCGAATACTGTTCGGCTATCAATAGATTGAGAGAGGTCGATATTTTGTCCGGTGCTGCCATGAAGCATTATGCTCGAGGTGAAGTGTTGAAAATAACCATGGATACGAGAAATCCGCCTCCTCCATCTTAAATTCCTCCCCCATATCTTCCAAGTCTTTGGGGCGGAAGCAGTCATGTATGTGAGTGTGGGTGAGCGCTTCCCGAGAAAGCTGAGAGGAGAAAACTTTGAGGCGATAGAAGAGAAGAGATGGGGAGAAAAGTGGAGTCTTTTCTCCGCGAGCAACAGCATTAAAATGTATTCATTCGGATGTTGTTGCGAGACGAAGCGATGCGAGAAAGAGGCGAACGGAATTGGGCCGTTTAATATAAAAGTCTCGCTCCTCGCGCCTCTTTTGTCTTTTTCGTGATTTCTGTAAATTGTCCGCCTTCGGTGATGTCGACTGCTGCAGCCTGTTGGATCGCATTCATTATTTAAAAAGGGACTGACGGTTCTTTGAAGGAGATAACTTTTATATTTTTTGTTATCTTGAGAGATTCTTCCGAGCGGCTGGATGCATTTGCATATTGAAGCAACATGGCGCTGCAGCGCACCAAAGTTAGTGTGTAAGTTTATTGCTCAAGACGTGCCCAGGGGGAAATTCGAATTCGAACCCATCACGTTAGAAATTTAAAATTAAATTAAAATAATTTGCATACTAATGGCATCCATTTTGATAAGTGGCCTATTTATTATAGGTTGAAACTAAAATCCATTCAGCTCATTTTAATTTATTTTATAATGACATTCCGAAATTATTTGTCTGATTTTCTTGAAGCATTCCATTATTACATATTCCAGTAGTACGGCTTCAAGTCGTATCTTTTCATTTCTATACATTTGAAGTTCTACCACAAAGTCATGCCTGAAGCAATTGATAGCAGTGTCTGATTTAATTGCGTTAGATATGAAAAGCTGCATACTAGGGGATTGAAGTTAGAAGGAATTTGAAGACCTTGGGGCTTGAGCCTCAAACTACTAAGGCTTTTACGCATAGAATATACGCCAGCGATATGCTTATAAATTCAGCATTACATAGATGCTCTCCATATTAAAGTAATTTTGCTAGCTGAAACTAGCGATTATCTTCGATGCAAGGCGAACAAATTTGTTCCGCTTGCACGGAGAAATGTTTGTGGGATGATAATTAACCGAGTAAAAATGGCTAATAATTGTTAAGTCTTTGAGAAAATCAACGGAGCATATAGCAAAACGAGAGAAGGAATGCCGTCGAATTAAAGGAGCTATTATGAGATAAATCAAAGCAAATTCTTCAATTAATGGAAAATACAACTATTCAATGCGTTACTTTATGTAATGTCATATCTAGAATTATTAACAGGTCTCATTCTTCATACACGGTGACGTTATGAAATCACTGTTTTGTAAAGAATGAGTTTGATAGAGGTTTTATCAATAGATGTTGGCTACCTTATCTCATTCATCAACGAATCATTACACAGAGGCTTTATCAAAGATTCATACCCAAGTGTATGTGTTTGATCATAGTGCGATATTGATAATTAAGTGCATACAGATATGGGTAATGGGTAATTAATATCTGAGAAGAGTAATTAGGAAATGAGTATTATTCAAGGAACATACAGATAAAAGATATTTATGTTTTCGAACTTATGATTGTGACACCTACCAAATGGAATAAAGAGTTTTGTTCTTTGAGTTTGTACACGAATAACCTCGTCCTTCTGAGCCATTACAATGCAAATAATTCCCTTATGCTGGATGTGCGAGCATTTACAAATATAAATATTTGGAAATTACTGGGTGATTGACCTTCGTAAATGAAATTTCATCACTTTTTGGGATATTCGATTTTAAACGCTTCTACCAAACCTAACCATGCATTATCTGTGTCATGTTTGTTTATTCCTTACCCTTTCTCTCACCTCACAGTTAGCTAAGTTGATGTACACGTCCTAATACTTTTTCTTCGGACTCGTTTTTCATGAGAATCGTGTTCGTCACATTTTAACTACACTCCGAAGTAAGCTGACATTTTCGCTGTGTCATCAATGACCTAAATATTTTTCAAAATAGTCTTCCGATGGTGCCCATGAAACAAAAGCTGGCGTCTCTTCACTCATGCTTTCATTATAATCACAGTTCCTTGAAAAGCCGACATTAATTTCTAAAGGAGTTTTAGAAGTCAATTCATTAGCGAGCGTTGTAAGACTAATTTACACCTTGATATGGGGCTCTCTTTGCAGTTTGCGTATTCTCATTCATGCATGTAAAACATGCCTTGACGCTATAGGACGTTAGATTCATGCATAGCAATGATCACAAACTTGCAAGCGTTAAAAGTTTGGAATAAAGATTTTATACGAGTCGAAGTATTAGGCGCCATTGTTCATGACAGGTTTTCCATTGCTCAAAGGCCTTAATTTTCGAGGAGGATACATATAATCAATACGAGTTTTTGGGTACTATGAATTCAGGGATTAGTTCTGAAATGTAAAGATATCGCTTTTCTTTATCACAAATTGCAAATTAGCGTTTAAACTATCCTCCAATATCTACTTGGTAATAAGGTACTCTCTATAGAAAAATGATTAATTGATCAATAGATTTCTCTCCTTAGATCGAGTGAAAAAGTGGTACTTTATATAAGATATTTTCATTGGGAGTTGATTCCCCGAATGTCTTCGAAATTATTTTTAGTTTGTCATTACGTCAACCGTATGTCATTCAAAAGGTTGTGAGTGGGCTTGAGCTGGTTGATATCAAATTAAACACTGCAATAAAAGAACAAAGGGGCTGTTTTCCCTCTTCTAATTTACCGAATAACTTATTTAATAAATGAGAAAACCGAACTTTGTATTTTCCACAAGATTTAGAGGCTTCTTTCTTCCTCTTAAGTTTACGAAGTTCGGTTTTCTCATTTATTAAAAGGCGTGCCACGCAGTCCATTCAACCCATACTGATTAAAATAATTTACTCACACCGACAACAATCAAATGGTAACAAGAGATTGTAGCAGCATCACATGATCACAGGCTATAATCTGCAAATGGGCTTTAAATCCATCGGCCTCCGGGAAATCCGATTTGAACTCGCTGAGGAGGCGCCTCGTGTTTCGGAGCGGAAAAGGACGGCAGCGTGTTATCCCACGCAGCAGATTTGTCGCATAGAGTAGCAATGCGGATGAGGAATATGTTTGCGTGTCGGGAGAACCTTTATTTTCCAGCCAGACGGCGGAGATGACCGCATGATCCTCCGTTAACGAGTCCAATCGCTGCGTAACTAATCCGAAGTCGCATCAAACATTCACGACGAGCTCTTTTTCGCTCTCGACACCGTCGCGGGACATAACTTTCGAAGCTGCGCCATCTTCGGATCAATCGGGAGTGAGTACGGATATTGTTTTACTCAACGAGCGTTTCCCAAGAATCCGTGATTTGGAGAGGAAACTTCAAGGGGATTATTAAAGTAACACGCATGAAACAACGGGGGAACTTTCACCGCAGATTCTGCCCCTCCCCTCTCTTCGGAAGTAGCTTTTAATTTACATGCTTCATAAGGCATTACTTTCCAAAGTTATATAGGCATTTTGACGTGCTCCCTACCGCTGCGCTCCTTGCCTATTAAAGTTCTTTATCTCGGGCGGGTATCTCACGGCGTTAGATGAGGATGCATCGCAGTGGAGTTCTGGATGCATAAATATGGAAAGCATTTGCACCAGTGGCGTGCTTTATTATGTAGGAGTATCGTTGAACAGTTATTCCCGAGCAGTTAGTTGATTGACTAATTCACTCACTTTTGATAAGTAGAGAAATTTTTGAAGTCCAATAAGTGTTGTGGATATTTTTATGGACTCTTTTACTGGTGACAATGATATCATGATACGGAAACTTTCTTATCTTGGGCTCATTAATCGATGATTTTAGTATTATTGTTAATGGCGCGCTTTTCTAAAATTTAATCTAAAAATCCCCTTAATAACCATTTAAACTGGTAATTTTGGGCTTCTCTTGGTTGAATTCCATTTGTACATAGTAGTTATATTTATTTATCCCAATAAATGTACTGATATACTGGCACCAATAATAAGCGTCAACTCGAGTTTCACATGAATAAAATGAATTTCACATTCAATAAAAATTATTTCCGTACATAAAAACTATTTGGTGTGTACCTCGCTAATAATTCAATCTGTTGCAAGAAAGTAGGCTCATTCACTTTTTAAAGCCTTATTTATTAATATCTGAAATGTTTAAATTAAGAGGATGAAAAAATCTATATTTATTCACCACAGTCTTAAAATTTCTCTCAATGATATTTACATTTCTGCGATTTTATAAAATCTAACGATGTGTAAATGATGCTGAATAAAAGCGTTTATTGTTGTTATCCTTGTACGACAAAAATTGTTATTTATTGCGTAATCATGTTACAATTGCATGAACGTTTTGCACTCATATTCTAGCTCTGAGAAGGAAGCAGGCAAAAAAAGCCAAGTCCGCTTCTCTAAAGCTTTCTTCAGATAATAATGGAGGGGTTGAGTTTCCAATCAGCGTTGGGGCTTATGACTTAACCGACAGTCCATAGTTAATTACACCCTACTCTTAGGAATCGCATTGTCTAAAGTAACTACAGTGGGATTTTCGATGAGTAATCCCCACTTCAAAATGTGAAATGAAACGGACGTCCGGTCAACGTCCCTGGAGGCTGAATCGCCATGTCATCGGTCTCTCAGACATCAAATATACGCTGTACCGAAAGTGATTCTGTATCGGAAGTCAGCGTAGCAAAAATGAACACACTGACTCAGTGCGGCGGTCGATGCATCCCACTCACTTTCCCATCGCATTTTCTCCCAATTCTTCCGTCTCCGGAATGAAAACCCCCTTTTAAATGTACGCGATATCTCATTCAGGCCTCTTTAATTACTTCTCCCTCTTCCTCCCGTAAGCCCTGGATTTGTAAACGTCTTTTCCCCGCTGTTAATTCTACCTTCTGTTACATCTCTGACGTTCGTCCCACCCTCCTTCGTCCCCGTTTTGTCTCCCTCCCCACGTTCCGCGTATTTTCCCTCCACGTCTCTTCAAACATTTCCTTTTATCTCGCTCCATCGCCGTCCTTTAATTCCGCTCCTTCATTTTTTATTATTTACTCTAACTGGGTCACATTGTCTCCCATTCTTTTCGGTAACCTTCTTTTTGTTTGACTTATTCCCTTCGCTCTCGATCCTCTCTTCATTTTCGTGGGCTACCTTCGGTGGGAGGCGTACGCCAATCGATTAGGACGTTTTTCGGAGACCGACTGGCACCCAGGCGAAAATAGAGTGAAATCGCGGTGAACGAGGAGAGAACATGCGACTGGTATTGTCTCCGAGATTTCATGGAGAGGATATTACGAGTATTTTGACGCGTGCGAATAAATCGAGGTGAATGAATGGAATCGCCGGGTATCGATGATACAGAATATCGGTGAGGGATTTCTGTTTATATCTTATACGTGGATCAGGCTGTCCCACCAAATTCTACATGGCTCGATAAGGAAAATGCCTCAGGATATGATAAATTAATCATACTATGAGATAATAAATCATGACAAATTAACTAATGACTTTAAAAGCCATGGTGATTATATATGGTGAACAGTATTAACCAAGGCATCTTACAAATTATAACCTATGATGAATCTGCGGAATTATCGACTATAATCAGATGAATGAGCGAAGTAGTCTGGAATTGATTTAAATCTTACTTTGGCTAATTTTTCATTTATTCTACTGATTATTAAGATTGGAAAAGTCTACAATAGCATTCCAAACTGAAAGTATGTGCCTCATGCTCAATGAGTAATGTAAGAATAAACCAGTTATCACCAATCATTCTTGTTAAGAGCTTAACTCATGAGCAACTGCTCATGAGTTCAAAGCTCTTCACCGAAAACTCTCTAAAATGTTGATGTTGATATTACGAAAATATAATGATATTTTCCCATTCAGATTTTACTTCGTATGGAAGACAGTATTTTAAAGCTGAAGTTATTTAGGGAGATTTCAGTATCCTATCCATAATTAATAATCTATACAGGATGTCGCAGAACTGGGAGACATCTTATTTGCTTAATTAAGAAGTCCTTCCTGTTGGAGTGAAAGTTTTCTTTTTGAACTAAATCTATTAGCATCAATACTCTTATTATTAATTTAATAATACGATAACTTTCCATTATATATGATATAATATTTACTTATCCTGATAAATCTCGAAAAAGTCACAGATAATACCGTTAATATCGATGAATAACTTAGATAAGTTTCTCTTTGTAGCCAAGGTCTTTAAATAATACCAATAAATTGATACTGATATCATACTAAAGCAGTGTTCCACAAAGCAACAACGTAACAACACTTGTAAGATATAAATAAGAGATCAATTTATAAATTATATTTTTCGTTGAATAGAAGTATGGAAGCTCCTCTTACTTATCTCCTTTATTTATAGTTAAAGATAATAATTCCTACTATTTGTATTTAGTAGCAGTACATGATACCATTGTATTGTAACTCGAAGTAAATACTTAAAGTTGTGCGCACTTAAACGATGCAATTTATTTTCTTATCTGGCGTTGAATATGCTCTGCTACAGAGAAAGTGCGGGAATCCCCTTCTTTTCATCGATTTGTGTCAGTATCCTTGCTGACCGCATTAAAAAATGTACGTTAAGAATGACGCATCGGCCAGTCGGGGTGTACGAAAATTCCCATTTCGCAATTATCTCGTCATCGAGTAATTTAATCCCACTGGTTTAATTCCCAGGTCACGCTCTTCGACCGAAAGTTGGATTTTATTTCTTGGGAAAACAATCTCTTCTGGATTTTTAGAAATGGGAGGAGCTACAAAGATACGAATGGTGACGATGGGTGATAACGGCGTTGTCTGCCAATACGCACTGCATTCTGGAATTTTTTTTATCTTTTCCCTTTAGTGCTACCATTAACTCTTAGTGGTATTTACCTCAATCAGCTAAATAATAATATAATTATAAGTACTTAGAGAATAAATTAAGAATTAATTATGATCGTTAATGTAAAAAAATATCTTTCAATTATAGGAATTTACTACCATACTTTACCATCAACAATTATCATGTGAAATGTTGCATTATGATTCATTATAATTTGCCTAGATCGTTAGTTGTATTCTTTGTCAGTAACCCTCTCTGTTACTATTAGAAATTCCCAGAAGACATAACGATTTTCGAAATGTCTGAGATTCTTTGTCCATGTCTGTAATAGCTCTGAAACTTAAAGCGAAGTACTAAAATTTTCTTCTTTTCAAGTTGCTATCCTGAGTTTTGATATCAGTTTTGGCAATTCCTATGCCCTATACAAGAGGTTAAATAAAAAATTAAATAGCATCAGATAAAATTTGGTGTACTTTAGAGTTATGGTATCAAATTTAGCCAAGATTTGATCGTTGTCAAGAAAGGTTATTGGTAGAAAGAAACCCCGGTTTATGCTGATTGAGACAATATAATGTTGATGTTTCTATAACATATTCATAATTCTATTCTTAGCTACGTAAATAGGGTAAATATAATCAAATTTGAAATTGAAATTCCATTTATCCACAACTAACTACATAGACACAAATCTCACCGAAGAGATTTATATTTGTTATTAACTTTCAGTGGTATTTTACCTCAATCCACTTCATATTAATATAATTATAATTACTTAGAGGATAAATCCAGCATTAATTATGGTCGCTTATGTAAAAAATCAATATCCTGCGTCACTTCTCGTAATCGACGAAAAACGTAAAGTCGTTTCGGAATCAGGCTTCTGAAAAGCAAGCTCGTAATTGTTTTGAAAGTCGTTCGGCGGTTGTTTCTAGAATGTTCGCTTTTTTCTTTCAACTATCAGTGTCCCACACGACCGATCGCAAATTCAAGTGTCATGGCCGACTGCTTCGGCGACATTTTTTTGATCTTGAACTATTTTTTAAACGAGAGCGCATTGTCCACAAAAGGGACAGCGGAACAGCCTATGGGAGGACATGAGGTATTTTATCCATTATTGGTGTAATTACGACCTGAAAAAGTACTGCAAGGGGAAGCGTGGAGGACTTTCGATTCGAAGTTTCTCGGAACTGGAAAGTTAAGACTTGCAAAAAAAAATTCTCCGGTAGTTAATTCATGCTCTATGAAGAACTTCACAATGAATAGACACTGTTTTCTGTAACATTATCTTTTGGTAACAAAGAATTGGTCTAAAATTTTCGGTTACTTATCTGGCATGTAATTAAGTGGTTATTTCGCGGGTAAATTCATTTGGTCTACACTAAAACAATATATCCTAACATCAAGATGCATGGAAAGAAGAGAATAATATAAGTACTCTCGCAAGAATAATTGAAGAGAATCTTGGCATTAATTCCTGGGTATTTTTCTCAGTGGCTGCTTCCGCTACCGCGGAAGCATCTTAATGCTCAGGGGAGAATCAACCTCTTAGTGAGATTAATCCATCTTGGGCGAAATTAAACATAAAAACGGAGGAATTCATTGATCATACATACATTCATCCGGATATTGTGCGAATAATAGCAAGTTAAACCAGCTTAAAAAGTATGAAAGAATTAGACAGATTAAACATGATATTAACAAAATGATTCACTAGTAGATGTGAATATTTGGTCTTACTAATGAGTTAATGTTTCGCTCGAATTATTGTTGCTCTAGGATTTGATTTAAGTTGTTTATTTTTCAGGCATAGTTGTACTATGCTATTCAACGAGTATTTTAGTAACTAACAACCACTTGGCTGATGACCCAGCTATATACTATTGCTTGAAATAAAAAAGATTGGTAGATATGCTCCAACTGCGACAGTGAGACGTAAAACAGAAAGACCCAGTATCAAATCTGAATGTATCATAAGAATATCACTTACAATCTTAATCGATTCTCGAAGTTCATTGAAAAGGAAATCGACCCGAATGACTTAAGTAGGCATTCGCGTGAACCGATCGTTGGCGACTTTATTTATGCCTATAATTCCCGATAAAAATCGTCTGCCGCTGGAAGCCGTTGACGCCATTCTGCCGCGCATTCAATATGCACCAATCGATTGCCTTAATGGTTGTCTAAATGTACTCGGCAAAGGCCTCTTCGTTCAAAGCTCCCCAGCGCCAGCATCTTCCGAGACCCGATCCATCATCTTAGCCAAGCTCTTATCTCCCTCTTTAGCTCCCTCCCACCCTCATCAAATCGAATTCCATTCGAGTAAAAGGAGGAAGCGTCTTGAAATCCTTAACACATTTTTGTGAATTACTGGTTCCCGAGTTCCTTCCCTCGCGCTGCGCCTTGATCTGGAAAAGTTGCCCTCCTCGAAAAAAAGCCATCTTCCGGAAAGTACATTTATAGCGTTAACATCGCGGTAAGATCGGAAAAGCGGTGGGAGAAGGGGGTGAGATTAAGGAGAGGTGCGGAGAATGCCACGTGTTCGGAGAGGAGTGGGACCGAGACCGCTATCCCCGAAGGCGGAGTCGTTTTGCTTGGACTGGCTGCGAGGACGAAGGGTGCCCGGTGTCGGTTATTGGGCATTTTGTAGGTTTAAGCGAGAGAGAGACGGAAGAGGTCGAGGAAATGACACAGAGGAAAACCTTTTTACTGCCGCACAATGATTCGGTGATTAAAAGTAGCACTCTGGGTCGGCGGGCTTTGATTGAGAGCAGGGTTCCCTCCGAGCAAGGCGCCCCAGTGGATGACCTACGTGATATTTTCAGCCGAGAATGTTTCTTTTTCGAGATATTTCCAACGCGCTCAAGATAGATTTACCGTTTGCGAGGAATTTTACATTCGGAGATATGTGTCTACTGCCATAAGGATTTGATGTTAAGATATTTTTCGAGTTTCTAGTATTCCGCCACGCGTCAAGTGCTTGGCTGTAGTTTACGTGGATAATTTATTCGCTTAGGTAAGCATACCTTAATGATAATGACTTAAAAATTTATCTACATGAAATCTCATAAATGTTTGCATATTCACTGCATCGAAAGCCTCTATTCAACCGCTAATAGAAAAATGTAGAATCAGTTTATTTTTGGACCATATGTATAGAAATACTTAACTGAAGAATGTTGCATACATTCTGTGCCTCTATAATGAGATTGTCGTAAGATTTATGCTAAATAGGCGAGGAAATTTATAAGAAGCAAAAGTCATCCTAAGCATTACTTTCCGGGTCACAATAGGACTACTCCATCATATTCATATCTAGAGATACCACGTTCCAAATTACCAGCCTTGCCTTTCCTGAATTCACTTTCTCAACGCGGATTGGGCGAAAGGAAAGAACACTCAGTAAAGCTTCTTTCCTCTTAGGAAATCGTATACGTAACGCCCTAATAGAAAATTAAAATGCTGATCCAAAGAAAATAGGCCACTAAATCCACGCCCATTTCATCCAAAGATGAATTATCTGAGGGCGTTATGGTATGGAGGACAATGTGAACTTATTCCATTAAACTCTCCTTGAGATAATTGTTTGTCCAGGATAGATAAGTGATTAAATTTTCATTTTTTCTGATCAATGATTACTGATTACTAGATAAAATAAAGATATTCCCATCAATAAATTCACAGAAGTAGGAGTAATTTTGCGTAAATCAATGATAAAAAATTAACAATGAAATGCAGTAATTTTTCCTTAATTTATTCGATATCGACTGATTTCCGCGACTGATTCCCGTTAATACACATCACAATCACATTTCGTTTTTATGGGAGTATGGAAAAGAAATTGAAGTAATAAAACTTAATTCCAAGGATTATGGTCCATTAAGACTCCGTAAGAAGTAGGATGCTCTGCAGTTTCTGTTGCTACTTTAGAGGTGCAACAGGGAGCATGTTTTAAATGAACTGAAAGGAACTTTCATTTGTTCTTTTCAGAATATTAAGTGCCTGGTAACACCAAAATTTAATCTCTAATTTCTTTCTCTACGATGCTGTGGCTTTCCCAAACTGATAATGACTTAAATATTTACTCATTATCTCGATTATCCACTACTGTAGCAAAAAACTGACCAGTTAATTTTTAGAGAAACACATTTTCCAAAATCAACATCGTTTTTTGACTATCAACAACACATCCAGCCGCAAATTTAGCAACCAACTGAATAACTAAATATTGATTTCATGGCCGGTAGTGAGGATATAAATACCTCAATCAGCCACTTTACCGTTTCGATTGCTTCCATCGCAATCATTGAACCGGAAGATTGAATGAAGTCATTTCATAATA